>OY288245.1:48922093-50309593 GCA_958450325.1 Agrostemma githago
GTAGCCCAGAAACCGCTCCAAAGAGAGATTTCACAAGAGAAACCGGGACCAAACCCAACAAATAGGCACTACAAACTACACTTATCAACTCCCCCACACTTAACCCTTACTCGCCCTCGAGTAAGCACCAACTAACTAAAAACTAAAAGAAATAGACCACTAACCGAGCGGGTATTAGCGCACCCTACGCCCTTTCAACTCACGCGAGTACACTTAGAGAAAAAATGCACTCCGCAAGGCAAGTAATGTCTTGCGACAAAACTGTGGATGCAACCGGACACAAAAACACACAAACAAGCAAGCATACAAACAAACAAGCAATCGGTTGCACCAAAAAAAGAAACAAATACGGCTTCCCTCTACAAAGCGGTGAAAGAAGCCCCGGATAAGGACTCAAGGCAAGTGACAACGTTCCCAAGCTATTAATACAAATCGATATGGACGAAACCCTAATATTAGGACAACAAAGCAATAAAAACGTTGGTAACTTACCTAGGTCCTCCTAACCTTCTAAGAACGTATTACGGGACGGTCGGCGGGATGGAAAAAGGATGGACCACGGTGTTAGTCGACATTGTAGGTAAGTGAGACCCCGCCCCCTTTAGCGATAAGCCAAGAGGGTCGTCCCAAGCTCAAAAACGCCTAACTAGTCCAAGTAAAAAGGTGGATAAGGTTGCAAAATGGGAGAACACCGACTATTTACCGCTATCATCCTTCCTAGGAACTCGGTCCTTTGGTAGGCTCTTCATAGTAAAAGTCGGTAAAAGGCTTATTTTTGAGGGTGAGAATTCTTTTTGTGAGGTGATTTTCTTTGGCATTTTTCTTTTACATTTGGCTTTTGATTTTCTATGCCATTTCTTTTTCTTCTTTTGTATTTTGTTTTTCATTTGTAGTGCCTTTTCTTTTTCTTTATTATTTTTTTTCTTTCTTTTGACTTGGTTTGCCTTTTTTATATAACTTGTATTGTAGGCATTTCTTGCAACCAAGTGAGAATTTCAACAATTTGCAACTTATTTGTGGAGTTGTGTAGGAGGTAGGGGAATGGGATTGTCGGGAGCGCGCTTTCCCTCCAAACCCACAAAAATGGAGAAAACTTGGACTAGTCAAAGCAATTCCGAAGATGGTCACCTACGGGACGGGACTCGGCAACCAAGGCCTTTTCACACCTGGGTTGTCATAATGGTCAAAATGCAAATCCCGTAGTAAATCCCTAGTAGACTAGGTGGACTCAAGGTAAAGAACCAACGAAACTATTGATTTAGGGTCATTCTACTAGACTAAAGTCCAAGACTCGATTCACATCACTAGAAAGGGAAAGTAAACACTTGCGCACTAGCCTCAAAACCGGGTTTTCGAAAACCTTTTATTACACAAGACACAAACTAAACAAAACAAATCAAGGACGAAAGAAAATGAGACACACAAAACAAAATAAAACAAAATAAGAGAAGAGAAAACAATCATACAAACAAAACAAACACCACCCCGAAACATCCAAACAAGCTACCCAATCAACCTGAAACTCTACAAAGCTCCACCCGAGCATACATCATCACAAATCTCCTCCAAACTCCACAAGAGACAAAGAGGAAAAAGGGATAAAAGATGTTACCGGATGTCTTGAAAGCCCTCCAAAGTTAACGGTGATTAAGCGACTTACAAGGAAAAAGAAAGGCAAAACACACACAACACAACAAATGTACGACACAACGACACAAAAGGAAAAGACACAAAAGAAAATATTTTTGATTTTTGTGAAAATTTTCAAATTTTTTAGGAATTTTTAAGGTTTTTTTGGAAAAAATACGAAAATAAAACTAAACTACACTAGGATATCGCTCCCCCACACTTAAATCGAGCAATGTCCTCATGCTCGATCGATAGTATGTGGAGACACTAAAAAGAAAAGAAAATACAAAAATAAAGCTAAAAATCAAAAAAGAAAGATGAAGAATAGGGAATGTGTCCGGCTGGGGTGTAGTCAAGTCACCATGGGCCGAGACGAGAAAAAATATGGATGGGGGAAGAAATAAAAAGAAGGAAATAAAAGGAAATGGGAGGGGAGGACTTGGTGTAATCAAGTCACCTAGCCCAGATTCCGCCCGAATCCGACTAAATCCTATCAAAAGAAAGTAAGATCAAAGAAAAAGTGAAAATATTTGCAAATTTTGATTTTGAAATGACTCTCGATGTAGTCACGTCATCGAGAGTCGGGAGCAATGACTACCAAGGCCCCGAGAGCCACCATGACACAATAAAATGGAAGGGAACAAATAAAGGGAGACAAGAAATAAAAGACAAAAAGGAAAGGATAGTTGCCGTACCAATCAGTTAGCAACTCACTCACTCCATCGTCTCAATGTTCGATATCGACACATAGCTAGTCTTCACCATTGTTATTCCTCTTCATTCTCGATATGGTTGGATGGTTGAAGTACTAATCTTGCAATGGTATAAGGAGGTGGGATTTGATGTGAAACTCGGTATGAAGTGAAAATAAGATGAGATGAATGTATGTAAATGAAGTGTAGGGGTCATATGATAGGTGCAAGGGTAAGTAGGGAGGTTGGGAGGGGGTATAAAGTGGTTGGGTGGGCTCATATGTCGAAGAGGAAGCAAAAGGAGGAGCTGGGTACCATCCCGGTCGGGATGGACTTCTTCCCGGTCGGGATGAACTTGATCCCGGTCGGGATCACACTCCAGAAAACCCCTTTTTCAGCACACTCATCCCGATCGGGATGACATCCTTCCCGGTCGGGATGGCTCATCCTTCCCGGTCGGGATGCTTTCTTCCCGGTCGGGAAGAGTCTTCTAACCCTTCATATTCTTGATAGCTTCACCCACAAGGCCACCAATACAACAAGACCTAGAATCTCGTCCCCAAAAGCTTAAGAAAAGCTCAAAAATCCGACTTCCTTGCTCAATATCCAAGCTCTGTCAATAACCACTCCTCTCTAAGATTCATCTTCACTTCACACCTATCAAATAAGCTCAAAACATCCATATAAATCCTTCCCTCACATCGCTCATCAAAATACCAAATTACAAGAATTTCACAAAACTTAAAAGAATAAGAAAGAGATATATACAATAAGACGGTTCTTTTGGAACTCCGTCAAACCAAGGATGGTGCATTCTTCAATCATTTTTCAACAACACTAAGGATAACTCCATCGCCATCAAGGGCACGAAGTAACAAATCGAAGGCTCTCGAGAAATCTTCGATCAAGCTAGTGGAATACCAATCCACACTCCAAGGTTCTTCACAACCTTGTCTAGAGGTTCCCGGGGCATCTCGATCTACTAAGTTCAATGGCTTGAACTTGTACTTTCGATCCTTCAGTATATACCCAAACGGCCATTCATCTTCACAGGGCCTCAAGGGAGGCTCAACCTTCTTCTTGCTAACAGACTTGTCTTCAATCTCATGATGTGGGCATTCATCCGCCCCAAGCTCGGAATCATCATCTTCAATTCCATAGAAGTTGTTTTTCAAGCTTTCACCCGACTCATCCCCTAAATCGATGCCTTTCATGGCGTGGATCATATTACAAGACTCATCATTTGTAGGCGAGGTGTTGCCTTGGAGGTTAAACACGAGCTTCTCGTCGCCTAGCTCAAATGTGATCCTACCATTCTTTCTGTCAACCATCGCACCAGCGATATGTAGAAACGGGCGGCCTAGGATAACGGGAGTGACGGCATCTTCCGGCATATCAAGTACAAGGAAGTCGACCGGAATGAAGAACTTCCTGATTCTTAGTGGCACATCTTCTAACATCCCCAATGGTCGGTTGAGTGAACGATCGGCCATTTGGAGTGTAATAGAAGTACACTTGAGCTCTTTCCTCCCAAGTCGCTCACAAATGGAATAGGGAATAATGCTTACACTCGCACCCAAATCACATAATGCCCTTTCAATCTTCAAGTTGCCTATGGTGCACGGGATTGAGAAACTACCCGGATCCTTCCACTTGGGAAGTGTAGAACCTTGAATGAGCTCGCTCACCTCTCTTGTGAACGCTATGGTCTCTTCCTTGTCGACAGATCTCTTCCTAGCCAAGATTTCTTTCTTGAATATTCCATATCCCGGGACTTGGGTAAGTAGCTCGGTAAAAGGGATGCTCACATCCAACTTCTTCACAATATCAAGGAACTTGTCATATTGAACATCCACCTTGATCTTCATTTGCCTTGTTGGGAATGACAACTTAATGTGTATCTTGTCTTGCTCATTAGGTTGGGACATTTCAATTGACACTTTCCTCTTTCCTTTGTCTTTTCCTTGAAGTGGGGGAAGCTTGTCTTCATGGGGTTTCTCAACCTCCCACAAGACTTGCTCCTCCATTGGATTTCCCAAACTTGCATTGTCTTGAGATGGAGATACAATTTCTTTCATGGGTTCTTGCTCAATAGGGAATAAGGGGGAGTCATAAGATGCACCACTCCTCAAGGTAATAGCATTCACATGTTCAAACTTCGTCGGTTCACCTTGAGGAGGTAGTTGCCCCTTTTGCCTTGAAGAACTACCCGAAGCTACTTGAGCTAGTTGGGTTTCGAGCATCTTCATATGAGTATCTCTTGCTATGTTCTCCCTTTGAAGATGAGCAAAGAATTCTTGTTGGTTTCTTAGCATCTCCATTTGACTTCTTTGCATTTCTTGATTACTCATTTTCATATCCAACATTGATTTTTGCATGTCAAAATCCCGAGGGGAAGATTGTTGGTTATGAGGAGTGTTGGTGATGGCTAGAGGAATGCTATAATCATGAATAGGAGACCGACTCCTTTGGTTGCTTTCATGTTGAGTACCTTGAGACCCTTGTTGTTGTTGAAGGTTCCCTTGGAACTCATGAGAGTTGCCTTGATTAAGGCCTTGAGTGTTACCATGATTGTAGTTTTGATGTCCTTGGGAGTGTTGGTTTCCTTGGAAACCACCTTGATGATTGAAGTTCCCTTGATTGTGGAACCCTTGATTGTTGCTAAAGGCACCTTGGTTATGTTGTTGGAATGGCCTTTGGTTGCGTACATAACCTTGGTTACCTTGGTTGTTGTCCCTTAAGGGAGGTGGAACATAGATGGGACGGTGTTGTTGTAGAGATTGTTGTTGGGAAGCTTAATGGGAAGCTTGGAACATGTGAGGATTTGGCACGTTTTGAGCCTTGAAGTTAGAGTATGGGGCACCTTGCTTGAACGCTTGAAAGGCATTCACTTGCTCAATACTACCTCGACAATGTTGAGGTTCATGCCCAAATATCCAGCAAATCTCGCATATCATATAATAAGATATAAGAGGTACAACTCCCAAAGCATTGACTTGTGGAATTGAATGTTGGTGGGAGGCACTAGTGCTTTGACCTTGATCAAAATGGCTTTGGAGCTTCTTGTCAATAGTCTCCATGTGAGTTTTTAATTGTGCCCCAAGATCGATACTGAGTTGTGTAATGGCATCGATCTCGTGCCTTCCCCCTCGATTCGCCTTCCTAGGCCTTGAGTATTGGGAGTTGTGTACCGCCATCTCCACAATTCTTGACCAAGTTTGGTCATCATCTACCTCGGTAAACCTTCCATTCGATCCCATGTTGAGTATGACCCTCGAATCTTCATATAACCCGTTCCAAAGCTGTTGAACAAGAAACCACTATGATAAACCAAGGTGAGGACAAGAACGGATTAAGGCTTTGAATCTTTCCCACGATTCATAGAGGCTTTCTTCATCACGTTGCTGAAATCCCGTGATTGAAGCTCTCAATAGATTGGTCTTCTCCGGTGGGTAAAATTGTTGGTAGAATGCTAAGGCTAGTTTCTTCCAAGTGTCAATACCGAGAGTCGCCTTGTCTAAACCTTCGAGCCATTGCTTTGCCTTGCCGATCAAAGAGAAAGGAAATAATACCCACCGGATTTGGTCTTGGGTTATTCCCGGTTGTGAGATAGCATCGCAATAGTCCGAAAAGGTTTCCATGTGTTGATGAGGATCTTCGGTTCGTAACCCACTAAATTGACTTCTTTCGACCAATTGGATAAATGGCGTTTTTGCCACAAAATTGCCGGTATATGCGGCCGGTAAAGCGGTGGGACCGGGCAAAACGTCTTCCGTAAAGGTTGAATGAGAAGAGAACTTAGGCATTGTTGGATGTGCGGGAGATGATGGTGTAGATGGTGTTGATGTAGATGTAGAAGGAGAACTAGGTTGAGAAAAGTGCCTAGAAGTACCAAAAGGATTGATGAAATTCCCTTCGGCCGTCTCTCGAGGTGTTTCGTTCAAGTCAGATCCTTGAGCTTGTTCTTCAATGGTATTGCTAGTACTCGGTTGAGAGGTTTTAACCAGATCAATCGTCCGTTGGCGAAAGGCTCTAAAGAGTCTTTCTGGCTCTGGATTGAAGAGAAAGAAGTCACCTCTTCTCCTAGGCATGCACTACACACTTGAACAAACGTGAGAACACCTAGTGCTTTATGGGCACTAGGCAAAGACAATAAACGAGCACAACGGAAGACAAAGAGAAAAAAAAACAATAAAACAAAGAAAAAGCCTACAAAATATACACAAGAGATAGAAGAAGAGCACAAGAAGGGTAACTAAGTCGAGCTAATAAGCAAACTAAGTCTAAACATGCACCGTCCCCGGCAACGGCGCCAAATTGAAGGTAGGAAATTGTCGTGGGTCATACCGATCAAGTATACCAACTATACCTAACTAGTAGCTAGGGTAAGTCGGGTCGAGTCCACGGGGACGGTAGTAGGTGTCTAGACTATGGTCTACTCAAAAACAAGGCTAAGCTACCAATACAACACAAAGAGAAGGAGAATTGAAAAGAATTGATTAACTAAGATGATTGGAAGAGGAGAAACTAGATAGACAATATACTAGATGCAATAAGGACTAAATGGGACACTAAAGCTAAAACAATCAACTAACTAGATGAATAAAAGCTAACAAGATGGAGAATTCAATATTGGAAGGAGTAGGGTTAGGTCGGGTTCACAAGTGTAGTAGGATAGTAGGGAGGTCAAGGGTGTAGGTTTCACCTAGTTACTAAGGGCGGTCCGCGCTCTCGCGTTAAAGCCTAAGTCCGCACTCTCGTGCCAAAGACTAAACCCGAATACTCATGCAAGAAATTACCCAATACACAAGAATTCAACCACAAATCAATCACACAATAAGAAGATGAAAACAAGTATGAGAAGCATGGCCACTACAACTCAAACAAGCAATTCAGCAACCACATAGAGTGCTCAACATGTGACTAGTAACAAAGGATCCATCTTTACCCTTAACCAAACCCTAATTACCCATAATCCACACTTAATCCCCCTAATAACCCCACAAAAAGGTCTACTCACACATTATCAAACTAATACTAACACTATCAAGAGAAATTAACATAATAATCCAAACATTCATTATGAACTAACAAGAACAATGAACAATAAGTAAAGATTACAACTTGAAGAATTAAACAAAGAACAAGAGAAAAGAGATTAAGAAGATTATACCAACTAATAAGAGGATGAAAAAGATGAGAACTTGTATAAAAAGAGCACCCAAAAATCTCCACCAAAATTTGTCAAGGATTAATGGATTCTTCAAGAGATCCTTAATACAAGATTAACTAACTAAATTAATCTAAAATTAACAAAAGTTTAAGGAGAGATTAGGCTAAAGAGAGGAGGAAATTTGTCTAGGGTTTAGAATAATCTAGAGGAGTTTAAGATGCTTAAACAATACAATGGGAGGGTATTTATAGGGTTACAAGAGCAAAGGAGAAGAAAAGAAGAGGCGCGGGCTACAGCTGGCTCATCCCGGTCGGGATGGTGGTGGTCCCGATCGGGACGAGATGGTCCCGACCGGGATGAGCTTGGTCCCGGCCGTGATGGCCCAATCAGTAGCCGCTCTAAGTTTGCACTCCTTCCCAACAGGGAAGGCTACTCTTCCCGCCCGGGAAGGGTCTTGTAGGCCTCCAATTTGATCTCTAAGGTCCCTCCTTGCTTCTCATGGGCTTCTCATCGATTCTCGGGGCTCGGGATCGAGTCCAAGGGGCTCGGGAATGGGTCCCAAGGTCTCGGGATCGAATCTAAGCCACCGAGTGATCGTTCCTTCTCTTCGTTGGTTCCAAATGTGTAAGAAACGAGTCGGAATTGTTCCAATTCTCCATGAATGGTCTTGGGAATCTAAAACGAACTAGAAGAAGCATAAGTAGCCCAGAAATCGCTCCAAAGAGCGATTTCACAAGAGAAACCGGGACCAAACACAACAAATAGGCACTACAAACTACACTTATCAAACAAACAACGAAATAAAAGTGCAACAATAGATTACAATATACGAGCGGCATACCACCTGGAAATACAATGTTACAAACGACAATATACAACAATCGCGACAATAAAGGAGCAAACGACTTAGAAGATGTAAATGTGGTACGATGCATGGTTTTGAAAGGGCGAACACGTGATAGACTTGACACGTGACAACCGAAGTCGTTAAAACAATTTTATCGGGACTCGAAACATGCTGAAAGACTCGCTGTTTTGCTATACCAGGAGCCACTCGATCGAGTCATTGAGGGACTCGATCGAGTGGTCTCGAAAAAAAAATTCTGCCTCATTTTTTGGGGTGCCACTCGATCGAGTGGGCAAGGAAATCGATCGAGTGCCCCCTGTACGAATTGCTGTCAGGTTTGATTTTGATTTTGAAATGGCTTTCAGTTTTGAAAATCGATAATTTGGTTAGGTCGCGTAAAAATATGATGTAATTTATACTCGACTAAAATATTGATACTCGTAATATTCGATGCTTGATTATAAAATCAATATCAAATATTTAGAGTGGATTTTGAAAGAAATTGTTTAGAAATCGTTTTGGATGTTATTAAGACGAAATAATTCCTCCACGTTGTAATGTCGTAATTAGTCTTTTCGGACCATGTGATCATTACTCAGTTTCAACGAGATTATGCTTAACATGATTTAATGATTGATACCTTTAGATCCGATATTCGACTATAGAGTCGATATCGAATCCTAGGGACGACGCTTTATTGAAAATAGCACGATAATATCGATATTAGTAACGAGAAAAGAAATAAAAAAGACGTGACGACGACCCGAATAAAAAGACGGACGGACGAGAGAAAGAGAAGAAAAGGTAGAAGTCGGGATTTGTAACACCCTCAACCTACATGCTTGATTATCTCGAAAACGGACTAGTAGTAGCAGCCTAGGTGCGGGAGCGTGGAGATGTATATAGGTGAGTTATGGTGTGTATGGTTAGGGAGGGGATTTGGCTAGTTTTGCTCTCGAGTTTGTATATGGTTTGCCTAAAATTACCTAGAATTTCGGGTTGTGAATGGTCGGGAATCCTATAGGATTTCTAGAGGGAACGTCGGGATATAATAAGCCTAGTATTGTATGTTGGGATTGGAATTGTTGTGTTGTGAATTGTTCATATGTGTCTGGAATTGTAATTGTCATGTATGTATGTAGTTGTTGATGGGATGTTATGGATGTTGGATATGTGAACGTTGTGAATAATTGATGATGAAATTGTGTTGCGGGGGTGGGGTATTTATAGGATGAAATACCCGACTTGGGATAGGATATAGATGGCTTGCAAAGGAAGAAAACAACCGGTTGGGGTGAAGTGGGGTTCCGTTTGTGGATAGGAGAGACTTGCTTGTATGGGAAGAAACACCCAGCTTTGGCTGAAAAAGAGGCCACTCGATCGAGTGGTTCATGGCACTCGATTGAGTGCCCGGTCTGACCTTGATTTTGACCGCTTTTATGAGCCCACTCGACCGAGTGAGCCAGTCCACTCGATCGAGTGGGGCTGGACGAGTGAAATGCCTTCTTGAAAGATAAAACTTTATCTCTTACGGATTTGTTTAATGTTTTTGTAGCTGATTTTTATGAGGAATCTGACTTCAAATCGTATTTTCGAATGCTGCGTCAGATATTTATGGCTCGGAAATGCCTTTGACCGGGGTTTGACCCGGTCGCTAAAAGACGGTTTTGCCCTTGGTGACGGTTTTGACCCAAATTAGTCTAATTTACCTGGAAACGACCCACTAGGCCTGAATTTGAGGTCAGCTTGGTGAGATTTTTACTCCGCTAAAAGCTCGTGCCGACTACTATTGATTACGAGTCCAAAATCGAGTGTATTATGTCATGTTTACGTCCGATCATCATCGGGTGTGTTTTGAAAACTGCTATAGACACCTGGTGGTCAAAATGTGGGTGTCTACACAAGCTCATTCATATTTTAACTACAATGTAAGGTGATTAAGCCCACGTAATTCAAGCGGTCTTTCAGATAAGCTCAGAAGACTAGCCCCCTGACGGAAACATTAACTTGAGAAGATAGGCGATAAAAATTCACGAAACGAAATCTCCTCATCCAAACAAATGGAGAATCAAATACGCAATGAAATCGTGAAGCAAACAATAATCATAGATGTCAACCAATTTAGTATAGCGTGCTAAACTCTGCAAATAGGAACGAAATCACGATGTCACATAACGCCAAACCACGAGTCATTTCCCAGTGATACTTATACTCATCACACACTCACATTATCACAAGCTTTGGTGAACACAAAACTTGTTCAACATTATTCCCAAATTCACCGACCACCTAGCAAATGGTTAATCCTCAAAACACTGATATAGCATCACATCACAGCAATAAAAGAACACGAGAAACAAAGATTGATTGAAAAAACACTGAGAATAATGCAATCAATAGAAGTAGTGTAGCATACCTTTTTATCAAAGGAATGAGAGGTGTAAGCTGCAGAAGAGCAAGCCAAAACCCTAAACTGGATTTTCTTGAGAATCCCACATTTGTAGTTCAAATGATTTGAAGAAGAAACAAATTGGGATTTGCGAGGAAAGAAAGCAGTTTGAAAAGGGTGAATGGGGGAAAAAGCAGCCATTGAAGAAGAAGAAGAACTGTAGGGAAATGAGTTAGATAATTAGTTCAGGGATGATAAATTAATCAACCAGATGTGTTCTAATTAGACAATAACAATAATAATTTTTATTAAGGTGAAGCAGAAATTAGGGTACCTTTGATTGTTTGAAGAACATTCAAGATGAATTAGGGATTGAGGGTACTACACTGGAAGTAACTTTGGGTCTTCTTAGCCTCCCGCCTATGCTACGCTTACGATGTCAAGCAGTTCTGTGAGGGGGGAATTAATGTACGGAGTAAATGTTACTCCACTAGTGTGATTCCCGTGACACGTCAAGGGTTATATAATCTAATACGAGTAATGTTTATAATCCTTTGTAACACAACTGAATTGCTACATGCGATCGTAAAGCCTACACGAAGGGTTGTGGAGACATTCACTTTCACGTGCCTATAATAATGAAGGGTTGTGGATAGGGTTGGCTATTGGTCAAGTTTGGATCGAGTCCGACAGGACCCGGACCCGTGTCTCAAAAGTTGGGCCCGTAACCGACCTAGACCTTTAAGGGTCAAGAAATTTTAGACCATTACCCGGACCGATGGTTACCCGGATCCGATGGGTACGGTAGGGTCCGAGTTCTTCACGGGTCCAATACACGACAATTTAGTATGTATAACTTTTAAATATATACTGTACGATTTATAATAAGACAAAGTAAAAAAAAAAGTCTAAACTAAGTTTAAGAGCCTAGATTACAAATAAAATACTCCCTCGTTTTTCTTGAGTTAGCCCCATTGGGGTTTGGCACGGATTTAAAGAAAAGGTGAAAAAGTAAGAGGATAGAATGATATGATGCATGTGATGAGAGATAAATAGAGATAAAAAAATTTCCTTAAAAAGAAATGGGGCTAACCCAAAAAAATACCCAAAAAGGAATATGGGGCTTATTCAAGAAGAAGGAGGGAGTAGTACGGAGTAATTCATAATACAATAGCTTTGAAAAAACAATTCCCTTTTCACAAACTCATTCATTGTAGGGTGGAGAACTCAAGAGGGGAAGACGGTAAATGGAACTATAGAAATAAACTGCGTATGAACATAACAAGGGGAATTGATACTACTCCACGGTTTAACGACTTAGTGTTCAGCAAGTTTGTTTTACTTTTTTTTTTTTTAATTACGGGTCCAAGGGTCGGGTACGGATCTCACTTATGGCCTATGGGACCTGGACCCGAAAATTATTTGAAAGACCCATACCCGTCGGGTCTAAAAAAATGGGACTCATACCCGACCAGTTAGGGTAAGACCCGACGGGTTTGGGCAGGGTCCCGGACCACTGTTTTGTGGACACGTGGAGTATTAGGGTACATAGTTGGTGGTGTTGAAGTTAGTGCTTCAAAAGAAGCATTTGGTTTCACTACAAAAAAAAATAGCCATAGCAAGGGACAAATCCGTTGCAAAAGGCTCAAATTCCGTTGCAAAAGGCCATTTTGCAACGGATTTGCAACGGACGGATTTGTGTCCTCACAAATAGTGGTTGCAAAAATGACTAATTTCGTTGCAAATCCCTTGCAAACTGCTATTTGCAACGGACTTGCAACGGAAATAAAGTTGGTTGCATGACAATAAAGTCTGTTGCAAATCCGTTGCAAAAGACAAAGCTTGCAACGGATTTGCAAGGGAATGTCCCTTGCAAATGTGCTATATTGGTGAATTCATTGCCCGTTTTTGGCTCCCCAAATTGCCAAAATTTCATAAAAACATGCAACAAACAACATATGTTTACAATTCCACAAATACTCAAATACAACAAACAACATATCATAAATATATTTATATATATATTAATGCCAAAATGTATACAAATTCACATTGGACGGAAAATTATATTGGTAACGTACAATAATGCATTATAACATCAATATCTCCTAAAATATTATGTTTCCAAAACAAAAATACAAATTAATTTAAATATCCACTTCATTGATGCAACGACGTTCCAAAAATGACATTGATCTTCTTCGGTGATCTGTAAATAGGAATGAACAATAGAGATTTAAGATTGATACATATTGACGATAGAAATAACATGGAAAATAATGGCAAATGTTGGAAAATTATCTTTACATCCTAACTCCAATATATAAGAATAATTTTTTTGGACCACATTTCTCAAAGCCTTGAACCAACAACTATTATACCTCGATCACGCTAATTAGAAATACTATATGTACTATAGAAAAGAGAAAAATAACATACATCGCAAGTATAACACATCTTTTGTACTATTTTATGTGTGCACTATTTAGCTCCGTTGATTCCTATAGCATAAGAATTAAGAATGAGGCTGGATTAGTGAAACAATTGGAAATAGGAAACTAATTCAAAGATACCTTCGTACAAGGTTTAATAAGAAGAATTAATTTATACTCCGTAATAGAAATTAAGGAATACAAGAGAAGTAGTGGATAATTATATTCATTCTTCAATCCTTGAATTGTTGTCAACACATGTTAATGGACTTAAACGCGTCCATGAGAATTAGATATTAACGGGACATATAATAATTACGGCAATCCATCTTGAAAAATATGAACATGGTAAGAGATTAGTAAGACATGACTCAGTAATCATAAATTCAAAGACAAAAATTGAGGTTTTTAGAATTTAAAAATAAATAAATTAGGTATGAAGGGGAGATACACATGAAGAGGTAACAATAAGACCATGCCGAAAGTAAGAAGAGGCAACAAATTTAACTAATCAAAACAAGATAGAATGTAGAAAGTTTAACTATTTGTCTAAACTTGAACCGAAGTTGCTGCTCAAAGAACCCCGACAACATCACCAACCAACACAGACCTTCTAGTCCCGCCATTGACACACTTAAGTCACTAGTTCGGACGTGGCCCCTACTATTTTTTGAGAATACGAATGAGGCTGACAAAGATAAATTGAGAGTATAACATACACATACACATACAAAAATGCAAGCATGAAGTTGAAAACAGTAGCTAGGAGTAGCTAAGTGATTATTTACAAATTGCAATCCATTCAAACTCTATATCTCTAATCCTAAGGAATCTATCTCATATGAGGATAACAACAAACTTCACTGAGCACACATTGAAGGATTGAGAAATAATAAAATTACAAAAGAGCTAGATTAAGTAGTCTTACTTGTTGTTCCGGAATCAATGCTTGCAACTCCGAGCAAAGGTCCTACCAGACCAAAAAGTTAATAAGAAACTAAGAATCAAAATACTCAATCTGGTTATTGAGGAGTGAATCAGGGCTGAAGTTAGGAAAGAAATGCAGAAGGTAGGACGGAGGGTTTGGCTTCTCTAGTTATTGTTACGATAATACTCCATAACACATAACATAGTTATGGCAAATCAAAAATTGAAATAAGAAGAAGCAAGTATACCTAATTGATAGAGTAATCAGAGAATATGAGACAGCAAAACCTCTGGCAATAGCAAATCCGGCGACAATAACTCCGGCAACACCTCCGTCGACAGCAGCAACAGTAGCAGCATCCGACAGCAACAAACCCTACAAACAAAAACGAAAATAAAAGAATAGAAGAGATGGGATGCACCGGCAAGGAGAGGAAGCGCCGGCAGGGTGAGTCGCCGGTATGGATAGAAGAAAGGCAAGGATGCCGGAAAGGGAGGAGGGTGACAATGGTTACCGGTGAATCACCACAAACAAAAGTAGAAAAATAAAAAAGAGGAAGGAGAGTGAGGAGGAGAACCGGAGAGGGAGACTCGTCGCAGAGGAGGGAAGCACCGGCAGAGGAGGGAGGCGTCGGTGTCGCCGGCAGGAGGTGGTGGCAGCCGGAGCCGGAGAGGGGAGGGAGTGAGTTTATGGTCGGGGTCGAGTAATGGGGTTGGGAAATTGGGGGTCGACAAATGAAATGAACAAAGGGTAGCGCTGGGTTTTGTTTTTAAGAATTTGCAACGGACTTGCAAGGGATAATCCGTTGCAAATGTGAATTTGCAAAGGACTTTTCCGTTGCAAATAATGAATTTCTGTTGCAACCTTACGCGCAAAGGGGGAAAATTTTTGGCGCCTATGAAACCGTTGCAAATTTCTTGATCCGTTGCAAATCCGTTGCAAGTTTTCATATTCCGTTGCAAGTCCCTTGCAAATATTTATTTTACAAGGGAATGATTTTCCCTTGCAAATTTCCCTTGCTATGGCTAATTTTTTTTTTGTGTTTTGGGTATTCCACATCGCTTATTTATTGATTCTTGAACTTGTTTATATATGACAACTTAAAATGTCTTACTAGATGTGTACAAGTGGAGACTATGTACACCACACGTGTATGCGTACGCGCACGCCACGCCCGGCTATGCCGGGCCTTGGGAGAGCGCTTGCGGGTATCTTTTAGTGGTTGGATTCCTTGCATTGCAGAAGCTTCCTTTTACATTGAACTCAGTCAGTCTTCATGTTGCTTTTTCGAGACTGACTGGTGCAAGTTTCCACTATGTTCTTGATTGCTATACACTGAACCCCGTCTTCCTGCTCCACTATAAATTACGTCCATCATTTCAGTTCTAAACACACAAAAAATACATTCTCATAGCTTCTTCTCTTCTCTTTGTTCTCGGTTTAATTATTGGCAACGTTCTTGGCAGTATTCATCTGTTTCTCCACCTACACTAGAGTGACAACGGTTGTGTAGTCCTGAAAGTTGAATGTCATTGAGGCCGTGTGTAGCAGGCGGGGCATAAATCAACTTTAGGACAATGACATTTCTGTCACGCCAAAACCTTTCCTCTTGTTCCAGATAAGATCTTACCTTCTTCTTACTACTACTGTGATAACAATCTAAAGTTGATTTAGTTTTATTTTCATCATGGTTGGTAGTCCTGTTAGTGCAGTCGTCTCTGTTCCACCTCCTCATGTTGTTTATACTGCTGTTGTCCACAATCCTTTCATACCCGACATGTCCAGATTATAAATCTTTGACGGAAAAAATTATCGTATGTGGTCTGATAAAATAGAAATTTTTTCTGAGTCGATTAGGGGTCGATTATGCTCTCACTAAATCTGAGGCTCCTGCAAATTCGGGTCAAAATTTTGATAAGGATAACATTACTTGTAGGGGAATGCTTCTGAAATATATAACATCTTCTTTGTACTTGATTTACAGTAAATTTAGAAAGGCTACTGAAATTTGGGATGCTCTTAAGACAAGTATGGTACTGATGATTATGGAACAAAAAAGTATGCTTGTTGTTGTTGGTTAAATTTCAAATTGGTTGACGAGAAGCCCATTTTAGATCAAGTTCATGAATACGAAAACATATGTGCAGAGGTAATGGCCGAAGGTATGAAAATCTGTGAGGTATTTCAGGCTAATTGTTTTTTACATAAACTTCTGGCTTCTTGGGAAAACTATGTCCGTAATATGAAACACAAACAAAAGGATTTCCCCCTTTTAGAATTGGTGTCTCACATACAAATTAAGGAACAAAACCGGATTCGGACTCTAGGTAAGCAAGTCGAACATTCCTCCACCATGGCTAATTTGACCGAGTCTAAAAACCATCACAAGAGTAAAAAAAACGGGGTAACAAGTCTTCTAATCAAGTTCACAGGACTAGAAATCAGAATACCTTCAAATGGGATGGCAAGGGAGAATCTAAAGGTGAAGGTAAACGGGAATTTAAGGGAACCTGTTATACATGTAGTAAGTCGAGTTACTCGCCTATATTTTGTCCCGAAGGGTTTTATCTAGTTGGAAAACAAAATTCCATTAAATCGCATGTTAATCTTACTGATCAAGATGATGATATTATTGCTGTTATTGTATGATCAGAAGTTAATTTAGTAAGCAGTTTTTCCGAATGGGCCCTTGATAAGTGTAGTTTGTAGTGCCTATTTTACTAATTTTTGGTCCCATTTTCCTTGTGGAATCGCTCCTTGGGAGCGATTTATGGGCTTCTTATGCTTCCTTTAGTCCGTTTCAGGTTCCCGAGACCGATTTGGAAGAGTTGGAGTGATTCCGACTCAATACATACACATTTTGGAGCCAACGAGATAAAGGAACGATGACTCGAGGCCTTGGAATCGATCCCGAGCCTCCGAGACTCGATCCCGAGCCTCCGAGACCCGATCCCGAGTCACGAGAATCGATGGGAAGCCCATTAGATACAAGGAGGGACCCTAGAGCTCTTACTGGAGGCATACAAGACCCTTCCCGGGCGGGATAGTGGCCTTCCCGATCAGGAAGGGATGCACGATTAGGAGGGCCACTGTGGGTCCTTCCCGGTCGGGTTGAGCCCTTCCCGATCGGGATGACAGAACCCTTCCCGATCGGGATGATCCGTCCCGGTCGGGACGGGCTACAGCTCACCCGCATTGTTTCTTTTCTTCTCCTTCATTCTTGTACCCATATATATACTCCCTTCTTGTAATATTAAGACATCTTATCTTACCCTAGACTAGTTTAAGCCTCCACTAACATCAAAAATCCTAGATTTACTCTCACTCACTAGTTTTAATCTCTCTTTAATTCTTAGTTAATCATTGTAATTAGTTCTTGGATTAAGGGGATTCTTGAAGATTGTTCCAAGATTGACAACCTTGGGATTGTATTTGGGTTTCTCATTAATACAAGATTTCATCTTTTCTTCATCCTATTGTTGGTATAACCTTTCTTACCCTTGTTCTTAGTTATTTAATCTTGTTTCCATCTTTTTATGTTGTTATTGTTATTGTTCTTGTTATTCATAATGAATGTTTGGATTGTGAGTTTGTTTTCTCTTATGATTGTTAGTTTGACCATGATAATGAGTGAGTAGTTTCTTTGTGGGGTTAGTAGGGGGATTAGGGGTAGATTATGGATGATTAGGGTTGATTAAAGGGAAAAGGTTACATCTTTGTTGTTAGTCACATTGTAGGCGCTCTATGTGTTTGTTGATATGCTTGTGTGAGTTGTAGTGGCCATGCTTCCCATACTTGTGTTCATCTTCTCATTGATTGCTTATTTTGTGGAAATGTTGAGAATAGTTTAGTCGCGAGAGCGCGGACTAGGGTCTAAGTTGCGAGAGCCCGGACCCACCTTGACATCGGTCTAAGTTGCGAGAGCCCGGACCGACTCTAGCGATTAGGAGACACCTATACCCTTGATCACCCCAATGACCCTTCTACTCCTATGAACCCGACCTACCCCACTTCCCTTCCATATTTGGTTCATCGTCTTAGTTAGTCTTCGTTTACTCTAGTTTATTTGTTAGTTCGATCATTAGCTTAGTCATACTTCTCCTCCACCATTAGTTTTCCTTTTATCGTCTCTTTGTGTTTGTTTTGGTGACCTAGTCTCGTTTGTAGGCTGACATAGTCTAAAATTTACCTTACCGTCCTCGTGGATACGATCCCGACTTACCCTAGCTACCCACTAGGTGTAATCGGTAATTTATTGATCGGCTAGGGACGTGACAAATCCCTACCATCAATTTGGCGCCGTTGCCAGGGACGGTGCATTGTTTAGACTTAGTTTGCTTATTTCTAGACTTAGTTACCCTTCTTTGTGTTCTCCCATCTTCTCTTGTGAATATTCTCTAGATTTTTCTTCTTTCCTTAGTTTTATTTCTTCTTTTTCTTTTTTGTCTCTAGTTGTGTTTGTTTATTGTCGTTACCTAGTGCCCACAAAGCACTAGGTGTTCTCACGTTTGTTCTAGTGTGTAGTGTATGCCTAGGAGGGGAGGCGACTTCTATCTCTTTAATCCAGAGCTGGAGAGACTCTTTCGAGCCTTTCGCCAACGGACGATTAATCGGGTTAGGATCTCTCAACCGAGTGCAAGCAATACTCATCAAGGGCAAGCCCAAGGAGCCGACTTGAACAATCCACATTGAGAGACGGCCGAAGGGAATTTCGTAAATCCTTTTGGTGATTCTTCTTCTCCTAGTTACCCCTCTTCATCTACATCAACACCATCTACACCACCATCTTCTCCCTTATATCCAAGAATGCCTAAGTTCTCCTCTCACTCCACATTCACCGAGGATGTCTTGCCGGGACCGAGTGCATTACCGGAAGCCTACACCGGAAATTTTGTGGCAAAGACCCAATTTATTCAACTTGTGGAGAGGAGCCCATTTAGTGGTTTGCCCACCGAAGACCCGCACCAACATATGGAGACCTTCTCCGATTATTGTGACGCTATATCTCAAACCGGGGTTACTCAAGATCAAATTCGTTGGGTACTTTTCCCGTTTTCTCTTATTGGAAAAGCGAAGCAATGGATCAAGAGTCTCGATAGGGCAACCATGGGGATCGATTCTTGGAAAAAGCTTGCCTTGGCGTTCTACCAAAAGTTTTACCCTCCGGAAAAGACGAATTTGCTTAGGGCCTCCATCACCGGGTTCCAACAAAGGGATGAAGAGAGCCTATATGAAGCTTGGGAGCGGTTTAAGTCTTTGGTAAGATCGTGCCCTCATCATGGACTCTCACAATGGTTCTTGGTGAAACAATTTTGGAATGGTCTTTATGAGGACTCGAGAGCCATTCTTAACATGGGCTCCAATGGTAGGTTTACCGAGGTCGATGACGACCAAACATGGGCGAGAATCGAATAGATGGCGGTGCATAATTCGCAATACTCTAGGCCTAGGAAGGCACATCGAGGAGGCATAAATGAGGTCGATGCTATCACCAAATTAAGCATTGACCTTGGAGCTCAATTGAAAACACACATGGAGACTATCGACAAGAAGCTCCAAAGCCACCTCAACCAAGTCCAAGGCACTAGTTCCTCACACCATCAACCGATTCAAGAAGTGAATGCTTTGGGATTTGCACCTCTTTTGCCCTATTTTAGGATGTGTGACACTTGTGGAATCGTTGGTCATGACCCTATGAATTGTAGAGGGAGTATTGAGCAAGTGAACGCCTTTCAAGCGTTCAAGCAAGGTGCCTCCTACTCTAATCAATACCAAGCTTCCAATCAAGTCCCTCTACAACATCAACAACAACATCGTCCCTATGTTCCACCTCCCTTACGGGACAACAATGAAAGTTACCAAGGTTATGTGGGTAACCAAAGACCCTTCAACAATTTCAAGCAAAATAACCAAGGTAACTTCAACAACAAGCAAGGGTTCCAACAAGGGAACTTCAACCATGGTGGTTTCCAAGGAAACCAAAATTTCCAAGGAAACCGAAACTTTCAAGGACAACAAAACCACAACCAAGGCCTTAATCAAGGAAACTTTCATGGGTTCCAAGGGAACCATCATCAACAACAAGGTAGTTCTCAAGGGTTCCAAGGGAACCGTCAACAAGCAACTCAAAATCAACAACAACAAAGTAAGCCTAGGAGCCGGTCTCCTACTCATGATTATGGCATTCCTCTCGCCATCACCGACACTCCACATAATCCATCATCCCCACCTCGGGATTTCGACATTCAAAAGACTTTGATGGATATGCAACAAGGTCAAATGGACATATCAAGAAACCATCATGAGCCCTTCACTTATATTCAAGGGGAAAACGCGATGAGAGATACCCGTATGAAGATACTTGAGACTCAAGTATCTCAACTCGCTTCGGGGAGCTCCTCAAGGCAAAAGGGGCAACTACCTTCTCAAGGTGAAACACCGACATTTGAGCATGTAAATGCTATCACCACAAGGAGAGGTACCTCTTATGACTCTCCTCCATATCCTAATGAGCAAGAGCCGATGCAAGAACCGACAATGGAAATGGCATCTCCAAATCAAGAAGAGTCAAGCCTTGATAATCCAATTGAGGAGCAAGTCTTATGTGAGGTCGAGAAACCCCAAGAAGACAACCCTCCCCCACTTCAAGAGAAAGACAAGGGAAAAAGAAAGGTGTCCTTTGAAGAGTCCACCCCTATTGAGCAAAACAAGTACCAAATCAAGTTGCCTTTCCCATCAAGGCAAATGAAAACTAGGGTGGACACTCAATACGACAAGTTCCTTAGTATTGTGAAGAAATTGGATGTTAATGTCCCGTTTACCGAGTTACTTACCCAAATCCCGGCATATGGTAAATTCATGAAAGAAATCTTGGCTAGGAAGAGGTCCATCGACAAGGAAGAGACGGTAGCGTTTGCGAGGGTGGTGAGAGAGCTTATTCAAGGTTCCACGCTTCCGAAGTTGAAGGACCCGGTTAGTTTCTCTATCCCATGCACCATCGGCAATTACAAAATCGAGAGAGCTATGTGTAATTTGGGTGCGAGTGTGAGCATTATTCCCTACACCATTTGTGAGCGATTAGGGATGACGGAGTTGAAATGTACGTCCATTACACTCCAAATGGCCGATAAGTCTCTTAACCGACCATTGGGAATGTTAGAGGATGTGCCGATACGAATAGGGAAGTTCTTCGTTCCGGTCGACTTCATTGTGGTTGACATGGCGGAGGACGCTCACACTCCCATCATCCTTGGACGCCCATTTTTACACACCGCCGGTGCCGTGATCGATGTGAAGAAGGGTAGGATTACTTTTCAATTAGGCGACGAGGAGTTAGTGTTCGACCTCCGAGGCAACACTTCGCCTATGACCGAGACATGTAATATGATCCACGCCACGGAAGACATCGATCGAGGGAATGATTCGGGACAAAGCTTGAAGAAGTACTCCTATGTACTTGAGGATGATGACTCCGATTTGGAGGAAGATGAGTGCCCAAATCATGGGCTTGATGACAAGTTGCAAAGCGAGGAAAAGAATGATGAGCCGCCCTTGAGGCCACATGAAGACCGGTGGATGTTCGGGTATATCCCGAAGAATCAAAAGTACAAGTTCAAGCCATTGAACTTGGAAGATCGGGATGCCCCGGGAACGTCAAGGCAAGGCCATGAAGAGCCTTGGTATGTGGTCGGTTATATGACATGCTTGATTGAAGACTTCTCTAGGGCCTTCGACTTGTTCTTACGTGCCCTTGATGGAGATGGAACTAGTTATGGTTGTTGAAAAAGAATGAAGATTGCACCACCTTGGTTTGACGGAGTTCCACAAGAACCGTCTCATTGTATATATCTCTCTCTTGTAGTTAGTTGGATTTTTGTGAATTCTTGTTGTTTGGATTGATTGATGAGCGTTGTGAGGGAGAGAGTTTGATGTGTGTTTGAGTATTGCTTGATAGGTGAAGGGAGAATGCTTCTAGAGAAGAATGGCTATGATATACCTTGGGTTGTAAGCACGAGGATCGGGTTTTCGAAGCTTAGAGCGAGCTTTTGGGATTGTGGAAGTTGAAGAAGGCCCATCCCGACCGGAATGAGGCGTCCCGACCGGGAAGGGTAAGGCGTCCCGACCGGGAAGGGTGTCATTCCGATCGGGATGGGTGCACCATGTTTCGATCTTGCTGTGGGTCCGTCCCGACCGGGATGAGGGCGTCCCGACCGGGACGGGTGAGGTAACCCGATCGGGATCGTTCTTCCCGACCGGGATGGTCCTCTGCTCCCCCTTTGTGTTTCTTCTTCGGCAATCGAGTCCACCCAACCGTTTTATGCCCCCTCCCAACCTCCCTAGCTATCCTAGCCTTATCATATGCCCCATGTACTTCATTATCATGCCCTCACTCCATTTCTTATCCACTCTATACCGACTCTCACATCAAATCCCATCCCCTCGCACGATTACTACCGCGACCGTGAGTTCTTCTTGAGTGTGAAGTGAGATAGCAACCGAGAAGACAAGCGACGAGCCTCTAATGATCAATGAGACGATGGAGCAAGTGAGTTACTAGCCGCTCGGTTTGGGTAACTATCCTTACTTTTCCGTCTTTTTATCGCTTGTTTTTCATTGTTTGCCCCCTTCCCTTGAGTCATGGTGTCTTAGTGGCCTTCGAGGCCGTAGTATGGTTGCTCCCGTCTCCCGATGACGTGATTACGTCAGGAGTCGATCGATTAAGTCCAATATACAAGATTTCACCCCTTTTTGGGAGTTAGTCGGATTTGAACGGAATCCGGGCTAGGTGACTTGATTACACCTAGCCCTCCCCTCCCATTTCCTTTTATTTCTTTCTTTTTATTTTCTTCCCCCCCCCCCCCCTCCATATCTTTTTATCGTCTCGGCCCATGGTGACTTGACTACACCCCGGCCGGACACCTTCTACCTTTTCTTCACTTTATTTTTGATTTTTAGCTTTATTTTCGTAGTTTCTTTTCTTTTTCTTTGGTCTCTCCACACACTATGATTGAGCATATAAGGACATTGCTCGGTTTAAGTGTGGGGGAGCGATATTCTATCGTACTTAGTTTTATTTTTCCCTTTCTCGAAAAACCTTTAAAAAATACCTAAAAATTTGAAAAACTTTCACAAAAATCAAAAAGATTTTCTTTTTGTGTCTTTTTCCTTTGTGTCGTTGTGTCGTATATTTTTTTTGTATTGTGTGTGCTTTGCCTCCCTTTTCCTTATAGGTTGCCTAATCTCCGTTGTTTGGAAAGCTTTGAAGACATCCGGTAACATCCTCTAACCCTCTTTCCCTCTTTATTCCTTGTGATGTTTGGAGAAGGTTGTGTTGAGGTGTGCTCGGGTGGAGCTTGTACATTCTTGTGGTGGATTTGATGACTTGTTTGGAAATTCGGGGTGGTGTGTGCTTTGTTTATGTGTATGTCTTGTTTTGTTTCATTTTGTTGCCTTTTTGTTTCTTTTTCTTTCATTCGTTTTCGTCGTCTCTTTGTTTCGTGTTTTGTAGTGTGTCTTGTGTGTGTAAACCGTTTCCGAAAACCCGGTTTAGAGGCTAGTGTGCGAGTGCTTACTTTCCCTTTTTAGTAGTGTAAATCGAGTCCTGGACTTTACTCTAGTAGAATGACCCTAAATCAATGGATTCGTTGGTCCTTTACCTTGAGTTTACCTATCTTACTAGGAATTTACTACGGGATTTGCACTTTTGACCATTATGACCACCCATGGTGTGAAAAGGCCTTGGTTACCGAGTCTCGTCCCTTAGGTGACCGTGTTTAGGATCGTTTGATTAGTCCAAGTTCTCCCCTTTTTGTGAGTATGAAAGGAAGACGTCGTCCCGACATACCCACTACCCTACCTCCTACACATATCCACACAATAAAATGCAATTTGTTGAGTTCTCTCTTTCTCATCACCCAAAGAATTGCCAAGAAAGCCAAATCAAGCCAAAAGGGCAAAGAAAAGAAAAAGAAAGAAAAAAAAATGAAAGAAAGAAAAGAAATGAAGAAAAAGAAAAGGCACAAAAGCCAAAAAGAAAATAGAAAAGAAGAAAAAGAAATGGCATTGCAACAAACAAATCAAAACGTCGAAAAGAAAGAAAATGTCAAAAGAAAATCCGTCTCACAAAAAGAAATCCTCACAAAAATAAGCCTTTTTCCGACTTTTGCCGTGAAGAGCCTACCAAAGGACCGAGTCCAGAGGAAGGATGATAGCGGCATTAGTCGGTCTTCCCTCATTTTGCATGTTTTCCACCTTTTTACTTGGACTAGTTAGGCGGTTTTGGACACGGGACGACCCTCTTGGCTCACGCTGAAGGGGGCGGGGTCTCACTTATCTACAGTGTCGACTTACACCGTGGTTCATCCTTTTTCCACTCCGCCGATCGTCCCGTAGTACGTTTTTAGAAAGTTAGGAGGACCTAGGTAAGTTACCAACGTTTTTATTGCTTTATCATCATACTATTAGGGTTTAGTTCAACTTGGTTTGTATTGCTAGCTTGGGAACGTTGTCACTTGCCTTTAGTCCTAAACCGGTGTTTCTTTCACCGCTTGTTTGAGGAAAGCGGTATTTGTTTTCTTTTGGGTGCAACCGATTATGTGTTTGTTTGTGTGTTTGTTTGTTTGTGTGTTTGGTGTCCGGTTGCATCCACAGTTTTGTCGCAAGACCCCACTTGCCTTGCGGAGTGCACTTTTCATCTAAGTGCACTCGCATGAGTTGAAAGGGCGTAGGGTGCGCTAATACCCATTCGGCTAGTTTAGTAGTTAGTATATGCTTACTCGAGGGCGAGTAAGGGTTAAGTGTGGGGGAGTTGATAAGTGTAGTTTGTAGTGCCTATTTTACTATGTTTTGGTCCCATTTTCCTTGTGGAATCGCTCCTTGGGAGCGATTTATGGGCTTCTTATGCTTCCTTTAGTCCGTTTCAGGTTCCCGAGATCGATTTGGAAGAGTTGGAGTGATTCCGACTCAATACATACACATTTTGGAGCCAACGAGATAAAGGAACGATGACTCGAGGCCTTGGAATCGATCCCGAGCCTCCGAGACTCGATCCCGAGCCTCCGAGACCCGATCCCGAGTCCCGAGAATCGACGGGAAGCCCATGAGATACAAGGAGGGACCCTAGAGCTCTTACTGGAGGCATACAAGACCCTTCCCGGGCGGGATAGTGGCCTTCCCGATCGGGAAGGGATGCACGATTAGGAGCGCCACTGTGGGTCCTTCCCGGTCGGGTTGAGCCCTTCCCGATCGGGATGACAGAACCCTTCCCGATCGGGATGATCCGTCCCGGTCGGGACGGGCTACAGCTCACCCGCATTGTTTCTTTTCTTCTCCTTCATTCTAGTACCCATATATATACTCCCTTCTTATAATATTAAGACATCTTATCTTACCCTAGACTAGTTTAAGCCTCCATTAACATCAAAAACCCTAGATTTACTCTCACTCACTAGTTTTAATCTCTCTTTAATTCTTAGTTAATCATTGTAATTAGTTCTTGGATTAAGGGGATTCTTGAAGATTGTTCCAAGATTGACAACCTTGGGATTGTATTTGGGTTTCTCATTAATACAAGATTTCATCTTTTCTTCATCCTATTGTTGGTATAACCTTTCTTACCCTTGTTCTTAGTTATTTAATCTTGTTTCCATCTTTTTATGTTGTTATTGTTCTTGTTCTTGTTATTCATAATGAATGTTTGGATTGTGAGTTTGTTTTCTCTTATGATTGTTAGTTTGACCATGATAATGAGTGAGTAGTTTCTTTGTGGGGTTAGTAGGGGGATTAGGGATAGATTATGGATGATTAGGGTTGATTAAAGGGAAAAGGTTACATCTTTGTTGTTAGTCACATTGTAGGCGCTCTATGTGTTTGTTGATATGCTTGTGTGAGTTGTAGTGGCCATGCTTCCCATACTTGTGTTCATCTTCTCATTGATTGCTTATTTTGTGGAAATGTTGAGAATAGTTTAGTCGCGAGAGCGCGGACTAGGGTCTAAGTTGCGAGAGCCCGGACCCACCTTGACATCGGTCTAAGTTGCGAGAGCCCGGACCGACTCTAGCGATTAGGAGACACCTATACCCTTAATCACCCCAATGACCCTTCTACTCCTATGAACCCGACCTACCCCACTTCCCTTCCATATTTGGTTCATCGTCTTAGTTAGTCTTCGTTTACTCTAGTTTATTTGTTAGTTCGATCATTAGCTTAGTCATACTTCTTCTCCACCATTAGTTTTCCTTTTATCGTCTCTTTGTGTTTGTTTTGGTGACCTAGTCTCGTTTGTAGGCCGACATAGTCTAAACTTTACCTTACCGTCCTCGTGGATACGATCCCGACTTACCCTAGCTACCCACTAGGTGTAATCAGTAGTTTATTGATCGGCTAGGGACGTGACAAATCCCTACCATCAGCCATCGATACAGGCGCTACAAGACACATCTGCTCCAATCGGGATGTTTTCACAGATTACTCTCAAGTGTCGAGTGGAGAATGCGTTTTTATGGGAAATTCCAGCATAGTAAAGGTTCTTAGTAAGGTGAAAATCATTCTGAAGCTCACTTCCGGTAAGACTCTTGAACTGAATAACGTGTTGCATGTCCCTGATATTCGAAGAAATCTTATTTCTGGAGCTTTACTAAACAAAGCAGGTATCAAACTAACTTTTGAATGTGATAAACTTGTGCAGAAATGGTAATTTTGTTGGTAAGGTATTTTGTAATGGCGGATTATTTGTATTAGACATAGAAACTATTAATAAGAATTCCTTTACTTCTGTTTATATTGCCGAGTCTGTTTCTTTGTGGCATGCGAGATTAGAACACGTAAATCTGGGCTCTATTAAAAATATGAAAAAGCATAATCTCATTCCTGTTTTTAGCGAAACAAATTTTGATAAACGTGAAATATGTGTCGAGGCTAAGCACGCTAAAACACCTTTCAACAAATGTGTGGAACGTTCTACTTCGCTTCTTGAGTTGATACACTCAGACTTAGAAGTCACCACAAGTAGGGGTGGGAAACATTACTATATCACATTTGTGGATGAGTTTTCTCGATACACTAGGGTCTATTTATTAACAACCAAGGATGAGGCTGAAGAAAAATTCATCAATTTTAAAGTCGAGGTTGAAAATCAATTAGACCTTAAGATAAAGCGAGTAAGATCTAACAGGGGAGGTGAATACGACGGTAATCCACTTAGTAATTTTGGTAAGACCCATGGGATTATACATGAAAGGCAAGTGCAGTAATACACGGTCAACAGGCTGGAATATAGAAAGTAGTTGATTAGAAAAAGGTCTTCAATTAACACGTGTAAAAAGGAAAAACAGTTAAAATAAGGTAATTAAATTGTGCAAAACCTAACGGGATATTGGACTCGATTCGGGTCCTAAAATACTTTACGAATTGATTGAAAACTGTTAGTAAAAATAAATAATTGGTATACGAATAAACCGGGTTAAAATCGTGTTAGGAAAGAACTAGGCCCAAACTTTCGAGGTGAGCTAAAATATTATTTTGTCGTAACATTAAATATTTGGGTCATATTCGAAATTGATAAAAATAAATTAGTTGACTCGAGAAACCAAATGGGTCATTCTCGAGTTTAAACAATTGTTTGAAAGGGAATATAATTCTCGATGAATAAATAAATAGTTTCCAACAAAAAAAGAATTCAATTGATTTCTAGAAAACAAAATGAATTATTCAACGAAAGTTTAATAAAATGGTTTCCCGAGAAAAAAATAAGTGTTTTAACGAGTTTCGATTTAAAAAGCAAATTCGATCTCAAATAAGGATTTTACAAATTAAGACAAAGTCAAAGTAAATCCAATAAGAATTAAAATTAAGGATTACGAGTTAAATCGCAAACAAATAAATATATGAATACGAATTTAATTTAATTTATAAAAATTAGGGGTATTACAAAAGGGACGGCTGATTGGGGACTACATTTTTTGTAGGACACCTTGTCTATTAGAAGGGTATAGTGATGTCAACTGGATATCGGGTAACGATGAAATTAATTTAACCAATGGTTATGTTTTTTTTTACTCTTGTTAATGCGGCTATATCATGAAAATCTAGTAAGCAAACATGTTTGGCTAAATCCACAATAGAATCTGAATTTACTGCTCTAGATTTGGCAGGACAAGAAGTCGAGTGGCTAAGAAGTCTGCTAGCTGATATTCCATTATGGCCTTGTGGGGGAAGCCAACTCCTTCTTTATCCATGCATTGTGACAAACAAGCGGCGATCGGTGTGACCCAGAATCAAGCTTATAATGTCAAGAGGAGACATATCCGCTTAAGACATAGAAATGTGAAAAATCTTATTAGTGAAAATATGATATCACTAGAATACGTATGTAGTGGGAAGAATATTGCGGATCCTCTTACCAAAGGCATTGTGAAAAAGATGGTGCTAGAAACAGCACAAGGAATGAGTTTAAAGCCAGTAAAAGAGTGAAATATTATGGATACCCAACTTAGTACCGCTAAGTTCAATGCGGTCAAACAAAGTCATATGGATCTCGAAGTGCAATGCAACGAACCATTCTTATTAATAAAATTATGTTTTACATAGCATTGTGCGTTTTTGTATGTATTGTCACATGTGTAAGGTTGAGCATGTGGCTCTTAACAAGTTCATAGTCCATTTGTGGGTAGTTTGCTTGTCAGTCAAACTTGATGAACTTACTTATGTGAGTGTTGGGGGCATTGCCCATCCCCTATGAGAGACCTTCTGGCTTAAAACCTCTAGAGCGCTCATGAAGTACCAGGAAAATGTGGAAACACTTGAACAACTCCAAGTACTCCCTCTGTTTCATTTATTTGTTCGCCTTTTATATTAATTGTGAGGAATATTTTAATCAAAGACAAACAAATGAACGAAACGGAAGAAGTAATACGGATATTATAAACACTTAGCATAAGACTAAATAACTAACTAATAATTAAAGAGTATATTATAGTAGCACAGTTATTTAAATTTTTAAGATTTGATTTTTAACTTTAAGTTTATAAGACTTTAATTTTTATTTTGTTATTTTATGATAATTGTGATATTGCAACTAACCAATCAAGCGTATATTTTAGGTATAAAAATCTTGAAATTCTATTTGTTTAAATATGTATATTGATTTGTTTCTGCATGTCCGTGTCCTACAAAATTTTGTATGTCGTGTCCCGTGTCCGTATCGGTGCAACCTAGCTATGGATGTCAATGTGTCGGTTTCAAATCGGGTGGAGCCTCACCCGACCGAATCCATATACTCCCCCCGATCAATCCGTCATCCGCGAGTGATTCGGTTGGATCGGAAAAAAAATATTTAAAAAAATGCAATAGCAACCATACAATTTATAAGATGCGTAAAAATTTTGGGATTCTTTTATGGTTGGAAATTAAGAGGGAGAAATAAAAATCTAACATGGTGGCCGGCAAAGTGATTACGAAAATATTTTCTTAGGGTTTTAGAAATAAAAAAGATAATGAGTATACAAATAGAGTGAAACAAATTATTTTTTTTATTCATTCAATATATTTTTTAAATCTATAAGCGGGTGGACGGATCGGATGACGGGTGAAAAAATCTCCACCCAAATCCGACCCGATCAATCGCCCGTCATCCGCTTCAAATCCATTTAGTTCGGGATTTTATCCATTAATTTTATTCGAGTGGATCGAATTTAAACGGGTTAGAGTGAAATTGACATCCTTAAACCTGACCGGGGAGTAGTAGATAAGTTGGAAAAGGCTCAAATAAGCTTAACCGTATAATAAGCATTATACCACCAAAGTCGTCGAGGGGGGATATAATGAAGTTGCATTGACGAATGCGTTAACTGAAGCGATAAAAAGGGTGTAATTGTAACTAGGATAATTAGTATTACACTCATTTGAATAATGGCGTATGTAGCTAGCTTCCTTGTGTCCCACATTTCTTTCATAAATGAAAGTGAAGATTGAGTAGTACTCGTATATGTATGCAAACTTTACGTTCCACCATTTTCGTCTCTCAAATCACAAAATCCATCCATCTCCTATTAATTCAACAATTTCTCTCTTCTTAATCACCTAAGCAATCTTATCTAATTAATTCATTCTTCCCTTTCATTTCTGTACTAGCTAGGGACCGGTCCCATTTTTGAAATATTAAGGATTCCCAAGCATCCCTTCAATTTGGTTGAAGCACTTGAACAACTTCAAGTCCTTCAAATGGTAGACGACGAAGGTGGTGAGGAAGAAGGAGGCATGGATTTACATTTACCCGCAGGGTTTCGGTTTCACCCGACAAACGAGGAGTTGATCACTCACTAGCTGACCCCTAAGGTTGTTGACTACGGTTTCATTGTTTGAACCATCGGAGACGTGGATTTCAACAACTGCGAGCCTTGGGAATTACCAAGTAAGTAAATTAAAGTAATCAAATTGCTTCTTGTATAATTACAAGTTATTTGTTGTTCTTTTATGATAGTAGGGAGGGCAAAAATGGGAGAGAAGGAATGATACTTCTTCAATGTAAGGGACAGGAAATACCCAACGAGGTTGAGAACAAACCGAGCGACAGAGGCAGGGTACAGGAAAGCCACCGGAAAAGACAAGGAAATCTACAGCAGGGGAAAAGCCAAAGCCCTCGTTGGTGTGAAGGTCGTGCTCCCAATGGCCTCAATTCCAATTGGGTTATGCATGAATTTCGCCTCCACTCACCCCAGGCCCAACCCCAATACATCCATTCTAATACCAATGTAAGCTGACCTGGTAGCGTAGTTGTTTAAAATTTATGTTACGATCTCTAGGAACTTTTGGGTAGCAAAAGTTGATAATTTTATTTGTTTTTTTTTCTAAATTATCCCTTGTTATTAGCTAGATCCCCCATTCATCATTTCCCCTTTAACAATGCCAGAATCCTACAACAATGGGTATTCTTCTTCCGGACTCTGCCGCCATTAATGGAGTCATCTTCTTACAAAAATCGTGCAAATCACGTGCCCTGCTTCTCCAACAACATCAACATGGATGTCTTATGTGATGGGTATGGGTCCATCACCAATCAATTATTCAACTCAATTCCATCTAACTGCGACGCCAATCATTACCCTATAACGGGTGTTTCTGGCGGTCATTTTGAAGGAACAGAGATGAAACAGAGTATGTAGACAGAGAGAGTTAATTACGATCCATTAATGGATAATTATTCTGGTTTAGTGAGTGATGTGAATGCTGAAATCTCTTCGGTCATATTGAATTATAACACGGGTCGGAACCCGTTTGATTATACTTCGGATGCATTTGGAGCATGTGTGGAATAATTGCTGGAATCTGAAGAAACTCATCCGTACTAGCACTACATACTTCTATATGGCTAGATATGTGGATGAAGGTTGTAGGAAGAAATGCAAAGGAAACTACAATAGCAACTTGGAGAATTATTTCCAGTTAGATCAAAATATTCAAAATCTTAATTATTTCATGTAAACAATTATTGCAGTTGGAAGACGAGACGGAGTTTCTTCCTTTATTGATATCGCCCCACCTACTATTAAAATTTCAACAAATTCTAAGGCGATCTCGTCTCACGATATGATTATCAATGAATTTGTGATTCCTTTTATAATGAGATGATCCATTCCGGGTTGGTTGATGGTTTTTCCTAATCATAAAAAACTTGACACTAGAGTGATGTCACACTTGTGATATCATTTGAATGGCGTCATCTTATGTCAGCGGGGTGAGGAGTGAGGTCTACACCGTTAACCAGTAGTAACGGAGAGGATCCTTACCTGCATAGACATATAGGAGTAGTACACACTCTGTATCCGTCATTCTCTTCTATCCAATACCCTTCCAAATTTGAAGTTCGTTAATTGTTCTAACCATTTTTTCATTCAAAAAAAATTAATCACTAGTTAAGTTAATTTTGAACGCCGTTATAATAGAAAATTGATGAGGGGTATCAAAGGTACTACACACAAAACACGAGGTTATCACGGGTACTACACACAAAACACAAGGTTATCATATAAACAAACTTAAAATGAGGGTACTATATGTAATTGGTCAAAGTTCGAGGTTACCGTGGAAATATCCGTAATTCTTTTTACTTCGTAAAAATTTGGCTTCGATTACATTTTTACCAATTTGTCACTCGATTTATCACTTTTTTTTACCTATTTGGCACCGATGAATTTTTTTTATTAATCCGTCACTTGGGATGCCACATTTTTTTACAAATTTGACATCGGTGACACTTATTTTTACCAAATTGTCACCTTAGAGACACTTTTTTACTCACTTGATCATTTTGCCACTTTTTTTTACGAAGTTGTACCCCGTAGTTCGTATTCAGTTGTTTCATTTGCTTTTCTTTACATTTGCCGAGACACGGTTTACACAATCAATATCTACTAGCAAAAAATACTCCCTCCGAGTTTGAATGATCATCCCATTTGTTTAATATATGTGAGGTATATTTTAATCAAAAAGGAAGATCATTCAGACTCGAAGGGAGTATAAAAGTTTGATATTCGTAATAAATGCATATAGACGAACCAAACAAGATTCACATGACTATATTTCCAATTATAGATTGTCAAAAATATTGAAGATTCCCAAGCTAATACGATAAAAAAATTGCGGGTTTTGTCTCCTTTTTCGCGGGAAAGTTAATCAACTTAATTTCTCGCAAATTGTGACTAGTGAACAGTGTTAAAAATAGAAGTGCTTGGGATTATTGAATATGATTGGAGGGAGTAATTTGGTACTTTGGCAGGCGTGAGATACTTAAAAATAATGAGTTCACTCCTACATGAACTTGCATGTACTCAATTTGAGCTCATGTTAGGCAAAAAAAAAAGTGACTTCACCAAGTAATACTTGAATTCAAACTCACTCTAGCTTGACAAAATTGATCTGATAACCAAGTGTCCGACCTGAAATCTATATTCGAGTATTCCAGCTTGGTCCAGCTCGAGTCTGTGTATATATTTAGAAAATTTATGTTTTTTCTTCAATATTATTTAATAACTTCATAGATTCCAGATTCATGCATAAAAATTTACGCATGCTCAGATAATGTGAACATTTGATAAAACTAGTGTACTAACCCGTGAAAATTCACGGGGTTGAGGCGCATTTTTTGACATTAGATCATATCGAAAAAAAAAATTAATAAGCAGTATAATAGAAAGACGTTATTGTGTGATACATTTGTGAAATTATTGAATTAGAGAAATAATATTTTACGGTAGGATCAATATCAACTTTTAAGAACTCATGTGGGTCCGTGGACACAAATTTGACTTGAAAAAACGAAAAAGTATACTTTATGTAGAATCAATAGTTTAGAGACGACTTGTTTTATGAAAAGTTTTATTGTGAATTACTTGAAAATGATTTTAAATACTGAACGAGATATTTGGAGACCATTAACACGAAGAGTAACAAAGTTGATCATGCTCCATTATAATTAAGGCATCTTCCGTATCTTGTGCGAATCAAGTATTTGGAGACCCAATTACGTCGCTTACCCTGAACCCCCTCTTAGCCGCCCTGATTACATGATAAGGGCGGAATCTTTGTTCAACTCCTCACTCAATATGCCTAATTCTTCAATCGAAAGAAATTAGAATAATAAATATAAAATTTTCTTTAGTGAGAATAAAATGTGCATTTGAGGTGAAATTATCATAACTCAAGATTTAAGACACATTTGATCAATCTCAGAACTCTAGACTTAATTTCAATATAACTTCTCAGTTTTTCTTCCACCTAACTGACCCATGACATAGAGATTTAACTAACACAATATGATCAAAAGATACTCCGATCAATTAGTAAATAATAATATTATTATCAATTAATCAATAATAAGTAACTGAAATATTCAATTAAAATACAAAATCTACCGACGATTTAAGCTAAAAAATATTTATTTAAGAGTATAACATTATTTTTATACTCTTAAACTATAATATTCATATTTAAAAAATATTAAATTCATTTTTTTTAATTATTTTATTATTAAATGGTAAAAAATACGGAGTACGTATTAAATTGAACATTTGTTTATATTTTAATTTACAATATTAACTACTTAATATAAATCCAAAGATAACTATACTATATAAATATAAATATCTGATCAATTTTAATTTTCGTTGACTCAATGGGTCGAATTGCGATACTAAAATATTATCATTACTTAATTTAGTGTTTTAATTTCTATATCCACTTTTTTGTACCCTCCGTTAATTTTTGTAAATAGAGTGTAAAAGGTAAATGTATCATGTTGGGTATATTTTATAGTATCTGTTAATTTCTTTAAACAGAGTGTAAAAGGTAAATGTATCATTTCCCGATACATATTGTCAGGCTATCTCCCGTAACCATTTTTTGTTGGGTATATTTTATAGGAGCAGTATTCAACTATTCATGTACAAAATGAATTAGAAATAGAGTAGTGTAATACCCGTGAATAATCACAGGGTTTATGTACAACTTTTTTTTGGACGATTTCGTTTAAGACATTTTAGATTTAGTAAGTGTCATAATCAAGAATGTTAGCCAAAGATTTACTTTTAATACACGTAAATGAATGAACGATGTATGACTTATTCAACAAATAACTTGTGAATTTAGATTTTCAATTAATTAGATATAGGGAAGCAGTATATGTCTCAAGTGCGAATTATAGGGAAGCGTGATTTAATAACTTTGCAATTCTCTTGAGCAAAAACAATATATGTATTGTTTTTATACAATTTTAACGATGAATAATGGAGTGGTGGAGTGTTTAAGGTGTTGGAATTTGGTTCGAAGGTTTTGGGTTCGAAACCCATTGATGCAATTTTTTGAAGTGATTTTTTAGTTGTGTCTGCTTTGTAAAATTACCCTATAGGAAGTAAACCATTGATGCAATTCTTTGAAATGATTTTTAGTTGTGTCTACTTTGTAAAATTACCCTATTTCCAAATAGTGGATTAAGAAGGCGTCACCTCATTGTTAGTGGTGTCTTCTTTAATACATAAGAGATATACATTCGCTATTGATAAGAATAAGTGGATTGAGTGATTTTTTATTTAAAAGATTCAGTTCCATATCAACTTAAGTTATTAGGGTGTAGATTTATTTTGTAACATCAGGCCCTATTCTGCAAAAATAAAAATATAATATCCGGTAAATATTAGTTTACTTTTTGGTTATAATTTCAGTATAAAAGTATCCAGATTGTTTCAAGTAACATTATCAGAAGGTATGTGTCAAATTAATTAGTGTTTTAAAGAATATATCAAAATTGACGGACAAAATAGCATCTGAAATGAACAAATTTTTTTTTTTAAAAAAGTCAGACCAGGAAAAATGTTTGCAAATATTAAAGGATACGGTAATAGATGCATTAGGGATTCATATTTTGAATCAAGGATTAATTTAGCTGGTATAATGTCCATGTTAATTCAGTGCGGAGACGGGATTGTGAAGAGGGATTGTCCAGCCCAAACTGTTCAGTCCAAGACGTTGAATGCAACATATTATAGCTACATGTTTGGGATCTAGAGGTCGGTTCACAGGGAACGGAACGGTATCGAGTTAAAAGCAACGTATTTGGGATCTAGAGGGGGTTCTAAGGGTCGAGTCTATGCTAGAAATGCGGTAAAATACGGAAATTAAATAACTAGAGAAAGAACAAGAGAAGTGACTAGAGATAATCAATCTAGGAAAAAGGTGTTAGGGGAAGTCTGTAACACCCCGATTTTATAAATTAAATTAAATTAAAGTTATATTCGTATTTTTTTTATTTACGATTTAATTCGTAATTCTTAAAATTATTATAAAATGAATTTATCGTTTAATCGTTTCAAACTCCTAAAATTCTATTTGACTCGGAAACTTTTACATTTAAAACATATTTTTATTTCTGTTTCGATTCATTTTGTACATTTAATTTAATTCTTATCGAAAATCCATTTCGACGATTTAAATTCTAAATTATTTATTTATTTATTTATATTTATACTCGAATTTCTATTTTCGTCTCGAAGTGCATTTATTTTATAATTTCGTCAAAACATCTATTTCTTTTCCTCGAGAAATCAATTTAATTCACTTTATCGAAAATTTATTATTCATCGGGAAATATATTTTCATCGTTTAAATTATTTATTTATATCTACTTCGTTTTTGTCTCGAATATGTAATTACTCATTTTAATTGACGGCCCAATTATTTATTAGTTTTCTTAACACGTTTTAATTCGATTTCTGGGTCAGTCGACTTATCGTTTCGAAACTCGATTCATTTAAGTTATCCGTGTTTTTAATCCACTACATTGTTAGAAGATTCAGCTCCCTTTTCATTTGTTTTAATCACTTGTATTCAGTACACTCCCCTTTCCTACATTCAGCCCCACCGTTTCAGTTTGGCTTCCCCACCGTCATTCATTTTCGTTTTCTTTCATTCATTCCCACCGCTTCATTTCCCCTTTCATTCCACTTTCCTTCGTTTTTTTTCTTATACCTCTTCGTCCTCCTCTTTTTTTTCTCCTTGTTTTTCTCATGTCACCATCATCGTCTTTTGCTCGCTGCTGCTGCTTCTTCGTACTCTTGCTGCTGTGTTTGGCTGCTGTTACGTCCTGTTTCTCGTCTTTCTTCTACCCTCTTCATCAATCTGCGTCAACCTGCTCTTCCTATCCCTGCGTCGTGTCAACTCCGGCCAAGTATTTCTGCCGATGTGACCTGCTGTTCTTGTTCTGTTTCGTCGCCGGAAATCGGTGAGCGATTCCTTCTTCTTCTTCTTCGTTTCGTCTTTTGCTGATCCGTTTTTACCGGTTCTGTTTTGCCGCTGCTATATTCGTATTTGTTGCTGCGTGGTGTTCCTGTCTTTTTCTTTTCCTCTGCGTATTTCTGTTGTTTTTGTCATTCCGGTTGTCGGCTGCTGCGTTTGTCGTTAGATGTTCCTTATATTCTGATGTTGCTGCTGTTTACGACGCCAGTTCAGTTCTTCTTTCTATTTTTTTTCCGTCTGCTGTTTGTTGCCGCAGTTTCTATCGACTTTGCTGCTCTGGTTTTGCCTCTTTTTGTCATGTCTTAACGTTGTCTTGTGCTGCTGTTTTCTTCTTCTCCTTCTTCTTATTCTTTTCTTCTTCCTCCTCTGTTTTCATTCGTGGATGCTGCCGTGTTACTGTTACTGTCACATTTTCGTACCCTTGTTTCACTCCGTTTCGATGTCGTTTGTTCCCTGCTATTGTTCGTTGTTTATGATGTTCGATGTTCTCGTGTGTCTGTGTTGGCCTCGTTTTTGTGCTGCTGCTTTCTCCGTCTCAGTTTGCTCTTCATTTCCCTCTTTGTTTTTCTCCCTTTTCAATCGACGATTACTGTCGTTTTGCTTCTCCACTTGGGTAAAATCTATCTTGACCCATTCTTTTTATTCTAGCCTTCCTTGTTATTTGGATTTATCGATTGTACCTGAATCCAACACTTCTCTCTTTCTTTTGTGGTTTCAACTCGATTTACGTTAGAAGACTAACGATTCTACAACGTGGAGCCTAAAGACATTACTATTGAAGTTCCGAAGCTTGGACAGATTGATTGAAGGGAGTGCAGTGACGATTTCTTGTGAGGTAACTTTAGGACGTTACTCGATTTTATATCGTATGTTTGAGTAGTAGTATGTAGTAAATATTTTAACTTCGGTTTTCTAATTTAGCTATTTATTATTTGCTAATTATATTATTATTTTTAAACCGTGTACTTTATAAATATTTTACGACTTTCTGTATCGTTTTATAAATCGTTAGTAATTTAATTATTTACGATCATTATAGTATTTTGTTGGTTATCGTGACACTAGTAACTAAATAATAATGGTTTCATATTTTCTTCATACATATTTCGTTAATTTATAATTTAAACTCAAAATCATATTTTTATATTATAATCGAGATTTATGTACTTATTTAATAAATTAATTTTCGTTTCATGACTTATATTAATAAATGAGAAAAATAGTCGCTTTTGTTTTAAATATTTTTTTAGTCGACACTATTTTCACTAATAATTTTTTTTATTGGTTTAAAATTAACTATTTTCAGTAAGATCCGTATTATTTATTAATAAAAATAATTTGCTAAAAATAATTTGAAACCTTTGTAAAATTCATTTCATTTATAAAACTCGTTGATTCAATTAATTTTGATATCGTTTTTCTTAAAACATCTCTTTTCTAAAATCTATAGTTTTAACTCGATTTCCTAATTATTTATATAATATTATATATTGACTTATTATGTTTCCTTTATGTTTTGAGTAACGAATTTAGAAATATAATAAAGTTACGATAACGACGATAATAATAAAATGTTAATTTCGTTAGAAATGCTATTTTTAATACATTTCACATAATCTATAACAATATTTCTATTTTAAGTAAGTTTCTAAAAATAGTTAGTTTCAATTTATAGAAAGTTTACCTTTTAATATAAAATGTTTATTCCTTTTATCCTCACATTATTATAATGATTATATTTATTTTGAATATCGATAATGGCTTTGTTTTGGAGTTATGGAATAAAGAGAAGTGTGGGGTTAGAGTAATATAGTCTGGGATGTACGTTTTTGCCATCAGCTATAAAGCCGGTGTGTCTATTTGGGGCACATTTGGTCGTTGAACTGGGCGTAGTTTTGCCCAGGAGAGTGTATGTTTTGACCTTAAGCTAGATATCGCATCGTGTTAGTCGCCGTCAACTGAACTAGACATATTTGTTGTCTAGGAGGGGTGTGCACTACTTAAACCAGGACCTCGCTGCACGCAGTCCTGTTATAGTTGAGTTGCCTAGTTAGAGACTGGATTCTGTTATGAGTTAAGTCTACAGTTCTCGAAGCTAGTTTCCAGTATTATCCTAGTGAAAGTCTAGCCTTGTACACACTGATCGAATTTCCATAACCCCATTTTTTAATATTATTATTATCGGTTGATTTTGACTTGCAGGTTGACAAGTGCTTTAAGTTTCATTGAAAACTTATTTTTTTTATATCGTTTTAATGTTTTCTCTTTTTAAATATTTTGATATAATAATACTATTATTTTTCCATATAATATAATATGGCTGGGAGAACGTCCGAGTTACTCCCCACTGACGTGGCTGTTATGTTTATAACATGACAGGTATTTGTTGCTGGGTTTTGGGTGTGAGCTAGCGAGTAGCGTGGATCCTACTCTTCCTTCATTCGTGTTTATTTATGGATTTGTATAAACCCGTTTGGAGATTTTGGTTTTAGCCCTTTTGTAAAAAGAGGCCTTTGTACTGACTTACCATTTCTTTTAATAAGATATAGTTTGTCAGTGTGTTTTAATCCCACTCTATAGTGTTTCCGCCACTGTATTGCGTTAGAATTTCTAGGGGATTACAGTTGGTATCAGAGCATTGTTGCTCCCGAAGCTTACACCTGATTTTAGGAAAAATACCCGTAAATGATTTGAATATTAATAAAATATTAGTGAGAGGTGGGTAGAAACAAAGTAAGGACTTAACTGTTAGGATTATTTGTTTTTGTAACTCAATGATTAACATTGAATATTTATTTCTTTTGTCTGGAAAAAGATTTTGGTATGATGCTGCTCTAGATTGGGACAAGACCTACTTAGAACTCTCAATGACTGTTGGCTCGAGCGGACAACTTGGTGCTCCAAGTAAGATGTCGATGGTGACTTTTCAGCTCCGGTTCAGTTTGCTTAAGCTACAGGTTAGATGATCAAGAGTAGATTCCTATTCCATGATGTCGCAGCTGATCCAGATGGACCGACCCAAGACTTGCGAGCTTGTTCCTCTACAAAGAAGATGAAGTCATCCTTTTAGTTCCCTCGTGAACCTTAGAGATCCGAACTTTCCCTTCTCGTTTTAGGTCTTTATCATCTAGAATCTTTGATCCTTTTCTTTCTGCTTCTGCCTTTTCCAATTCTCATCTTCTTTCGCTTGGTGAATCCTTGTTCTATTCTTCTATTCTACCATCTTTCTCTTGAGATTCTTTGGTTAGACCGGACTCTGTCATAGTGAACCCAGTGAAAAGTTATAGATGTTGATGTTTAGTAAACCCTTGTTACATGGTTTGAGGGATGGGAGTTATACCTTGTTATCTATCTTAGTAAGCTTTTGAGGATTGATTTGAGTGATAAATTATCGATTAATGAAATTAAGTTGGTGCTTTAAATTTTGAACTTTGGGTTATAGGTTACTTTGATTATTGGAGTACTTAAGGTTGAATGATATTTTGGAATAATAAGAGTAAGTCATATTTGATGGATATATACCTAGTATCTAACCTAGATCCGAACTAAGTGTAACTGATAATATCACTTTGGGATTCCTACCTAATGCTTATTTGATGGATGCGTCGTGAATATTCGGGATCATAGAGTATTATTGTTTAAGTGTTAGCCTGAGTGTTGTGGTACCGTTGAAGGTTGTCATTAATATTGTTAGAAATTTTGGTTGACATAGATTACCGTGTTTCTTATGGATTTTATCGTTGATCGTTGTTTAAGGTTGTAACCTATGAACTTTGGAATTGAGTGGTCTGACTTGGATAAATTGTTGTTACCCTTGAAGAAGTGAGCTATCTTACACAATCACGGTTTGTGGTGCTGTTTTGAGGAGTACTTTGACGTCAATCATCTTGATGACCAACGAGATTATGGCTTCGTTGAGTTAATATTCTGGTGATTTCGTTGATACGATATGAAATTTGGTGGAATTCTCAGAAAGCTTAGTCGAAAGACGTGTTTTGAAGATGTGAGTGTTCGCGCCATTACCTATAGGTTTGAGCGTGTTTGAGGATTCGTAGTACATTTCCAAGTTCTGTACTTATGGCTTGTTAAATATGTTGTTGATCATTTTTTGAGGATTTCGTACCCGAGGCTTGTTAAATTGGTGGACCTTGTCCAGTGTTCCTTACTCGAGAAATTTGGAGTATACTTCGAGTTCAAACCTTATGAGCTTTGGATTTAGGAACCTTATCGATTGCGAATTTGGGCGTGTTATGATGACCATTGGAATTTTAATTGATGAGATTAGATTGTGAAATAATCGTGGATTAGTATCGTGTCGTTTGATCGATTGGATAGTCACGTAAGACATTTTTGGATCGTGACCAGTAGTACCACCTAGTACCTAATATTGGACTTAACGTATTTGATGGAAATTAGGAACCCGTGTTGTGGAAGGCGTACCGGGAATCACGAGATGGTTAAATTATTCTCTAATCTTTGAGAGCTCTCTTTTGATTCTCAATTTTGTCCTCTACTTAGCTTCTCTTATATTCTATTACCTCTTTTCCTACCAATCACTCCGACTTCTTTTTCGGGTTTGAAAACTGTTGTTTCGATTTGTCGTTGACTTCGACTCTATTTATCCGTTTATTATTTCCCCGAACTTATGTTATAAAAAGTTTGACTAATTTAAAAATCTTGATTCTCATGAAATTTTAACATTTTGAGTTATAAATTTCAAAACTTTGGATTTCGTTTTTGTTTTATTTTTGGTCCCGTTTCAAAAGGGTCTAAATAATTTATTTTAAAGTATTTCGAAATTGTTTAAAATTTTAATTTTGATTTTCAAGTGATCGAGATTTAATGAAAACTTTATTAATTTCAAATACTTTGATTTCTATGAGATTATTAGGTGAAACGGTTTAAAATTTTCGGAAAATATCGTATGTCTAAGTTTTTGTTTTATTTTCGATAGACTTAAAATCTGTTATTGGAAATATTTGGCGACTAGTTCCATTTTTATTTACTAACTACAAAACTTGATTCCTCAAATTTTTGTTTCGTCTTAAAACGAAGTATTGTCGAATTTCTTAATCAAAACGTTTTACTGTTGTTTTGAAATTATTTGGGTACTCTTCCCCCTCGAGTTCGTTTACAAATATTATTTATCCTCATTATTTTATAAAAAAATTTTAACTTGCGATTTTATTAATTTAAATGATTTTAAACTTTGGGAATTGAGCCCAACTCATCTTGAAATAGATTTTGTCCTCGATTTCGATTTCATATCACGTTTGAAGTTGTAAAATTTTTAAACCGAGATTGTGAAACGAGTTAAGCATTCTCCTTTTGTTCAAATTATATAACCTTGTTTTCCATTCTATTATTATGTTTTATTAGCTTCGAGGACGAAACTTCTTTTAGTGGGGAAGATTGTAACACCCCGATTTCATAAATTAAATTAATTTAAAGTTATATTCGTATTTTTTTTATTTACGATTTAATTCGTAATTCTTAAAATTATTATAAAATGAATTTATCGTTTAATCGTTTCAAACTCCTAAAATTCTATTTGACTCGGAAACTTTTATATTTAAAACATATTTTTATTTCTGTTTCGATTCATTTTGTACATTTAATTTAATTCTTATCGAAAATCCATTTCGACGATTTAAATTCTAAATTATTTATTTATTTATTTATATTTAAACTCGAATTTCTATTTTCGTCTCGAAGTGCATTTATTTTATAATTTCGTCAAAACATCTATTTCTTTTCCTCGAGAAATCAATTTAATTCACTTTATCGAAAATTTATTATTCATCGGGAAATATATTTTCATCGTCTAAATTATTTATTTATATCTACTTCGTTTTTGTCTCGAATATGTAATTACTCATTTTAATTGACGGCCCAATTATTTATTAGTTTTCTTAACACGTTTTAATTCGATTTCTGGGTCAGTCGACTTATCGTTTCGAAACTCGATTTATTTAAGTTATCCGTGTTTTTAATCCACTACATTGTTAGATGATTCATCTCCCTTTTCATTTGTTTTAATCACTTGTACTCAGTACACTCCCCTTTCCTACATTCAGCCCCACCGTTTCAGTTTGGCTTCCCCACCGTCATTCATTTTCGTTTTCTTTCATTCATTGACCACCGCTTCATTCCCCCTTTCATTCCACTTTCCTTCGTTTTTTTTCTTATACCTCTTCGTCCTACTCTTTGTTTTCTCCTTGTTTTTATCATAATAGAGTATAGGTAAGGGAGGATACCGTAGTACGGTATCCGAGTATGTTTAGGAACACACAATAGGAATATTGTGTGAAGGATTAGGAAACACAATATTGTGTGAAGGATTAAACAATATTGTGTTTTCCTTCACACAATATTGTATTCTAAACCTCACACAATATTGTGTGTTTCCTAATCATTCACACAATATTGTGTTTCTTAATCCTTCACACAATATTCCTATTGTGTGTTCCTAAACATACTCGGATACCGTACTACGGTATCCTCCCTTACCTATACTCTATTATCCCCCCTCAAACTCATGGTAATTTTTAAAAGTTCCATGAGTTTGAAATCCAATATCTTCGATCTTTTGATATCTTCGAAGGTGATGTCATGAAGATGGTCTTTGGACCGTTCCCGTTCCCCTTCAATTTTCGTCACCATTTGTCTATGGTACGATAATACGATATTTTCTTATCGTAAATAAAAAAACTGATATCTTCGATCTTCATTGCTCTCTTCTCCACGGTGGCATATAGACTCTTCCGGCTAAAATTCGAACGAGGTTTCCGACTCGTCGATGATTAAACGTCAAGTTTTCTGACTTGACAATTTCAGACGGTAAACTTTCCGCCAATTTAAATTGCTTGAGAACCTTTTCGAACTCATAGCAAATTCACAAACGCCATAGATAGAATCGTCAGCCTCACATCTGTGGAAGAATGAGGTATTGTGGAATACAAATTCAGGGGGAAACAATTTTTTTTTTGTTTTTTTAACAAAACTACGAAATTTTTTTTTTTTTTTTGTAGTGAATAACAACGAACAGATCCCGCCGGTGGGTGCCGTATTTTCAACCCACCGGCAGGGGAGCGGAAATTTGTTTTGTTGTCCTCAAGAATCGAGAGGCTCTGATACCATGATAAAATATAAAAAGGTGTATTATTATAAATCTTTAACTTTCTTTCTTAATCATGAATACAAACATAGACCCATATTTAGAGTATCATAAAGACACTGTATCTAACTCAAACTAGGAAACTAAATCATATCTTATACTAAATGATATCTTAATGATATTATTGTATTTCCTAATTTGTCACACAATATTGTCCTATTTTGTGTTTTCTGAACCTCACACAATATTGTGTGTTTCCTAATCCTTCACACAATATTGTGTTTCCTAATCCTTCACACAATATTCCTATTGTGTGTTCCTAAACATACTCGGATACCGTACTACGATATCCTCCCTTACCTATACTCTATTATATCATGTCACCAGCATCGTCTTTTGCTCGCTGCTGTTGCTTCTGCGTACTCTTGTTGCTGTGTTCGGCTGCTGTTACGTCCTGTTTCTCATCTTTCTTCTACCCTCTTCATCAATCTGCGTCAACCTGCTCTTCCTACCCCTGCGTCGTGTCAACTCCGGCCAAGTATTTCTGCCGATGTGACCTGCTGTTCTTATTCTGTTTCGTCGCCGGAAATCGGTGAGCGATTCCTTCTTCTTCTTCTTCTTCGTTTTGTCTTTTGCTGATCCGTTTTTATCGGTTCAGTTTTGCCGCTGCTATATTCGTATTTGTTGTTGCGTGTTGTTCCTGTCTTTTTCTTTTCCTCTGCGTATTTCTGTTGTTTTTGTCGTTCCGGTTGTCGGCTGCTGCGTTTGTCGTTAGATGTTCCTTATATTCTAATGCTGCTGCTGTTTACGACGCCAGTTCAGTTCTTCTTTCTTTTTTTTTCCTTCTGCTGTTTGTTGCCGCAGTTTCTATCGACTTTGCTGCTCTGGTTTTGCCTCTTTTTGTCATGTCTGAACATTGTCTTGTGCTGCTGTTTTCTTCTTCTCCTTCTTCTTATTCTTTTCTTCTTCCTCCTCTGTTTTCATTCGTGGATGCTGCCGTGTTACTGTTACTGTCACATTTTCGTACCCTTGTTTCACTCCGTTTCGATGTCGTTTGTTCGCTGCTACTGTTCGTTGTTTATGATGTTCGATGTTCTCGTGTGTACTGTGTTGGCCTCGTTTTTGTGCTTCTGCTTTCTCCGTCTCAGTTTGCACTTCATTTCCCTCTTTGTTTTTCTCCCTTTTCAATCGACGATTACTGTCGTTTTGCTTCTTCACTTGGGTATAATCTATCTTGACCCATCCTTTTTATTCTAGCCTTCCTCGTTATTTGGATTTATCGATTGTACCTGAATCCAACACTTCTCTCTTTCTTTTGTGGTTTCAACTCGATTTTGTTAGAAGACTAACGATTCTACAACGTGGAGCCTAAAGACGTTACTATTGAAGTTCCGAAGCTTGGACGGATTGATTGAAGGGAGTGCAGTGACGATTTCTTGTGAGGTAACTTTAGGACGTTACTCGATTTTATATAGTATGTTTGAGTAGTAGTATGTAGTAAATATTTTAACTTCGGTTTTCTAATTTAGCTATTTATTATTTGATAATTATATTATTATTTTTAAACCGTGTACTTTATAAATATTTTACGACTTTCTGTATCGTTTTATAAATCGTTAGTAATTTAATTATTTACGATCGTTATAGTATTTTGTTGTTATCGTGACACTAGTAACTAAATAATAATGGTTTTATATTTTCTTCATACATATTTCGTTAATTTATAATTTAAACTCAAAATCATATTTTTATATTATAATCGAGATTTATGTACTTATTTAATAAATTAATTTTCGTTTTACGACTTATATTAATAGATGAGAAAAATAGTCGCTTTTGTTTTAAATATTTTTTTAGTCGACACTATTTTCACTAATAATTTTTTTTATTGGTTTAAAATTAACTATTTTTAGTAAGATCCGTATTATTTATTAATAAAAATAATTTGCTAAAAATAATTTGAAACCTTTGTAAAATTCATTTCATTTATAAAACTCGTTGATTCAATTAATTTTGATATCGTTTTTCTTAAAACATCTCTTTTCTAAAATCTATAGTTTTAACTCGATTTCCTAATTATTTATATAATATTATATATTGACTTATTATGTTTCCTTTATGTTTTGAGTAACGAATTTAGAAATATAATAAAGTTACGATAACGACGATAATAATAAAATGTTAATTTCGTTAGAAATGCTATTTTTAATACATTTCACATATTTTAATAATTTACGAATTTTCTATAACAATATTTCTATTTTAAGTAAGTTTCTAAAAATAGTTAGTTTCAGTTTATAGAAAGTTTCCCTTTTAATATAAAATGTTTATTCCTTTTATCCTCACATTATTATAATGATTATATTTATTTTGAATATCGATAATGGCTTTGTTTTGGAGTTATGGAATAAAGAGAAGTGTGGGGTTAGAGTAATATAGTCTGGGATGTACGTTTTTGCCATCAGCTATAAAGTCGGTGTGTCTATTTGGGGCACATTTGGTCGTTGAACTGGGCGTAGTTTCGCCCAGGAGAGTGTATGTTTTGACCTTAAGCTAGATATCGCATCGTGTTAGTCGCCGTCAACTGAACTAGACATATTTGTTGTCTAGGAGGGGTGTGCACTACTTAAACCAGGACCTCGCTGCACGCAGTCCTGTTATAGTTGAGTTGCCTAGTTAGAGACTGGATTCTGTTATGAGTTAAGTCTACAGTTCTCGAAGCTAGTTTCCAGTATTATCCTAGTGAAAGTCTAGCCTTGTACACACTGATCGAATTTCCATAACCCCATTTTTTAATATTATTATTATCGGTTGATTTTGACTTGCAGGTTGACAAGTGCTTTAAGTTTCATTGAAAACTTATTTTTATTATATCATTTTAATGTTTTCTCTTTTTAAATATTTTGATATAATAATACTATTATTTTTCCATATAATATAATATGGCTGGGAGAACGTCCGAGTTACTCCCCACTGACGTGGCTGTTATGTTTATAACATGACAGGTATTTGTTGCTGGGTTTTGGGTGTGAGCTAGCGAGTAGCGTGGATCCTACTCTTCCTTCATTCGTGTTTATTTATGGATTTGTATAAACCCGTTTGGAGATTTTGGTTTTAGCCCTTTTGTAAAAAGAGGCCTTTGTACTGACTTACCATTTCTTTTAATAAGATATAGTTTGTCAGTGTGTTTTAATCCCACTCTATAGTGTTTCCGCCACTGTATTGCGTTAGAATTTCTAGGGGATTACAGTTGGTATCAGAGCATTGTTGCTCCCGAAGCTTACACCTGATTTTAGGAAAAATACCCGTAAATGATTTGAATATTAATAAAATATTAGTGAGAGGTGGGTAGAAACAAAGTAAGGACTTAACTGTTAGGATTATTTGTTTTTGTAACTCAATGATTAACATTGAATATTTGTTTCTTTTGTCTGGAAAAAGATTTTGGTATGATGTTGCTCCAGATTGGGACAAGACCTACTTAGAACTCTCAATGACTGTTGGCTCGAGCGGACAACTTGGTGCTCCAAGTAAGATGTCGATGGTGACTTTTCAGCTCCGGTTCAGTTTGCTTAAGCTACAGGTTAGATGATCAAGAGTAGATTCCTATTCCATGATGTCGCAGCTGATCCAGATGGACCGACCCAAGACTTGCGAGCTTGTTCCTCTACAAAGAAGATGAAGTCATCCTTTTAGTTCCCTCGTGAACCTTAGAGATCCGAACTTTCCCTTCTCGTTTTAGGTCTTTATCATCTAGAATCTTTGATAATTTTCTTTCTGCTTCTGCCTTTTCCAATTCTCATCTTCTTTCGCTTGGTGAATCCTTGTTCTATTCTTCTATTCTACCATCTTTCTCTTGAGATTCTTTGGTTAGACCGGACTCTGTCATAGTGAACCCAGTGAAAAGTTATAGATGTTGATGTTTAGTAAACCCTTGTTACATGGTTTGAGGGATGGGAGTTATACCTTGTTATCTATCTTAGTAAGCTTTTGAGGATTGATTTGAGTGATAAATTATCGATTAATGAAATTAAGTTGGTGCTTTAAATTTTGAACTTTTGGTTATAGGTTACTTTGATTATTGGAGTACTTAAGGTTGAATGATATTTTGGAATAATAAGAGTAAGTCATATTTGATGGATATATACCTAGTATCTAACCTAGATCCAAACTAAGTGTAACTGATAATATCACTTTGGGATTCCTACCTAATGCTTATTTGATGAATGCGTCGTGAATATTCGGGATCATAGAGTATTATTGTTTAAGTGTTAGCCTGAGTGTTGTGGTACCGTTGAAGGTTGTCATTAATATTGTTAGAAATTTTGGTTGACATAGATTACCGTGTTTCTTATGGATTTTATCGTTGATCGTTGTTTAAGGTTGTAACCTATGAACTTTGGAATTGAGTGGTCTGACTTGGATAAATTGTTGTTACCCTTGAAGAAGTGAGCTATCTTACACAATCACGGTTTGTGGTGCTGTTTTGAGGAGTACTTTGACGTCAATCATCTTGATGACCAACGAGATTATGGCTTCGTTGAGTTAATATTCTGGTGATTTCGTTGATACGATATGAAATTTGGTGGAATTCTCAGAAAGCTTAGTCGAAAGACGTGTTTTGAAGATGTGAGTGTTCGCGCCATTACCTATAGGTTTGAGCGTGTTTGAGGATTCGTAGTACATTTCCAAGTTCTGTACTTATGGCTTGTTAAATATGTTGTTGATCATTTTTTGAGGATTTTGTACCCGAGCCTTGTTAAATTGGTGGACCTTGTCCAGTGTTCCTTACTCGAGAAATTTGGAGTATACTTCGAGTTCAAACCTTATGAGCTTTGGATTTAGGAACCTTATCGATTGCGAATTTGGGCGTGTTATGATGACCGTTGGAATTTTAATTGATGAGATTAGATTGTGAAATAATCGTGGATTAGTATCGTGTCGTTTGATCGATTGGATAGTCACGTAAGACATTTTTGGATCGTGACCAGTAGTACCACCTAGTACCTAATATTGGACTTAACGTATTTGATGGAAATTAGGAACCCGTGTTGTGGAAGGCGTACCGGGAATCACGAGATGGTTAAATTATTCTCTAATCTTTCAGAGCTCTCTTTTGACTCTCAATTTTGTCCTCTCCTTAGCTTCTCTTATATTCTATTACCTCTTTTCCTACCAATCACTCCGACTTCTTTTTCGGGTTTGAAAACTGTTGTTTCGATTTGTCGTTGACTTCGACTCTATTTATTCGTTTATTATTTCCCCGAACTTATGTTATAAAAAGTTTGACTAATTTAAAAATCTTGATTCTCATGAAATTTTAACATTTTGAGTTATAAATTTCAAAACTTTGGATTTCGTTTTTGTTTTATTTTTGGTCCCGTTTCAAAAGGGTCTAAATAATTTATTTTAAAGTATTTCGAAATTGTTTAAAATTTTAATTTTGATTTTTAAGTGATCGAGATTTTATGAAAACTTTATTAATTTCAAATACTTTGATTTCTATGAGATTATTAGGTGAAACGGTTTAAAATTTTCGGAAAATATCGTATGTCTAAGTTTTTGTTTTATTTTCGATAGACTTAAAATCTGTTATTGGAAATATTTGGCGACTAGTTCCATTTTTATTTACTAACTACAAAACTTGATTCCTCAAATTTTTGTTTCGTCTTAAAACGAAGTATTGTCGAATTTCTTAATCAAAACGTTTTACTGTTGTTTTGAAATTATTTGGGTACTCTTCCCCCTCGAGTTCGTTTACAAATATTATTTATCCTCATTATTTTATAAAAAAAAATTAACTCGCGATTTTATTAATTTAAATGATTTTAAACTTTGGGAATTGAGCCCAACTCATCTTGAAATAGATTTTGTCCTCGATTTCGATTTCATATCACGTTTGAAGTTGTAAAATTTTTAAACCGAGATTGTGAAACGAGTTAAGCATTCTCCTTTTGTTCAAATTATATAACCTTGTTTTCCATTCTATTATTATGTTTTATTAGCTTCGAGGACGAAACTTCTTTTAGTGGGGAAGATTGTAACACCCCGATTTCATAAATTAAATTAATTTAAAGTTATATTCGTATTTTTTTTATTTACGATTTAATTCGTAATTCTTAAAATTATTATAAAATGAATTTATCGTTTAATCGTTTCAAACTCCTAAAATTCTATTTGACTCGGAAACTTTTATATTTAAAACATATTTTTATTTCTGTTTCGATTCATTTTGTACATTTAATTTAATTCTTATCGAAAATCCATTTCGACGATTTAAATTCTAAATTATTTATTTATTTATTTATATTTAAACTCGAATTTCTATTTTCGTCTCGAAGTGCATTTATTTTATAATTTCGTCAAAACATCTATTTCTTTTCCTCGAGAAATCAATTTAATTCACTTTATCGAAAATTTATTATTCATCGGGAAATATATTTTCATCGTCTAAATTATTTATTTATATCTACTTCGTTTTTGTCTCGAATATGTAATTACTCATTTTAATTGACGGCCCAATTATTTATTAGTTTTCTTAACACGTTTTAATTCGATTTCTGGGTCAGTCGACTTATCGTTTCGAAACTCGATTTATTTAAGTTATCCGTGTTTTTAATCCACTACATTGTTAGATGATTCATCTCCCTTTTCATTTGTTTTAATCACTTGTACTCAGTACACTCCCCTTTCCTACATTCAGCCCCACCGTTTCAGTTTGGCTTCCCCACCGTCATTCATTTTCGTTTTCTTTCATTCATTGACCACCGCTTCATTCCCCCTTTCATTCCACTTTCCTTCGTTTTTTTTCTTATACCTCTTCGTCCTCCTCTTTGTTTTCTCCTTGTTTTTATCATAATAGAGTATAGGTAAGGGAGGATACCGTAGTACGGTATCCGAGTATGTTTAGGAACACACAATAGGAATATTGTGTGAAGGATTAGGAAACACAATATTGTGTGAAGGATTAAACAATATTGTGTTTTCCTTCACACAATATTGTATTCTAAACCTCACACAATATTGTGTGTTTCCTAATCATTCACACAATATTGTGTTTCTTAATCCTTCACACAATATTCCTATTGTGTGTTCCTAAACATACTCGGATACCGTACTACGGTATCCTCCCTTACCTATACTCTATTATCCCCCCTCAAACTCATGGTAATTTTTAAAAGTTCCATGAGTTTGCACAAATTAAAAAAAAATCCAATATCTTCGATCTTTTGATATCTTCGAAGGTGATGTCATGAAGATGGTCTTTGGACCGTTCCCGTTCCCCTTCAATTTTCGTCACCATTTGTCTATGGTACGATAATACGATATTTTCTTATCGTAAATAAAAAAACTGATATCTTCGATCTTCATTGCTCTCTTCTCCACGGTGGCATATAGACTCTTCCGGCTAAAATTCGAACGAGGTTTCCGACTCGTCGATGATTAAACGTCAAGTTTTCTGACTTGACAATTTCAGACGGTAAACTTTCCGCCAATTTAAATTGCTTGAGAACCTTTTCGAACTCATAGCAAATTCACAAACGCCATAGATAGAATCGTCAGCCTCACATCTGTGGAAGAATGAGGTATTGTGGAATACAAATTCAGGGGGAAACAATTTTTTTTTTGTTTTTTTAACAAAACTACGAAAAAAATGTTTTTTTTTGTAGTGAATAACAACGAACAGATCCCGCCGGTGGGTGCCGTATTTTCAACCCACCGGCAGGGGAGCGGAAATTTGTTTTGTTGTCCTCAAGAATCGAGAGGCTCTGATACCATGATAAAATATAAAAAGGTGTATTATTATAAATCTTTAACTTTCTTTCTTAATCATGAATACAAACATAGACCCATATTTAGAGTATCATAAAGACACTGTATCTAACTCAAACTAGGAAACTAAATCATATCTTATACTAAATGATATCTTAATGATATTATTGTATTTCCTAATTTGTCACACAATATTGTCCTATTTTGTGTTTTCTGAACCTCACACAATATTGTGTGTTTCCTAATCCTTCACACAATATTGTGTTTCCTAATCCTTCACACAATATTCCTATTGTGTGTTCCTAAACATACTCGGATACCGTACTACGATATCCTCCCTTACCTATACTCTATTATATCATGTCACCAGCATCGTCTTTTGCTCGCTGCTGTTGCTTCTGCGTACTCTTGTTGCTGTGTTCGGCTGCTGTTACGTCCTGTTTCTCATCTTTCTTCTACCCTCTTCATCAATCTGCGTCAACCTGCTCTTCCTACCCCTGCGTCGTGTCAACTCCGGCCAAGTATTTCTGCCGATGTGACCTGCTGTTCTTATTCTGTTTCGTCGCCGGAAATCGGTGAGCGATTCCTTCTTCTTCTTCTTCTTCGTTTTGTCTTTTGCTGATCCGTTTTTATCGGTTCCGTTTTGCCGCTGCTATATTCGTATTTGTTGTTGCGTGTTGTTCCTGTCTTTTTCTTTTCCTCTGCGTATTTCTGTTGTTTTTGTCGTTCCGGTTGTCGGCTGCTGCGTTTGTCGTTAGATGTTCCTTATATTCTGATGTTGCTGCTGTTTACGACGCCAGTTCAGTTCTTCTTTCTTTTTTTTTCCTTCTGCTGTTTGTTGCCGCAGTTTCTATCGACTTTGCTGCTCTGGTTTTGCCTCTTTTTGTCATGTCTGAACATTGTCTTGTGCTGCTGTTTTCTTCTTCTCCTTCTTCTTATTCTTTTCTTCTTCCTCCTCTGTTTTCATTCGTGGATGCTGCCGTGTTACTGTTACTGTCACATTTTCGTACCCTTGTTTCACTCCATTTCGATGTCGTTTGTTCGCTGCTACTGTTCGTTGTTTATGATGTTCGATGTTCTCGTGTGTACTGTGTTGGCCTCGTTTTTGTGCTTCTGCTTTCTCCGTCTCAGTTTGCACTTCATTTCCCTCTTTGTTTTTCTCCCTTTTCAATCGACGATTACTGTCGTTTTGCTTCTTCACTTGGGTATAATCTATCTTGACCCATCCTTTTTATTCTAGCCTTCCTCGTTATTTGGATTTATCGATTGTACCTGAATCCAACACTTCTCTCTTTCTTTTGTGGTTTCAACTCGATTTTGTTAGAAGACTAACGATTCTACAACGTGGAGCCTAAAGACGTTACTATTGAAGTTCCGAAGCTTGGACGGATTGATTGAAGGGAGTGCAGTGACGATTTCTTGTGAGGTAACTTTAGGACGTTACTCGATTTTATATCGTATGTTTGAGTAGTAGTATGTAGTAAATATTTTAACTTCGGTTTTCTAATTTAGCTATTTATTATTTGATAATTATATTATTATTTTTAAACCGTGTACTTTATAAATATTTTACGACTTTCTGTATCGTTTTATAAATCGTTAGTAATTTAATTATTTACGATCGTTATAGTATTTTGTTGTTATCGTGACACTAGTAACTAAATAATAATGGTTTTATATTTTCTTCATACATATTTCGTTAATTTATAATTTAAACTCAAAATCATATTTTTATATTATAATCGAGATTTATGTACTTATTTAATAAATTAATTTTCGTTTTACGACTTATATTAATAGATGAGAAAAATAGTCGCTTTTGTTTTAAATATTTTTTTAGTCGACACTATTTTCACTAATAATTTTTTTTATTGGTTTAAAATTAACTATTTTTAGTAAGATCCGTATTATTTATTAATAAAAATAATTTGCTAAAAATAATTTGAAACCTTTGTAAAATTCATTTCATTTATAAAACTCGTTGATTCAATTAATTTTGATATCGTTTTTCTTAAAACATCTCTTTTCTAAAATCTATAGTTTTAACTCGATTTCCTAATTATTTATATAATATTATATATTGACTTATTATGTTTCCTTTATGTTTTGAGTAACGAATTTAGAAATATAATAAAGTTACGATAACGACGATAATAATAAAATGTTAATTTCGTTAGAAATGCTATTTTTAATACATTTCACATATTTTAATAATTTACGAATTTTCTATAACAATATTTCTATTTTAAGTAAGTTTCTAAAAATAGTTAGTTTCAGTTTATAGAAAGTTTCCCTTTTAATATAAAATGTTTATTCCTTTTATCCTCACATTATTATAATGATTATATTTATTTTGAATATCGATAATGGCTTTGTTTTGGAGTTATGGAATAAAGAGAAGTGTGGGGTTAGAGTAATATAGTCTGGGATGTACGTTTTTGCCATCAGCTATAAAGTCGGTGTGTCTATTTGGGGCACATTTGGTCGTTGAACTGGGCGTAGTTTCGCCCAGGAGAGTGTATGTTTTGACCTTAAGCTAGATATCGCATCGTGTTAGTCGCCGTCAACTGAACTAGACATATTTGTTGTCTAGGAGGGGTGTGCACTACTTAAACCAGGACCTCGCTGCACGCAGTCCTGTTATAGTTGAGTTGCCTAGTTAGAGACTGGATTCTGTTATGAGTTAAGTCTACAGTTCTCGAAGCTAGTTTCCAGTATTATCCTAGTGAAAGTCTAGCCTTGTACACACTGATCGAATTTCCATAACCCCATTTTTTTATATTATTATTATCGGTTGATTTTGACTTGCAGGTTGACAAGTGCTTTAAGTTTCATTGAAAACTTATTTTTATTATATCGTTTTAATGTTTTCTCTTTTTAAATATTTTGATATAATAATACTATTATTTTTCCATATGATATAATATGGCTGGGAGAACGTCCGAGTTACTCCCCACTGACGTGGTTGTTATGTTTATAACATGACAGGTATTTGTTGCTGGGTTTTGGGTGTGAGCTAGCGAGTAACGTGGATCCTACTCTTCCTTCATTCGTGTTTATTTATGGATTTGTATAAACCCGTTTGGAGATTTTGGTTTTAGCCCTTTTGTAAAAAGAGGCCTTTGTACTGACTTACCATTTCTTTTAATAAGATATAGTTTGTCAGTGTGTTTTAATCCCACTCTATAGTGTTTCCGCCACTGTATTGCATTAGAATTTCTAGGGGATTACAAAGTCGGGATTCGGAAATTGGGGTCTAAGCTCGGAATCGGGTCGGTCACAACATTGATAAAGGGAGAATGCCACCTTTCGATTTCTTCACCTAACCCACCTAAAAACCCTCTTTCGCGTTGAAGAAGGGTAAGTCTCAAGTTAAGGTAATTTCTAACCCGAGTTTCCCCATATTGATAGAAATGATTCAAGGTCGGTCTAGTTGGCCGGACTAAAACAACAATGACACAACAACCATAAACAAGATAAACTAACAAGCAAGCAATCAACCAAAAACTCCTCAATTCAAATAATCCAAGATCCTCATTCCTTAACCCCCAAACAAGAAATCTACTCACTACTCATAATGAAAAACAACAAAACATTAACAAAGGAGAAAATAACTAAAACATGCATAATAACTAAATCTAAAGAAAATAACAACAAAACAATAAGGAAATTACGATATACCAAATTAACTACAAGACTATGAAAGAGATTGCAATCTAGCAAAATGAACTAGAAGATAATCTAGAACAGCATAAATGAAATCTAGAGAAACTAACAACACTAAGATGATTAAAATAACAATCAACATAAAGAAACATAAAACAATCTAGAACAACATGAATAAAGATGATCAAAACAAGACAATAATAAAAGAACAATAAAATAAACAATATTGAAAGAACAAGATTAAATCTAACTAGAGATTAGAGAGTGGAGAGAAATATACCAACTATGAAGATCAACAATAAAGATAAAGATTGCATAAAAAAAGGATGAAGCTTTGCTGAAGAGAATAGAGGATTTGTCACTAATCCCTTAGGCGGCATTAGTCCGGGTACGATAGGGTGAAGTTCTAACTCATGAAGATTAAATGGAGATTGTCTCACTAATAGAGCAAAAAGTTGGATTTTGGCTTTAGGTTAAGGATCCATTAAGGCATTACTATATATATGTTTACCCTAGTTTGTTGCCGAAGGCATTCCATCCACATTACAACTCCATTAGGCTTTCATTAGTAGAATTCTTCTACTAAGTTTACTATAGAAAACTACTAAAACTATTACTAGAAAGATCTACTAAAATGGCGAGAGAATAGAGTAGTCTAGTTGGTGGTTTCACCCGGTGAACTTCTTCCAGTTTGGCATTTTTGGACGCCTTTTTCCATCGGTCGAAACTTCACCCGGTGGACGAAAGTTTAGTCCGGTCATTTCGCCCGATGGAGAAGTTTTTTGAAAATCTTCGGGGAGGCAAATTTATCGTCGGGTGAAACTTCGCCCGGTGGTTTTTCATCGGATGAAATTTCACCCGGTCATATTCTAGCATCTTTTCTTGTCTCATTCTTCGTCGTATGATTGGTTGGCTTTGAACTTTAAGTTGTGTGCTTTGCTATTCGGACGGTATTTCCCTCTCTTGTGTTCGTGGAAACTCGATCGTGATTTTAGTGCCAAAATCTATCAAAATTGATAGAAAAACTACTAAAAACACGTAAAATGCACAAGAGGGACGCTAATGCGAGAAATACTCAAAATATGGCGATAATCGCACTCTAATCTCGCAAAACGAGGGGAAACATGTCTAAATGGGAGGAAAAACGGTCTAAATTTAGAACACAACAATTCCCCCACACTAAACCGTTGCTCATCCTCGAGCAAAGACCGAAAAAAAATTACAAACTACTACTACTAGCTAGACTATGCTAAGCCGATCTGGGGCATTTAACGGGCCCTCTCTGTCCCTTCAACTCACATCGAAATACCCATGAGGTAGAGTACTCCCATGCAAGGGAAGTTGGGGCTTGCTCAAAACGGTGGATGCTACTAAACACACAAAAACACATAAGACGAAAGAATAGACGCACCCAAAGCAAAAAAAAAACACGAATCCCTCATCGAGACAGCGGGGAAGACACTGATTACTTACCCAAATTAACAATAAACTTCCATGATAAATCACCCACATAGACAAGAACCAAAGCCTAATGCTATGACAATTAAGCAATAAAGATGTTGATAACTTAGCTAGGTCCTCCTAATCTTCTAAAGGGGTACTACGGGGTGTTAAACGGAGTGGAATAAGCGAACCATGGATTTGTTCGACAATATAGGTAGGTGCAATCCCGCTCGCTTTGACTAAGCCAAAAAGGTCGTTCAAAACTCGAATTTCCTAAATTAGCCCAAACAAAAAGGTGGAGTGTTTACAATGATTGGGGTGGATCGACTAATCACCGCTATCTTCCTACCTCGGGACTCGGTCCTCTAGTAGGCACTTCACGGCGACGAATCAATCAAAGGCCTTTTTGTTTTAAGGAGATGTTTTTGATGATACGATTTTCATTGATGCTCCTTTTCTCTCCTTTGTTTTTCATATTTTTGTGCCATTTTTCTCTTTCTTTGATGTGCCCTTTTTTGGCTTTTTGATGTGGTTCGAAACCAAGCTTGGAGGTTATTTTTGTGTAAACTTATTGTGGTGATGTATAAGTGGAGGAAAAATAGGGAGTCGAGAACGCGCGCCATTCCCGGATAACCAACAAAAAGGCGGAAAGAATTTGGACTAAAGGTGCAATGGTCATTCGAGCAAGGTCACCTAGAAAACGGGATGCGGGAACCAAGGCCTAACTCCTCCATGAGTGGTCAAGTGCAAACCCCGAAGTAAACCTCAAGTAGAAAAGGCGGACTCAAGCTAAAGGATCAACAAGTTCATTACCTTAGAATCATTCTACTAGATTAAGGTCCAAAATCTACAATGGGTTATCTACAATGGAATGTAAACTTTTGTAATAAGTTTGTAATCGGGTTTTCGAATTTTTTTAGTCCTAGACACACTATACAAAAACAAAATGGAACACACAAAAAAGAAAAGGCAAATAAAAGAAAACACAAGTAAAGTCATGTACGCCATACTCCATCAACATACTAGCACACAATCAACCACAACACACTTCGAGAGCCTCCAATAGGCTATAGCAACAACTTATCTCCTCTACAAAAGTAAAGAAGAAAGCGAAAAGGAAAGAAGTTACCAAGCGGGTTGCTTCCATAATCTCTTCCACTTGTGCTATCAAGGTGGTGGTTACCTGTAAGAGTAGAGAACAAGACCATACACGGGGCACGAAAACATAACGAGAATGAGGAAAGAAAGGAAAACGGAAAAAAGAAAATGTTTTTGATTTTTTTGAATTTTTATGGATTTTTGAAAACATTTTTTGAAAAATAAAAGGTAGTAAACTCCTCCCTCACACTAAAACTGTAAATTATCCACAATGGACAAGTAGGGGAAGATTAAAAAAGTCGGAAAAAAAAAATATTTTTTTGGATTTTTATGATTTTTCTAATATTTTTGGATTTTTCTAAATTTTTGAAAAGAAAAGAAAAATAAAATAAAGAAAGCGATAAAAGAGATGGCGGGCCTAAGTCCAATCACATCACCTAGACCCTAGCCAAGTGGCTAAGAAAATGAAAATGAAGTAGAAGAAAAGCAATTAAAACGAAAGGGTGAAAAATTGGGCGTAGGTGTAGTCATGTCACCTAGCCCGGATTAAGAAAAATTTGAGAAAAATGATTAAAATTTGGATTTTTCAAAAGGTCAATGGCGTAATCACGTCGCCTAAAGACCGGGAGGAATACCAAGGCCGCTTCGGCTGCAACAATCGGATAATGGGACAGTAGGACAGCTTGCAAATTTGGTTAGACGTAAAACAATCACAATGATTATGATAATGATGAAGGAACAAGGAACGAGGAACGAAATTAATCCAAGGACATGCAATTATAGATGATTAAAGATTCACCGACACAACCCACACACATATAACACACAAAACACAATACCCACCACACTACCTACCGACTCCGGGAGAGGGTCTAAATTGGGTAATCGTTCGACGTGCAAGAAGCCTTCGGAGACCCGGGATAGGATTGTATGCCCTCGGAGGATTCTGTCTCACAAAGGTCGTAGATCGTATGACCTTCGGGTAACATGTAGTGCGCATACTCCCAAACTACCCTTCCTCCCGACTCAGTCTTGGTCAGTCGGAATTCACCGGGTCCTAAAGGTAGGTCCCAATTGTGGCAAATAAAGATAGTGGTTCGGTGTATGTTGGGAACAATTAAAGCTCTTCCATGGCTAATGTGGACGAGGCGATGATCGAGTACATGAAAGATCCAAGTCGTAAAATAGGCCTCGTCAAGCCAGACGAAATTGTCTAGTAAGGTAAGGTGGTTGGTCGCGTAACTCAAGTTGGTCGCAATTATGGTCACAAGACCTCCACAATCAACAAATGGGAGTTAGGTGACAATAGTATGGTGAAAATGCAACGCCACGACAAGTGGTAGGTCTAAAGGGTTAGGGTTACCAAGCAGAGAGTCACAAATTAATTGCAAGACACACACATCAAGATTAATAATATTATCGGTCGAGGGTAACAAGCAGTGGGAGAGTATCTCAGAGAAGTAACGAATTGCGAAGTTATGGATTTCGGAGGTAAAGTTTGAATCGGGCTCGTAATCCCATTGACCACGTGATATGCACTTTCAAAGGTCTCTTCTAGACGCACTGGCTTGCAAATTTCTCAGAGGTTCACTAATTCTGGTACCCGATGAGGGTAAACCTAAAGGTAAGCCAAACTCGGAAATAGTCAAACAATGGGGTTTACCGAATAGTCTAAATTTAAACGCTCTTGGTGTGGTTGGATTATCAGTGGTAAAAGTTCCTAGGAACTCACAAGTAAGGTCTTTGTATGTAAAAGCGCGAGACTAAGGAGTCCGCTAGTTTCAGTCCTTGACGATAACTCTTTAATATCGTCAAAGATTCCTAAATTGGTCATTGTGAAGGGACAAAGTGTAATAGCCCGACTTATACTATATACTTAAACTTTGATCGTATAGAAAATCTAGTTTTATTGCTTCATATTAGTAGGTTAGTTCCTTGGAGTTCCACTGACGTGTCGTGTCAGGAAGCGAACTTCGGGACGAAGTTCCTTATAAGGAGGGTAGATTGTAATACCCGTGTTTTTTTTATAGTGAGTCAAAGTTATATTTTATGTTTCGGTTAATACGTAATATGTCATTTGTTTTTCTTAAAACCCGAGTCAAGTAATCTAGCCCGGGCCCACTTAATATCGTGCGTGAGATTGTATACCGTGCGTGAGATTGTGCCACATCTTATTATTTTTTTTATATAAACAACCTACCATTATCCTTACATCACTCATCCATTACTACACAAACCTTCATACAAAAAAAAAAAAAAAAAAAAGAGACAGAGAAGCAAACCGTCATACCATTACAGACACAAACCAACAACCATCACACATACAAAACGCCACACGAAGAAGAAGCAAATAGAGAAGTTTAGGAGTCGGATCGGACCGTCGTTAGACTAGACTCGATCGTAACCGCATCTTAGGTATGCCACGTTGTTTCGTTCTTTTCTTGGTACCGTTAGCAAGTTTTAATGTCGTAGTATCGGTGATAGCGTTTGGTTATCGTATTATCACTATTATTGTTATTATTATCATTGGTATAGTCGTGTCATATAGTTGTTTATGTCGGGTTTGGTCGTAGAGTAGTCGGACTGGCGGTTTCGGGTGATGCGTGTCGTCGTAATTGGTGTTGTAGTGTCGGGATAGGTTGGTTGTCCAATCAACGTAGTTGGTTGGTGTCGGGATATGAGGAGTCGTGTAAGTTGTTGTAGTTGGTATAATAATATAAGTCGTAGAAGGAGTTTGTAAGTTGATGTAGTTTGTAGTATGGTTGTAATTGTTATAATAATAAATTGTTGGCGGCATTGATGCAGTGTTGCCGTAATGTTGTTATGGTGTTGTAGTATAATAATAATAATAATAATAATAATAATAATAATAATAATAATTTAATAAGTTACTGTACGTCGATGGCGTAAGGGTAATATGGAATGCTAGCAATAAATCATGTTAAATTATACAGAGTCTAATACTAGTATATATAGCGTAATAATAACGATAATAATAAGTTGTAGGTTACGCTAATTAGACGGTACCGGTTCGCTTTATAAATCAATTCGTTACGATCGATATTAATTTATGTATATATATTTTTTTATTAGGTTCGGACTTCGTAGAAATTCCTTGGTGAATTATACTAACGACGTGATCGTGACCTGCTAATTAGGTAAGGTTACCCTTACTCAGTTTACGTTGTATGTTTGTATATTGTACGATATAATGGTATAATGATGATATTGAGATTGTATGATATAATGATGATATTGAGATTGCGGTTGTGTACCGATTGAGAGAAGCTAGCTAGGACTAGCTAGGCCCGGTTGATCTCGGGACCTTCCCTAATGTTTCCTCCTAGGAGAGTCTAGGAGGGGTGTGCACACTCGGACTGACGGGGCGTGACTGCGGTCGCGATAGTGATGATAAGAATGATGATAATGATGATGATATTTGTGATATGGATTGTACTAATATTGTTTAATGTTATCGTAAACTGATCTTGTGTGTGTATTTCTTGTGTGTGTATTTCTTGTGTCTGTGATGATCCACTTGACGGTTATGGTCATTTGGGAAGCAGGGATGTATTCAGGTGCTTGATGGAATGTACTTTTGACTCGGGATGCTAATTACGGGATGGGCAGAGTGAGAAATCAACAAAGTAGTATAAACCCTGATCGTTCATATTTCTTCTTATTTATTAGACCTTCATGAATGCTTTTTATTATTTGGTTTGTAGACTGAATTTCTAAAATCTATTATTAAGTTTTAACGTTTTGACACTCTAATACTGTGAGTAATGATGTCTGCTACCTCGGTTTACCGAGATGGTAACACTCGTATTTGTTTAGGATGACTTGTTAAGTCTCCTGAACAAATGAGGGTGTTACACAAAGCCACCTAGTACTCTGAAAGGTTTTTTTAGAGAAGGTTCGAGCTAAAGGGGTATTAGGACAAGGTAAATATTTAGGCTTAGAAGACTTACAAGATGTAGAACATTTAAAAGGTGTAGAAGTCGAAGCCATACCTTGCTTTCGAGCGGCTCGTTTTACTCTTGTCTCCGTAATAATAATAATAATAATAATAATAATAATAATAATAACCTTGCAAGAATAATCCCAAAAACTTTGCTTCACCTTCTTCAAGAACCCAAAAATAATCACCCAAGATGGAATAGAATTATGAATGGAGGTTTGAATGTGGTTGGGGTATGGAAGGTGGTTTGGTGATTTTATGAGGGTGAAAAGGTGGAATGAAGAGTAAGGTAAAAGGTAATATAAATAAGGGTAGTTGAGGAGGGAAATAAAAAGTTTTTAAGTAGGTTGGTAAAAATTTGGTGTAAATATTTTGGAGGGAAAGTTATGTGAGGTAAATGTGAAGGAAGGAATTGATAGTGTAGTGTGTAAATAAGGTATAGGTGATCGATCCATGTCGTCGGGTGAAGTTTCACCCGGTCAAGTATCATCGGGTGAAATTTCACCCGACGGATTTTCATCGTGAAAACAATTCTGCCAACTTTTTTCACCGAGTGAAGTTTCACCTAGTGAAAATCTCATCTGGCAAAATTTCGCCCGACGGTAACTTTCAGCAAATCCTTATGCATGGCAAAAATTCCACCGGGTGAAGTTTCACCCGACGGAAAACCATTAATAGTCTCACCGGGCGAAGTTTCGCCAGGCGGTCTTATTTACTTTGTTTTTCCGTCTTGCCATTTCATGGCTCTTCGATAATCACCTAGAGATTCAAATAACGACTCGACTCACATTACATAATCAATATCTCCCACAAACATGCTTGTGGTCTTCAAATTAAGCTCCATAACTTCTCCAAAAGCTTGATCTTCATCCAAATAAATGCTCCATAGTGAAATCCAAGTTCATCCATTCTTCTCAAACTAACAAAACTAACAAACTCAAAGAATATGATACATATATATACAAGGTGGTTGTTGAGGATACCACCAAACCTACTTCAATTTCGAGAGGGAGTTATACAACGCTCCCCAATGGGAGCTCACCAAGCTTTACGGTAGCAAAGGTCTCACGAATGTGATCGGGGTGATAAATCTTCAAACGTTGCCCGTTAACCATAAATTTTCCGGTTTCTGGGCTAGATATCTCTATTGATCCATATGGTTGCACCTTAGTCACTTCGAATGGACCCAACCATTTTGATTTCAACTTACCGAGGAAAGGCTTAAAACGAGAGTTGAAGAGTAATACCTTATCACCAACGGAGAAATCCTTACGAAGTATTCGACAATCGTGCCATTTGCGAGTTCGCTCCTTATAGATCTTCGAATTCTCGTAGGCTTCAAGTCGTAGTTCTTCAAACTCTTGTAGTTGGAGAAGGCGATTATCTCCTACCACACTCTCATCGAAGTTTAGCTCTTTGATTGCCCATTTGGCTTTGTGTTCTAATTCCACCGGTAAATGACAAGCTTTACCACAAACAAGACGATAAGGAGTGGTTCCAATCGGCGCTTTGTAAGCCGTTCTTAATGCCCAAAGGGCGTCATTCAACTTCAATGACCAATCTTTTCGGTGTTTATTTACAACTTTTTCCAAAATTCCTTTGATTTGACAGTTGGAGATCTCGACTCGCCCATTTGATTGAGGGTCGTAGGCCAGGGACATCTTGTGAGTGATACCATATTTCCTAAGAAGGTGTTCAAAGGCATCTTTCCTAAAATGAGAGCCTCCATCACTAATTATGGCTCTAGGCATACCGAATATCGGGAAAATTACATTCTTGAAAAGCTTGATTACAACCTTGAAGTCATTGGTGGGGGAAGCTACGGCCTCGATCCATTTTGAGACATAATCAAACGCGAGAAGAATGTATTTGTTACCAAAAGAGGGTGTGAACGGACCCATGAAATCAATGCCCCAAACATCAAACAATTCAATTTCCAAGATAGGTTGAAGGGGCATCTTATTTCTTCTTGAAATATTACCACTTTTTTGGCAAGCATGAGAATGAAAGCTCGAATATCCTTGAACATGGAAGGCCACCAAAACCCGATTTGGAGAACCTTTGCAATTGTCTTTTGGTTGGCCAAGTGTCCACCATAAGAGGTCGAGTGAAGGTGCTTCACAATATTGTATCCTTTATCGGCCGTAACACATCGTCGGTAAATACCATCTATACAATGGCGGAATAAATAAGGCTCGTCTCAATAATAGCGTCGGGCTTCATAACGTAGTTTTTTCCTCTCTTGCTTGGAATAATCGTCCGGAATATAATGAGATACTAAGAAATTGACGATATCGGCATACCAAGGTGTAATCATTTCAATGACCATCAAGGCCTCATCTTTCATAGCTTCATTGATGGGAATACCATCATCTTCATTGCTTCTTTTACTAACTGTTTCTCCGATCCGGCTTTGTCTCTAATCCCAATGTCAAATTCTTGTAAAAGGAGAACCCATCGAAAGAGTCGGGACTTCGTCTCCTTCTTAGACATGATGTAACAAATTGCCGCATGATCGATATGAATAATGACTTTGGAACTGGTAACATAAGTTCGGTAACATAACCGGTAAGAAGACCCAAAGTTAATTCACCTTGATTGTTCTTCAAAGAATCAAAGGTACCCTAATTTCTGCTGCACCTGAATCCAAATTATTATTGTTATTGTCTAATTAAAACCCATCTGGTTGATTAATTTATCATCCATGTACTAATTATCTAACTCATTTCCCTTCTTCACAGTTCTTCTTCTTCTTCAATGGCTGCTTTTTCCCTCATTCACCCTCTTCAAAACTGCTTTATTCCCTCGCAAATCCCAATTTGTTTTTTCTTCAAATCATTTGAACTACAAATGTGGGATTCTCAAGAAAATCCAGTTTAGGGTTTTGGCTTGCTCTTCTGCAACTCACACCTCTCATTCCTTTGATAAAAGGTATGCTACACTACTTCTATTGATTGCATTATTCTCAGTTTTTTTTCAATCAATCTTTGTTTCTCGTGTTCTTTTATTGCCGTGATGTGATGCGATATCAGTGTTTTAATTTGAGGATTAACCATTTGCTGCGTAGTCTGTGAATTTGGGAATAATGTTGAACAACTTTCGTGTTCACCAAAGCTTGTGATAATGTGAGTGTGTGATGAGTATCAGTATCACTGGGAAATGACTTGTGGTTTGGCGTTAAATGACACCGTGATTTCGTTCCTATTTGCAGAGTTTAGCATGCTATACAAAATTGGTTGACATCTATGATTATTGCCCGCTTCACGATTGCATTATGTATTTGATTCTCCATATTTTTGGATGAAGAGATTTCATTTCGTGAATTTTTATCGCCTATCTTCTCAAGTTAATGTTTCCGTCTGGGGGCTAGTCTTCTGGGCTTTTCTGAAAGACCGCTTGAATGACGTGAGCTTAATCAACTTACATCGTTGTTAAAATATGAATGGGCTTGACCATTTCGTAAAGGAGTAGAGAGATCCCACTTCACAAGCTCAAGGAAACTCAATATGTCCTACAACCTTTGTTTTTTGTCCCAACCGACATCAGGATGAACAAAGTTCGGGTTCGCCATTTTGTGTCCATCCAGTTTTATTTACATGTGAATTTAGATGTTGTTTTAGCTTCTTGTGTGGGAATATACTACAATTACAGATCTTCCTTTGTAGCCGCTAAGCAAGAGATTCATTAAGAAAATATGAAAATGATAGGTTGAGACATTGCTAGACAGTGTGAAGTGGGATGACAAGGGTTTAGTTGTTGCTATTGCTCAAAATGTTGATACATGAGCCATTTTAATGCAAGGCTTTGTTAACAGGGATGCAATAGCCACCACCATTTCTTCTCGGAAAGCAACTTTCTACAGCAGGTCAAGGTCAAAATTGTGGACAAAAAGATAGACCTCTTCAAATTTCATCAATGTGCATGACATTTTTTTGGATTGTGACCGTGATTCAGTATGTATTACTATGCATTAAATTCTTCATGATTTTTATTATGGTTTGTGATCCACCTTTTTCATCAACTTGCATTCCCATCGACACACATCTTACCATGTTGCATCAATTTATTGTAAAACAAATCACAAATTATGTTTTTTCCTAGAGTAGATGGACTAACTTCACTTATGAACATGGTCTTTTGTGTGTTAGATAGTTTACCTTGGGTCACCTGACGGACCATCTTGTCACAATGGGGCAGAGACATGCTACTTTTCCTCTGCTCTCAAATTTCTTGAAGATCCTCAGGTTTGTGTTATTACCCCAGCGTTTCTGTTACAAGCATAATTTCCAGTTACATTTCCACCACAATCCTTGTTCTGAACAATTTAATTACCTTTTAGATTGAAAAAGATACACTTGCCATGACCACGTTGTACTCTCAGGAATCCACAATTTCTGAACGAAAAACTGAAGCTTTGAGACAGAACGAAGGAAAGCCTTCATGGACAATAAAGTTATTACTTGACGAAAAGTTGCATTGCTCAAAGATCAGGTGTGTTGACTTCTACTGTATGGACTTGTATAAAAGCTGTTCTTGTGCAGTCTTGGTAGTTAGCATTAGTCAACTGTAGTCAATTTTGACCCTTCGTTCTTCTCCACGTATGTTGTATATCATAGAGGAAGAGATGCATTGTAGAATTTGTCATTTTTGAAAATTTTAGAAAATTGTAGAAAATTTGGAAAGGTTTTATACTCCACATAAAAGTTGTCTGATCATTTTTGAAAGGTTTTGTACATTGTAGAAAATTTTGATCAAATTCGACAAGAGGATTATGTTTATCAAAATTTTAAATTCAGGGAAAAAGCAGATGAGTTATGCCGAACGCTGGAGGATAATGAGGACCAGTCAGAGATGGCTGATGTGCTCTATCATGCCATGGCACTTTCATCACTTAAAGACGTTAAGATGGAGGATGTTCTTCAGGTTCTTTGACGTAGATTCTCCAAATCGGGAATTGAAGAAAAAAAGAACCGAAAATCACAAAACTAGTTGGCTATACATGGACAGAAAATGCATATTGGTTTCAACATCGGCTTGCTTGTTTACAGTTGCAGATGTCCTGCATTAGCTCTTGTCTTCAGATACTGCAGCGTGAGCTCTTCCCTTTATTAATCAGCGCTTTAGTTTACTTTTCTACATGCCTAGACTTTTGCAGTTCCTCTGTTAACTTCATATCACAGAATTAGATCACAACATTGTGACTCGAGTATCAAGGTTTGAACCTTATCTCATAACCAGTATTTGAAGGGGTTTCAGGCGCATTGATAGGGCGATGACTGTTGTTAGGTTGTGGCAACCACTTCAGTGATCATGTCTCAGATCGAAATTGTATCGTACATCATACAGTTAAAACTAAATTGTCGTGTTTTGGAAGTTGTTGTTGGATAATTAACTGAAATATCATTCATGTACAATGTTACGTTGGTTTCAGCATCTATGGCCTTACATATTTTACTATTTTTTTAAAAATTATCTGTATAACAATGAGCCAATTCACAGTTGTAATTAGATACCTGTTTCTACCTTCTTGACTTGTTAAAGCAAAACTTTTCCTTATACTTCATTTATATCTTTATAACAATGGAGTATTGTTTGTGATAAAAATATCAATCATAAATTTGTTATGAGTAAAATATAATTCATTTGGATAGATAAAAACAAGTCATGTGTTATTTCTTAGGTATTCTGATTTTTATCTTATTTATAAGTGATTTTGTTTTATTTATGGAATTGTTATTTCATACACGGGTTTTACTACATTGTACACATTTTGTCATTATTTTTTCCGTGTTTACCCTTCTTTCAAAAAGCTTCTCTTTAAAAAAAACTTCAGTAATCCTAGACAAATTAATCAACCACTTCACCATTATCGAAATCTATTCGAAATGGAACACGTAATGTAGATCTTGTTAATTAAATTGTTAATAATCTCATTAATTTCTTATCTATAGTTTAATTATATCGTTAATTTAGGGTTTAGTAATTACAATATTTTAATCAACGCCGTTTCGTTGTGTGCGCGGTTGACGGTTTCGTGAGTGGGTGGGTTGAAGTAGGTTGTGTGGGTGGTTGTGGGTGAGGATGGTGTTAGGGACGGTGGTTCACGGTTGTAGTGTTGTACGGCAAGGTAGGTATGGGATTTGCAGGCTTTGTCAGGGGAATACTTCGTTCCTTTTTTTTTCTTTTTCTTTTTTTTTCTTTCTCTCATATTATTATTAATTCATATTCTATGTAATTTGATTGTAGCATTTTTCATAGAATCTGTATTTTTTGGAATTATTGTATTTGGAATTATTGATCTCAATATTTATCATACATGATTTTATTGGGGGTTGGGCTTTAATGGAAGATTGTATAAGATGCTTGAATGATTTTTTTGGTTTTCACTCTCAAATGAAAGGTGAAATGAGAGGGGCGAATTCGAAAATTGCGTGTACAATGAAGTAAAACTCGTGTATGAAATAGCACGTCCCTTTATTTATCCTTGTACACGATATTTGAACCGTCATACATTTGTGACGGTTACTCCTATCACAAGGGAGAAAAGACTTCATTCTCCATTAAATTGGCACCATTGTTACATGTTTTATTAAACTTTTTATTAATTAAATTATTATTTTTTTTGAAGAAAAGATTTTCATTTGTTTTTATTAAAAAACAAATTAGTAATTGAATTAAAAGGTTTATTAACTTTTATTTTATTAATTAAATTATTAATCGTATCGTAACAAACTTTTCACTTGCTTTTTTAACAAACATGTTATTAAATGGTTTATAAAATTTTATTTTTATGTCAATTTTTATTAATTGTTTCATCAAAAACATTTCAGTTGTCATTATTATTAGATTTTTAATTACTCAAATTATTAATTGTTTCATCAAAAATTATTTGTTTGCCTTTATTGTTAATTTTTATTATTAATTACTCTTTCCGTTTCATTGATTTCTTCCATTTTAAAAGTGGCACATTTATGAAAATGTGGAAGATATCAATGAAACAGAGGGAGTATATTAATTGTTTCACCAAAAACCTTTTATTTGTCTTTATTAAAAAACCTAAACGTTACTAGTATTATTTAAACTATTAAATTAATTTAATAATTGTTTCATTAAAAAATTGCAACCCATTATAAATTAAGTATTAACATGTAACTCATTATAATTGTAAACATTATTATTTTTTAGGAATACCATTTAGTTGAAGATCACAAAAAAATAAATTCTAAGAGTGATAATATTTTATTTCAAATAATTTAAACTAGGTTGAAAGTCCGTATGTTGCACGAGTTAGTGTGCTTAATTACATTGAGGATGTACGTTCGTTAAATAAGAAACTTAATCAAACTATATCATTACACTCCAAATAAGATGATCACATGATATTAGTAATCAAACTTAATAAGAATGATTACTCTTATTTATAATATGGATAATAGAGTTTCATCACTTCATCCTAATTTTTCGATGTGAGATAATTACGTACTCGGAAGGTTTATAGTCTATAAAGCTCTTTTTTTTATACTCAAAAGATTTTGTTGTGGATATCTAAGGATGAATATTTACTCTTATTTATAAAATAAAATTTCACCATCTTATTATAATTTGTCGCCGGATGATTTTACTATATTATACTCGTATGTAATAGATTCATCACTTCTTCGAGCAAATAATATGAAATTTATACTCTAATGAAAATATTTTCTACATTCAACATGGGTAAATTTGGTTGACTGATATTTATGGGTGAATAATTATTTTTATTTATAATAAAAATTTCATCACCTCTAATAAATTTCATCACTTTATTACAATTTTTCGGTGTGGGACAGTTGAAATTAAGTTAATAGTCTTAGGAAGCATTATTAAGACTATCATTCGTTTATCTGAGGACGAATGATTAATTAGTCATATTTATAAAATTTCTTTACCTCATCATAACTTTTCGATGTGAGATAATTTACTTAAGGTTGTAGTCTTAAAAGCTCTTTTTAAGACCCAAAAGAACACATAATTACTCTAATTCATACTCCGTAATATAGAATCATCACCTCATGTGGGATAGTTTTACTATGAAGTATTTTATAAATTATGTAATAGATTCGACATTTTTTCGAGTAAATAATATATTTATCAAAAAAATTTTTGAAGAGAATTACATCACCTTATCATAACTTTTTGATGTTTATGATCTTAAAGAATTTTTAAATGCAAAACATTTTTGGTTGATATATAAGAACGAATGATTATTCTTATTATATTGTACTTAAGTTTATAGTGTTAAAAGTTTTTAAGACTCGGAAGATTTTTTGTTCATATCTAAGGACGAATGATTAATCTTATTTATAATACATAGTATGGTATAATTCCATCACCTTATCATACTTTTTCGATGTTGGATAATTTTACGCAAGTTTAGTCTTTTGAGCTTTTTTTAAGACTCAAAAGATTGCTGATAATATCTACGAAATGAATGATGACTCTTATTTAAATAATAGAATTTCTATCACCTCATCATAATTTTTTTTATGTAGAATAATTTAATAATTTTACTTCAACTTTATAGTCTGAGAAGTTTTTTTTAAATCTTAAAAAATTGTTGGTTAATATCTAAGAACGAATGATAATAGAATTTTTTTATATGATAGAATTCTATCAACTCATTATAATTTTTGATTAACTTTGTAGTCTTATTAAGAACTTTTTTTTCAGACTAAAGTATTTAAGTTGATATATAAGGACGAATGATTACTGTACTCTTATTTATCATACAGAATTCCGTCACTTCATCATAATTTGGAGGAATTATTACTTTTATTTGTATAATAGAATTTTATTGTCTTATTGTATAATTGATTACTCTTCTTCTTATTTATAATATATAGTTTCATCACATTGTTATATTCCCTATGTTCCATTTAATTATTTGCACTTACTTTTTCACACTTGCTAATGCACGTTTTCTTTTGTCTCTCTTTAGTTAAGTTCTAAAAGTTATAAAAATTTGATATTTATAAAGTATTTGATTATACAATTTAAACAAGATCTCACATAACTATATTTTATCTTATATATTAGAAGTTACATTGACGATTTTACTCACCTATGAATAGTGTCTAAAAAGCACATGTAAACAATCAAATGGAACGGAGGAAGTATTTTTTAGATGTGAGATTATTTTGTTTTAGTTTGTACTCTTATTAACAAACTTTTTAAGACTCAAAAGTTTTTTTTATTGATATCTAAGAACAAATGATTAGTCTTATTTATAATATAGAATTTCATTATCATAATTTTTGTATGAATAATGTACTGTCTTAAAAGCTCTTTTTAAGATTAAAAAAAAATACATGATTACTCTTATTTATAATATAGAATCTTCATCATATTTTAATTTTTTCAATGTAGGACAATTTCAAGTTTGTAGTCTTATTAATTTTTTTTTAAGATTCAAAAGTTTTTTTTGTCGATATTTAAAAATAATGATTACTCTTATTTATAATACTCCATCCGTTTCATTTGATTCTTTACGTTTGATTTTACACACTTGCTAATGCACGTTTTCTTTTATCTATATCTTTAGTTACATATTTCTAAAAAATTTAAAATTTGATATTTATAACGTACTCGATTAGACAATTTTAAAAAAAAAAGTCACATGATTATATTCTATCTTATATATTAGAAGTTATATCGACCATCCCCCTACTTATGAATAGTCCCCAAAAAGCAAACGTAACGAACCTATTTGAACGGAGGAAGAATAGAATTCCATAACCTTATCATAATTTTTCGATGTTTTCGATGTGAGATAATTTTTTCAGGTCTATAATTTTAGAACTCTTTAAGACTCAAATGATTTCTCTTATTTATAATATAGAAGTTCATATTCTTTTTATAATTTGACGATGGAGATAACTTTACTATTCTTATATCTAATAAATTCATCACATTTTCGAGCAAATAATATGAAACAAATATTAATACAAAATTTATACTCTAATGAACGATTCTAATTATTTCATTTTTATAAATTTTTTTATGATAACTTTTTTTTTAAAAAAAAACTTTAAAGGTTTTTACCTAAAATTTGTAAAAATATAACATTAATATAATAGATTAAATACATATTATAATAACTAAAAGATTCTCTAGTTGATTTTTTTTATTATTTATGACACTTTCCTAATTTGAGTTTTGATGAAACGAACCACTGAAATCGCTTGAAAAAAGCTTCAAGTATATATATATATATATATATATATATATATATATATATATATATATATATATATATATATATATATATATATATATATATGAGAGAGAGAGAGAGAGAGGTTCTTATAAGTCCCTCTCATATATTGAGTCCTTAAGTTCTCATCCCATCCATTAAATGGGGGAGGGATGGATGGACGAGATCCATCATAGCTTCCTTCATTATTAAAAAAAATAAAAATTAATTCTCCCATCAAAATAGCAAACAATATCAAATAGTAACGTCTTCATTCATACTGTCATTCATAGCAATTTTGACGTTCATTTTCTCATTCATCACTTAAAACTAACACAATCTTCAATCAAAGGTTATGCAAATCGTTCAATCATTCATCTTCTTCTTCGCGCCGCTGCAACTCTGGTCAATTAACCCACTCAATAACACATTCAATCATTCATCTTCTTCCTCGCGCCGCTGAAACTTCTCTTTCGATGGCGGATATGCAAATTGTCGAATACACAAACGGTGGGTATTTGCTTTGTAATTTATATTAGAAACGTCATGGAAGTCATTAAGATGCTCCATATTATTAGATTTTACGTTTACACTATTGAAACTGCATATTATTAATTAAAGGTCTGATCATTATATGAATTTTTCCCACAAACATATATATGGAGTTATTGTAATGCACATAATGTGTTACTTTAATATAGATCATCTGTTATTTTAATGTCTAACCCCTGTGTATAGGCATCTTCTGTTAATTGAATCTCGTGTTACTTTAATGCACTTTGTCTGTTACTGTAATGCATTGGAGTGACACAAGGATTTAGAATACCGCCATATAAAAAAAACAAAAAAAAATGAAAGATACTGCTTCATATAATTATGGGACGTGATTGCCATCAAAATAGGAAACAATATCAAAGTATAATGCTCTTATTCATACTCTTATTCATAGCAGTATACATGTTCATACTGTCACTCATACTCTCATATATCACGTTCAACCAAAACAACCTTCAATCAAAGTATACACGTTTAATCAATATACTCTAATACACGTTGAATCATTCATCTTCTTCCTCGCGTGATTGCAACTTCTCCTTCAATGGCGGATATGCAAATTGTCGAATACACCAACGGTGAGTTTTTGCTTTATACTTTATACATGAAACGCCATGGAAGTCATTAAGATGCTCCATATTATCAGATTTCACGTTTATAGTATAGAAACTGTATATTATTAAAGTTCTGATTGGAGTAACGAGTCATCGTCATTAGAATAACAAACCTAATGTATTACAGTAACACGTTTGAAGCATTGGAGTCACATGTCATCGGATTTAGTTATTAATATTTTGGTTAGAATACCGCCATATTTCAAGTTCTGATTGTTTATTTGTCGCCACGTTTATTGGCATTGTTCTTGTTTTTGTAGTAGACGCAAAAGCACAGGATGGTGCAAGGATGTGGGTGTGAGTTTCACTCCATACATAGGGCAGATCTTCAAAGACGTAGATGAGGGTAATAAGAAGAAGAAGAAGAAGAAGAAGAAGCAAAATTCTGAGTAGGACAGTATATTGTTAGAGTAACATACATTATTCGTTAGAGTAACATACTGAATAAGTTACAGTAACACAGTTTATGAGTTTGATTGATTTTCCAATATCCAGTCCTTAAAGTAACGTCCTTTAATGAAGTAAAATGAGTTAGAATAACACACATTATGTGTTAGAGTAACATACTTAATGAGTTACAGTAACACAATTTATGAATATAATTTGATTTTCAATATCAAGTTCTCAGAGTAATAGGTGTGAAACATTGAAAATATAATGGAGTTTTATAATTTTTGTTTTGGAGTATCCTTAATAGAAACATACATTATCAAGACCTTTGTTGGCTTTGATTGAAAGGCCTCGGTTGACTCCCTTGGACATGTGGCATTGGGTTTTGAATATTTTGGTTCTCATATGAAAAGTTGGAATGAAATCTTGTGTTGGCATTGTAAGTATTAGAATAGGGATCAAATTGAGGTCTTTGCCCATATACTTGAATAGCTTGCACTTCATTTGCCTCTTTAAAATAACTTTCTTCATTTGGAATACAAGAGCTAGAATCATGATCATAATTGCCACAATGTTCACATTGAATCTCCCATATTATTTCTTGTCTAGATGGTGATTGTTGCGTTATTGAAACACACCCTTGAATTTGGTACGTGCCTCTAAGAGTTGGTTTAGAGTTCATGGCATCCATTTTCTTTGTCAATTCCTCAGTTCTTGTAACTCCCCGGATTTAACAAAAGGAATAAGATAGATAATTATAGCGTCTTATATTATAATATACCATGGTGGTTAACTAAATCCCAGTGTTACCAACATAGATAATTAATATGTCTTAACGCATACAACTACTTTTGGAATTGAAACCCGATCAAAATAAAACTACAAGGTTCAATTATTAAACACATTATTCAATATTCATTCTCTCTCAAGTCAACCCCATTCACGACCAAGTAGCACATTAGACTGAAAAAAAATAAAAGTCCATCGTCAGTGGGGAGTAACAAGAAGTCCTCCCGGTCGTGACTGATGAAAATCTAATCGTAATTACGAGAATATAAAAAGAGATAACATATAAAGTTCATCATAACATGTGATAAAGTATTGATAGCAAGGATGAATACATGACAACGTAAATAATACCAAGCCATAAATAAATAAATATAATGCAGAACTGATACGCCCTTCCAGAACTCGAACCAAAATATATAGAATAATACGAGCTAAGAACGAGCACCGTCTAGGGCCAATATCCTGAAACCCTAAACTTCGATGCCAATTACATCACACCAAAATAACCCTATGGTGGGACACATAACCGTGAACCCATGTCTAAGACTGGCCAGACTTTCGAGGGACAAAATGTTTAGTTAAGGCATAAAAGTGCAGACCCTTAACCAGTCAAGGCATAAAAGTGCGGACCCTTGACCCCCAAACGACATATCCATAGACTCATAATAGTATTCCATAAGGAATGGTCAACCCTTAGCAGGCCAATAACCTGAAACCATGTCAGGGTACTAGGTAGGCCAATAACCTGAAACCTACCCAGTTTGGTATTGCTCTTCTCGAGTAGACCAATAACCTGAAATCTACTCGATATCTTATACTCAAGCCATACTATATATAAAATGGAACAAGGTGTAAAAGATAATATATGGGCACCATGGATAACCCCATGTTAACATGCCAAACACCCATAACCGAGCAATTAATTTTAATAGCATCAATTCAAATAAAGTATAATAGAATTGCTAGAGTATAAGATAAATTTTCAGCATAAACAACAATATCGCTTAAAACAACCATTTATCAAAAGTATATTATTCGATCATGAAGACTAAATAAATTTGATGTTAACCATATGATTAAGTAAATAGTATTAGATCATATGACATGTACAACAATTAATTACAATATTTTGTATTTCTCTTACACATGAATATAAATTCATTTACTAAATAAATGATCAAATTATTATTTATGATACATAATAAAAGTTGAAAAATATTAAATAATTGATATTTATAAAAATATTAGATCTAGTTCTTAAAATAAGCATTTTTATGTTTTACAACATAACATGTAATTTATTCACATAGTATAAGAAATCATTAAATAGTAATTATAAAATAAGATGCAAGAGAAAATATAAAGAAGTACAAAATCAGTCAACAGTGGGGTTCAAACCTTGGCCATCAAGTAAATGGGCATTGTATATAACCATTGCAACACAACTACTCGTACTATTCTATTCTCTTCCAGAATTAAAATTTACTTAAATGTGAACAAGCAGTGCTATTTAGGGTGACGAAAACTTATCTTTTTAATTATTATACAATCATGAATATGCTTAACTACACATTATAAATGATTAAATTAAAATTACATATTGTCCATGAAAATTTATTTAATAAAAAATTAAGTTTTAAGTTCAATTAAAACAATGTCATATTAATTATTTAACAAGTTTTTATACTTACGATTTATAATAATATTTTAATAGAAAATTATAAATAATTAATTAAATAAATAAATAAAAATATTTTATGACAGTTATAAATTAATAAAAAAAATCAGAATATATTTATATAAAATACCATATAAATTTATCTCATATTTATTATAACTTGAGGGCTTTATTGCCTAATTATCCATTTAAATCCAAAAAAATAATTACATAAATTATAAAAGGGAAAAGTCCCATGGTACCCTCGAACTATGTCACATTACACATGGTACCCCTACTTTTAAGTTTGTTCCCATGGTAACCTTGAGTTTTATAGTATAGTTCCCGATTTGACCTTACCCAAATTTCTGTCATGACGCCGTTAAATTATGACCAAAATTAATCATAGTTGTTCCCATAGTACCCTTAAGTTTTCGTAGTTGTTCTCATGGAACCCTTAAATTTTCATAGTTGTTCCCATGGTACCCTGAAAGGAAAGCAACAACTCATTGAAGCAAAGCAACGACTATTTTACTGAACTAGCCGTTACACAAGTGCTTATAAATTCACTTCTTTTTCTATTTTGGCAGAAAAAGAACAAACAATCCACACTTACTCACTCAACCTTTTCACCTCGTTCTTCACTTGTACAAAAAAATGGAAAAAAATTAATGTTTCCGGATGATCGAGCTTCAAAGTTATGGTGATGAAGTTTTTCAATTTTTTTGTACAAGTGAAGAATGAGGTGAAAAGGTTGAGTGAGTGAGTGTGGATGGTTTGATCTTCTTATGCCAAAATAGAAAGGAGAGTGAATTTGTAAGCCCTTGTGTAACAGCTAGTTCATTAAACTAATCGTTGTTTTGCTTCACTGAGTCGTTGCTTTTCTTTCAGGGGTACCATGAGAACAACTATGAAAACTTAAGGGTACCATGGGAACAACTATGAAAACTTAAGGGTACCATGGGAACAACTATGAAAACTTAGGGGTACCATGAGAACATCTCTCTTTATGAAGAAAAGTAGTTGTTAATTTTGGTAATAATTTAACGGCGTCATGACAGAAATTTGGGAAAGGGCAAATCGGGAACTAAACTATAAAACTCAAGGTTACCATGTGAACAAACTTAAAAGCAGGGGTGCCATGTGTAATTTGATATAGTTCGAGGGTACCATGGGAAATTTCCGATTATAAAATCACCAAAATTTTATACTAAAAAGTCATATTATAACAAAAAAAACAAAATAATTACTTTTTTTCATAATTATTTACATATTGTGGATATTTATGCATGCATGCATGCATGAGTATTCATAAAACATGTGATAACATGGAAAAATAAAATAATGATCAGAAAATCAAATCTAAAAACTTAGAAATCTACATGCAACATCATCAACCTAAAAAAATAGGAATATAATTAAGAACATAATTATTTTAATCATTCATATAATTTATATATTTATTGCATGATAAATAAATTAGAAGCATGATTAAATAATGAGCAACAAAACCAATCATATATTTATATATTCATCACAAAAATATATACATAATTTATACCATGAAATTCATATATTATCATAATTTTTAAACTTCATATATACCCTCAATCTCATTATAAATTTATAAAATTATTAGAATTTCATAAATCAAGAAAAGGAGTAAACCTAGTTACCTTGAGAGAAATTTATTAGTATTAATATAAGTAGGATATGGATGATATCAACCCAAGTGGTTTCCTTCCACGAAGGTCTCTTGTTCACCTAGTTTTAGATTAATAAAATTTATCAAGAAAACAATACACAATTTAACTAGAGATGAATAAAATTAATGAATAAATAATCTATAGTTACTAGTAATTAAGATGGATAGTATGGAATGAAGCTATGAAGAAAAGAGCATGAGGAAAGTGGATGATGGTTCACGGTGGAATGGTAGAGAAGTGAGGAGTAGTTCATCCCTTAATTTAAGGACAAAGTGCATGTGATGGTGAAGATGATTAGCCTTAGCCATATAGCCATGCATGACTATAAACCTAGGCTCATAGACCTTGGGCTCCAAGAAAGTGCAAGTTGGCAAGTTGTAAGCATGTGACAAAAATAAGTGTAGTGGAGATAAGGATGGAATAGATTTGGTCCGCGGGTTACGGTGACAGCCTGTCGTATTTCGAGCATAACGTTCTCTACAAAACTCTGATTAAGACGATTAAGGTGGTGTTGGAAAGCTAAGAGAAAGATCGAGAACTTTTATGATTTGATCAAGAGCCAAATACGTCTTTAACTTGACGTATAATGAGCAAATATATTGCCTTAGTTTATTAGTCCATCTAAACCTAAGGATTTAAGGGTATAAATAAAAGTGTGAAGGATGGGAACCTAGAACATTAATTCCAAGCATACAAGTGATGGATGGATTGATGGATAATGGGGATGGAATTGAAAGAGTTTATATATGTTTATCAAATTATGAAAACACGGCGTGTTACGGTTCTAGCTTCAAGTTTCAATTCATTGGAACTCTTAGAAGAGTTTACTTCAACTTTCTTCCTAGAATCACTACTACAAATTCCTCATTTTTTGACGCTTTTCTGGGCAATTCTCAAAACTTAAAAGTGTCGTCATTTTTATTCTCGACGCTTTACAGAAGCGTGTTTTTTGGGGCGTCAGGAATATTTGACGCTTTTAGGCGTCTTCCTTGGCGACTATTTGTTGCGTCGATGATTACCGACGCTTTTTACCATCAAAGGTTGTCACACTTGTTTGCGTCGAAGTTTAGAAAATCTCGACACTTTTTTGCGTCACTCTAATTTTTCACTACTAATTTTTTCGCCACTATAAACAACTAGATTAAATCGTATAAATTAATAGTTGACATCACAAAATGCGTATAGACAACAACAGTTGACAAGAATATATTCAAACAAACTCTTATAGCATATATAATTCCATCATCAAATCAATATAATATTACAAATTCAAAAGAAGTATTGTAATATGATAATTCGCTACTATGATTTTCACGCGGATAAATAAATATCTAAAAAAAGATTAATCCTAACTAGTATATCCAACAGATCCGCTCCCAAAACCGAGTTCGAGAATTTCTCATTTCAGATGGATGCACCGCCAAGAGTATTTGTTGAATGTGATATCTACACGCAGGGATATTAAATATCAAGTTAGTGTAATAGGAAATTGTGTGACTACTAACTACTATCAGCAGGAGGATAGAAATTGGCTTATGACTCTTATATAGGCCATGTATCTCGGATACAATTGTACATTCATGGTTTGATTTATATATCATCTTACATTTTACCATAAAAATAAACTATTCCCTCCATATCGATCATTTGTTGTTTTTTTATATTATTTATGAGGAGTATTTTAATCAAAAAACAAATGACCGAGACAAAAAGCGTACAAGATTACAAATAGTTCCGATATGGAGTCATCAACTCGATTAGTGTAAATGAATATAAAGGACATGAGTGCCTACCGCGTTGTAGATGGCTTTAAGACTTGTTATCTGTCTCAGAAAGATTATTGACCCAAAAAAATCACTGCAAGAAAATCAAAATCCAATTAATACTTTAACGAAGAGAAATCACTTAATAGATAAGTACATGCCTAAAATGATAGTGCAAAGTGCAGCAGGTTCTTACCAAACTAACAATATGAATATTCTTTTCAATTTAGCGAAAGATGGAACTAAAAAAAAGGGACTAATTAAAAAATATTCAACATCATACTCAGCTCATCTTGAATCGGCATATAACCTAGCATTGAAATACCAAACTACAGCTCCTGAGCTGTATCTATAAAGTCTTTGACAAATTTTATTATAGTCACCATCGTGTGTGTATATATATATATATATAAAGTCCCCAGCAAGCTGATGCTTTTACTTATTATGTCATACGATACATGAATTTTAATGTTTGAGACTCGTGACTTGTTTGCTTAGAACTAATAGGTCGCCTTGTAAGTTGACCTAGTGGCATGGTTAGGACCCATATGCATTTAATCTCTCGCACAAATATTAAGTATTACCTTTACAGAATTGACCACTACAACAATTTCATACCATTGGTTGAAGTGACTGCCTAAGCGGTGTTTTGCCGATGTGTGTGGACTGAGTAGGTGGGTAACGGTTACCCACAGGTTCAGTCTAGTTTGCTTAACATTGCTATCAAGTCGGACTTGGGCTTTGAGGCAAATAATTGGTGTCATATGATGACTAATTCCGACGAACCAGGAATTACATAGAGATGTAATTGACAAGTTTATTGTCTACCTTTACTTTTGGAGCTTGAGCAGGGAGCCCAAGTTCACTTGAGCGACAAAAGGTTTAGGATCTTGGAATATTATGCGAACTTGAGGGTAGTTTGAATGATTTTATCTTAAAATTGTTTAAGATTATTAATATTAATTATCCTTTTTGTAATCCCCTAGAAAATCTAACGCAATACAGTGGCGGAAACACTGTAGATTTGGGATTAAAACACACTGATGTTCTGTATTTTAATAAAAGAACGGTCAGTCAATACAGAGACTACTTTTTACAAAAGGGCTAAAATAAATATTCTCCAAACAGGGTTACAAAAATCCATAAGTAAACATGAATGAAGAAAGAGTAGGATTCATGTTACTCGCTAGCTCACACCCAAAACCCAGCAACAAATACCTGTCATGTTATAAACATAACAGCCACGTCAGTGGGGAGTAACTCGGACGTTCTCCCAGCAAAATTATATCATATGGAAAAATAATAGTATTATTATATCAAAATATTTAAAAAGAGAAAACATTAAAACGATATAATCAAAATAAGTTTTCAGCGAACCTTAAAGCACTTGCCAACCTGCAAGTCAAAATCAATCGATAATAATAATATTAAAAAATGGCGTCATGGAAATTTGATCGGTGTGCACAAGGCTAGACTTTCATTAGGATAATACTGAAAACTAGCTTCGAGAACTGTAGACTTAACTCATAACAGAATCCAGTCTCTAACTAGGCAACTCAACTATAACAGGACTGCGTGCAGCGAGGTCCTGGTTTAAGTAGTATACACCCCTCCTGGACACCAAATGTATCCAGTTCAACTGACGGCGACTAACACGATGCGATATCTAGCTTAAGGGCACAATGCACACTCTCTTGGGCGAAACTACGCCCAGTTCAACGACCAAATGTGCCCAAATGAGCACACCGGCTTTGTAGTTGATGGCAAAAACGTACATCCCAGACTATATTACTCTAACCCCACACTTATCTTTATTCCATAACTCCAAAACAAGTCATTATCGATATTCAAAAATAAATATAATCAATATAAGTAATATGAGGATAAAAGGAATAAACATTTTATATAAAAAGGGAAACTTTCTATAAATAGAAACTTACTAAAAATAGAAATATTGTTATAGAAAATACGTAAGTGATTAAAAATAAGTGAAATGTACAATAATAGCATTTCTAACGAAATTAACATTTTATTATTATCATCGTTATCGACCTTTATTATATTTCTAAATTCGTTATTCAAAATATAAATAAAATACAATAAATCAATATATAGTATTTTATAAATAATTAGAAAATCGAGTTAAAACCATAAATTTTAGAAAAGAGACGTTTTATGAAAAACGATATCAAAATTTATTTGAGTCAAGGAGTTTCGGAAATGAAATGAATTTTACAAAGGTTTCGAACTATTTTTAGCAAATAGCCTTTATTAATAAATAATACGGATTTTAATAAAAATAATCAATCGGAAACAAATAAGAAATTATTAGTGAAAACAGTCTCGACTAAAAATATATTTAAACAAAATCGACTATTTTCTTATTTATTAGTATAAATCGTAAAACGCAAATTAATTTATTGAACAAGTATATAAATCTCGATTACAATATAAAAAAATTACGATTTTGAGTTAAAATTATTAATTAACAAAATATGACGAAAATATGAAATCGATACTATTTAGTTATTAGTGTCACGATAACCAACAAAATATTATAACGATCGTAAATAATTAAATTACTAACGATTTATAAAACGATATGAAAACTCGTTAAATATTTATAAGGCACACGATTTAGAAAAAAAAAATATTTTAGCAAATGATAAATAGCTAAAATTAGAAAAACGAAGTTAAAATATTTACTACATACTACTACTCAAACATACGATATAAAATCGAGTAACGTCCTAAAGTTACCTTAATTCGACATCCGAGACGAACACATACTCGTCCTTGATCGATCCAAGCTCCAAATCGATAGTAGTGTCTTTAAGCTCCAAATTGTAAAATCACTAGTCCTCTTTGCATGATCCACCATGGAATTCGACAAAACGAAACAAAAGAATGAGATGAGCATAATTGACATAAGACGGAAACGGAAAAGATTGGATAAATGATCGAATTATTAGAAGTAGTGGTGAAGGGAAGATTAGAAGCATAAACGGAGCGAGATTTATGAACTTATGAAGAGCGAGAGAGACAATGGTAGACTCGAAGGGCAACAATAGTACAGTAACCACTGTACAGTAGTACCGTAGCAGCAGTACATCAACAGTAGCCACGAAACAACATTAAGCCGCAGAAATACGATGACAGATTTCAGCAAATCGTAGCAACAGATGCGAACAGAAATAAAGGAGAATAAGAATAGGAAGAAGAAGATCGAGAGAAAAAAAAGAAAAAGAAGGAGCGGATAGCAAGGCAACAACCACCAGGCACGCAAAACAACACAGACAGCAGCATCGATGACACACAACACGGCAAAAATATCAACGGCCCTGTACCAACAAAAATAGGAAGACGGAGAGAAAACGAATTGGCAATACAAGAAAATGAGAATAGCAGAAGCAACACGATAACCGAACAAAGCCACGAAAAACATCGATGACGGAACGAACAAATACGAAGAAGAGCAGGAGGAAAAACGATTGATTGACGAAGAACGAGAAGATGAACAGAAAAGACTCTACCTTTCATCTTAAAGCAGTAGCCACGACCAGGTTCAGACACGGACAGCAGCAGCAGCGAAGCATAGCAGTAACACGCATCAAGGAGACGCAGCAGCGGCAAGCAGCGCCGGAAACAGCAGCAGCGGCAAAACAGAGGGGTCGAGTTGCAGCACCAGACAGGGGAAGAAGAACAGGGGAAGGACAGCCGGGTTTGATGAACACAACAACCGCATCAGGAAAACAATGAAGGGAAAGGACGAGGGGACGAAGAGGTATGATAAACAAGGAAATAGAATGAAAAAGGAGGTGAATGAACCAGCCTTAAAGGGGAGAGGAACCACGAAGCGGTGGAGAAAAAAACAAAGGGGAAAGAATAAGAAAATGAAACGGTGGAAGGAAACATAAAAGTGAAATGAACGTAATAAGTGGAGGAAAACAAAATAAAAGAGGCTGATTCAGCTCACAAAGAAGTGGGTTGAAAAAATACGGATAAATTAAACGAACTAGGTAGAATACAAATTCCGTAGTATAAGTTGACTGACCCATGAAATCGAATTAAAAACCGAGGAAATAAAATTGCTAAATAATCGGGCTGAAAAATAAAATGAGTAAATAAAGTACTCGAAATGAACACGAAGTTGATAGAAATAAATAATTAGACGACGAAATAATATTTCCCGATAAATAATAAATTTTCGATAACATGAATTAAATTGATTTCTCGAGGAAGTGAAATAAATATTTTGACGAAACTTAAAATAAATGAACTTCAAGCCGAAAATAGAATTTCGAGCTTAAATAAAAATAGATAAAAAGAATTTAGCACTTAAATCGTCGAAATAGATTTTCGATAAGAAATAAATTAAATGTATAAAATAATTCGAGACAGAAACAAAAATATGTTTTAAATATGAGAAGAGTTTCCAAAACAAATAGAATTTTAGGAGTTTGAAGTGATTAAACGATAAATTCGTTTTATAATAATTTTAAGAATTACGAGTTAAATCGTAAACAAAATAGAAATATGAACATAATTTTAATTTAATTTAATTTATAAAAATCAGGGGTGTTACACTTTTACTTTGCATATAATTGTAGTTGTAATTTAGTTACCGTTATCACATTTATTAAAGATGAGTTTGAATTGTTCAACCTCGTTGGTATCTTGAGAATCATTCTCAAAATTAGAGATATGGATTTTGTCTCTGTGAAGGATAATTTCGACAAATTATAACCAATGCTAATGTACAATATGGGTTATATAATTAGAGTCCTGAAGATGACTATAAGTACCAAAATCAGTTGTTTCAATAAAAGGGAACAATTCCCATTAAGTGAGAAAATGTTAAAGATGATCTAATTAATCCATGTCATACGATGACGTGATTATATTGATAATTAGGAAATTTTGGATGCTTCTTTCTAAAGAATTAGGAATTGAAATCGTTTCAATTAGTTCTAAGTTTAGGTCACTTTATTATGAATAAACATGTGACTTAATAAAGTTTCTCACCTTTTAGCATGAGATGTTAAAAGACGATTGAACATTGTATCAAGAAGGCAAATAATACTAATGTTTTATGAGTTCACTAAGAAAATTGCCTGAGATAATGATTAATGAATCTAAGATGTTGGTTAAAGTAAGGGAAGGATAATTGCTGTCATACCCAAACTTGTTCCCAAGTTTAGATTAGGTACGGAATTATTTATCATTAAAGTAATGACAAATATATGGCGTTGGTAGATAGCTTTCTAGAAGTGTCTAGAAAATCTGCAAATCAATTATTGAAGTATGACTTTTGGTGTGTATGTTACTAAAGTAATTGTTACTTTCATTCTACTGTTTTGGTATAAGATACCAAATACAACTATTAGATTGTGGATATGATGGCTCAAAGAGGGTGGAATGATGATATATAAGTGAAACATTTTATGATTGAAATGGACAAACGTTGTTTCAGTTCATAAAAGGAAATCACTTGATTTTATTTTAAAGTTTAATATTGGGATTGAATAATTGTTATTCTTGTACTATTGATAAGCAAGGACATTGAATCTGTTTCATATATGGGCATGAAAAGTTTTGATAAAAGTAGAACAATTGTTGCTCTATACCTTGCAAGAATATGAGGTACAATAAAGCTAACATAATTGTTGAGTATTACATTCCTAGTAGTGAATGCTTTTATTTGTAACATAACGACTAAAAAGTTCAACTCCCTCGACCTGAGTTTTACCCATCATGACATCGTCCTTAATTCATGATACAAGAATCATAAAAATAAGTCTCATAATGATGAAATTATAAACCTTATTGATAAGGATCAACTAAGTTAAATGGATCTTGTTTAGATGGATAAATGACATTAGTAGTGACTCCTACTAATTGTAGTGGGAGGTTCCTTAGACTTGTTAGATCACACATATACAGATACATGTGAGTTTAACTAGTGATAATGTTGCAAACTGGGTAACATGTATGATTTTGTTCATTTGATGAAATTTAAATCTGAATGCTTTGAATTGTTTAAGGAAGTTCAGATGAAAATACAAGATCAACTTAATAAATTGGTACGAGTCGTTCGATATGATTGAAATAGGGAGGAATTGAAGTAAAAGATTTTGATCATCTTAGAAGTAGTGAAAAGTGTTTCAAACTACATCGAATTATATTTGATATGAATTGGTCTATGATGAGTTATGCAGATTTTATTGACGCTTTAGAAAGTTATGCACCGTAAAAGTCTTTGTACAAATGTTGATGAGATTGTCCATGTAAGTCGGAGAATAGACACCATATGAGATATGGATTGAGAATGTTCTAAAATAGTCTTTTCTTAATTATCATGTCTTAAAGTTTAGAGAAAATTGTTTTCTAGAATTTAGACTCAATTATGACATGTGTTTTATCAGGGGTATTATGTTAATTCTACAAATCATCCAAAGAACAAAACTGTTTTGTTGCATGGAGTGATATGTTTCTTTTAAAAATATGTGATTTCTAATAGAAACAGTGGGAGTAGAATCGACCTTGAATTGTTCAAGATTAACAGGAATTCTCTACAACTGTTGAAGAGGATATTGATGCATCCATGAAAAATCATGATCATCTTACCTGTAAAATGTTACCCTACATAGGTTTGACCTATGATGAAACAATAGTGGGCAAAGACTCCAAAAGTTACATAAAATCTAATAGATTCTATATACCATAACTACCAAGTATAGACTTTGGTTAAATGAGTCTTATAGTGAAGAATAGTCTTCAATATAAAGACGATGTAGATTGATATAAGAGTATCTATGAAGCATAGTAGGTAGTTAAGGATTCTCATAGTCATGACTATGGAAAAATTCTTTTTACAACATTATGCTTAAGTCTATTAAGATTGATTTAGCATTTTAAATGTCATCACTCATTATGATGAGTTTTGGACATATATATGTGAAATACATTTCTTGAAAGGGATGCAATATGATGTGTGCGACACTTTGTATGAATTTCATATTATTAAAATTGCTAGGCAAATGTGAATATTCCAATTTGATTGAAGCATGGAGCAAGTATCTTCGTTCTCAATGTGGTAATTCAAATATGTTTGTTTTCCTTTGAGACGAAGAGAGACAAAGTGTGTACAAGAGGCTAGTGGGAGTGCATTTATTGTTATGATTGGGTAGGTAAGTGACATGATTCTCTAACTAAACGACATTTGATTGCTTTAGTCTATGAGGCTTTGTAAGAAATGTGTTTATTGTGTGCTCGTGTGACGAGTAGATACTAATCTGGTGAGTGTCACTAGAATGCTTTCTAAGAATTGTTCCTTTGCGCTTAAGAAGCAAAAAGGGGAATTATTTAAGCGATGCGAATGATGTGATAAGCAAATTTTGTAAACAAGTTACAACGATTCATATTTCCAAATAGACAAAGATGACATGAGATTGTAATCTCAATAAATTTTGTTTTGGATGAGAAGTTGTGTGTTGGAACGGTTCCAAAGGACAACTTTGTGACTAGTATTATAACTGGAGTGAGTGTTCTATTGCTTTTGAAGCAAAGAGAGGGACGTTTGATTACGAATCAAGCACACACTCAACTTTAAAGTTTATGAAGCAATTGTTGCTTATGAAACTAACAATCTATCTTAATTGAGAGAAGATAGATTGATCATATGCTTGTAAATAACCGATACAAATGTTGTATGTCCCGAAACCCCCTCTACATAAAGATCATATTGTTATGATCGGTATAAGACGCATGGGCGAGTGGTCTTAGTACTTTTAGAGGTGTTTGGTTTATTTAGTGGGAGTTATTTCGATAATTGATTTATGTATGACATATTGTCATTTGGTTAATGTAACCGAGTTTTGTCCCTAAATAATTTACATTGATGAAATAGATCACTAAGTACGTGACGTAGTCTTGGAACTCTATTTGGATGATGTAATTATTTTGTCTCTAGTCAGGATATTGTGTTGGGACATTTGAATACCTTTAAATGACTAGTGTGTAAGTTGGTTGATGACTAAGTTCCTTTATTGGGTTCGTCCCTTTGCATTTGATACCGATACCGACTTGATCGGATACCGTGTATTGAATGACTCTCGTTGCCAATGGTTTCGGATATCCAGAAACCGAGGTTCTGAGTAAGGGGTGAGGGTACGTGTTGGGAAGTTCACAAAGAACACCCAACCCTGCCCGCACATTAGCGGCCTCTACTAGGATATCGTTTGATTTTTGAATACGCGCGTTAGTAATACGATGAATGATATGCAAACATTGTTTTCCTAAACATGCGAGGAATTGAATGGGTTGCTAAGTCGGTTTAATGCATGAAAATTAACGTCAAAGTTGAATTTAGCATGTGAGGTTCGTTTTAGTATAATAAAACAAATAATGAAAAAGATGAATTTGCTACAAAAGATGAACAAACGAGTTAGTATCGAATTGTGAATAAAAATATAGCAAATATGATGAATATGCGAGATTGAGAAAATATTAGTCGAAATCTGAAAAATATTGCTAAAAAGACGCTGTTTTGTATAAAAAAACGAAGTTCGAAAAATAAAAGAAGCGAAAGACGAGTCGCGTTTCAGTCGGCCGCGCGGCTCGCCCGGGACGCGCGTGACTCGCGTCCCGGCCTGCTTTCGAAACCGATTTTTGAAAATTCGATGCTTTTATTAAATCGCTTACAAATATTGCACAATTTGCACTCGATTTAATATTTTCGATATTCGTTATATTCGATGTTTGATTATATAATCGATATCAAATACTCGGAATAGTTTTTAGAAAAGATGTAAATTTTGAGAAATCGTTTCGTAGAATAAAAAAATGAATGAAAAAAAGCTAAAAAAGAGCGCGGGTTTCAGACTCACACGCGAGTCGCCTGGGAGGGGCGCGACTCGCGTGCGGGTCTGTCCCGGTTTCGCTTGTTGTTCAAAAATTGTTAATTTTGATAAATCGTGTACAAATACGAATTAATTTATACTCGATTTATATTTTCGTTATTCGTCGTATCCGATATTCGATTATGAAATCGATATCGAATATTCTGAATGATTTTTAGAAAAAGTTTTGTAAAATTGTTTTAAAAAAGAATTTGAACGAAAAAGATGTTAATTCTCTCCGCGTTAAAATCGTTGTATTTTGTAAAAAAGATGTAACGATTTTTTAGCATCAACGAGATTTGATTTAATTTTTTAAATATGATATTCGACTATAGAGTTGATATCGTATTTTTAAGAATGTTTGTTATATGAAAATAGTTTTAGTAATATCGATATTAGAAATAATAAAAAAACGACGAGTGACCCATAAAAAAACGACGACTCACGACCCGTAAGAGAAAAAGACGGACGACGAGAGGGAGAAGAGAGAAAAAGAGAAGTCGGGTTTGATTACACCCTCAACCTACATGCTTTTGTTTACTCGGATCGGGGCTCGTCGGAACGTGGCTTGGGCACGGGAGCGTCGAGTGGATGTCGGTGAGTTATGGTGGTTCGGTTTGGACGTGAGAGGCGGCCGGTCTTGTGTCGGGTGTGGTCTCGGGTTGTATCGGCTATTTGATGCTAAGTGTATGATTACTTATGAATGTCGATGTGTATGAATAAGAGAGTAGATGAATGATTATGAATATATTTTGAGTTGTGCAAGGGGCCTATTTATAGGAATATTCCCGACCTTGGCTAGGAGAAGTGTTTGGGTTAGAACTACCACTTAGGATAGGAAACGTAAGAAGCTGAGAAGAACGAGAATTCCGTTTACTTGGCGAAGAAGAAAGGGAATCTCGGCTGGTATGGGCTGCTCGGCCGAGTGTCCTAGCTCGGTCGAGTGTTCGATTCGGTTTCCGGATAGAATTCCTATTTGAGATCGAATCCTATCCTTAAACGGATTTGTTTAATATTTTATGTAGCTGATTTTTTGTAGTATTGGAGCCCGAATCAGCCACGTGAGGTGTCACGGATGACTCGCGTGTCTCGAGAATATTTTTGACCGGGTTTTGACTCGGTCGCTAAAAGACGGTTTTACCCTTGGTGTCAGATTCCACCCAAATTAGTCTTATTTGACTCGAAACGACCCACTGGGCCTGATTTTGAGGTTGGTTTTGTGAGATATGTACTCCGTAAAAAGCCCAAGCCAAATGCTAATGATTTTGAGCCCGTTTCCGAATATATTAAAGCACGTTTGCGTCCGATCATCATCGGGTGCTTGTCGGAAACTGCTATAGACACCTGGCAGTCAAATGTGGGTGTCTACACATCTATCTGCTCTTTTAACAAGTCAACTCAAAGATTCGAGTAAAAGATTGAGACATGTGAGGATGACACTTGTTCTTACCTCATTCTCATTTCGAGACAATAGTTGCAAAGAGAATTAACGCCCTTCTTGAGAGGACATGTACAAGTGGGAGATTGAAGGAGTTATGTCCACTATCCTACGGATTAACCCGCTTAAGTCTATGTATCCGATATGCCTTGCTAGAGGTCGATGTCGGGTTGACATGTAAATAGGTTACGTGTCTGGTAGTCTTAAGTGGGCCCATTGGGTCACACACAATATGTACGGGATATTATTAATATATTTCTGGGTTTATTATACTTCTTATTAATACGTTGTTCCGCTGCAAGTAAGGTATAATTGTTATCCCTCTACTTTTGTCTTTTCGGTTAATACTCGTAACAGGTCCTTGGGTTTAAGGGTTGTAACCCTATACTACGTACCTTGTTAGTTTGAAGAGATTGAAGTGTTCCAGTTCGTTCATATGTATGTATGTATGTATGTATATCCTAAAGACACAATACTTTTCAGCATGGTATAACTCTCCGGTAATTTGGTGGGTATCCCTTTTGGTCCGTCCTACACTATTTTGTAACACCTTTTATAAGAAATTTGCAAAGACCAAGCATAAACAAAAGATAATAACTTGAATTATAATAATGTCCAAAATTCAAAGCAAGTGAGAACTGATTTAGTTTGAAGAAATAATAAAAAAAATTAAGACTTAGATTGAAGGAAATCACCAAAAATGGCTTTTCATTTGAAAACAAAAATATATGGACAAAATCTACGTCTAGCCACAAAATCTTCACCCAATTCATCCTCAAAACGAGAAAATCCACCCATAAAGGATATACTCTGTATTAATAATCAAAAGTCAAAGCAAGGGAGAAATATTTTCTTGAAAAGTAAATAATAAGTCGTTTCAACATGTAGGTCGTTGGCAATACCTTTTTGTCTCACTTATTACTGAATAACACACATTTCTAACATTATGAATCACCCACAGATACAATACAATCAGATCTATTGTGAGGAATACGTAAAAAAACAGACTAGCATTAACCAATATCCTCTAAATAAACTACAAGATTTGTTTGCTTCAGCCCAATGATAGACACCACATATAAGAGGAAAATATTCATTAAAGCCAAAGCACTCATCTTAACTGAAGTTAGATGCTAATAATAAGAGAATTTGGCCAGTATTAACAATTTGAAGGCCAAGTGAACATAAGAGGGTAAATACTTACATACTACCACTAGTACAAAAATTACATAGCGCAACAGTCAAAAACAGCATATCGCAACGGTCGTTGACCGTTGTATCTCGCGATGTTGTAATAGGTCCACCACTTGTAACAACGGTTAAAAAGCCGTTACAAAAATATAATTCGCATCGGTTAAATGTAACAACCGTTGCTAAAAGTGTCCATTTTGCATCGGTTGATGGAGTAACCGTTGCGAAAAGTTCATATATCGCAACGGTTATAAAGAGTGACCGTTGCAAAATGTTACATTTTCCATCGGTTAACAATTGTGACCGTTGCGAAAAGTATACAATTTAGCATCAGTTTATATAAATGACCGTTGCGAAAAGTTGTTTTTTGAAAAAAAATAATAATGGTGAAACTGTAGCCAACATGCCACAATCGGACTAGTTACATATGGAGTACACATTTATAAATAGTAGCCATCTAATTACATATGGAGCACATTTATAATTATGCACATCCACAAATCCAAATAGTAGCAATAATCGTCATTCAACGTCGACCAACTAATCTAGTAGTGGATACATATATAATAAAATTCATACGGAGTATAATAATAATTCATACGACCATACCAATATTATATCTACTACCAATTTAAGTGCTGAGTAACGCTAAGCTAAAGATTATCCTCCCTAAAATAGGTAGCATATAGGTAGCATACAAGTCTCGAACCTTGTTCATCTCTTCAATCGTATAAGCATCCTTCAATCCGAACCACAACCAAATCCGAAGATTTGTATTAGACGACAAAACATATATAAGTAAACTAATTAACTTCTTTAAAAAAAAACCAATCAACTGTCTAAAAGGTTATAATATGACTGCAAGGTCTGCAACCATTTGAATTCTAATGAAAGTTAGAAAGGTTGAACAATTAATAATTAGCTCGTTTGACCATTGAACAAAACTTCTCATGGCATCTCCAACTCGCTCAAGATAAGGTGCAGGAAAAGGAAGTGGGACACTACCTTCAGAAACTTTATCAATAGAAACTCTATCATTACCGAGAAGTATTGGTATGCTATTATGCCATGAATGATCTGATTGCAATCGTCCACAACGACGAAAGTCTTCCTGTAATGAAGACAAAGCAGGTTAGCATTCCATATAAGGTGAATACTAGATCTCAAATATTTTTAGCAAATTAAACATGATTGACATAATTGGATACAGAATTAAGGTTGAAATTTGTAAGTAAACATTTTTAAAGTTATATATACATAGTACATGCATATTATAAAAGTTTCCATTAAAATTTTGAAATTTTGAAACACCATACAAGCTTATATAACGGGTAAATAGTATTTCTCCAATCTTGAGAAGCAATGCAATAGAAAATACTATGTAGTTCTCATGAGTGATAACATTGATTTGAGTAGTTGTAAATCAATACATAAGATTTCAAGTTCTGAATCCAAGGTGAGTAATAATTACTCTATTGTTACATAATCCAAGGTGAGTTGAGAATTCTGTACTAACAATGGAAAAATAAATTAAAAAGAAGCGAATAGAAATAAATAGAGTCCCGTACTTGGTACTTGGTAGCTGTTGAATGCCTGAACATTAAAAAACAGAGGGAGTATATCACAACAGAGTACTCAAATAAACCTACGTAACCTCCACCTTTTTAAAACATATTCACATCACATTACCTTAAACTTCACTCGTCTAGCTCCCACCTTTCCTGCCTCGAATGATATCTAGACGGACAAAGCCGAATAGTTGATGGGTATATTTACAAATTATAAGTCTACCTTCAAATCTCCCTCTCCTTTATAGTAATACAATTAAACAAGCGCTTCTTAAAAAAACCAATAAAATTGCCTAGGCAGATGTTAATTTATCACTTGGATAAATTAGTTGGACCAATATATTAGCTGGATTAAAAAAAACTATTTTGTCTATATATTTGAAGTTAGCTCATACACAGATACAAACTATTCCGTCTTGTGACTACAAAACATGATAATAAAGCAAGTAAGCTATTGAAAAATCTATAATTCATCAGAAACATCATTCACAAACAAACAAAATAATCCGATATACTCTTACCAAATACGAATATGAATAAGAATGATATTACTCGATGACGGAGTAAATAACTCAATGAATACAAACAGGTACGTTATGCAGATTAACCAATAAGTGATTCTTGGTAACAAAGTTGTAAAGCAACGAACAAAGAGCAACTGTGCTCGAATGATTAAATGACATCAGTCATGCAAAAAGATAATCCACAAGGTGACAAGGCAGCAAGGAGTACCTAAATGGGCTTATTACTATGGGATCTTACAGTCCCAAGCACGCACAGAACGATCATACCCTGCCGATACTACGACAGAGGCATACTCATTGAACTTTACCGCATTTACCTGTACGAAATTCAGAGTTGCACAAATTTCTCTTTCACAAGGTAACTCAGTGGAATTAACAACAGATGCACGAAACACCAGAATCTAATACATCTAAATGTCAGTGTGGGAATAAAAATACAGCAGACACTTGAAGAGTTAAGGGCTTCATTTGGCTTCCCGTGTAGCATAAAGCCACTAAGACAGAAATTGATTCTATTTCCTTAATTCTATTTAACTACATATAAAAGAAATCCTTTGTCCCAATACAATAATTTTTTTTTAAGTAGTGGCAGTCTGGAACTATTCTCCCATAGTAGCATCCACCCACAGTTCCCGATGCCTACCACGGCAGCACACACATACTCGTAAGTATTACTATATCCAAACGAATCCCAAATTAGTAGTGTAGTATTCAAACAATCAAACTTGTCATGTTCAATAGAGCGAGAATTTCAACCTCAATCTAACATTGAATGCTACTCCATTATATGAAACATGTAACAAGTAGTCAAAGCCGAGTCTAGCATATAATGGTGCAGGCTAACCTAGGGTTTAACAAGGAAATCCTGGGAAACATCACATGATACCATAATTGCCGAAGGAAGAATCATCAATCAATGAATTAAAAAATAAAAAGGAAAAAGAGGAAGTACGGACGGGGAGACGTGGACGTCACGAACTTCGCGGGCGTGATATTTGTAGGTTTTGATGTGAATGCTGCGGTGAGGGTTCCAGAGGTGGATGGTGCGGTCCTCGCCGCAGCTCGGGCAGTAATTGCCGTCTCCATTGAACCGCACAGCCAACACCGCACCTTCGTGCCCCTTCAGCACCTTGTTCTCCTCGCTCGACACTTCCGCCTTGCTCATCTTCTTTTCTCTCCTCCCTCCAACGCCCCCTATCCTTTTCTAACCAAACTTTATCAGTTCGAACGTGTTATTTCTTCCCCTTCTTTTGAAACAAATAGCCGACCCCGCCCAAAATCCGACCTGGTGAACCCAAAATGACCCGACTCGTCCCAAAGCTAACCGATACAAAATGACTCACTGCCCATTGAATATCATCGCAGCTGGTCAGATAGCAGCAACGCGCAATTCAATTGCAAAAATAGACTCGAACGGAGCCAAAACAGAATCCATCTGAAAAGGCGTAAACAACTATTGACACCAACCAAAAACGACCTGAAACTTCGCCAAACCAGGACAACTGAATTCTGGGTAACAATGTGGGTTTAACTACATTTCGAATTATGAGAGAATAGTAGCACTCATTTTACGAAGCAAGAACCCGACCCGAAATGGACAGAAGATGGACCCCAAATGAAAAGAACAGAACTAAACTGACTCGGAGCTAAACACAATTCAAATGGAAGGGAGACCGAAGACTTACAGTCCAATATCCTGAATTGCGCGAGCAGATGTGAGCAGTCGAACCAACTCCTTGAGCAGCAGATTCGCGTGGGCAACAGAACGGAATCAACACGTAAGAAGAGAAAGAGAAGGAAGCAGAATCAACTCCGTCTGCATCCGTGTTCGAGTCGAAATCGGACCAAAATCGACCTTCAGAACCGTCGAAGAGGACTGAAACCGTGATAAAGGCTGACCTCAACTCCGTCAATTCAATAGACGATTCAACTCTGTCAACTCGAAACCCTAGGCGCTCGAAATCGCGCGAGCAACATATGAAAGAGACGGGTCGATTTTGAGATTGGAAGGGAAGGAGATGAAGAATAATGGTGAGGGGAATAAAGAATAATAATGAAGAATAATGGTGAGGGGGGAAGGAATAATGGTGAGGGAAGGAAGGGTGAGGGAAACGTGAAACCCCTAATAATTGATGGTTCTCATTTAGTTTATATTAATTTCACTCTGGAAATAACAAAACTCAATTTTTTTTTTTCGTACATTTGCTCATTTGTTGAATAAAACAAACTTAAACCATACTATGGGCTACAAAATTTTCTGATTCAGTTTGGGATCAGTTGTGGGTTAAACGAAGGAACTATTTCTCATTCTTGTATCCCTGAAATGTGATATCAATGAACTTCAAACAAACATTGATGAATCGATCTGCTCATTGCTTAAATAATAAGACTAGAAGAGGAATGCCACTAGTACAGAAATAACCGTATGATAAACGATGAATTATTCATCACTCAGCTATAATAAAAGTTTATCGGTGGCGTATAAGGTTAATAAGTCAGTCTCACACGTAAAACAGCTGATTCGGTGATTCCACAGCACGTTCAGGTGAATTAGTATCATTTGACTTTTGATGTTCTCTAAATATACAGTGAAATGAATGATGGTTCATTAAAATTACTGAGTAGGTCTCTTATAAAACCATCTTGTATTACAATTTGTGAAAATTGCTAATACAACTCCAATTCAAGAGATAAATAGAAAAGAAATCACCCTAAATCCATAATATCAAAAGGTGTTTATAGGATATCATCCCATTAAATTGACAATGTCAAATACCAAAATATTTATCAAATTGCAACAGAACGAACAGTTTAATGATCAATTGAATTTCATAATGTATGCAAATGCGATTTAATAAGAGTAATTTGTAGAGAAAATGAGAAAAAACCCGATAATAGAATGTAATAATGGATTAAATTTGAATCTAGGGATAACTGTGCAGACGATGCTTTAATTTTTAGTTTTAAAATAAATTGTGGTGTTGTAATTGTTCAATGACAACAATATTGGACGAAAACTTTCAGGTAGATCCCAATTTGACGGGAAAAAAAACAAAGAACCCTATAAATGAGATTGAAAACCAACCAACCTTGCTCTGACAAACCCTAAATAAAGAACAAATTTAACCATTGTTTAGAACTAACCTTAAACCAAATTAAACAAAATATCAATAAAAGAGAAGAAATTAGATTGAAAAAATAACCTAAGACTGTCGTTTGGAAAGAAATTGGTCCAAGATGGCATCCAGGATGACGGATCTGTTTGGTGTTCGCATTGTGGTGGTGGTGAACGTGACAGCGGCGGTGGACGAGGTAGTGGCAGTGTGGTGATTGACATGTAAATTAACTTCATGTTTACAAGGGAAGTGATGAAGACCAAATGGTGGGTTTATTTTGGGGAAGCAGAAGTTTCAATTTTTTTCATTTGACGCGCTCATTTTCTTATTGAATGAAATCAGGGGCGGCAATAACGAATAAGGTTAATTAGGGAGGATTATTAGGGCGACGCTTCTAGAAGCGTCGATACGTAAGCGTCAAGATAATAAGGTATTTGTAGTAGTGAATCCCTCGATTGACCCACTGTAGAATCACTCATTGCCATGTTTTCAATAAGACTTTTAGATGCCTCATCTGTAAGGGAAGAGAAATCTCCTCCCGCAGCCGAGTTGAGGTTTTTCCTTGGTTCTCGATGACAGGGTGTTGTAAAATGTTTGGGTTGTTAGCCAATCGGGTATTCAATGGTGAGGGCATTTACGAAGTAAATCTCTAAATCGCTCACAAGCCTCGCTTAGACTTTCAAATTCATCTTGATTAAAGTTTGTATCTCCATGCGGTATTGGTTAGTCTTTGATGGGGGATAATATTTCTCCAAGAAGGCATTAGATAATTGAGCCTATGTTGTAAATGTGTTATCCGAATGGCCATGAAGCCATCTCCGAGCTCCATCTCGCAATGTCTTAGGGAATAATAGTCGGTGAAGTTGAAATGATGTTAATCCATTTAATCGGGCCCCGACTAATTTCTCCTTAAACAATGCAATATGTTATTGGGCATCTTCTTGGGAAAAACCATGAAAAGTGTCTTGTTGAACCGCATTGGTTAAAGAAGCTTTTAGTTCATAATTCCCGGGAATTTCCCCAAAATCGAACGGTGATGGGGTCTCTTCATGTGTAAGTTGGGAATGGGATCCTAAGGTCGCCATTGATTAAGGTGATGGTGGTGGTAGATTTGGAGGGCTTTGATTTTGTTGAGGAATTTTTGGTGAAGGTGGGGTTGGTGGTGAATTTTGTAAAGTAGAGGATATGGAAGGGTTATTTTGTGTAAGAGGTGTATGTGGTAGGATGAGATTTAGATTGGGTGGTGATAGTGAAGGATGTGGGATGATAGTAGTTGAGTTATTCCCCCGAAACCGTAAAGCTATAAATGTCCTTTCCGTCTCCGGATCGAACCACAAAGGCGATGAAGGAAAATAGGGGATTAACTAACTCAATAAACTAAAACTCAATTAACTAACTGTCGTCCCCGGCAACGACGCCATTTTGATCTCGCCCAAATCTGGATCGGTCGTTAACGAAGAATAGGGGATCAAACAATACTTATATGACTCACAAATAACACGAAAACATATAAATGTAGTCGTGGTAAGTCGAGGTCGGTTCACAGGGAAAGGCGATGCAGTAATCGAGTACGAGTTACGCATTTGGGGTCTAATTGGGAGGTTTTAAGTCGGGTCTATACTAATAATGCGATAAAAAACGAAGAGATAATCAATAAGGAAAAAGGTGTTAGGGGGAGTCGGAAATCAGAAATCGGGTTCTATGAGTCTCGGGATTATGGGTCCGTCACAAAGTCGATAGAGAGAGAATGCCACATTTCGATTTCTTCACCCAACTTATCTAAATCCCGCTTTCGCGGCGAAAAAGGGTAAGTCTCAAGTCAGAGTAATTTCTACCCTGGGTTTCCCGACAAATTGTAAGTCTCAAATCGAGGGATCTCTTACCCGGGGTTTCTCCAAGTAATAGAAATGAGTCAAGGTCGATCTAGTTGACCGGACTAAGTCAACAATGACACAAAAACCTCAAGCATGATAAATCAATAAACATGCAACCAAACCACAACTTCTTAATTCATATCACCCAAGATAGCAATAACTATGGAGAAAACAACAAAAACACGCATAATGATGAAAACAAGAGGAAATAAAACTAAAGCAACAAAGGAAATCACGATCAACAAAAGATACTACAAAGCGATCTAAAAACAACGCAATTAAAACCAATGAAAACGGTGCAATAACGAAAGAGCAATAGTAAATCTAGCTAATCTAGAGATGAGGTAGAGGAAGAGAAATATACCAACAATGAAGGAAAATAACAATAAGGAAGATGAAGATTGCATAAAATAAAGGAGAAGCCTTGATGAAGAAGACAATGGATTTGTCACTAGTCCTTTGATAATCTCCCAAGAAGTTCAAGATCAAAACTAGAATTCTTTACAAAAGCTTAAATCTAAAGCTAGATGAAGATGAAGATTGATAAAAACTATGAATATCTAATGGCTTTTTATCTAAGCTAATGGATGATGAAGGATGATAAGGTTGTATTAAGATGATAATATATATGAATCTAACTAGGTTAGCTATATATATAGTAATAGCTTAATGGATCCTAAAACAAAAGCACAAATCCAACTTTTGCTCCATTAGTGAGACTTTTGCCCAATGAGTCTTCATATGGTGAAACTTCACCCTGCGAATATCAGCTATTCACGAGCCATTACCCCCGGGTGAAACTTCACCTGGTGGTTTGACCCGATGAACTTCCTTCCAAAATTAGCATTTAGGGGCGCGGCCTCGATCTTTACCGTCGGGCGAAACTTCACCCGATGGATGAAAGTTTCGGCCCGTCATTTCGCCCGGTGTATAAATTTTTCTGAAGATCTTTGGGGAGGTCGAAATGTCGTCGGGCGAAACTTCGCTCGGTGGTATCCCATTGGGTGAAACTTCACCCGATGGTTTCCTTGACCTTTTTTCTGGTCTCGCTCTTTGTCATTTGATTGGATTACTTGAACTTTTAGTTTTGTGTGTTGCTTTTCGGACGGTATTCCACTCTCTTGTGCTCGTGGAAGTTCGGACATGCTCTCGGTTGTGAATCCTATCGAAATAGATAGAAAAACTACCAAAAACATGTGAAATACACAAGAGAAACGTTAATGCGAGAAAGACTAAAAATAAGGCGATAATCGCACTTTAATCTCGCAAAACGGAGGAAAAATGAGTCTAAATGGGAGGAAAAATGGTCTAAATTTAGCACACATTAGTTCTTTATTATTTCAGATCTTTCCAGCTGCGCGAAAGGCGATATTAAGCCGAGGGGAGGATGTGGAAAAAGCGGCAGAAGAATTCGATGAGGTACTCAAGATATTCGAGAAGGAAATCGAGGGAAAAGGATTACTTGGAGGAAATCAAATCGGGTATATAGACATAGCCGCATTTTTTGCATGCTCTTGGATCCCGATTTTTCAAGAAGCCGTTGGAAAACAAGTGCTCACTCGAGAGAAATTCCCGGCGTTCTACGCTTGGAGCGATGAGCTCTTAGGCCACCCCTTTATGAAAGGGAAATCTACCCATATGGGGTGATTTTGTGGCCTCCCATCGTGCCCGCTTTGCACCTTCTTCTTAAACTTGAATTTCTGGTTGTCTCGCTTTCCTTTCAGTACCAGTGTGCCACATAATAACCTATATCAAATTATCGATGTGGGAATGTAATCTTACGAGTAGTATAGTATGTGGTACATTAGCAACTTAATACATTTGTAATCGCGTATTTAAACCATAATATGGGGATTCGATTATTGTTATATGGCTAAGCAATAATGAAATTGAAGAATTGAAGATACATTGATGTCGTATGTAGACGATGATTGAGATACAACTATTAACTAAAATGTCGACTCATTCGAAGCTCAATTTTCCGCTTAAAAGCATGAAATTGTCTCATATGATCCCCTTATCAATTCAAGGGACCAACCATGAGATCGTCTCATACGAGTTTAACAACGGTTAATTAAGCATGAAACCGATAAACAAGGTCCAAACTTCTCAACTAAGTCTTAATCGGATCGAACTCAGCTGCCGGACCCTAACATTCTCCGATCCCTCTCCTCAAAACCCTGCCGCTACACTGCCGCTGACGGAGAAAGCAGCCGCTTCGGCCGCTTATTCTGAATGTAAAGAAACTCTCTCATCTTCTCCATCTTCTCCATCGACGAATCCTTCGAACTCATCTCCTCTTCCTCGCCGTCGTTGTCCGCGATCATCATCGGCTCATCTCCGCCTCCGCCACCGGCGACGGCGGAGTTGCGGGAATTTTGGTCGGAGATGAAGGAGGATAAGGAGAATAGCGCAGAGTTGAGCGCTTGGAGAAGATAAGGCGACGGTGATCAGTGTCGAAGATTATCGGAAGTTGTTTCGCCATGTGAGTTGCTTGTTCCAGGGTTTGTACGAGCTCGGTTAAGTGGTGGAATGGCGGCGAAGCTTCGATGATCATATTGTTATCCATTTTTGTTCTCTCTGAGCTAATTGAGTCGGAGATTGTTCAGGTTTTCGTCGTTTTGAGTGGAAGTAGGTGTCGTTTTGATGTTTGGTTTGCTGAGTCGGGAGGGAAAGATAAAATTTTTTGAACATGAGTGTTTAATTTGTTTCATAACTTATAAAAGGCATGTTCTTATTTGTGATGAGAATATCTGCCACAAACTTGTGCTTGTCTTTTTAATCAAGTGGTATTATTTTGACCCATCACTGATTTGTCGAATTGAAGTTAACCCGTGATTCTGATTAAACGAGACAAATCAATAACGTTCATATAACAAAATCATGGATATTACTAGCCTACTAGGGCACAAAATAACATTACTTAACTAAGCAGAGAGTAAGTGAGTAACTAAGCCCAAGGATTTCTGTAAGACATGTACAAGTAATCAAATTCTAAGCCCAAGGAAAACTTTTGGGAAGCAAAATAGGGCAGCCTTTAGCCAAACAAAAGCCTTCGTCTCACAGATTTAGGAAGGGTTTCGCTCGAGGCCTTGCTCTTTCCCTTCAAACGATACGACTCTGAATCTATAACGAAATCTTCAAACTTTTGACATCACTTTGTGTTTCGCTTGAACGGTAGTAGTCGGTAATTGCCTTCTGATCCCCTCTCATGTTTGGAGTTTGTGGGGTTTCACAAGTTCCTTCGATACATATAGATTTTATTTTTGATTCTTTTAGCTCCTGTCATGAGACAAATACGGGATTTCAAAAAAAGCGCAAAACTTCAAGAAGTCAAGTAACAAATTTAAAGGGAACTGGCACTCTAAACATACTTTATGTTTCAGAAAACGGTCAACGTCTACAGGGAAGGCGTTCTGGACTAGCTCCAAATTATCATCTGTGGATATATAGTAGAAGCCATCGTCAATGTGTACCTGGGGCACATCCATTTCATCCAAAGAATTGACAATTTCGTCAGTGAGAATGTCATCGGACTGAAGGTCAGATCCAATAGAATACCTTCAGAAGATACTGAATGCTCAACATTACTCATCATTGACGCAGATTTCCTCCACTTGATAACGTAAAACTGGTGACCACAACGAACTTTTACTCGTTGGATTGAGTCAAACTCATATTGGCCATCCAATAAATTTTCTTTGGAATTTGAAGCCTTTTCTCTTAAGAAAATGGTGGAGAGCACTGGAAATATTTGCTGGCGTACATAAAACGGATCTCAGTGAAGATGAAAAGCTAAAAAATAAACCAGCATTTCGAGATGAGGGCTTTTCCAGGATAGACATGGCTCGACACCCTCGACAACTGCAAATAGAAAGTTTACACCAACAATTTACCAACATAATTAACATGCACACATCGAAAATATCTCAAAATCACCATACATAAGTTGATTAGAAGAATGTTAATCTGAATCTAGAATCCCAGTAGAGTAATAAATAAAGGTTCTCCATGCAACTAAAGCATACAGCCTAAAAAAATATGAAGGACCAAGATTTACCTTCATTTGCCATATACAAATCCGTGATTTCATTGCTGGAGAAATGACACTCCTTTATCTTGTTGCACACTCTCACGCACTAGTTTTCAGTTTTCCTACGTTCCTTTTCCTCCCGTTTCTGTAGATCGAACAAAACACTAATCATCCATCTTACTGCATCATTCAAAGATAGAAAGAAAAGGGAAAATATACACTCCATATGAATATATGGAGCGAAATACAAGGATAAGGGCAGATTATTACCCAATTGCAACCAGAGCATTCACATTTGAACCCTAGGGATTTTTTACTACAGTCAACGCATGTACTTCTTATAACAATGTTCACAGGGGACTTTGCTATGGGATGTCTTGTTACCTGGATGACCACATAAAGAGCAATGTCATACTTTTGGTCTTTGAGATGCATGGAGTGCGTGAAACATTTGCAGGCGTGCCAGGAGAGCCGAAATCAGCGTCCAATGAAATGATGGATCCAGAACCTATTTCATGTAATCTGCACCATTTGTTTAGACTAACTGAAAACCAGCAACCTAACATGCGATAATTAAAACTGTTTTTGGATGAACAGAACAATTAGACTCGTGAGAGAGGCCTCATATCAAAATACCGTGAGACAGACCCATCAACCCGCTTAAAAAATAAAATAATAGCAATCATAATATGGGGTCGGCCTCATATGGGAATTAGTGTCAAGAAAATGGAACAGACAAATAACGTACGGGAAAGGCAAACCTCTGTAGAACTTCATCTTCACTAAATTTTTTGACAAATCGAAGAGCTGTTTCAATTCCTATTCCTGGTATTCCGCTCAAGTTGTGATCACTGCCAACTAAAAGAGCAACAACTATGAGATGTTTCCTTCTTAAACCTAGACCAAGTTTAATGTCTTCCATTTGATAACATTCAATTGGTTCCTGTACAAGATATCAAACATAAATCTCGAAAAAAACATAATTCTTGCCGTTTAGTATGCTGTAGACTGTAGTAGAGCTCCAGAAACTGACAACAAAACAGAAGAATAAAAATGCACGAAACAAATGTATGAAATAATTAAGGAAAAATAGTTTACTTTTGATGCAGGATTTAAATGCTTTATCACATATTTAGCCCCGAAAAGGTGATGGGTGGGATTTGTCGTGAATCCCAACCGTCAAATAAAACCGGCAAAACCTAACTATGGTAGCTAGGGTAAGTCGGGTCGATTCCACAGGGACGGGAGGTCGGACTAAGGTATGCTACGGTCTAGGACTATGTTTGAGACAAGCTATTCTAAGGAGGGGGAGACTAAAGCTAAGCTAGGTCTAAAGCAAGAGAACTATCAAAGGAAACGGGCTAGGATTAGGTCGGGGTCAAAGGGGTAACGGAATGGTCGAGGAAGAGCTAGAGGTGAAGGAGGTAGTAGGGTAATCTAGGTAATGCCCGGGCTCTCGCAACTTAGACTCACCTAGAGGTTCCACCTAAAACCCACCTTGGCGACACAAACGACAAACAGGGTTACTAGCGTGATATCGGGGCCTAGGTTGCATCCGGGCTCTCGCAACTTAGACCGACCTAGGGGTCGTCCTCACCGGGCTCTCGCAACTTAATGAGGGAACCAAACCCACAAACAAACTATCACCCACAAGAGAAAAGCAAGAAAAACAAGCATATGCACATACTAGTCATTCAAGCATTTCAACAAACATGTGATATGCATCAAACCAAGAGGAAACCCAAATCGTCCACCAACATCTCCATCAAACCCTTAATCATCCAATTAACACCCTAATCGCCTTACTAACCCTACAAAGATCTACTCTAACATATCTAAACTAAAACTAACACTAACAAGAGAAATCAAAGCAAACAACAAAACTAACATAATGAAACTAACAAGAACTATGAACTATGGGCAATAACAAGAACAAAGAATCAAACTTTCATGATAAAACAAAGATTAGGAGAAGAGAAAAGAGGATTATACCAAACTAGAGATGAAAGGAAGAATGAAACTTGCATAAATGGAAGAACCCAAAACAAACATCCAAGGTTGTCAATCTTGGTGAAGATCTTGAAGAATTCCCAAGTTACAAGTACTAATCTAAGATTAACGATAATCTAAAGACTAATCTACACTAATCTATGCTAAAACTATCTAGGGTTTAGTCTAATATGAAGTGCCTCCTATCAGATTACAAGAGGAAGGGTATATATAGGGTTTAAGAATGAAAGGGGAGGAAAGGAACAAGGCGCGGGGTAGCAGTGGCCCGTCCCGGCCGAGACGGGGTGGTCCCGGTCGGGACGAGGTCCGTCCCGGTCGGGACGCCACCTTCCCGATCGGGATGGTCCACAGACAACATCTTCTCTTTTTGCTCCTTCATCCCGGACGGGATGAGGCCATACCTGTCCGGGATGAGCCTTGTAGGCCTCCAATATGAACTTTTTGGTCCCTCCTTGCTTCTCATGGGCTTCCCATCGATTCTCGGGACTCGGGATCGGGTCTAGGAGGCTCGGGATTGGGTCCTAAGGTCTCGGGGTCGACTCCAAGGCATCGAGCGATCGTTCCTTAGTTTCGTTGGCTCCAAAAAGTGTATGTATCGAGTCGGAATCGCTCCAACTCTTCATGAACGGTCTCGAGAACCTGAAATGAGCTAAAGGAAGCATAAGAAGCCCCTAAACCGCTCCCAAAGAGCGATTCTACAAGGAAAATGGGACCAAAACACTACAAAATAGGCACTACAAAACACACTTATCAAAAGGAACGCGTCATTATCCGCTATAATGCAAGCATCCACTAAACCTTCACTATTCAACTGAGCACAAAGTGTTTCGGCCGCACCTACAGCTGTAAGAACAGGCATCCCTAGAAGATTGAGAAGTTCCTGCAAAATAAGTGGATTCTTAACGAACTGCAATATCATGAAATCCTTGCTTGTTACGATCCTAACACCTAATAAGGGAATATTTTCACGTACCACACATTCCTCAACACACATTACAAAAAACTTGCTACGATCAACGGAAACACCCTCTTCGAATACAGGAAGATCTTTCGTGTCAATGCCAGATGATCTGAAATACCGTGAAATCCTCGCTTGAGACTTCGGTGAAGACGACTTTTGTTGTGTGCTAAATTTAGACCGTTTTCCCTCCCATTTAGACCCATTTTTTCCTTGTTTTACGAGTTTAGAGTGCGATTATCGCCATATTTTGAGTACTTCTCGCATTAGCATCCCTTTTGTGTGTTTTATGTGTTTTTGGTAGTTTTTTTTATCAATTTTGATAGGATTTGGCACCGAAATCACGATCGAGCTTCCACGAGCACAAGATAAGGGAATATCGTCCAAAGAGCAAAGCACACAACTTAAAGTTCAAAGCCATCCAATCAACGACGAAGAAAGAGACAAGAAAAGAGGCCAGAATATGACCGGGTGAAATTTCACCCGATGAAACACCATCGGGCGAAGTTTCGCCCGACGGTAAATTTGCCTCACCGAAGATTTTCCGAGAGCTTCTCCACCGGGCGAAATGACCGGGTGAAATTTCGCCCACCGGGTGAAATTTCTCCCGATGGTGAAAGCGTCCAAAAATTGCAAAATTGGAAAAAGTTCACTGGGTGAAACGAACCGGGTGAAGTTTTCACCCGGCGGTATTGATCCATGTACGACGGGGTGAAGTTCCGCCTATTGAAGATTAAAGGGTGATTGTCTCACTAATGGAGCAAAAAGTTGGATTTGGGCTCTAGGTTAAGAGACCCATTAAGGCATTACTATATATATGTCTACCCCAGTTTGTTGCCCAACTCATATCCCACCATTAGTGTAGTCACTCCATCCATTACACCATCTTCCATCACATTACCACCCTTTTAGTAGAACAATTTAGTAGTATTCTAGTAGTAATTCTCCATAATTCTAGTAGTTTACATAGTAATTTAGTAGTAGATCTTCCTAGTTTTTCATCAACAATTCTCTAGATTTACATCCAAGTTTGTAGAAGCTTATTATTTCAAGTTTTATTTGAAGATTTTTGGGGTTTATCAAGAGATTAGTGACAAATCTCTTAATTCTCCTTATCAAGATTCAACCTTTATTTATTCAATCTTCTTATTTATTGTAGATATTCATAGTTGGTATATTTCTCATCCACTCTCTAATCTGTAGTTTAGATTTATTTTATTGTTCTCTCATTATTGTCTTGTTTAGATCATCTTTGTTTATGTTGTCTTAGATTGTTTTATGTTTTAGTTTTGTTGATTGTTGTTTCGATGATCTTTGTGTTGTTAGTTTCTCTAGATTTTATTTTGTTAGATCGTATTTCTTTCATAGTTTAGTGGTTAAATTGGTAGATCGTAGTTTCCTTATCGTTTTGTTGTTATTTCCTTTAGATTTAGTTATTATGCATGCTTTAGTTAATCTCTCCTTTATTAATGTTTTGTTGTTTTCTATTATGATTAGTGAGTAGATTTCTTGTTGGGGGTTTAGGGATGAGGACTTGGATTATTTGAAATAAGGGATGTTGGTAGGTTGCTTGCTTGTTGATTTATCTTGTTTAGGGTTGCTGTGTCATTGTTGTTTTAGTCCGGCCAACTAGATCGACCTTTACTCATTTCTATCAATATGGGGAAACTCGGGGTAGAAATTACCTTAACTTGAAACTTACCCTTCTTTGCCGCGAAAGCGGGTTTTTAGGTGGGTCGGGTGAAGAAACCGAAAGGTGGCATTCTCCCTTTATCAATGTTGTGACTAAAACCCGATTCCGAGACTCTTAGACCCCAATTTCCGAATCCCGACTTCCCCCTAACACCCTTTCCTAGATTGATTATCTCTAGTTATTTAACTATCGTCTTTTAGCGCATTTCTAGTGTAGACTCGACCCTTAGAACTCCCCTCTAGATTCCAAACACGTTGCTTTTAACTCGATACTATGTTCCGTTCCCTGTGGACCGATCTCGACTTACCACGATTACTCTAGTAGTTTTTGTGTTTTTGCGAGTCTATAAATATTGTTTGACCCCCCCATCCTTCGCTAAACGACCGATCTGATTTGGGGAGCCGTCAAAATGGCACCGTTGCCGGGGAACGGCTAGGTATTGTGTTTTTAGTTATTGTGTTTGGTTATTTTCTCTTCTCCCTCTTCCCTAGTACCGTTAGTGTGGACACCACGTAGGTCCACCCCGACGCGGCCACGCGCGGGTTTGGGTAGGCGAATGAATCTCGTGGTAAGATTGTTCTCGGGTTCGAAATTTAAGTCAAAGTTGGAGTCGCCACCGAATTTATGGGAATTCGGACCCATTCGAGCCCACTCTATGTCGTCATGGACCGTACACAAAGTATGGCCCATTTCGATTTCAGAACTTATGGGGCTCGTCCCTTTGCATTGCAATACCGATACCATCTGCACCGGTTATCGTGTATAGAATGACTCTCGTGCGCCAATGGTTTCGAACATCCGGAAACCAAGGTTCTGAGTAAGGGGTGATGGTACGTGTTGGGAAGCCCACTAAGGACACCCAACCCTGCCCGCACTTAGCGGCCTCTACTAAGACATCGTTCGTGTTCGTGTACGCGCGCTAGTAAAATTACTAAATGATATGCAAACAGCATTTTCGGCTAAACATGCGAATTTCGTGTTAACAACGTCATTTAATGCATCTAAATTATTGTCGGAGTTGTTTAGCATGCGAGGTTCATTTATAAAGTGATAAGCAACAAAATAAACAAAGCTCGAAAATACGTACAAAATACACGGGCGGAAATACAACCTGGCCAATACAAAATAACAAACAATAAAATACGATAAATGGAATACACAAAGGGATAAATAGTAACAAGAAACGGACCCGTATATAATAAATATAAACTAGACCGTAAGTTAAATAGATGGACGAACTTCGATTACATACACATTATGTTGTGTATTAAACGAAGGACGGAGACATGGGACCTAGGCGTGAAGCTAGCCCGATCCCGAATCTCAATGCCTTGTCCCGACTTATCACATCGAAAAATGGCGTCTAGATTAGCCATATATCGGACACGACTAAAGAGTCGTCGATATAAGACTAAATGTGAAAGACATCGATCAAAGTCGCTAAAGTGAAGTGACGTGCATGAGTTTTGAAAAAGAGGATCAAGTGATTGACTTTGCACGTGACGACTAAAGTCGTAAAAAAAAAAAGACGAGGCTCGAATGATGCATTGAAGTCCTCGGGTTTCTTGGGCTACAAGACCCACTCGATCGAGTCATGGCTTGGACTCGATCGAGTGTGCCTTTAAGATGGCTACTGCCCAGTTTTTGGGATGCTACTCGATCGAGTGGCCCATGGCACTCGGTCGAGTGCCCCCTGTACGAGGCATGGCTCGTTTCGTTTTTTATTTGTTTAAAGTCGATGGTTGACCGAGTTAAATAAAAATATTGCATTATTGAAATTCAACTCGGTTTCGGTACCATAATCGTGCACATACGATTATGAGACCGTCATCGGGATTTTATGAAAATATGTTATTATGGGATTGAAAAATTTGATTAGTGAAGAAATTTGTAGCCCTCCGCGTCACGACATCGATACTAATCCTAACGGATTATGTGATGTCGATTTTCGCATCAACGGATTCTGCACTAATCTTAGAAATGGAGTCGTACACGTTCAACTACGAACGACCACGATCACATTACGCCCTTGAGTACATTGGGGCGACGCTCCTCGAAAAGGTGCCACCTCCGTCGTGACTCGTAAAGGGATTAAATTGACTTGAGATGGTCGTCATAGTCAAACGTGTTCGGATCCGAACTTTTACTACTATATATATATACACGGTATATAAATTAACGATAAAAAAGAACTAGAATTAAAATGCGAAAATTGTAAAAGTTTTAGCGTTAGTGTTAGTGTTAGTATACTAATATGATTATAATATAGGGTACGAAAATGTATATATAAAATTCGAGATAGTAAAGATTGAGACGGGGTTTATGACACCCTCAACATACATGCTTAGGAAGGCCTCGGCAATGGACTCGTAATAGCGACGGGAACGCGGGAGTATCGAGGATGTATGTAAAGTAATGGTGTGTGTGTATGTGTGTGGATGATTTTGTCGGTTTATCGAGGGACAAGGTGTAACACCCGCTATTTTCCCTAGCATTTTTATCCTTTCCGTTATGACTTTGTCATAACTCTGTCACATTTTGACCTTATATTTCATCTTTTCCCAAGCTTTATTTTCATTTTTGGGTTTAATGATATTTATTTTTATTTTAAAGGATTTTAATTCTTTTAAATCTATTTATTTAATTTTCTTCGTAAACTATTTATTTTTCCGCGAGGAATTTTATTACCCATCGTATTTAAGCTCAGATTTGAGTTATTCCTTTTTCTACAAATGTCTAAACATATTTTTATAATATTTTGAACTAGTAAATATTTTTACGAAAATTTAGCCATTAATGATTTTATTACGAAGTTTCGTAAATAATTGTTTTCTTACGCGAGGTTTACTCGAATTACTTTGAAATGCCTTTAACTATTTTACGATTATACTTTTTATCAACTTACAAATTATTTGAGACCTTTTCCTCATATTTTTGGACCGACAAAGCTCCTTGTCACAATTTTACTACGTTTTATAAATACGATTCATTTTATTACGTAAACCGAAAAGATATGATTATTTTCCTTCTCATTTAATTGTTGCATTATTGCTCAAACTCTTCACACTCCCTCTTAACCTCATTGGATTCCACATTGATGATACCACATTGGATTCTTCATCCATTTTAATTCCATTTATGCTTAAAATCATTCCTCTCTCTTTTACATTCATTTCTCATAAAAAATTAATTCAATACCCTATTTTCTTCTTCCTTGGCCGTGAGACTTCTTCCTCCTTCTTGGCTGATTCTTGCTCTATTTCGAGTCACAATCGTCTCATTTTTTTTATCGTCAAATTAATCCTCTTTCCGAGCCTATCGTTAAGGTAATAATCGATTATGTTTTCGATCGTTATTCACCTTGATTTTCTTAGTTTTTCTCATGGTATTTTTCTACCATGAAATTCGTTTATGGTAGGTTTCGTGGACGATCCCGAGGTCGACGAGTATATTATTGATTCCGATTTGGATTAGAGGTAACGTCGATGTTACTCGGTATTTCGTGATTTTAATTGTGTAATTGCATGTATATTTTTATATTTCATTTTTGACAATATATTTATGTCATATAATCTGGAAAATTTTTAAAAGTTAAAAATTTGCATGTTTCGATATTTTTATCGCTTTTACGAGATTAACGATTAAATTGTTGTACTAATTTGTAAAATCGTAATATTCGGCCTAAACTTGTAATATATGATTATATTCTGTAAAAATGAAGTTTTTAATGATTTTTAATAATTTGGTATTTTTCTGATATTTTTGATATCGATTATTAAATTTTTACCGTTTACGAACAAAAACGATTAAAAACCGATTTTTATTTCTAGCACTTAAACATTTTATTTTAATCTGAAATTTGACGCAGATAATCTTTCTGATGAAAAATCATTTTCTGAATTTTTTCATAATTTTTCGGAATTATTAAGTGGGTGAATTAATTAATCACTTTAAATCATCGTTCATCGTTAAAACCGTGTTTGTCGTTTAAATTCTCGATTTCCGGTTTTTTTTTTAAATCTGGAAAAATAGTAGTTTCTGGAAAATCATTATTTTAAAGTTTAATAATAATTTTTGGATATTAATACTTAAATCGTTTTGTAATTACTATTTTTATTAATCGTTATTGTCGAGATTAGACGATTAATGAGAAAACCCTTTAAAAACCAAGTTTAAGGATTCTGGAAAATTCTTTTTTCGGACAGAATGTCCAAAAATATATTTTAGCTATTTTACGTAATTTTTGTACTATTTATTAATGTCTTTAAATAATAGTAATGATTTTTGGACAAAATTTCGATTTATCGTTAAAATGCTTCGTCTTACCTAAAAGAATTATTTTTCCATCAATTTTGAAAATATTTAAATCTGAAACTTTGATAGTTAAATCACCCCTTATCATATTCTAATTTTTTTTAATGGTTTAATTAAATAAAACACGTTAAAAGATTTATTTTTACATTTGCCGTAAAATCCTATTTATGTTCGTATTGTCGAAACTAATAATAATTGAGGAATTTTAATTTTATAAATTTTGGAAACACCCTAATTAGTAGTATTAAAATGTTTAAGACATTTTTAATCATTTCATAAACACTCGTATGATATTTTAATAATTTCATGAACTCAAATGTTTTCACTTTAACAATTAATGTCGTTAAGGCCGAAAGTATTAGTTTTATAAATCTACATCTTTTACTAAAAACGTTTTATTAGTATGAACTAATATTTTCGCTATTTTGATATATATGATGCTATTTTTGTAAAGTTTCTAAATATAAAAGATTCCTAAAATAGAAAGTTTCCTCTTTTGGAAGGCGATCCGTTTTCCCTTTTGTTCTCTTATTATTTACAATGATTATATCCTTTTGAATATCGATAATGGCTTTGTTTTGGAGTTATGGAATAAGGAAAAGTGTGGGTTTAGAGTAATATAGACTGGGCTGTATGTTTTGCCATCAACTATAAAGCTGGTGTGTCTATGTTGAGACACATTGGTCGTTGAACTGAGCATGGTTTGTGTTCAGGAGAGTGTATGTTTACCTTAAACTTAGATATCGCATCGTGTAAGGCGCGTCGGGTTGAACTGGGTATGGTTTGTATCCAGGAGGGGTGTGCACTACTTAAACCAGGACCTCGCTGCACGCAGTCCTGTTATAGTTGAGTTGCCTAGTTAGAGACCAAAGTCTGATTTGTTTTGACTAAGTTCTCGAAACTAGATTTTAGTATTGTCCTAGTGAAAGTCTAGATTCTACATTAATCCTATCCATAACGCCATTTTGATTACTTTTATTATTATCGATATAATTTTGATTTGAAGGTTGGCAAATGTTTTATGTTTTCTTCGGAAAACTCATTTTTATTATATTGTTTCGTTACGTGAAGTTTTTCACTGAAAGCTTATTTTCCTTATAATCTTTTAATTATTTTTATTTTTACTATTTTCATATAATAGTAATTACAGTTTTAAAATCATGTTATACGGCTGAGAGAACGTTGACGTTGCTCCCCACTGATTGTGGCTGTTATGTTTTTAACATGGCAGGTATATGTGTTTTTCTTCGGGTGGGCTAGCGAGCAGTTATGGATCCTGCTTAATTATTTTAATAATTATGTCTTATGGATTGTTCAAACCCCCTTTTGTGGATTGTTTTAATTTTGGCCATTTTATTTAAGGCCTATTGTTTGACTTTACCATTTTAATTTTACTAAGACATAGTTTTCAGCGTGTTTTAATCCCGACTCTATAGTGTTTCCGTCACTGTATCGCGTTAGAATTTCTAGGGGATTACACAAGGACTCGGTTTTTGATTAGGATTGCTAAGGGTTGTAGTGTAGTGTAGTGTAGAGTGTTAGGATGAGAGTGTAGGGTTAATAATGCATGTGCCAAACTTGAAATGAAGAGCACAAGGAGGGGTATTTATAGAGTTTACCCCTCGACCTAGGGTCATTCGATCGAGTGGCCTTAGTGCACTCGGTCGAGTGCCCTAGAAAATGGGTCTGTTCTGGATTTTTTGGCACCACTCGATCGAGTGAGGTCAATCCATTCGATCGAGTGGATAGGGTTGGCGAGTCATTTTAGGAAATGGTTGACTTTTTGATTTTTTGAAATTTATGTTTGGGTGCAATCTTCTAGAAGCGCATCTTGCTGTTTTTGAGGACGGATTCGTCTTTGACTGGGTGTTGACCCGGTCGCCAAAAGACGGTTTTTATTTTTGGTGTCGGTTTTGGCCCAAATTAGTCTTATTTTACTCGGAACGACCCACTGGGCCTGAATTTGAGGTCGGTTTTGAGAGATTTGTACTCTGCTAAATGTCCACGTCGGATATTATTGATTCCGAGCCCATATTCGAGTATACTAAGTCACGTTTGCGTCCGATCATCATCGGGTGTTTTGTCGGGAACTGCTATAGACACTAGCAGACAAAATGCGGGTGTCTACAGAGCCCCCACTCTGACTGAGACTTGGACAAGGCGAAAGTCAGAGTAGCTACCAGGCCAATCGTAGATTACGACCTGGCAGCCTTCCGGTCGGGTCGTTTATAGTCCAGTAGACTTGCGTGAAGGGCTCGGCAGCCATAAGCAGAGGGTCATACCTGTCTCGATGATGATAGCTTCGTGGGGAGTAAATGATCTGCGCGGAGACTTGCTTCTGAAGTCTGGGGTGTACCTGTATGCTGATACATAACAACTTACATGTAACACATAGGCGAAACACCGACTCATGTTGGGGAAATAAAATATTGATTTTTTGAAAAGCAAAATTTTTTGAGAGATTTTTTTATTTTTTTTTTAGAAATTTTTAGGAAAGCTCGGGACGACTTGATTCCTATTCTAGGTTCTGAACTGCAATCAGGCCTGCGCGCGCATAGGGCCCAGGTTTGCTGAGGGGGCATGGTAGTTAGCGTTCAGTTAAGTTTTCCTATTATAAATACAGGAATCCCTGCTTCAACTTACTGTATCACAAATCATAAACTCCTCCTTCTCCTCAAAATCTCTTAGACTTTCAAGAAGACTCAAACATCTGCCATGGGTATCGATCATCAGACTGCAATGTCCCAATATTTTCGGGACGAGGAAAAGGTTCAATTGACCCAGATGGGAATCGTGAGTCTATTCCCTCTCCAACGTCTGATAATTGACTCACACTTTTTAGACGCCTGCCTAACGTTTTGGGATACTACCCATCACGTTTTCGCGTTCTCGCGAGGAGAAATATGCCCTCTACCTGAGGAGATCGCAGCTATCTACGGTTGGAGCCCTATTGCCCGTCCTGCTATCCCTCCGTTCTACCCGGATCCAAGAAGGAGGCTCAGGGATTTCTTGGGTCTATCTCATGCTGAGACAGATTGAATGGTGCGGGGAAATACTGTTTCCCTCTTTGACCTGGCTGACAAGTTTATGAACAATCAAGATGTGAGGGCTACCCCTACTCACAGGCGTAGGGCCTTCGCCTTTTGCATGCTGCACCGTTATGTTTTTGAAGGGATGATGGAGACTGACTCGTGCTTGGGTCAGATCAGGCTGATTGCCGTGGTTGACCAGATGAAGACTGGTCATAGCCCTACTTGGCTAGCCACCGGGGAGATTATTATGGGTCTTGATGCCAAGCGACTTGACCCGGACCGACAGCTGACTGGGAGTGTTTGCCTTCTGCAGGTATACATCTCGCGATTTTTTTTTATTTTTTTCGTTTCGCGCGAATTTTCAGATGTATGTTGGTCACTCGATCAAGTGGACCTGTTACTCGATCGAGTGGACCTGTTACTCGATCGAGTGACGTCTTTGACGAGCTACTACCCGTTTTTAGAGGGCTTACTCGATCGAGTGGGCTCTGGCGAACCTTCCCATTGCTCACGAATTTTGTGTATTCTTTTTCAGATTTGGTTGTCTGAACGTCTGTCGATCATAGAGTCCCCTCCGAGTGTACTCAATTACCGGAGCAGTCAGATTAGCTCGAGGAGGCGACGGATAAGCTCGAGTCACCATATAAACCGAGCTTACTGGGATGAGGAGCTGGTGTTCCACGGTGGTCCCTTAATTAGGTGGACCATCGCCTGGTGGTTCCTCTCCAAACTGACGGGATTGGCGAAGAGAGACCAAGCCCGCTACTTGGTGATTCTGTCTCTTGACTGGACAATTCACATTTACCCGGACCGCCTTCTGAGGCAGTTCGGTTCGTCTCAGCGCATTCCTGAGACAGAGGCTATCATTAGCGTCTCGCTCCAATTGACGGACGCTATGTGCGACACATGGTTGCAGAGGTGGTTCACCCGTCCCATGTGGACCATACCCAACCCTTGCCAATCCGCTTGGGTTTCACGTGCTTACCAGAAATGAACTTCTGAGGAGTCCGAGGAGGCCCGTAAAGCTTTGAAGGTTGATGAGGCCTTCGAACTGGTTCGCTGGGAGACGGCGAAGGACAACAGGGGTTTCTTCGACAAGGGAGACACTCCTGCTACTTTAGTCCGATTAGAATCGGGTCTTAAGTCACATACTAAGACTCGATCCAGGGACGCTGGTGCTAGCAGCACGCGGGGGCAGTCAAGCCCCCAGACTGATTTGGAGAGACGACTTGGGACAAGACTGGCGGTCAGAGACCGACTAGGCCCACGTGACCGGCTTCCTGAGCCCGTGAGGGCCCGACTTGGGCCCATCGAAGTGATTGACGACTCGAGCTCAAAGAAGCGAGTCCGAGCTAAAGAGGTTCCCATGGTGATTCGGGAACGCTCCCCTCCACGTCGTCGTCAGTGGACGGCCAAGGACAAAGGGAAGAGCAAGATGCCCTGAATACCGAGTCCTTAGTTTTATTATTATTTGAATATTATTATTATTTTTGTTGTGTGCTTTTTGTTTTTGTAATTTTTGAATTCCTGCATTTGTAATTTTCTCGTGTTTATCGGGGTTTTAGTAATTAATAAAGGAAGTTTATTTTTAAACCGTTCCTGTCTTTTCTTGATTGCACTGGTTGTGCCCTTTTGAGGGACTGCCTACATATCCACAATTAGTGGAATCAAACCAAACGTAGTTCAAGGTCAGTAAATTTGCAATCTCGAATTACACCAAGACTATTGGTTCAAGATGTTTGTGACAGTAGAATAAATGATTCTAGCTTATTGACTTGCTTTTGGTAAAATAATTTTAATAAAATTTGCTAATGACATTGAGAAAAGGCTAAGGGTAGTAACGCTTCAGCTGGTCCAGGTTGGTCGGGTTGACGAACTCATTCCCGTCCAGGTCCGTCAGCATCACTGCTCCTCCCGATAGGATCTTCTTTACCAAGTATGGCCAGGCCCAATTAGGTTTGAATTTTCCCCTTGGGTCAACTGGTAATAAAGCTCGAACGGATTTAAGGACCAAATCCCCTTCCTTGATGTTCCTGGGCCTTACTCTTTTGTTGAAGGCCTGCTGGATCCTTTTCTGATAGATTTGGATATTGTTGAGGGCACGAGATCGTCGTACGTCTAGTAGAACCAATGAGTCATACCGTGCTCGAACCCAATCAGCTTCGGGTACTTGACTTTCTAACAGAATTCTGAGGGACGATACCTCCAATTCAACTGGTTGGACTGCCTCCATCCCATAAGTTAGGTTATACAGCGTCGCCCCGGTTGCGGTGCGAATTGACGTCCGGTATCCCCATAGGGCAAAAGGTATTTTGTCGGGCCAGTCCCAGTAATTATCAGCCATCTTTTTTAGTATGGTGACAATCGTTTTATTGACCGCCTCTACTGCTCCATTCGTTTGGGGACGATAGGGCGAGGACGTATGCCTTTGAATTTTATACTTGGTTAGAAGGGCAGCGGTCTCGGCTTGAAAATGAGCTCCGTGATCACTGATAAATTCATGTGGGATGCCATACCGACATATTATCTTGTTTTGGATAAACTTGGCGACATGTTTAGCATTGAGAATGCGATATTATTCAGCTTCGACCCATTTGATGAAATAGTCGATAGCTACTAAAATGAAACAGTGTCCGCCGGTACCAGAGGGATTTATTTTCCCGATTATGTCGATACCCAATGTCGAGAATGGCCAAGGCGATGTCATGGTATAAAGCAAGGATGACGGCATATGTTGCACATTGGCGAAGATTTGACAGTTATGACAATGTTTGACATATAACTGGCAGTCGGCTTCCATAGTATTCTAGTAATACCCGAGACTCATGATTTTCCGGACTAGCATGTGAGCATTCATATGTGGGCCATTTTCACCATCATGTACTTCGGCCATAACCTTTTCGGCCTTATATTTATCGACACAAAAGAGAAGAGCCCCCTGTGCCGTCTTTTTGTACAGTTGTCCGTCATCGGTACGGACGAATTGGGTGGCTAGCCTTCGTAGGGCTTTATTGGCTCGGCCTTCAGTCCCGGGAGGATATTCTCCGTTTGCCAGGCACGTTACTACAGCCTGATACCATGGTTCAGGATCAGTTATCTCAATGTCTTCAATGTCGTGAATGTATGCCATCTCCGACCGTTTTTCGACGCAAATTGGCATACTGGTCACGTGGTCGGGAATATTTAGCAAAGATGCCAATTTTGAGAGTGCATATGCAAAATGATTCTCTTCCCGAGGCAAGTATATGTACTCTACCCTTTGGAATTGTTTCTCGAGATCCCTTACTCGTGCCTGGTAGGCCACGAGATTAGCGTTTCGAGTTTTCCACTTTTGAAGTGCTTGGTTAATGACCAAGGATGAGTCACCGTGTACCCGGAGATTTGTGATCCCCAGATTGGCGGCGGCTTGTAGCCCGTAAATGCATACTTCGTACTCGGCTGCATTATTGGTAACATCAAAGTTCAGTTTGATGGACACAGGAGTATGCTCTCCTTTTGGTGAGATTAGGAGGATCCCGACTTCGAATCCTCAAAAATTGGATGCTCCATCGTAGTATAAGTCCCATGTTTCGGTATCGTTATGGAAGATATCTTCATCTACCAGGTGTCGGTGTGTCCTTCTTCGATTACCGGGCTATCGGCGAGAAATTCAGCTACTACTCACCCCTTAATGGCCTTTAACGACACGAATTTTAGGTCGAACTCTGTCAGCATTAGAGTCCATCTAGAAATTCGGCCATCGAGAACGGGCTTTTCGAAAAGGTATTTGATTGGGTCCATCTTGGATAGCACATGAACCTCGTAGCTGAGCATATAGTGTCGGAGCTTCTTAGTGGCCCAAACCAGAGCCAAGCACGTCTTTTCGAGCATGGTATATTTGCACTCATACTCTAAGAACTTTTTGCTGATGTAATAAATGGCTCGTTCTTCGGAGTCAACTGTAGGAGCCAGCATAGCCCCCATGTCTGTCTCGGTCGTTGTTAGGTATAACGACAGAGGCAAACCCGGTTGAGGTGGCATTAAGACTGGCGGAGCAGACAAGATTTCCTTGATCTTGTCGAAAGCAGCTTTGCACTTGTCATCCATAGTACCCGCTCCCCTACTTTCAGCTTCTTAAAAATTGGTTCACACACCATGGTTAGTTTGGAAATGAACCGACTGATGTACTGGACCTTCCCGAGAAATCCCCTTATTTCTTTTTCGGTTTTAGGAGGTTGCATCTCGGTAATGACTTTAATTTTAACTGGGTCGACCTCGATACCTCGTTGGCTAACGATATGACCCAGTAAATTGCCTGATGTTACCCCGAAACTGCACTTTTGAGGGTTTAACCTCATGTTGTACTTGCGTAATCGGGTGAAGAATTTTCTTAGGGCGGTGATGTGACCGTCCCGTTCTTTGGATTTGACGATCATGTCGTCTACATAAACTTCTACCTCTTTATGCAGCATGTTATGCAATAAAGTGGTGGCAGTCCGCTGATATGTGGCCCCGGCATTAATGAGACCGAATGGCATGACGGTGTAGCAGTAAGTACCCCAAGGTGTAGTGAAGGTAGTCTTACTCATATCTTCTTCCGCCATCTTGATCTGATTATACCCGACATACCCGTCCATGAATGATAGAAGGGCATGATCGGCTGTGTTATCCACCAGTATGTCGATGTGTGGTAACGGAAAATCATCTTTCGGGCTTGCCTTGTTAAGATCCCGAAAATCCACGCATACCTGCACCTTACCGTACTTTTTAGGAATCGGCACGATGTTTGCAACCCAGTCCGGATATTCGGACACTTGTATGAAGCCGGCTTTGAACTGTTTATCGACTTCTTCTTTTACCTTGAGAGACCACTCGGGCCTCATTCGGCGGAGTTTTTGCTTAACCGGTTTGCACCCGTCTTTAATCGGTATGCGGTGCTCGGCTATTTCCCGGTCTATCCCCGGCATGTCCTTGTAGGACCATGCAAAGACATCTTTGAACTCTCGGAGGAGGTTTGTGAACTGTTGTTTCTCCTCGGGACTTAAGGATAACCCTATCTTAAGTATCTGAGGCTCTAAGGTTGTTCCCACATTAATGGTCTCGGTCTCTTCGATTACCTGATTCCGGAATTCCCTTTGCTCTAGTTGCTCGATCAGATGCGGAGGTAAGGGTACTTGTTCGTCAGGTTTCTCAATGTCATTGCATAAAATATTTTTGAAAGCAGAGTTTAAAAGAGACAAGTCGTAAGCAGAACGGTTGTTATTATTGATTGAAAACTTTGAAAACAGCTCGAAAAGAGCAACCATCTGATCATTGGTCAGTGGCGGAATTGGTAAGGCACTCGAGACAGACCCCGAAGTGCCAGCAGCAGGAATGACAAAAGGGAGAGAGGTCACAGGAGTGATTCTAGCACCGACTTCCCTAGACTCGACCTCAGACTCTGACTCAGACTTCGACTCAGACTCGGACTCAGACTCAGGCATGTCTCCGTCTCCAGCGACCAGCTTGTAGATCCTCCCTTGACTGTCAGTCTACTTGACAGTCTTCCTCCAGGACCTGTTTCCCGTCTCGGAGCCAACATCCGAGATCAGCTTGGTCGGGTCAAATCTGTTGCTGCGGAGAATCAGGTTGACCAAGTCTTCCTTTGGAGTCGGGGCTATGGTGTCTTCCCCGAAAAGTAGCCCCAGCGCGGGCTCAGCATTGTCAGCTCTATCAGACTGGATGAGGGCGAACACATCATCCGGGATATAGTTGCAGTTCTGGGCCGATTGGGTCCCGAGGTGCACAACATTGGGTTGGTATAGACCAACCTGAATAGCCCCAAACACCGATGTGACAAAGTAGTCAGTCAACCGTGGGCTAAGGGCTCAAGTGGATACCCTTAATGATGTTGCAGGCCTTTTCGATTCCTGCTCGGATAACGTTGCCCGGAGTGGCGGCATAACCAAGGTCGAAGTGGGAGTCTTCGTCCTTCAGGACCTCGATAATCTTCCCAGCTGGAAGATTGGGTCGAGAGGTAGCCCCCGGAAAGTACCCTAGGTTTTGGGAGCATCGTGTCAATGCTCGTAGTGAAGTAGGGCCTAAAAAGGTACTCTTCCTCGATCATCCCCATAAAATCGAACCCCCAGAGGTCCGTGCGGCCTGTGGCGTTATAGCTAGCCACAGTCATTGGGGTTGCCTCCAAAGTAATGACATTGTCGAGCAAAAGCATCTTGATTTTTCGGTGGAGGGTGGAGGACACCGCTATGACCGCGTGAATCCATGGCCTCCCTAGGAGCAAGTTGAAGGATGAAGTGACATCGATCACCTGGAACTCAAGCTCCTTTTCTATCGGGCCCGTTATAATGGTCAATTTTATGGCCCCAGCTACCGACTTTGGGCTCCCATCAAAGGCTTGGATGGTCTGAGCTATCGGGATATAATCGGCCTCGGTATTGCCGAGGGCTTTGGCGGTCCTTAAAGAAAGGATATTCACAGCAGACCCATCATCAACTAGGGTCATTGGGAGGTATTTTCCTTGGCAGATCACCGTAATATAGAGGGCCAGATTATGGGAGGCCCCGAACGGCGGTAGGTCGGCTTCCGATAAAATGATCATTGGGCCTCCTTCCTTGGTTTTGCCCTTCAGGTGGGGCAGGACCGTGGCTACCATGTCAGCAGGGGTAACCAAAGAGTCGATCTTAACCTGATCGAGAGCCTTAGTGAGTGCTTCTCGATGTTCTTGTGAGCTAACTAGGACTTGCCATATGGTGAGGTCAACTCGGGTCTTCTTTAGTTGCTTCACGAGAGCCGTTTCAGCAGTTGGCTCCTCAGAGATGACTTCCGTCCCGAGGGGTTCAGTGACGGTTGTCGGGATTGGGGTGTCCCTAGAGCTAGTGGCTTGATAGGGACGACCAAGGTGGTTACTGGCTAAGACTCGGGATTTGGTCTTGCGAATCTCCTCGGAGGTGATGGGGACAGTTTCCCCTTTAGCGAGGTAGACATCGTCCTCGTCATCAAACCAGATCCCGTTCACTTGCAGGATGAATGGGGAGATAAGATGAGAGCAATCAATCACCTCCCCGGCAAAGATGGCATGGGAGCTGAAAGGGTTTTCCTTGTTACTTGGCTTATCTCCGGGTAGCGGGATTTTACTGCTCTCGAACAAGTCCTGGATCAAGTGCTTCAGTTTCCAGCAATTTTCGGTATCATGCCCATTACCTCGGTGGTATTTGCAATAAGCTTGGGCATTGTAGTTCTTGGAGCGTCGCTCGAGCGGAACTTCAGGAGTTGGGCCTATCGGTTCGATTAGGCCTTTTAAGGATAGCCTTTGTAAGGCATACGTATAGGTGGTACCTATATCAGTGAAAACCCGAGGTGGGGTGTTCTTCTTGGACGGGGCATCCAATAGATTAACGCGTCGAAAATGCTGCGGGTTGCAGCTTGGGGCTTAGTAGTGGAAGAGGAAGCCCCTTGGTATCCTTTGCTAGAGGCCTTAGTAAGGCCCTCCAGTCTCAGGTCGTCTTCAATTCTCATACCCATTTCAGTAAGGGTGGTGAAATTGGGTATGACAGCATACCGGAGATGAACCCGGTAGGAGGGGAGGAGATTCTTGACGAAAGCTTCCACCAAAGTCTTCTCACTGGGCTTATCGACCAGTTTCACGCTCTCGGCCCTCCAGCGTTGAAGGTACTTAGTAAAACCTTCCTTTGGCTCTTGGGCCATAACCTCCAAAGATCGCATTGTGATTTGGATCTCGGTGTTGTCAGCATAGTTCCGAGCAAACTCGGTGGCCACATCATCCCAAGTAGGGTATTTTTTTGGGTCTAGCCCATAGTACCAGGGCCGTGGGTGCTTCTCAAGGGACGCAGAAAAAAGATTCTTGAACATTGTAGAATCTACTCCCTTGATGGCCATGAATTCTTTGAAGGCCCGTACATGTAGTAACGGGTCTTCGGTCCCCTCAAACATCGGAAGGCCAGTGAGGTTCAGGTTTGGGGGCAGCTTGTCGTTCACCGGGGCATACTCACGGCTATTTTCCCGATGGATGTTGTTACTCCCAGCTAAGTGAACTTGTTCCTCTTGTCTGTGCACCGCACTAAGTAGTTCAGCTAGAGACCCAGTAGTGTCGGTATTAGGAGTCCTTTGCTCCACTGCAGCCATACGAGCAACAATAGCCACTTGACCAGCCCTCATTTCTGTCAGATGGACTTGAATGTCGATCTGTTTGACGACCATGGCGTCCACGGAGGTCTTCAGATTGTTCAAAGCTGCTTCCATTTTGCGGTTGTGTCTGGTGGACGGTGGCCTGTCTGTAAGAACACCGCGTAATCAGAAACCGAATCCAGATCTTGGAATCATAAAAAGTACATCCCGAGCGACAAAAGGGAAAGACTAAGCGAAAAAGACTCGAGAAAAAAAACCTAGACGGATGACTCGTAGGTGGTATGACTTCCTTAGGACTTTGCTTGGTGGGCCTAGTCCCGTTCGAAGGAAGGTCCACGTGAGACTTTTCCCCAGACTTTTTGACTCGAGTGTATAGATGGACTTTCCCTTGTAGGGGTATGCCCTACGCGGGTTGGTCGTGCCTTGACAAATAAGGCGGACTCGGGGAAGGGAGGAAACTCGTGATGTAAGATCGACGGAGTTTCGACGCTATAAACCTTCGACATACTATGCAAAGACCTGACACACGGATAGACGGTAGGTCCTATAATAAGGAAGATTCATTAGGAAAGTTGGATGTTTTGAAATTTTGAAATTTGAATAAAAGAATGAGCGAATTTCCGAAAGTTTGAAGATCGAAAACGGAATTTCGAAAAAAACGAGATTTGAATTTTGAAAATTCAAAAAAATCGAGATGGTGTCTGAAATTCGAAAGTCAAAACGGGCAGCATGCCGACTAAAGAAAAGGATATTTTGAGTCAAATCGGAGAGTATTGCTTATCCTAAAAGGATGTGGAGGATCTCGTGGGATTGACAAGATATCCACAAAGATGGTAGGAGGATAAAAGAAGATATGGTTGGTATCTTTTATGATACACCAATCTCAAATAAAAGGCAATAAGAGGATCTCCAAATATTTGGGATATCAATCTATCTTGAATATATGGTAAGGAATAAACAAGAAAATCTCCATCAAATAATTGGAGATGTGGAAATCTCGAACATATGGCAGGGAATAACGTGTGAGGGTCTTCACCAAATAACTAGAAGTGTCATGATCTTCTATATTCACGCACTATCTTTTTATTTAAAGCAAGTAGGCTAAAGATCACGATCATAGGTGGCATGTGATACTAGTAGTTATATTTCGTATTATTTGTTTCCTTATATATTACTATTATTATTCTAAAATATCACTCGGAACATAACGAGGATATCACACATTGTAGGCTATATAAGCCAATGTCTTTCATTGAATAAATCATCGAATATTTATGAATTTACAAACAACTTGTCAAACTCTGGATTAATTTGTTAATCACGTGTTTAAACTTCGAGAAGGTGCTTCGAAGTGTTTAGAGGGTTGGTGTTCCAAACTCTGAGCTATTAATTCCGGGTTCAAGGTCGAACTACGGGTTAAATATCCTTTGGTTACTCACCGATTAACATCGGATCACAAAATACAGAAAATCGAAGCGTTTGCTTCCCAAAAATAGCCGAGCCACAAAACTCAAAATCCTCACAGTCCTTAACCACGAACCAGGGTTACATTAACCTTAGTTCAATTTCACTCCAAAATCCACGTCATCACTCAAGGTTACATTAACCTTTGACCCAAATTCATTTCTTATTCTAAACCGCTTCCGCTTCCGCATCAGAAATCTACATACAACATCATCAACATAAAAAAATAGGAATATAATTAAGAACATAATTATTTTAATCATTCATATAATTTGTATATTTATTGCATGATAAATAAATTAGAAGCATGATTAAATAATGAGCAACAAAACCAATCATATATTTATATATTCATCACAAAAATATATACATAATTTATACCATGAAGTTCATATATTATCATAATTTTTAAACTTCATATATACCCTCAATCTCATTATAAATTCATAAAAATATTAGAATTTCATAAATCAAGAAAAGGAGTACACCTAGTTACCTTGAGAGAAATTTATTAGTATTAATATAAGTAGGATATGGATGATATCAACCCAAGTGGTTTCCTTTCACGAAGGTCTCTTGTTCACCTAGTTTTAGATTAATAAAATTTATCAAGAAAACAATACACAATTTAACTAGAAATAAATAAAATTAATGAATAAATAATCTATAGTTACTAGTAATTAGGATGGATAGTATGGAATGAAGCTATGAAGAAAAGAGCATGAGGAAAGTGGATGATGGTTCACGGTGGAATTGTGGAGAAGTGAGGAGTAGTTCATCCCTTAATTTAAGGACAAAATGCATGTGATGATGAAGATGATTAGCCTTAGCCATATAGCCATGCATGACTATAAACCTAGGCTCATAGACCTTGGGCTCCAAGAAAGTGCAAGTTGGCAAGTTGGAAAGTTGGCAAGTTGTAGGCATGTGACAAAAATAAGTGTAGTGGAGATAAGGATGGAATAGATTTGGTCCGCGGGTTACGGTGATAGCCTGTCGTATTTCGAGCATAAATTTCTCTACAAAACTCTGATTAAGACGATTAAGGTTGTGTTGGAAAGCTAAGATAAAGATCTAAAACTTTTATGTTTTGATCAAGAGCCAAATACATATATAAATTGACGTAAAATGAGCAAATATATTGCCTTAGTTTATTAGTAAATCCGAACCTAAGGATTTAAGGGTATAAATAAAAGTGTGAAGGATGGGAACCTAGAACATTAATTCCAAGCATACAAGTGATGGATGGATTAATGGATAATGGGGATGGAGTTAAAAGAGTTATATATATGTTTATCAAATTATGAAAACACGGGATGTTACGGTTCTAGCTTCAAGTTTCAATTCATTGGAATTTTTAGAAGAGTTTACTTCAACTTTCTTCCTAGAATCCCTCGATTGACCCACTCTAGAATCACTCATTGCCATCTTTTCAATAAGACTTTTAGATGCCTCATCGGTAAGGGAAGAGAATCTCCTCCGGCAGCCGAGTTGAAGTTTTCCTTGGTTCTCGATAAAAGGGTGTTGTAAAATGTTTGGGTTGTTAGCCAATCTGGTATTCCATGGTGAGGGCATTTACGAAGTAAATCTCTAAATCGCTCACAAGCCTCGCTTAGACTTTCAAATTCATCTTGCTAAAAGTTTGTATCTCCATGCGGTATTGGTTAGTCTTTGATGGGGGATAATATTTCTCCAAGAAGGCATTGGATAATTGAGCCCATGTTGTACATGTGTTATCCGAATGGCCATGAAGCCATCTCCGAGCTCCATCTCGCAATGTCTTAGGGAATAATAGTCGGTGAAGTTGACATGATCTTAATCCATTTAATCGGGCCCCGACTAATTTCTCCTTAAACGATGCAATATGTTATTGGGCATCTTTTTGGGAAAAACCATGAAAAGTGTCTTGTTGAACCACATTGGTTAAAGAAGCTTTTAGTTCATAATTCCCGGGAATTTCCCCAAAATCGAATGGTGATGGGGTCTCTTCATGTGTAAGTTGGGAATGAGATCCTAAGGTCGCCATTGATTAAGGTGATAGTGGTGGTAGATTTGGAGGGATTTTATTTTGTTGAGGAATTCTTGGTGATGGTGGGGTTGGTGGTGAATTTTGTGAAGTAGAGGATGTGGAAGGGTTATTTGGTGTAAGAGGTGTATGTGGTAGGATGAGATTTAGATTGGGTGGTGATAGTGAAGGATGTGGGATGATAGTGGTTGAGTTATTCCCCCGAAACCGTAAAGCTCTAAATGTTCTTTCCGGCTCCGGATCGAACCACAAAGGCGATGAAGGATTCCTGGGCATAAACTCAATAAACAGTAAGTCTCCTAGCACCTATCGGTACTAGGGAAAAGGGAAAAAGAAAATAAGAGCAGTTAACCAAACACAATAAACTAAAACTCAATTAACTAACTGTCGTCCCCGGCAACGGCGCCATTTTGATCTCGCCCAAATCTGGATCGGTCGTTAACGAAGAATAGAGGATCAAACAATACTTATATGACCCACAAATAACACAAAAACAACTAAATGTAGTCTTGGAAAGTCAAGGTCGGTTCACAGGGAAAGGCGATGTAGTAATCGAGTAGGACCTACGCATTTGGGGTCTAATTGGGGGGTTTTAAGTCGAGTCTATACTAATAATGCGATAGATAAGGAAGAGATAATCAATAGAGAAAAAGGTGTTAGAGGGAGTCGGAAATAAGAAATTGGGTTCTATGAGTCTCGGGATTATGGGTCGGTCACAAAGTCGATAGAGAGAGAATGCCACCTTTCAATTTCTTCACCCAACTTATCTAAATCCCGCTTTTGCGGCGAAAAAGAGTAAGTCTCAAGTCAAGGTAATTTCTACCTTGGATTTCCCGACAAATGGTAAGTCTCAAAACGAGGGATCTCTTACCCGGGGTTTCTCCAAGTAATAGAAATGAGTCAAGGTCGATCTAGTTGACCGGACTAAGTCAACAATGACACAAAAACCTCAAGCATGATAAATCAATAAACATGCAACCAAACCACAACTTCTTAATTCATATTACCCAAGATAGCAATAACAATGGAGAAAACAACAAAAACATGCATAATGATGAAAACAAGAGGAAATAAAACTAAAACAACAAAGGAAATCACGATCAACAAAAGATACTACAAAGCGATCTAAAAACAACGCAAGTAAAATCAATGAAAACGATGCAATAACGAAAGAGCAATAGTAAATCTAGTTAATCTAGAGATGAGGTAGAGGAAGAGAAATATATACCAACAATGAAGGAAAATAACAATAAGGAAGATGAAGATTGCATAAAATAAAGGAGAAGCCTTGATGAAGAAGAGAATGGATTTGTCACTAATCCTTTGATAATCTCCCAAGAAGTTCAAGATCAAAACTAGAATTCTTTACAAAAGCTTAAATCTAAAGCTAGATGAAGATGAAGATTGATAAAAACTATGAATACCTAATGGCTTTTTATCTAAGCTAATGGATGATGAAGGATCATAAGGTTGTATTAAGATGATAATATGCATCTAACTAGGTTAGCTATATATATATAGTAATAGCTTAATTATGGATCCTAAAACCAAAGCACAAATCCAACTTTTGCTCCATTAGTGAGACTTTTGCCCAATGAGTCTTCATATGGTGAAACTTTAACCTGCAAATATCATTTATTCACGAGCCATTATCGCCGGGTGAAACTTCACCTGGTGGTTTCACCCGATGAACTTCCTTCCAGAATTAGCATTTGGGGGCCTCGATCATTACTGTCGGGCGAAACTTTACCCGATGGGTGAAATTTTCGCCTCGTCATTTCGCCCGGTGTAGAAAGTTTTCTGAAGATCTTTGGGGAGGTCGAAATGTCGTCGGGCGAAACTTCGCTCGGTGGTATCTCATCGAGTGATACTTCACTCGATGGTTTCCTTGACCTTTTTCTGGTCTCGCTCTTTGTCATTTGATTGGATTGCTTGAACTTTTAGTTTTGTGTGTTGCTTTTCGGACGGTATTCCACTCTCTTGTGCTCGTGGAAGTTCGAACATGCTCTCGGTTGCAAATCCTATCAAAATAGATAGAAAAACTACCAAAAACATGTGAAATACACAAGAGAAACGCTAATGCGAGAAAGAATAAAAATAATGTAATACCCCGTATATTTAACAACCCTTTATATATTTTTCCTATTTTACATTATATTTGTCATACTTTAGAAACTACTAGACCCCCTTGCGTGGGATAGTCGGTCAGAAACTTCATATTTTTATTTTTCTAAAATTTTCTCATTTTAACCTTTATTATAAAATTTTAATATGTCATTTTATTCGTTTATTTTGTTCACTATTATGTATATTATATTTAAGCATATTAAGCGTATAATGCTTTTTCAGCTCAGCTTAAGACAACTTAGGTCAACCATAATTCCTTCATTAACTTTCATTCTCGCGCACTCCAATAACATTTCGAAGATAAGGGTGAGAACTATAACTTTACAGAAGTTAGACAATTACAAGGTGAAAATTAAGCTGAAAAAAAAGCCAAGAGTTATGTGTAATGCTCCGTGTTTCTTATTCGATAAATTTTAAAGCATTTATAACATGCCTATCTATTTTTAAAATAAATTATTTTGTATTTGAAACTAATTTCTTGAAATGTTATTAGAACACAATTTCTACCCAAGTATTGTTTTATTAAAATGATATTCTAGATATACGTTATTTAAGAAACAAGTTTATAATAACAAAGTTTTAATTATACTAATTACACTAATTATACGTTAGTATTATTGTTATGTGATTATAAACTCGTGACCTAGCCTAGATTACTAGACGAGACGATTTTTACCTATCCAACTAAACCTCCCTAAATTTTGTCTCAGTATAATGTATCTATGAAACGCTTTATAATCATGGTATGTTATAAATTTTCGAGAACTGAAACTTATAAGACAGAACCGACTCTGATCATGTCGGAAAGAAGTGTAATTAAGATTGGGTCTTCCTTGACCCATTAAACTCTCGATCCTTTCTCTTTCTCCGAACACCCATCACAAATCATTTACTCCTCCCCTCTTTACCTTCTTCCTTTTCCTTCCTGTAAATCTTACCAAAGAAACCAAATCAAGTTTTTGCTCCAATTCTTCGAACTCAAACCAAGTCCCACGTTTTTCTGCCAGGTAAATTCAATCGTGATTCTCTTATTTTTATTTGGTTATGTTCCTTATAATATATATTTCTGTAATACTCTATTTTGGGATAATAATAATAATAATAGTAATTTTCTTCAGACTTCATTTAAAATTTATAAAGTTAAATGCATGTTAGTATTTTGGTCAGATCTAAGCTTCAACTTAATTATTTTATTTATGTTTATAATGATTTGTTTCAGAAATATTACGGGGGTGTAGTTAAAACCCATTATTTTTCCCACTCGGTGGTACCAACCGAGAAGAAAGAAACGACCAACATGGAACAGATTTCTTAATTACTAGGGCAGCAGAGTGAGAGACCATTCTTGAATCTGACCCATTTATTTTGGTGGGTAAATCGTCAAACTTATGTGAGAAATCCATTATTAATTGAATTTCTCCATAAAAATTTACTATTTGATAATATTTTGATTTGCATGTTTTAATTGAAGACAAATTTGTTGTATGTGAATTATATGATTATTTTTGTTTGCACTTATATTAATTTTATAAATTTATCACTTAGGTTATAAATATAGGTGGTTAAAAATTAAAATGAATTTTTGTTTGGTTCATATTAGTGTGGGACGAGTAATATAGTAATAATAATAATGATGATGAATTTTCTTACCTTAATTTGTTTGGTGTAGTGAAAGCTTTATCAATCAATTTATTCTTCTTTTAATTTTGGAGGAGTGGATAATTTGAAAAAGGATTTTCGATAAAGGTTGATACATTAAAATGATGATGTATTTATATTTGATCACAATATTATTATTAGTAAATTTTTCTAAAAGAGTAGATCTTTGATTTTCTTTGTCTAAGTTAGTTAATAAGTACTATGTAAATCTTTTCCCACATAAATTAATAATTTTCTCCCAAAGGAAAAAAGGGAAGGTTAAATAAATATAATTTTACGTCTAACTTAGGTATATCGAAGAACATAGTAACTTGGGAAAGAATTGTTGACAAATTATTATGACATGAATAATATTATTAGACTATTAAATTAAGTGGTATGTTAACTTACTTAAATTAATTAAGTGTATTTTGGTTATATATATTGGAATAGTTTGTCATTATTTTCCTGGGACTACTATAATAGAATCGTCTTATGAGTCAAGCATAATATTTTAGAAACAAGTAAATTCACTTCGGACCTTCTAATTAAGGTGTGAGGCCAGGGACTACCTATTCCGAAGTAATGAAAACGACACGTACATACGTCGAGTTTACTATTATCATCACAACTTTGTTAAATGATCTTATTTGATTTACTTGATATTAGTATTAGTATTAGTATAATCATACGTAGCTTCGAGATTTTTTTAAAGTGACTTATTAACCAAGTTCGTTAGCCAAATCCCGGCTTACAAATAGGGACAACCCCGTAAGGAGACCTTTATTTGATTATGTGTTATGTGGTTATTAATATATATAAATAAATATGTATCTGATTTCAAGAAAAGGAAATTCTTATGGAATTCGAGTTGGATAACACGTAATGTTTTCTAAATAAAATAAATTTCAAATGATTTTATATTTTATTGGGCATTTTTAGGACTTTATTCGAAATCTCATTGAGTGGGAAAGCAGGTTGTCTCTATTGTGTACGAGATAGCTTGGAAGAATAACGCTTAGCTTAACCGTATAAAACCGTCCGTAGCGTACGAAGGGTCTTTGGCTGCCCTTGTCATTGACTCGAGAGTAGGCAGGAGTGTGACCATACTTTAGGTGGGGACCTGATCAGTCCCGTACGTGTTAGGTGGATCGCACCCGAGTTCCCGTGAGTCGACGATTGGAGCGTAGCTGCGGGGATAACCGGCCGGGTGGTGAGTAGTCCATGGTGCGGGTAACAACCCCACGTATCCGACATTCGACCCTGGAGATGAGAGGACGAATTTCGTTTTAAACGTGTTTAAGTCACCACGGTAAACATGGGTAATAATGTAAGCCCCCTGGTATCGGTGTGATTGGCGGTATATTATTATTATACAAGTATCAAATACGAAACTTATTTGGAACTTGTACAATAATTGGCCGGTATATCGTGATAAAATTTTTCTAAAAATAATACGGCACTTAAAACATTTCTTACGATTTCTAAAAGTTATGTGTTATCGGTTGTACTTCTATGTATTGCTATTTGATCTATGTTTGATTAATATTTTATTCATATTAAATTTTGATAATTTACCCACCTGACGATTTGTTTTTCTATGAAATTCTTTTAAAATATTATAATCGTCAGATTAAGAGAGACTGACCATTCCTTAGACGGGCAAGGTTGAAGATAGCTGATCAAGATGGGACTCGAATGTGTTTATATTTCTTCATAAATTGTTATAATTAAATGTAATATTTAAGTACTTTAATAATTTTTAAAAAGTAATCTAACTAGTAGAGAATAGTAATGACTCGGATATGTATCATGTTGTAGACACCCACATTTTGACCGCCAGGTGTCTATAGCAGTTTCCGACAAACACCCGATGATGATCGGACGCAAACGTGCTTTAATATACTCGGAAACGGGCTCAAAATCATTGACATTTGGCTCGGGCTTTTTTACGGAGTACATATCTCACAAAACCAACCTCAAATTTAGGCTCAGTGGGTCGTTTCGAGTCAAATAAGACTAATTTGGGTCGAATCTGACACCAGGGGCAAAACCGTCTTTTAGCGACCGAGTCAAAACCCGGTCAAAGATATTCTCGAGACACACGGACCAGCCGTGACACCTCACGAGTCCGGTTTGAACTCAAACACTACAAAAAATCAGCTACACAAAATATTAAACAAATCCGTCTAAGGATGGAATTCGATCTCAAGTAGAAATTCTATCCGAATATCGAATCAAACAATCGTACGAGCATCAAATACTCGGCCGAGCATCAAATACTCGGCCGAGCAGCCCCATTTCAGCCGAGTTCCTTGCTTCCTCACCAAGTAAACGGAATTCTCGTGCTTCTCAACCTCTTACGTTTCCTATCCTAAGCGGTAGTTCTCACTCAAACACTTCTCCTAGCCAAGGTCAGGAATTTTCCTATAAATAGGCCCCTTGCACAACACAATTAACAACACTTTTTACAGATCAATTATCAACTTCTTATTCATACACATCGACATCCATAAATAATCATACACTTAGCATCGAAGAACCGATACAACCCGAGACCACGCCGAGTTCACCCAACGAAACCGGCCACCTCGCCCTACCTTACACGTCCTAACCAAACCACCATAACTCACCGACATCAACTCGACGCTCCCGTGCCCTAGCCACAATCCGACGAGCCCCGATCCGAGTACACAAAGCATGTAGGTTGAGGGTGCAAAATCGAGCCCGATTTTTCTCCTCTCTTCTCCTCCTCCTCGTCTTTTTTTTTTTTTTTTTTTTTTTTTTTTTTTTTTTTTTTTTTCGTCGGTCGATTTTTTTTATTAGTTTCTAATATCGATACTACAAAACTATTTTTATAAAACAAAACGTTCTTAAAATACGATACCGATTCTCTAATCGAATATCGTATCTAACAAGAACTAAATTAAATCTCGTTGACGCTAAAAAAATCGTTACATCTTTTTTTTTTTTTTTTTTTTGATAAAGGATAAGTATGTATATATAAGTGAAAAAATTTACAACGATATGACTACATCAGATTATGCAGCCATCGAGCGTCTTTAGCACTTATCGGATATTTGATCTTACAAATAATTCTACTTCTAACATCCAATTTGATCAAATTGGCAATATTCTCCGGCTGTTGTACTAGTCCTTCTATTCGACACACATTCCTTTGCCTCCATATGTGATAAATAGTCGCATTAGTTACAGCACGGAGAACATTACATTGTAATTTAGAGCCCTTACTTTAGTCGCCCAATCCAAGCTTCTAGTACTCGGAATCCTCTTCCTCGTCCAGTCACTCAAAATATCAATAATCCGCAAGCTCCAACAACATCCAAAGAAAAGATGTTCAAAAGTCTCAGCCTGCGCATCACAAAAATAACAAAGGTCTGAATCTGCCACCCCAAACCTCAAAAGCTTCGATCTCGTGTTTAGAGTCCCCCTAAACACTAGCAAAGAAATAAAGCTGTGTTTCGGAAGACTCCAATCTCTCCAAACAAGCCGGCTCCAAGCAACCATCGGGACTCGATCACGAAGTTTCTCGTAAGCCCTGGAGATCGAGTAAGTAGTACAAGAGCCATGCCATAAACCATTCTCAAACATATCCTTGACTTTTTCCTTTGCATGACAGATCTTCCTCCAAGCCCACGTGACATCAGCTTGAGGCTGATAATCACGCCATGCCTTACCCTTCAAATAAATATTATTCACCCAACGGACCCACAATCTATCAGGCTGATCAAAAACCCACGAAGCCAATTTTGCCACCGCTGCCTCGTTCCAAATCGTCAAGTCTCGTACCCCTAAGCCACCCTCTTCTTTAGGATGACAAATTTTTTCCCAGCTCACTAAAGCTCGATTGGTACCCTCCACTCCTCCTTCCCAAAGGAAGTTACGGCATAAAATCCAATTCGAGCCATAACATACTTCGGTATGATGAAAACCATAGCCCAATAATTGTGCAGCTGAGACAGCACAGACTGAACCAAGGTCAATCTTCCCGCATAAGAAAGCTTACGAGCTCCAATACTAGAGATCCTTGATATAATTCAGGCTAACAAATTTTCACAGTCATTTTTACCAAGGCGAGTACTCTGAATAGGCAATCCAAGATATCTAAAGGGCAAGGAGCCTTCTACACACCCTGAGAATTGCAAAATTGCCGTTTTCCTATATTCATCCACTCCAGCAAAATAGGCATGGGAGTTACCCACACTAATACTCAGCCCAGACGACCTACTAAAAGTAGCAAAGGCCCTCCACAACAACTCCATAGACTTCGTCTCCCCTTTACAAAAAAGAAGGAGGTCATCCGCAAAGAGCAAGTGGCTGAGCTTTAACGCTCCACATTTCGGGTGGTACCACCATTCCTCCCGATCGTTACATCTTTTTTAAAACAAAATACGACGATTTTAACGCGGAGAGAATTAACATTCTTTTTCTTTCTTTTTTTCGTTCAAATTCTTTTCAAAACGATTTTATAAAAACTTTTTCTAAAAGTCATTCCGAATATTTGATATCGATTTCATAATCGAATGTCGAATACGACGAATATCGAAAATATAAATCGAGTATAAATTAATCCATATTTGTACGCGATTTATAAAAATTAACGATTTTCGAAAAACCCGAGCCGAGACAGCCTCCCACGCGAGTCGCGCCCCTCCAAGGCGACTCGCGCGGGGGCCTGAAACCGCGACCCGCTTTATTTTTTCTCGTTTCTCTTTTTATTTTATTTTACATCGCTTCTTAGATAAAATAGCGGCTTTCTCGACATATTTTCAGATTTCGACAAATATTTTTCGACCTCGGTCAACACGTGTTTAATTCATCACGTGTCATAAAATCCTTTTTCAAAATAATGCATATTATCGTATTTATATTTTTATTCAATCGTTACTAACACGTTTGTTCATCTTTTTAGCAACCTTTTTTTATCGTTTGTTTTATTATACTAAAACGAATCTCACATGCTAAATTCAACTTTGACGTTAATTTTCATACATTAAACCGACTTAGCACTAGCAGAAAAACAGGGATTTGAGGCTCCATAAAACCCTCTATTAGAGACGTTTTTTATGATGCCTCATACGGGGGGGCCGCAAATTGGAAAATATATTGCGGCGTTTTTCTGAAGCCTCTATTTCCGGACTATTTGCGGCGTTTACCAATAATGACGCCTCTAATAGTAGGACAATTTGCGGCGTCTTCTTGAGAAACGCCTCTAATAGTAGCACTTTTTGCGGCGTGTTTTGGTGTTTGACGCCTCTAATAGTCTCATATTATGATGCGTCATTCAATGTTCGACGCCACAAATATTTTTGTATTTAAATACAAAATTATATAATTCGAAATAAATGTTTCAAGCAATATTTATTTAAATTAAAAAAAATATTAAAAAAAATTCGATAGCAAGCATTTGCATTTCATCAAAACTAAATAGGATTCTTACATTATCTATCCGAATATAAATCCCTACATTTACACAATTATTACACATGTCCAAAAAGTGGCACAGACACATTTCCAACCTTAAAAAACCAAATAAAAGCATGCTCCAATTAACTAGTGTACATCTCGTGCAACAACGAATCGAAAAGTACGAAGCCCACTTGTCACGTAATTCATTCATCTCATCTTCACCGTAGTTGTAGGCTTGCTCATTTTGTAAGATCCAAACCTAAAACATACACAAGAATAACGAATTATCATCGATTGCGCACATAAATATGATTATTAGAAGTGAAGTTGTTGTTCCGAAGAAAATAACAGGCTTTCGACCATAACGATCAACAATCACCCCCCATAAAATAGATGTCACCGCCTTCCAAGCATAAAAGAACATCCTTCTCACATGTTCAGTAAGCTCTTACACTTAAACTTCAGTAAAAAAAATGCAAGTATATATAATGCTTGTGTGAAAGTGACACTACTACAAAAAGGGGAAAAGAAATCACTTCTAAGAAACCAGTTGAGGTAGCTAAGTGGTTTATTTTAGCTAAGAATATTTGACATGATTGCAATTAATGTTTTATAGTAAGTTATTTTTTTGATTGTAATACTTTTTTTAAAATGTTTGTTTAAGTCTTCCCTTAAACTAAGGGTAAAACCTTAATTCCATTTGATCCTACCTCTCATTATTCTCTGGTGCTTCATCAACACTCTTGTTTCTCTACACTTTTCTTTCAGGACTGGGCTACCCATAGAAATTTAACCTTTGTGCATATGCACAATTTTCATTTCACCTAATAACTTGATCTGAGGTAGTGTCGAATTTTTTTGGTAACTACTACAATATATGGAGTATCTTTTTCTAGACTGAGTCAGTGAATCAACATTTTGTTTAAAGCAGCTTAATCATCTGAGAAGATATGTTCACTCATTTGTGTCAATATTGATGTGATTTCAGGTCTTGTCTCGATGAAAATCAGGCATATTTTACCAATACAGATTCTTCATGTAAGTTGCTTCTTAATGCTACAAAAATCAGACCCGGGTGGAAGGCCGGCCTAGAGTATAAATCTGCATTTCCATTAGATAAGCCAAATGGAGCAAATTTATATCCTGTTCATAAGGATAAACTGGTATAATTTTTCCCATCTTCCTTTGTCTTTGTTTTATTGAATATACATCTATGACTTTGTACTTAGCGTATGCCTTGTCAAAAATCACGTTCCTTTGTTTTTTTTCATCAAAGTCATGACACTTCAAGTTAGTTAAGCATCAACTATCAAAGATTCGTGAGATGTGGTTGGGTTCAATATTATTTTTATTTCGCAAGAATTTGTTCTAGATTCTTAAAGTGATAGTGCATCTACATTTACCGCCCCTTATTCTCTCAAGAATTTAGATTCAAGTTATGAAGGAGGATCAGTCTCTCGTCTCGAATTGATCTCACAAAAATAATCTACATTTGACCGGAGAAGCTAAGAAGTGTGCCTAAAATATGTATCATGTTGTAGTCTCTTTGGTTTTATACTTTTCAAAATGAAATGCAAATGAATTGAAAGCTACTGTACTTTTATTTACGTCTCCTTAAGAAAACTCCATCTTCTATTTCTTATAGAAACTTTCGTAAAAGTGGGTAGAGCTAAGTTAGTCAGGTTAATTTTATATCTGTGGTAGTGTTATAATGCTTGCCTAAGTGCGTTGTTGATTCTCTTGTCTTTAACTTCAAAAATTATATGCATTATATGTCAATGTACTCTTACAACAGGAACTCAAGTTGTCGAAGAATAGCCAGACTAAGGATGAAAGACAAGATGCAATGGGCGTTTTTAATGTGGTAAAGAGGCATAATGAATCAAGTGTGGATTCCGGACTTAATGATAGCAACACAGTTGATAGCTTGATACGAGTGTTGTGCATGATCATTACAATGTCCCATATTGTTAAGAGTTCAGGTCTTATCTTACTAAGGCTTTAGAGTTGCTACGCAAGGTGGGGGACTTGGCTAGCTATGGATTTTTGACAATCAAAAGGATTAGTGTTCAGCCGATATAAGAATAGAGTGATAAGAATAATTTTGTAAGTTGATGAATATTTAATAAAAGTGTTTTTGATTAATTGTAATTAATAAGAAATATCTATTTTATTATTGATTTGTATTTTTTTTTTAAAATTTTTATAAACATCTTAAGAGACCGCTCGTCTTGGAAAACCAATCTCTTAAAACTACTCAAAGAGAACAGATTCCTTGCAAAACTGGTCTCTTAAAACTATTCAAAGAGATCGGTTATAACCAATCACTAGTCTTTTAAGTATAGAACAAAGAGACCAGTTTTTGGTAATATCTAGTCTTTTAATTTCACCAAAGAGACCACCTTTCTTAACCGGTCTCTTAGGCTAAGACACCTGTGATATGGAGACCAGTTGTAGTCTGGTTTCTTAGGCCATTTTCAACCGGTCTCTTAAGGCTTTTTTGTAGTAGTGTGAGATGAGAAAGAACCGTACTGACCTACAAAACTAGCGTGATACCCAACATTTGCCTGTTCTTCGGCTATATGAAAGTCTCTGACCTGCATGTATATATAGAATCTGTTTAACATGGAATAGTACTTAGACTAGTACTCAACAATACTTGTTGATTATCTTACCATGAAATAGAGGAATGAGGAGAGTGAAGATTAATGCAAAGTTATAGCAGCAACAGTTCTGGTGTATTAATTCGTCAAAATCCTGCAACACGTTATTAAAGTTACATCATTATCACTATAAAACAATGGTGGCTAAAGATTAGATGCAAAACAAAGTCTGAGGAGACCTTAAACCCAAGCAAATGTCTACTGTTCATTACATAATGTAAACACAAGAAACAAATCGCATTTACGGCGTACCTGAGGATACCTTAAACCACAAAAAACTGATAGCTGCATCAGGAACAATTACGTGTGAAAACAGAAAAATTACGACAGTATTAGTCGACTATCAAAAGAATAGTTCACGAGTAATTGGCTAAACTAAGAGTAAGACATTATTATAAGGTTTTGGGTACTCATCTTCACCGAGTACATTTAGCAAATCAACCCGAACGAAACTAAACCTCATTATATCACCCGATACCCTTGTCATATAATATAGAGTGCCACAGAAAATATATATATATATATAGAGGTGGGTTCCGGTGAGGCAGGGTAACTCTTTACACCCATTGAGGCACAATCTAGACCATTAGATTAAGATGGGACATACATCCAAATAAGTGTTATATACACTAAAAAAATTCATTATATACGTTATTAAACTCACTATATACACAAATTTAAGAACTCAATATATACAGTAAAAAAAATGTTATATACACTCAAATAGTTATTATGTACACCAATTAATCAACAATGGAACATACATCAAAATAACTGTTATATACACTAAAAAAACTCATTATATACGCTATTAAACTCACTGCATATATACACTTAAGAACTCAATATATACAGTAAAATAATTGTTATATACACCCAAATAATTAATATGTACATCATTAATCAACAATGGAACATACATCAAAATAACTGTTATATACAATAAAAAACTCATTATATACGCTATTAAACTCGCTACATATATATACACTTAAAAACTAAATATATATACAGTAAAATACTTATTGTTATATACACTCAAATGGTTACTATGTATACCAATTAATCAACATATATACACTGAAACAATTGACATATGTACTTAATTATTTGATATAATAGAATTGTTATATACCTTAAAACGGTTATTATGTACACTGAAATTGTTTTTATATACACCAATTTTATTTTAAATTCCGATTTTTTTTTTCGGAAAAAAATTTTCGGAATTTTTTTTTTTCGAAAAAAAAAAAAAAAATTTTTGGAAAAAAATTTTCCGAATTTTTTTTTTCCGGAAAAAAAAAAAAATTCCGAAAAATATCTATTTTTTTCCCCGGGAAAAAAAATTGGGGAAATTTTTTTTATGTATGAGTTTTTGTTTTAATCTTAGCCTTTAAGTTGATTTTAATCTAATGGTTGAGATTGTGTCTCAATGGATGCGGCGAGTTGAGCTGCCTCAAAGGATCCTAGATCTATATATATATATATATAGAGTAAGGCTCTTATGAGTCCCTTACTCTTTGTGAGTCCCTAAGTCTCATCCCATCCATTGGATGGGATGAGGATGGATGGACAAGATGCATCCAATTAAAAAAAAAAAAAAAAAAGGAGATTTACGTTCCTAAAATAACTCACAAGAATTTAGGAAACAAATAACTTCCTATCATTCACGTTCATTTCCATTCCACGTTCATTCACACAATCACACCTAAAAACCAAAAAACCCTTTCTTCATTCACGCTAATTCATCGTTTTTGATCTCGAAATTCTGCTACAATGGATTCAATGACCGCATCATCGTCTTCAACGGTTGATAAGCAACTAATCGATTATAACAATGGTGAGTTACAGTGATTCATTCACGTTTTTATTCGTTTTTTCTTCACGGATTTCAATAGTAATATTGCTTTCAATCTGCGTTTTCATATCAATGTTTTATCGCGTCAAATTGCGTTTTTTTTTACGTCGATCTTCATGTTTATAGTGCTTTCATTGACATTTCGACTTTCTTTGCATCAAATTTGCGTCTTTTTGATGTCATTGCGTTTTGATTCATAGTTTCGTATCAATGGTATTTTGATATCTCGATCTCCATAGATTACAGGTCTCTATGGTTTTTTTCAAGATTTTCCCTGATATCCATTGATACTATTTTTTTGATATCAATTAACGCAGATTCATCGTTGAAGTAACATGCCTTCTGAATTAAAGTAACACTTAATTGTAATTACAGTAACACAAATGAACGTTCAGGAAAAGGGTTTTGATGATATTGATTCCATTGTTTTATGTTTGTTATTTGGGTTTTCAATGAGGTCCACTGATAATATTGTTTTGTTTTCTATGAACGCAGTCATCTCATTCATCATAGATTCATATTGATGGTTAATTGATACTTCATGTCGATTTGGCTTCCCTTTTTACGTCAATTTTCATGTTGATATTGTTTTCATTGTCATTTCATTCATTATAGATTCATATTGATGGTTAATTGATATTGATTCCAGAGTTTTATGCTTGTTATTTGGGTTTTCAATGAGGTCCACTAATAATATTGCTTTGTTTTCTATGAACGCAGTCACGACGTTGAAGTAACATACGCTCTACATTACAGTAACACTCCATTGCAATTACAGTAACACTGAATGTTACGAAACAGTTTTTGATGATGATGTTAGAGTAACGTACTTTACCAGTTAGAGTAACACAACGTAAGAGCTGAAGTAACACATTGACTGCATGGGCGTAATGCATATGTATTAACGTTACAGTAACACTTAACTGCAATTACAGTAACACACTGAACGTTGAGAAACAGTTTTTGATGATGATGTTAGAGTAACGTACTTTACCAGTTAGAGTAACACAACGTAAGAGTTGAAGTAACACATTGGCTGCATGGGAGTAACACGTTGTTTACTTTTGTGCAGGTGATATTGGAAGTGATGCGAATGCACAGGACAACACTGATAAAGGTGGATCAGGATGAGGAGGATGAAGTGGATGACGACGACGACGAAGATGAGGAAACTGAGGAAGACACTGAAGAAAATAAGGAGGAACATGTGTTTTGAGAATACTTGTGTTTTTGGTCATGATAAAAATATTTTTCTTTCTTTGTTTACAAGAATAACTGATTTTGTACACATTTTTTACAAGTAGCATTGTGCTACGTAGCAATTAACTCTATATTTTATTTAATACATGTTCATTTGGTTAGAGTAACATCTTTGTTCTATTGGAGTAACACCTTCCGTCAGTTAGAGTAACAGACATAATGCATTAAAGTAACTGAGGACAGCAGCGTTTAAACAAATGATTACCAAAGTAATTGATGATAACTTGGATTGGAACCATTCATTACCAAATTAACGATTGTCGTTCTTTAAAGAACGATATATAATGCGTCAGAGTAATTGATGATAATAACATTGTTTAACCATGAGACAAAGAATAACACCATTAATTACTTGAAGTAACATCATTTGTTCATTAAAGTAACACTTATAATACGTCAATGTAACACGGGTGTGTAGCCTTGCTTTAGTTGAAGATGAAAGAATGAGCGGGTGTGTGTTTTGAAAGAAATCAGAAGTCGAGAGATTGAGTTTGGGATGATGAAGATGAAGAGTTTTAGTTAGACGGGTGAATTTGAATGAAAAAATTGAATGTGATGAAACATAATCAAGTGAGTTAGGTGGTTGGAGATAATTAAGGGAGGAGAGAGGATTTTATTATATTTTTTTCCTAAATATGTTATATATTACCTTAATTACTAGCCTCAATCACCACCATCCATCCCATCTAAATCAATGGCTCTAAATAGGACTTATGGACTCAAAAAGAAAAAGAGAACTCACTTGATCTTTACTCTATATATATATATATATATTTATATATATATATATATATATATATATATATATATATATATATATATATATATATATATATATCACTCGCCTGCTGCTGCTTGTTATTCAGCATACCGTTAACCTAAAAATACAGAGCTTGATTATAATCATAGAATAATAAGAAAACAAAGAAGGAAAAGGTCGAGGAATGAAGAGATTGAAAAAAATATATACAAAGTCACACGATGACAACGGTTTTCTTCCACAAATAAGCATCAAAAAGTTGAACTAACCACGTCTAGAGTTAAAGTAAAACCCTGGAGCTAAACGATAAAACACAAGTTAGTTTGAGACGGTCTAATATCTATGGTCACAAATTCTAATTTCTTTTTTCATTTGCCTCGCACTAAGTTAGTTTGAGACTGTCTCTCATGAGACTTCCAACAACACTCTCAACACCACATCTTTATATGTTGTCTATGAGACCAAAAACATCGAGATTTACCAAAACTTAAAGCTCAAAAACTAAAAGGATAGAAGACTGCTCTTTATTTTCATATTTTCCAACAAAGAAAGCTCAAATACACTTCATAATACACAAACTACGACCATAAAACTTCCCTTTCTCTATGGTCATCGTACACATTTTTACATCAATTGATACTCTATATTGTAACAAAAACGACCAAAAATACAAACGAAAGCACATGTATGTAAGATTCATAAAAATTTAATCTTTAGCAGTAATGCGAACACATAATCATGTTAAAGCCATTTCAAACAATAACATTGTCGAGGGCCACAGGTTCCCGTAAACAGTAAGGTAAGGTAGCCGATGTTTACAGTCCTAGAGTTAGCACAAAGATGCTCTTTTTCGACAGCCACAACACATAATAGCACAAGAAAATTTTCACTCCTTTGTAGCACACAACACAAATAGTAATGAAAGATAAAAACTTTAGAACTATACTCTCCGTCTTTCTGAATAGTTTTCGCTTGTGAACTATTCTTTTGATAGTCGAATAATATTGTCGTAATAATACCTGAAAATTGTGCATCAGGATATCTTCAAATAAGAATTTAAGCTACGAACATCATCATCATCATCATCATCATCAACAACAACAACACAAACCAATCCAACATAATCACTGAGTAAATAAGAAGACCTCAAAAAAATTATATCATGATCAAATATGGAGATCAGATCAACAGAGGAGATAAGAGAGTGACAAATGCGCGCTTTCTTCTTCTTATTCGTCGACTTTGCATTTGAAGTTTTCGGCTTCGAATTCGATTATTTCGAAATTGAACTGCAACGGTTCGAGTTCGAATTTGAGCATAGCGAGTGATTCATCTTGATATCGCCTCTGATCCTAATCAAAGTTGACAACAATAATTTAACACATGATTCAGGAACCAATCGATTCACACATATACTAAGCTCTGTAATAAACAATTTCCTAATTTGACAAATAATTCATAATCATTCAACAATTTAACAAACAATTTCACAAAAACGCAATAAATAGGATACAAAGAATTCACCAACATTCAGGTTTGAGAAATTAGGGGTCTTCGTTCCAATCATTTGAGAAATTAGGGTTCAACATTTAGGTTGGACGATACATTGAAAGAAGCAGTAACTGGAGACAAGCGAACTCCAAAAAATAAACTGGTAGTCAATCTACGGTCGGAGTTCGGAGATTCGTTGGAGGAAGAAATGATTGGTGAATTGGTGGAAATCGGAGTGCAAGCAGCGAAAATAGGGAGGAGAGCGATGGATGAAGAGCGAGCAGCGAATATTGGTTCTGGGGTTGGGTTTCGTCGATTGAAAATTAGGGTTCTGGGGGTGGGTTTTCGTCGGGGAAGGATGAGGGAAAGGTAGAGAGGGAAGGGGAAGCTGTAGGTTTGAAAATGGGGAGTTAATTACTAAGTCTTTCCTTTTTTTTAAATAAATTAAAATAGGAACCGTAGAGAGGCGTTAATTGATGCAGCACCAAGTTTTATTTTTTAAATATGGAGAGGCGTGAATAGGATACGACGCCTCTTATTATTTTTTTCCACCATTTAGCTCTAAAAGTGACTCACCTAATTTTTTTTCTTCAAAAAAAAAAAGATAAATTATTAGCAGCTATTTACCGAAAATGCCTCAAATGAGTAGATGCAATTTGACCTTTTTCTACTAGTGCCATCAGGACCGACCAAACCGTCATTGCCACCCGTTTGAGTGCCGTGGAGCAAAGGACTCCTAAGGTCGGGAATGAAACCACTGGGCCCATAGCCGAACTGGTCAGCGCCGTTCGCAAACTTGAAAGACAGGTCCACTTGTCAACGAATAACTCGATCCACATGGAAAACGCTCGTTCGTATTCGCCTCGAATGACGAGCTACCCGCCAACCTCAACCTTACGGGCATACCAATGTTTGAGGGTACTGAAGACCCGGTTCATCACATTCGGGTTTTCAAGGAGTTCATGGCTATCAAGGGGGTGAAATCCACTATGTTTAAGCACCTGTACGCTGCTTCCCTCGAGAAGCATCCAAAAGCCTGGTATGTACTACCGGCTCGATTCCAAGAAATACAAGACTTGGGATGATGTGGCAACAGAGTTCGCTCGGAATTACGCTGATAATACCGAGATCCACACCACAATGCGCACCCTGGAGGTCATGGCCCAAGAGCTCAAAGAAGGTTTCACCAAGTAACTTCAAAGGTGGAGGGCCGAAAGTATGAAGTTGGTAGACAAGCCCAACGAGAAGACACTAGTGGAGGTGTTCATCAACAACCTCCTACCTTCCTACCGCATCCATCTTAGGTACGCCGGCATTTCGAACATTACGATGCTTACCGAAATGGGCATTAGGATTGAAGACGATCTTCGACATAATGAAGATCTGGGTGAAGCTTCTACTGAAGGCTATACTGGACATCAGCTTGAGTCTTTAGAAGCTGAATTGACAACATCATCCGAGAGTCCGGATTTGATTTAAGTCCGAGTCTGAGTCCGAGTCTAGGATGTGCTATTTCTTCCAAAGTCAAGGTCAGAGTCAGAGTCAGTTGTATTCTGTCCTCTTTTTTTTTTTTTTTTTTCAAAATTTCAATAAAATCAGCCTTTCTATTTCTCATATATACTTTCCTTATGTGTTTCCGAGAACATGATGAACACCATCATACACTGTGAGCACATGCACATGACTATTACAGACACATCTATAACGATCGCAGGAAATGAGACTCGCGTTTTCCTTTACCTGTTCCATGTTTGACATAGAAAGCCACAAAACTACCCTTAGCAGGAGCGGTATCGAATCCTATGACGAATCTTGGTAGTCTCCTAGTTTGGGCCCAAGACGGGAGGCAAGCCCATTTCCCACAATAAACACCCATCCAATAAGATCAACCATCTCTACCTTAGGTGTTAGTCTGACCAACAAAAAAAAAAGGTCCAACAAAAAAAGTCCAGGAAAAAAAAGAAGCAAAAGGCCAAAACAAAAAGCAGGCCATCATAAAAAAAAAGGCATCCATGACCAAGGTTAAATGGTCAATCCAAGTGAAGAATCTCAAGACCGGGGCTAAGAGGTCAACCAAAAAATATTCAAGAACCCATGACCGTAGTGAAAACAGTCAATTCAAAATTATCAATACTCATACCATCCAATAAGGGAGAAACAATCAAGCTGGTCAACTAACACTACCTTTACCCTTCCCACATTATAACCCTCAAGACCTTCCCGAGACCCAGGCTAGAGCCATCCCGAAATTTTGAGGATTCAAGCTCAATATGATACCCCTAACCATTAGGGCCAGACATGGAAACCAGATCCCGCATTATCAAAACCTGTCCCGATCAAAGTTGGAGCCATTTTACTCGAATTCCCCTTTACATAACAGAATTCACAATCACCATACGCAAACCCGAGAGCAAAACTCGTCAAATCCTCGAGAGCAAAACTCGTCAAATCTCCGAGAGCAAAACTCGTCAAATCCCCGAGAGCAAAACTCGTTCAAATCCCCGAGAGCAAAACTCGTTCAAATCCCCGAGAGCAAAACTCGTCAAATCCCCGAGAGCAAAATTCGTCAAATCCCTGAGAGCAGAACTCGTCAAATCCCATCCCAATTCTTCTTATCCAAACCAGTTACCAACCCCAAACACGGGAACTCAACTTGCGGTCGGCATAGAACATGCCCAAATAGTTCACACCACCTCTGGGGGGGCTACCCCGGGGAACGCTCACAGTCACAGGATCAACATCCTAACTATTCTAGCCCTTTGGTCAAGGCATCATTGGGAGCACACCTAGCCTACACCATCGCTATGGCTAGTTACACACCAAGACCTAATAAAATAGGCACCATAACATATCTTTCAACACTGAACTACGACTTGGTTTGATTTCACTACATGTGAATACGTAGGCAACCTTTCAACAGAGGCACAACCACCCACATTGACACACATTCAAAAAGCACCATCATTTCGGTCACGACACCATCATGTTCTCAACAACTAGCTTTGTCGTCCTGGGGGCTTCTCTTAGGCAGAAAACCTTCATCCACTCACAAAATCCAGAAAAATTCAAAAAATCTAGCCTCCTTTCTGTAGTGCGTCCTAGTACTCGTCTCAGTCGAAGACAAGAATCTGTCAGGACTCGAGGCAATACCCACTTTGGAAATGTACCCTAAAATCAAAAATACAGGAGAACACTAGACTACAACAATCTCATTACAGACTACTGCAATTCCTCTACAGCACATCCTTCCCATTCCGAGGATTCGACCATGTTGCCACTCGCCTAGGCTACGGAATAGCGCAGCTGAAGAGTCTTGTTAGGTGGCCCACACCCATACCGAGTCACGGTCCAACCCCTCGAGAGTCCAGTCGTGTCTGTCAACTTGTCCGGTCACGTCAAGAGTCGAGTCTGTCGGTATACCTCTCTCTTCAAATTCTGATTTTAAAATTTGCTAAATTTAGCCTTTTGAAAAAAAATCCTTTTCGACAAGGTCAAATTTCAGTCTATTTAAACTGCAAATTTCTTTTCTACCCCTTTCAATTTTGAAAACCCATTTCCTAGCACCTGAGTTGCTTTCAGGACTTCGATTTCAAAACTAAGCAAAAATCATTTTATTCCCCAGCGCGAGTCATTTTCCTACAAATGTGTTACATGCAAAATCTTTTGCATAAATCATGTACAGGACGACTCAAGCAAGACCGTACAACTAACTCCCCAGCGGCATTTAACGGGATGGGCCCACATATAGGCGCACCCTAGACTTATACGACAAGTCCGATTCCCCACGGAGTTATCATCATCAGCCCAGGTATGATTTCCAACTTATGGCTGGCGAGCCCTTTTACGCGAGTCTAATGGACTATAAACGACCCGACCGGAAGCTGCCAGGTTTTAATCTTTGATTGACCTGGTAGCTACTCTGACTTTCGCCCTGTTCAAGCCTCAGTTAGAGTGGAGGCTCTGTAGACACCCACATTTTGACCGCCAGGTGTCTATAGCAGTTTCCGACAAACACCCGATGATGATCGGACGCAAACGTGCTTTAATATACTCGGAAACGGGCTCAAAATCATTGGCATTTGGCTTGGGCTTTTTACGGAGTATATATCTCACAAAACCAACCTCAAATTCAGGCCCAGTGGGTCGCTTCGAGTCAAATAAGACTAATTTGGGTCGAATCCGACACCAGGGGCGAAACCATCTTTTAGCAACCGAGTCAAAACCCGGTCAAAGATATTCTCGAGACACACGGACCAGCCGTGACACCTCACGAGTCCGGTTTGAACTCAAACACTACAAAAAATCAGCTACACAAAATATTAAACAAATCCGTTTAAGGATGGAATTCGATCTCAAGTAGGAATTCTATCCGAATATCGAATCAAACACTCGACCGAGCATCAAATACTCGGCCGAGCAGCCCTATTTCAGCCGAGTTCCTTGCTTCCTCACCAAGTAAACGGAATTCTCGTGCTTCTCAACCTCTTACGTTTCCTATCCTAAGCGGTAGTTCTCACTCAAACATTTCTCCTAGCCAAGGTCAGGAATTTTCCTATAAATAGGCCCCTTGCACAACACAATTAACAACACCTTTTACAGATCAATTATCAACTTCTTATTCATACACATCGACATCCATAAATAATCATACACTTAGCATCGAAGAACCGATACAACCCGAGACCACGCCGAGCTCACCCGACGAAACCGGCCACCTCGCCCTACCTTACACGTCCTAACCAAACCACCATAACTCACCGACATCAACTCGACGCTCCCGTGCCCTAGCCGCATTCCGAAGAGCCCCGATCCGAGTACACAAAGCATGTAGGTTGAGGGTGCAAAATCGAGCCCGATTTTTCTCTTCTCTCTTTTCCTCCTCCTCCTCGTCTTTTTTTTTTTTTTTTTTTTCTTTTTGTTTCGTCGGTCGAATTTTTTTATTACGGGTCGGTCGTCGCTTTTTTTTATTTATTCTAATATCAATACTACCAAACTATTTTTATAAAATTAAAACGTTCTTAAAATACGATACCGATTCTCTAATCGAATATCGTATCTAAGAAGAACTAAATTAAATCTCGTTGACGCTAAAAAAATCGTTACATCTTTTTTAAAACAAAATACGACGATTTTAACGCGGAGAGAATTAACATTCTTTTTTTTTTTCGTTCAAATTCTTTTCAAAACAATTTTATAAAAACTTTTTCTAAAAGTCATTCCGAATATTTGATATCGATTTCATAATCGAATATCAAATACGACGAATATCGAAAATATAAATCGAGTATAAATTAATCCATATATGTACGCGATTTATAAAAATTAACGATTTTCGTAAAACCCGAGCCGAGACAGCCTCCCACGCGAGTCGCGCCCCTCCCAGGCGACTCGCGCGGGGGCCTGAAATCGCGACCCGCTTTCTTTTTTCTCGTTTCTCTTTTTATTTTATTTTACATCGCTTCTTACATAAAATAGCGGCTTTCTCGACATATTTTTAGATTTCGACAAATATTTTTCGACCTCGGTCAACACGTGTTTAATTCATCACGTGTCATAAAACCTTTTTCAAAATCATGCATATTATTGTATTTATATTTTTATTCAATCATTACTAACATGTTTGTTCATCTTTTTAGCAACCTTTTTTTATCGTTTGTTTTATTATACTAAAACGAATCTCACATGCTAAATTCAACTTTGACGTTAATTTTCATACATTAAACCGACTTTGCAACCCATTCAATTCCTCGCATGCTTAGGAAAAAATTGTTTGCATATCATTCATCGTACTACTAACGCGCGTATTCAAAAATCAAACGATATCTTAGTAGAGGCCGCTAATGTGCGGGCGGGGTTGGGTCTTCTTTGTGAACTTCCCAACACGTACCCACACCCCTTACTCAGAACCTCGGTTTTCGGATGTCCGAAATCATTGGCAACGAGAGTCATTCAATACACGGTATCCGATAATGTCGGTATCGGTATCAAATACAAAGGGACGAACCCGATAAACTCTGACATCGGAAATGGGCCGTATTTTGTATACGGCCCACTACGACATAGAGTGGGTTCGAACGGGCCCGAACTCCCACAAAGCTCGGTGGCGACTCCACTTCGATTTAAATTTCAATTCGATCCATTCTCATATGGAGATTCATTCGCCTCCCCAAACCCGCGCGTGGCCGCGTCGGGGTGGACCTATGTTATGTCAACACATATCTTCCGCTGTTTCCTATTATAGACTTATTTATAAAGTTTGGAAAATCCGGGTTGTTACAAATAAGGCGATAATCGCACTATAATCTCGCAAAACGGAGAAAAAATGAGTCTAAATGGGAGGAAAAATGGTCTAAATTTAGCACATATTAGTTCTTTATTATTTCAGATCTTTCCAGTTGCGCGAAAGGCGATATTAAGCCGAGGGGAGGATGTGGAAAAAGCGGCAGAAGAATTCGATGAGGTACTCAAGATATTCGAGAAGGAAATCGAGGGAAAAGGATTACTTGGAGGAAATCAAATCGGGTATCTAGACATAGCCGCATTGTTGGTATGCTCTTGGATCTCGATTTTTCAAGAAGCCGTTGGAAAACAAGTGCTCACTCGAGAGAAATTCCTGGGGTTCTACGCTTGGAGCGACGAGCTCTTAGGCCACCCCTTTATGAAAGGGAAATCTACCCATATGGGGTTATTTTGTGGCCTCCCATCGTGCTCGCTTTGCACCTTCTTCTTAAACTTGAATTTCTGGTTGTCTCGCTTTCCTTTCAGTACCAGTGTACCACCCAATAACCTATATCAAATTATCGATGTGGGAATGTAATCTTACGAGTAGTACAATATGTGGTACATTAGCAACTTAATACGTTAGTAATCGCGTATTTAAACCATAATATGGGGATTCGATTATTGTTATATGGCTAAGCAATAATGAAATTGAAGAATTGAAGATACATTGATGTCGTATGTAGACGATGAATGAGATACAACTATTAACTAAAATGTTGACTCATTCGAAGCTCAATTTTCCGCTTAAAAGCATGAAACTGTCTCATATGATCCTTTTATCAATTCAAGGGACCAACCATGAGATCGTCTCATACGAGTTTAACAACGGTTAATTAAGCATGAAACCGATAAACAAGGTCCAAACTTCTCAACCGAGTCTTAATCGGATCGAACTCAGCTGCCGGACCCTAAAATTCTCCGATCCCTCTCCTCAAAACCCTGCCGCTCCACTGCCGCTGGCGCCGACGGAGAAAGCAGCCACTTCGGCCACTTATTCTGAATGTAAAGAAACTCTCTCATCTCCTCCATCTTCTCCATCGACGAATCCTTCGAACTCATCTCCTCTTCCTCGCCATCGTTGTCCGCGATCATCATCGGCTCATCTCCGCCTCCGCCACCAGCGACGGCGGAGTTGCGGGAATTTTGGGCAGAGATGAAGGAGGATAAGGAGAATTGCGCGGAGTTGAGCACGGGGAAGATAAGGCAACGGTGATCAGTGTCGGAGATTGTCGGAAGTTGTTTCGCCATGTGAGTTGCTTGTTCCAGGGTTTGTACGAGCTCGGTTAAGTGGTGCAATGGCGGCGAAGCTTCGATGATCATATTGCTATCCATTTTTGTTCTCTCTGAGCTAATTGAGTCGGAGATTGTTCAGGTTTTCGTCATTTTGAGTGGAAGTAGATGTCGTTTTGATGTTTGGTTTGCTGAGTCGGGAGAGAAAGATAAAAGTGTTTGAACATGAGTGTTTGTTTTGTTTCATGACATATAAAAGGCATGTTCTTGTTTGTGATGAGAATATCTGCCACAAACTTGTGCTTGTCTTTTTAATCAAGTGGTATTATTTTGACCCATCACTGATTTTTCGAATTCAAGTTAACCCGTGATTCCGATTAAACGAGACAAATCAATATCATTCATATAACAAAATCATGGATATTAATAGCCTACTAGGGCACAAAATAACATTACATAACTAAGCTGGGAGTAAGTGAGTAACTAAGCCCAAGGATTTCTGAAAGACATGTACAAGTAATCAAATTCTAAGCCTAAGGAAACTTTTGGGAAGCAAAATAGAGTAGCCTTTAGCTAAAGAAAAGCCTTCATCTCACAGATTTAGGAAGGGTTTCGCTCGAGGCCTTGCTCTTTCCCTTCAAACGATACGACTCTGAATCTATAACGAAATCTTCAGAACTTTTGACATCACTTTGTGTTTCGGTTGAACGGTAGTAGTCTGTAATTGCCTTCTGATCCCCTCTCATGTTTGGAGTTTGTGGGGTTTCACAAGTTCCTTCGATACATATAGATTTTCTTTTTGATTCTTTTAGCTCCCGTCATGAGACAAATACGGGATTTCAAAAAAAGCGCAAAACTTCAAGAAGTCAAGTGACAAATTTAAAGGGAACTGGCATTCTGAACATACTTTCTGTTTCAGAAAACGATCAACGCCTATAGGGAAGGCATTCTGGACTAGCTCCAAAATTTCATCTGAGGATATATAGCAGAAGCCACCGTCAATGTGTACCAGGGGCACATCCATTTCATCCAAAGAATTGACAGTTTCATCAGTGAGAATGTCATTGGACTGAAGGTCAAATCAAACAGAATATCTTCAGAAGATACTGAATGCTCAACATTACTCATCATTGACGCAGATTTCCTCCACTTGATAACGTAAAACTGGTGACCACAACGAACTTTTACTCGTTGGATTGAGTCAAACTCATATTGGCCATCCAATAAATTTTCTTTGGAATTTGAAGCCTTTTCTCTTAAGAAAATGGGGGCGAGCACTGGAAATATTCGCTGGCGTACATAAAATGGATCCCAGTGAAGATGAAGAGCTAAAAAATCAACCAACATTTCGAGATGAGGGCTTTTCCAGGATAGACATGGCTCGACACCCTCGACAACTGCAAAAAGAAAGTTTACACCAACAATTTACCAACATCATTAACATGCACACATCAAAAATATCTCAAAATCACCATACATAAGTTGATTAGAAGAATGTTAATCTGAATCTAGAATCCCAATAGAGTAAGAAATAAAGGTTCTCCATGCAACTAAAGCATACAGCCTAAAAAAATATGAAGGACCAGGATTTACCTTCATTTGCCATATACAAATCCGTGATTTCATTGCTGGACAAATGGCACCCCTTTATCTTGTTGCACACTCTCAGGCACTAGTTTTCAGTTTTCCTACTTCCTTTTCCTCCCGATTTTGTAGATCAAACAAAACACTAATCATCCATCTTACTGCATCATTCAAAGATAGAAAGAAAACGGAAAATATAAACTCCATATGAATATATGGAGCGAAATACAAGGATAAGGGCAGATTATTACCCAATTGCAACCAGAGCATTCACATTTGAACCCTGGGGATTTTTTACTACAGTCAACGCATGTACTTCTATGACAATGTTCACAGGGGACTCTGCTATGGGATGTCTTGCTGCCTGGATGACCATATAAAGAGCAATGTCATAGTTTTGGTCTTTGAGATGCATGGAGTGAAACATTTGCAGGCGTGCCAGGAGAGCCGAAATCAGCGTCCAGTGAAATGACGGATCCAGAACCTATTTCATGTAATCTGCACCATTTATTTAGACTAACTGAAAACCAGCAACCTAACATGCGATAATTAAAACTATTTTTGGATTAACAGAACAATTAGACTTGTGAGAGACGCCTCATATCAAAATACCATGAGACAGACCCATCAACCCACTTAAAAAATAAAATAATAAAATAATAGCAATCATAATATGGGGTCGGCCTCATATGGGAATTAGTGTCAAGAAAATGGAACAGACGAATAACATACGGAAAAGGCAAACCTCTGTAGAACTTCATCTTCACTAATTTTTTTGACAAATCAAAGAGCTGTTTCAATTCCTATTCCTGGTATTCCGCTCAAGTTGTGATCACTACCAACTAAAAGAGCAACAACTATAAGATGTTTCCTTCTTAAACCTAGACCAAGTTTAATGTCTTCCATTTGATAACATTCAATTGGTTCCTGTACAAGATATCAAACATAAATCTCGAGAAAAACATAATTCTTGTCGTTTAGCATGCTGTAGACTGTAGTAGAGCTCCAGAAACCGACAACAAAACAGAAAAATAAAAATGCACGAAATAAATGTATCAACTAATTAAGGAAAAATAATTTACTTTTGATGCAGGATTTAAATGCTTTATCACATATTTAGCCCCTGAAAGGAACGCGTCACTATCCACTGTAATGCAAGCATCCACTAAACCTTCACTATTCAGCTGAGCACAAAGTGCTTCGGCCTCACCTACAGCTGTAAGAACAGGCATCCCTAGAAGATTCAGAAGTTCCTGCAAAATAAGTGGTTTATTCTTGACAAACTGCAATATCATGAAATCCTTGCTTGTTATGATCCTAACTTCTAATAAGGGAATATTTTCACGTACCACACATTCCTCAACCCACTTTACAAAAAACTTGCTACGATCAACGGAAACACCCTCTTCGACTACAGGATGATCTTTCGTGTCAATGCTAGACGATCTGAAATACCGTGAAATCCTCGCTTGAGACTTTGGTGAAGACGACTTTTGTTGTGTGCTAAATTTAGACCGTTTTCCCTCCCATTTGGACCCTTTTTTTTCCTTGTTTTGCGAGTTTAGAGTGCGATTATCGCCATATTTTGAGTACTTCTCGCATTAGCGTCCCTCTTGTGCGTTTTAGGAGTTTTTGGTAGTTTTTCTATCAATTTTGATAGGATTTGCACCGAAATCATGATCGAGCTTCCACGAGCACAAGAGAAGGGAATACCGTCCAAAGAGCAAAGCACACAACTTAAAGTTCATAGCCATCCAATCAAACGACGAAGAAAGAGACAAGAAAAGAGGCCAGAATATGACCGGGTGAAATTTCACCCGATGAAACACCACCGGGCGAAGTTTCGCCTGACGGTAAATTTGTCTCGCCGAAGATTTTCCGAGAGCTTCTCCACCGGGCGAAATGACCGGACGAAATTTCTCCCGATGGTGAAAGCGTCAAAAAATTGCAAAACTGGAAAAAGTTCACCGGGTGAAACCACCGGGTGAAGTTTTCACCCGGCGGTATTGATCCATGTACGACGGGGTGAAGTTCCGCCTATTGAAGATTAAAGGTTGATTGTCTCACTAATGGAGCAAAAAGTTGGATTTGGGCTCTAGGTTAAGAGACCCATTAAGGCATTACTATATATATGTCTACCCCAGTTTGTTGCCCAACTCATATCCCACCATTAGTGTAGTCACTCCATCCATTACACCATCTTCCATCACATTACCACCCTTTTAGTAGAACAATTTAGTAGTATTCTAGTAGTAATTCTCCATAATTCTAGTAGTTTACATAGTAATTTAGTAGTAGATCTTCCTAGTTTTTCATCAACAATTCTCTAGATTTACATCCAAGTTTGTAGAAGCTTATTATTTCAAGTTTTATTTGAAGATTTTTGGGGTTTATCAAGAGATTAGTGACAAATCTTTTTATTCTTCTCATCAAGATTCAACCTTTATTTATGCAATCTTCTTATTTATTTATCAAGATTAATGTTTTGTTGTTTTCTATTATGATTAGTGAGTAGATTTCTTGTTGGGGGGGGGGGGGGGGGAGGGTTAGGGATGAGGACTTGAATTATTTGAATTAAGGGATGTTGGTGGGCTGCTTGCTTGTTGGTTTATCTTGTTTAGGGTTGCTGTGTCATTGTTGTTTTAGTCCGGCCAACTAGACCGATCGACCTTTACTAATTTCTATCAATATGGGGAAACTCGGGGTAGAAATTACCTTAACTTGAGACTTACCCTTCTTTGCCGCGAAAACGGGTTTTTAGGTGGGTCGGGTGAAGAAACCGAAAGGTGGCATTCTCCCTTTATCAGTGTTGTGACTAAAACCTGATTCCGAGACTCTTGGACCCCAATTTCCGAATCCCGACTTCCCCATAACACCTTAACCTAGATTGATTATCTCTAGTTATTTAAATCTCATCTTTTACCGCATTTCTAGTGTAGACTCGACCCTTAGAACTCCCCTCTAGATTCCAAACACGTCGCTTTTAACTCGATACTACGTTCCGTTCCCTATGGACCGACCTCGACTTACCACGATTACTCTAGTAGTTTTTGTGTTTTTGCGAGTCTATAAATATTGTTTGACCCCCCATCCTTCGCTAAACGACCGATCCGATTTGAGGAGCCGTCAAAATGACGCCGTTGCCAGGGAACGACTAGTTATTGTGCTTTGTTATTTTCTCTTCTCCCTCTTCCCTAGTACCGTTAGGTGCAAGGAGTCTTACCGTTTAAATTGAGTTTTTATGCCAGGGATACGTCATCGCCCTTGTGGTTTGATCCGGAGCCGGAGAGGACTTTTAGAGCATTGCGTTTTCGGGGAAATAACTCAGCCACCATTATTCCACATCCTTCATTATCACCTCCTAACCTTAATCCCATCCTAGCACCTACACCTCGTACACTTTCTACTTCAGAAAATTCATCACCATCCCCACCGTCACCGAGAACACCACCACCAAATCCAAATCCAAATCCACCCCCTCCAAATTCTCCAAATCAGTCAAATCCACCATCACCACCAATCCAACCAATGACGACCTTAGCCTCCCATTACCAACTCACACACGAAGAAACACCTTCTCCCGTCGATTTCGGAGAGATTCCCGAGAATTATGAATTGAAAGCCTCTTTGACAAATGCGGTTCAACAAGATACTTTTCATGGTTTCTTTCAAGAAGATGCCCAAGAGCACATCGCTTCATTTAAAGAAAAATTAGTTGGAGCCCGTCTCAATGGATTGACTTCATGCCAATTGCACCATTTATTATTTCCAAAGACATTGAGAGATGGAGCTTGTAGATGGCTTTAAGGCCATCCCGCTAATACATTCACAACATGGGCTCAATAAAAGAATGGCATGGCAAAACAAAGCAAAAATGCAAAAGAAAAGAGAAAATGCGAAAAGAAAACCCGATTCACAAAAATAACCCCTACCTCTCAAAATAAGCCTTTTTCCGACTTTTGCCGTGAAGAGCCTACCAAAGGACCGAGTCCCTAGAAAGGATGATAGCGGCATTAGTCGGTCTTCCCTCATTTTGCATGTTTTCCACCTTTTTACTTGGACTAGTTAGGCGGTTTTGGACACGGGACGACCCTCTTGGCTCACGCTAAAGGGGGCGGGGTCTCACTTACCTACAGTGTCGACTAAAACCGTGGTTCTTCACTTTCCCACTCCGCCGATCGTCCCGTAGTACGTTTTTAGAAAATTAGGAGGACCTAGGTAAGTTACCAACGTTTTTATTGCTTTATCGTCATGCTATTAGGGTTTAGTTCACCTTGGTTTGTATTGCTAGCTTTGGAACGTTGTCACTTGCCTCGAGTCCTAAACCGGTGTTTCTTTCACCGCTTGTTTGAGGGAAGCGGTATTTGTTTTCTTTTGGGTGCAACCGATTATGTGTTTGTTTGCGTGTTTGTTTGTTTGTGTGTTTGGTGTCCGGTTGCATCCACAGTTTTGTCGCAAGACCCGACTTGCCTTGCGGGGTGCACTTCTCCTCTAAGTGTACTCGCGTGAGTTGAAGGGGCTTAGGGTACGCTAATACCCACTCGGATAGTTAGTAGTTAGTATGTGCTTACTCGAGGGCGAGTAAGGGTTAAGTGTGGGGGAGTTGATAAGTGCCGTTTGTAGTGCTTATTTTGTAGTGTTTTGGTCCCTTTTTCCTTGTGGAATCGCTCCTTGGGAGCGTTTTATGGGCTACTTATGCTTCCTTTAGCTCGTTTCAGGTTCCCGAGACCGTTCATGAAGAGTTGGAGCGATTCTGACTCGATACATACACTTTTTGGAGCCAACGAAGCTAAGGAACGATCACTCGATGCCTTGGAGTCGACCCCGAGACCTTGGGACCCAATCCCGAGCCTCCGAGACCCGATCCCGAGTCCCGAGAATCGATGGGAAGCACATGAGAACCAAGGAGGGACCAAAAAGTTCATATTGGAGGCCTACAAGGCTCATCCCGAACGGGTATGGCCTCATCCCGTCCGGGATGAAGAAGGAAGCGAAGAAGGAGCTACTGAGGGCTCATCCCGACCGGGAGCTGGTCATCCCGATCGGGACCAACCCCGTCCCGACCGGGACCACCCCTTCCTGGTCGGGATGGGCTACAGCTCACCCGCGCCCCTTTTCTTTCTTCTCCTTTCCATTTGTAACCCTATATATACTCTTCCCTTGTTATGTTAAGATTATGTTAGAGATTAGACACAAAACCCTAGATAGTTTTAGCATAGATTAGCATAGATTAGTGTAGATTAGTCGGTAATTAGTCTTTAATCTTAGATTAGTGCTTGTAATTTGGGAATTCCTCAAGATCTCCACTAAGCTTGACAAACTTGGATGTTTGTTTTGGGTTCTTCCATTTATGCGAGTTTCTTTCTTCTTTACATCTTCTAGTTTGGTATTATCTCTTTTCCTTCTCTTAATCTTTGTTCTTTCATTAAAGTTTGATTCTTTGTTGAGTTTATTGATTGTTGTTCATAGTTCTTGTTAGTTTCTTCATGTTTGTTTTGATTGTTATGTTGATTCATCCTATTAGTGTTAGTTTTCCTTTAATCATGTTAGAGTAGTATCTTGCTAGGGTTAGTAAGGTGATTAGGGTGCTAATTGGATGATTAGGGGATTGTTGGAGATGTTGGTGGAAGATTTGGGTTTCCTCTTGGTTTGATACACATCACATGTTTGTTGAAATGCTTGAATGACTAAGTAGTTACGAATGCTTGTTTTTCTTGCTTTTCTCTTGTGGGTGATAGTTTTTTGTGGGTTTGGTTCCCTCATTAAGTTGTGAGAGCCCGGTGAGGACGACCCCTAGGTCGGTCTAAGTTGCGAGAGCCCGGATGCGACCTAGGCCCCGATATCACGCTAGTAACCCCGTTTGTCATGTGTGTCGCCGAGATGGGTTATAGGTGGAACCTCTAGGTGAGTCTAAGTTGCGAGAGCCCGGGCATTACCTAGATTACCCTACTACCTCCTTCACTCTGGTCCTCCCTCGACCATTCCATTACCCCTTTGACCCCGACCTAATCCTAGCCCGTTTCCTTTGTTTGTTTTCTTGCTTTAGACCTAGCTTAGTCCTAGTCTCCCCCTCCTTAGAATAGCTTGTCTCGAACCTAGTCCTAGACCATAGCATACCCTAGTCCGACCTCCCGTCCCTGTGGATTCGACCCGACTTACCCTAGCTACCTACTAGGTTTGCCGGTTTTATTTGACGGTTGGGATTCACGACAAATCCTACAGTGTAGTTAGTTTTATTTTCTTAGTTTTTCGAAAAAAAAAAATCTTTGAAAAAATCCCTAAAAATTTGAAATTTTTTCATAAAAATCAAAAAAAGATTTTCTTTTGTGTGTTTTTCTTTTATATCTTTGTGTCGTGTATTTGTTTTGTATTGTGTGTGTTTTGCCTCCCTCTTCCTTATAGGTTGCTTAATCACCGTTGTTTGGAAAGCTTTGAAAACTTCCGGTAACATCTTCTAACCCTCTTTCCCTCTTTATTCCTTGTGATGTTTGGAGAAGGTTGTGTTGAGGTGTGCTCGGGTGGAGCTTGTACATACTTGTGGTTGATTTGGTGATATGTTTGGAAGTTTGGAGTGGTGTTTGTTTGTTCTTGTCTTGTTTTATTTTGTTGCCTTTTGCCTCTTTTTCTTTCGTTCTCGTTGAGTCTTCATTTGGTGTGTGTTGTGTGTCTTGTGTGTAAACATTTTTTGCGAAAACCCGGTTTAGAGGCTAGTGTGTGAGTGTATACTTTCCCTTCCTAGTAGTGTAAATCGAGTCTTGGACTTTAATCTAGTAGAATGACCCTAAATCAATGATTTCGTTGGTCCTTTACCATGAGTCCACCTAGCTTACTAAGGATTTACTACGGGATTTGCACCTTTGACCATTATGACCACCCACGGTGTGAAAAGGCCTTGGTTACCGAGTCTCGTCCCTTAGGTAACCGTGTCTAGGGTTGTTTGATTAGTCCAAGTTCTCCACTTTTTGTGGGTTTGAAGGGAAGGACGCTCCCCGACTCTCCCATTTCCCTACCTCCTACACGTATCACACAATAAAATGCAATTTATCGAATTCTCTCTTTCTCAATTGTCAAGAAACGCCAAAAAGCCATATCGAGCCAAAAGGGCAAAGAAAAGAAAAGAAAGAAAAATGAAAGAAAGAAAAGAATGAAGAAAAAGAAAAGGCACAAAAGCCAAAAAGAAAATAGAAAAGAAGAAAAAGAATGGCATGGCAAAACAAAGCAAAAATGCAAAAGAAAAGAGAAAATGCCAAAAGAAAACCCGAATCACAAAAATAATCGCAACATCTCAAAATAAGCCTTTTTCCGACTTTTGCCGTGAAGAGCCTACCAAAGGACCGAGTCCCTAGGAAGGATGATAGCGGCATTAGTCGGTCTTCCCTCATTTTGCATTAATTCCACCTTTTTACTTGGACTAGTTAGGCGGTTTTGGACATGGGACGACCCTCTTGGCTCACGCTAAAGGGGGCGGGGTCTCACTTACCTACAGTGTCGACTAACACCGTGGTTCATCACTTTTCCACTCCGCCGATCGTCCCGTAGTACGTTTTTAGAAAGTTAGGAGGACCTAGGTAAGTTACCAACGTTTTTGTTGCTTTATCGTCATACTATTAGGGTTTAGTCCACCTTGGTTTGTATTGCTAGCTTGGGAACGTTGTCACTTACCTCGAGTCCTAAACCGGTGCTTCTTTCACCACTTTAGAGGGAAGTGGTATTTCTTTTATTTTGGGTGCAACCGTCTAAGTGTTTGTTTGTGTGTTTGTTTGTTTGTGTGTTTTGTGTCCGGTTGCATCCGCGGTTTTGTCGCAAGACCCGACTTGCCTTGCGGAGTGCACTTTTCCTCTAAGTGCACTCGCGTGAGTTGAAAGGGCGTACAGTGCGCTAATACCCATTCGGCTAGTAAAGTAGTTAGTTTGTGCTTACTCGAGGGCGAGTAAGGGTTAAGTGTGGGGGAGTTGATAAGTGTAGTTTGTAGTGCCTTTTTCACTATGTTTTGGTCCCAATTCCTTGTGGAATCGCTCCTCGGGAGCGATTCGTGGGCTTCTTATGCTTCCTTTAGTTCGTTTCAAGTTCCCGAGCCCGATTTGGAAGAGTTGGAGCGATTCCGACTCTATACATACACATTTTGGAGCCAACGGAGTAAAGGAACGATGACTCGATGCCTTGGAATCGACCCCGAGACCTTGGGACCCTATCCCGAGCCTTCGAGACCCGATCCCGAGTCCCGAGAATCGGCGAGAAACACATGAGAAGCAAGGAGGGACCAAAGAGCTCTTAAGGGAGGCCTACAAGACCCATCCCGTTCGGGATGGCCTCATCCCGTTCGGGATGAGGTGCGCTTTTGAGGAGGCTGCTGTGAGCCCATCCCGGTCGGGACCAACCCGTCCTGGTCGGGATGACAGGGCCGTCACGGTCGGGATGAACCCGTCCCGGTCGGGACGAAGAGCTGGCAGCACGACTTCTTTTCTTTTCTTCTCCTTCATTCTTGTACCCATATATATACTTCCTTCTTGTATTAGTAAGATATCTGATGATAGTTTAGCATTTCTTAATCCTCTCAAAAACCCTAAAACCTAGATTTACTTTCACTCATTAGTTTTAATCTTCCTTTAATCCTTAGTTAATCCTTGTAATTAGTTCTTGTATTAAGAGGATACTTGAAGAATTCTCCAAGCTTGACAACCTTGGGTTTTATTTGGGTTCTTATTTATACAAGATTGCATCTTTTCATCTTCTTAGTATTGGTATAATCATCTCTACTTTTAATCTTGTTATTTAATCTTGTTTGAATCTTTTCATATTGTTATTGTTATTGTTCTTGTTATTCATAATGGATGTTTGGTTTGTGAGTTTGTTTTCTCTTATGATTGTTAGTTTGACCATGATAATGAGTGAGTAGTGATCTTGTGGGGTTAGTAGGGGGATTAGGGTAGATTATGGATGATTAGGGTGGATTAAGGGAAAAGGGTGAAGCTTTGTTGTTAGTCACATTGTGGGCACTCTATGTGTTTGTTGATATGCTTGTGTGAGTTGTAGTGGCCATGCTTCCCATACTTGTGTTCATCTTCTCATTGTTTGTCTATTATGTGGAAATGTTGAGAATAGTCGTAGTCACGAGAGTGTGGACTAGGGTCTAAGTTGCGAGAGCCCGGACCCACCTTGGCACCAGTCTAAGTTGCGAGAGCCCGGACCGACTCTAGCAATTAGGAGACACCTATACCCTTGATCACCGCAATTACCCTTCTACTCTTATGAACCCGACCTACCCCACTTCCTTCCATATTTGAGTTCATCTTTCTAGTTAGCCATCGTTCTTCTAGTTTATTTATTAGTTTGATCATTAGCTTAGTCATACTTCTCCTCCACCATAGTTTTCCATTTATCGTTTCTTTGTGTTTGTTTGGTAATCTAGTCTCGTTTTAGGCCGACCTAGTCTAACCCTTGCAATACCGTCCTCGTGGATACAATCCCGACTTACCCTAGCTACCCACTAGGTGTAATCGGTAGTTTATTGACGGTTAGGGACGTGACAAATCCCTACCATCAATTTGGCTTTAGTCTACAGTTTGTGCTTAGAGGTGGTGACTATCTTCTTCTTGCAACTTAGAGCCGCTTAAACGGACGGTCGCTAGAATGAGTGGTTTCCAACCGGGTATGAGCTACGATTTTCGAGCGAGCATGGGGTTTGATCTAAACTCCCCACACTCGGGAGCCGATATGAGCTACTCCTCTTCTTCTTTGAACCAAGGGTATGACATGACGTCCCCCTACCACTATCAAGCTTCTTGGGGTAATCAAGACGGGTATGATCTTCAAGATTATGGAAATGGCTACCAACAAGTGAATGACTATCACTCCTACGATCACGGTGGCTATTACTCAAGCTATGATTGTGAACCCACCATGTTCAATCAAGATACACCTTATGGAAGCCAATACCCCCAATACCCACAATATTACCCTCCACCCCAACCACAATATGAACCCCACGACCCACAATACTACCAATCACCCCGACCTTGCTACCAACAATATGATGCCCCACTCCATGGGTATCATCAAGATTTTCAAGGATCTTTACAAGACTCCAATGACCACCAATCGCTAAACTTGGAGTTGCATCAATCGATTCTTCAAATGCAAAAAGACCGACAAGAAATGGCCATCCAAACGAAAAAGAATTATGAACTCTTGGCCAAGCTCCAAAGGGAAATTGAAGAACTTCAATCGTCTACCCAAAAAGAGACGAATGAGGATATGGCTCTTGGTGAAGGCATTCTTGGTGAGGAATTGGAGGAGGATAGTAAGTTGGATGGTTTGGTAGAGTTTGTGAGGATGTTGGGTGAAATTGTTAGCCTCGAGTTGCCCTTGTCCGAGAATGTGGATAAGCATCAAGAGCCCCTAGCTAGTGAACCAAGCAATGACTTGGAAGAGATTGAAACCGCCGGTAGAAGTTTCGATTCTCTTCTCCAAGATGATGTGGGGCCGATGAAGATGGGGAACCACAACTTGAGGAAAGTGTGGGGGTGTGCAATGAGGAGATGAGGCCAAAGCCGTTTTTTGTGCCTCGTTTCTTGGAAATGAAGCTTGCTTGTGATTGGAGACAATGCTTAGGGAGGAAGAGGTCGGTTAAGCTCGTAGGATGGATAGACCCCGGAGACTACTTGGAAGATGATTTTGGGTCTTGGGATTCCTATTTCTTGCCTCCTCCTTGGAGGCCGTGGAGGTTGGCTAGGCTCGAGCGCTTCTTGGGCCTTCATTATGATGTCGGTAGCGCGTTCGACTTGCTCCTCCATGCCCTTGAGGGCTACGGTTGAAGAAGAGTCCACTATCCTAGGTTTGACGGAGTTCCTAAAAAGAACCGTCATGTTGTATATTCCCCTTCTCTCTTCTTTAGAGTACTTGTGCTTGTATTTGTGATTTTTGTTTCTAGGACTCCTTTGTTTTTGTGGGATTCTTGTAATTGTTTTGGTATTTTGATGAGAGATGTGAGGGAGTGAATTTGATGTGTATCTTGAGTTTATTGTGATAGGTGAAGTGAAGGTGACTCCTTGAGAGGAGTGGTTAGTGATAGAGCTTGGATCGTGAGTAAGGGAGTCGGTTTTTGGGGTCATGGGAGTCATGAAGATCCTTCCCGACCGGGAAGGGTGTGTCGTCCCGACCGGGATGGGGCCGTCCCGATCGGGATGAGGGTGCCAAAAATCGAGTCCACTGGAGTGTCATCCCGATCGGGAAGGAGGCTTCCCGACCGGGAAGGGTTTATCAACCCGATCGGGATCATCCCCTACTCCTTTTTGGTGCCTCTTCTTCGACATTTAAGCCCACCCAACCATTGTATACCCCCACCTAACCTCCCTACCTTCCTTTCTCATATCATACCACCCACATACTTCATTTCCATACCTTCACCTCATTTCCTCATCACTTTACACCGAGATCCGCATCAAATCCCACCCCCTCGCACCATTACTACCTCTACCATGCGGTTCTATCAAGCTTGAAGCGGGATAGCAAAGATGAAGACAAGCAAGTGCCTATATTGATCTATGAGACGATGGAGGGAGTGAGTTGCTAACCTATGGTACGGCAACTATCCTTTCTTTTCCATTTTTGTTGTTGCTTGTTTTCCTTTGTTTATTCCCTTCCCCTTGTACACTTTTGTGTCTTGATGTCTTGGTGGCCTTCGAGGCCTCGGTAGTTGTTGCTCCCGACACTCGATGATGTGACTACATCGAGAGTCATTTCAAAATCCAAATTTTACAAGATTTTTCACTCTTTCTTTTTGAGGATTTAGTCGGATTTAGGCGGAATCCGGGCTAGGTAACTTGATTACACCTAGCCCTCCCCTCCCATTTCCTTTTACTTCCTTCTATTTATTTTCTTCCCCCTTCCATATCTTTTTCTCGCCTCGGCCCATGGTGACTTGACTACACCCCGGCCGGGCGCCTTCTACCTTTTCTTCACTTTATTTTTGATTTTTAGCTTTATTTTCGTAGTTTGTTTTCTTTTTCTTTTGTCTCTCCGCACACTACGATTGAGCATATGAGAACATTGCTCGGTTTAAGTGTGGGGGAGCGATATTCTAGCATAGTTAGCTTTATTTTCTTAGTTTTTTCGAAAAAATCTTTAAAAATCCTAAAAATTTGAAATTTTTTCACAAAAATCAAAAAGATTTTTCTTTTGTGTGTTTTCCTTTTGTGTCATTGTGTCGTATATTTGTTTTGTGTGCGTGTTTTGCCTCCCTTTCCCTTATAGGTTGCTTTAATCGCCGTTAACTTTGGAAGGCTTTCAAGACTCCCGGTAACATCTTATCCCTTTTTCTTCTTTACCTCTTGCGGAGTTTGGAGAAGATTGTGGTGTTGTGTGCTCGGGCGGAGCTTTGTAAAGTTGTGGTTGATTTGGTGGCTTGTTTGGATGATCGGGGTGGTGTGTGTGTTGTTTATGTGTTCGTTTTGTTTTGTTGCTTTTGCTTCTTTTTCTTTCGTTCTTTTTCGTCGTGTCTTTGTTTTGTGTTGTGTGTCTTGTGCGTAAACCGTTTTCGAAAACCCAGTTTAGGATCTAGTGTGTGAGTGTGTACTTTCCCTTCCTAGTAGTGTAAATTGAGTCTTGGACTTTAATCTAGTAGAATGACCCTAAATCAATGATTTCGTTGGTCCTTTACCTTGAGTCCACCTAGCTTACTAAGGATTTACTACGAGATTAGCATTTTGACCATTATGACCACCCACGGTGTGAAAAGGCCTTGGTTACCGAGTCTCGTCCCTTAAGTCACCGTGTTTAGGATTGTTAAATTAGTCCAAGTTCTCCCCTTTTTGTGGGTTTGAAGGGAAGGACGCTCCCCGACTCTCCCATTACCCTACCTCCTACACATATCCACACAATAAAATGCAATTTGATGAATTCTCTCTTTCTTGTTACACAAGGAAATGCCAAAAATGCCAAATCTTGCCAAAAAGGGCAAAGGAAAGAAAAGAAAGAAAAATGAAAGAAAGAAAAGAAATGAAGAAAAAGAAAAGGCACAAAAGCCAAAAAGAAAATAGAAAAGAAGAAAAAAAAAGAAATGGCATGGCAACAAACAAATCAAAACGTCGAAAATAAAGAAAATGCCAAAAGAAAACCCGTCTCACAAAAATAACCCCTACCTCTCAAAATAAGCCTTTTTCCGACTTTTGCCGTGAAGAGCCTACCAAAGGACCGAGTCCCGAGGAAGGATGATAGCGGCATTAGTCGGTCTTCCCTCATTTTGCATATTTCCATCTTTTTACTTGGACTAGTTAGGCGGTTTTAGACATGGGACGACCCTCTTGGCTCACGCTAAAGGGGGCGGGGTCTCACTTACCTACAGTGTCGACTAACACCGTGGTTCCTCACTTTTCCACTCCGCCGATCGTCCCGTAGTACGTTTCTAGAAAGTTAGGAGGACCTAGGTAAGTTACCAACGTTTTTGTTGCTTTTTCGTCATACTATTAGGGTGTAGTCCACCTTGGTTTGTATTGCTAGCATGGGAACGTTGTCATTTACCTCGAGTCCTAAACCGGTGTTTCATTCACCGCTTTTAGAGGGAAGCGGTATTTCTTTTGTTTCGGGTGCAACCGATTATGTGTTTGTTTGTGTGTTTGTTTGTTTATGTGTTTTGTGTCCGGTTGCATCCACAGTTTTGTCGCAAGACCCAACTTGCCTTGCGGAGTGCACTTTTCCTCTAAGTACACTCGCGTGAGTTGAAGGGGCGTAGGGTGCGCTAATACCCATTCGGCTAGTTTAGTAGTTAGTATGTGCTTACTCGAGGGCGAGTAAGGGTTAAGTGTGGGGGAGTTGATAAGTGTAGTTTGTAGTGCCTATTTGTTGTGTTTTAGTCCCTTTTTCCTTGTGGAAGGAGCGATTCATGGGCTTCTTATGCTTCCTTTAGTTCGTTTCAGGTTTCCGAGGCCGAATTGGAAGAGTTGGAGCGATTCCGACTCAATACATACACATTTTGGAGCCAACGAGATAAAGGAACGATGACTCGAGACCTTGGAATCGACCCCGAGACCTTGGGGCCCAATCCCGAGCCTCCGAGACCCGATCCCGAGTCCCGTGAATCGGTGGGAAGCCCATGAGAGGCAAGGAAGGACCAATGAGTGTTTAAGGAAGGCATACAAGACCCATCCCGTTCGGGATGGCCTCATCCCGTTAGGGATGAGGTGCTACATTAGGATGGCTGCTGTGAGCCCATCCCGGTCGGGACCAACTCGTCCCGATCGGGATGACAGAGCCGTCCTGATCGGGATGATCCGTCCCGGTCGGGAAGCTACAGAGGCAGCACGGGCCTCTTCTTTTCTTCTCCTTCACTCTTGTACCCATATATATACTCCCTTCTTGTAATTTGAAGACATCTTATCTTACCCTACATTAGTTTAAGCCTCCAAAACCCTAGATTTACTCTCACTCATTAGCTTTAATCTTCCCTTAACCTTAGTTAATCATTAGATAATTATTGTAATTAGTCTTGGATTAAGGGATTCTTGAAGATTGTTCCAAGCTTGACAACCTTGGGATTGTATTTGGGTTTCTCATTAATTCAAGTTTTCATCTTTTTCATCATAGTATTGTTGGTATAATCTTCTCTACTCTAATCCTTGTTTATTCATTCTAGTTTCAATCTTTTTATATTGTTCTTATCATTGTTCTCATTGTTCATAATGGATGTTTGGTTTATGAGTTTGTTTTCTCTTGTGATTGTTAGTTTCTCATTAATAATGAGTGAGTAGTTTCTTTGTGGGGTTAGTAGGGGGATTAGGGGTAGATTATGAATGATTAGGGTTGATTAAGGGGAAAAGGTTGTATCTTTGTTGTTAGTCACATTGTAGGCACTCTATGTGTTTGTTGATATGCTTGTGTGAGTTGTAGTGGCCATGCTTCCCATGCTTGTGTTCATCTTCTCATTGATTGCTTATTTTGTGGAAATGTTGAGAATAGTCATAGTCACGAGAGTGCCGACTAGGGTCTAAGTTGCGAGAGCCCGGACTCACCTTGACATCGGTCTAAGTTGCGAGAGCCCGGACCGACTCTAGCGATTAGGAGACACCTATACCCTTGAATCCTTGATCACCCCAATTATCCTTCTACCTCTATGAACCCGACCTACCCCACTTCTTTCCATATTTGAGTTCATCTTCTTAGTTAGACATCGTTTACTTTAGTTTATTTGTTAGATTGATCATTAGCATTGTTTAGCATTGATAGTCTAGTTCTTATTCCTCCTCCTCAATAGTTTTCCATTTATCGCTTCATGTTTGTTGGTAATCTAGTCTCGTCGTAAGCCAACCTAGTCTAAACTTTGATATACCGTCCTCGTGGATACGATCCCGACTTACCCTAGCTACTCACTAGGTTAGTCGGTGTTATATATTGATTGGCTAGGGACGTGACAAATCCCTACCATCAATTTGTCTTGGGGCCCAATCCCGAGCCTCCGAGTCATCGTTCCTTTATCTCGTTGGCTCCAAAATGTGTATGTATTGAGTCGGAATCGCTCCAACTCTTCCAATTCGGCCTTGGGAACCTGAAACGAACTAAAGGAAGCATAAGAAGCCCATGAATCGCTCCAAAGGAGCGATTCCACAAGGAAAAAGGAACCAAAACACAACAAATAGGCACTACAAACTACACTTATCAACAAACAAGCACATAATCGGTTGCACCCAAAAGAAAACAAATACCGCTTCCCTCAAACAAGCGGTGAAAGAAGCACCGGTTTAGGACTCGAGGCAAGTGACAACGTTCCCAAGCTAGACTTACAAACCAAGGCGAACTAAACCCTAATAGTATGACGATAAAGCAACAAAAACGTTGGTAACTTACCTAGGTCCTTCTAACTTTCTACAAACGTACTACGGGACGATCGGCGGAGTGGAAAAGTGAAGAACCACGGTGTTAGTCGACACTGTAGGTAAGTGAGACCCCGCCCCCTTTAGCGTGAGCCAAGAGGGTCGTCCCATGTCTAAAACCGCCTAACTAGTCCAAGTAAAAAGATGGAAATATGCAAAATGAGGGAAGACCGACTAATGCCGCTATCATCCTTCTTCGGGACTCGGTCCTTTGGTAGGCTCTTCACGGCAAAAGTCGGAAAAAGGCTTATTTTGAGAGGTAGGGGTTATTTTTGTGAGACGGGTTTTCTTTTGGCATTTTCTTTATTTTCGACGTTTTGATTTGTTTGTTGCCATGCCATTTCTTTTTTTTTCTTCTTTTCTATTTTCTTTTTGGCTTTTGTGCCTTTTCTTTTTCTTCATTTCTTTTCTTTCTTTCATTTTTCTTTCTTTTCTTTCCTTTGCCCTTTTTGGCAAGATTTGGCATTTTTGGCATTTCCTTGTGTAACAAGAAAGAGAGAATTCATCAAATTGCAATTTATTGTGTGGTATGTGTAGAAGGTAGGTGAATGGGTAAGTCGGGGAGCGTCCTTCTCTTCAAACCCACAAAAAGTGGAAAACTTGGACTAATCAAACAATCCTAAACACGGTCACCTAAGGGACGAGACTCGGTAACCAAGGCCTTTTCACACCGTGGGTGGTCATAATGGTCAAGAGTGCAAATCCCGTAGTAAATTCCTAGTAAGCTAGGTGGACTCAAGGTAAAGGACCAACGGAATCATTGATTTAGGGTCATTCTACTAGGCTAAAGTCCAAGACTCGATTTACACTACTAGAAGGGGAAAGATAGACACTCACACACTAGCCTCTAAACCGGGTTTTCGAAAACGGTTTACGCACAAGACACACAACACACAAATGAAGACTCAACGAGAATGACAAAAAAAGAGACAAAAGCAACAAAACAACACAAAACAAAACGAACACATACAAAACACAAACACCACCCCGAATTTCTAAACAAGCCACCAAATCTTCCACAAACTTTACAAAGCTCCACCCGAGCACACCACAACACACATCTCCTCCAAACTCCAAAAGAAACAAAGAGGAAAAAGGGTGAAAAGATGTTACCGGGTGTCTTAAAAGCCCTCCAAAGCTAACGGTGATTAAGCAACCTATAAGGAAAAAAAAGGGAGGCAAAGCACGCACAACATAACAAAAACACGACACAAAGACACAAAATGAAAACACACAAAAGAAAAATCTTTTTGATTTTTGTGAAATTTTTTCAAATTTTTAGGGATTTTTAAGTTTTTTTTCGAAAAAACTAAGAAAATAAAGCTAACTATGATAGAATATCGCTCCCCCACACTTAAATCGAGCCATGTCCGCATGCTCGATCGTAGGGTGCAGAGAGACAAAAGAAAAAGAAAAGAAACTACGAAAATAAAGCTAAAAATCAAAAAATAAAGTGGAGAAAAGGGTAGAAGGTGTCCGGCCGGGGTGTAGTCAAGTCACCATGGGCCGAGACAAGAAAAGATATGGATGGGGGAAAGAAAATAAAAAGAAGGAAATAAAAAGAAATGGGAGGGGAGGGCTAGGTGTAATCAAGTCACCTAGCCCGGATTCCGTCCAAATCCGACTAACTCCTAAAAAGGGGTGAAAATCTTGTAAATTGGACTAATCGATTGACTCTCGACGTAATCACGTCGTCGGGAGTCGGGAGCAACCATACTACGGCCTCGAAGGCCACTAAGATCCCATGACTCAAGGGAAGGGGGGGCAAACAATGAAAAACAAGCGATAAAAAGACGGCAAAGTAAGGATAGTTACCAAACCGAGCGGTTAGTAACTCACTTGCTCCATCGTCTCGATGATCATTGAAGGCTCGTCGCTTGTCTTCTCGGGTGCCATCTCGCTTCACACTCAAGAAGGAGTCATGGTCGGGGTAGTAATGGTGTGAGGGGATTGTATTTGATGTGAGAGTCGGTGTAAAGTGAATAGGAAATGGAGTGAGGGCATGAAAATGAAGTATATGAGGCATATGATAAGGCTGGGGTAGCTAGGGAGGTTGGGAGGGGGCATAAAACGGTTGGGTGGACTTGATTAGCGAAGAAGAATCACAAAGGGGGAGCAGAGGATCATCCCGGTCGGGAAGACTGATCCCGATCGGGTTACCTCACCCGTCCCGGTCGGGACGACCTCATCCTGGTCGGGACGGACACACAGTGAGCTCAAACCTTGGCACGCCCATCCCGATCGGGACGGCTCCTTCCCGGTCGGGATGCCGCACCCGTCCCGGTCGGGATGCCCTCACAGGATGCTCCAAATATGGCGCACCCATCCCGATCGGGACAGGTCCTTCCCGGTCGGGTTGCCTTACCCTTCCCGGTCGGGACGCCTCATCCCAGCCGGGATGGGTCTTCTTCACATCCGCAATCCCCAAAAGCTTGCTCCAAGCTTCAAAAACCCGATCCTCGTGCCTACAATCCAAGGTATATCATCGCCAATCCTCTCTAGGAATCATCTTCACTTCACCTATCTAACAAACTCAACTCATGCATCAAATTCTCTCCCTCGCCTCGCTCATCAATAATCCAAATAACAAGAATTCACAAAAATCCAACTAACTACAAGTAAGAAATATATACAATGGGACGGTTCTTGTGGAACTCCGTCAAACCAAGATGGTACTTTCTTCAATCTTTTTCAACAACCTTGAACGCTTCCATCTCCATCAAGGGCACGTAAGAACAAGTCGAAGGCCCTTGAGAAGTCTTCAATCAAGGTCGTAATGTAACCGACCACATCCCAAGGCTCCTCATGGCCTTGCCTTGACGTTCCCGGGGCATCCCGCTCTTCCAAGTTCAACGACTTGAACTTGTACTTTTGTTCCTTGGGGACATACCCAAACGTCCAACGATCCTCATGTGGCCCCAAGGGAGGCTCATCTTTGTCCTTGCTTAGCAACTTGTCGTCAAGCCCATGATTCGGGCGCTCATCTTCCTCCATATCGGAATCGTCATCCTCAAGTACATAAGAGTACTTCTTCAAGCTTTGTTCCGGTTCACCCCCTAGATCGATGTCTTTCTTGGTTTGGATCATATTGCATGTCTCATCGCTAGTAGGCGAGGTGTTGCCTTGGAGGTCAAACACTATCTTCTCCTCGCCTAACTCAAATGTGATCCTACCGTTCTTCACATCGATCATGGAACCCGCGGTGTGTAGAAATGGGCGCCCAAGAATAATGGGAGTGTTGGCATCCTCCGGCATGTCGAGCACAATGAAGTCGACCGGAATGAATTATTTCCCCACTCGTACCGGTACGTCCTCTAACATTCCTAATGGTCGATTGAATGATTTATCGGCCATTTGGAGGGTGAGGGACGTACATTTCAACTCCTTCATTCCAAGTCGGCAACAAATAGAATAGGGGATGATGCTCACACTTGCGCCTAAGTCGCATAACGCATTCTTAATCAAGAAATTGCCTATGGTGCAACGGATCGAAAAACTACCCGGATTCTTCAACTTCGGAAGCGTGGAACCTTGTATGAGCTCGCTCACCACCCTCGTGAACGCTACGGTCTCTTCCTTGTCGACGGATGTCTTCCTAGCTAGGATTTCTCTCATAAATCTTCCATATGCCGGGATTTGGGTAAGTAGTTCGGTGAACGGGACGCTAACATCCAATTTCTTCACAATACTAAGGAACTTGTCGTAATGAGTGTCCACCTTAGTCTTCATTTGCCTCGATGGGTAAGGCAACTTGATTTGGTACTTGTTTTGATCATTAAGGGTGGACTCTTCAAAGGACACTTTCCTTTTTCCCTTGTCTTGTGCTTGAAGTGGGGGAGGAGTGTCTTCTTGGGGTTTCTCGGCCTCCCTTGAGACTTACTCCTCAATTGGCATGTCAAAGCTTGGCTCTTCTTGATTCGGAGATGTCATTTCCATTGTCGGTTCTTGCATCGGCTCTTGCTCATTCGGATATGGAGGGGAGTTGTAGGATGTACCTCTCCTTGTGGTGATAGCATTTACATGCTCAAATATCGGTGTTTCACCTTGAGAAGGTAGTTGCCCCTTTTGTCTTGAGGAGCTCCCCGAAGCAAGTTGAGATACTTGAGTTTCAAGCATCTTCATACGAGCGTCTCTTACCGCATTTTCCCCTTGAATATAAGCAAAGAGCTCTTGTTGGGTTCTTGACATATCCATTTGACATTTTTGCACATCTTGAGTATTCTTTTGCATATCCATCAAAGTCTTTTGAACGTCAAAATCCCGAGGTGGGGACGATGGATTATGCGGAGTATCGGTGATGGCGAGGGGAATGCCATAATCATGAGTAGGAGACCGGCTCCTAGGCTTGCTTTGTTGTTGTTGATTTTGAGTTGCTTGTTGACGGTTCTCTTGGAACCCATGAGAATTGCCTTGACTAAGGCCTTGATTGTGGTTTTGTTGTTGTTGGAAGCCTTGGTTTCCTTTGAAACCGCCTTGATTGAAGTTCCCTTGTTGGAACCCTTGATTGTTGTTGTGAAAGGTACCTTCGTTATTTTGCTTGAAGTTGTTGAAGGGTCTTGGATTACCCATGTAACCTTGGTAACCTTGGTTGTTGTCCCTTAAGGGAGGTGGAACATAGGGACGATGTTGTTGTTGATGTTGAAAGGCTTGTTGTTGGGGGACTTGTTGGGAAGCTTGGAATTGATTAGAGTACGAGGTGCCTTGCTTGAACGCTTGAAAGGCGTTCACTTGCTCGATACTTCCACGGCAATACATAGGATCATGTCCTACTATTCCACATGTGTCGCACATCCCAAAGTAAGGTGTAGGAGGTGCGAACCCCAAAGCATTCACTTCTTGAATCAGTTGATGGTGGGATGAACTAGAGCCTTGGACTACATCGAGGTGGCTTTGGATCTTCTTGTCAATAGTCTCCATGTGTGTTTTAAGTTGAGCTCCAAGGTCAATGCTTAACTTGGTAATAGCATCGACCTCATGCATGCCTCCTCGGTGTGCCTTCCTAGGCCTTGAGTATTGCGAATTATGCATTGCCATCTCTCCGATTCTCGCCCATGTTTGGTCGTCATCGACCTCGGTGAACCTACCGTTGGAGCCCATGTTAAGAATAGCTCTCGAGTCCTCATAAAGTCCATTCCAAAATTGTTGCACTAAGAACCATTGTGAGAGTCCATGATGAGGGCACGATCTTACCAAAGACTTAAACCGCTCCCAAGCTTCATATAGGCTCTCTTCATCCCTTTGTTGAAACCCGGTGATGGAGGCCCTAAGCCAGTTCGTCTTTTCTGGAGGGTAAAACTTTTGGTAGAACGGCAAGGCAAGCTTTTTCCAAGTATCGATCCCCATGGTTGCCCTATCGAGACTCTTGATCCATTGCTTCGCTTTTCCAATAAAAGAAAACGGGAAGAGTACCCAACGAATTTGGTCTTGAGTAACCCCGGTTTGAGATATAGCGTCACAATAATCGGAGAAGGTCTCCATGTGTTGGTGCGGGTCTTCGGTGGGCAAACCACTAAAAGGGCTCCTCTCCACAAGTTGGATAAATTGAGTCTTTGCCACAAAATTCCCGGTATAGGCTTCCGGTAATGCACTCGGTCCCGGCAAGACATCCTCGGTGAATGTGGAGTGAGAGGAGAACTTAGGCATTCTTGGATGTAAGAGAGAAGATGGTGCTGTAGAGAGCGTTGATGTAGAAGAAGAGGGGGAACTAGGAGAAGAATCACCGAAGGGATTTATGAAGGTCCCTCCGGCCGTCTCTCGAGGTGAAATGCTCAAGTCGGCTCCTTGGGCTTGCCCTTGATGAGTGGTGCTTGCACTTGGTTGAGAGATCCTAACCCGATTAATCGTCCGTTGGCGAAAGGCTCGAAAGAGTCTCTCCGGCTCTGGATTAAAGAGATAGAAGTCGCCTCCCCTCCTAGGCATACACTACACACTAGAACAAACGTAAGAACACCTAGTGCTTTTTGGGCACTAGGTAACGACAATAACAAACACAACTAGAGACAAAGAGAAAAGAAAGCTAAGGAAAGAAGAGAAACTAGAAAATATTCACAAGAGAAGATGGGAGAGCACAAAGAAGGGTAACTAAGTCTAGAGATAAGCAAACTAAGTCTAAACAATGCACCGTCCCCGACAACGACGCCAAATTGATGGTAGGGATTTGTCACGTCCCTAGCCAATCAATATAACACCGTCTAACCTAGTGAGTAGCTAGGGTAAGTCTGGATCGTATCCACGAGGACGGTATATCAAAGTTTAGACTAGGTTGGCTTACGACGAGACTAGATTACCAACAAACACGAAGAAGCGATAAATGGAAAACTATTGAGGAGGAGGAATAAGAACTAGACTATCAATGCTAAACAATGCTAATGATCGATCTAACAAATAAACTAAAGTAAACGATGTCTAACTAAGAAGATGAACTCAAATATGGAAAGAAGTGGGGTAGGTCGGGTTCATAGAGGTAGAAGGATAATTGGGGTGATCAAGGGTATAGGTGTCTCCTAATCGCTAGAGTCGGTCCGGGCTCTCGCAACTTAGACCGATGTCAAGGTGAGTCCGGGCTCTCGCAACTTAGACCCTAGTCGGCACTCTCGTGACTATGACTATTCTCAACATTTCCACAAAATAAGCAATCAATGAGAAGATGAATACAAGCATGGGAAGCATGGCCACTACAACTCACACAAGCATATCAACAAACACATAGAGTGCCTACAATGTGACTAACAACAAAGATACAACCTTTTCCCCTTAATCAACCCTAATCATTCATAATCTACCCCTAATCCCCCTACTAACCCCACAAAGAAACTACTCACTCATTATTAATGAGAAACTAACAATCACAAGAGAAAACAAACTCATAAACCAAACATCCATTATGAACAATGAGAACAATGATAAGAACAATATAAAAAGATTGAAACTAGAATGAATAAACAAGGATTAGAGTAGAGAAGATTATACCAACAATACTATGATGAAAAAGATGAAAACTTGAATTAATGAGAAACCCAAATACAATCCCATGGTTGTCAAGCTTGGAACAATCTTCAAGAATCCCTTAATCCAAGACTAATTACAATAATTATCTAAAGATTAACTAAGATTAAGGGAAGATTAAAGCTAATGAGTGAGAGTAAATCTAGGGTTTTGGAGGCTTAAACTAATGTAGGGTAAGATAAGATGTCTTCAAATTACAAGAAGGGAGTATATATATGGGTACAAGAGTGAAGGAGAAGAAAAGAAGAGGCACGTGCTGCCTCTGTAGCTTCCCGACCGGGACGGATCATCCCGATCAGGACGGCTCTGTCATCTCGATCGGGACGAGTTGGTCCCAACCGGGATGGGCTCACAGCAGCCATCCTAATGTAGCACCCCATCCCGAACGGGATGGGTCTTGTATGCCTTCCTTAAACACTCTTTGGTCCTTCTTTGCCTCTCATGGGCTTCCCACCGATTCTCGGGACTCGGGATCGGGTCTCGGAGGCTCGGGATTGGGCCCCAAGGTCTCGGGGTCGATTCCAAGGTCTCGAGTCATCGTTCCTTTATCTCGTTGGCTCCAAAATGTGTATGTATTGAGTCGGAATCGCTCCAACTCTTCCAATTCGGCCTCGGGAACCTGAAACGAACTAAAGGAAGCATAAGAAGCCCATGAATCGCTCCAAAGGAGCGATTCCACAAGGAAAAAGGGACCAAAACACAACAAATAGGCACTACAAACTACACTTATCATTTGTGTGTTTGTTTGTTTGTTTGTGTGTTTTGTGTCCGGTTGCATCCACAGTTTTGTCGCAAGACCCGACTTGCCTTGCGGAGTGCACTTTTCCTCTAAGTGCACTCGTGTGAGTTGAAGGGGCGTAGGGTGCGTTAATACCCATTCGGCTAGTATAGTAGTTAGTATGTGCTTACTCGAGGGCGAGTAAGGGTTAAGTGTGAGGGAGTTGATAAGTGTGATTGTAGTGCCTATTTCGTAGTGTTTTGGTCCCATTTTCCTTGTGGAATCGCTCCTTAGGTGCGGTTTATGGGCTTCTTATGCTTCCTTTAGTTCGTTTCAGGTTCCCGAGACCGATTTAAAAGAGTTGGAGCGATTCCGAGTCGATACATACACATTTTGGAGCCAACGGAGTAAAGGAACGATGACTCGAGACCTTGGGACCCAATCCCGAGCCTCCGAGACCCGATCCCGAGACCCGTTCCCGAGTCCCGAGCCTCCGAGACCCGATCCCGAGTCCCGAGAATCGATGAGAAACCCATGAGAAGCAAGGAGGGACCGAAAGAAGCTTAAAGGAGGCCTACAAGGCTCAACCGGTTCCGGTTGAGCTCAACCGGAACCGGTTGAGGCGCACAAAAGAGAGGTGTTCTGTGAAGGGTCCATCCCGAACGGGACCAACTCATCCCGAACGGGATGAGCCCAGTTCAGGCCGCACTCCTTTCTTTCTTCTCCTTTCCACTTGTAACCCTATATATACTCTTCCCTTATTTTGTTAAGTGGATGCACTTCATTAGACCTTAAACCCTAGACTACTTTAGGTTAGATTAGATTAGATTAGTGTAGATTAGTCGATAATTAGTAGTTAATCTTAGATTAGCTCTTGTATTAAGGAATTCTTGAAGATCTTCACCAAGCTTGACAACCTTGGATGATTATTTTGGGTTTTCTCTTTTATACAAGTTCTTATTCTTCCTTCCATCCTCTAGTTTGGTATAATCCTTTTCCCTTTCTCTTAATCTTGTTTAAGTTGTTCAAGTTTGAATCTTTAGTTGATTGATTGTTCTTGTTCATTGTTATTACTAGTTTGTAGATGTTTGTTTTGTTCCTTTTGTTAATCCATCTTGTTTATGTTACTCTTAGTTTGATTATGTTAGAGTAGTGTTCTTGCTAGGGTTAGTAGGGTGATTAGCGTGTTAATTGGGTGATTAATGGATTGTTAGAGATGTTGGTGGAAGATTTGGGTTTCCTCTTGGTTTGATGCATATCACATGTTTGTTGAAATCCTTGAATGACTAAGTAGTTGCAAATACTTGTTTTTCTTGCCTTTTCTCTTGTGGGTGATAGTTTGTTTGTGGGTTCGGTTCCCTCACTAAGTTGTGAGAGCCCGGTGAGGACGACCCCTAGGTCGGTCTAAGTAGCGAGAGCCCGGATTCGACCTAGGCCACTATAGCGCGCTAGTAACCCCGTTTGTCATGTGTGTCGCCGAGGTGGGTTCTAGGTGGAACCTCTAGGTGGGTCTAAGTTGCGAGAGCCCGGACCAACCTAGATCACCCTACTACCTCCTTCACTCTAGTTCCTCCTCGACCATTCCGTTACCCCTTTGACCCCGACCTAATCCTAGCCCGTTTCCTTATTTGTGTTCCTTAGTCATAGTCTAGTCTCTTCCCCTTCTTATCACCGTAGTTTAGCTTAGTCCGTTGACTTAGTCTAGTAATCGGGTGACCTTAGTCTAGACGCCTCTTACCGTCCCCGTGGATTCGACCCGACTTACCCTATCTACCATAGGAATAGCCGGTTTATTATTGACGGTTGGGATTCCACGACAAATCCCATACCATCAAAGACTAACCAATATTGCATGGAGATACAAACTTTCAAGAAAGATGAATTTGAAAGCCTAAGTGAGGCTTGGGAAAGATTTAGAGATCTGTTGCACAAATGTCCACACCATGGAATACCCGATTGGCTAACTACCCAAACATTTTATAACACCCTTTCATCGAGAACCAAGAAGAAACTCAATTCGGCCGCCGGAGGAGATTTCTCTTCTCTCACTGATGAGGCATCTAAGAATATTATTGAAAAGATGGCAAGGAGTGATTCTAGAATGGGTCAATCGAGGGATTCAAGAAAGAAAGTTGAAGTGAACTCATCTTAGAGTTCTAGTGAATTGAAACTTCAAGCAGAAGTTGAAGAATTGAAAAAGAGAATGGATGTCATGAGTTCTAAGCCTACTCCTAGAGGTATGTACCAAATTCAAGGGAGTGTTCCATCAAGGCAACCATCACCTCCAAAACAAATAACTTGGGAAGTTCAATGTGATCATTGTGGCAATTATGAGCATGATTCTAACTCTTGTATTCCTAATGAAGAAACTTATGTTGAAGAGCCAAATGAAGTCCAAGCTATACAAGTGTATGGGCAAAGACCTCAATTTGATCCCTTTTCCCACACTTACAATGCCGGCACAAGGTTTCATCCCAATTTTTCTTATGGAAATCAAAATGTTGGAATAGTTGTCTGTAATCATAAATGCGTGAATAGTTAGTCAATAGTACGTGATGCAAATACAACAATTAACTATATGATGAGTCGTGACGGGTCCTGAATTTCGGGACGAAGTTACTTATAAGGAGGGTAGACTGTAATACCCCATTCTGATTATTCACACTACGTTATTAATCATGTTAGTTTGGTGATTGGTTGATCTATCAGTTTGGTAGAGTTAGTCGTTCCGTACGAGAAGTAAACTTCGAGACGAAGTTCCATATAAGGAGGTTAGAGTGTAATACTTGTATTTCATGTTATCCCGGTCTCTTTAATTTAATGGATAGTAATATAAGATATGAGTGAACCCGTTTCTTTCAACCTATTTCTAATACCCGTTAAACTAACCCGCATTGCCTTATACTCCCTCCGTTTCTATGATTTCTTCCACCTTAAAAGTGGCACATTTCTTAAGAAAAACAATAAAATAAGTAAAAGTAGAGAGGGAGTAAAGTAAGTGGGCCACCTAGGTAAGAGAGAAGTGTGATAGAAAAAAGGAAAGTGGAAGAAATCAAAGAAATAGTTGAAAAAGGAAATGTGGAAGATATCAAAGAAACAGAGGGATTACGTATTATTCACCTAATAACCCTATTAAATTAATGACTTACTTTGTGCATTGGTTATGATTCACGCACACCACTCCCTTTTCCCATATTTGGGTTCACAATTGCCGCACACCGTCATTATCAAGCCCACCATCTCATTACGTGTCTTTATTTAATCCTTGATCTATTCTGCCGCACAAAAAAAAAACCTGCGACCAGTTCCATCGAGTAACCATCCTGATCGTCAACATACACGGTAAAAGAGAAGAAAATGGAGAATTTCAGGAACGAGTCGGGCCGTCGGTAGAGTAAGATCACGACCATGTATGCATCTCTAGGTATATTTCGCTGTCCTATTTTACCGTCGTTAGTATTTCCTGATATCATATTAGATGGGCCACAACTATAGTAGGGCCAAGGTCGGGGTTGTTACCAACGTGAGGCCGTCGCTGTTCGCTATTGTTGACGGGCTGTGTTGTTCTCCGGTTGGAGGGATAGTGAGGGAGTCGTAAGGTCATTGTTGTCGGTGAACTATTGTTGTTACTGAGTACTGTTGTTTGTGGTTATCGGTGAGGGTGTCGTTGTTTTTTTGCGTGGTATCTAGTTCGTGGCTTAGGGTGAGAGTCGTAGGATATAACTATTAAGGTGTCTACTGTTAGTTGATTGTTGTATTAAATATAAAGTTCTACTGTTAGTTGATTGTTGTATTAAATATAAAGTTTGAGAGTATTATTATAGTGTAGTTAGAAAGTGGATTTTATCCTTTGGTTTGAGAGTATTATTACAAAGTTTACTGTTATTCCTATAATTTTATATGGCTATCGTTATTATAGCATGGAGTCGGGTAATAGACACCTTGGTATCATCTAAGTAGGATGGTATCGATCATATAATAATAAGGGACGGCTAATTAGAGTTAGGGTACATTTTATTTACTCTATTTTAACTACGTTATTAGGATGATATTAATTTATGTATACAACATTTTATTAGGTTCGGACTTCGTAGAAATTCCGTGGTGAATTATACTAACGACGTGGTAGTGACCTGCTGATTAGGTAAGGTTATCCTTACTCAGTTTACGTTGTATGTATGCATGCTGTATGATATGTAATGGTATAATGGTGATATTGAGATTGGCTGTGTGCCTATTGAGATTGTGGTTGTGTGCCTATTAAATTGCGGCTGTGTGCCTATTGAGAAAAGCTAGCTAGGACTAGCTAGGCCCGGTTGATCTCGGGACCTTCCCTGATGTTTCCTCTTAGGAGAGCCTAGGAAGGGTTTGCACACCCGGACTAACGGGGCGTGACTGCGGTCGCGATAGATACTAGGAATGACGATGATGATGATGATGATGATACTGATACAGATGTTTGTGATGTTGGTTGTACTAATGTTATTTAATGTTATTGTAAACTGACCTGGTGTGTATGTCTGATGTGTCTGTGATGATCCGATTGATATTTCCGATCAATTGGGGAGCCGTCTATAATGCAGGTTATGTGTATTAAGATGTGTTTGGATGCCGGGATATATGTACGGGGATTGGGGTGACCGCGACTTATGAGTCCAGACGTAGTACGAGTGAATGCATAGGCATTCCCGTTTTTATAGAAGGTGTAGCTTCCACTGTATAACCAGAGTTGTAATAGTTAATGAGTGTTATTGTTTAAATCATGTGGCCGGTTTGACATTCCATATTGTATTGTAATGAGCTACTACCTCGGGGAACCGAGATGGTAACGTCCTTATTTACTTGGGAATGTCTGGTAAGGCTCCTACGTAAATGAGGGTGTTACACACTTTTTGTTCAAGATACCTCGATGGTGTGGAGACAATCTTTAACAGGTCCAAGAGAAATGATGATGATGCTTTGGATGTTAGTTGTTCCATATACCATTCTAGTGGTAGGGCTATTGATATGAAGGAGAACATGCGTATAGATGATATTAGTTTAAAACAAGCGCACCGTTATGTATTGCTTCACTCCGATGAGATGAAAGAGGTTCTCGCGTAAGTATTACAAGTATTTATTTTATGATTTTCAATCATCACGTACATGTTATATTTTAACAAAAGTTTTCATTTGAAGCGAATTCATCAAACAAAAGAGGCAACATCATCACGTTAGAGTCTCTAAAGAGGATGAAAATAAGTGGATGATAAATGAATTTCCCGAGTGGCTTCAACTCCAGGTTTTATTTCCGAGTAATTTTAATTTTTATCAATTTATTCTTAAGGACTAAAAGTTTGTAATAATATCTCTCGATTAATTATGTGTAATATCATGGTTTATTGTCGTAGGTTCAAAATTTAGACACAACTACTGATGATGGACGGTTGAGAAAAGCATTAGCCGGTGGCTTAAGCATCTATGGTAAAAGAATGAAAGGATTTATAATAAACGGGTATAAATTTCAGACAATTGGTCGTGAACGGCAAAGAAAAACACAAAGTTCTGGTATTATGGTTGAAGCAGAAGGAGATCATTATTATGGGAAGTTGACGGACATTTATGAGCTAGATTATTTTGGTCACTACAAAATTGTGATGTTTCGGTGTGATATGGTGGTTATACGCAAGGGTATAAAGTTGTTTCCAGATGGAAGTATTTGCGTAAACTTTGATAAATTGATGCACACTGGGCGTAGTATATAAGAAGATCCTTTTGTATTCTCATCTCAAGCAAAACAAGATTTTTATGTGGAAGACGAGATGAAAAAAGGATGGTCGCATGTGATTAGGACCAAGCCAAGACACTTGATTTGCACAGGTGAAATGTTGTCATAGGAGTTACTAATGTTGGGTTGCTGTTTGTTTTTTAGTAATGGATGTGGACCGATTTGAATTGAGAATCTTTTATACCTTTATTTTCCTTTTCTTTTATTGTTAGTGATTTTGTGGTTAGACAAATGGATCATGATGCAATAGTCTGATAAATATTTGTTGTTGATCATGTTTCAACTTAGAAATTGTCTACTGATTAATGATTGTTGTTAATTCTTTGTTTGATGATCATTTAAAGATACTAATATTTTGTTTCTTGTTACATAAAAGATTAACAACATCTTCAATCGACAATGAACTACCGAAGTAAAAGAACAATGGCTCAAGGAACAAATGCTCAAGCGACAAAAGATGAAGGATCAAAAGTCGCAAAGATGTTGACATTTTCTAAAGTACTGTCGACGCTAGAAGTTCCACCAAAACAAAATGATGGCAGATGGGGACCATTTTTTCATACAAGTAAGGTGACATCGCACCATGATATTGGGAAAGATCAAAGCTCTTACGTTCCTGAAGCTCCTGTTATCAAGTCAAATTCATTCAAACCACCTAAAAATAGCTTACATGCTTCTACTCAAAGAGCCCGGCTTGATGAAAATCACCATGTAAATGAGGTCACAAAGTCAGATCCCATTTGGATAAACCGTGCACTTGAACATTCAAAACAGAATCGTTCTATTGAACCAGCAAAACAGAGTCGTCCTACTCAACTTACAAAACAGAATTGTATGGGTTTACCAAGTACTGTGGGTAGTTCACATCCCCGAGTTCCTACTGGTGGTATAGCTGCTATGGAAACCAATGATGTGATGCACACTTCCTCAATGCCAACATCGAGTAAAGATCCCAAAGTCAATAATACGAAGGTGTTGCAGCGTGTGTCTAGTAACCCCACAGAAATCAGCAGGTCTACAGAGTTGAGTAAATTGGCGAGGAAACCATTGTTGGCTACTAATGCAACAAACGTGTAACACCCCGATTTTATAAATTAAATTAAATTAAAGTAATGTTCGTATTTTTATTTTTTATGATTTAACTCGTAATTCGTAAAATTATTTTAAAATGAATTCATCGTTTAATCGTTACAAACTCCTAAAATTCTATTTGACTCGGAAACTCTTCTTATATTTAAAACATATTTTTATTTTTATTTCTGTTTCGATTCATTTTATACATTTAATTTAATTCTTATCGAAAGTCTATTTCGACGATTTAAATTCTAAATTCTTTTTATTTAATTTAAGCTCGAATTTCTATTTTCGGCTCGAAGTTAATTTATTTTATGTTTCGTCAAAACATCTATTGTTTTTTTCTTAAGAAATCAATTTAGTTCAGTTTATCGAAAATTTATTTTTGATCGGGAAATTCTATTTCACCGTCTAATTATTTAATTCTATAAGCTTCGTTTTCGTCTCAAGTAACTCATTTTATTTGACGACCCGATTATTTATTAATCTTTTTAAGTCGTTTTAATTCGATTCGTGGATCAGTCAACTTATCATTACGGAATTCGGCTCCTAACCGATTCATTTAATTTAATCCGTACAATCTATCTATATAAAAATATTAAAAGTCATGTTGAGTGTTATTTGAGTGACATGTGGCATTATAAAGATGGAACATTTGTCACCCTCACCCTCTAGCAAAAGATTAAAAGAATTAATTATTCTTCATGTTCTCTATTGATTTATGACAATTATTACTAAAGCGTCACAATTATGAAATTAACCTTTCGTTTAACCAAAAAGAAAAAAAAAATCTCTTAATGTGAACATTTGAAGGCTATTTTAGTCGCTTGGTCATAAAGTACTACGACTAAGAATTAATCCAATTATTTTTATTAGTTGTTACGTTCAAGTTTGGATCTATACTAACAAGATGACGACCTTATGAAAATTGCAATGTGGTGGTTGATCACTGGTTGAAAATTTCAAAATATCTTAATGCAGGTTCAAGCGAAGACCGAAAATATTGAGCCAGAAGGATTCAACAACACGTCGCCTGGTTGCCAACATAGGCCGAAGATGTTGAACTAACATCGACAATCCACCATGGACAACAAGCGGTCAAAGAAAATAGAAATGGAGATGTAGGCATCTAGCAAGTGGCCAAAGAACAAATGAAAATTATGAAACTACTATACTAAATAATTTAATTAGATTTATAAAAACAGTATTTTGCCAACTTGTACTCCCTCCGTTTCATTGATTTCTTCCACCCTAAAAGTAGCACATTTCTTAAGAAAAATAATAAAATATGTAAAAGTAGAGAGGAGGTAAAGTAAGTGGGCCACCTAGGTAAGAGAGAAGTTTGGTAGCAAAAAAAGAAAGTGGAAAAAATCAAAGAAATGATTGAAAAAGAAAATGTGGAAGATATCAATGAAACAGAGGGAGTAGTGTTTGGTTTACTATGGAGTATAAACAGATAAATATTAAAAAACATTCATAATAGTTTACTCAATATACTAATATGTCTAGGACAAAAAAAAGTGGCGAGACTCTTACGGGAGTATAGAAGAGTCCCGTGAATTCCACGGGCAAAAGAACTAGTGTATACTTATTTCTGAACCCATACACTTTTTCTTATTTGTTGAGGTGAATTCAACCCTTCATATTACATTCAGCCCCTCTCCTTTGTTTTTTCACAGCGCTTCAATTTATTCACCCCCCTTATTACTGACATTCATTCCCCTTCCTTTTTTTTAATACACCCACCGCTTCACCTTTGTTTTCCCCATTTTGTCATGTTCAACTCACCCTCTCTTCACCTTCTCTATCATTCACGTTGCTCCCCCGTGGTCTTCACTCATTTGATTTGAGTTTCTTCGTCAATCTCTTATTTACTCCTCTGATTTTCTTGTCCGTTGTTGTTGTCCCCTGTTTTCGGCCTCTGTCTTCGCCATTTCTATTCGTTGCTGCTGCTGCAATTTGCTACTACTATTGCTGCGTATTGCTGTTGTTGCGTCCTGCTGCAGCAGTGTTCGTTTGTCGCTGCTGCTGCGTCTTGTTTCTTCTCCTCTTCTTCTTTTTCGTTCTTCTTCGTCAACTGCTCTTGTTGGTGCATGAGTTGCTGCTACTTTCTGCACCTGCTGTTGTCTTCTTCTAGGCCGATTGGTAGGTAACCACCCTTTATTCTCCCTCCGCTTTCTTCTTCTGGTTTTCATCCTGGTCGTCGTTGTTGTCGATTACTCGATCTGCTGCTGTGATGCGCATTTTGCTGCTGCTGTCACGTGTTGTTGTTGCTATTGTGCGTCGCTGTTTGTTCGTGGCATCTGCTGCTGTTTCGATCTTATTATTCTCGTTAATCTGTTCTCGTTCCCGATCTTTTACTACTCTTTTCTTCTTTTTCTTCTTCTCTATTTTCTTGCCTGTTCGTGTCATTCCTTTATCCATTTCTGTATCGTGTGTTGTTGTTGCTTCTCATGTAGCTGTAATGTTCATATTACTGCTGCTCTTGTTGTCGGTTTCGTTCGTTTAGTGGTCCGGATCCTCTGGCTGCTGCTGTCCGGCTTCTACTGCGTGTTGTTTGTTACGGAATGCGATTTAGTTGATGTCATTTTGCTGCTTATGTCATTTCAATCTCGTCTTCCTACTTGCCCATTTCCTTCTTCTTTATTTCGTTCTCCGTCCTTCTTCCTTCTGTCATTTCTGTTGCTACTGTCCTTCTTCTATCGTATTTGTCGATTCGATTAAGTTCGGTCTTCATGCTTCTATTTTTGACACATCGTTTCTATTTCCGTCTTGTGTCGTATACCTCTCATTCTGTTATTTTGTCTACTCGATTGTCGTGGTGAATCTTCGAAAAGAAAGATTAGTGATTCTACAACTTGGAGCTTAAGGACGACATTTCTACTGATTTGAAGCCTGGGTTGATCAAGAAGGACGAGTTCGAGTTCGTTTCGGATGTCGACCTAAGGTAACTTTAGGACCTTACTCGATTTTATATCATATGTTTGAGTAGTAGTATGTAGTAAATATTTTAACTTTGGTTTTCTAATTTTAGCTATTTATTATTTGCTACAAAATATTAATTTTTATTTTAAATTGTGTACCTTATAAATATTTTACGAGTTTTCGATATCGTTTTATAAATCGTCAGTAATTTTATTATTTATGATCGTTATAATATTTTGTTGGTTATCGTGACACTAGTAATTAAATAATAACAATTTCATATTTCGTTAATTTATAATTTTAACTCAAAATCGTATTTTTATATTATAATCGAGATTTGTGTACTTGTTCATTAAATTAATTTCGTTCTGCGACTTATATTAATAAATGAGAAAATAGTCGATTTTGTTTTAAATATTCTTAGTCGAGACTATTTTCACTAATAATCTCTTATTTATTTCTGATTGACTATTTTTAGTAAAATCCGTATTTTTATTAATAAAAGCTATTTGTTAAAAACAATTTGAAATCTTTGTAAACCTCATTTCATTTATATAACTCGCTGACTCAATTAATTTTGATATCGTTTTTCTTAAAACATCTCTTTTCTAAAATTTATTAGTTTTAAGTCGATTTCCTAATTATTTACAAAATACTATGCCTTGACTTATTCTATTTTATTTATATTTTAGTAACGAATTTAGAAATATATTAAAGTTACGATAACGACGATAATAATAAAAATGTTAATTTCGTTAGAAATATTATTTCTATATATTTCACTTATTTTAATAACTTACGTATTTTCTATAACAATAATTCTATTTTCAGTAAGTTTCTAAAATTAGTAAGTTTCTATTTACAGAAAGTTTCTCTTTTAATATATAATGTTTACTCCCTTTATCTCCATATTATTTATGAAGATTATATCTTCTCAATGTCGATAATGGCTCTTTTGGAGTTATTGAATAAGGACAAGTGTGAGGTTTAGAGTAATATATTCTGGGGTTTACATTTTTGCCATCAACTATAAGGCTGGTGTGTCTTTATGGGGCACACTGGTTGTTGAACTGAGCATACATGGTGTTCGGGAGTGTGTGTACATTTTGACCTTAAACTCCTGCCTCGTAGTGTAAGACGTCGTCGGGTTGAACTGAGTATTTATGGTGCTCGGGAGGGGTGTGCATATTATCTTAAACTAGGGCCACGCATTTATAAGTCGCCGTCCTATTATGGTTGAGTAGCCTAGTTAGAGATCGGAGTTTGATTTGTTTGAACTAAGTTCTCGAAGCTAGTTCTAATATTCTCCTAGTGAAAGTCTAGCCGTCATCACTAATCCTATACATAACGCCATTTGAATATTTTTATTATTATCGTTACGTTTTGGTTTGCAGGTTGACAAAGATTTGAAGTTTTCTTCTGAAAACTTGTTCTGATTTTATTTTTCCAATACTTTAAGTTTTCTCTGAAAGCTTATTTTTATTATATTAATGTTTTCCATTTTAATTATTTTGATATAATAATACTATTATTTTCCATATGATATAATATGGCTGGGAGAACGTCCGAGTTACTCCCCACTGACGTGGCTGTTATGTTTATAACATGACAGGTATTTGCTGCTGGGTTTTGGGTGTGAGCTAGCGAGTAGCGTGGATCCTACTCTTTCTTTATATAGTAATTTATGGATTTGTATAACCCGTTTGGAGAATTTCCTTTTTAGCCCTTTTGTAAAAAGAGGCCTTTGTATAGATTTACCATTTCTTTTAATAAGATATAGTTTGTCAGTGTGTTTTAATCCCAACTCTACAGTGTTTCCGCCACTGTATTACGTTAGAATTTCTAGGGGATTACAAATGAATTTCTTCACTTGCAGGACATCACATTGCTCCGTCAGTGCTTTCTAAAATATCATCTAGTGCGTAGTATAGAGGTGTGCGTTTACCAGTAGGTATTGATCAACATGTGCGTACTTCACATCCCCCTGAGGGTAGGCTAGCTGCTATGGAAACCAATGATGTGATGCACACTTCCTCAATGCCAATATCGAGCAAAGTTCTCAAAGCCAATAATCAATTTGGCGAGGAAACCATTATTACATAATCAATTTGGTGCATTCCTTTACGATACAAATGTGGCACTTGATACTGAAAAATTGCCATTAAGAGCTCCTGATATAGGCTTCTAGTCAGCTAATAAAGAAAACGAATCAGTTGGATCAACACCATTTAAACTTAGGCGTCGAAGTTTGATACCGGAGTGGCCCGATGATGTCAAATTTGATGAGAAAGAAGAAGTTCTAGCCATAGGTAAGTTTCTTCATCCCTTTCTTATCCTATTATATAATTTGCTTGTTTTATTCTTATCCAAGTCATGTGCTCTAAATGCCCATACAACCCACTACTTCAAACAGGTTGCTATTATGTTGTTTGCTGAAGCATCACATCGGATGACTTGATTTATTCCGTTTATTAACAAGCATTCGATAAGTTGATGTGTGTGAGTGATGTATCACGCCCGTTTGGATATGGATTTGGCGTGAAAAAAAGTGATATATCTGGATTGCAAAATTTGTGCATTGTCAAAGCACTGTCTGTTTTGATGTGCATAAGTTAACATTTGTTTTACAAGATCAAAATTTGTACATTGTCAAAGCACTGTCTGTTTTGATGTACATAAGTTAATATCTGTTGTACACGTCGATATTTTTACATATTTAAAGCACTGTCTGTTTCGATGTACATAATTTACTATGTGTTGCACATGTTCACAATTTGTACATAGTTAAAATAGTGTCTGTTTTGATGTACATAGGTTAATATCTATTGCACATGTTCAAAATTTGTACATTATCAAAGCACTGTCTGTTTTGATGTACATAAGTTAACATTTGTTGTACATGTCGATATTTTTACATATTTAAAGCGTTGTTTATTTTTATGTACATAAGTTAATATCTGTTGCACATGTTCAAATTTGTACATTATCAAAGCACTATCTATTTTGATGTACATAAGTTAATATCTGTTGTGCATGTTCAAAATTTGTACAGTAATCAGAACACTGTCTGTTTTACACGTGGCCGATTTACCCGAATTGAAGAAAAAATAAATGAGTAGTACAATAAATGAAGTTGTTTAATTTCACCTTTATCGTCTACTTATTCACATCATCTCACAATATCTACTTATTTTCACATGCATCTCACTCAATCTATTTTCTTTTCGTTAATTAAATTTACATTATGAAAATTTTATGCAAGGGGTGGTTTATAAATAATGAGGTTGAAGATAGATTAGCAACTATAAACAACTCAAGGCAGCAGAAGATGCATAATCTTTCCTTCATTTTCAATCAGTCTCATCAGTTTGAGACATATGATAAACGATCTTCGTCAACAACCGAAGTTATGTGCAGCGAAGATTACATGGGGAATTTTTTGAAAAACTTCCATCTTATGTTGATAAGGCTAACACGGCTATTGTCTTTAAAAGATGGGCGCAGATGTTCCTATTACACTCCGATGCACCCCGTTGGATTGTGGATTACAATAGAAGCTTGATAACATTGATCCGTGATGGAATGAATGTTGTACTTAGGGGTGGAATTATTGTTTCAAAGAGATGCAGATGCTATTTGACAGATAATGTACATGCACAAACAGTATTGCACAATTATCATTTGGTAACTATTGATTGTAAGGAAAATAAACACTTGGAAACTATTGAGTGTGCTAAAGAAGAAAGTGTTCTATATAGATTGATATTAATTACATTAGAAGAGTAGAAAGAGTTGGATGAATTATGTAAAAAGTTGCGCAGTGGAAATGAAATTTTAATTCTCATGGATATTAATTAGCTTAATTTTTTTTATTAATTTGTATGTTTTGGTACACATAAGTTACTTTGTATTGAACATAAGGCATACAAATATATGATAAACGGGTGTATATAATTTGATAAACGGGTGTATATAAGTACATAGAGACCATAGTTCAAATAAACGGGTGAAGATAATAATGATTTTTTGTGAATACGTTACTCCGTACAATAGATCATTCAATAATGAAAATTTCTTCTTGGCTGTAGAGCTTTTTACATAATCTACATCTTTTTAAATAATCTTCTTATGAAACATGTGATCTGTAATCTTCCTCTTCTGTAGTTTCAATAATCTTCAAATGTTTATTGAAACTACAGAAGCCCCTATAAATACACCCCCCTTGCACACACAAATCATCAATTATTCACAACGTTCACACATCCAACATCCATAACATCCACAAAAATCACAATTCCTGAAAATTCACAACATCAATTCACAACCCGAAATTCTAGGCAATTTTAGAAATCCTGTAGCAAACCCGAGATCGAAACTCGTCAAAGACCCGAGAGCAAAACTCGTCAAATCCCCTCATTAATCATACACACCATAACTCACCTATATACATCTTATCGCTCCCGCGCCTAGGCCGCTACTACGAGTCCGTTTTCGAGATAATCAAGCATGTAGGTTGAGGGTGTTACAAATCCCGACTTCTCCCTTTTCTTCTCTTTCTCTCGTCCGTCCGTCTTCTTATTCTAGTCGTCGTCACGTCTTTTTTTTTTATTTCTTTTCTCGTTTCTAATACCGATATTATCGCAACTATCTAATTTTTATACAAAAAACGATTATTCTTAAAATACGATACCGAATCTATAGTTGAATATCGTATCTAATCCATATCATTGATGCTAAGATAATCGTCATATAGTCCTAAAAATGAAACACGACGATTTCGACGCGGAGAGAATCTATTTTGTCTTAGTTCAATTTTCAGACGATTAACAAACATCTTTCTAAAAAGTCGCTCCGAATATTCGATATTGAATCCATAATCAAGTGTCGAATATGACGAGTATAAAAATTGAAGTCGAGTATAAATCGTATCATATTTTTACGCGACTTAACAAAATTATTGATTTTTCCGAAAGCAATTTCAAAATCAAAACAAAACGAACCATAGTTCGTACAGGGGGCACTCGATCGAGTGCCTAGCCCACTCGATCGAGTGGCACCCCAAAAACCGATGCATAAACTTTTTTTCGAGACCACTCGATCGAGTCCCTCAATGACTCGACCGAGTGGCTCCTGATATTGCAAAATAGCGAGTCCGTAAGAATCTTTCGAGTCCCGATAAAATATTTTTAACGACTTTGGTCAACACGTGTCAAGTCTATCACGTGATTCATGTTTTCAAAACCATGCATCATATCATATTTACATCATTTATTCAATTTGCAAACCGTTACTAACCCGTTTGTCCCTTGTCTTCTCAATTTATTTCCATATTTGTTTTATTGTACTAAAACGAATCTCGCATGCTAAATACAACTTTGACGTTACTTTTAGATGCATTAAATCGACATAGCAATTTATTCAAATATTCGCATGTTTAGTCAAAACATTGTTTGCATATCATCTCATCGTATTACTAACGCGCGTATTCAAAAATCAAACGATATCTTAGTAGAGGCCGCTAACTGCGGGCGGGGTTGGGTGTTCTTTCTGAACTTCCCAACACATACCCTCACCCCTTACTCAGAACCATCGTTTCCGGATATCCGAATCCATTGGCACACGAGAGTCATTCAATACACGGTGTCCGATAATGTCGTTATCGGTATCACAATTCAAAGGGACGAACCCCATAAACTCTGATATCCAAATGGGCCATACTTTATGCATGGCCCACTACTAAGATATAGAGTGGGTTCGAATGGGCCCGAACTCCTACAAAGTTCGGTGGTGACTCCACTTCGATTTAAATTTCAATTCGATCCATCTCACATGAGATTCATTCGCCGCCCCAAACCCGCGCGTGGCCGCGTCGGGGTAGACCTATGTCATGTCCACAATTTGGTGACTCCACTGGGGATAACTGATGCGTGACTTACCATCGGCATCCTTAGGGTGAGACTCGAATAGAAATCGTTTGTCTAGTACAATACGTGTTTTAGTTTTACGGTTCATGCATAACCCTATCTTTTCCCGGGCTGTTACTGGTGACCGACGTCCCACTATACCATTGATGTAGTCCAAATTGGTTATGTCAAAGGTGTTCATAGTCGATTCGTATGGATTTCGCAGCATGTTCTAAGCTCAACTCGACTTAGGAAGTCCGTCCCGATTCTCGGATAGGCTATGTGCACTGGTATAGACCCTATATAGACCGACCGAGACTTAGTGTAAAGCATACATGGTGTCGTTATAATGCTTGCGTGACTACATGCTACTTGGTTTCCGTGTCATTTTCAAAAACCGTCATTTCAAAAAATGCATCTTTTCAAAAATATTCAATTTTCAAAAAATCGGAAAGCTGCCTAAATTTAGACTTAAGATTTGACTCAAAACAAGCCTATTTTCTAGCCAACATGATGCCCATTTCAAAATTTGAATTTCCGATCCACCATTCGATTTTTGAATTTTCAAAATTTTAATTTCACTTTTCAAATCTTCGAGATGCCATTCTCGATTTTCAAATCTCCAAGATGCAGTTTTCGATTTTCAAATCTTCGGGATCTCGTTTTCAATTTTCAAATTGTCGGAATTTTTTTTTTTCGAAATTCCAAGTATTCAACTTTTAAAAACCCAGGAAGTATACCGAATTTAGGACTTATGATTTTACTCAAAATAGCCTATTTCTAGCCGGTATATTGCCCATTTCAAAACTCAAAAAATATTTTCGAAACTTCAAGACTGCGGCCTGATGGCACTTTTCTGATTTTCGAAAAATCGGGCCATCCATCAGTTTTCTCGGATTTTCTAAAAATATCCTTTTCAAAAAACTTTCCTCTTCTTAGGACTTCCCGTATTTAGCCGTGTCGGGTTTTGTCATAAGTCGTCAAAGGTCTTTATCGTCGAAACTCCGTCGATCTTACATCAAGGGTTTCCTTTGCTCGAGGCCGAGTCAACCTTTTACAAGGCATATCCCTATAACAAAAGGTTCGTGATCCTTATGTCTAAGGGTCACTCGTCCGACACTCGAGTCTTAACAGTCTTCGATCCCACTTGGGGGCTACCCTTCAGCAGAGCGGTCAATCACGGTTGCTCTAAAGGTCATGTCCTACACGTGTCGTCTCACGTACCCAACTTTCGAGTCACTTAGATTCCACACCATCTAAGTTCTATCAGAGTCTTTAGTCTCACTTGGAGGCTATCCTTCACCCGAGCAATCGACCACGGTCACCCTAGAGGGGTACCTTACGTCCATCTTACACCGGCGTTGTAACACCCCCATTTACCTGGAAGCCTTATCAAGACATTTCCAAGTAAATAAAGTTGTTACCATCTCGGTATAACCCGAGGTAGTAGTCCATTACAATACAATACAGAAACCAATCATTTAAAACTAAATAATGAATTATTACAATCTCGTATCTACAGGGTGCAGTGGCACACTTATAGCAGCGGAAGTACAACTTAAAAAGATTATAAAATACATATAAACGTGTTCAGTGATAGCGCAGACCCGTCCCGTACAGTCAACCCGAATACAATCATAACACATCATCAACCTGCACACTAGCACTGCTCCCCAAAAGACCGAAGATGTCAAATGGATCGTCGCAGGTCCCCAAATAAAATAGGATGACAATAGACAGAGAGTACGGTTAGAACATGCTAGCATTATAACACAAGTACGTAATATAAAATATCCAGTCTCAACCGTCTCAGTACCATCATCGGTACCAATCAACAATATCATCTCCACATCTCAGTACCATCACGGTACCAATCAATAATCTCATCTCAACATTCTCAGTACCATCCCGGTACCAATCAATAATCTCATCTCAACTCTTCTGGCAGGCCCTTTCATTCCGAGTGTGCACACCCCCCGCAGGTTCAACAACCCGCGAGGAGAAATCAGGGAGGGGACCGTGATCAAGGGTCCCGGCTAGGTCTAAAGCTAGCCTCACCAACTCCAATATATCAATATTCATCAATCATTCCACCATCATTATTCAACATCGTTCTCATCAGCACGATATCACATCGTACTCGTAACTCATACATGCATCATAACATTAACGTATTCTAAGTAAGAAAAACCTTACCTTTACAAGCGTGTCACAAGCACAATCAAGCGGGTTAAAAGACCTCCTCTAAAACATTCATCACCTACAATCAATTGGTATTAACATATAAGTACTACTTGAATTGATCACGCTCTAAGCCGTTACTAACATTAAAGACTTGATCTTAAATTCCAATTTTACAGCATTGTACTGTCTTGTTATAAAATTCATAATTAAATAACTTCTACTTCAATTAACACGAGACCAACTTTGTTAGAACCGTGATCGTCTTGTCTACCATTTATATTTTATGACCTTTATCTAAATATCATCTTAACATTGACTTATAACCTGATCTCTACAGACTGACTGAATTCGTCGCATAAAAACTATTGATGAGTTACTAATACTAGACTAATCCTTTTAACTCCATTCCAACTTCTATTAACAACTAGACTCAATGAATTTAATGTTGGCTGAAATTCAAACTCAATTATGATATATAAATTTGTTTTAACACCCATTACTATATAGCATTACTGAATCAGTTAATTATAAACGACGGTTCACAAATAAATTCTCTAGACGAAACGACTTTGAATCTGATTACGAAATTTGACAGGCATAAACTAGACTTGAAATAAATTAGGGTTTGTTCTTTGACCTTTTTCCCAATTCGAAACATAAACACATATATCAATGAACACAAGACAGTACTACGAATTTGAGAATTTCAGTAACTATTTCCTAATTAATGTATTTAATATAATCTTCCTCCTAATTTGTATTGGGAATGGTAAGCACGACTAAACCCTAATTATACTCTTAAACATCATTAAAATAAAGTTAAGGAACTTACATGACTCAATCATATAAATGAATTGCTAGGATACGATTTGGGATCGAATCCTCTTCTCCTCTTCTCTCTTCCTATTTCTCTCTTCTTCTTTCTCTTCTTGAGTGTGCATTGTGAGTGAAGGTAGTTTAGGGTTTGCTCCATTGTGATTAGGGTGGTTATACGTGGGTCTAAGTAATATTCGGAGTATTTGATTAAAAGTTGGTTAAAAACCTGGATTGGCCAATTTCAATCTGTTTTGCTGGTTTATTCCTCTATAAAGTCATAACTCAATGGGTTTGGGTTGCCACCGCCAACTCGGGTGTTAATACTGAGTCACAAGGCAGGTATTACAGGCGTCCTTATGATGCCTTTGTCGAGTCGTACCTATGCTATGAATACTCGAGTCACCTAGGGTTAGGTCACCACGGTTGATCCGAGCACGCAACGCGGTCAAACACGATCGCCCCATTTTCGGATTCACCCTTCCGCATCTCGAGTCTAATTCGTGGTCGTTACTTTGTCTATGCCAACGTTCGGGTATCCCGATCCGAGAATTTTAGTCATTCCCGTCACCCCCGAGCCGTGTCTAGTTTAACTCCCTCTCTTGCATTTGCGCAAAGTCGAGTTTAGGCGAATCGTGACACCATTCGTTTTCTCCAATCAAAGACCTTACCAAAAAAAGAAACAACCAACCGAGCATCTGTAAGTCCGGATTTGATTCGAGTCTAAGTCTGAGTCCGAGTCTAGGATACCCTACATCTTAATTTCCAAATCAGAGTCAGAGTCATTTGTATTCTGTCCTCTTTTCAAAATTCAATAAAATCGGCTTTCAATATTCTATCTCCACGATATGCTTTCCTTATGTGTCTCCGAGAACATGATGAACACAGTCATACACTGTGAGCACATGCACGTGACTATTATAGGCACATCTATAATGACTGCAGGAAATTGAGACCCGTGTCTTCCTTTACCTGTTCTATGTCTGAAATAGAAAGCCACATATCTACCCTTAGGGGAAGGTATCGAATCCTACTTCAAATCTAGGTAGTTTCCTAGTTTGGGTTCAAGACGGGAGGCAAGCCCATTTCCCACAATAAACACCCATCCAATAAGATCAACCAATCCCTACCTCAGGTGTTAGTATGACCGACAGAAGAAAAAAAATTTAAATAAAAAGAGAAAAAAACTGGACAAAAAAATCAAAAGTCCAAGGAAAAAAAAAAGCGAAAGGCCAAAACAAAAAAGCAGGCCATAAAAAAAAGGCATTCATGACCAGGGTTAAACGGTCAACTAGACCGGGGCCAGGAGGTCAACCAAAAAAAATCAAATACCCATGGTCGTGGTCAATGGTCAACTCAAGTAAAAGTCCCTTGACCGGGTCAATTCAAAAATTATCAATACCCATACCATTAAATAGGGGAGAAACAATCCGGCTGGTTAGCTAACACCACATTTAGTCTTCCCACATTACAACCCTCAAGACATTCTCGAGACCTAGGCTAAGAGACAGCCCGAAATTTTTGAGGATTCAAGCTCCATAGGATACTCCTAACCTTTAGGGCCAGACATGGAAATCAGATCCCGCATTATCAAACCTACCCCAATCAAAGTCCAAGTCATTTTTACTCGACTTCCCCCTTTCCTACCACATTGCAATACCTTACCCTCAAAGCCTTAACTCCACAAAACCGAGCTCCAGATTTCGAATCATCAAAACCACTTACTTCCTAGCACCACATTTCCAAAAACATCTAAACCAGTTACCAGCCCCAAACACGGGAACTCAACCTGCGGTCGACATAGAACATGCCCAAGTAGTTTACACCACCTCTGGAGGGCTACCTCGGAGAACGCTCACAGTCACAGGATCAACATCCTAACTGTTCTAGCCCTTTGATCAAGACATCATTGGGAATGCACCTAGCCTACACCATCGTTATGGCTAGTTACACACAAAGTCCTAATAAACTAGGCACCACAACATATCTTTCAATTCCACTGAACTACGGCTTGGTTTGATTTCACTGCACGTGAATACGTAGGCAGCCTTTCAACAAAGGCACAACCACCCACATTGACACACATTCAAAAAGCACCATCATTCCGGTCACGACACTGTCATGTTCTCAGCAGCTAGCTTTGTCGTCCTGGGGGCTTCTATTAGACATGAGTTTTCCATCCACTCACATAATCCAAATACTTGCAAAATCTAGTCTCCTTTCTATAGTGTGTCCTAGTACTAGGCTCAGTCGAAGACGAGAATCTGTCAGGACTCGAAGCAGTACCCACTTTGGGAATGTACCCTAAAATCAAAAATCCAGAAGAGCACTAGACTACAACAGCCTCATTACAGACTACGGCAGTCCCCTATAGAATATCTTTCCCATTCTGAAGTTCGACCGTGTTGCCACTCGCCTAGGCTACGGAATAGCGCAACTTAAGAGTCTTGTTAGGTCGCCCACCCCCTACCAAGTCACAGTACAACCCCTCGAGAGTCCAGTCGTGTCTGTCAACTCGTCCGGTCACGTCCAGAGTCGAGTTTGTCGGCAGGCCTCTCACTTCAAATTCTCATTTTAAAATTTGCAAGAATTAGCCATTTGAGAAAATCCTTTTCGACAAGGTCAAATTTTAGTCAATTTAAAACTGCGAATCTATTTCTACCTCTTTCGATTTTTGAAAACCTATCTCCTAGCACGTGAGTTGCTTTCAGGACTTCGATTTCAAAATGAAGCAAAAATCATTTTCCCCAGCGCAAGTCAGTTTATAGATGCTAACTGCATTTCATGTATGTTATCTTGCTATCTGCTATAATTGCTGTTTCTGCCTGTATATCTAACATTTCAGGTACCAGCTTGGCTTCCCAAAGAAGCATCAAGTTTTTATTCCCCAGCGCTTGCGCAACTCACATATCTCCCCAGCGAAAAGCCCAAGGCGGCATTTTCCCGAAATAGCACGGGATGGGCCCATATATAGGCGCACCCAGGACTTATACAACAAGTCCGATTTCCCCGCATAATTCGGAGTTGGGATGTGTCTGCAAACGGACACACCCAGGGCTTCTTAGGCAAGCTCCCGCATAGTTCTGAGATGGGATGTGTCTGCAAACTGACACACCTAGGGCTTCTTAGGCAAGCTCCCGCGCGGCTCCAAGACGGGATGTATCCGCATACAGATACACCCAGGGCTTAAAAAACAAGTCTCACGGAGCTACTCCCGACAACATAACTCAGGTATGATTTCTATCTTATGGCTGACAGGCCCTTTAACGCAAGTCTAATGGACTATAAACGACCCGACCGGAAGTCTGCCAGGTCTTAATCCTCGATTGGCCTGGTAGCTAATCTAACTTTCGCCTTGTCCAAGCCTCAGTCAGAGTGGGGGCTTTGTAGACACCCACATTTTGACCGCCAGGTGTCTATAGCAGTTCCCGAAAAACATTCGATGATGATCGGACGTAAACATGACTTAATACATTCAATTTTGGACTCGGAATCAATGGTAGTTCGCACGAGCTTTTAGCGGGGTAAAAATCTCATCAAACAGACCTCAAATGCAGGCCCAGTTGGTCGTTTCCAGTCAAATGAGACTAATTTGGGTCGAAATCGACACCAAGGGGAAAACCGTCTTTTAGCGACCGGGTCAAACCCCGGTCAAAGGCATTTCCGAGGCATAAATATCTGGCACACCACCTCGAAAATCCAACTCGAAGTCAAACACCTACAAAAAATCAGCAATGAAGAAGAGTTAAGCAACTAAAATTATCCCAAAAGGACAAAACTCGATCTCTGAGGATGTCTCCCACCCGGCTAGACCCACTCGATCGAGTGGAACAGCTCACTCGATCGAGTGGACTCATAAAATCAGCCAAAACCGTGTGTTTTCTTCCCTTACAAGCAACCTTTTCCTATCCAAAGACGGAATCCTATTGCATCCAAGACTAATACCTTTCCTATCCGATACAGGAGTTTCTTCCCATCCAAGCCAGGAAACCTCTCCTATAAATACACCCCCCTTGCACACAAAAATCATCAATTATTCACAACGTTCACACATCCAACATCCATAACATCCATAACATCCACAACAATCACAATTCACAACATCAATTCACAACCCGAAATTCTAGGCAATTTTAGGCAAACTATACACAAATACCATCCCGATTTTCCTCTAGAAATCCCGTAGCAAACTCGAGATCGAAACTCGTGAATGACCCGAGAGCAAAACTCATCAAATCCCCTCCCTAACCATACACACCATAACTCACCTATATACACTTAACGCTCTCGCGCCTAGGCCGCTATTACGAGTCCGTTTTCGAGATAATCAAGCATGTAGGTTGAGGGTGTTACAAATCCCGACTTCTCCCTTTTCTTCTCTTTCTCTCGTCCGTCCTTCTTTTTATTCGGGTCGTCGTCGCGTCTTTTTTTATTTCTTTTCTAGTTTTTAATACCGATATTATCGCAACTATCTAATTTTTATACAAAAAACGATTATTCTTAAAATACGATACCGACTCTATAGTTGAATATCATATCTACAGGAATTAAATCCATCTCATTGATGCTAAGATAATCGTCATATAGTCCTAAAACCGAAACACGACGATTTCGACGCGGAGAGAATCTATTTTGTCTTAATTCGATTTTCAAACGATTAACAAACATCTTTTATAAAAAGTCGCTCCGAATATTCGATATTGATTCCATAATCAAGTGTCGAATATGAAGATTATCGAAAATTTAAGTCAAGTATAAATCGTATCATATTTTTACGCGACTTAACAAAATTATTGATTTTTCCGAAAGCAATTTCAAAATCAAAACCAAACGAATCATAGTTCGTACAGGGGGCACTCGATCGAGTGCCTAGCCCACTCGATCGAGTGGCACCCCAAAAACGGATGCATAAACCTTTTTTCGAGACCACTCGATCGAGTCCCTCAATGACTCGACCGAGTGGCTCTTGATATTGCAAAACAGCGAGTCCGTAAGCATCTTTCGAGTCCCGATAAAATATTTTTAACGACTTCGGTCAACACGTGTCAAGTCTATCACGTGATTCATCTTTTCAAAACCATGCATCATATCATATTTACATCATTTATTCAATTTGCAAACCGTTACTAACCCATTTGTCCCTTGTCTTCTCAATTTATTTCCATATTTGTTTTATTGTACTAAAACGAATCTCGCATGCTAAATACAACTTTGACGTTAATTTTTGATGCATTAAATCGACATAGCAATTTATTCAAATATTTGCATGTTTAGTCAAAACATTGTTTGCATATCATCTCATCGTATTACTAACGCGCGTATTCAAAAATCAAACGATATCTTAGTAGAGGCCGCTAAGTGCGGGCGGGGTTGGGTGTTCTTTGTGAACTTCCCAATACGTACCCTCACCCCTTACTCAGAACCATGGTTTCCGGATATCCAAATCCATTGGCACACGAGAGTCATTCAATACACGGTATCCGATAATGTCGATATCGGTATCACAATGCAAAGCGACGAACCCCATAACTCTGACATCCGAATGGGTCATACTTTGTGCATGGCCCACTAAGATATAGAGTGGGTTCAAACGGGCCCGAACTCCCACAAAGTTCGGTGGCGACTCCACTTTGATTTAAATTTCAATTTGATCCTTCTCACATGAGATTCATTCGCCGCCCCAAACCCGCGCGTGGCCGTGTCGGGGTGGACCTATGTCATTTCCACAATATAATTTGATAAACGGGTGTATATAAATACATAGAGACCATAGCTAAAATAAATGGGTGAAGATAATAATGATTTTTTGTGAATATATTACCCCGTACAATAGATCATTCAATCATGAAAATTTCTTCTTGGCTATTGTAAACCATAAAATTCGACCCTGCGATAGTATAATAACAGGAACAAAAATAATACGGATACAATAAATTTTATTATTGAAAGATTGTGGGTATTACAAATTCCGTAACTCTCTTGATTCCAACTCTAGGGTTTTTTTGTGTGGTTTGGTATTTGGTGCAGTTCGTAGGTCTTATCGACTTATTTACGAACTGGATACCGTGCGAGGGTCTTATCGACTTAATCTCGCATTGGGATAGTTTTCCCTACAATTTGGTAGTAGGGAGGAGAGGCGACTTTTTTGTGTGGCTTGACTCCTCTTCTCAAACCATAAACACAGATTCCAATTTATAGTTGAAATCTGTCTTACAGAATAAGAAAAGCATAAAAGCATATTCTTTGGTATCTGGAGATATTTATTTTAAATGAAAATATCTTCAAATATCAACAAATATGGAACAAAATATCGAACACCAAAATATAAAATTTTGGTGTCTACAACAGTGTCACCATTGAGTACCATACAAGCACGAGATGCCAACAACAAGCTGGTTGTTTCTGACACCTGTAGATTCTTATTTGCGGCCTTTCACCATCTTGGCCAGAGATCGAAGGGTACGGCCGTGGTCTCTGTTCAGGAATGGATCGATTTCTGGTGTAAGAGGAAAAACGTTTACTCATCCCCAGGCAGAAAACGGACCACGAAAAATGCTCCTAAATCCACAGACAATCCTAGCGGCACGATTCGCACTCTACATCCTGATGAGTGGACGGAGGAGGAGCATGCTGTATTTGGAAAGCTTAATGTTGATGACACCGGGCGTACAAAGGTTTATCTGGTTGCGTACTTGTCATGTTGGCTTTGTTCATTTGTTCTGCCAGAGACCGCCATCCGACATATCAGGGCTACTACTTTTGAGATTGCTAGCTTGATGGCCGAGGGTCGTGTTTTTAGTCTAGCAATACCGATTTTATCCAACATCTACAAGGTTCTCAATGAATTATCCACGTCTTCGAACCCCTGCAATTCCAAATCATTCTTCCCTGTCCAATATTTGTATGGATGGCTTGCTCATTATTTTGACACGTATCATGACATGAAACCTGCTCCTGACGGCCCTATTATGGCTATGTATTCGCTGGGGGCCAAAAGGTATAATGCTGAAGAGGCTCGGGAACTCATTCATGACGGCAGAGCTATTCGTCCGAGATGTCTCATGCTGAATAAAACAAAGTTTGAAACCTTGATAGATAACGGGAGTATTGCAGATCGAGATCGTGACTATCTTGCGTCTTTACGTTCTTCGTATTTGTGTTTGCGTCTGGATGACAAATCTCATCATCTCGAACTTTATAGTCCTCATAGGTTTAGTAGGCAATTCGGTTTTACCCAAGACGTCCCTGATTTACCGAAACGTGAATCTGCTCAGCGGGCTCCTACAAATGTTGAAGCACTGAGATACTGGCGATTATTACTATTTTCAGGGAGCATGGCTCAAGTTCGTCTTCCTAAACCTTCGTTCAATTGGCGTGAAAATGTCACTCCCGGCTTTATTAAGTGGTGGGAGATGAAACGTCCGAGCGAGTTGAGGGACAAAGTAACTATTTTGGTGCATAGTACAAATAGGACCCTCTGAAGAAGAAGAGACCTCTTCCAAGAAACACATCTGGTAGATACCAAGAATCCAGAAAGAAGCTACAATCTCCAATCGTTGTTGTCGGGACAAGTGACCGCACTGAAGAAGCTAGGCGTAATAGTGACGGAGGTTCCGTAATTGATCCTAAACATGATTGTCGGGGTAGACGAGCAATGCACGTTCCCGAAGCATGTGACATTGGACCAGATGCCCAAATCTTCGAAGGAATTCATAGTGCTTCGTACATGCCATCACAGACACTGGTAATTTTTATTTTTTATTTTTTAAAATTTTTTTTTTCACATGTCCACCCATTTTCAGGCGGGTGACTTAGATTTGGAGTTGGCTGGGATTCCTGAGGAATACGATTTGATGCCTCTTCAACCAAACACGCGACCGGGGAAGGGAAAACAGCTTGTCATGCTTGATAAACCTGGGCCCTTGGAAGATTGCCCTACTCCATCCTCTCATGGTAGCCAGACTGGAAGTTCTTTTGCCACCGTATATGAACCATCCTCAGTGGAGAGGCCTTCCCTGTGTAGGCGGAAAGTGCAGAAGACTTCGCATGTCCCGATCAAGCCTACTGCTCTGCCTACTTGTTCTATGACCTCATTTCGGCCAGCTTCTTCGTACAAAGGAGTATTTGAGAAAGCAGTGCGAGAAGTTCGTTCGACATTTCTTACGGAGCTGAAGAATGCCAATTGGTCCAAAGTAGGCGACGTGTCGATGCAGGCCAAAGATTGTTATGCAAGCATGCGACGGCTTCAAGGGGACCCTTCTTTGTTGCGGACTCAAGTTGACTCTTATGTGAGCGCGGTTAATGCATATCTTGCGCTTGAGAGGCAAACATCGAAATGTCACCAACTTGAGGATAGAAAACTTGCATTACATCAAAAAATGGAGCAAACCAAGTCACTTGAAGATAAAGTGAATGAGGAGCATCAGGCGGAAACCGTGAAGCTCTCCGTTACTCGTGAGAAGATCGTGAATCTCGAGGCCCAGCTTAAACTGGCGCGAGAGGAGGAAATTTTACTGCAAGGTAGCATGACAGCAAAAGATGAAACTCTAAATTTGTTGCAGACAGAAATCCAGGGTGCAACGAGATCATTAGAGGAGCTTGAAGACATCCCTGTTCCGACTGCCGAAGAACATGCTATGATTGAAGAGCAGCGAAGAGAACTGGAAGAGATGTGGGCCTCCTTCGATACTAACTAATAGAAACTTAAAATGTTTTGATTATTCTCCTCTCTTTTTAATTCCATAGAATTTAGTCTTGCTGCTTCATCAGTGATTGTCGTCACGCTATTTGTCTCTTTCCCATGACTCTTTTAATTTGTTTGGATTTACAACCTCAAATGTTATAACAAAGTTCATTTAGCCGTTCACAGTTTAGGCTCTTGCGGGCCAGGAGCATTTTTTTTTTTGTTATTTTGGAGGGGTTTGCTGCACTCAAGCTACCTGTTCGCTCGAGTTGCCTACGTACTTGCAAAACAAAATAATGCTTTACAAGATCAAGCCAACGTAGTTCAATAAGGGAATAGGTAGGTGGTTTGTTTGGTGGTGTGGCTGCACTCCAGCTACATGTTTACTCGAGCTGCCTACGTACTTGCAAAACACAAATGATGTTTTACAAGATCAAGCCAACGTAGTTCATGGGATAACTTTTTGTGGTTTTTTTTTTGTTTTTTTTTGTTTTTTTTTTGTGTGCAGTTTAACCTCTTACTTAGGAGTCTTCATTGTAGGGATTTAAGAATAGTAGCGTTTCAGAAACTTCCCATTGATTGGGCCTACGCGCACACCATCTTCATCTACAACTTTATATGCACCATTTGTGTAGACTTCTCGCACCACGTATGGACCATCCCACTTGGCGGTGAATTTTCCTACCGGCTTGTGAGAAGTAATAATTGGCCTTCGTACTGCAAGGACCAAGTCTCCTACTTGGAAGGAACGAGGGCGCACCTTTTTGTTGAATGCTCGCGACAGTCGTGCCTGGTAACATAGAAGCTTTCGTTGAGCTTGGAGCCTCTAGCTCTTCTAGACGCAACTTATCGTTTTCATCTTCTGTTAGTCCTTCCTGAATGGCTATGCGCAACGATGGGATCTGCAACTCTAGCGGCAACACAGCTTCTACTCCATACACCAATGCATACGGGGTCGCTTGAGTTGGCGTTTTGTATGTAGTGTGATATGCCCATAAATCTTCACCGACTGTTTCATGCTAGTCTCGTTTTGACTTTGCCACAACTTTTCTTAGCAGGTTACAGAGCGTCTTATTGAAGGCTTCGGCTAGACCATTCGCAGGGGCATTGTACATCGATGACTTGTATTGTTTGAACTTGAACTTCTCTGCTAGGCTTGTCACCAATTGGTTGGAAAATGGCTTTCCATTATCGGTTATGATGCGTTGTGGTACACCATACCTATAGATGATTTGAGTTCGGATGAAGTCCACAACATTTTCTTTCTTCACTTCTCGTAATGTGACTAGTTCTGCCCATTTTGAGAAGTAGAAGTACCGGCGAGAATGTACTCGTGCCCATTGGAAGCCTTTGGAGTGAGTGGTCCAACAACATCAAGTCCCCAAGCTTCGAAAGGCCATGAAGAGACGGTAGGATGCAATGGCTCCGGCGGTTGATGTATGAAGTTTGCGTTGAATTGACACGCGCCACATTTTCTTGCGAAGTCTATGCAATCTTGCACCATGGAAGGCCAGTAGTATCCCATTCTTTTGACGCGATCGTAAAGTTTCGGACCTGACTGGTGAGCTCCGCATATGCCAGAGTGAGCTTCATGCATGGCTTCGGTGGACTCATCTTTCCCTAAGCATCTAGCTCAACCGTTGTTCAAGAAAAGAGCGCCTGTAAAGTGTTCCTTTAAAGTGGATGAACTTTGGGGAACGTCGACGTATCTCTACTTTGTGCCTAGGATTGTCTGGCAACTTCTGATGGTGCAAGATGTCGATGATGGGTTGACGCCAGTCATCTTCATCAATTGTATAGACGTTGATCATGTTCGTCTCGTTCCTATTTTCTTCCTCCTCAAGCAGCGGTATTGCCCAACGATTATAGACCGGAACTTGTATTGATTCTTCTGCCCCCAGTGCCAATGTGGCTGCGAGTCTCCGTAGATGTCCATGTCCTGAAAGCCTATCTCGAGTGCCATTTGGAGACCAAGTATGAGGGCATGGTATTCAGCTACATTATTTGAGCATAGCCGAGTTAATGAAAAGGAGTATGGTAGAACATGGTTTTGTGGAGATACAAACACCACTCCAGCCCCAGCTCCGTCTCGTCTTGCAGCACCGTCGAAGTACATATTAGCCATGCTGGTAGAACATCCACATAGAAAGTTCCCATTCGGCTGGGACTGGATGGTCGGCGAAGAAGTCGGCGATGGCTTGCCCTTTCACGGTTTTTTGAGGCACGAAAACCAAATCATATTGTTTCTGCAACACTGCCCATTTTGCGAGCCTTCCTAACATTACCGGTTTTGAGAGTATGTATTTGATTGGGTCTGCCTTTGACACCACGTGTATAGTGTGTGCCTGCATGTAGTGCGTCAGCTTTTGGATCGCAAACACCAGTGCAAGACATATTTTCTCGAGTGGAGAATAATTCACTTCAGCTCCAACCAAAGTACGACTCATGATGGTAGGGATTTGTCACGTCCCTAGCCAATCAATATAACACCGACTAACCTAGTGAGTAGCTAGGGTAAGTCGGGATCGTATCCACGAGGACGGTATATATATATATATATATATATATTAAATTTTAGACTAGGTTGGCTTACGACGAGACTAGATTACCAAACGAACACGAAGAAGCGATAAATGGAAAACTATTGAGGAGGAGGAATAAGAACTAGACTATCAATGCTAAACAATGCTAATGATCGATCTAACAAATAAACTAGAGTAAACGATGTCTAACTAAGAAGATGAACTCAAATATGGAAAGAAGTGGGGTAGGTCGGGCTCATAGAGGTAGAAGGATAATTGGGGTGATCAAGGGTATAGGTGTCTCCTAATCGCTAGAGTCGGTCCGGGCTCTCGCAACTTAGACCGATGTCAATGTGAGTCCGGGCTCTCGCAACTTAGACCCTAGTCGGCACTCTCGTGACTATGACTATTCTCAACATTTCCACAAAATAAACAATCAATGAGAAGATGAACACAAGCATGGGAAGCATGGCCACTACAACTCACACAAGCATATCAACAAACACATAGAGTGCCTACAATGTGACTAACAACAAAGATACAACCTTTTCCCCTTAATCAACCCTAATCATCCATAATCTACCCCTAATCCCCCTACTAACCCCACAAAGAAACTACTCACTCATTATCAATGAGAAACTAACAATCACAAGAGAGAGCAAACTCATAAACCAAACATCCATTATGAACAATGAGAACAATGATAAGAACAATATAAAAAGATTGAAACTAGAATGAATAAACAAGGATTAGAGTAGAGAAGATTATACCAACAATGCTATGATGAAAAAGATGAAAAACTTGCATTAATGAGAAACCCAAATACAATCCCAAGGTTTTCAAGTTTGGAACAATCTTCAAGAATCCCTTAATCCAAGACTAATTACAATAATTATCTAAAGATTAACTAAGATTAAGGGAAGATTAAAGCTAATGAGTGAGAGTAAATCTAGGGTTTTGGAGGCTTAAACTAATGTAGGGTAACATAAGATGTCTTAAAATTACAAGAAGGGAGTATATATATGGGTACAAGAGTGAAGGAGAAGAAAAGAAGAGGCCCGTGCTGCCTCTGTAGCTTCCCGACCGGGACGGATCATCCCGATCGGGACGGCTCTGTCATCCCGATCGGGACGGCTCTGTCATCCCGATCGGGACAAGTTGGTCCCGACCGGGATGGGCTCACAGCAGCCATCCTAATGTAGCACCCCATCCCGAACGGGATGGGTCTTGTATGCCTTCCTTAAACACTCTTTGGTCCTTCCTTGCCTCTCATGGGCTTCCCACCGATTCTCGGGACTCGGGATCGGGTCTCGGAGGCTCGGGATTGGGCCCCAAGCTCTCGGGGTCGATTCCAAGGTCTCGAGTCATCGTTCCTTTATCTCGTTGGCTCCAAAATGTGTATGTATTGAGTCGGAATCGCTCCAACTCTTCCAATTCGGCCTCGGGAACCTGAAACGAACTAAAGGAAGCATAAGAAGCCCATGAATCGCTCCAAAGGAGCGATTCCACAAGGAAAAAGGGACCAAAACACAACAAATAGGCACTACAAACTACACTTATCAACTCCCCCACATTTAACCCTTACTCGCCCTCGAGTAAGCAAATACTAACTTCTTCACTAGCCGAATGGGTATTAGCGCACCCTATGCCCCTTCAACTCACGCGAGTGCACTTAGAGGAAAAGTGCACTCCGCAAGGCAAGTAGGGTCTTGCGACAAAACTGTGGATGCAACCGGACACAAAGCACATAAACAAACAAACACAAAATCGGTTGCACCCAAAACAAAAGAAATACCGCTTCCCTCTAAAAGCGGTGAATGAAACACCGGTTTAGGACTCGAGGTAAGTGACAACGTTCCCAAGCCAGCAATACAAACCAAGGTGGACTAAACCCTAATAGTATGACGATAAAGCAACAAAAACGTTGGTAACTTACCTAGGTCCTCCTAACTTTCTAAAAACATACTACGGGACGATCGGCGGAGTGGAAAAGTGAGGAACCACGGTGTTAGTCGACACTGTGGGTAAGTGAGACCCCGCCCCCTTTAGCGTGAGCCAAGAGGGTCGTCCCGTGTACAAAACCGCCTAACTAGTCCAAGTAAAAAGGTGGAAAACATGCAAAATGAGGGAAGACTGACTAATGCCGCTATCATCCTTCCTCGGGACTCGGTCCTTTGGTAGGCTCTTCACGGCAAAAGTCGGAAAAAGGCTTATTTTTGTGGGGATTTCTTTTTGTGAGACGGGTTTTCTTTTGGCATTTTCTTTCTTTTCGATATTTTGATTTGTTTGTTGCCATGCCATTCTTTTTCTTCTTTTCTATTTTCTTTTTAGCTTTTGTGCCTTTTCTTTTTCTTCATTCTTTTCTTTCTTTCTTTTCTTTTCTTTGCCCTTTTGGCAAGATTTGGCATTTTTGGCATTTCTCGACACTCAAGAAAGAGAGAATCAACAAATTGCAAGTTATTGTGTGGATATGTGTGAGATGTAGGTGAATGGGTAAGTCGGGACGGGCCTAGACCCTTCAAACCCACAAAAAGTGGAGAACTTGGACTAATCAAACGATCCTAAACATGGTCACCTAGGGGACGAGACTCGGTAACCAAGGCCTTTTCACACCGTGGGTGGTCATAATGGTCAAAATGCAAATCCCGTAGTAAATCCCTAGTAAGCTAGGTGGCCTCAAGGTAAAGGACCAACGAATTCATTGATTTAGGGTCATTCTACTAGAGTAAGGTCCAAGACTCGATTTACACTACTAGGAAAGGAAAATAGAAACTCACACTCTAGCCTCTAAACCGGGTTTTCGAAAACGGTTTACGCATAAGACACACAAAACATCACAAAACAAAGACTCAACGAAAACGAACGAAAGAAAAAGAAACAAAAGCAACATAACAAGAACAAAACAAAACGAACACATACACAACACAAACACCACCCCGAACTTCCAAATGAGCAACCAATCCTCCACAAACTTTACAAAGCTCCACCCGAGCACACCACAACACATATCTCCTCCAAACTCCACAAGAAACAAAGAGGAAAAAGGGTTGAAAGATGTTACCGGGTGTCTTGAAAGCTCTCCAAAGCTAGCGGTGAATAAGCGACCTATAAGGAAAGGGAGGCAAAACACGCACACAAACAAATATACGACACAAAGACACAAAAGGAAAACACACAAAAGAAAAATCTTTTTTTTTTTTTTTTTGTGAAAATTTTTCAAATTTTTAGGGATTTTTAAGATTTATTTCGAAAAACAAAGAAAATAAAACTAACTACGATAGAATATCGCTCCCCCACACTTAAATCGAGCCATGTCCTCATGCTCGATCGTAGGGTGCGGAGAGACAAAAGAAAGAGAAAGAAACTACGAAAATAAAGGTAAAAAACAAAGAATAAGGTGAAGAAAACGGTAGAAGGTGTCCGGCCGGGGTGTAGTCAAGTCACCATGGGCCGAGACGAGAAAAAGATATGGATGGGGGAAGAAATAAAAAGAGGGAAATAAAAGGAAATGGGAGGGGAGGGCTAGGTGTAATCAAGTCACCTAGCCCGGATTCCGTCCAAATCCGACTAAATCCTCAAAAAAGAAAGTGAAAATCTTGTGAAAATTTGGATTTTTTCGATTGACTCTCGACGCAATCACGTCGTCGAGAGTCGGGAGCAATCAACACCAAGGCCTCGAAGGCCACCACGACATCAAGACACAAAAGTGTACAAGGGGAAGGGAATAAACAAAGGAAAACAAGCAACAACAAAAACGGAAAAGAGAGGATAGTTGCCATAGCATAGGTTAGCTACTCACTCTCTCCGTCGTCTCATAGATCAATAACGGCGCTTGCTTGTCTTCATCATTGCTTTTCCGCTTCATTCTTGATAAAACGCATGGTAGAGGTAGTAATGGTGTGAGGGTGGTGGGATTTGATGTTGATCATGGTTTAAAGTGAGGTGCATGGATCGTATGATAGGGACAAGGAGGAGTAGGGAGGTTGGGAGGGGGCATAGAACGGTTGGGTGGACTTGTTTTGCGAAGAAGAATCACAAAGGGGGAGCAGAGGACCATCCCGGTCGGGAAGACTGATCCCGATCGGGTTCCTTCACCCGTCCCGGTCGGGACGACATCATCCCGGTCGGGACGACATCATCCCGGTCGGGACGGACCCACAGTAAGCCCAATTCTTGGTGCACCCATCCCGATCGGGACGGCTCCTTCCCGGTCGGGATGCCTCATCCGTCCCGGTCGGGATGGACTCACAGGAAGCTCCAAATATGACGCACCCATCCCGATCGGGACGGGTCCTTCCCGGTCGGGTTGCCTTACCCTTTCCGGTCGGGACGCCTCATCCCGGCCGGGATGGGTCTTCTTCAACTTCCACAATCCCCAAAAGCTTGCTTAAAGCTTCAAAAACCCGATCCTCGTGCCTACAACTCAAAGTAAATCATCGCCAATCTCCTCTAGGAGCATTCTTACTTCACCTATGAAGCAATACTCAAACATACATCAAACTCTCTCCCTCACAACGCTCATCAATCAATCCAAATAACAAGAATTCACAAAAATCCAAAGCAAATATAATACAAGGATATATACAAGGAGACGGTTCTTGTGGAACTCCGTCAAACCAAGGTGGTGCTTTCTTCAATCTTTTTCAACAACCAAAACTAGTTCCATCTCCATCAAGGGCACGTAAGAACAAGTCGAAGGCCCTAGTGAAGTCTTCAATCAAGCACGTCATATAGCCGACCACATCCCAAGGCTCCTCATGGCCTGCCTTGACGTTCCCGGGGCATCCCGCTCTTCCAAGTTCAACGACTTGAACTTGTACTTTTGGTCCTTGGGGATATACCCAAACGTCCACCAGTCCTCATGCGGTCCCAAGGGAGGCTCATCTTCTTCCTTGTCATTGCACTTCAACTTGTCGTCAAGCCCATGAATTGGGCACTCATCTTCCTCCATATCGGAGTCGTCATCCTCAAGTACATAAGAGTACTTCTTCAAGATTTGTTCCGCTTCACCCCCTAGATCGATGTCTTTCTTGGTTTGGATCATATTGCATGTCTCATCGCTAGTAGGCGAGGTGTTGCTTTGGAGGTCAAACACTATCTTCTCCTCGCCTAACTCAAATGTGATCCTACCGTTCTTCACATCGATCATGGCACCCGCGGTGTGTAGAAATGGGCGTCCAAGAATAATGGGAGTATTGGCATCCTCCGGCATGTCAAGCACAATGAAGTCGACCGGAATGAAGTATTTCCCTACTCGTACCGGTACGTCCTCTAACATTCCTAATGGTCGATTGAATGATTTATCGGCCATTTGGAGGGTGAGGGACGTACATTTCAACTCTTTCATTCCGAGTCGGCAACAAATAGAATAAGGAATGATGCTCACACTCGCGCCCAAGTCACATAACGCATTCTTGATCAAGAAGTTGCCTATGGTGCAAGGGATCGAAAAACTACCCGGATCCTTCAACTTCGGAAGCGTGGAACCTTGGATAAGCTCGCTCACCACCCTCGTGAACGCTACGGTTTCTTCCTTGTCGACGGATCTCTTCCTAGCCAAAATTTCTCTCATAAATCTTCCATATGCCGGGATTTGGGTAAGTAATTCGGTGAACGGACACTAACATCCAATTTCTTCACAATACTAAGGAACTTGTCGTAATGAGTGTCCACCTTAGTCTTCAGTTGCCTTGATGGGTAAGGCAACTTGATTTGGTACTTGTTTTGATCAATTGGGGTGGACTCTTCACTTGAAACTTTCCCTTTACCCTTTTCTTGTGCTTGAAGTGGAGGAGGGTTGTCTTCTTGAGGTTTCTCGACCTCCCTTGAGACTTGCTTCTCAATTGGAATGTCAAAGCTTGACTCTTCTTGATTTGGAGATGTCTTTTGCATTGTCGGTTCTTGCATTGGCTCTTGCTCATTAGGATATGGAGGGAAGTTGTAGGATGTACCTCTCCTAGTGGTGATAGCATTTACATGCTCAAATATCGGTGTTTCACCTTGAGAAGGTAGTTGCCCCTTTTGTCTTGAGGAGCTTCCCGAAGCAAGTTGAGATACTTGAGTTTCAAGCATCTTCATACGAGCATCTCTTACCGCATTTTCCCCTTGAATATAAGCCAAGAGCTCTTGTTGGGTTCTTGACATATCCATTTGACATTTTTGCACATCTTGAGTATTCTTTTGCATATCCATCAAAGTCTTTTGAACGTCAAAATCCCAAGGTGGGGACGATGGATTATGCGGAGTATCGGTGATGGCGAGGGGAATGCCATAATCATGAGTAGGAGACCGGCTCCTAGGCTTGCTTTGTTGTTGTTGATTTTGAGTTGCTTGTTGACGGTTCCCTTGGAACCCATGAGAATTGCCTTGACTAAGGCCTTGATTGTGGTTTTGTTGTTGTTGGAAGCCTTGGTTTCCTTTGAAACCGCCTTGATTGAAGTTCCCTTGTTGGAACCCTTGATTGTTGTTGTGAAAGGTACCTTGGTTATTTTGCTTGAAGTTGTTGAAGGGTCTTGGATTACCCATGTAACCTTGGTAACCTTGGTTGTTGTCCCTTAAGGGAGGTGGAACATAGGGACGATGTTTTTGTTGATGTTGAAAGGCTTGTTGTTGGGGGACTTGTTGGGAAGCTTGGAATTGATTAGAGTAAGAGGTACCTTGCTGCTTGAAAGGCGTTCACTTGCTCGATACTTCCACGGCAATACACAGGATCATGTCCAACTATTCCACAAGTATCGCACATCCCATAATAAGGTAAAGGAGGTGCGAACCCCAAAGCATTCACTTCTTGAATCGGTTGATGGTGTGAGGAACTAGTGCCTTGGACTTGGTCGAAGTGACTTTGGAGCTTCTTGTCAATAGCCTCCATGTGTGTTTTAAGTTGAGCTCCAAGGTCAATGCTTAGCTTAGTGATGGCATCGACCTCATGCATGCCTCCTCGATGTGCCTTCCTAGGCCTAGAATATTGCGAATTGTGCACCGCCATCTCTTCGATTCTCGCCCATGTTTGGTCGTCATCGACCTCGGTAAACCTACCGTTGGAGCCCATGTTGAGAATGGCTCTCGAGTCGTCATAAAGTCCATTCCAAAATTGTTGCACCAAGAACCATTGTGAGAATCCATGATGAGGGCACGATCTTACCAAAGACTTAAACCGCTCCCAAGCTTCATATAGGCTCTCTTAATCCCTTTGTTGGAACCCGGTGATGGAGGCCCTAAGCAAGTTCGTCTTTTCCGGAGGGTAAAATTTTTGGTAGAACGCCAAAGCAAGCTTTTTCCAAGTATCGATCCCCATGGTTGCCCTATCGAGACTCTTGATCCATTGCTTCGCTTTTCCAATAAGAGAAAACGGGAAGAGTACCCAACGAATTTGATCTTGAGTAACCCCGGTTTGAGATATAGCGTCACAATAATCGGAGAAAGTCTCCATATGTTGGTGCGGGTCTTCGGTGGGCAAACCACTAAATGGGCTCCTCTCCACAAGTTGGATAAATTGGGTCTTTGCCACAAAATTTCCGGTGTAGGCTTCTGGTAATGCACTTGGTCCCGGCAAGACATCCTCGGTGAATGTGGAGTAAGAGGAAAACTTAGGCATTCTTGGATGTAAGGGAGAGGATGGTGGTGTAGAGAGTGTTGATGTAGATGAAGATGGGGAACTAGGAGAAGAATCACCGAAGGGATTAATGAAGGTCCCTCCGGCCGTCTCTCGAGGTGAGTTGCTCAAGTCGGCTCCTTGGGCTTGCCCTTGATGAGTGGTGCTTGCACTTGGTTGAGAGATCCTAACCCGATTAATCGTCCGTTGGCGAAAGGCTCGAAAGAGTCTCTCCGGCTCTGGATTAAAGAGATAGAAGTCGCCTCCCCTCCTAGGCATACACTACACACTAGAACAAACGTAAGAACACCTAGTGCTTTATGGGCACTAGGCAACGACAATAGCAAACACAACTAGAGACAAAGAGAAAAAGAAGAAAAACTAGAGAATATTCACAAGAGAAGATGGGAGAACACAAAGAAGGGTAACTAGGTCTAGAAATAAGCAAACTAAGTCTAAACAATGCACCGTCCCCGGCAACGGTGCCAAATTGATGGTAGGGATTTGTCACGTCCCTAGCCAATCAATATAACACCGACTAACCTAGTGAGTAGCTAGGGTAAGTCGGGATCGTATACATGAGGACGGTATATCAAAGTTTAGACTAGGTTGGCTTACGACGAGACTAGATTACCAAACGAACAGGAAGAAGCGATAAATGGAAAACTATTGAGGAGGAGGAATAAGAACTAGACTATCAATGCTAAACAATGCTAATGATCGATCTAACAAATAAACTAGAGTAAACGATGTCTAACTAGGAGAATGAACTCAAATATGGAAAGAAGTGGGGTAGGTCGGGTTCATAGGAGTAGAAGGATAATTGGGGTGATCAAGGGTATAGGTGTCTCCTAATCGCTAGAGTCGGTCCGGGCTCTCGCAACTTAGACCGATGTCAAGGTGCGTCCGGGCTCTCGCAACATAGACCCTAGTCGGCACTCTCGTGACTATGACTATTCTCAACATTTCCACAAAATAAACAATCAATGAGAATATGAACACAAGCATGGGAAGCATGGCCACTACAACTCACACAAGCATATCAATAAACACATAGAGTGCCTACAATGTGACTAACAACAAAGATACAACCTTTTCCCCTTAATCAACCCTAATCATCCATAATCTACCCCTAATCCCCCTACTAACCCCACAAAGAAACTACTCACTCATTATCAATGAGAAACTAACAATCACAAGAGAGAGCAAACTCATAAACCAAACATCCATTATGAACAATGAGAACAATGATAAGAACAATATAAAAAGATTGAAACTAGAATGAATAAACAAGGATTAGAGTAGAGAAGATTATACCAACAATGCTATGATGAAAAAGATGAAAAACTTGCATTAATGAGAAACCCAAATACAATCCCAAGGTTTTCAAGTTTGGAACAATCTTCAAGAATCCCTTAATCCAAGACTAATTACAATAATTATCTAAAGATTAACTAAGATTAAGGGAAGATTAAAGCTAATGAGTGAGAGTAAATCTAGGGTTTTGGAGGCTTAAACTAATGTAGGGTAACATAAGATGTCTTAAAATTACAAGAAGGGAGTATATATATGGGTACAAGAGTGAAGGAGAAGAAAAGAAGAGGCCCATGCTGCCTCTGTAGCTTCCCGACCGGGACGGATCATCCCGATCGGGACGGCTCTGTCATCCCGATCGGGACAAGTTGGTCCCGACCGGGATGGGCTCACAGCAGCCATCCTAATGTAGCACCCCATCCCGAACGGGATGGGTCTTGTATGCCTTCCTTAAACACTCTTTGGTCCTTCCTTGCTTCTCATGGGCTTCCCACCGATTCTCGGGACTCGAGATCGGGTCTCGGAGGCTCGGGATTGGGCCCCAAGGTCTCGGGGTCGATTCCAAGGTCTCGAGTCATCGTTCCTTTATCTCGTTGGCTCCAAAATGTGTATGTATTGAGTCGGAATCGCTCCAACTCTTCCAATTCGGCCTCAGGAACCTGAAACGAACTAAAGGAAGCATAAGAAGCCCATGAATCGCTCCAATGGAGCGATTCCACAAGGAAAAAGGGACCAAAACACAACAAATAGGCACTACAAACTACACTTATCAACTCAAGTAGTAGAGTGCCCTCTCTTTGCGGTCTTCAATTTCTTAAGCGCACATTGCCCCCAGGGACCGTTCTTGTGCCGCGATGTATAAGATGAGTGGCTTCCCAGGAATAGGTGCCCCTAGCACAGGTGCACTGGCCAAGTATTTCTTTATGCTTTCGAAAGGATGTTGACATTTATCGTCCCATTCATATGGAGCATTCTTCTTCATCAAATGGTTGAACGGCTGACAACGCCCTGCGATGTTGGATATGAACCTTCTAATGTATGCAAGGCGTCCCTGCAATCCACGTAATTCTTTCAATGTCTTAGGCACCGGCATTTCTCGAATCACTCTGATTTTGGTCTGGTCGATCTTGATGCCTCGATGTTTGACAACGAATCCTACGAATTTTCCTGAAGTGACACCAAATGCACACTTGAGTGGATTCACCTTCAGCTGACATTTTCTGAATCTTTCGAAGACAGCTCGGAGGTCTTTAATGTGGTCTTTTCTTTTCTTTGATTTAACAACCACAACATCGACGTAGCATTCTATTGTTTTATGCAACATGTCATCGAAGATTTTCTGCATTGCCCGTTGATATGTGGCGCCAGCATTCTTTAATCCGAAAGCCATGATTGTGTAACAGAATATCCCTTTCGGTGTTCGGAAGGCTGTGGCCTCTTTTTATCTTCTGGCGCCATGTGTATCTGGTTATACCCTGTTGTACAATCCATGAACGAGAGCGCTTCGTGCCCAGTAGTTACATCAATCATTAATTCTGTGACCGGTAGAGGGAAGTCATCTTTCGGGCATGCGTCATTGAGATCTCTGAAGTCGACGCATACTCGCAATTGTCCATTCTTCTTCCTGACTGGGACAACATTGGCTATCCATGTAGGATACTTGACTTCACGGATGAAACCAGCTTCGATGAGTTTGTTGACTTCCTTTTCAATTTCAGGGACAAGCTTAGGCCGGAAGCGACGTTGGGGTTGCTTCTTAGGACTAACTCCCTTTTTGATTGCTAGACGATGTACTGCAATCTTTGGACTCAGTCCCGGCATTTCCTTGTAGCTCCAAGCAAAAACATCTTTGTACTCGAGCAACAATTTGTAGCACTCGTCTTCTTACTCTTTGCAGAGCACTCACATATATGGGGCGTGGGTCTTCAGAGGTCCCCAGGTTGAGTTTTTTCAACTCATCTACCGTTAATTGCCCCCCGTCTTCCAATGGTTCTGGTGCTTCATCGGCATCCACTTCTTGATTATCATCCAGGATCTCCTCTACCGTTACATGATAAGAGGTGGCCACTTCTGAAGTCTTCGCCTTCTTGATGTTACTCCCGTTTGATGATGACGAATCTACATGCTCACTACTTTTTGAATGACTAGTGAGAATCAAGACGCGACTCCTTACTTTGAGTGGTGTATGTTGCATGATATCCACTGCTTGCAAGCGCTTCAAGCGGAAAGGTATTGCACTTTTTAAATAATCGTCTACTTTCACTTCCTCTTCAAGAGTTGTGCAACGACGACCTTCACCTTTATCCTTCTTAGGGACTATTAGTCGGTTGAAAACCATTTTTGTCTGGGCGCCTAGGCGATGACGTGCTGAGGGTAATACCCCGTATTTTTCAAATAAAGATAAAATTTTAAACATTTATTTAAACAAATTTTAACGCTTAAAAAAAATTATTTTCGTATATAAAATATTTTATTTTCGTTAAATAAAAAAATTATTATTCCGTTATAAAAACTTGAAAATTTATTTATCGAATTATTAAAATTTTTATCTTTCGTTAAATAAAGTTTAAAAACTCGAAAATATATTTTTAATAATGAACCGTCGTTTTAACATTTTCTTGTCTCGTAAAAATTTAATAATTTATCGAATTTTTAAAATAATGATTTCTTATAACTTTTGTCCAATAATACTATTTACCGTATATTTTACTTACCGTCTTACAAATTCATTTTTACAATTTTTTTACGATTTCCATTATTTTTAATTCTGTAATCTTATATTTCAACTTTTTAAGAAAGAAAGAAAGACGTTTGTACGAGAAACGGAGAAGGACTCATGTCATGAGTCATAGATTTCACGTCTTACATGCATGCATGTGATGCATGAACAACACATACACACCAGTCTTCAATTGCCATTCACTGCTGCTGTCACTTCTATTTCTTCAAAATCTTTTGTATATATACCCACAACTACATAGATACATACATTCCCTCCTCCTACTACTACTACTACTCCCTACTACTACTCCGTATACTACTTCAACGTAACATATTACATACTACATTATTACGTACTACTATTTACTATACTACATACTCCGTAATACATTATATTTATTCCCTCGTCCGTCTATATAATTGGAGCATCGGGAATGAGGAGCTGCCCAATATTTGGGGGGATCACTTTCGTAGAACCGTATTTGCGTCAAATCATTTCGACCCGAAAATTCTCTAAAAGGGGGAAGGATACGACTTTCCTACCGTAGATGATATTATTGACCCTGTCAACCTTAATTCTTAATAACGTTAATAAATATTCCGTAATAGCTATTCAGGTAACCAAACTTTTCTTCAACAACATTTCTTACATATAAGTATATTATGTTAGTAATTTAATAAATTGCTTACTTACATATTTAGGCTTATTTGTATGACTAAATTACTTATGTATAAAAGAAAATGTTACGTGATATTTTATTTGTGTTATATATTTATTTATGACTAAATTCAACTCGATTAAATTATCACTCGTTTGATTTATATATTTATCACCCTTACATTTCTGTTTATATGAAAAATGAGAAAATGAATAAAAGAACTTAAAATGATAAAATTTACTTATATCATTTTCATTGTATTTTATATGTATGTTTAATTCTATTTGTTATGTATGTTTATTCTATGTACTTTATATTTTGTATAATTGTAATTTTAGTCATATTTAATTTTCTTTAGCACTTTTACATTTGTTTATATATTATAATAATAAAGTAAATTAGTAACTTGCAAAACGTTTTATTTTAATAAAACTTCACTTATTATTTTTATATAGGTAGAAATTTGTAAATTTCATTTTCTATAATAAATGAATTTATTTTACCCCGAAATTTTTACACGACATTTATAAATATTTAAAAAATGATTTTACGTCAAAATTTATAAATCGACTAAGTACGACTTAATTTATATTTTTCTGAAACTTTTATATTCTTTAAAAACAATAAATTTTAAAATAATATTTTATTATTATTTTACCTTAAATTTTATTTTTATATAAAACTTGATTTTAAAAAATTTACTATTTTAAAAATATTACGATATTTGGGATATAATGTTTCGGGTGACACTTGAGGATTAAAGTATAACGTTGTCACACTGAAAGTAAGGATTTGAGGATTTGACTGTTTCAAATGAGTCCGACCAATTATTGAAGGTCACCAAATAAAGTACTACTTGTTCACGGGCGACTTTTATATAAAGTTTACGATGCGAGTCTGGGATGAATAGCTTGTGTTGGATCCTACCATGCGTGGTGTTTCGACTGGACTTGTAATGAAAAGCAGACTCGGAGGCTGTGGTCCGAGAGTCGACCTAGTGTTTAAGGTAGCTGTCTTACGGCAGTGAGAGCTGCGGTTCAAGAGTCTGCATAGGGTATGTGCGCATATATAGACAAGTACTTGATCAGTATTACCACCTAGGTAGCGGGGGCGGAACATGATTCTAAAAACTGCGGGTTCCCTCTTGTTGATGCAGAGAATGTAATCATCAGCTTTCATTTCAGCCCAGAGCCCCGTTTGAATAAACGTATAATATAATAGAAGTCCGGGCACAATTGAGCCTTATAGGTGATATGTAAACCTCATGAGATCGGTTCGGTCTACGAGTTGGTAACACGGTGAGAGGCAAGCTGACGGTAGTGTTTGTCGTCTATCCTACCGGTCAAATAATAACCAACTATTCCTAACTGGGTAGCTAGGGTAAGTCGAGTCGATCCACAGGGACGGGGTGTCGGACCTAGGTGTGCTACGGTCTAGGACTAGGTTCGAGACAAGCTAATCTAGGGGAAGGCTAATGTAGACTAAGCTAAGGTCTATAACATGAACTACCAAGGCTAAACAAGTAACTAATGACAAAAAGGAAAGTAATAAATCAATAAGAAGAAACTAGGGTTAGGTCGGGTTCATGGATGTCAAGGAGATAAAAAGGAGGAAACGGGGTTACTAGCATGCTTTCGTAGCCTAGGTTTCGATCGGGCTCTCGCTACTTAAACGGCCTAGGGGTCATCCTCACCACGCTCTCGCTACTAGTGATGGAACCAAACCAACCAACCAAACACACACATACAAGAGAAGAGGCAAGAAAAACAAGGATTGATCGTCACAAGTCTCACAAGCATTTCATCGAACATGTGAGTGCAAGGTAAATGGGAAACAACAAAAACAACATCTAATACTACCCATCTCACCCTAATCATCCCTAATCACATCCAATTCCCTAATAACCCTAGCAAGAATCTACTCAAACATATCTAATGAAAAACTAACAATAACTAGAGAAACAAGCACAAGAACAACAACATCCACTATGAAGAACAAAAGGGATGAACAACAATCATAAACAAAGATGAAAACTTGATTAACTATGAAAGATTAAGAGTAAAAGCAGAAGAAAGATTATACCAACTAGAAAGGAATGGAAAAGATGAACACTTGCATAAAAGAAAACCCAAACAATTCCACCAAGGCTGTCAATCTTGGTAGATTCTTCAAGAGATCCAATAATACAAGAGTAATCACTAGATTAAGGAGTAATTAAGGACCAATCTACACTAATCTAAGCTAATCTAACCTAAAGTAGTCTAGGGTTTAGTGGGTAATGAAGAACATAACATAAGATTACAAGAGGGGGGTATATATAGGGTTACAATGAATAAGGAGAAGAAAAGAAGTGAAGCGGAGCTGCAGGTGGCCCATCTTGGCCAAGATGAGATGGTCTCGCCCGATATGGGACCTATCTCGGCCGAGAAGACCCCCTTATCGAACGAGATGGCCCATCAATGGCTCGTCTTTGCTTGCACTCCTTCCCGACCGAGAAGGCTACTCTTCCCGCCCGGGATGAGTCTTGTAGGCCTCCAATATGATCATAAAGGTCCCTCCTTACTTCTCATGGGCATCTCATCGACTCTCGGCGCTCGGGATCGAGTCTAAGGGGCTAGGGATCGGGTCCCAAGGTGTCGGGATCGAATCTATGGCACCGAGTGATCGTTTTTTCTCTTCGTTGGCTCCAAATGTGTAGGAAACGAGTCGGAATCGTTCCAATTCTCCATGAATGGTCTTGGGAACCTAAAACGAACTAGAAGAAGCATAAGTAGCCCAGAAACCGCTTCCAAAGAGCGATTTCACAAAAGAAACCGGGACCAAATACAGCAAATAGGCACTACAAACTACACTTATCAACTCCCCCACACTTAACCCTTACTCGCCCTCGAGTAAGCAAGAACTAAATACTAAACTAATAAGAACTAAAATACTAGCCGAGTGGCTATTAGCGCACCCTACGCCCTTTCAACTCACGCGAACACACTTAGAGGAAAAGTGCACTCCGCAAGGCAAGTAAGGTCTTGCGACAAAACTGTGGATGCAACCGGACACGAAAACACACAAACAAACAAACATACAAACAAACAAACAATCGGTTGCACCCAAAAAGAAACAAATACTGCTTCCCTCCACAAAGCGGTGAAGAAACACCAGTTAAGGACTCAAGGCACGTGACAACGTTCCCAAGCTAATAACACAAATCGAAATGGACAAAATCCTAATAGTATGACAACAAAGCAATAAAAACGTTGGTAACTTACCTAGGTTCCTCCTAACCTTCTAAGAACGTACTACGGAACGATCGGCGGGATGGAAAAAGGATGAACCACGATGTTAGTCGACACTGTAGGTAAGTGAGACCCCGCCCCCTTTAGCGTTAAGCCAAGAGGGTCGTCCCATGTCCAAAATCGCCTAATTAGTCCAAGTAAAAAGGTGGATAAGGTTGCAAAGTGAGGGAAGACCGACTATTTACCGCTATCATCCTTCCTAGGGACTCGGTCCTTTGGTAGGCTCTTCACGGTAATAGTCGTCAAAAGGCTTATTTTGAGGGGTGAGAATTCTTTTTGTGAGATGATTTTCTTTGGCATTTTTCTTTTTAATTTGGCTTTTGAGTTGCTATGCCACTTCTTTTTCTTCTTTTGTATTTTGTTTTTGACTTCTTGTGCCTTTTTTTTCTTCATTATTTTGTTTCTTTTCTTTGTTTCTTTTTCTCTTTTTCTTTCTTTTGACTTGGCTTGCCTTTTGGATGATTGTGTTTTGTAGACATTTCTTGCAACCAAGTGAGAATTTCAACAATTTGCAACTTATTTGTGGAGATGTGTAGGAGGTAGGCAAATGGGTAAGTCGGGGGTCGCGATTTCCCTTCAAACCCACAAAAAGGTGGAAAACTTGGACTAATCAAACAATTTCTACCACGGTCACCTAAGGAACGGGACTCGGCAACCAAGGCCTTTTAACACCGTGGGTGGTCATAATGGTCAAAATGAAAATCCCGTAGTAAATCCCTAGTAGACTAGGTGGACTCAAGGTAAAGGACCAACGAAACTATTGATTTAGGGTCATTCTACTAGACTAAAGTCCAAGACTCGATTCATACTACTAGAAAAGGAAAGTAAACACTTGCGCACTAGCCTCAAAACCGGGTTTTTGAAAACCTTTTATTACACACTAGACACAACTAAACAAGACAAAACAAAGACACAACAAAAAACGAAAGGAAAAGAGATAAACACAACACAACAAAACAAAACAAACAAACAAACAAACACACAAAATAAACAATCACCACCCCGAAATATCCAAACGAGCCACCACATCAACCACAAACTTCAAAAAGCTCCACCCGAGCATACACCATCACAAATCAACTCCAAACTCCACAAGAGATAAAGAGGAAAGAGGGATAAAAAGATGTTACCGGATGTCTTGAAAGCCTTCCAATGTTAAAGGTGATTAAGAAACCTACAAGGAAACAAAAGGGAGGCAAAACACGCACAACACAACAAATATTCGACATAACGACATAAAAGGAAAACACACAAAAGAAAATCTTTTTTATTTTTGTGAACTTTTTTCAAATTTTTAGGGTTTTTAAAGATTTTTCGAAAAAACTACGAAAATAAAACTAAACTATGCTAGGATATCGCTCTCCCACACTTAAACCGAGCAATGTCCTCATGCTCGATTGATAGTGTGTGGAGACACTAAAAAGAAAAGAAACTACGAAAATAAAGCTAAAAATCAAAAAGAAAAGTGAAGAAAGGGTAGAATGTGTCCGGCCGGGGTGTAGTCAAGTCACCATGGGCCGAGACGAGAAAAAATATGGATGGGGGAAGAAATAAAAAGAAGGAAATAAAAGGAAATAGGAGGGGAGGACTAGGTGTAATCAAGTCACCTAGCCAGATTCCGCCTAAATCCGACTAAATCCTACCAAAAAGTGAAAAATAAAGAAAAAGTGAAAAATTTGCAAATTTGGATTTTTGAAATGACTCTCAATGTAGTCACGTCATCGAGAGTCGGGAGCAATGACCACCAAGGCCCCGAGGGCCACCATGACACAAAAGTGTATAAGGGGAATGGAATAAACAAAGGAAGACAAGCAATAAAAGACGGAAAATAAAGGATAGTTGTCGTACCCATCGGTTAGCAACTCACTCACTCCATCGTCTCAAAGTTCAATAACGGCACATAGCTAGTCTTCGTCATTGTTATTCCTCTTCATTCTTGATAAGGCCGCATGGTTGAAGTACAAAGGTATAAGGAGGTATGATTTGATGTGAAACTCGGTGTATAGTGAAGAGAAAATGAGGTGAGGGTATGTAAATGAAGTATAGGGGTCATATGATAGGTGCAAGGGTAGGTAGGGAGGTTGGGAGGGGGTCTAAAGTGGTAGGGTGGGCTCACATGTCGAAGAAGAGGCCAAAGGAGGAGTAGGATACCATCCCGGGCGGGATTGATGGTCCTGGTCGGGATGACACACCCATCCCGGTCGGGAAGCTCCCTTCCCGGTCGGGATCATACTCCAGAAGACCCAATTTTCAGCACACTCATCCCGATCGGGATGGCTCATCCTTCCCGGCCGGGAAGAGTCTTCTAACTCTTCATAAACCCAAAAGCTTGTCCAAAGCTTCAAAAACCCGACTTCCATGCTCAAAATCCAAGCTCTATCAATAACCACTCCTCTCTAAGATTCATCTTCACTTCGCACCTAACAAATAAGCTCAAAAAATCCATCAAAATCCCTCCCTCACATCGCTCATCAAAATACCGAATTACAAGAATTCCACAAAAATTAACAAATCCTAGAAACCAAACTATCCAAACAAACATAAACAAATACACAAGCTCAAAAGAAAAGGAAAAAGATATTTACACTAAGATACTCTCACCATCTACGCCTCCATAGCCATCAAGAGCTCGAAGGAGTAAGTCAAATGCCCTAGCAACATCTTCATTAACGCTCATGTAGCCTATCCTAGCCATCAACAAGAGTTTCCAAGTCGGAGTCGAGAAGCAATCATCTTCATTATGCTCGAGGTTCTCGTGATCTTCCGGGTCTTCTGAACCATGATAGCAACGAATCTTATGACCATCCGGTAGGTATTGTGGTCTAAAGTCATGCTTGGCGTTGTGATTTGGAAGATCACACCCTAAGGGTGTTGCTTCTTCTACGGGGTCGAGAGTGGAACTCTTTTCCGCCGTTGGACAAGGATTCACTTCATCAACCGTCTCACAAGACAAGGGACTAGAAATCGAGTGCGATAGAGGAGGAGAAGGCATCAAGTTTTCTTCATTGGAGGCAATTGGCTCCTCCAATTTCCCATTTAAGGCGAGTTCCAAGGCATCTACCTCTTTTTCCCAAGTATTACGTTCCTTTTCACTCACCTTGTCAATTTGGTCTTGAGGGGTCATCTCTTCACTTGGGTTTGGATTGTCAACATCCGGTTCATCACGAAGAAAATCATACAAATCCAATTTAATAGCCAATACATTGGCTACCCAAGAGTCATCTTGATAATCATGTTCAAATCCCTCCTCATTGTCGACCCTTGAAGCTTCAACTTCCTCCATTCTTCCCATATCTTCACCATCCAAGCAACACTCAACAATGGTCTCTTGATTGACCCTCTCTTCTTCATTCATGGCTTCATGATCGGGTTGCCTTTCTTGTGGAGACACCCGACCTTCTTGCCTAAATGAACCTTCCTCAACAAGTTCTGGAGCTCGAGTGGCCAACATCGTGATACGAGCCATGAGTGCATTGATTTGAGCATCTTGCACCTCTATTTGGTCCTTGAACTCCTCTTTATCCCTTTTCATTTGAATCATCATCTCTTGTTGATTCCTTTGCAATTGAACCATCATCTCTTGTTGACTCTTTTGCATTTGAATCATCATTTTACAAAGCTCAAAGTTGGGGATTTTTGGTTGTGGGTTGTGTGAGGGTATTTGGTAGTTGTTAGAATCTTAGAATGATCCTTGACAACTTTCATCATAACCATATTGAAGGGGTTCATAAGATTATTGATGAGATTGATATGGTTGGTAAAGTTGTGGGTCTTGGCAATTTGCCCCATGAATGTCCCATGACGATTGATGGTAGCTTGGATGCCCCATTGTCGTAACGTTGCCTTGATACATTGAATGCACTAGAAGCACTTGAGCAAACGTTAATAGCCTAGTGCTTTCGAGACACTAGGAAGAGAGATAAGCACACAAGAAATAGAACGGAGATACACAAGGAGAAGAAAACACAAAAATCAAGAACAAAGTCTAAAACTAAGCACACAAAAGTCTAAACTACGCCGTCCCCGGCAACGGCGCCAATTTGACGGTAGTGTTTGTCGTCTATCCTACCGGTCAAATAATAACCAACTATTCCTAACTGGGTAACTAGGGTGAGTCGAGTCGATCCACAGGGACGGGGTGTCGGACCTAGGTGTGCTACGGTCTAGGACTAGGTTCGATACAAGCTAATCTAGGGGAAGGCTAATGTAGACTAAGCTAAGGTCTATAACATGAACTAACAAGGCTAAACAAGTAACTAATGACAAAAAGGAAACTAATAAATCAATAAGAAGAAACTAGGGTTAGGTCGGGTTCATGGATGTCAAGGAGATAAAAAGGAGGAAACGGGGTTACTAGCATTCTTTCGTAGCCTAGGTTCCGATCGGGCTCTCGCTACTTAAACGGCCTAGGGGTCATCCTCACCACGCTCTCGCTACTAGTGATGGAACCAAACCAACCAACCAAACACACACATACAAGAGAATAGGCAAGAAAAACAAGGATTGATCGTCACAAGTCTCACAAGCATTTCATCGAACATGTGAGTGCAAGGTAAATGGGAAACAACAAAAACAACATCTAATACCACCCATCTCACCCTAATCATCCCTAATCACATCCAACTCCACTAATAACCCTAGCAAGAATCTACTCAAACATATCTAATGGAAAACTAACAATAACTAGAGAAACAAGCACAAGAACAACAACATCCACTATGAAGAACAAAAGGGATGAACAACAATCATAAACAAAGATGAAAACTTGATTAACTATGAAAGATTAAGAGTAAAAAGAGAAGAAAGATTATACAAACTAGAAAGGAATGGAAAAGATGAACACTTGCATAAAAGAAAACCCAAACAATTCCACCAAGGCTGTTAATCTTGGTAGATTCTTCAAGAGATCCAATAATACAAGAGTAATCACTAGATTAAGGAGTAATTAAAGACTAATCTACACTAATCTAAGCTAATCTAACCTAAAGTAGTCTAGGGTTTATTGGGTAATGAAGAACATAACATAAGATTACAAGAGGGGGGTATATATAGGGTTACAATGAATAAGGAGAAGAAAAGAAGTGAGGCGGAGCTGCAGGTGGCCCATCTTGGCCGAGATGAGATGGTCTCGCCCGAGATGGGACCCATCTCGGCCGAGAAGACCCCCTTATCGCCCGAGACGGCCCATCAGTGGCTCGTCTTTGCTTGCACTCCTTCCCGACCGAGAAGGCTACTCTTCCCGCTCGGGATGAGTCTTGTAGGCCTCCAATATGATCATAAAGGTCCGTCCTTGCTTCTCATGGGCATCTCATCGACTCTCGGCGCTCGGGATCGACTCTAAGGGGCTCGAGAATGGGTCCCAAGGTCTCGGGATCGAATCTAAGGCACTGAGTGATCGTTCCTTCTCTTCGTTGGCTCCAAATGTGTACGAAACAAGTCGAAATCGTTCCAATTCTCCATGAATGGTCTTGGGAACCTAAAACGAACTAGAAGAAGCATAAGTAGCCCAGAAACCGCTCCCAAAGAGCGATTTCACAAGAGAAACTGGGACCAAATACAGCAAATAGGCACTACAAACTACACTTATCACAAGCCAATATGGAGTAGCGGTGATACTAGGAGCCACGACTCGTGTGTTTATTCCCTGTTTATGTGGAAAAATGATTTCAAATCAAATGGCTGCCAATGTCCCATCTTTTAAACATTATCGTTTTCATCACCTCACATGTTGGTTAATTGAATTAAAGGAAACTATCTGTTACATGATATCCTTTAATATTTTTGTAAGCATATTATTTGTTATTCACATGATTGTCTTATGTGTTCGAGGTGATGTTAGATGAATGGCTTGGTTGCTGTCCCGCTCAGCGTCCACTGTTTAGTTTTTTTTGCAGGTCTAAGACGTTGGGGAATCGAGCGAGAGAGATTTAATAATATGTTTGTATAAAATACAATTTTTATTTTATACTAAGTAAATCAAGACTAGGTAATTAATAGTCGTTTATTGTAAGGATCCGTAGCGATCCAGATTTATTTACACTCTGATATACTTTGAATTAAATGACTTAGATAACTTTCCGCATTATCTATTAATTTAAGTCATCGAAAATCCGGGTTGTTACAGTTGGTATCAGAGCGACCTTGTGACCGTAAGTGAGGATTGAGCTTCATTTACCTAACAAGGAGCGCACCTGGGTAGACTTACTAAAATATTAATACAATATTAGATCACTAAAATGAGATATTCACTTAGAAACTATTAGGATCCTATTAAATAATTTACCGGGGTAGAATTGTCATTAAGGGGAAATACTATATCTACCTGTATAATTGTTGATATGCTATCTGCTTAATTGTTTGTAAATTGACTGCCTAATCTTAGCCTATTGGCTAGTTTTAAATTTATTTTTGATCAATACGATAACCAAGATGGAAGACGTTGACACTCAGAGCCATCAACCACTCAAGACCTGGACATCAGCATTGTGACGCACCAATAATGAAGACATCATCTGAATAAACTATAGGAGCCATGTCAAACTGAATCACGTTGAAGAATCAAGTCAAGTTAAGTTGTCAGGATGGAACACACACGAAAATCAAGTACGTGCTGACGCATGTAGTGTAGTATATCTCGAGTCCTTGCTATGTGTCGACTTATATCTATACTACTACAAAACATCAAATAGACAACTCCTAATAGACATCTAATATTATTAACAACTGATGTATAATTTATAGACAACTGTTTTTTTTTACAAACAGTTGTCTTTATAGGCTTATAGACAACTGAACTTTATAAAAACAGTTGTTTATATGTTATACAACTGTTTTTCTAATCTCAGTTGTCTATTAACCTATTATAGACCACTGTCAATTACTGGATACCCGACCCAGATTAGCTTGTCAAGTATCTCAACAATTGGAAAACCCTAAAATCTAAACAACTGAAACAAAATATGGAGTATGTGAAACCCAAAATCACTCACTGTCATTCGCGCCCTCCTTCACAACTGAAACCCTAAATCAAAAATCGAAAAACCCCTAATTCTCCGACGAAATCCCCAGACGCCTTCCTTCGCCGGTGATTCATCTCTCTATTCATCACCATTCGCCCTCCTTCTTCTCGTTTTCCATCTTCGTTCGTTCCCTAAGTCGATATATTTGTTCTTCTCATTCAAGGTATCCCTTCGTTCCTTCTTCTCCTTCTTATTTCATTTCTTCTCTCTGTTCAGTGTTGGATTTAATTATTCATTGTTGGCTTCCAAAGATGACGTGAATTGTGAAAAAAAGAAGAGTCTAGAGTCCAGACCCATGTCGTAAGGAAAACAGATTACCTTATCAAATTTGATGAAGTTTGTATGATTATTCCGTGTGTTATGTTTTCAGTTTGTATTACGCGAATGTATCTATCGGAACATCGGAATCCTAGTATCTGGTGGCACTCGACACAGGAAGTGGTCTTTTCTGGATAACCTGTGACTGCTTATCTAACTGCATTCGCACCTACGAGTTCAGTCAGAACCATGTACCTTATCGATCCCAAAACTACGACTTAATCTTAATTGCAAAAGTACTTAGATTGCAATACTTTTGAATGTGAATTTTGTTAATTAAAATTTCAGACAGTAGAGTTCAACATATACAGCTTAAGCAGTTCATCTACTGGCACAAAGCTCTCATGTATGAGTCCGCTCTGCGAACGCAGCTGTCTGCCTGGAAAAGAGCTACTGCCCTTATACAGTTGAGTATCTTTCAGCAAACATGTCTTCGTCTGGCTATGTCGTCGAGGATATATTGCATCTTGCCAGTGATAATTCCGCTTCTAAAACAACTGATGTCAGAATCCTTTTCGGGTAAGCTAAGCATTCCTTATTTCATTCCTACTTGCATTTCTCGACGCAGTTTTCAATATAGGGTTAATGATGCATTGCTGCTACTATTGTTATATATGCAGTTGTGGTGTGATACATACGGGTCATTTCTTGGTATCCGGAGCTCCAAATGGATTATTCAGACTTTCTATGATCCGGTTTCCCTGCCTAGCGTGTTAGCGAGACAAAATCTTGTTGCCAATTCTTTCTCAATGTGTTTCAGCAGCGATGGTATAGGTAGAATCCAGTTTCGGAGATAAAGGTGGTAAAAACCTGAGCGAAACTCCCGTCATTCCTAATCGATTAAAGTAAGTCCCCTCCTCTTCAACCTCAATAAAACGATCACTCATTTATTAATAATTATAATTATCTGTGTCCCTTCAAAGTGACACTAACACAACATTATGCAGCATTATATTGTGAACAACACCGTGTACGCCGTCAACTTAACCCGTGTCAGTGTGGGCTCTGATTCGTTCTCTGCCAACTTGAATCTTATTTTCGACCACTACTGCCTGATCCTGTTTACGATCTTTTAACTGAAAAAGGTAAGTTTATTTTTTGTCGTTCATCCATGGATTACAATCGTCGAGGTAACTTTAATTTCTTGCTCATTTTATGTCCCATTTCTGTGCCAAAACATTAGGATTGTTAACTGTTAAGATGCTGACTCAATTCATGTGTTTTGGGTTTTTCTTTCGATCTCAAGGATGACATTCTATTCTACTACTTGGCAGTCGTAAAATCAGATGAAGACATTAGTATATAATCGGAGGTAATTAAGCGTGTAATTCTCAAGACTGTCACTGATTTACCTCAGAGAGTGATTAGGCTATGGATATACCTCAGATCAGGTCATAAATGGGTAAAACATAAGATAATATTAAATGTTTAAAGGAAGCTCATTTACATAAATGATATATGTTGTGCATATAGCATCGTTTGTTTGACTGACACCCTTCAAATAATTCTGAAGGCATTCACTTTGAACTTGGTACCACCCCTTGTAGACGATATTGTGGCTGGAGGCATAGGACGAAATTTCATTTCAGAAGACCTGCTAGAAGCAACAAGCATCAGTGATGCACTTCAGGTGAGAAGGGTGCCTTGGTTAAAAAAATTGAACAATATTCCGCAGTCCATTTCATAATCCCTTTAACCAGGTGAAAACTAACATAAGTAAGATAGCGGTATAATTAAGCTACTTCAGATTTCAGATAGTCTTTTCTAATAATTTGCAGAGAATTCAGTCATCAGCTGTGTCTATTGGTCATAGCTACAGTCTCATCGACAAATCAATGCGCAAGATCATAAACGTTGAAACAGCATCAAAGAATCGAATTTCAGTCCTTGAAATCAATTCAAAACCATTTTTCCATGCAAAGATGTATCTTCACCTTCAGGTTCCACAGGTAATAAAATTTGCACAAACATATCAAACCAGCATATATTTAAACAAAAGAAGTCAAGAATCAGGATCGAACATTTGAAGTGTAAATGGGCTGATCAGTTCATAAATGAGCTATAATAAACACTTGTTGCTGCAAATATAATACTAGATACTTTTAGAGCTTAGCATCACACCAGGTCTACAACTGTAAAAAAAAACTGAAATATCTGCATGTTTGAGTGTTTCAGGAAAGTGGATAGAGTTGGGGAATATCGCGTACGGGCCACTAAGAAACGGGCCTACATTGTGGGAAATCGGTGTTCCTGACAGCACTGCAGCGGAATTCTTTATCTCTGATCCTAACCCAAAACTCGTCAACCGGCTCTATGTCCGAGATAACCAGGACAAGTAATTGCATTCTCTGCAATTCTGCATTCTGTGTTTTTGTCCTGTGAATGCAATTCCTTATCGATTTAATTGATTTACTTTGTCGATGATGAACAGGTACTGACAATACGGTTTGTGGGATTGTTACACAGATCTTTATTCCAAGCAAGACCTGATTTACAATGTCGGTGTCAGTAATTATCGCAAGGACTTGTTTTTCGCTCATGTTCCTAGGTATCTTCGCAGAAGGATGGAAAACACAAGATTTCAAAAACAAATGGCGCGATAGAGTAAGTTGAATTTTGTATTGACATGTCTGTATCGAGTTTAATTTTTATGAGAGGGTCAGGTTTTTTATATGATGATTGTAATTAATGCAGAACATTAGAGAAAACTATATCGAATCTTGAGATGGAGTTAGCTGCTACGAGGGCTACACAGGAATCTATAATGGAAGGATCTCCTGTGTCGGAATCTCGTGGCAAAAGGAAGTATTTGGTGGTAGTTGGGATTAATACTGCGTTCAGTAGCCGAAAGAGAAGGGATTCCGTGAGTGCTACTTGGATGCCTCAAGGTTTGTACCCTTAAGTCCTCTTATATACAACATCGTAGCATCAAGGTAAAGGTTTTACCATTGATGCTAAATCATCTTTGATAATGTCGTTAATCAGGAGAAAAGAGAAAGAAACTGGAAGAAGAGAAAGGCATTGTCATGAGATTCGTCATAGGCCACAGGTTGGTATGACTTGAGTGACGAATATATATATTGTTTACCAAATTCACTGCTTAGCTGATCTGATGTTTTGATTGATGGCCTGGTGTTATTTTCAGTGCAATAGCGGGTGGTTTTTTGGACAGCTATTGAGGCAGAAGATCAAAAGCATGGAGACTTACTAAGGCTGATAAGCTAGTTTGATTAATCAGAACTCGGACCGTCTTGCCATGAAATATACTGTAAGTTGCTAGATTTTGGAGAAAGCTATCCAATTCGCTCCTATTTGATTATTGGACATGTATAAGCTTTGGACTCAAATACGGGGGAAGAGGGTCGTATTGTGAGGATCAAATTGCGGGGTTGTGTCCACTTTGGAGTGTATTCAAGCAAAAAGCCGAGGTACTGCAGTGTTGACAAAAAGTTGTGTTGGATAATGGTTATATAGACGAGGTGTTATTATGTTGGAATATAGTATATGATTTTTTTACCTTTTGGATGTAATTGGATAATTGTTTGTACCTTTTGTATGCTAGATTATATAAAAATAAAACTTCTTGTTCAATTTCATATGATATTCATTTCTTATGTTTTGTTAATATATAGTTCAAATTGTGATATATAGTTGAAATATTTGTATTATATAGTTCAAAAATACGGGCTATAGACAACTGTTGTAGAAAACAGTTGTCTACTGAAAGAATATACATCAAATTTCTTAAAAGATCAGTTGTCTATACACACAATAGACAACTGTTACATTAGAAAACAGTTGTCTATTAATGAATAGACAACTGTTGTAAAACAGATGTCTATACTTGGACTAATATACAACTCCAAACTACTCAACTGTTGTAAGTCAGTTGTCTATTGAAAAAAAAACAGTTGTCTATTTGATGTTTTGTAGTAGCTAGCTAATCGAAACTCTAGTGACCTACACACCTACCTACCTCGTATATTGGAAATCACGTGTTTACTTAACCTGTATCATTTCAAGAACGAACCCTTTTGCCGATATTAATTTCTCAATAAATACCTTCGACCATATCTTCAAATTTTGTTTATCCTATTATTACTTCTTTCATTTCCAAATCCAGTTAATCTGAATTTTACCTTCAGCTTTTACCTTCAACCTTTCAGTTATTGACCCGTTTACTTAAACCAAACTATTTCATATTATCTCCACTTTTTGTGATTAGATATCATTCTCGTTCATTCAGCAAGTTAAGACATTTCTTGAATTGATCATCATGATAATCCTTTGTTCCTATCCTATTGATTTCCTAAATTCATGGTGACATTTTTTAGCCTTCATATTATAAATTTTTAAAAGACTCAATTCAACCTTCAACCCTGACCAATTTGTCTTGAATTATGTTTTACTTTCAATCAACCTATTGATCTATTATATATTCTTTGAATCAACCTATCACAATTTTATTCAGTTATCTGAGAAATTTGAAGCTCATACAGTTGATTTTCACTTTCACATACTCTCCAAAACCTAGCTTGATTTTAGAATACCTTTTTGACAAATATCAACTTCATCTCCTCTTATCATCGAAAGAGAAGATCTATGATAGAGTGCTATGTCATTCTATTAATAAAATTGTCATAATCATTCACACCCTTTCTAATTCTTATGACTTTCACTTTGTTTCCTGGATTCTTGTTTTAACCAACCTTGCCTACATACTTAGTCTTGAACTTTTTGCCATGTATCTTCGGTCGAGTAAACATCAACCAGTCTTACTTACATAGACTATGATAGAAATTTTGTTTAGAACCGCTGACACTATGGTATAGTACTAACACGAGAACGTAGATGATGCACCAAATATGCACAAAGAAAAGAAACAACTCTACTAAAAAATCGTACAGAAGAACAAACCGCAAAAAGATGAACCTGTTCGAGTTATTTGCAAAGGATGTCACCAAGAAACTTCAATACAGAAGCATGATCATGGACTATACCAGGGAGATGACCACCGAGATTTTTATGCTAAGAACGTTACTAACCTAGTATTTGTTTTGCATGCTTACCTGAAATTTTTCCCGACCACAGCACACTTACATAATTGGGGACTTTGAGTCACGTTTTTGGATGTGTCTTATAACGTATTAACCTTACAGAGCAGTAACCTATCGCGAGACTTAGATCATGGTATTCTAACCTAGGTCTTAACCACCATATTATGAGAGGAGAGAGTATACTCTTGAAGTCGAGTGATATAGATCAATACCTTTTTGGGGAGCTATGTATTTGAGATTGCTAAGAGAACAATCATAGATCAAAATTATTTTGAGGTTTGTCATTATATACATCGAATGTTATTTTGAAGAATTATATGTTGAACATACATTGTTGGATCTGTAGATTAAAGCCCAATTGATTGATTGATTGAATGATTTGTAAACAATATTTTGGCGAATCCCTAGGAAATACCGTATATACTTTTGGGAGACAATAATTTTATTGAATAATGGTTGATAATATTGAAAACCCTAAGTGTCATAATTGTAAGAGACACTTACTTGTGAACCAATGAATTTTTGATGTGAAGTTAAGATTAACTTGTTGTTTGAAGAATAAAGCAACAGAGAAACAATTTTGAAATGTTGAGAAATTTAGAAAACCAAAAGGAGAAGTCAGGATTAACCTTGTCATAACCGACAAAAACACTTGAGGATCAACCTTTGGAGATTAACCTGGTTGACGAGAAATGCTAACGTCATCATGAGGATTTCGGACTTTTGTATAATCTATGTATTTGAACCTATGAGAGAAGTCTCCAACTAATATAAACCCAATAGTACCATAACTTATGAACGCTCTACAGATTATATGGGAATTAGGATAACCTTCTTTTGGACTTTTATGCTACGAGAAACTTGTAGTACCCATAACACAACACCTTTCAATTTTAAGGAATATAAACATCACTATATTTTGGAGATAAGACAAACCATAAACCTAATCTCGAGAATGGCCCGAGATTGAATAGTGCCACTTTATGGGAATATAGAATCTACGTTGCTCAATAATACCTACCATATTAATTTGGGATGTGCCACCTTTGTAAAACTTTGGCGGAGAGGTCAGATATACTAGCAAGTCACTTGCAAGCCCAATCATTTTTGCGAGAGGAACCCTAACATTTCATTTTATTCATGTAGTGTCTTAAACCTTGTTAATTGCCTAAGTTATGCCGGAAATTTCGAGGACGAAATTGTTTTAAAGGGGGTAGATTGTAATACCTCGTATTTTTCAAATAGAGTTAAAATTGTAAACATTTATTTAAACAAATTTTAACGCTTAAAAAAATTATTTTCGTATATAAAATATTTTATTTTCGTTAAATAAAAAAATTATTATTCCGTTATAAAAACTTGAAAATTTATTTATCGAATTATTAAATTTTTAATCTCTCATTAAATAAAGTTTAAAAACTCAAAAATATATTTTTAATAATGAACCGTCGTTTTAACATTTTCTTGTCTCGTAAAAATTTAATAATTTATCGAATTTTTAAAAAAATGATTTCTTATAACTTTTGTCCAATAATACTATTTACCGTCTATTTTACTTACCGTCTTACAAATTCATTTTTACAAATTTTTTTTACGATTTCCATTATTTTTAATTCTGTAATCTTATATTTCAACTTTTTAAGAAAGAAAGAAAGACGTTTGTACGATAAACGGAGAAGGACTCATGTCATGAGTCATAGATTTCACGTCTTACATGCATGCATGTGATGCATGAATAACATCCACACCACTCTTCAATTGCCATTCACTGCTGCTGCCACTTCTATTTCTTCAAAATTTGTTGTATATATACCCACAACTACATACATACATACATTCCCTACTACTACTACTCCCTACTACTACTACTACTACCTACTCCCTACTACTACTCCGTATACTACTTCAACGTAACATATTAGATACTACGTTATTACGTACTACTATTTACTATACTACATACTCCGTAATATATTATATTTATTCCCTCGTCCGTCTATATAATTGGAGCATCGGGAATGAGGAGCTGCCCAGTATTTGGCGGGATCACTTTCCTAGAACCGTATTTAGGTCAAATCATTTCGACCCGACAATTCTCTAAAAGGGGGAAGGATACGACTTTCCTAACGTAGATGATATTATTGACCCTGTCAACCTAAATTCTTAATAACGTAAATAAATAATCTGTAATAGCTATTAAGGTAACCAAACTTTTCTTCTAACAACATTTCATATATATAAGTATATTATGTTAGTAATTTAATAAATTGTTTACTTAAATATTTAGGCTTATTTGCATGACTAAATTACTTATGTATCAAAGAAAATGTTACGTGATATTTTATTTTTGTTATATATTTATTTATGACTAAATTCAACTCGATTGAATTATCACTTGTTTGATTTATATATTTATCACCTTTACATTTCTGTTTATATGAAAAATGAGAAAATGAATAAAAGAACTTAAAACGATAAAATTTACTTATATCATTTTCATTGTATTTTTTATGTATGTTTAATTCTATTTGTTACGTATGTTTATTCTTTTTTTTTTTGGTAAAAGGTAAGTGGTATAAATCAATCAAAGAATGAGTACACGATACATAACTAGCCTTACAAGGCTAGAACGAAGTTCCTATCCTTAGTTGAAAGATTATTCTTAATCTTTCCCTTACAAAACAATTTTATTTCCTTAACAATACTTTCAGCCACCTTATTAGGTCTAATGAGAGTATTCTCAATTCGACTTTTGTTCCTTTGAGTCCAGATGTTATACGTGATAGCGTTGATTATCCCGTTCTTCACTTCTCTTTGTAGTTTTGTCCCTCTCAATCTCTTTCTCCATTCATAATCATGCTTCAGACCTCCTCGATACCTCAGCATTTCAGCAACATCCTGAAAAATTCGACTGCTATACGGACAATCTTTGAACACATGGGTGGCAGATTCAACTTCAGTTCGGCAAATACAGCAGCATTCGTCATCCGTAACTCCGATTCTATGCAACTTATCCTTCAAATTTAATGCCTGATGTTAAACTAACCAAGCATGGATCTTATGCTTTGGAACAGTCCAATTGTTCCAAACGAGTCTGTACCACGGAACTGGGCTATGCTTTTCATGCATCTAGTGGTAGCCTTTGTTAATAGTGTAATTATGCATATTCCATATCTTTGCATCAATCCCGTCTCTGATCATGTTCCGAGCTTGGCATATCTTTCTCCATGTCCAACTGGTATCGTTATTGGGTTCATAGTCTTGCCAATTACTTCCTTTCAGATAAACATGGTGAACCCACCTCACCCACAACTTGTTTTGGTTACTAGTAACCCACCAAGCTAACTTACCAATGGCCGCTTTGTTCCAAATGCTACTTTGCATCAAATTTAAACCCCCTTCTTTCATCGGCCTACACACCTTATCCCATGAACCGAGAGGGGAACGATGGTAGTCGGCTCCCCCTTCCCAAAGGAAATTTCTACAAATGCTATCAATTTGCTTCATCGTCGCTTTAGGAATAATAAAGATGGAACCCCAATAAGAATGAAGGGTTGCAAGCACACTTTTAATTAGCACCAGCCGTCCTGCATATGACAGCTTCTTGGCTCCTAATCTCCGAATCCTCTCAACAATATTGGACACAAGAGGTTGGCACTCGAGGACAGTTAATTTGGATGGCTTAATGGGCACACCGAGGTAACAAAAAGGGAGATTTCCTTCCCCACATCCTGAGATCTGAATAATTTCAGCTTTGATTGCATTGGGTACCCTATTAAAGAACACACTAGACTTCCCCCGACTTAAATTTAATCCTGAAGATTCTGAAAACGTAACAAAAGTCCTTAGAAGAATCATCATAGAAGGTATCTCACCTTTACAGAATAGTAGCAAATCGTCGGCAAACATAAGTGAGGACGGCTTCATCTCCTTGCACAGCGGGTGAAATTTGAAAGGCATTGTGGAAGTAGTGAATTTCAGCAGTCTCGAGAGATAATCCATACAAACTGTAAAAAGCATTGGGGATAAAGGATCACCCTGTCGCAGGCCTCTTTTTCCGGCAAAAAAAACGAAGCTCTCACCATTATTCAAATTTAAGGAATAACTGGCAGTAGTGACGCATTGCATTAGGAGTCTTCGAAAATGATCAGGGAACTGAAGCTAGCTGAGCATTTGATCTAAGAAGTCTCATTCAACTGTGTCGTATGCCTTCTGAAGATCCAATTTAAAAAGACATCTCGGAGAGACTGCCTTCCTGTTGTACAATCTGATTATATCTTCACAAATCAAGATATTTTCGATGATGCTTCGTCCTTTGATGAAACCCCCTTGAACTAGGTCGATTATGTCCGGTAAAACGTCTGCCAGTCTATTACATAATTAAGACTTTGGAGATACCTTTATAAATAACATTACAACATCCAATGGGTCGGAATTGCATTACAGTCTCGGGCCTGTCAACTTTAGGGATCAGCGTGATTGAAGTTGTATTCACCTGTTTTAGCATTTGGCCTGATCGAAAGAAATCCTCGATTGCATTAACAATGTCCTCTCCAATAATATGCCAAGCATCCTTATAAAATTTGCTTGTATATCCGTCGGGACCTGGTGATTTATCATCAGGAATACTGAAGATAGCCTTTTTAATCTCATCTGCACTGACTGGTTTTTCCAGAATGCTAATGTGGTGCTCGGATAATTTAGGCCCTTGCTCTATAATTCTTTTGCTCACTTTGATAGTGGGCGTATTTGTCCCAAGTAAGCCTTGATAATATGATAGGAATGCTTTTTGAATATCCTTCTGGTCAGTGTGCAAACGATCCTGTGTATCTTTAATCTGAAACACGCCATTCCTCACAATTCTTGCCTTTATAGACCCATGGTAGAATGCAGTGTTTAGGTCTCCTTCTTGCATCCACATAACTTTAGCCTTTTGTTTTAAGAAATCATCACGTGCCTCAGCCAATTTATCATCAACCTGACGAGCATCAATCTCCTGATTCATAAGCTCATTGTCGCCAGGCATATCCATAATCTCCTTTTGGATCCTGATCATCTTGAGATATGCGATATCAGCATTCTGTTCAATATCAGTAAAATGCTTCCTATTAAGCTCCTTTAAACTCCTTCTCATCAACTGCAATTTCTTCACAACGCGAAACATCTTAGTCCCATCAATATGCTTGCCCCAATTCTGAGTGATCAGTTGATCAAAACCAGCATCCCGGCTCCACATATTGAAGTATTTAAAAGGCCTTTTCCTAGTCCGTTGGGACCCTTCAGCCATCACCAAGCAAGGGCAGTGGTCAAAAAGTCCCTCAGGAAGGAATTTAGCTTTGAAATCCGGCTTGTCGTCCAACCATTCTTGATTCACCAAGCATCTATCTAACCTGCTATAGACCCTGTCTTCCACTTTTTGTTTATTATTCCACGTGAAAAAGGCCCCTAAGAACGGACAATCCACAATAGAACAATCATCTATGCACTATTGTAATGGTATAGCTTCAGCCAAGCTAAAATTACCCCCAAGTCTTTCCTTAGGGAAAGTAACGCAATTAAAGTCACCCCCTACCATCCAAGGTCGGCCCCTAACAGTCGAGGCAATGGCTCTGAGGTCAGACCAGAGCTCCTCCCTCTCCTTAATTTCATTGAAAGCATAAACAATGGTTGCAAATATCATCTTACCCGTATTATTCTCTCTAATCGTACAGTGGATCATCTGAGACGAATAGAACAAAGGGGTAACCTCACATTGAATGTGATCCTACAGAAGCCACCTCTGGTTAGATGTCACAGATCCCACAGAAGCCACCTCTGGGTAACCTCACATTGAATGTCATCTACTTCTAGGATGCTTGTGGTTATTAGTAGCAATACTCCACTTATTAAAGACAGTAGTACTCACCATGCCCAACTGATTAGACTTAATTTTAGTTTCCACTAAACCAAAGAAACTTACTTTATTATGGATTAGAAACTTATTTATTTCCACCTGTTTCTTCACTTTATTCATACCCCTAACATTCCTGAATCCTAGCTTAGTCATGGTGAGGTTGGGGGGTTGATTCACCTCTTTCTTTACTTGGCGGGTTGGTCAGAACCTGTAAGAAAGAGTCCTTGGCATGGCCTCCTCCTCCTGTGATTTTATTATCTACTGTTGTATCACTCGCCCTTTGCTTCTCCCCATGGGAGTAATTTATAATGCATGCAGGTGGTTCTATTCCGGTGTTCTCCTGTCCCATGGTAGCATCCCCAGGATTCACCTCAGGATTCACCACAGATGATGGTCCTGGTTGGATATCCTGCTTCACTCTCCATTCTTTCCTTTGTATGACCGGTTTAGCTTTTGTCCCCCGTCCGCAGTCTTATTTGTCATGACCCATACGGCTGCATCCCTTGCACATAACTGGTTTTCAGTCATACTCTACTTGTACTATAACTAGGTTTCCGTTTTCATCTTTGAATTGAATCACATTAGGCAATTCCTGCCCCAATGTTACCTCCACTAGGACCCTAGCAAAACTCAGTCTAGTTTTCGATTTCGTAGCGTCATCCTTCTGCACCATCTTACCGATGAGTCCAGCAATTTTAGGCAGGCTGTCTCCCCCAAACTTTAGTGGGAGTTTATGAATTCTCACCCAAGTGGGCAGTACCTTCATATCCTCCTTCTCAAGAGCAACTTCTGGAGTCCATTCCCTCACAAACAATGGCTTATTATCAAATAACTGGTATCCAGACTGAAGGACAGCATTTTTAATGCCCTCTGTTTGGAATCTTACCAGGAAAACTCCATTCGCCATGAAGGAGACTTTGTCAATGACATGTGCTTTCCATATTCTTCTCAAAAAACCTTCTAACACATGCCATGGCGGGTTGGCACCAACAACAAATCCATAGATTGTCGTTCTCCAATATTCCAGTCCTGTTTCAACGTCCTCCTCTGATAACTGAAGCAAAGGTTCAGGATCTTTGACCTCCATAATTCTTTTCCCTTGACGTTGGAGCCATGGACCGTCAGCAGTATTTTCATGAAGAACGTCATGGGACGTTGAAATCTCGTCAATTCCATCGTTGATTTCCTCATCCTCCCTTCGTCATTGATCTTGTACGGTGGGATACCAATAATCTCCTGCAGAGACCTCTCTTTTTTAGGATTATCATCCAATTCTGGGTTACGTGTGCTCTTGTTGGTGATATTGTTAGCGTCCTTAGCAAGCTTCTTGTTCTTCCTCATGGTGGTGATGTTAGAAATATCCGGCGACGTTGACGTCGGCGACTTGGCCATAATGCCAATAGTCGCCTTCAAATCGCCCTAGATCTCTTTTAGGTTTTCACGTATGTTTATTCTATGTACTTTATATTATGTATAATTATAATTTTAGTCATATTTAATTTTCTTAGCACTTTTACATTTGTTTATATATTATAATAATAGAGTAAATTAGTAACTTGCAAAATGTTTTATTTTAATAAAACTTCACTTATTATTTTTATATAGGTAGAAATATATAAATTTCATTTTCTATAATAAATGAATTTATTTTATCCCGAAATTTTTACACGATATTTATAAATATTTAAAAAATGATTTTACGTCAAAATTTATAAATCGACTAAGTACGACTTAATTTATATTTTTCAAAAACTTTTATATTCTTTAGAAACTATAAATTTTAAAATAATATTTTATTATTATTTTACCTTAAATTTTATTTTTATATAAAACTTGATTTTAAAGAATTTACTATTTTAAAAATATTACGATATTTGGGATATAATGTTTCGAGTGACACTTGAGGATTAAAGTATAACGTTGTCACACTGAAAGTAAGGATTTGAGGATTTGACTGTTTCAAATGTGTCCGACCAATTATTGAAGGTCACCAAATAAAGTACTACTTGTTCACGGGCGACTTTTATATAAAGTGTACGATGCGAGTCTGGGACGAATAGCTTGTGTTGGATCCTACCATGCGTGGTGTATCGACTGCACTTGTAATGAAAAGCAGACTCGGAGGCTACGGTCCGAGAGTCGACCTAGTGTTTAAGGTAGTCGTCCTACGGCAGTGAGAGCTGCGGTTCAAGAGTCTGCATAGGGTATGTGCGCATATATAGACAAGTACTTGATCAGTATTACCACCTAGGTAGCGGGGGCAGAACATGATTCTGAAAACTGCAGGTTCCCTCTTGATGATGCAGAGAATGTAATCATTAGCTTTCATTTCAGCCCAGAGCCCCGTTTGAATAAACGTATAATATAATAGAAGTTTGGGCCCAATTGAGCCTTATGGGTGAGATGTAAACCTCATGAGATCGGTTCGGTCTACGAGTTGGTAACACGATTTCTTCTATTGGTGAGATGCAAGCCAATATGGAGTAGCGGTGATACTAGGAGCTACGACTCGTGTGTTTATTCCCTGTTTACATGGAAAAATGATTTAAAATCAAATGGCTGCCAATGTCCCATCTTTTAAACTTTATCGTTTTCATCACCACACATGTTGATTAATTGAATTAAAGGAAACTATCTGTTACATGATATCCTTTAATATTTTTGTAAGCATATTATTTGTTATTCACATGATTGTCTTATGTGTTCGAGGTGATGTTAGATGAACGGATTGGTTGCTGTCCCGCTCAACGTCCACTGTTTAATTTTTTTGCAGGTCTAAGACGTTGGGGAATCGAGCGAGAGAGATTTAATAATATGTTTGTATAAAATACAATTTATATTTTGTACTAAGTAAATCCAGACTATGTAATTAATAGTCATTTATTGTAAGGATCCGTAGCGATCCGGATTTATTTACACTCTGATATAGTTTGAATTAAATGACTTAGATAACTTTCCGCACTATCTATTAATTTAAGTCATCGGAAATCCGGGTTGTTACACTGAGTTCCGACAGATATTTCGTGGTCTAGAGTTTGGCAATACTGCTTCACCTCCATTTTGGTTGCCCAACCTGTTGAACACAGAATGATGATTGGATGGGAACTCGTCCTTCCTATCCTGTCAAACACAGAAATTTGAGTTGTCTCCAGGGGCATACTTATCCTATCGAAGATTGATGTGGGTGACGGCTTTATCGTGCCCCCTGCCTTGTCATCTTCAACCTCTTCCACCGTGATATGTTGTGATGATGTACTATCACTTCCTTTTCAGCTTCCAATCATTACCGGTGGAGGGGGTTGATAGCTTACCCCAGGTTTGGCAACTCTACATACGCCTTCTTTTTCATATTGGTCTTGTTGTGCTTTACTAAGGCCATATAGTTTTGGAATTTCATCGACAGCCGTCCCCATGGGATTTGGTTTTGAATAATCGTAACCTGCTTTTCCTAACAATTTATGCGCATTGGGATTACAAAATTCGTCGAACTCTTTCAGCCTTTTGGTATCTTCAACTGCTCTGTCAAATCCCTCTAAAGGTGGTCTAACGATCTTGGTTTCTGATGAACTCGGCAGAGATGTGGTGACCTTGGCTACCCATTCTTGCTTGAATGTTTGACTTGGTTTGTTTTTATCCCTGGTTTCCGTCTTTGTTGGAGTACATTCTCCAAAAGGACTCTCCCCTTCTTTGCGACGAGACTTCGGGATGTTTCGAAGGACGGGTGGTGCAGGCGTCAGTGGCGCTTCTTGCTTCTTTGGAGTTTCCACTGGACTGGTGAACTTGACAACTTTGTTTTCTTTTAGGTCGTCTTTCTTTTCCTCAGCACGAACTGCATCTGCATCATTTTTGATGACGTTCTTCTCCAGCTTGCCTCCAGCCTCAGTTGAGAAGATGGTGGTCGGCATAAACTCGTTAGGCGTTGCGTCTTCATCGAAAAACTTTGCATCCGCGAAAAAAGTGTCGGCCTTGGAGAATGGTTTGGTGTCTCCATTTATTTTCCTTTCACCCCCTCGGTAGTACTTCAGACATTGATGAAGGGTTGAAGCGACAATGCCATTCTCATGCTTCCAGGGTCATCCCAACAGTAACCCATAGGATGTCTTGGCTTCGATCACATGGAACAATACGTCATAAGAATGGTCATCCATGGTAAGGTTTACGCGGATCATCCCGATTGCACGCTCTCCGGTCAAGTTGAAACCGTGAATAACCGTTCGACTGCTGGTAAGTTCCCCTACGGTAATGCCCAATTCCTTCATTGTATCTTTTGGCATTATGTTGACTCCCGAACCTCCATCTATCAAGACTCGCTTGACCTTTTTCCCTTTAATATAACCGGACACGTAGAGTGGCCTATTATGGGGCTTAGATCCAAGGAGCAAGTCTTCATCTGAGAAAGTCAAAGCAGCGTTACAGGAGAGACATTGATTTGATTGCTCTTGGGGTTCTGCTATATCCTTCATCTTGCCGACATATAACCCTGGATTCTCGAGTCCTTGGAGGATGAACTTTCGACTCTCTTTAGGAAGATGGAATATTTGTCTCCATCCCATATTTGCAGGAAGTCCATCTAGAGCCCTGACGATCTTCATCTCCTTTTGAGGCTGCGCAGGTTCGAACTCGTCTATGTCACTTTTATCAACTTCTTCACCGTGATCAGCAGGTGAGGCGGAGACGGTGTAAACAGCCACTTCATCCAGGTAATCCTCTGGAAAGAATTCTTCAAGGGTAATTGGACTAAGTGGTTTATGTTCTAGCAGATCTTCGGGTAAGACATGCGGCTTGACAACCGTTTTAGACTTCTTCTTTCCTTTGGATCTGCGGGGCCGCGGTTTTCTTGCTTGTTTTCGACGGCGATGAACAAGTTTGACTGTTTGTTTAGTTTGTTTCCTTGGCTTCTTGCGTGTCACCAAGGTCCATCCTTCATCATCATGCACATCTTTTTCATCCTGAAGACCTACATTCTTGATTTGTGACTCTGAAGGCGGTGGCGATGCTAGCCTCGGAATCCACAATGTCACAGGCCCGAGGGTCCCAAATTGTAGCATATGTGCAGTCAATTCATCATCTCCTCTTGTTGTCTTATGTCCCGGTTGCTCTCCGACAGCAGTAGCTTGGTTTGTTGCCATCATTTCATCAAGATCAAGGATTATCTTCCCATCTCTTGAAAGCTGCATTATTTTTTCTTTGAGTGTTATACACTTCTCGATGGGGTGACTCACCAGTCTGTGATAACGACAATATTTAGGAACATTTGTCTTATCAGCTTGCTCGGGCCGCTTGGACTCTGGCAGCTGTATGATCCTCTTCTCTAGCAAATCGTCGAGCATCCCTGATAAGTCTGAATCAGGAAATGGGTACTTCTTAGCCTGCAATTCTTTCAATGTAGGCCTATTCTTCCGGTAGTCATAAGAGAACGACTCATTCCGTTTTTCATCCTTTGACCTGCCTGAGATCTTGACTGGCCCACTACCTGCATCGACGGTCATTGTCTCTTTTGTTTTTGACCCTTTTTCGGTCTTCTTGAATTCCTTCTTTTCACCAAGTGCTTTAGAAGAAGACGCTCGATTTTTGCCGCGCCCTTGTTTGATGGTGATCTCCATGTCATGCGGCCGAGTTGCCAAGTCTTGAAAGCTTCTTGGCTTAATCGCATGTAGAATGTACAGGAGATCCCAGTTCATACCATTGATGCACATTTCGACCGTGGAAGCTTCACTCAGACGGTCTTTGCATTCCAGACTTAGCGCACGCCAGCGGTTGATGTAGTCAATGATCGGCTCCTCATCCCACTGGGCAGTTTTTGTCATCTCGCTCATGCTAACGATGCGTCTGGTACTGTAGAATCGGTTCAGGAATTCGTCTTCCATCCGAGTCCAGCTGTCGATTGATTTTGCCTCTAAATCCGTGTACCAATCAAAAGCGATTCCCTTGAGAGAGCGCACGAACTGCTTGACGAGGAGATCCCTATCAGTTCCAGCGTTGTTGCATGTCTCCACGAAGTACGCGACATGTTGTTTCAGGTTACTCTTTCCATCAAACAGTTTAAACTTCGGGGGTTGATATTCGGAAGGCATGCGCAGGTCATCAATCCTTTTGGTGTAAGGCTTGATGTATCGTCCAGTGGAAGTACTTTCACCGAGTTGGGCCTTGATCGCTTCGGCTATCAGACCCTGCAACTGCTCCGGGGTGTAAGCTCCAGTGTTCTTCTTTGGAGGCTTCTCGCCATCATCATCATCGTCCTTTTCACTGTCGCCCCCGTGGATGTTGTTCTTCTCAATGTCGCTGTCATTGTGCACACTAGGAGTAGGTTTTTCGCGGAGCTCAATCACCTCCTTTTGAAGATCTTCGATCTTCTCGTTCTTCTCGTCATTCTCCCTTTGCATTTTTTCAACGAGCTTGGCCAGATTCGCGACTTGATCTTCAAGGATCATTACCGAAGCGCTGATAGGAGTGACGACCTCCTTCTTCTTCGGCGACACCTTAGGCTTGCGCGAGGAGGCGGTGTTGCTCTTGGAGACTTCATCCTTGCGGGAAGGAGAAGAGGCCGCAATCATGGCTTTTGCAGCAGCAGCTATTGAGGCAGCAGAGATCTTACGCGGCCTAGTAGGGATGTGGGCAGCGCGTAGGCTGGCGGCAGCGGCGTCGAGGGCAGCCTTCTTCGCCTTCGCCCTGGTGACCATGCCAGCGGATTGCATGACAGCGCCAGGAGATTGTTGAAGAGCGTCAACGTAGGTCTTCCTGGGGGTGTTGAAAGTGTTGCTTTCGTTGGTAGACATCTTCTTGCAAAGTTGTCTTGGTTGCTTCAGCGGTAGAGATGAGAGATAGAGATTTTCACGTCGGGTTCACCAAAATTTGTAACCACAAATTTTGTATCGCAGCTAATTGAAATACAAAACAAAGAAAACAAATAAATTTTTATTAATTGTTTATCAAAAGTTCGTGTACAATCTCTATGTATCCTCTGATTCTAACGCCGTTTAGGGAACACGTGTACGCGCTACACGTGAGGGATGCGTGCGTAGATGATTTGTACTGCCTCGCGCGCGTTGTAATTTGATATTCTCGAGAGGGTCGCTTGGACTTGAATCTCCCTTGAATGTTTGAATTTGTCTTGGATCTTCTGACTGTTTGCAACGGATTTGATGGAGAACTTGTAGCGACTTCTTGTCTTCTTCTCTCTGGATCCTTTACTTCAAAATTTTCCAATTGCCTTCAAATGAATGAGAAGGGCTTTATTTATAGAGTTTGGTTCTCCTTGATGGACTTTGTAGTCACAAGCCCGTTTATGGGCTTAGGAGTGACATTGGCCCAATTTGTCTTCTTTTCGGGTTTAATGATCCAAATAAGCCTATCTGTAATTCGGATCGACCCATATTTTCTTTACTCGGGACAAAAATAATTAAATTGAGTTAAAATTTCGTATTAACTCAAAATAATTAATTAATTTAACTTATTCGGCACTTTAATAAATTTTTAGTGACTACAACTGTCTCATCATAGATCTCCCCTACAATGGTGAGGCCTCCAAGCCTTCTGAAGTCGTACAGGGAAATAAAAAACTCGCCCTCCTTGGTATGAAGCGTGTTGGCACTGGGACGCCATCCTTCAAAAGATTCTTCAAAATATAGCGGGAGTCTTTGTCTGATCTTGTGGGATCTATCTTCATGGACATGTCCTTAAGGAAATCATCTTTTGTTATGTCGGCCGCTCCACCCACCAATGAACGCAGCGACGAACGTGTAAGTAAGAAAGTTCCAGATGTAGCATCCTCATCCTGACGATCAACTACACAAAGATAAACCGCGCCGTCTTGTCGTAGGTCCTTTAGATATACCATCGTGATCCTGCAAGCAAGGTGAGTACAAAATGGGTTAGGAGCCTACGAATGGATATACCTCATGTTATGTAAAATGATAGTTTCACATGCTCCAAAGCTAAGAAACGGACAAGTTAGGCCTCCTCCATAGCTCCTCACAAAGAAGTCGCGATGACCCAAACGGGTTCATCTCACGACAACTTAAGTGGGGATAAAGAATTTGATGGATGCTTTCTCCGTGGCTCCTAGAAGTCGCGATGACCCAAACGGGTTCATCTCATGACAACTTAAGTGAGGATAAAAAAAATTGACGGGTACTTCCTCCGTGGCTCCTAGAAGTCGCGATGAAGACCCAAACGGGTTCATCTCATGACAACTCGGTTGAAGATGGAAGATCGTCCGGTTGAATTTCTACATAAGAGTCGACATGAGGCACATTATATAATGCCTGCAAAAGTACCAACCATGCTACATACAAACAACATATGCAAATTGGTAAAAGGAGAGACCGTTCACCTCGAGATTAAAACTGGGTGAAATCAAGTGGGGCGAATGAGAAGAAAGCTAATCCACGAGGGTCATTAGTCACGCTGCAAACAGGAGCGAGTCCAAGTACATCCATGGTGTAGCACGTGCTATACCATAAAAAAAAATTGAGGTTTTTAGTTAGTAGCATTAATTAAGGTATTAATAACAAAACTATACCTTAAATATATCAAATGTCTTCCTCTTCCTAAACTACGGAGTATTTCTTATCTTCATAAACTATTTACTCCCCTAGTTAACCTCCCCCAATCAATCCAACCCCCTTCCTTAATTACCATACTATCCTAATTAATCCCTTAAATTAATCTCACACACTCTCTCCGCCCTTAATTTCAATTTGTACGTTACTGTTACTACTACTCCCTAGTCTCTTGCGCATTAGCAATGGTAGGAACTTCTTACCATATTTTGTATTGCCACATCAACATATTCTTCTACATATGGAACTCCTATATTTTTACCTCAATGGTTGGAGTTCTATACTATCTCAAAGAAAATATGGAGAGAGAGAAAATATGCACAATTCCCAAAGCATATCTTCAACATGAAATTGGTTTTTAGTTTTAGAAACCAACTCCTTAATAAGGAGCTCCTTATGTGTACAACAATGGGTAAGGAGCTCCTTATTATATAAGAAACTTTTTAATATCCCCCATTGCTATTGCCCTTAGTCCCTCTTTTTCCTAAATCATACCAAACGTTTACAATTTTTCAATCAATTCCAAAAAATGTTTTCTTAATTTTCCTGAATCTCTTTATTCTTGGTTAAGATGATTTCATATTTTACTATAGTCGATCAATTGCTATGTCATTCATCAAAAAAAATAACGGAATAGCATGGGCGATGGATGGTTGATTGTTTAATTACTTTTGTAGAACGTGATGTATTTTTGAAAGTAACAATCGACGAAATTGTAAAAGATTTTGTAAGTTAAATAGTGTATGTTAACGTTGTCGTGAAATTGTGTTGTGATACAGATTTTGTGCTAAGTAATTTTTGATCATATCGTCGCCTTTTACGTTGTGCTACACCAAAAACTAAATCCTGGACTCGCCCCTGGCTGCAAACATGATGAAATGATTTTAGTGACAAAATATATTACTAATTGTTTGATTATATCATGATACTTATTATAGAGCATACAAGTGCCACTTGGTTAATATAACACGTAGAAATCATGTAAGCAAGTGAAAGCATGCACTCCACACATACTTATCTTCCACTTACAAGTATCTCTTCAAATTAGCTTTAAAAAGTCCAGATTCGGAAGGAAAGCAAGAACAAGTATGAGAGAGCATGAAATAGATTGATCAAGCTGAATCGAAAAAAAAAGGACAATAAATTCAATCCGGCTATTGCAGCTTCACTCCCGAAATCAAGGCAAAGTTCAAGTCGATCCAAGATAAAGTCCAGGTTGATACGACATTGAAAAGTTTAGAGCGGAGTTCGGGAGGAAGCTCCATCAAATTGTGACGGAATTATACTCTGGAGGGTATCATATATTCATGTTGCCATGTTTGTCCAAGTTCGTATCCGAATTTTGTTTTCGGTATCATACAATAATGCAAAGAACCAAGTAATGATGCAGGACGACAACGAAACTTGAAAAAAAAAAAGGGCATGTCATATCAAGGAGGAACGAGAAAGAAGAAGACTGTATACCTTGTTCAATGTCCGTGTAAGACACGGAAGAAAACGCCGAAGTTTAAAGAGACTCGTCAAGATGTTTTAATCTTCAGCTAAACTTGGGTTCGTGTATATATATATATATATATATATATATATATATATATATATATATATATATATATATATATATATATATATATATATATATATATATATATATATATATATATATATATATATATATATATATATATATATAGAGGTAGGTTCAAATAAGGTCCACAAATTTTTTAAGTCTATATTGAAGTTACAGATGACATACGCTAAAGTTGCATTTGTTCAAAATTGATATATATACAAATGCAACTTTAGCGTAGGTCATCCGTAACTTCAATATAGACTTAAAAAAATTGTGGACCTTATTTGAACCTACCTCTATATATATATATATATATAAACTTTGGTTGTAAATTTTCCTAAAACCTAAGGAAGGTCCCTGCCACTGCAAAACATCCAAACGGTGTACGTGACAAGGTTCCGAGGGGGCAATTTTTAGGCACTAAAAATTTATTAAAGTGCCGAATAAGTTAAATTAATTTATTATTTTGAGTTAATACAAAATTTTAACTCAATTTAATTATTTTTGTCCTGAGTAAAGAAAATATGGGTCGATCCGAATTACAGATAGGCTTATTTGAATCATTAAACCCGAAAAGAAGACAAATTGGGTCAATGTCACTCCTAAGCCCATAAACGGGCCTGTGACTACAAAGTCCATCAAGGAGAACCAAAACTCTATAAATAGAGCCCTTCTCATTTATTTGAAGGCAATTGGAAAATTCTGAAGCAAAGGATCCAGAGAGAAGAAGACAAGAAGTCGCTACAAGTTCTCCATCAAATCCGTCGCAAGCAATCAGAAGATCCAAGACAAATTCAAACATTCAAGGGGGATTCAAGTCCAAGTAGCGACCCTCTCGAGAATATCAAATTACAACGCGCGCGAGGCAGTACAAGTCAGCTACGCACGCGTCCCTCACGTGTACCGCGTACACGTGTTCCCTAAACGGCGTTAGAATCAGAGGATACATAGAGATTGTACACGAACTTTTGATAAATAATTAATAAAAATTTATTTGTTTTCCTTGTTTTGTATTTCAGTTAGCTGCGATACAAAATTTGTGGTTACAGCTATAGAGCTTTTTACATAATCTACATCCTTTTAAATAATCTTCTAATGAAACATGTGATCTGTAATCTTTCTCTTCTGTAGTTTCAATAATCTTCAAATGTTTATTTTCTTCAGATCCAAGTTGAAAGATGTGCAATAATCTTCTAGCATGCATATTGTTCGTCAAATAACATCTGTATCTCTTGGAAACTTCAATTCCATCCCTATGAACAGTAGTCATTCCTTGAATATGAGTTGTTTCCAATCTTCTATTATAATCAATATTCCATCTTGGTGCATCGGTCCGTAATAGAAATATTTGGGACCACCTCTTGGAAACAATAGCCATGTTAGCTTTGTCATAATCAGAAGAAAGCTTTTGAAAGATTTTTTCCATACAATCTTCATTGCACATTACTTTGGCTGTTGATGAAAATCGTCTTCCATAAATTTCAACTTCATGATGATGATTATAAATGAAAGATAGATGATAAATCTTCTGTTCCTTGCTCTTATTAATGGTTGTTACTCTATCTTTAATTTCATTATTCTTCACCTATCCCTTACACAATATTTTCATGGTTTTAATATAAATGTCAACTTCCTCGTTGCTCGAAATACCTATAAAAGGAAAATAACCAATTTATGAGTCGTTACTTATTAGACGTTCCACGTTGACATTGATCATAATCTGTAATCATTGCATATGATTTTTGTATAAAAAATCACTTATTTGTCAACAATTAATGAGTAATCTTTTTTCTAGTATGAAATGTTTAACTAATAAATCATATAGCCTAATATAATCTATTAAATGAAATCACCTTATCATCAATAAAATTGGCCCAAAACCGAGCTTGTGCTCGCTCGTAAGGGCCACTAGGCAAGAGCAAGTTTCCCTTCCGGATCTCGTCAATATATTCAACCAAAATATAAATATTTCTTCTTATTTGTTTTTGAGATTGGTTTTCTAAGTTATATATTTAGATATTGGAACGCCATTGTTGAATAATTGTGTCATTGTGTGTGATGAAATGTGGTCAAATTGTTTGATCGTCCAAGTCGGGCAAATGTTTTTTTATTTTAAATCTTCACAAATTTATAGGCTGTACAAAATTGACACAATACTTCTTATCTTCAAAATCGAACTTTAACAATTAAATTTTCGATATTTACCATAATTTATAGGAGAAAATATTGTTACATGGAGTAAGATTCTATTGAAGTAGAACAATACAAAAAATTCTGAAACTTTGCATAAACGTCTCAGCGAAGTTTTATAAAACGAAAATGTAGAAGATCTTAAGGATTGGGAGGGAGTAGTATTTAATTACGGAGTATGTACTAGTAAAATCGTCTTTAATTCTTAAGTGAAATATTCCATTATATAAAAATACAATTTATTTATTAATAAAGAACGATCTTATTTGCTTCTACGGAGTATTATAAAAATAAACTGTTTCACGATTCGGATCGTCTAAACTACTTTGAATAAAAATTCGGATTGGAGGGAATTTGAGAAATATGTGAAGACATCAAAGTAGCTCACTTTCTTCCGGATTATCAATATTTTCTCCAAAAGTTCAATCTTTCTCACTTTTCTTTATTGTTTCCCTGAATGTTTATTTATGGGAATTTTCAATTTTATCACCACTATACAAGTAATTACTTTATAGACTATAAAATAATTACTAATGTATAAATAAGAATAGGAACCAATTTTGTTTAAACATTGGTTCCTATTATCTGGGTTACTTCATTATTAAAATATATAAAATTTATCCAAAATTTATTTTTATAATTTTAATATTAAAATTAATAAATTTTAAATATTATATCAGATATAATGGTATTCCTGATTATCAGATAAAGTATAAATATTATAGGGTTATTTCATGTCAATAATCTCAATTATGAGGGGGCTTCTTAGATTAATCTCAACTATATGTAATCTCATTTTAATACGAACTAAGCTTTCATTAATCTCGCATTATAACCATTCACCGACTACCTATTAAATCGGTTTCCTTTCTCCATTTAATTTGTTTTGAATTAAAGTCCCCCTCCCTAATTCCTCAGTGCATTAATTCCGTTCTTCCTACTGACCTCACGCTATTGCTGGAAAAAAAAACCTTTCATAAATCGACCCTCATAACACAATCGCTTTTGATTATGTTCAATTTCGTATAATCTAAGATTGATTCTCATCTAATTGAATCCGTTTGTTCTTTATTTTGATGTTGCATTTAAATTAATTGAATGTAGTTATTGTTGCAAGTAATCATGAATTTGTTGAAGGTTTTTGAGGTTGATAATGGAGGATAACTTTCAATTTGATGAAGATATAGGGGAAAAAAGACAGAGGCGCACCAAAACTCTAGCAGGTCACAATTACCTGTTAATACCGGTCACAACAACGGTGGTTATAATGCGAGACTAATGAAGGCTTAGTTCGTATTAAAATAAGATTACGTATAGTCGAGATTAATCTAAGAAGCCCCTCATAGTTGAGATTATTGTCATGAAATAACTCAATATTATATCTGCAAGTACAACCAACTCCTAATATTAAAATACATAAAAGTTTTCCAAAATTTATTTTTATAATTTTAATATTAAAATTAATAAATTCTAAATATTATATCAGATATAATGTATAAATATTCCCGAATAAATTTTAATGATTTTGACGATGACAAACTGTTAATGTTGGATTAAATGCATTCTTTTTCAATGAAAACAAGTAACAACCTAAATTTGGGGTAATCCCATTTCTTTCCCCTCTTTCCCTTTGTTGATTTCATTATTTTTTTCCCTTTGTTGAACCAAACGCCCCCTTAGTTTAATTTAATTTTGATCTTCCATCATGGTTGAGTAAATATTGAAAGACGGCTTATTTAGTTCGAAATTATTGTGATATCATATATCTTAAAAACAAGATTTTCAATTAAACCACAATTATAGGGAAGATATATTACATATATCGTAATATTATTATAGCCTATAATATTCTTACAAGCGTAACTCTAGTCTGAGCTCGGCTTGTTTAACAAGTCAATATGAGTAGTTACCGTTGCTCGACTCGAAAGTTCGTTAGCAGCTTGAAATGACTTGATTATATATACGCCCTACATATTCAAATAATTGTTATTTTCATTTTCGAGGTGGTCCTTCCAATTCAATTTTTACAAAAATATACTCGTATTATTGGTTAAAAAATTATACGGAGTAAAAATTATACCATAAAATCATTAGGAAATTTTTTTTGATAAGATGATACAGTTCAATATATTTAGTCATATATTTTGGCAATATTGAGGAAACAAGTGATTATCTCAAAAAGTGAGAATGGCAATACTAATGAGTAATTATATTAAACTTATTTTATCAAATGTTCACATTATCTGAGCATGCGCAAATTTTTAAGCATGATTCTGGAATCTCTTAAGTTATTAAATAATATTGAAGAAAAAACATAAATTTTCTAAATATATACACAGACTCGAGCTGAACCAAGCTGGAATACTCGAATACAGATTTCAGGTCGCATACTTGGTTATCAGATCAATTTCGTCAAGCTCGGGTGAGTTCGAATTCAAGTTTCACTTGGTGAGCTCATTTTTTATTTTGCCTAACATGAGCTCAAATTGAGTACATGCAAGTTCATGTTGGAGTGAATTCATTATTTTTAAGTCTCTCACGCATGCTAAAGTACCAAATTACTCCCTCCATTCATGTTCAATAATCCCAAACACTTCTATTTTTGACACTGTTCACTAGTCACAATTTCCGTGATATTGAGTTGATTAAGTTTCCCGCGAAAAAGGAGACAAAACCCGCAATTTTTTTTATTGTATTAGCTTGGGAATCTTCAATATTTTTGACGATCTATTACAGGAAATATAGTGATGTGAATCTTGTTTGGTTCATCTATATGCATTTATTATGAATATCAAACTTTTATACTCCCTCCGAGTCTGAATGATCAAACTTTGATTAAAATATACCTCACATATATTAAACAAATGAGATGATCATTCAGACTCGGAGGAAGTATTTTTTTGCTAGTAGATATTGATCGTGTAAACTGTGTCTCGGCAAATGTGAAGAAAAGCATATGAAACAACTGAATATGAACTACGGGGTACTACTTCGTTAAAAAAAAGTGGCAAAATGATCAAGTGAGTAAATAAAGTGGCTCTAAGGTGACAATTTGGTAAAAATAAGTGTCACCGATGTCAAATTGGTAAAAAAATGTGGCACCACAAGTGACTGATTGATAAAAAAAATTCATCGGTGCCAAATAGGTAAAAAAAAGTGATAATCGAGTGACAAATTGGTAAAAACGTAACCGAAGCCAAATTTTTACGGAGTAAAAAAAATTACGGATGATTCCACGGTAACCTCGAACTTTGACCAATTACATATGGTACCCTCATTTTAAGTTTGTTTATGTGATAACCTTGTGTTTCGTGTGTAGTACCCATGATAACCTTGTGTTTTGTGTGTAGTACCCGTGATACCCCTCATCAATTTTCTATTATAACGGCGTTAAAAATTAACTTAAGATTTATTTATTTTGAATGAAAAATTAGTTAAACCAATTAACGAACTTCAAATTTGGAAGGGTATTGGATAGAAGAGGATGACTGATACAGAGTATGTACTACTCCATATATGTCTATGCGGGTAAGGATCCTCTCCATTACTACTGATTAACGGTGTAGACCTTACTATTCACCCCGCTTGACATAAGATGACGCCATTCAAATGATATCACAAGTGTGACATCACTCTAGATTACAGTTTTTTATGATTAGGAAAAACCATCAACCAACCCGGAATGGATCATCTCATTATAAAAGGAATCACAAATTCATTGATAATCATATCGTGAGACGAGATCGCACTAGAATTTGTTGAAATTTTATTACTAGGTGGGGCGATATCAATCAAGGAAGAAACTCTATCTCGTCTTCCAAGTGCAATAATTGTTTACATGAAATAATTAAGATTTTGAATATTTTGATCTAACTGGAAATAATTCTACAAGTTGCTATTGTAGTCTCCTTTGCAGCTCTTCCTACAACCTTCATCCACAATCTAGCCATATAGGAGTATGTAGTGCTAGTACGGATGAGTTTCTTCAGATTCCATCAATAATTCCACACATGCTCCAAATGCATCCGAAGTATAATCAAACGGGTTCCGACCCATGTTATAATTCAATATGACCGACGAGATTACAGCATTCACATCACTCACTAAACCACAATAATTATCCATTGATGGATCGTAAGTAACTCTCTCTATTTTCAAACTCTGTTTCATCTATGTTCCTTCAAAATGACCACCAGAAACACCCGTTATAGGGTAATGATTGGCGTCGCAGTTAGACGGAATTGAGTTGAATAATTGATTGGTGATAGATGCAGACCCATCACATAAGACATCCATGTTGATGTTGTTCGAGAAGCAGGACACATGATTTGCACGTTTTTTGTAACAAGATGACTCCATTAATGGCGGCAGAGTTCCGGAAGAAGAATACACATTGTTGTAGGATTCTGGCATTGTTAAAGAGATTTTCTGTCCGGCTGCATTCTTTAGGAATACCCTGCAAATCTTTCATTCTTTCTCCAACACAATAAACCCCATTCATAATATGTTAACACCTAACCGAATTTAATTAACCTACTTGAATTTATCCAAATCGACTATTCAAAAAACAAAAGGCATGCCAAACAAATGGAAAATGGGTCGGCCAAATCCAATCTAAATACCGTAAACTTGTAATAAGAATCACGCCAAAATGAGTAAGCCTATATCTCACCGAAATAAGCAAATCATTTGGTGCAAAACAGGGGAAATTAAGAGGTATATGGAAAGTGCAGAGTGCAGAAGGGGAAATGATGAATGGGGAATCTAGCTAATAATAAGGGATAATTTACAAAAAAAAAATATATATATATATATATATATATTATCAACTTTTCCTACCCAAAAGTTTCTAGAGATCGTAACATAAATTTTAAACAACTACGCTACCAGGTCGACTTACATTGGTATTAGAATGGATGTATTGGGGTTGGGCCTGGGGTGAGTGGAGGCGAAATTCATGCATAACCCAATTGGAATTGAGGCCATTGGGAGCACGGCCTTTGTAGAACACCAAGGTTTTCTTCATACCAACGAGGGCTTTGGCTTTTCCCCTGATGTAGATTTCCTTGTCTTTTCCGTTGGCTTTCCAGTACCCTGCCTCTGTTGCCCTGTTTGTTCTCAACCCCGTTGGGTATTTTCTGTCCCTTACATTGAAGAAGTATCATTTCTTCTCTCCCATTTTTGCCCTCCCTGCTATCATAAAATAACAACAAATGACTTGTAATTATACAAGAAGCAATTTTTTTACTTTACTTTTCTTACTTGGTAATTCCCAAGGCTCGCAGTTGTTGAAATCCACCTCTCCGATGGCTCCAGCAGTGAAACCGTAGTCAACAACCTTAGGGGTCAGGTAGAGAGTGATCAACTCCTCGTCTGTCGGGTGAAACTGAAACCTTGCGGGTAAATGTAAATCCATGCCTCCTTCTTCCTCACCACCTTCGTCGTCTACCATTTGAAGGACTTGGAGTTGTTCAAGTGCTTCCACCAAATTGAAGGGATGCTTGGGAATCCTTAATATTTCCAAAATGGGACCGGTCCCTAGCTAGTACAGAAATGAAACGGAAGAATGAATTAATTAGATATGATAGCTTAGGTGATTAAGAAGAGAGAAATTATTGAATTAATAGGAGATTGATGGATTTTGTGATTTGAGAGATGAAAATGGGACACAAGGAAGCTAGCTACATACGCCATTATTCAGATGAGTGTAATATTAATTCTCCTAGTTACAATTACACACTTTTTATCGCTTCAGTTAACGCATTCGTCCGTGCAACTTCATTATATCCCCCCTCGACGACTTTGGTGGTATGATGCTTATTATACGGTTAAGCTTATTTGAGCCTTTTCCAACTTATCTACTACTCCCCGGTAGGTTTAGGGATGTCAATTTCACTCGAACCCGTTTAAATTTGATCCACCCGAATAAAATTAATGGATGAAATTCCGAACTAAATGGATTTGAAGCGGATGACGGGTGATGGATCGGGTCGGATTTGGGTGGAGATTTTTCAAGTGGAACGAATAAATGGAACGGAGGGAGTACTTGGAGTTGTTCAAGTGTTTCCACATTTTCCAGGTACTTCATGAGCGCTCTAGAGGTCCTAAGCCAGAAAGTCTCTCATAGGGGTGATGTGTCGTGTTTATATAACTTTATTCCCTCGATTCCGTTGTCTTTTCCGGTCGGAACGCGCTATTTAGAGCCGTTTCTTCTAACATTTTGCTTTGAGTGAGTGTTTTTGTAGATTCTGCACGATTTCAGGTCTTTATGTGCATTTACACTCATATCCGGTTAGAAGAACGATCCCGAGACAAAACCCGTACTTCAAGACGTTTAGGCGAAGAAGAAATGGGAGGTGTCGATTTATTGGGCCATGGGAAGCGGCCCATTACTCCTTTTATTAATGCGTGCACGCCAGCCTGCATGTGACCGGCGGCTTGCCAGCCGGCCGGCATGACACAAGAGTATTTTAAGCCAGCTTTTTAGTGTGTCTCGGCCCCTGCATGTGGCAGGCGGCCTGCCAGCCGGCCGGCGTGACACGCAGCCCATTTCCGCCTAATTTTGTATAACTAAGGATTTTTGTATTATTTGCTAGCTATCACTTTTCATACTTAGCTTATTTTTACTTTAGAAAACTCGTGACCCTTAAGATTCTAGCACTCGGTTTTCGCTCGGATTCGATTTCGTTAATCTCGTTTATGCAATTTTTAGTTTCATATTTTCAATCTTTATCGCAAATTATTTAGTTCGTCGTAATTTTCTCTATTTGCAATTTGTTGTTCCGTTTAGTTCGATAGATTTCCGTTCGTTTAGCGCTAGATTTGTTTGCTTCACTTTCAATCATGAATTCCATGTATGCGTATTGTTGTTCCGTAATTATCATGTGTAGCTAATTTTCTCGCTAGGGTCGAGGGGGATCGATGGATTATTATACGATTATGCTACTTTGATACTAAATGTATAATTATGCTAGTACCATTTTTGCGTGCTTTATTTGTCGATTAATTTGTTAAAGGCCACAACATGTTAATCTGTTTGGGAAATTCTAGTTCTCGTGCGAAAGCCGAATTAGGATTAGACAACGAGTGATTTGGTAAGAAGTCTAATAAGTTGCGAGAGCCCGTTAGATCATTCCTAGGTTGACACGGTTCGAGAGAACGTGTTATAGCCGACTAGCATGTTTATGTGTTTATTATTATTGTCGCATAATTGTTGAGCATCTATCGTGAACCCGTGACCTTAATTTTCATCTCATTTTTAGATTCGATTTTTATTATCGTCTTTTAGTAGTCTCTTATATATTTTTAATCAATCAACCGTTTAGAGCATTTTAGAATCGCCATAGCTAATAGACGAAAATTGACTGTTTCCTTGTGGATTCGATACCTTGCTTGCCGCTATTTTCTTGTTAGTAGCATTAGGTTTATCTTGATTGGGTGAGACGACTTAACCCACATCAAATTTGGCGCCGTTGCCGGGGATCGAACCCGGGTCACCCGCGTGACAGGCGGGAATACTTACCACTATACTACAACGACATGATACGGCTAATGCGATCACTCTTCGTAGTGGCACACACTATGAGGGTCCGTCGATGCCTAAAGATGATACACCGGCCGAGAAGGAGGAGGTTCTAGTGGAAGATGTCAATGAGGACGTTATTGTGGAAACTCCAAGTGAAGATCAAGTTCCACCACCCACTACTCCCATTCCCACCCCGACTAGTCCAACAATTCAAGTACCATTCCCGGGTCGATTGAAGAATCGGAAGGAGGCTACCCAATTTGGCAAGTTCATGGAGGTTGTGAAGAATTTGCAGGTTACGGTCCCATTTACCGAGCTCATTATGCAGGTCCCGTCTTACATCAAGTTTATGAAGGACATCTTGACTCGGAAGAGAAGCATTGGTGAGGTCAAAACCATCGCTCTTACTGCAGAGTGTAGTGCCTTTTTACAGAACAAGGCCCTACCAAAGCTAAAGGACCCCGGTAGTTTTTCGATTCATTGCACTATTGGCACCTTATCGATTGATAAGGCTTTATGTGATTTAGGTGCTAGTGTAAGTGTCATGCCTTATTCCGTTTGTGAAAAACTTAATATGGGTCCTCTTAAGTGTACTAGTGTCACTTTGCAGATGGCAGATCGTTCCATAAAACGCCCTTTGGGAGTTTTAGAAGACGTGCCCGTTAGAGTTGGAAATTTTTTTATCCCGGTTGATTTTATCGTCCTTGACATGGCCGAAGACACCCAAATTCCCATAATTTTGGGAAGGCCATTTTTGCACACCGCCGGCGCGGTGATTGATGTCAAGAACGGTAAATTGACCTTGGAAGTGGGTGGAGACACCATTGTTTTCTGCTTAGATAGTACACTTAAGAACCCGATGGTAACGGATTCTTGTTGCATGATTGATGTTGTGGATGTCTTAGTTCATGATTCTATGGAGGCGTCCCTTATACGAGACCTCTTACAGGCTTTGATATGTTTGGAAGCGTGTGCAGGTGATGCTTCCGTTGACTCTACTGTTGTTGATGCCTTGGAAGCTGCTTTGGAAGGAAGGATGCTCACGGAGGAGCAAGGTGTCGATGTAACCAACATCGTAAACACCTCATTTGCTATTGACATATCCGTTCCGGAGCGTAAGCCACTTCCGTTTCACCTAAAATATGCCTTTTTAGACGATACCGAGAGCTTCCCCGTGATTGTAAGTGCTGATTTAACTGAGCAACAACTTTCTGATTTGTTAGTTGTTTTGAAGAAAAATAGAAAAGCTTTGGGGTATAGTCTTGATGACTTGAAGGGAATTAGTCCCGATTTCTGTATGCATAGAATCAATCTTGAGGAAGGTCATCGTCCTTGTGTCCAGGGTCAACGTAAGTTGAACCCGAATATGCATGAGGTTGTTAAAAAGGAAGTTATGAAATTGTTGGATGCGGGAATTATTTATGCGGTTCCCGATTCAAAGTGGGTGAGTCCGGTACAAGTTGTACCTAAGAAGGGAGGGACTACTGTGGTCCCGAATGAAAAGAATGAATTAATCCTCACACGAATTGTGACGGGATGGAGAATGTGCATAGACTATAGAAAGTTGAACACCGCTACACTTAAAGACCATTTCCCATTGCCCTTTATCGACCAAATGCTTGAGAGACTAGCTTCTCACAAGTATTTTTTCTATTTGGATGGATATTCGGGATTTTTCCAAATCCCTATACACCTCGCCGACCAAGAAAAGACCACGTTAACTTGTCCCTATGGCACTTTCGCATATCGCAGGATGCTATTCGGGCTATGTAACGTACCCGCTACCTTTCAAAGATGCATGATGAGTATGTTTTCCGACTACATCGAGTCCATTATGGAAGTGTTTATGGACGACTTTAGTGTGTATGGTATGAGTTTTTCAGCTTGTTTACCTAAGTTGGATACCATTTTAAATCGATGTGTCGAGGTCAGTTTGGTCTTGAATTGGGAAAAGTGCCATTTTATGGTCACTGAGGGTGTAGTTTTGGGTCATGTGGTCTCCGAAAAGGGCATTCAGGTAGATAAAGCAAAGGTGCAAGTGATTGAGCAATTGCCCTTGCCGGTTAATGTAAAGGGAGTGAGAAGCTTCCTTGGTCATGCGGGATTTTATCGCCGCTTTATCAAGGATTTTTCCAAAATTGCTAAGCCACTTACACAATTGCTCCTAAAGGATGCCCCTTTCGATTTTACTGATGAGTATGTGGAAGCTTTTAACAGGATTAAGCAGGCCCTTATATCGGCTCCGATTATTCAGTCACCGGATTGGAATTTGCCATTCGAGATAATGTGTGACGCGAGTGATTATGCTGTGGGAGCGGTTTTGGGCCAAAGAAAGGACAAAGTCTTGCATGCTATATACTATGCTAGTAAAACGCTTGATAATGCTCAAGTTAACTATGCAACTACCGAGAAGGAATTGCTAGCTATAGTGTATGCTTTGGAAAAGTTCCGAACCTACTTGGTTGGATCGGAAGTCATTATTTTCACCGACCATGCGGCTCTCAAGTACCTCCTTAACTACCGGTGAAAGCAAAGGACCTTGGTATGCGGATTATGCCAATTATTTAGTTGGCAAGGTATTACCCTTCGATCTCTCTTATCAACAAAAGAAAAAATTTCTACATGATGTTCGACAATTTTTCTAGGATGACCCCTATTTATTTAAGGAGTGTGCCGATGGTATTTTCCGTCGATGCGTCCCTCAGTGGGAAGTTCATGGAGTTCTAGAGAGTTGTCATTCATCACCATATGGTGGCCATCATGGACCGAACCGAACCACGGCTAAGGTCCTCCAGTCGGGTTTTTATTGGCCAACCTTATTCCGAGACGCCCAAGCTTTTATTATGTCCTGCGACGCATGTCAAAGGACCGGTAATATTTCTAGGAGGCATGAGATGCCTAAAAATGGGATTCACGAGGTAGAAATTTTTGATGTCTGGGGTGTAAACTATCAAGGCCCGTTCCCGTCATCCAAGGGCAACCGATATATTTTGGTTGCGGTTGATTATGACTCAAGTGGGTGGAGGCGGTAGCATCTCCTGCAAATGATGCTAGAACGGTAATATCTCTGTTTAGAAATACTATTTTTCCCCGCTTTGGTGTTCCAAGAGCGATTATTAGTGATGGTGGAAGCCATTTTCATGAGAAGCGACTTGATGCTTTACTTGTTAAGTACGGGGTCTCTCGCCGTACCGGTCTTGCCTACCACCCTCAAACGGGTGGGCAAGTTGAGGTGTCCAATAGGGAAATCAAGTCTATTCTCCAAAAGGTCGTGTCAAAAGCTCGGAAGGATTGGAGCTCTAAGCTAGATGATACATTATGGGCTTATCGTACCGCCTTTAAAACGCCTATTGGTACTTCACCTTACCGATTGGTCTATGGCAAGTCATGCCATTTACCGGTCGAGCTTGAGTACAAGGCTTGGTGGGCGATCAAGGAGCTTAACTTGGATCCACATTTAAGCGGGGAGAAGAGACTCATGCAATTGTATGAGTTAGAAGAATTCCGTCTTGGTGCCTATGATAGTGCTCGGGTTTATAAGGAGCGCACCAAGCGGTGGCATGACAAGCATATCCTTCACCGTGAGTTCGATGTGGGGGATAAGGTATTATTATTTAATTCTAGGCTCCGGTTGTTTCCCGGAAAGTTAAAATCTCGTTGGTCCGGACCTTTTTCTGTCACCCATGTGGGTAAATTTGGCTCGATTGAAGACGAGAGTGATTCGGGTGAACGATTCAAGGTGAATGGTCAACGATTGAAGTTATATCATGAAGGTGCTCAAGTTGGAGCGATTGAAGTTATAAGACTTCATCCCGTTCCCTCATTCCACTAAATCTTGAAACTCATCAAGTCGTGCGGGACTCTAAACCAGCGCTACCGGGAGGCAGCCCGAGTATGTAAATAATTTCCTCATTCTCGTTTTTTTTATTTTTTATTTTATTTTAGATGTTTTAGTGAGGACGAGAACAGGGACTAATGTTTTTGGAGATGCGCAGAATCATCGGAAATAACTCGAATTGGAGTTATTAGGAAAAAAGAGAAGAGAAATCCACCGTGCTTGTGATAATATAGCAGGTCGCCTCAGTTTAGGCCTAGGAGGCCTATCGACTTTAGGGGCCGAGACACGAAGTGAATCTGAGTACTAATAGAGTGATTTGTGCGTCTCAGCCTGCCCCCAGGCCCCCTATTGACTTCAGGGGCCGAGGTACAAGGGAAATTAGAGGAAATTGGAGCAAAATTCTCAAAAGAACAAATGAATAAGGCAGTCAGGCCGGCCAGCCGGGGGCCGGTAGCTGCCGGGTGCTTGTGAGAGGGGAGGTGAGCATTAAACAAATCGAAAAGGAGGAAAATGAGTGTCAGGCCGACTAGCAGGCCGCCGGTTTTGACCGGCTGGCTGTGAGACGAGGATTATTATTAAAATAAGGCGAAGGGGCGTCAGGCCGGCCAGCCGGCCGCCGGTCCAGACCGGCCGGGCCGCACGACATACCCCAAACCCATTTTTTTTTTCCGTCATTTCATTCATTCCTTCACCTCTCCCGCCTCTCTCTTCTCTCTCTCATCCCCCCCAAAATCCCAATTTCCCCATTTCCCAGCTTCATTCCTTCCCCTTTCTTCACTATCTTTCCTCAAATTTCTCCATTTTTCCCCAAGTCTACTACTTTCAGCCGATTTGCAATGCCTCCTCGGAACAAGCGCACCAAAAACGACCATGCTCAACCCGACATTGAGTCTGATCCAGTTTTTCCAGGTGTAATTTTTACCACTATTGACCAAAAGGTACAGTTTCAAAATTTGAGAAAGCCGTCTATTGTTCCAACTCGTTTTATCGATCGTGATGCTATGCGAACTTTAGGCTTAGATTCTGCTTTGGAACTATTGTTTAAGGATGTTGGTATGGGTACATTTTTTACGATGCGTCGTAATACGTATACCCAGCCTACGTTGGAATTTCTGAGTTCATTTGAGGTACATAAGAATAGACGGTCTGGTGATATTTCTGTTGAGTTCCGTTTAATGAATACTAGTTTTGCGCTGAGCCTAAAGCAGTTTAGGATTTGTTTTGACCTTAAGGATTATGATGACCGTACACCACCCGAGCATGCTAATTTTAGGGTGGGTAATTTTTGGGAATGTATCGCTGATGCCCCGTACACTACCGCGGGGCATATGAGTTCAAACAATATTCATAATCCTGTTATTAAGGTTTGACAGAGGTTTATGGGATGGACGATTTTTGCTAGGAAGGAGCCACATAATGTGCGCACCGAGGAGGTGTCTATTTTGGGCTCGTATTTGCGGCGTAAGCCGAAGGTGTGGCATATAAATATTGCCTATCACCTCGTCCTTCAGTTTAGGAGAATTGCTACGGCCGTTGCCGATGTTCCTATTTATATAGGCGGGTTAGTCACACGATTAGCTCTTCGGTTGACCGCTTTTAACGAAGCGGATCATGATCTGGTCCAGGGCGAGATTACCCTTAGCCTCCGATATTTGGCTTCTCTTAACTGGATTTCTTCTAGGCATCAGAATCGTTGGGCTTGGCTTATTCATGAGCAGGCGACCATTATTTTGCAAGCTGGGTCGGTTTTGTCACTTGAGGCTGATCAGCCTAATTATTTCTTACCCGTTGCTGCCCCTAGCTCTCTTCCTTCGTCGCATACTGTTACCTATACTCGTCGCCCGACGAGCGAGCCTAGTACTTCCCAGCCCGCCTCTGAGCCCGGTCCATCTCAGCCTGCTTCTGAGCCCACCACCACTACTGCCTTTGAGCAACCTCCTCCACCACCCCAGTATGCTCCCCTCCATCCCGATCTGATTTCTTGGATGGAGCGCATGGAGTTGAGTGCCGGGTCGTCTCGTTCTGATTTGGATATTCTTCGCACGGAGACTCGTGCCGACACCGCTGTTACTCACGCTCGTCTAGACAGGTTATATGCTGATCAGTGCCTCGGGATGTATCCCGTATATGATAACTATGCTAGGCGTGTGGCTGTGCCACCACAGGGCCCTTACCCCTCGTACTTTTCGTGGCCCGTGGGTGGTTATACTGATCCTTCGATTCATGGCGGCTTCCATCTTCACACTGACTATTTCAGTGCCCCGACGGGCCCTGCTTTTGGAGCCGCTGGTGATTTTCAGGGAGGTGGTTGGTATACGGGTGGTGCGTCTGGCTCCGGGACTGCTGCAGATGATGATATGGAGGATGATGATTTCGATGATGATGATGATGATGATCAGTAGCGGATTGCTGATTCCGCTACCTCTCCGTGTATATATTTGGTATGTCTTTTCTCTATCCTCGGTTTTTATTTGTGTCCCCTCACCAATTTTGAGTCTGTATGATATGGACATTGAGGACAATGTTGAGTCTAGCGTGGGGGAGTTTTTAGCATTTCTAGTTTTATTTCCTTGAGTCTTAGTGTTGTCTATGATACCGACTATGCAACAATGATGATAATTTGCACTCTTTAGGCTACCTACTCATTCTTAATTGGCATTCATTTGACCTTTGTTATGTGGAATAATAATTAATCGACAAGTATGCAATCAACTGAGCTATAATTTGTGATTCCCATTTAGACCGACCTTGCATTTAGGCTTTAGCTACAAAATTGGTTAGATTTAGAGCCTCCTGTAGCCAGTACATTCATACCTGGCTACCACTTAGGTTGTGTGTGTAGGTCTCCTCTTGGAATATGTTATGTCAATACGCATAAGTATGGTGTTTGCCCCTTTATTTTGACTAACTTGCTTAGTGGTCATTTTTGGGACATTTTCCATTTCATCTATTTCTATCCATTTTCTCCTTAGCTAAAATTTTAAGAATACACAAAATGAACTACAAAAGCAAATTTGTCTACCTAGCCAAGCTTGATGAAGTAGGTCACCTAGTGCGTTCTACGCTCGTTATTATGTGAATATGGAGACTTCTAATGGATGTTAGGATGTGGTTGAATCTGTTTCAAGGGAGTATGTAGATTTTGTCCGGGTCAATTTGAGTCATTGTATATATTTGCTTCTAATTTCATCAAGCTTTGAAAAAATCAAAAAAAGAAAAAAATCGGAAAAAAATCCAAAAAGAAGAAAAAAAAATCAAAACAACAAAAAAAATCTTATTCTCGTTACTTTTATTTTCCGTTTACTTGATGAAATTTGAGCGCCCTCTTTTGACCCCGGACTCGCTCTCGTTGGTTGGTGATTTGTATGTTTTGTTTATGGAAGTGGAAGAATTTTTGAGTTGAGCATTATCGCACTAGTTAGTTCACTAGCTTGGCTTTAACCTCACATGACCATATCGGTTTCCACCTTCTACCTTGTTATCACCATCCTTGCCTCCCTATGTGATCTTAGCATGTTTGTAAAAATTTAGAGGTCGATACCATAATAGATTGCGGGCATATTTCCATGAGTTGGAGTAGTTGAGCGTTTTCACATATATATTTCACATATGCACACCCTTCCTAATTGAGCGATGAGTGGCTCCGTGAGTAGCCAATGCAAGGGTTTTGGTTGAAAATGTGGTTTCTACATATTATGCTTGGTGAAGTTGTGCATTTGTTGATGGATTAATTTTCCTATTTCCCGTCTTGGAATTTGTTTCTTAGACTTGGTTAGATGTTTGCTATGATGGACTTGAGTATTTGGTTGCCTATTATTTGCTTTGAGCTGTTTCGGTATTATATTAGTTGTTTTCTTACGGGTCTTGCTTGAGGACAAGCAAGGGTTCGGTTCGGGGGAGTTTGATGTGTCGTATTTATATAACTTTATTCCCTCGATTCCGTTGTCTTTTCCGGTCGGAACGCGCTCTTCAGAGCCGTTTCTTCTAACATTTTGCTTTGAGTGAGTGTTTTTGTAGATTCTGCACGATTTCAGGTCTGTATGTGCATTTACACTCACATCCGGTTAGAAGAACGATCCCGAGACAAAACCCGTGCTTCAAGACGTTTAGGTGAAGAAGAAATGGGAGGTGTCGATTTATTGGGCCATGGGAAGCGGCCCATTACTCCTTTTATTAATGCGTGCACGCCAGCCTGCATGTGACCGGCGGCCTGACAGCCGGCCGGCATGACACAAGAGTATTTTAAGCCAGCTTTTTAGTGTGTCTCGGCCCCTGCATGTGGCAGGCGGCCTGCCAGCCGGCCGGAGTGACACGCAGCCCATTTCCGCCTAATTTTGTATAACTAAGGATTTTTGTATTATTTGCTAGCTATCACTTTTCATACTTAGCTTATTTTTACTTTAGAAAACTCGTGACCCTTAAGATTCTAGCACTCGGTTTTCACTCGGATTCGATTTCGGTAATCTCGTTTATGCAATTTTTAGTTTTATTTTTCAATCTTTATCGCAAATTATTTAGTTCGTCGTAATTTTCTCTATTTGCAATTTGTTGTTCCGTTTAGTACGATAGATTTCCGTTCGTTTATCGCTAGATTTGTTTGCTTCACTTTCAATCATGAATTCCATGTATGCGTATTGTTGTTCCGTAATTATCACGTGTAGCTAATTTTATCGCTAGGGTCGAGGGGGATCGATGGATTATTATACGATTATGCTACTTTGATACTAAATGTATAATTATGCTAGTACCATTTTTGCGTGCTTTATTTGTCGATTAATTTGTTAAAGGCCACAACATGTTAATCTGTTTGGGAAATTCTAGTTCTCGTGCGAAAGCCGAATTAGGATTAGACAACGCGTGATTTGGTAGGAAGTCTAATAAGTTGCGAGAGCCCGTTAGATCATTCCTAGGTTGACACGGTTCGAGAGAACGTGTTATAGCCGACTAGCATGTTTATGTGTTTATTATTATTGTCTCATAATTGTTGAGCATCTATCGTGAACCCGTGACCTTAGTTTTCATCTCATTGTTAGATTCGATTTTTATTATCGTCTTTTAGTAGTCTCTTATATATTTTCAATCAATCAACCGTTTAGAGCATTTTAGAATCGCCATAGCTAATAGACGAAAATTGACTATTTCCCTGTGGATTCGATACCTTGCTTGCCGCTATCTTCTTGTTAGTAGCATTAGGTTTATCTTGATTCGGTGAGACGACTTAACCCACATCAAGGGGCTGGGCAATGCCCCCAACACTCACATAAGTAAGTTCATCAAGTTTGACTGACACGCAAACTACCCACAAATGGACTATGAACTTGTTAAGAGCCACGTGTTCAACCTTACACATGTGACAATACATACAAAAACACACAACGCTACGTAAAACATAATTTTATTAATAAGAATGGTTCGTTGCATTGCACTTCAAGATCCATATGACTTCGTTTGACCGCATTGAACTTAGCGGTACTAAGTTGGGTATCCATAACATTTCACTCTTTAATTTTACTAGCTTTAAACTCATTCCTTGTGCTGTTTCTAGCACCATCTTTTTCACAATGCCTTTGGTAAGAGGATCCACAATATTCTTCCCACTACATACGTATTCTAGTGATATCATATTTTCACTAATTAGATTTTTCACATTTCTATGTCTCTAGCGGATATGTCTCCTCTTGACATTGTAAGCTTGATTCTGGGTCACACCGATCGCCGCTTGTTTGTCACAATGCATGGATAAAGAAGGAGTTGGCTTCCCCCACAAGGCCACAATGGAATATCAGCTAGCATACTTCTTAGCCACTCGGCTTCTTATCCTGCCAAATCTAGAGCAGTAAATTCAGATTTCGTTGTGGATTTAGCCAAACATGTTTGCTTACTAGATTCTCATGATATAGCAGCATTAACAAGAGTAAAAAAATACATAACCATTGGTTGAATTAATTTCATCGTTACCCAATATCCAGTTGGCATCACTATACCCTTCTAAACACAAGGTTTCCTACAAAAAATGTAGTCCCCAATCAGCCGTCCCTATTGTAACACCCCTAATTTTTATAAATTAAATTAAATTGGTATTCATATTTTTATTTGTTTGCGATTTAACTCGTAATCTTTAATTTTAATTTTTATTGGATTTACTTTGACTTCGTCTTAATTCGTAAAATTCTTATTTGAGATCGAATTTGCTTTTTAACTCGAAATTCGTTAAAACACTTATTATTTTCTCGGGAAACCATTTTATTAAACTTTCGTTGAATAAGTCATTTTGTTTTCGAGAAATCAATTGAATTCCTTTTTTCATTGGAAACTATTTAATTTATTTATTCATCGAGAATTCTATTCCCTTTCAAACAATTGTATAAAATCGAGAATGACCCATTTAGTTTCTCAAGTCAGCTAATTAATTTTATCAATTTCGAATCTGACCCAAATATTTAAGGTTACGACAAAATAATATTTTAGCTCATCTCGAAAGTTTGGGCCTAGTTCTTTCCTAACACGATTTTAACCCGGTTTATTCGTATACCAATTATTTATTTTTACTAACGGTTTTCAATCAATTCGTAAAGTATTTTAGGGCCCGAATCGAGTCCAATATCCCCCCAGGTTTTGCACAATTTAATTACCTTATTTTAACTGTTTTTCCTTTTAGAACATGTGTTAAGTGAAGACCTTTTTCTAATCAACTACTTCCTATATTCCAGCCTGTTCACCATGTATTACTGCGCTGGCCTTTCATGTATAATCCCATGGGTCTTAAAAAAATTACTAAGTGGATTACCGTCGTATTCACATCCCCTGTTAGATCTTACTTGCTTTATCTTAAGGTTTAATTGATTTTCAAACTCGGCTTTAAAATTGATGAATTTTTCTTCAGCCTCATCCTTGATTGTTAATAAATAGACCCTAGTGTATCAAGAAAATTCATCCACAAATGTGATATAGTAATGTTTCCCACCCCTACTTGTGGTGACTTCTAAAGTCTGAGTGAATCAACTCAAGAAGCGAAGTAGAACGTTCCACACATTTGTTGAAAGGTGTTTTAGCATGCTTAGCCTCGACACATATTTCACATTTATCAAAATTTGTTTCGCTAAAAACAAGAATGAGATTTTGCTTTTTCATATTTTTAATGGAGCCCACATTTACGTGTTCTAATCTCGCATGCCCCAAAGAAACAGACTCGGCAATATAAACGGAAGTAAACGAATTCTTATTAATAGTTTCTATGTCTAATACAAATAATCTGCCATTACAAAATACCTTACCACCAAAATTACCATTTCTGCACAAGTTTATCAGATTCAAAAGTTAGTTTGATACCTGCTTTGTTTAGTAAAGCTCCAGAAATAAAATTTATTCGAATATCAGGGACATGCAACACGTTATTCAGTTCAAGAGTCTTACCGGAAGTGAGCTTCAGAATGATTTTCCCCTTACCAAGAACCTTTACTGTGCTAGAATTTCCCATAAAAACGCATCCTCCACTCGAGGGCCCATTCGGAAATATTGCTTATTCGGAAATATTGTGTCTTGTAGCAGATGTGTCTTGTAGCGTGAAAACATCCCGTTTGGAGCAGATGTGTCTTGTAGCGCCGGTATCGAGGGCCCATTCGGAAATATTGCTTACTAAATTAACTTCTGATACAATAACAGCAATAATATCATCATCTTGATCAGTAAGATTAACATGCGATTTATTGGATTTCCATTTTCCAAAAAGAGAAAACCCTTCAGGACAAAATATAGGCGAGTGACTCGACTTACCACATGAATAACAGGTTCCCTTAAATTCTCGTTTACGTTCGTTCACCTTTAGATTCTCCCTTGCCATCCCGTTTGAAGGTATTCTGATTTCTAGTCCCGTGAACTTGATTAGAACACTTTTTACCCCATTTTTTACTCTTTTGATGGTTTTTAGACTCGATCAAGTTAGCCATGGTGAAGGAATATTCGACTAGTTTACCTAGAGTCCGAATCCAGTTTTGTTCCTCATTTTTTATGTGACACACCAATTCTAAAAGGGTGAAATCCTTTTGTTTGTGTTTCATATTACGGACATAGTTTTCCCAAGAAGCCAGAAGTTTATCTAAAAAACAATTAGCCTGAAATACCTCACAGATTTTCATACCTTCTGTCATTGCCTCTGCACATAAGTTTTCGTATTCATGAACTTGATCTAAAATGGGCTTCTCGTCAACCAATTTGAAATTTAACCAACGACTACAAGCATACTTTTTCGTTCCATAATCATCAGTACCATACTTGTCTTAAGAGCATCCCAAATTTCAGTGGCCTTTCTAAATTTACTGTAAATCAAGTACAAAGAAGATGTTATATAATGCAGAAGCATTCCCCTACAAGTAATGTTATCCTTATCAAAATTTCGACCCGAATTTGCAGGAGCCTCAGATTTAGTGAGAGCATAATCGACCCCTAATCGACTCAGAAAAAAATCTATTTATCAGACCACATATGATAATTTTTTCCGTCAAAGAGTTATAGTCTGGACATGTCGGGTATGAAAGGATTGTGGACAACAGCAGTATAAACAACATGAGGAGGTGGAACAGAGACGACTGCACTAACAGGACTACCAACCATGATGAAAATAAAACTAAATCAACTTTAGATTGTTATCACGGTAGTAGTAAGAAGAAGGTAAGATCTTATCTGGAACAAGAGGAAAGGTTGTGGCGCGACAGAAACGTCACTGTCCTACAGTTGATTTATGCCTCGTCTGCTACATACGGCCTCAATAACATTCAACTCCCAGGACTACACAACCGTTGTTACTCCAGTGTAGGTGGAGAAACAGATGAATACTGCCAAGAACGTTGCCAATAATTAAACCGAGAACAAAGAGAAGAGAAGAAGCTATGAGAATGTATTTTGTGGGTGTTTAGAACTGAAATGATGGACGTAATTAATAGTGGAGCAGGAAGACGGGGTTCAGTGTATAGCAATCAAGAACACAGTGGAAACTTGCACCAGTCAGTCTCGAAAAAGCAGCATGAAGACTGACTGAGTTCAATGTAAAAGGAAGCTTCTGGAATGCAAGGAATCCAACCACTAAAAAATACCCGCAAGCGCTCTCCCAAGGCCCGGCCTACACGGGCATGGCATGCGCGTACGCGTGTGGTGTACATATTCTCCACTTGTACACATCTAGTAAGACATTTTAAGTTGTCATAAATAAGCAAGTTCAAGAATCAATAAATAAGCGATGTGGGATACCCAAAACCAAATGCTTCTTTTGAAGCAATAACTTCAACACCACCAACTACGTACCCTAATACTCTACGTGTCCATAAAATAGTGGTCTGGGACCCTGCCCAAACCCGTCGGGTCTTACCCTAACTGGTCGGGTACGAGTCTCATTTTTTTAGACCCGACGGGTATGGGTCTTTCAAATATTTTCCGGGTCCAGGTCCCATAGGCCATAAGTGAGATCCGGACCCCACACTTGGACCCGTACTTAAAAAAAAAGGTAAAACAAACTTGCTGAATACTAAGTCGTGAAACCATGGAGTAGTATCAATTCCCCTTGTCATTTTCAGACGCAGTTTATTTCCATAGTTCCATTTATTGTCTTCCCCTCTTGAGTTCTCCACCCTACAATAAATGAGTTTGTGAAAAGGGAACAGTTTTTTCAAAGCTACTGAATTATGAATTTCCGTACTATTTTATTTGTAATCCAGACTCTTAAACTTAGTTTAGACTTTTTTTACTCTGTCTTATTATAGATCGTACATTATATATTTAAAAGTTATACATACTAAATTGTCATGTATTGGACCCGTGAAGAACTCGGACCCTACCGTACCCATCGGATCCGGGTAACTATCGGTCCGGGTAATGGTTTAAAATTTCTGGACCCTTAAAGGTCTGAGTCGGGTATGGGTCCAACTTTTGAGACACGGGTCCGGGTCCTGTCGGACTCGATCCAAACTCGACCCATAGCCAACCCTATCCACAGCCCTTCATTATTATAGGCACGTTAAAGTGAATGTCTCCACAACCCTTCGTGTAGGCTTTACGGTCGCATGTAGCAATTTATTTGTCTTACAAAGGACTATAAACATTACTCGTATTTGATTATATAACCCTTGACGTGTCACGAGAATCACACTAGTGGAGTAACATTTACTCCGTACATTAATTCCCCCCTCACAGAAGTGCTTGACATCGTAAGCGTAGCGTAGGCGGGAGGCTAAGAAGACCCAAAGTTATTTCCAGTGTAGTACCCTCAATCCCTAATTCATCTTGATTGTTCTTCAAAGAATCAAAGGTACCCTAATTTCTGCTGCACCTTAATCCAAATTATTATTGTTATTGTCTAATTAAAACACATTTGGTTGATTAATTTATCATCCCTGTACTAATTATCTAACTCATTTCCCTTCTTCAAAGTTCTTCTTCTTCTTCAATGGCTACTTTTCCCCCCATTCACCCTCTTCAAACTGCTTTCTTTCCTCGCAAATCCCAATTTGTTTCTTCTTCAAATCATTTGAACTACAAATGTGGGATTCTCATGAAAATCCAGTTTAGGGTTTTGGCTTGCTCTTCTGCAGCTCACACCTCTCATTCCTTTGATAAAAAGGTATGCTACACTACTTCTATTGATTGCATTTTTCTCAGTGTGTTTTCAATCAATCTTTGTTTCTCGTGTTCTTTTATTGCTATGATGTGATGCGATATCAGTGTTTTGAGGATTAACCATTTGTTGCGTGGTCGGTGAATTTGGGAATAATGTTGAACAACTATTGTGTTCCCCAAAGCTTGTGATAATGTGAGTGTGTGATGAGTATTAGTATCACTGGGAAATGACTTGTGGTTTGGCGTTATGTGACACCGTGATTTCGTTCCTATTTGTAGAGTTTAGCATGCTATACTAAATTGGTTGACATCTATGATTATTGCCTGCTTCACGATCGCATTGCGTATTTGATTCTCCTTTTGTTTGGATGAGGAGATTTCATTTTGTGAATTTTTATCGCCTATCTTCTCAAGTTAATGTTTCCGTCTGGAGGCTAGTCTTCTGAGCTTTTATGAAAGACCGCTTGAATGACGTGGGCTTAATCAGCTTACATCGTTGTTAAAATATGAATGGGCTTGACCATTTTGTAAAGGAGTGGAGAGATCCCACTTCACAAGCCCAAGGAAACTCCATATGTCTTACAACCTTTGTTTTTTGTCCCAATCGACACCAGGATGAACAAAGTTCGGGTTCGCCATTTTGTGTCCATCCAGTTTTATTTACATGTGAATTTAGATGATGTTTTAGCTTCTTGTGTGGGAATATACTACAATTACAGATCTTCCTTTGTAGCCGCTAAGCAAGAGATTGATTAAGAAAATATGAAAATGATAGGTTGAGAAGTTGCTAGACAGTGTGAAGTGGGATGACAAGGGTTTAGCTGTTGCTATTGCTGAAAATGTTGATACAGGAGCCATTTTAATGCAAGGCTTTGTTAATAGGGATGCACTAGTCACCACCATTTCTTCTCGGAAAGCAACTTTCTACACCAGGTCAAGGTCAAAATTGTGGACAAAAGGGGAGACCACTTCGAATTTCATCACTGTGCATGACATTTTTTTGGATTATGACCGTGTTTCAGTGTGTATTACTATGCATTAAGTCCTTCCTGATTTTTATTATGGCTGGTGATCCACCTTTTTCATCAACTTGCATTCTCACCGACACACATCTGACCATGTTGCGTAGATTTATTGTAAAACAAATCACAAATTAAGTAAGTTTTTTTCCTAGAGTAGATGGACTAACTTCACTTATGGACATGGTCTTTTGTGTGTTAGATAGTTTACCTTGGGTCACCTGACGGACCATCTTGTCACACTTGGGCAGAGACATGCTACTTTTCCTCTGCTCTCAAATTTCTTGAAGATCCTCTGGTTTGTTTTATTACCCCATCGTTTCTGTTACAAGCATAATTTCCAGTTGCATTTCCACCACAATCCTTGTTCTGAACAATTTAATTACCTTTTAGATTGAAAAAGATACACTTGCCATGACCACGTTGTACTCTCTGGAATCCATAATTTCTGAACGAAAAAGTGAAGCTTTGAGACAGAATGAAGGAAAGCCTTCATGGACAAAAACGTTATTACTTGACGAAAAGCTGCTTTGCTCAAAGATCAGGTGTGTTGACTTCTACTGTATGGACTTGTATAAAAGTTGTTCTTGTGCAGTCTTGGTAGTTAGCATTGGTCAACTATAGCCAATTTTGACCCTTCGTTCTCCTCCACGTATGTCGTATATCATAGATGAAGAGATGCACTGTAGAATTTGTCATTGCCAACATAAAAGTTGTCTGATCATTTTTGAAAGGTTTTATACATTGTAGAAAATTTTGATCAAATTCGACAAGAGGATTATGTTTATCAAAATTTTAAATTCAGGGAAGAAGCAGATGAGTTGTGCCAAACGCTGGAGGATAATGAGGACTAGTCACGAGTTGCTTCAGAGATGGTTGATGTGCTCTATCATGCCATGGTACTTTTATAACTTAAAGACCTTAGGATGGAGGATGTTCTTCAGGTTCTTCGACGTAGATTCTCCGAATCTGGAATTAAAGAAAAGAAGAACCGAAAATCACAAAACTAGTTGTCTAAACATGGACAGAAAATGCAGATTGGTTTCAACTTCGGCTTGCTTTTTTACAGTTGCAGATGTCCTGCATTAGCTCTTGTCTTCAGATACTGCATCGTGAGCTCTTCCCTTTATTAATCGGTGCTTTAGTTTACTTTTCTACATGCCTACATTTTTGCAGTTCCTCTATTAACTTCATATCACAGAATTAGATCACCACATTGTGACTCGAGTATCAAGGTTTGAAGCTTATCTCATAACCAGTATTTGAAGGGGTTTCAGGCAGATTGATAGGGCAATGACTGTTGTTAGGTTGTGGCAACCATTTCAGTGATCATGTTTCATATCTAAATTGTATCGTACTTCATACAGTTAAAACTAAATTGTTGTATTTTGGATGTTGTTGTTGGAAACTGAAATATCATTCATGTACAATGTTACGTTGGTTTCAACATCTATGGCCTTACATATTTTACTATTTTTTTTAAATTATCTTTATAACAATTAGCCAGTTCACAGTTGTAATTAGATACATGTTTCTACCTTCTTGACTTGTTAAAGCAAAACTTTTCCTTATACTTCATTTATATCTTTATAACAATGGAGTATTGTTTGTGATAAAAATATCAATCATAAATTTGTTATGAGTAAAATATAATTCATTTGGGTAGATAAAAACAAGTCATGTGTTATTTCTTAGGTATTCTGATTTTTATCTTTTTTATAAGTAATTTCGTTTTATTTACGGAATTGTTATTTCATATACGGATTTTACTACGTTGTACACATTTTGTCATTATTTTTTTCGTGTTTATCCTTCTTTCAAAAAGTGTCTCTTTAAAAAAAACTTCATTAATCCTAGACAAATTAATCAACCACTTCACCATTATCGAAATCTATTCGAAATGGAACACGTACTGTAGATCTTGTTAATTAAATTGTTAACAATCTCATTAATTTCTTATTAATAGTTTAATTATATCGTTAATTTAGGGTTTAGTAATTACAATATTTCAATCAACGCCGTTTCGTTGTGTGCGCGGTTGACGGTTTCGTGAGTGGGTGGGTTGAAGTAGGTTGTGTGGGTGGTTGTGGGTGAGGATGGTGTTAGGGACGGTGGTTCACGGTTGTAGTGTTGTACGGCAAGGTAGGTATGGGATTTGGGGGCTTTGTCAGGGGAATACTTCGTCCCTTTTTTTTTCTTTCTCTCATATTATTATTAATTCATATTCTATGTAATTTGATTGTAGCATTTTTCATAGAATTTGAAATTTTTTGGAATTATTGTATTACTTTTTGGAATTATTGATCTCAATATTTATCATACATGATTTGATTGGGGCCGAGGTTGGGCTTTAATGGAAGATCGTATAAGATGCTTGAATGATTTTTTTGGTTTTCACTCTCAAATGAAAGGTGAAATGAGAGGGGCGAATTCCGAAATTGTGTGTACAATGAAGTAAAACTCGTGTATGAAATAGCACGTCCCTTAATTTATCCTTGTACACGATATTTGAACCGTCATACATTTGTGACGGTTACTCCTGTCACAAGGGAGAAAATACTTCATTCTCCATTAAATTGGCACCATTATTACATGTTTATTAAACTTTTTATTAATTAAATTATTAATTTTTTGAAGAAAAGATTTTCATTTGTTTTTATTAAAAAAAAATTAGTAGTTGTATTAAAAGGTTTATTAACTTTTATTTTTATTAATTAAATTATTAATCGTATCGTAACAAACTTTTCACTTGCTTTTTGAACAAACATGTTATTAAATGGTTTATAAAATTTTATTTTATGTCAATTTTTATTAATTGTTTCATCAAAAACATTTCAGTTGTCATTATTATTAGATTTTTAATTACTCAAATTATTAATTGTTTTATCAAAAATTGTTTTTTTGCCTTTACTGTTAATTTTTATTATTAAGTACTCTCTCCGTTTCATTGATTTTTTCCACCTTAAAAGTGACACATTTCTGAAAATGTGGAAGATATCAATGAAACAGAGGGAGTATATTAATTGTTTCACCAAAAACCTTTTATCTGTCTTTAGTAAAAAACCTAAACATTACTAGCATTATTTAAACTATTAAATTAATTTAATAATTGTTTCATTAAAAAATTGGAACCCATTTTAAATAAAGTATTGACATGTAACCCATTATAATTGTAAACATTATTAATTTTTAGGAATATCATTTAGATGAAGATCACATAAAAGTAAATTCTAAGGGTGATAATATTTTATTTCAAATAATTTAAACTAGGTTAAAAGTTTGTACGTTGCACGAGTTAGTTGGCTTAATTACATTGATGATGTACGTTCGTTAAATAAGAAACTTTATCAAACTATATCATTACAGTCCAAATAAGATGATCACATAATATTAGTAATCAAACATAATAAGAATGATTACTCTTATTTATAATATGGATAATAGAGTTTCATCATTTCATCATAATTTTTTGATGTGAGATAATAACGTACTCGTAAGGTTTATAGTCTATAAAGCTCTTTTTTTTATACTCAAAAGATTTTTTTGTGGATATCTAAGGATGAATATGTACTCTTATTTATAATATAAAATTTCACCGCCTTATTATAATTTTTCGTGGGATGATTTTACTATTTTATACTCGTATGTAATAGATTCATCACTTCTTCGAGCAAATAATATGAAATTTATACTCTAATTAAAACATTTTCTACATTCAACATGGGTAAATTTACTTAGAGTTTATTATAGTTTTAAGAGTTTATCTAAGACTCAAAAGATTGGTTGACTGATATTTATGGGCGAATGATTATTTTTATTTATAATAAAAAATTCATCACCTCTAATAAATTTCATCACTTTATTATAATTTTTCGATGTGGGACAATTGAAATTAAGTTAATAGTCTTAGGAAGCATTATTAAGACTATTATTCGTTTATCTGAGAACGAATGATTAGTCATATTTATAAAATTTCTTTACCTCATCATAATTTTTCAATGTGAGATAATTTACTTAAGGTTGTAGTCTTAAAAGCTCTTTTTATGACCCAAAAGAACACATGATTACTCTAATTCATACTCCGTAATATAGAATCATCACCTTATGTGGGATAGTTTTACTATGAAGTATTTTATAAAGTATGTACTCCCTCCCCTTCTCTATGATCTTCTACAATTAGAATTGCACACTTTTTAAGAAGCTATTATAAAAACATTAAAATTGTACTTTTGGTATCTAACGTGTAATATGCAATTAGTGGGGTGTAGGTAATTAACTAACTACTCAATTATAATCATACATAAACTTGTGTCAATCAGACAATCAGTATGCAACACTATATTTAAAGTGTTGGTGAAAAATTCAAATAATCTCTTAATTTAAAGAGTTGGTGGGAAATTCAAATTTTCACCCTCCACAAAACTAAAGTTCAGCTTATGTACATAAAAAAGTTCATTTAGCTAACATTAATATCCACAAACTTGAAGGAAAACTTTCATTACTCTAAATTAGTTTCCATTAGTACAATACTAACATTACATAATTGAATGTCAATGAAGGCAAACTTGAGTGATGATAGTCGACACCAAATTGTTTGTTTCTTGTTGGAGCACTCGAAACAAGGGAAGCCTAAACATGGCAAAATCAGCGAGGTCGCTTCAATGTTTTCCGTCACTCCTAGAGCAATTTACAACATCTGGAACAAAGCAAAAGCACAAAAAGAAGAAGGACTTGCCATTAATGTGATGTCAACCATCAAAGGAAAGCAAGGGCGAGCAAAATTAGTGTTTCCAAGAGAAAAAATTCTAACACTTGATATGGAGCATAAAACAACACAATCCAGAATCGCTAAAGCAGTTGGTGTTTCGGAAAGTTCGGTACAAAGATGGGTAAAAAGGGAATTATGAGGAGTCACTCAAATGCTCTTAAGCCTGATCTAACCACAGACAACAAACTTCTAAGGTTAAATTTTGTTATTTCAAAATTGTTCTTTGATAGACTCTTACAACGACTTAAGTTTAAGGATATGGGTAATATGATACACATTGATGAAAAGTAGTTCAATATGTGTAAACCATCACAAAACTTTTACCTACTTCCCGAGGAAGTTGATTCTCATAGGAGTTGCAAGAACAAAAGGTATATAACCAAGGTTATGTTTATGGCCGCCGTCGCAAGACCAAGATATAATGAAAAAGGTGAATGCATTTTTGATGGAAAAATAGGCATTTGGCCATTCACGTTCCAAGAACCAGCAAAGCGAAAAAGCAAAAATCGGCCAGCGGGTACAATCGAAACAAAACCCATTGAATCAGTTAATAAACTAGCAATCAAACATATGATTCTAACCAATGTAATACCGGCAATCAAGCTGAAATGGCCTCGAGAAGCATCAATGTCTATTGTAATTCAACAAGATAATGCACGCCCTCATATAAATGGAGCTGATGGTGATTTTGTGGCAGCCACAAGAGCAGATGGGTTCGATATATCATTAACTCAACAACCACCTAACACCCCAGATCTAAATATACTGGATTTAGGATTTTTTAGATCAATTTTTGCACTACAACTGCACAAACCTTTGAAAACAGTATCTGGGTTGATATAAAATGTGGAAGATGCATTCGAAGAAATGGACGCATTGGTTTTAGATAATGTTTGGCTAAGTCTTCAGGCTTGTATGACCGAAATAATGAAAAGAAGGGGCCATAATGACTACCGGCTACCCCATCTAGGAAAGGAATCACTTCAAGGGCTACCAAAGGACTTGTCCGTCGATGAAAGTTTGGTCAAAGAATGCATGGAATTTTTAATAGCGATTGGCGGAACATGCAATTTACAAGATTTGATGGTGCAATTTGAAGCTCTATTTCCAAATTAGTAGCATGACTTCAAGGAAAAATATGGTGTTTGATGCATAAACATAATATTGAAGAATATTTTGGAGTGTATTATTTATGATGTAAACACTCAATTTTATCCCTTTTGTGTAATGAATTAGTGGTTATATATAAGTAGTTTATCTTTTATCAATGGTTATACTGTATTCGTAATCTTAATGTTAAGAAAAATCTAACCGTATTAACCAGTAACCGAGTGGTAAAACAATCAGAGAGAACAAAAACCATTATCATCAACCTTAAAATAATTAGCAAGTGAAGATTTTGAGAAGTTTACTAATCACTTTATACCAGTAGAGACGACAGTAAAGACTCGGTCATCAAAAAAGACGGATGTTCGATGAAATGCCTCAAAGAACAACAAATTGAAATCACTAAAAAAATTTATGGTTAAAAGAAATCTAACCTTCATTTATATTACTCCTCAAGACAAATGAAACATCTTTCTTGTCTACCTCAGACGATGCGAGATCGACAGTATCCGAAGTTGGAGATGGTGTCTCTTGTATGCTTTCACTCCTAATTTCAGGTACAATATTATCCACACATATCTTCACCTCTTTGCATTCAACCGTATAATCAACTGAGTTGATATTACAATGCATGCAGTAATTGTAGAACTTGATGTTTGTGAAATCAAATGGCTTCTTGGGTATAGAATTGACCTTAGTTTCTTCACCGCACGAAATTGAAAGATTATCGGAAGGTGGTAGTGTAGAGTCTGAATCGAAAGACATCATAAGATGTAAAGAAACAGATGGTAAAGAAAGAGGGAATAAATCAAGATTTGGAATTTTAGGGTTTCCAAAGGAGAAGTAAAGAAGTAGAGGTGATTGGGGCTTTTAACGGAGGAATAAGAGTAAGGATCAGGCAGTAATGAGAGAGTTGGAAATGGAGTAGCCATTAATGAGAGAGTTTGAAATGGAGTAACCATTAATAAGAGAGTTGGAAATGGAGTATGCAGTAATGAAGAAGTGGAATAGTCAGAGCTGGTTGAGTTGTTTTAATGAGAGATATAAACAATAATGAAAAGATAATTTGTGAGGAAAATTTTTGACGCCAAATATTGCTAGTTTGTGGAGGGAGTTATTAGGAGTGATTAATAGGTTAATTGAGTCATAAAAATTAAAAAGAATAATAATGAACCACTAATATATGGGGTCAAAAGAATATTTTAGATAAATATTAAGGGTATTAATGTTATTGAAGCATTTCATGAGGGCAATGTGGTCATTTTGTCTTACTAAAAAATGAAAGTGGAATATCATATAGAAGTTACCCAAAGAGGAAATATGAAACATAATAGAGAAGGGGAGGGAGTAATAGATTCAACATTTTTTCGAGTAAATAATAGATTTATATAAAAAAATTTTTAAAGAGTCACCTTATCATAAATTTTTGATGTTTATGATCTTAAAGAATTTTTAAATGCAAAAGATTTTTGGTTGATATATAAGAACGAATGATTATTCTTATTATATTGTACTTAAGTTTATAGTCTTAAAAGTTTTTAAGACTCAAAAGATTTTTTGTTCATATCTAAGAACGAATGATTACTCTTATTTATAAGAGTGAATTAAAAATTACTTCCTTTTAAAATACCATTTTTAAATTTTACTCCCTTTTGAAATTTTTGTTCAAATTAACTTCCAAAATCTATCAAAAGTTCAAAAATTGCTCCCAAATTTATTTTCTGGACGAGAATGCCCTTCGCTAGAGGGTGAGGCGAAGAAATATGGCATAAAAAAGTTAGGGGCATTTTCGTCCAAAAAATATAGCTTGGAGTAATTTTTGAACTTTTGATAGATTTTGCGAGTTATTTTTAACAAAAATTTCAAAAGGGAGTAAATTTTAAAATTGGTAGTTTAAAAGGGAGTAATTTTTAATTTAGTATGGTATAATTTCATCACTTTATCATATTTTTTCGATGTTGAATAATTATACACAAGTTTAGTCTTTTGAGGTTTTTTTAAGACTCAAAAGATACTCAAAAGATTGCTTATAATATCTACGAAATGAAAGATTACTCTTATTTAAATAATAAAATTTCTATCACCTCATCATAATTTTTTGATGTAGAATAATTTAATAATTTTACTTCAACTTTATAGTCTGAGAAGTTTTTTTAAGTCTTAAAAAATTGTTGGTTAATATCAAATAACGAATAATAATAGAATTTTTTTATATGATAGAATTCTATCAACTCATTATAATTTTTGATTAACTTTGTAGTCTTATTAAGAACTTTTTTTTAAGACTAAAGTTTTTTTAGTTGATATATGGACGAATGATTAATGTACTCTTATTTATCATACAGAATTCCGTCACTTAATCATAATTTGGAGTAATGATTACTTTTATTTGTATAATAGAATTTTATCGTCTTATTATATAATTGATTACTCTTATTTCTTATTTATAATATATAGTTGCATCACATTGTTATATTCTCTTTGTTCCATTTAATTGTTTGCACTTACTTTTTCACACTTGCTAATGCACGTTTTCTTTTGTCTATCTTTAGTTAAGCTTTTCTAAAAATTATAAAAATTTGATATTTATAACGTATTTGATTATAAAATTTAAACAAGATCTCACATAACTATATTTTATCTTATATATTAGAAGTTACATTGACGATTTTACTCACCTATGAATAGTGTCTAAAAAGCACATGTAAACAATCAAATGGAACGGAGGAAGTATTTTTTAGATGTGAGATTGTTTTGTTTAAGTTTGTAGTCTTATTAACAAACTTTTTAAGACTCAAAAGTTTTTTTATTGATGTCTAAGAACAAATTATTAGTCTTATTTATAATATAGAATTTCATTATCATAATGTTTTGATGAATAATGTACTGTCTTACAAGCTCTTTTTAAGATAAAAAAAATACATGATTACTCGTATTTATAATATAGAATCTTCATCGTATTTTAATTTTTTCAATGTAGGAAAATTTCAAGTTTGTAGTCTTATTAATTTTTTTTTTTAAGATTCAAAGTTTTTTTTGTCGATATTTAAAAATAATGATTACTCTTATTTATAATACTCCATCCGTTCCATTTAGTTCTTTACATTTGCTTTTTCACACTTGTTAATGCACGTTTTCTTTTGTCCATATCTTTTGATATTTATAACGTACTCGATTAGACAATTCAAACAAGATCTCACATGATTATGTTTTATCTTATATATTAAAAGTTATATCGACAATCCCCCCACTTATGAATAGTCCCCAAAAAGCAAACGTAACCAACCTATTTGAACGGAGGAAGTATAAAATTCCACACCTCATCATAATTTTTCGATGTTTTCGATGTGGGATAATTTTTCAGGTCTATAATTTTAAGAACTCTTTAAGACTCAAAAGATTTTGGTGCATATCTTAGGACGAGATGATTTCTCTTATTTATAATATAGAAGTTCATCTTCTTATTATAATTCGACAATGTGAGATAACTTTATTATTCTTATATCTAATAAATTCATCACATTTTCGAGCAAATAACATGAAACAAATACTAATACAAAATTTATACTCTAATGAATGAATCTAATTATTTCATTTTTAAAAAATATTTTATGATAACTTTTTTTAAAAAAAAAGAACTTTAAGGTTTTTACCTAAAAGTTGTAAAAACATAACATTAATATAATAGATTAAATACATAATATAATAATTAAAAGATTCTCTAGTTGATTTTTTTTATTATTTATGACACTTTCCTAATTTGAGTTTTGATGAAATAGACCACTGAAATCGCTCGAAAAAAGCTTCATATATATATATATATATATATATATATGGGAGATCAAATAAGGGCATATTACATATTTAAGGTCCTAAGTTCTAATCTCAGCCGTCAGATTAAATAGAGATAGATGGTTGAGAATGAGTGATATATATAATTATTTTAAAAAAAAAAATCAAGATTTACGTTTTCCATGCACACCTCTTTTTTCCCACCCTCTATTTTCCCACCATAATTGATTACTCTGAATCCACCAAACTCCTTTCAATTCTCCAACCCATTTCTACTAATCCACCAAACACCTTTCAATCTCCACTGCTCGCTCACTTCTTCATCTCCACGAATCGACCTCCTCTTCAGTTACTCATCACTGCTCGCTCTTCAATCTCCGCCTATCACTGCTTTCAATCTCCGTCGAATCACCTTCATCTTCATTTCAGGTAAATATTACTGTTCATTTCTTCATTTCAGTTCTTCATTACAATTCTTCGATAAACAATAAACCCTAATCTGAAATTCAATTAACCGTAATTTCGCATAGGGTTTAGGGTTTTACGATTCTTTATTCAACGATTAGTCATGTGTTTACTGAGATTATGGTTTAGGGTTTTTAACTTTTTGTCTACCATTAAGGATTATTAGTTTACAATCATAAAAATCAGGGGTTTTTCGATTTAGAATCGAAGTTCGTTTAAAATTTGTGTGTATTGTTGTGTTGTGGGTTTGTTTATCGTTTGTCTTGTTTGTCTTCTTTGTATTGTTTGTCATTGCAGATGTTGTCTTGTTTGTCATTTTTTTGTCCTGTTTATCATTTCAGATTTTTTGGTTGATATGTCGTCCGGAGAACGTCAAATTGTTGAAGCTGCGAGCGATGACCAATTAGACGAGGAGGAGGAGGATGCAAGTGTCCCTGTCAGATGTAGGGGACAGAGGCTCGCAAAGTTAATTTCCAATCTAAATGACAAGCAGAAACAGTCCGTATGCTCAATCGGGTTTGGTGGTCTGCTGGATTTCAAGATCAGTAAGTACCCTTTGCAGTACGTACCACTGTTTTTGAAAGCATTTGATGATGGTTCCCATGTATTTCGGGCGTCAGAGGTGAAGGAGTTCTGTGTGACGAAACACGACCTCCACGATTGTTCTCTACTGCCACGCGGGCCCAATGAAGTGGAGTTAGTACCGACCGGACGTAAGAAACACTCCTCCGACGAGGAGTTCAAAGCATTGAAGGATTTTTGGACGGCTCGTTACCATGTCGCTAACAATAGAAACCAAGTAAAACTAGGTGGTCTATTCGAAGAACTTATGGCCGATAGAAATGGGGGTGAATTATTCTGTAAGATGTTCGTCCTATTTGCAATGTTATCATTTCTGTGCCCTACGTCAAACAACGGAATAGACCTGAAGCTGGTAAAAGCCGTGGACGACGTCTCAGGTATTAGCAAGTACGACTGGTGTTCGTACATTCTCAAAAATCTGGTTGATGCAGCTGCTGAGACGAAGAAAAGTCCGAAGCATTTGCGACGTTGTGTTCCGTTCCTCATGATCACCTACCTCCAGAGGTTTGATTTCCGTGGAGAATCTTGCCCACATGATCTACCCTTAATTAAGCACTGGAACAACGAGAATCTGGCAACACGACTACATGGTGAGATGATGGCTGGTTCTTTGGGTAGGCAGGTGTGGTCGAAAACGACCTATCCACGGTCTTATTCCGATGGAGTCAAAGTCAATACGGTGCTGCTTATCACCGGTCACGATGACCTAGGACGTACAGCTACGTGTTCCAATCACCGAAACAGCGGGAGGAAATTCATCGAGATAGAGCTTCCACCTGGGCTCGAGGACGATAGCGAACTTGCCGCTCGGGATGACGATGTAAGTAAATTTTTAAATATGTCATATCTTTAATCCTCAATCTGTCATTAACCTTTACGCTAATTATCTACTTTAACACTATTAAATCGCAATCTTTAATGTTACTACAACGTGTTCAGCTCTTTTTGTATGAAGTTTGACAGTACAAGAAATCTTAGATACGTTTGAGCATGAAACTTTAGTTTAATGGATTTGAAACTTCAGTGACCTGTCGCAGAACTTTAACACTACTAAATCCCAATTTCAATGTTATTAGCACGAGTTCAGCTCTTTTGATAGGAAGTTTAGCAGTAGAAGAATATTATATATGTATCAGCATGCAACTTTAGTTCAATGGATATGAAACTTCAGTGGCCTGTCGCAGAACTTTAACACTACTAAATCGCAATCTCAATGTTATTTGAACGAATTCAAGTGTGAAAAGGAATCTTAGATATGTTTGAGCATGCGACTTTAGTGATATGGATTTGACACTTCAGTGGCCTGTCGCAGAACTTTTTGTATGAAGTTTGACAGTACAAGAAATCATAGATATGTTTGAGCATGAAACTTTAGTTCAATAGATTTGAAACTTCAGTGACCTGTCGCAGAACTTTAACACTACTAAATCCCAACTTCCATGTTATTAGAACGAGTTCAGCTCTTTTGGTAGGAAGTATAGCAGTAGAAGAATATTGTATATGTATTAGCATGCAACTTTAGTGATATGGATTTGACACTTCAGTGGCCTGTCGCAGAACTTTTTGTAAGAAATTTAACAGTAGAAGAAATATTAAATATGTTTCAGCATGCAACTTCAGTTCAATGGATTTGAAACTTCAGTGGCCTGTCACAGAAGATTAACACTATTAAGTTGCAATTTCAATGTTATTTAAACGAATTCTACTCCCTCTGTTTCTTTGATATCTTCCACATTTCCTTTTTCAATCATTTCTTTGATTTCTTCCAGTTTCTTTTTTTCTATCACACTTCTCTCTTACCTAGGGGACCCACTTACCTTACACCCTCTCCACTTTTACTTATTTTATTGTTTTTCTTTAGAAGTGTGCCACTTTTAAGGTGGAAGAAATCATTGAAACGGAGGTAGTATTATTTGTACGCTAATTATTTACTCATCCACTACGGTGAACAATAACGTTGCAGGACGTTCATCTGCTGCTCCTCAAAATGCAAAGGAATAAGGTTGCTTTTCCTGCTTGGTTTGGCGAAGCAGCGGGTGAAATTAAGGATCGGACCATGCCGTCTTCTCTCGGGACCGAAACAGATCACTCCTAGTCATCCCAGGCGTTCTGGACTAGCGACGAACTTAGTCGATATGTTGACCAGGTCTGCGAGTCAGCATTTCGTTTCCGAGATTCAACTGCCAATGTACCAGTGTACGCTGCAGCGGCTGGGAAGACTATAGCCGACATCACACCCATAGATGTGCAGGTAAGCGAGCAACCTGAAGTTCCATTGGAGCAGCCTGCTGGAACTGTGCAGGTGGGCGCCGATGCAGGTACCGACCAGGTGGACGTGGGCGGTGAGGAACAGCGACCTGAGGCATCATTGGCAGACTCCGCAGTGCAGTCTAAGAAACGAGTTCAGCACAACGTACGGGGGTCGTCATCTAAGCGACAGCGCTCCACAGAACATCAGTCAGTAAATACTCCACTGCAAGGTCCCGTTGCAGATTCAACCCCGCGGGAAGCAACGTCATCATTGAGGAGCCGCATCCGTGGTCTGGGGGATGGTCTCGGGTGCACTTTGGATTTCGAGGACATTGACACTAAAGCGCTGACCGTGTCAAAAACATTCTGCAGCAACCAACTATTGTTAAGCAACCTCCCGAATTTACGGAAGCATGTAGCGGACTATAACCTGCTCGATGACTACGATTATCCTAACGAGTAAGCTTCCTTTTCAAATTTCTGATTTCTTATTTGTTGCGACCTACCCACCTAGTGATAACCGGTTAATACGATCCATTCGACCTAATTCAGTGAGCTGCTAGCATACTACGGGAAGGACGCAATAATAACTCTCTCCGACGTACTGACCATGGTCCCTGACACGGACATGTCCTCTTCCATTCTAGAGTGCTGGTCGATACTCCTCACTCGTATTTCCGCTGCAGACCCAGGGGACGGAAATCTTCCAACAATGACGTTCATGGGGCTACGCCACTCGGTATGCACTAACCCCCACTCTTACTATTTCTACATTAGTTTTTCTTTGGAAGTAGTCTGCATTACGCTTGAAACTTTAATTCAATTATTTAAGAACTTCAATTCTCAAATTCCGAAACTTTTGAAAATGTAGAAAATGTCGACAGAATTAATTTTAAACTTCACCTAATTCAGTTAAGAACTTCATAGAACAAGAGTGAAAACTTCATCAGCGGACAGGGTCAAGTTGTTCATTATTTAGCTCTAAAACATCAACACATCGGTTTCGCAACTTCAACTCAAACTCTAAGGAACTTTAGCACATAGGGTTCGCAACTTCTAAACATAAGGTATTATCATTTTCTAATCTTGGCTCAGTATTCCTAAATGTTTTCATCTCCACAGGACGTTATAGAGAATCTTGTAGAGAATTTCGACCAAGCAACCCCTTACCATGCTCTCCAAAAGAACCTCTACAGATTTTGGGACGTATTCATCAAAGATTGCCGTCCAGCAGTCAATTTGTAGTCCGACCTTATTTTTGTGCCAGTCAAACTCAACCAATATTTTGTCTGCATTTGTATCAACTTCAAGAAGAACACAGTCGACGTGCTGGACCATTACCTACACCCTGATTTCCCGAACTCGGATGTTTACAAGGCCGCATACATTATTGTAAGTACTACTCCTGCGAAACTTACTATAGTGTACCAGAAAATTACAAGCTTACGCAGCTCACTCCAACTTCTTGCAGGCATCTCGAATGAGTGACTACTTGGAAGTGAAGGGGGTTACCAAGGCCTTACAACTTCGTTTCTTTGAAATAAGGCAGGTGAAAACGGAGTGGCAGAGCAATGTCATCAATCGAAAGGAATCTGGATTGTTTACAATGATGCACACGCTACTGCATGAGGGTGAGGATGAGGTGCCACCCCACGAGGATCTGCAGCGTAAAGTTGGTAGGCGATTCCTCATAGTGCAGCTCAGTGCCACACTAATTCTCTTCGACTACAACAGAGAACGGAAAACAATCCGCAAACAACTCGACAAGTTCAATGCGGAGAAAGAAAACATTTGGGATATTTTGAAGGAGAAACGTAAGGCATTGAAGGTCAACACGAGTCGTAGGAAGTAAACAAACAATTCCCCGTGGTTACTGAACTTTATGTTTTCGACAAGAACAACTTGTATCCGCTACAATGTAGTTAGCCCTAAACTCGAATTTCGTCATTATCTTCTGTAAACAATCGTTCCAATTTTCATTTTACGCAATTTTTGAGGAACGTATTATCATTTTCTAACCATGTGCCATTTCCCTACAATCTTCATAGCCTTGATCAATATTTATCTATTATTGTTTTTGAAACTTTAAGCCGACTGTAACATAACTTCAACACATAACTTCCAAAACTTCAGTAGTTAATCGCTACACATCATCTGCCACTAAAACCAAACTACTCAACACCTGAAACTTTACATCAAAAACCTTACAACTTCAAGTCTAACAATGCGACACTTCAGAATCGTAGCATACCATTTCACACTTGAATTCGTTCTAATAACATTGACGTTGCGATTTAGTAGTGTTACAGTTCTGCGACAGGACTCTGAAGTTTCAAATCCATTGAATTAAAGTTGCATGCTCAAACTCATCTAAGATTTATTCTACTGTTAAAAATCTCACAAAAAGAGATGAACTCGACAACGTAACATTGAAATTGCGATTTAGTAGTGTCAAAGTTCTGTGACGGGCCACTGAAGTTTCAAATTCATTGAATTAAAGTTGCATACTCAAACATATCTACGATTTCTTCTACTGTTCAACTTTTCACAAACAGAGCTGAACTCGTTGTAATAACATTGAAATTGCGATTTTAGTTGTGTTAAAGTTCTGCGACAGGCCGCTAAAGTTTCAAATCCATTGAATTAAAGTTGCATGCTCAAACATATCTAAGATTTATTCTACTATTACACTTCTCACAAAAAGAGCTGAAATCGTTCAAATAACATCGAAATTGCGATTCAGTAGTGTCAAAGTTCTGCGACAGGGCACCGACGTTTCAAATCCACCGAATTAAAGTTGCATTCCCCAACATATCTAAGATTTCTTCTATTGTTAAACTTCTCAACAAAATAGCTGAACTTCCTACGACATTACAATTCCTGATCACTGAACTCACAAAACAGAGGTTCCTTACTCTACGACGTCGTCATCGACAAAGTCTGAAACTTTGACCTCGGACGGTGGATGCTCCGCAAGGGCAGCTGCCTTCATCTTTGTTGACAACATTCTCTTCTCACTACCTTTAGTCTTCGACTTTCGTGGAGGCAGAATAGTTATTTCAGTAGTAGACGTACAACCAAGTAATTTCTCAAATTCCTGTTCCTTCGTTAGTGGCTCGGCAGGCTTACTAACGCTATCGATAAAAGCCCTAACCACTTCCTTCAGTTTCTCAACATCTTCCTTACCCAATTCACGAACCACGCCAACTGCTTCGTGAAATTCAGACAAAAGCTTCGTCATCTCTAACTGCTTTTCATCTACCCCGCCAACAAAATTTCCTCCCGATGCGTCAACCGACCACCTTCTACACACGTAAGCTGTTGGTATCGTCTTCTTCCCATGTGACATCAAAATCCAAATAACATGTCTGCATAGAATCCCTCTTCTTTCATACAATGTACAGGTACACGTCGCCTCCATCAACTCTGACACAGGAAAAAGAACTTCAAAGCACTACCAACGTACCTTTGGAAACCAAAAATGGAACTTCAACGGTAGAAAAACAACTGTAAACGAATAAGTAGCATACCTGGGTTATAACGAACAACGTAAACTTGATTCCTAGATTGATCCTTCACCGTAGTAACCTCAACCCCTTCATTCACCTTAAAGCCACATACCGTGCACGTGTCAATAGAATACTTCACCTCGGTCTGGAATTTTCTAAATACTTCATGAGTATACAGCTTCGCAGCATCAGTTTCAATAGCTAAATGAGTCTCCAACTTAGGCCTCGAGTGCTTGTTCTCATTGTCAAGCTTCTTCTGAGTATGCCTTTGCTGCTCCATCACGCTTTCGTAGCGCATCCAGAACTCCACCAAGGTACCGGACTTGCCTTCAAACCTCTTGAAGAAACTATTTGCACTCTTTGACCTTTGCGTTGTTCTCATAACACTGCTCATTCGTATCTCTCGACAATGAGCCATGACCCACTACTTTCTATCGGCATATGCGGTTTTAAACCAATCAACTTCAGCCACTCCATGTTCCTCCATAATATCCTTCCACCTTGAATCAAACTCTGCGGGTTCAATGGCGTCATCCCAAACAATATCATTTAGCTTATGTATGAACTCCATGTAATCGCTCCTAGTCGAACCATACTTCACAGGAACCTTATTCATTATGTGCCACATACAGAACTGATGCCTCGCTTTCTTAAAGACAAACGCCACAGAGCTGATAATACCGGGATCTTGGTCGGTTATTATATATTCCGGTTCTTTCCCCCCCATTGCGTCCAAAAAATGAGGGAACACCCAATTGAAGGACTCTATGTTCTCGCGAGCTATGAGGGCATCACCAAATGTCACCGACCTTTTGTGATTGTCAACCCCAGTGAACGGAGTGAAAATCATCAAGTACATGTTCGTCCCATATGTAGGATCAAAGGACACAACATCCCCAAACATTTTGTAGTTCCTCCTACCAACACCGTCGACCCAAATAACCCAACATAAGCTACCATCAGCTGCCAGTTCGTAGTCAAAATAAAACCCTTCCCGGTTAGCCACCATTTCCTTAAAATTATCTATGAAAAGCTGCCCATCCCGTTCATGAAGATAACACTTAAGATCCCTACCAAAATTCTTGAAGTCATTTAAGCTAGCACCAATATTCTCAAATCCATTTACATGCTCCTTAACCATAGCGTATGTATGTGTCGGTCCAATTTTCAACTGGAAAAAAGAATAATTTCATAAATGAAGGTACGTCAACAAACAAAAAATTTTGGGTACGTCCACCACTCACTCTACACAACTACAACATTTTATAATTGAAACTCCACCACTGAATCTATGAAACTTTAATTACTGACATAGTACTCTATTACACACTTTCACTTAACTACAACTTAACTCCAGTACAATCCATTTACAACTTCAGTAACTAAAATTTAAAACTTCAATAACTACACTTACTTCACGACATCAACAGGAATCACATTAACGAAAATCGAAAGCAAGAATTTCAAAGAACTTACTCGAGAGTTGTAAACTATCAACTGCTTGTGGTAGGCGGACAAGTTACGGGACAGCTTCTGGAACTCTCTATCCACCTCAGAATAGAGTTCATGGTTATGACCTTCGCTGAATTCCGAAATAACTACCACACCGCCCTTCGCAAGTAACTTGATACGTGCATTACAGCCCACCCGTGTCATCTTTGATCCACGTATCGTAGTAACAGGAGAACTCTCATCCTCCAATGCAGATTTCTTCGACTTCAACTTCGCGGACATCGCTACCACATCACCTACAGAACTTTTCTTCTCCTCACAGGACTTCGTATTCTTCGGTACGTACGGGAATCCCTCCCGATTGCAAACTATCAGCTGAGAATTTAGCGTACCAACCCGAAACCTCTTCGTCGACCACCGACGCACATCAAAACCACAAGTAAGACCATACGACTCATAAAACTCAACCGCCTTCTCAACGTTCGCAAACTGCTGACCAACAAACGGCGTCAAATCCTTCGAAACTACCCTACTGTACTCGACCGCACGCACCTCCTCCGTAGTCGGACGATGCTCTGCCACTTCAGCACAATAATTACAGAAATAAAAAACACACTAAACTTCATAAAAGATTAAAGCAACTACAAATAAAAATAAACATACCAGGGGGCACTTCAATAATCCGCAAATTCTCCATTCCAATTTAATACTACGATCGGAAACGACAGCCGCCTTGACAACGAAAACGGTAAAACTAGGGAAGCCTGTGCTTTCGATTCAGAAGCGCCGACAAATAACAGAACCGAAGAGCCCAAAAACAATTTAAACTAAAAATCTGATGATGAATTATGAAATTCCATCATCATTGGAATGCCTCTCAGATTTAATACTGAGTTAATTAACACTGAAGATGACATTGGAATGCCGCGCGGGTTTGATTGCCTCGTGAAAAGGTTTCTCGTGAGAAACAATTAAGTGTTAATTACACCTGCCTAATTACTTGTAGCTTTTCTTATTCATTCTCAGAAGCAATCTCAACCGTCCGCGCAAGATGGATCCAATGGCCAGAATTTGGACTTAGGACCTTAATTTTACTCTAGACCTTATTAGAACTCCCCTCTATATATATATACACTATATAATAAAACAGAAACCAAAACATGAGTTTTTTGCACCAAATTGCACTTTCCTAAATCATCTCATTTTCCATATTAATTAATATAATATAAATATTATAAAATTTATAATAACCATTAATCTAATATAATAGTCCGTCTTAATCAAAAGTCGTACTTGGTATGTACATCTGTTAAAACGTCAAAGACACAAGTTTAAAATATTTTTACGTTAATATAATTTATCATGGGTTAAAACATTTGAAAACACTATAGATATAAATTCGTTGACAAAACACCATAAATATAAATACGTTGGCAAAACAACGTTAATTGCGATTTAAATTATTTTTATACTAATAATCTAACATAGATTAAACATTCTCGAAAATATTTTTTAATTAATAGTTAGGTTAGTACCCGTGCAAAATTGGACGAGTGTAAATAAAATAACATTTCATCTTTTGATAGTATACTAATGAAAAAGACTTATTTGAAATATTGAAATTAAAGCGTATTACACGACTGCTATGATATTAATCTGTACATAAGTATTTATTTTAGAATATTGGAAAAAAAACTTATATTAATTTACGGGATAGCAATCACACTTATCTTTTTAATGTTACACTTTAATTTTCTTTGCGCCGGCTTCAATTAGAGATCTATTTTTTATTCGCAATTTCTTGAAATGTCTACACACATGCAGTATATCTTACTATTGGTGTTCATGTGTATACTTTAGTTTGATTTGAAATTTATATTTTTTTTAATATTGTAAATTGTTTAGGTTATATATATATAAGAGAGAGAGAGAGAGAGAGAGAGAGAGTTATAATTTGTCGATGTGAGATAACTTTACTATTTTTATATCTAATAAATTCATCACATTTTCGAGCAAATAATATGAAACAAATATTAATACAAAATTATACTCTAATGAATGAATCTATTTATTTCATTTTTATAAATTTTTGTATGATAACTTTTTTAAAAAAAGAACTTTGAAGGTTTTTACCTAAAAATTGTAAAAACATAACATTAATATAATAGATTAAATACATATTATAATAACTAAAAGATTCTCTAGTTGATTTTTTTTATTATTATTTATGACACTTTCCTAATTTGAGGTTTGATGAAACGAACAACTGAAATCGCTTGAAAAAAGCTTCAAGTATATATACTAGTGTACTAACCCGTGAAAATTCACGGGGTTGAGGCGCTTTCTTTGACATTAGAACCTATCGAAAAAAATTAATAAGCAGTATAACAGAAAGACGTTATTGTGTGATACATTTGTGAAATTATTGAATTTAGAGAAATAATAATTTTACGTTATGATCAGTATCTACGTTTAAGAACTCATGTGGGTCTGTGGACACAAAAAAGGCTTGAAAAAAGTATACTTTAGGTAGAATCAATAGTTTAGAGACGACTTGTTTTATGAAAAGTTTTACCGTGAATTACTTGAAAATGATTTTTTTTAAATACTGAACGACATATTTGGAAACCATTAACACGAAGAGTAAGAAAGTTGATCATGCTTCATTGTATAATTAAGGCGTCTTTCGTATCTTGTACGAATCAAGTATTTGGAGACCCAATTACGCCGCTTACACTGAACCCCCTATTAGCCGCCTTGGTTGCATGATAAGGGTGGAATCCTTGTACAACTCCTCACTCAATGTGCTTAATTCTTCAATCGAAAAAAATTAGATCAATAAAAATAAAATTTTCTTTAGTGAGAATAAAATTTGCATTGAGGTGAAAGTCTCATGACTCAAGATTTAAAACACATTTGATCCATCTCAGAACTCAAGCCTTAATTTAAATTCAACTTTTCAGTTTTTCTTCCACCTAACTGACCCATCTAATTGACATTGAGATTTAACTGACATAATATGATCAAAAGATACTCTGAACAATTAATAATTAATAATTAATAATATTATTATCAATTAATCAATAATAAGTAAATGAAATATTCAATTAAAATACAAAATCTACCGACGATTTAAGCTAAAAAATATTTATTGAAGAGTATAACATTATTTTTATACTCTTGAACTATAATATTCATATTTAAAAAATATTAAATTCAATTTTTTTTAAAATTATTTTATTATTAAATGGTAAAAAAATACGTAGTACGTATTAAATTAAACATTTGTTTATATTTTAATTTAAAATATTAACTACTTAATAAAAATCCTAAGATAGCTATACTATATAAATATAAATATTTGATCAAATTTAATTTTCGTTGACCCAACGGGTCGAATTGCGATCCTAAAATATTATCATTACTTAATTTAATGTTTTTATTTCTACACCCACTTTTTTGTACCCTCTGTTAATTTTTTTAAACGGAGTGTAAAAGGTAAATGTATCATGTCCCGATACATATTGTCAGGCGATCTCCCATAACCTTTTTTGTTGAGTATTTGATAAGTGTAGTTTGTAGTGCCTATTTGTTGTGTTTTTGGTCCCTTTTTCCTTGTGGAATCGCTCCTTTGGAGTGATTCATGGGCTTCTTATGCTTCCTTTAGTTCGTTTCAGGTTCCCGAGACCGATTTGGAAGAGTTGGAGCGATTGCGACTCAATACATACACATTTTGGAGCCAACGAGATAAAGGAACGATGACTCGAGGCCTTGGAATCGACCCCGAGACCTTGGGACCCAATCCCGAGCCTCCGAGACCCGATCCCGAGTCTCGAGAATCGGTGGGAAGCCCATGAGAGGCAAGGAAGGACCAAAGAGCTCTTTAAGGAGGCCTACAAAGACCCATCCCGTTCGGGATGAAGGGAGCATGAAGTGCGGCTACTGTGAGCCCATCCCGATCGGGAAGGTGGCGTCCCGACCGGGACCATCCCGTCTCGGCCGGGACGGGCGTGCTGCTGCCGTGCTTTGCTTTCTTTCTTCTCCTTTCATTCTAAAACCCTATATATACCCTTCCCTTGTTATGTAAAGCATATGCACTTCATTAGACACTAAACCCTAGACTAATTTAGGTTAGATTAGATTAGATTAGTGTAGATTAGTCGGTAATTAGTAGTTAATCTTAGTTTAAGCTTGTAATATTGGATCTCTTGAAGAATCCATCCAAGAGTGACAACCTTGGTGGATGAATTTGGGTTATCTTCTATGCAAGTGTTCTCCTTTTCATTCTCTTGTTAATTTGGTATAATTTTCTCATCATTTTACACTTAATCCTTTATTATTCATCCAAGTTTACATCTTTAGTTCTTGTTTATTGTTTTCACTAGTTTGTTTGTGTATGTTTGGTTGTTTGAATTTGTTAGTATTTCCTTTAGATATGTTAGAGTAGTGTTCTTGCTAGGGTTAGTAGGGCGATTAGGGTGTTAATTGGGTGATTAAGGGTTTGTTAGAGATGTTGGTGGAAGATTTGGGTTTCCTCTTGGTTTGGTGCACATCACATGTTTGTTGAAATGCTTGATTGACTAGTAGTTGCAAATGCTTGTTTTTCTTGCTTTTCTCTTGTGGGTGATAGTTTGTTTGTGGGTTCGGTTCACTCACTAAGTTGCGAGAGCCCGGTGAGGACGACCCCTAGGCCGGTCTAAGTTGCGAGAGCCCGGATTCGACCTAGGCCTATAGCGTGCTAGTAACCCCGATTGTGTTGTGTATCGTCGAGTTGGGTTTTAGGTGGAACCTCTAGGTGAGTCTAAGTTGCGAGAGCCCGGGCATTACCTAGATTACCCTACTACCTCCTTCACTCTAGTCCTCCCTTGACCATTCCGTTACCCCTTTGACCCCGACCTAATCCTAGCCCGTTTTCCTAGTTTGTTCTCCTTAGTCGTAGTCTAGTCTTCTCCCCTTCTATCATTCTATAGTTTAGCTTAGTTCGTTGACTTAGTCTAGTATTTAGGCCGACCTAGTCTAGACGCCTCTTACCGTCCCCGTGGATTCGACCCGACTTACCCTATCTACCCTAGTTAGGTTTAGCCGGTTATTCTATTGACGGTTGGGACGTGACGAATCCCTACCATCAGTATTTTTTATAGGAGTAGTATTCAACTATTCATGTACAAAATGAATTGGAAATAGAGTAGTGTAATACCCGTGAATAATCACAGGGTTTATGTACAACTTTTTTTTGGACGATTTCGTTTAAGATATTTTAGATTTAGTAAGTGTCATAATCAAGATTGTCCGCCAAAGATTTACTTGTAATACACGTAAATGATTGAACGATGTATGACTTATTCAACAAATAACTTGTGAATTTAGATTTTCAATTAACTAGATATAGGGAAGCAGTATAGGTCTCAAGTGTGAGTTGAAGGAAAGCGTGAATTAATAACTTTGCAATTCTCTCGAGCCTAAACAGTATATGTATTGTTTTTATACAATTTTAACAATGAATATTGGAGTGGTGTAGTGTTTAAGGTATTGGAATTTGGTTTGAAGGTTTTGGGTTCGAAACCCATTAATGCCTATAAGAAGTAAATTGTGGTGTCTGCTTTAATATATATGAAATATAATAAGTGGATTGGATGAAAACATAATATCCGGTAAATATTAGTTTACTTAGGTATGTGTCCAAATTAATTAGTGTTTTAAAGAATATATAAAAATTTACGGACAAAATAGCATCTGAAATGAAAAGATTTTTTTAAAAAAAAAAAGTCAGATCAGGAAAAATGTTTGCAAATATTAAAGGATACTGTAATAGATGCATTAGGGATTCATATTTTGAATAATCAAGGATTAATTTAGCTGGTATAATGTCCAGGTTAATTCAGTACGACGGGAGATGTTGAATGCAACATATTATAGCTTGATTAGGCAGATAGCTTGATTAGGAAGATTTTGTGTAATTACCTAAAATAACTCTGGATTAATGTGGATGGAGTATTTCAGAATGAAGACCAATGAGCAGCGCCACCTCAGCTCCATCAAAATAGAAAACAATATCAAATAGTAACGTCTTCATTCATACTGTCATTCATAGCAATTTTGACGTTCATTCTCTCATTCATTACTTAAAACGAACACAATCTTCAATCAAAGTTTATGCAAATCGTTCAATCATTCATCTTCTTCTTCGCGCCGCTACAATTCCGGTCAGTTAACCCACTCAATAACACATTCAATCATTCATCTTCTTCCTCGCGCCGCTGAAACTTCTCTTTCGATGGCAGATATGCAAATTGTCGAATACACAAACGGTGGGTATTTGCTTGGTAATTTATATTGGAAAAGCCATGGAAGTCATTAAGATGCTCCATATTATTAGATTTTACGTTTACACTATTGAAACTGCATATTATTAATTAAAGGTCTGATCATTATATGAATTTTTCGCACAAACATATATATGGAATTATTGTAATGCACATAATGTGTTACTTTAATATAGACCATCTGTTATTTCAATGTCTAACCCGTGTGTATAGACATCTTCTGTTAATTGAATCTCATGTTACTTTAATGTACTTCATCTGTTACTGTAATACATTGGTGTGACACAAGGATTTAGAATACCGCCATATAAAAAATATAAAAAAATTAAAAAAGAAAGATACTGCTTCCTATAATTATGGGACGTGATTGCCATCAAAATAAGAAACAATATCAAAGTATAACGCTCTCATTCATACTCTCATTCATAGCACTATACACGTTCATACTGTCACTCATACTCTCATTTATCACCTTCAACCAAAATAACCTTCAATCAAAGTATACACGTTTAATCAATATACTCTAATACACGTTCAATCATTCATCTTCTTCCTCGCGCGACTGCAACTTCTCCTGCAATGGCGGATATGCAAATTGGCGAATACACCAACGGTGATTTTTTGCTTTATACTTTATACATGAAACGCCATGGAAGTCATTAAGCTGCTCCATATTATCAGATTTTACGTTTATAGTATAGAAACTGTATATTATTAAAGTTCTGATTAGAGTAAATCATCATTAGAGTAACATACCTAATGTATTACAGCAACACGTTTGAAGCATTGGAGTCACATGTCATCGGATTTAGTTATTAATGTTTTGGTTAGAATACCGCCATATTTCAAGTTCTGATTGTTTGTTTGTCGCCACGTTTATTGGCATTGTTCTTGTTTTTGTAGTAGACGCAAAAGCATGCACGGGATGGTGCAGGGATGTGGGTGTGAGTTTCACTCCATCCATATGGCAGATCTTCCAAGACGTAGATGAGGGTAAGAAGAAGAAGAAGAAGAAGAATCATTAGGAAACGCCATGTAAGTCATCATCTGACGATGAAGAAGAAGAAGAAGAATCGGGAGAAGAAGGAGAAGAAAAAGACGAGGAGGATTAAGAAGAAGAAGCAAAATTTTGAGTAGGACAATATACTGTTAGAGTAACATACATTATTCGTTAGAGTAATATACTGAATAAGTTACAGTAACACAGTTGATTAGTTTAATTGATTTTCCAATATCCAGTCCTAAGAGTAACATCCTTTATTGGAGTAAAATGAGTTAGAATAACACACATTATGTGTTAGAGTAACATACATAATGAGTTACAGTAACACAATTTATGAATATAATTTGATTTCCAATATCAAGTCCTCAGAGTAATAGGTGTGAAACATTGAAACTATAATGGAGTTTTATAATTTTTGTTTTGGAGTATCCTTAATAGAAGCATACATTACCAAGGCCTTTGTTGGTTTTGATTGAAAGGTCTCGTTTGACTCCCTTGGACATGTGGCATCGGGTTTTGAATATTTTGGTTCCCATAAGAAAAGTTGGAATGGAATCTTGTGTTGGCATTGTAAGTATTAGAATAGGGATCAAATTGAGGTCTTTGCCCATATACTTGAATAGCTTGCACTTCATTTGGCTCTTCAAAATAACTTTCTTCATTTGGAATACAAGAGCTAGAATCATGGCCATAATTGCCACAATGTTCACATTGAATCTCCAATGTTATTTCTTGTCTAGATGGTGATTGTTGCCTTGTTGAAACACACCCTTGAATTTGGTACATGCCTATAAGAGTTGGTTTAGAGTTCATGACATCCATTTTCTTTGTCAACTCCTCAGTTTTAGCTTCAAGTTTCAATTCATTGGAACTCTTAGAAGAGTTTACTTCAACTTTCTTCCTAGAATCCCTCGATTGACCCACTTTAGAATCACTTATTGCCATCTTTTCAATAAGACTTTTAGATGCCTCATTAGTAAGGGAAGAGAAATCTCCTTCGACAGCCGAGTTGAGGTTTTCCTTGGTTCTCGATGAAAGGGTGTTGTAAAATGTTTGGGTTGTTAGCTAATCGGGTATTCCATGGTGAGGGCATTTACGAAGTAAATCTCTAAATCGCTCACATGCCTCGCTTAGACTTTCAAATTCATCTTGCTTAAAGTTTGTATCTTCATGCGGTATTGGTTAGTCTTTGACGGGGGATATTATATATTTCTCCAAGAAGGCAAGGTCGATCTAGTTGGCCGGACTAAGTCAACAATAACACAAAAACCTCAAGCATGATAAATCAACAAACATGCAACCAAACCACAACTTCTTAATTCATATCACCCAAGATCTTCCTCCCTTAACCCCCTAACAAGTAAACTACTCACAATTCATGAAGAAAACTATAAAAGCAATAACAATGGAGAAAACGACAAAAACTTGCATAATGATGAAAACAAGAGGAAATAAAACTAAAACAACGAAGGAAATCACGATCAACAAAAGATACTACAAAGCGATCTAAAAACAACGCATGTAAAATCATTAAAACGGTGCAATAACGAAAGAGCAATAGTAAATCTAGCTAATCTAGAGATGAGGTAGAGGAAGATAAATATACGAATAATGAAGGAAAATAACAATAAGGAAGATGAAGATTGCATAAAATAAAGGAGAAGCCTTGATGAAGAAGACAATGGATTTGTCACTAATCCTTTGATAATCTCCCAAGAACTTGAAGATCAAAACTAGAATTCTTTACAAAAGCTTAAATCTAAAGGTAGATGAAGATGAAGATTGATAAAAACTATGAATATCTAATGGCCTTTAATCTAAGCTAATGGATGATGAAGGATCATAAGGTTGTATTAAGATGATAATATGCATCTAACTAGGTTAGCTATATATATAGTAATAGCTTAATGGATCCTAAAACCAAAGCACAAATCCAACTTTTGCTCCATTAGTGAGACTTTTGTCCAATGAGTCTTCATATGGTGAAACTTCACCCTGCGAATATCATCTATTCAGGAGCCATTACCGCCGGGTGAAACTTCACCTGGTGGTTACACCCGATGAACTTCCTTCCAAAATTAGCATTTGGAGGCCTCGATCTTTACCGTCGGGCGAAACTTCACCTGATGGGTGAAAATTTCGCCTCGTCATTTCGCCCCGTGTAGAAAGTTTTCTGAAGATCTTTGGAGAGGTCGAAATGTCGTCGGGCGAAACTTCACTCAGTGGTATCTCATCGGGTGAAACTTCACCCGATGGTTTCCTTGACCTTTTTCCGGTCTCGCTCTTTGTCATTTTATTGGATTGCTTGAACTTTTAGTTTTGTGTGTTGCTTTTCGGACGGTATTCCACTCTCTTGTGCTCGTGGAAGTTCGGACATGCTCTCGGTTGCGAATCCTATCAAAACAGATAGAAAAACTACCAAAAATATGTGAAACGCACAAGAGAAACGCTAATGCGAGAAAGGCTAAAAATAAGGCACTACTACAAAATTAGTCATAGACATGACCTAATAGAAATAGGTTAAAATTAAAACCCACATCTATTTTTAATAGACATAGGTTATTAAAAAACCTATGTATATAAAAGAGAATATACATAGGTCAAAATTAAAACCCATGTTTATAAATTATAGACATAGGTCAAAGTCAAACCTATGTCTATAATATATAAATAGAAGTAGGGCATATAGACAAGAGTATGAGCGTAAGTTGAATTTCCCCTAATTCATACCTAATTTTGTTCATATTCATTATTGCTTCTTAGCCTTTCTATTATATATTCATCTGTGTTACGGAATTTGGAATTTTGACTTTGTTTCGTCACATTTAGACCTATTTTCGTTCACTAAGTTCTAACGCATTTTATTAGTCTCGATTTTGCATTTTTGATTCTTGATATCAGTTTGTTTGAAGTTATATCATTTGATATCATCAACTCATATTAGCGTAAACTGATATAAAGGAAGGGGGAATAATTATTTAGCCATTTTACTCATAAGCAAAGAAAGCTGATGTTCTCAAGTTCAAACATAAACGTTGCTAGTGTGAATGTATTGAAGTGAGTAAATGCATAGATTACTCCAACCTGAATCTCTTCAAACATTGGAGAATGGCAGAACTCAGAAAATTATCAGTTACAGTTCAAATGTTTTCTGTAGTCATTAGCTCGTTAGCAGACCTAAAGATTGGATGCCCTCTCTACCATCCCCTTCAATATGGAGTAACTAGGACAGATGCAAAACTTTTCGACTAAGTGACTCAGGGTTTTGAATATTTTCTCAACGTCTGTTGTGACGATTCTTACAATTAACTCTTGATTAAGTCGATCTTGCAATGCTATTGCGTTAAATAAACTGTAACCATGCCTTGAACATCTATCGTCTTTAATGTTAAGTTTTTGCCCAGGATGTAATTGCATGTGACGTCATAAATCCTGACCACATTGAAGTGGAGTTCGAGTCTATTGGCGGTTTAGAAAACATCAAGCAAGCCCTGTTTGAGCTCGTGATTCTTCCGCTGAAAAGGCCCGGGATTTTTCTTATGAAAAAGTGCTCGGTCCACAGAAGGGTGTTTTGTTGTATGGTCCTCCAGAAACGGGGAAGACTATGCTTGCCAAAGCTATTGCTAAAGAGTCTGGGGTCGTCTTCATTAACGTGAAGTTCTCAAATTTGATGAGAAAATAGTTTGGTGATGCATAGAAACCCGGTAAGCTTATTTTTGGAGACGACTTCGCAATTTTGGATAATGATTCATATTAGATGACCCCAAATCTTTTGTCCAAAAGAGGTTTCTGTAGTCATTACTCCAACAAATGACGCATATGTTAGCAGACCTAAAGATTGGAAACACCTTTGCTAATGTTAAATATTTATTCTTTGCTTATGATATCAGTTTGTTTGAAGTTATGGCATCTTTGAGTTATTTATTTGTTGATTTTGCTGCAATGTGAAATTTAAAACTTCTACTCTAACTAACCAACTACGGAGTACTACTGTATCACGTTTAGATTTATATATCATCCGCGTGGAATGATGGGTCTATTCATTTTCATGGTAAATCATTAACATATCCATAAACTATATACTCAGTCATCCGTCAATTCCCTCCATCAACACAGGAAATGCAGAGGTGTGTGTTTGCGATTCCGACTGAATCTGTTTTTCAGAATGAGGTAGTCTTGAAGTTGGAGAAAGATTTGGCAAATTCCAAAATTTCAATCGGAGAATTTCGTGCTAAACTTCATGTAAGTTGATTATCCATATGAATTGATAGTGTAATCCCCTAGAAATTCTAACGCAATACAGTGGCAGAAACACTGTAGAGTGGGATTAAAACACACTGACAAACTATATCTTATTAAAAGAAATGGTAAGTCAATACAAAGACCTCTTTTTACAAAAGGGCTAAAAGTAAAATCTCCAAACGGGTTTATACAAATCCATAAGTAAACATGAATGAAGGAAGAGTAGGATCCACGCTACTCGCTAACTCACACCCAAAACCCAGCAGCAAATACCTGTCATGTTATAAACATAACAGCCACATCAGTGGGGAGTAACTCGGACGTTCTCCCAGCCATATTATATCATATGGAAAAATAACAGTATTACTATATCAAAATATTGAAAATGGAAAACATTAAATGATATAATAAAAATAAGCTTTCGGAGAAAAACTTAAAACATTGGAACAATAAAATCAGATCAAGTTTTCAGAAGAAAACTTCAGATATTTGCCAACTTGCAAACCAAAATGTATCGATAATAATAAAAATACTCAAAATGGCGTTATGGATAGAATTAGTGATGAAGGCTAGACTTTCACTAGGAGAATACTAAAACTAGCTTCGAGAACTTAGTTCAAACAAATCAAACTTCGGTCTCTAATTAGGCTACTCAACCATAATAGAACGACGACTTATAAATGCGTGACCCTAGTTTAAGATAATATGCACACCCCTCCCGAGCACCATAAATACTCAGTTCAACCCGACGGCGTCTTACACTGCGAGGCACGAGTTTAAGGTCAAAATGTACACACACTCCCGAACACCATATATGCTCGGTTCAACAACCAGTGTGCCCCGTAAAGATACACCAGCCTTATAGTTGATGGCAAAAACGTAAACCCCAGAATATATTACTCTAAACCTCACACTTGTCCTTATTCCATAACTCCAAAACAGCCATTATCTATAGGGTTATTTAACAACAATAATACCAACTATACGGTATCTTCCCAAAATAATACCAACTTTAATAAATCTGGGAATAATACGTATTATTGGAGTAATTAAACTAGAGTAGTATAGGTGACCGATTACCTGTAGAACCCTTCCACTTTCCTGTTTCACCTTTAATTTTAGTTAACGACAATAATACCAACTATAGATCATCTTTCGAAAATAATTCCAATTTTAATAAATCTGAGAATAATACCTATTTTTCAAGTAGTTAAACCAGAGTAGTATAGATGACCATTTACCGGTAGAACTCGTTCCCCTTCCTTTTCGTCTTTAATTTATTTCATATTACTTCACTCCTTTTCACTTACTCAGTGTACGTGGCATTAAACGTCATTAATGTCTTCCGTGTTTCTCTTCCTTCAACCTCGCCAAATCTAGCTAACAATACAATAATCCTACACCAAAATCAACACGTTATTCTAAACGAAACGTATAGAAAAAAAAATGTAGAAGGATGAAGAGTAATGAAGAGAGAGGATGAAGGAGAGAAGTAAGGAGAAGTAGACCTGACAAAACTGACCTGACCCGAATAAGCCAAACCGAACCCGACCCGACACCCAAACTGAAGACATGATTTTGACCCGTAATCCGAATCGACCCGAGCTAACCCGAAACTGACCCGACTATTATTATTGAAAACGAGTGGATAACCCTAAAAAAAGTTGAAAACAGCAAACCCGAGAATGACCCGAACTCGAAATTATCTGACCCGATCCGAAGTCAACCCGATTATTATAACCCGAAATTGGCCCGACCCGAAACTGACCCGACACGGTTCACCTGTTATCCAGGTCTAAGAGGATGGAGAATAAGTAACAGGTTAAATATTAATTAGATGACCTGATGTAGCAGGTGATAAACTTACTTATACTACTCTTGTTTAACTACTCCAATAATACGTATTATTTTCAGATTTATTGAAATTAGTATTATTTTGGGAAGATGTCCTATAGTTGGTATTATTGTCATTAAATAACCCTTATCGATAAATACAAGAGATATAATCATTATGAATAATATGAAGATAAAAGAAATAAACATTTTATATAAAAGAGAAACTTTCTATAAATAAAAGCTCACTAATTTTAGAAACTTACTTAAAATAGAAAGTCTTATAGAACATACGTAAGTTATTAAAACAAGTGAAATGTTAAAAATAGCATTTCCAACGAAATTAACATTTTATTATTATCGTCATTATCGTAACTTTAATATATTTCTAAATTCGTTACTCAAAATATAAATAAAATATAATAAGTCATTTTTTAGTATTTTATAAATAATTAGGAAATTGAGTTAAAACTATAAATTTTAGAAAAGAGATGTTCTAAGAAAATGATATCGAAATTAATTGAGTCGACGAACTTTATAAATGAAATGAAATTTACGAAGAATTCAAATTATTTTTAACAGATAGTTTTTATAATAAATAATATGAATTTTAATAAAAATAGTCAATCAGAAACAAATAGAAAATTATTAGTGAAAATAGTCTCGACTAAAAATATATTTAAAACAAAATCGACTATTTTCTCATTTATTAGAATAAATCGTAAAACGAAAATTAATTTATTAACAAGTATACAAATTTCGATTAAAATATGAAAATACGATTTTTAAGTGAAAATTATAAATTAACGAAATATGACGAAATATGAAATCGAGATTATTTAGTTACTAGTGTCACGATAACCAACAAAATATTATAACAATCGTAAATAATTAAATTACCAACGATTTATGAAACGATATCGAAAACTTGTAAAATATTTATAAGGCACAATTTAAAATAATACTTTTAGCAAATAATAAATAGCTAAAATTAGAAAACCGAAATTACAATATTTACTACATACTACTACTCAAACATACGATATAAAATCGAGTAACGTCCTAAAGTTACCTTGAGTCGACAGCCAAAACGAACGCATACTCGTCCCTGATTAGTCCAAGCTCCAAATCGATAGCTATGTGTTTAAGCTCCAAGTTGTAAAATTGATAGTCTCGACTAATAGTGATGGCAGCAGCAGCGAAGCACAGTAGCAGCAAACGCAGTAAAAGACAGAGGATAAAGATGGTGCAGGTGATGGTCGATTGATGGAGATGAACGGTGAACAGATCAAGGTTGAAAAAGAACGAGATAAAGAAGATGAAGGAGGTGAATGAAAAGTGAAGCGGTGAATCAACATGAAAAGGTAGGGGAGTGAAAGTGAGAATGATGAAACGGTGGAGGAAGGTGAGGGAGGGTGTACGTTAATTATAGGGAAAAGAAAATGAAATGAATCATGAATATGGTCCACTAAAAGAAAGAAAACCGATTAATTAAATGAATCAGGTAGTTTACGAATTTCGTAACGAAAAGTTGACTGACTCACGTATCGAATTAAAAACGAGTCAATAAAATTAATAAATAATCGGGTCGTTAAATAAAATGAGTAAATAAATTATTCGAGACGAAAACGAAGCTAACAGAAATAAATAATTAGACGATCAAATAATATTTTTCGATAAATATTAAATCTTCGATAAAGTGAATTAAATCGATTTCTCGAGGAAAGAAAATAAATATTTTGACGAAACTTAAAATAAATGAGCTTCGAGCTTAATATATATAAATAAAAAGAATTTAGTATTTAAATTGTCGAAATAGACTTTCGATAAAAATTAAATTAAATGTATAAAATGAATCGAAACAGAAATAAAAAAATATGTATTAAATATAAGAAGAGTTTCCGAGTCAAATAGAATTTTAGGAGTTTGAAACGATTAAACGATAAATTCATTTTATAATAATTTTAAAAATTACGAGTTAAATCGTAAACAAAAATATGAATACGAACAAAATTTTAATTAAATTTAATTTATAAAATCAGGAGTGTTACATATAGTATTGTTATTTCGGAAATTTCCCATGGTACCCTCGAACTATGTCACATTACACATGGTACCCCTGCTTTTAAGTTTGTTCACATGGTAACCTTGAGTTTTATAGTTTAGTTCCCGATTTGCCCTTATCCAAATTTCTGTAATGACGCTGTTAAATTATGACCAAAATTAACAACTACTTTTCTTCAAAAAGAGAGGCATTCTCATGGTACCTTTAAGTTTTCATAGTTGTTCCCATGGTACCCTTAAGTTTTCATAATTGTTCCCATGGTACCCTTAAGTTTTCATAGTTGTTCCCATGATACCCTTAGGTTTTCATAGTTGTTCTCAGGGTACCCCTGAAAGAAAAGCAACGACTCATTGAAGCATAACAACGATTAGCTTATTGAACTAGTTGTTACCCAAGTGCTTATAATGTCAATCCCCTTTCTTTTTTGGCAGAAGAAGATCAAACAATCTACACTTACTCACTCAACCTTTTCACCTCCTTCTTCACTTGAACAAAAAAATGGAAAAACTTCATCACCATAACCTTGAAGATCGATCATCCGGAAACATCAATTTTTTCCATTTTTTTGTACAAGTGAGAAAAGAGGTGAAAAGGTTGAGTGAGTATGGATTATTTGTTCTTTTTCTGCCAAAATAGAAAGGAAAGTGAATTTATAAGCACTTGTGTAACTGTTAGTTCAATAAACTAGTCGTTGCTTTCCTTTCAGGGTACCATGGGAACAACTATGAAAAACTTAAGGGTACCATGAGAACAACTATGAAAACTTAAGGGTACCATGGGAACAACTATAATTAATTTTGGTCATAATTTAACGGCGTCATGACAGAAATTTAGGTAAGGTCAAATCGGGAACTAAATTATAAAACTCAAGATTACCATTGGAACAAACTTAAAAGCAGGGGTACCATGTGTAATGTGAAATAGTTCGAGGGTACCATGGGACTTTTCCCTTGTTATTTTCATGTCCAACTTGCAAGAAGCTTCAGAAAAAGTGAATGCATCACATCCTCAGCCTGTACGGCTGTACCTATACTTCAGGAGAACTTGTCTTTCAAGAACAATTCCGAGGTTTTTTAATCTCCACTTTCTCAGTATCCTTTACAGTATCAACTAAGCACATATGTACTGTAGAGTGTGTATTCTAATTCAGAAAATGGTAAACTTGCATTGTTCCCAGTCAAGAAAAAGCAGAAGTGATCACTGGCGGATATTGAACAGGCAAAGGGACGTTGCTGTAAGAAAACTTGCCACATTACATATGGTTATCGTACTGAAAAGACTTTATATCATCTTATTGATAGTCGTGTATTGATTGGATATCATAGCGTTGTGGACCGAGACCAAGAGTGAGTTTGGAGATCTGCATAACCAGTTGATGGAAGATCTAAATCGTTTAGGTGGGTGTCGTAAATGAACAGATTATGCTATCCTTAAGATATCCTTAAGTTGTTGATAGACCAACTTCATGTTTCTGCGTGTGTTCTCAGGAAACATCAGAGTTTACAGCAGAATCAGGCCGATGCTTAATTCAGAAGCAAGGAATGTTTTTAATTTTAAAGGAGAAGATGGTACACTAGTCATTACGGATCCAAGAAAACTTCAAGGTGAAGGTAGAAAAGATTATTAGTTTACCCGCGTGTATGATCCAATGGCTACACAAGGTAAACAAATATGGAAAATTGCCGTAGTACATTAGTTAAACTATCTTAACTTCCTAACCTTGTTCTACCTAAGTAATGTCCACTGAATCACTTTCTTCATTTCTTCTACTTATACAGTTGTGGGTTATCTCTTACTCTATAATTTATGTCTTGACTTGCTGTATGTTTTGTCGGGTTTGACAACAGGCTTCCTTTTGCTTCACACCGTGCCTGTTTTGTATGAAAACCTCGTGTAATTCTGAGTCAATACTGGAGTGGTATTAAATAAATAAGGATTAAATGGTCCGTATATCACAAAGCTTTGGCTATGAATTGGACATCTCATTCGCATCTAACAACCACCAATCAGAAGCTATAAGCTGCACTTGCACCTGCATCATCATCATCAAATCAATAAACTACACTCCAGGGGCGGACCCCGGGCCCTCCCGACAATTTTTGAAACTAATAGATTTAAACCATTTGCATATTAGTTTGATGGGTGTTGCTGAGTTGGTTTGGTCATTTGGCTCTTGATCAATAGGTCATGAGCTCAAGCCTTGTTAATGACATTTCATTTGTTAAATTATTTTGTAACTTTTCAAAAGATAAATGTGTAGATAAAGGGATTCGAACCCGAGTCACTCGTATGAAATATTGTCAATGCAACCAACTTTACCACCTTCTACTTCAGGTTACATGTCATTGGAAGATTTGTATTATATCTAAACTATTTTTCAAAACTTTCAAGTATTATAAAGAAAATAATAGCGTAAAATATGGATTAATTTATAGAGAAAATAATAGCGTAAAATGCGGATTAATTTATAGAGAAAATAATAGCGTAAAATGTGGAGTACTTTATAAACTTAAAAAATGTCGGAATTTTTTTTTGTGCCCCCCTAGGGAGAAAATCCTAGGTCCGCCACTGCTACACTCCATCCTTTAATAATCTGTTTATTTTTCATTCGTCCACCAAATAACTGTATTGGCTTTCTATTCTATTCTCATGAAAAATCTCGTGATATTGGGGACTTACTTCGTCTTATTTACCAATTTTCATCCATTATTTGAAGGCAAATTCTTGTTTGGGGAATATCCATCACAAATGTGTGTTCGGTTAAATAATATCCACTTGGGTTGTTAAAGACAAAATAATGTGCTCTTCCTAGGCTTATCTTTTCTAACCAAGTGCTAGTATTTGACTCGTTACCCCATTTGTGACGGATATTTCCGTCATAAAGTAGACTTACTCCTATTCTAATAATATTAGAAATAATACTGACACGGTTTCCTTTTCCTCTTACAGTACTGATTTGCCGCTAATCCGGTGTAGAAGAAAACTCTATTTGATCGATGTTTGACCTTTGAATCAGATAGTATTTGATCGTGTTTGTCAATCATCTCAGGTATTCATTCAGAATTCATATTTATATTTCAGATAGTATTTGAATTTATTGTTGCTTGAGCATATTTGGTTGTGTAGGTTGATATCATCCCATTGTAATGACTTGATCATAATTAGGTTTAGGAAATGTTGACGGTTTTTAGCTCGAAAATTTTGAGAGCTCGTCTCAACTCAAGCATTCTAGCATTAGCATGACTTCATCAATCAAAGAATCACGCCAATTAATTATATAGCAATGTAATATAAGCTATTAAAAGCGACGCATGTTGGAGATTTGTTAATTTATCTCTTATAAGGTTGTTGTGGAGCCAGTTTTCTTACGATTTATGGAGTACTTGGCATCATTTTATTAATACAAGACGTCGGTTTTAACTTTGAAGTGTGCTAAACAGGGTTGCCCATTTCTTCTACATTACTAGTAATTATGTTGTGTCTCCTCCAGCTGAAAGATGAAAACAACTAAAAACATTGTTTGATGACAGGGATCGGATGCATGACAATATTCCAATCACCAAGACATTGATCCACATTATTCTGTTACTTATTCTCCTTTTATTTGCCTCATTATATTATGTCGTTATTGCTCGACACTGTAATCTTGCTTTTCTCCGTTTTAGAACATAGTTAAGTATCTCGTGTGGAAGATTGTGACTGTCATTAATTGTTTTGTTATTAATAAAATTTAGTAACTATTTATGTGAAAGTGACGCCTAATTTTGTACTCCCTCCGATTCTTTATTATCTTCCCTATTTCCTTATTGGGCTGAAATACTTTTTCTTCCCTATTTCCATTTTGGGCCATCAACATGTGGTCTAGAAACACCCTTACATTTCTTTCTCTTCCTTCTTTTATTTTGAACCACACATTTCTACACCTTTATTTTCTTCCCCAAAACCAAAGAGGAAGATAATAAAAAATCGGAGGGAGTATTATTTTTTTTGTAATTTAACAGTTCAATAGACATAGGGCGTACAAAATAACCCATGTCTATACTATGACAATAAGCATAGGGCAAAAAAATAACACATGTCTATATTTATAAATAGACATAGGGCGTAAAAAAACCATGTCTATTGTTTTTATAGACATGGATCATTTCTACAATCCTATGTCTAATATAAAAATAGACATGGGTTATTAGAAAACCTATGTCTATGTTTTAGATAGACATAGGTCGTACGACTTATGTCTAAGTATTTGACAATAGATGTCACTCAACTTAACATGGGACGCGAAGCCCATGTCTATTAGTGAAAACGACCTATGTCTATTTGATCTTTTGTAGTAGTGAGGCGATAATCGCACTCTAATCTCACAAAACGAAGGAAACACGAGTCTAAATGGGAGGAAAAACAGTCTAAATTTAGCACACATTAGATCTTTATTATTTCAGATCTTTCCAGCTGCACGAAAGGCGATATTAAGCCGAGGGGAGGATGTGGAAAAAGCGACAGAAGAATTCAACAGGTATTCAAGATATTCGAGAAGGAAATCGAGGGAAAAGGATTACTTGGAGGAAATCAAATCGGGTATCTACTCACCCACAACTACCCACACAACCTACTTCGACCCACCCACTCACGGAACCGTCAACCGCACACACAACGAAACGACGTTGATTGAAATATTGTAATTACTAAACCCTAAATTAACGATATAATTAACGATATAATTAACGATATAATTAAACTATTAATAAGAAATTAATGAGATTGTTAACAATTTAATTAACAAGATCTACATTACGTGTTCCGTTTCGAATAGATTTCGATAATGGTGAAGTGGTTGATTAATTTGTCTAGGATTAATGAAGTTTTTTTTAAAGAGATGCTTTTTGAAAGAAGGTAAACACGGAAAAAATAATGACAAAATGTATACAACGTAGTAAAACCGGTGTATGAAATAACAATTCCGTAAATAAAACAAAATCACTTATAAATAAGATAAAAATCAGAATACCTAAGAAATAACACATGACTTGTTTTTATCTACCCAAATGAATTATATTTTACTCATAACAAATTTATGATTGATATTTTTATCACAAACAATACTCCATTGTTATGAAGATATAAATGAAGTATAAGGAAAAGTTTTGCTTTAACAAGTCAAGAAGGTAGAAACAGGTATCTACTTACAACTGTGAACTGGCTCATTGTTATAAAGATAATTTTAAAAAAAATAGTAAAATATGTAAGGCCATAGATTTTGAAACCAACGTAACATTGTACATGAATGATATTTCAGTTTCCAACAACAACATCCAAAGTACGACAATTTAGTTTTAACTGTATGAAGTACGATACAATTTCGATATGAAACATGATCACTGAACTGGTTGCCACAACCTAACAACAGTCATTGCCCTATCAATGCGCCTGAAACCCATTCAAATACTGGTTATGAGATAAGGTTCAAACCTTGACACTCGAGTCACAATGTGGTGATCTAATTCGGTGATATGAAGTTACCATAGGAACTGCAAAAGTCTCGGCATGTAGAAAAGTAAACTAAAGCGCTGATTAATAAAGGGAAGAGCTCACGCTGCAGTATCTGAAGAGAAGAGCTAATGCAGGACATCTGCAACTGTAAACAAGCAAGCCGAAGTTGAAACCAATCTGCATTTTCTGTCCATGTTTAGACAACAAGTTTTGTGATTTTCGGTTCTTCTTTTCTTCAATTCCAGATTTGGAGAATCTACGTCGAAGAACCTGAAGAACATCCTCCATCCTAACGTCTTTAAAAGATAAAAGTACCATGGCATAATAGAGCACATCAGCCATCTTTGAAGCTGCTCGTGACTAGTCCTCATTATCCTCCATCATTAGGCATAACACATCTGCTTCTTCCCTGAATTTAAAATTTTGATAAACATAATCCTCTTGTCGAATTTGATCAAAATTTTCTACAATGTATAAAACCTTTCAAAAATGACCAGACAACTTTTAGGTTGGCAATGACAATTTCTACAGTGCATCTCTTCATCTATGATATACGACATACGTGGAGGAGAACAAAGGGTCAAAATTGACTACAGTTGACCAATGCTAACTACCAAGACTGCACAAGAACAGCTTTTATACAAGTCCATACAGTAGAAGTCAACACACCTGATCTTTGAGCAAAACAACTGTTCGTCAAGTAATAACGTTTTTGTCCATGAAGGCTTTCCTTCATTCTGTCTCAAAGCTTCAGTTTTTTGTTAAGAAATTATGGATTCCAGAGAGTACAACGTGGTCATGGCAAGTGTATCTTTTTCAATCTAAAAGGTAATTAAATTGTTCAGAACAAGGATTGTGGTGGAAATGCAACTGGAAATTATGCTTGTAACAGAAACGCTGGGGTAATAAAACAAACTTGAGGATCTTCAAGAAATTTGAGAGTAGAGGAAAAGTAGCATGTCTGTGCCCCATTGTGACAAGATGGTCCGTTAGGTGACCCAAGGTAAACTATCTAACACACAAAAGACCATGTCCATAAGTGAAGTTAGTCCATCTACTTCAGGAAAAAAACTTACTTAATTTGTGATTTGTTTTACAATAAATCGTTGCAACATGGTTAGATGTGTGTCAGTGGGAATGCAAGTTGATGAAAAAGGTGGATCACAAACCATAATAAAAATCAGGAAGGACTTAATGCATAGTAATACATACTAAATCACGGTCACAATAAAAAAAAATGTCATGCACATTGATGAAATTCGAAGAGGTCTCCCCTTTTGTCCACAATTTTGACCTTGACCTGCTGTAGAAAGTTGCTTTCCGAGAAAAAATGGTGGTGGCTAGTGCATCCCTGTTAACAAATCCTTGCATTAAAATGGCTCATGTATCAACATTTTATTAATAAATCTCTTGCTTAGCGGCTACAAAGGAAGATCAGTAATTGTAGTATATTCCCACACAAGAAGCCAAAACAACTTCTAAATTCACATGTAAATAAAACTGGATGGACACCAAATGGCGTACCCGAACTTTGTTCATCCAGGTGTCGGTTGGGACAAAAAACAAAGGTTGTAGGACAGATGGAGTTTCCTTGGGCTTGTGAAGTGGGATCTCTCTACTCCTTTACGACATGGTCAAGCTGTGGACATGACATAGGTCCACCCCGACACGGCCACACGCGGATTTGAGGCGGCGAATGAATCTCATGTGAGATGGATCTCGAATTGAAATTTAAATCGAAGTTGGAGTCGCCACCGAACATTGTGAGAGTTCGGGCCCGTTTGAACCCACTCTATATCCTTGTGGGCCGTGCACATAGTACGGCCCATTCCGATTTCAGAGTTTATGGGGTTCGTCCCTTTGCATTGCGATATCGATACCGATATTATCAGTAATCGTGTATTAAATGACTCTCGTATGCTAACGGTTTCGGACATCCGGAAACCATGGTTCTGAGTAAGGGGTGGGGGTACGTGTTGGGAAGTTCACAAAGAACACCCAACCCCGCCCGCACTTAGCGCGCGGCCTTTACTAAGATATCGTTCGTTGTTCATGTACGCGCTTTAGTTTGAAGGTTGAATGATATGCAAACAACGTTTTGACTAAACATGTGAATTATGTCGTTTAATGCATCTAAGCTAACGTCAAAGTTATTTTAGCATGCGATGTTCATTTTAGTACAATAAAACAAACAACGAAATAAAAGTGCAACAACAGATTACAATATACGAGCGGCATACCACCCGGAAATACAATGCCACAAACAATAATATACAAAAATCGCGATGATAAAGGAGCAAACGAGTTAGAAGATGTAAATGTGGTACGATGCATGGTTTTGAAAGGGCGAACACGTGATGGACTTGACACGTGACGACCGAAGTCGTTAAAACAATTTTATCGGGACTCGAAACATGCTGAAAGACTCCCTGTTTTGCTATACCAGGAGCAACTCAATCGAGTCATTGAGGGACTCGATCAAGTGGTCTCGAAAAAAAAATTCTGCCTCATTTTTTGGGGTGCCACTCGATCGAGTGGGCTAGGCACTCGATCGAGTGCCCCCTGTATGGATTGCTGTCCGGTTTGATTTTGATTTTGAAATTGCTTTCTGTTTTGAAAATCGATAATTTGGTTACGTCGCGTAAAAATATGATGTAATTTATACTCGACTTAAATATTGATACTCGTAATATTCGATGCTTGATTATAAAATCAATATCGAATATTTAGAGTGGGTTTTGAAAAAAGTTGTTTAGAAATCGTTTTGGATGTTATTAAGACGAAATAATTCCTCCACGTTGTAATGTCGTAATTAGTCTTTTCGGACCATGTGATCATACTCAGTTTCAACGAGATTATGCTTAACATGATTTAATGATTGATACCTTTCGATCCAATATTCGACTATAGAGTCGATATCGAATCCTAGGGACAACGCTTTATTGAAAATACCACGATAATATCGATATTAGTAACGAGAAAAGAAATAAAAAAGACGCGACGACGACCCGGATAAAAAGACGGACGGGCGAGAGAAAGAGAAGAAAAGGGAGAAGTCGGGATTTGTAACACCCTCAACCTACATGCTTGATTATCTCGAAAATGGACTCGTAGTAGCGGCCTAGCAATGGGAGCGTTAATATGTATATAGGTGAGTTATGGTGTGTATGGTTAGGGAGGGGATTTGGCGAGTTTTGCTCTCGGGTTTGTATATGGTTTGCCTAAAATTGCCTAGAATTTCGGGTTGTGAATGGTCGGGAATCCTATAGGATTTCTAGGGGGAACGTCGGGATATAATAAGCCTAGTATTGTATGTCGGGATTGGAATTGTTGTGTTGTGAATTGTTCATATGTGTCGGGAATTGTAATTGTCGTGGATGTATATAGTTGTTGATGGGATGTTATGGATGTTGGATGTGTGAACGTTGTGAATAATTGATGATGAAATTGTGTTGCGGGGGTGGGGTATTTATAGGATGAAATACCCGACTTGGGATAGGAGATAGATGGCTTGCAAAGGAAGAAAACAACCGGTGGGGGTGAAGTGGGATTCCGTTTGTGGATAGGGGAGACTTGCTTGTATGGGAAGAAACACCCGGCTTTGGCTGAAAAGGAGGCCACTCGATTTTGACCGCTTTTATGATCCCACTCGACCGAGTGAGCCAATCCACTCGATCGAGTGGGGCTGGACGAGTGAAATGCCTTCTTGAAAGATAAAACTTTATCTCTTACAGATTTGTTTAATGTTTTTGTAGATGATTTTTGTGAGGAATCTGACTTCAAGTTGTATTTTCAAATGCCGCGTCAGATATTTATGGCTCGGAAATGCCTTTGACCGGGGTTTGACCCGGTCGCTAAAAGACAGTTTTGCCCTTGGTGACGGTTTTGACCCAAATTAGTCTCATTTGACTGGAAACGACCCACTGGGCCTGACTTTGAGGTCGGCTTGGTGAGATTTTTACTCCGCTAAAAGCTCGTGCCGACTACTATTGATTCCGAGTCCAAAATCGAGTGTATTAAGTCATGTTTACGTCTGATCATCATCGGGTGTTTTTTGGAAACTGCTATAGACACCTGGTGGTCAAAATGTGAGTGTCTACAGAGCCCCCACTCTGACTGGGGCTTGGAAAAGGCGAAAGTCAGAGTAGCTACCAGGCCAATCGAAGATTAAGACCTGGCAGACTTCTGGTCGGGTCGTTTATAGTCCATTAGACTTGCGTAAAAGGGCTCCCTAGCCATAAGATAGAAATCATACCTGAGTTGATGCTAATAGCTCCGTGGGGACTTGCCTAAGAAACCTTGGGTGTGCCCGTTTGCAGATACATCCCATCTTGGAGCTGCGCGGAAGCTTGCCTAGGAAGCTGTGGGTGTGTCTGTTTGCAGACACATCCCGATTCCGAATTACGAGGGAGCTTGCATAGGAAGCTATGGGTGTGTCTGTTCGCAGACACATCCCGATTCAGAATTACGCGGGAGCTTTCATAGGAAGCTATGGGTGTCTCCGTTCACAGACACATCCCGATTCTTTAGTAGAAATGTCGCCTGTGCTTTCCACTGGGGAGTTTTTGCGAGGAGACTTCCTTCTCGAGTCTGGGTGTACCTGTATGATGCCGACACATAGCAATTCATATGTAACGTTTAGGCGAAACACCGACTCACGCTAGGGAAGTAAAAACTTGATGTTCCTTTGGGAAGCACAAGTTGGTACCTGAAATGTTAGATATATAGGCAGAAATAGCAAATATAGCAGATAGCATCTATAAACCGACTTGCGCTGGGGAAAATGATTTTTGTTTCATTTTAAAATCGAAGTCCTGAAAGCAACTCACGTGCTAGGAGATAAGTTTTCAATATTGAAAGGGGTAGAAAAGAAATTTGAAGTTTAAATAGACTGAAATTTGACCTTGTCGAAAAGGATTTTTTCAAATGGCTAAGTTCTGCAAGTTTTAAAGTGGGAATTTGAAGAGAGAGGCCTACCGACAGAGTCAACTCTGGACATGACCGGATGAGTTGACAGACACGACTGGACTCTGGAGGGGCTGGACCGTGACTCGGTAGGGAGTGGGCCACCTAACAAGACTCTTAAGTTGCGCTATTCCGTAGCCTAGGCGAGTGGCAATACGGTCGTACATCGAAATGGGAAGGATGTGTTATACGGGGTCGCAGTAGTCAGTAATGGGACTGTAATGATAGGACTTAGTAGTAGCAATGTTATGGTCTGGTGCTCGTTTGGATCATTTTTGGGTTTCGGGGTATATTCCCAAAGTAGGTGTTGTTTCGAGTCTTTGACAGATTCTTGTCTTCGACTTGGCCGAGTACTAGGACACACTATAGAAATGAGGCTAGATTTGAAAGTTATTTGGATTATGTGAGCGGATGGAGAACTTCTGCCTAAAAGAAGCCCCCAGGACGACAAAGCTAGCTATTGGGAACATGACAGTGTCGTGATAGGAAAGATGGTGCTTTTTGAATGTGTCAATGTGGGTGGTTGTGCCCTTGTCGAAAGGCTGCCTACGTATTCACGTGTAGTGAAATAAAACCAAGCCGTAGTTCAGTGGATTGGAAGATATGTTCTGATGCCTAGTCTATTAGGGCTTTGTGTGTAACTAGCCATAGCAATGGTGTAGGCTAGGTGCATTCCCAATGATGTCTTGATCAAAAGGCTAGAATAGTTAGGATGTTGGTCCTGTGACTGTGAGCGTTCTCCGTGGTAGCCCCCAGAGGTGGTGCGAACTATTTGGGCATGTTCTATCCCGACTGCAAGTTGAGTTCCCGTGTTTGGGGCTGGTAACTGGTTTGGATAATTTTCGAAATGTGGTGCTAGGTCGTAAGTGGCTCTGATGTTTTGAAATCTGGAACTCGATTTTGTGGAGCTAAGGCTTCGAGGGTAAGGTATTGCAATGTGGTAGGAAATGGGGAAGTCGAGTAAAACTGACCCGAACTTCGATCGAGGTATGGTTGATAATGCGGGATCTGATTTCCATGTCTGGCCCTAATGGAAGGGTATCCTATGGAGCTTGAATCCTCAAAATTCCGGGCTGTCTCTAGCCTAGGTCTCGAGAAGGACTTGAGGGTTGTAATGTGGGAAGGCTAAATGTGGTCTTAGCTGACCAACCTGACTATCTCTCCCCTATTGGATAGTATGGGCATTGATAATTTTTGAATTGACCGTACCCCGGTCAAAGGACTTTCACTTGGGTTGACCGTTGACCACGGTCATGGGTTTTTGAATTCTTTTTTGATGATGGCTTGTTTTTTTGTTTTGGCCTTTTGCTTTTTTCTCTTGGACTTTTGATTTTTTTTTGCTGTCCAGCTTTTTTCTCTTTTTCCTGTCGGTCAGACTAACACCTAAGGTAGGGAGTGGTTGATCTTGTTGGATGGGTGTTTATTGTGGGAAATGGGCTTGCCTTCCGTCTTGAACCCAAACTAGGAGACTACCTAGATTTGTCATAGGATTCGATACCGCTCCTGCTAAAGGTAGTTATGTGGCTTTCTATGTCATACATGGAACAGGTATAGGAAAAACATGGGTCTCAGTTTCCTGCAGTCATTATAGACGTGCGTATAATAGTCACGTGCATGTGCTCACAGTGTATGATGATGTTTATCATGTTCTCGGAAAACACATAAGAAAAGTATATATGGGGAATTAGAAAAGCTGATTTTATTGAAATGTGAAAAGAGGACAGAATACAACTGACTCTGACTCTGACTTTGACTTTGAAAGAAATAGTACATCCTAGACTCGGACTCAGACTCGGACTTAAATCAAATCTGGACTCTCGGATGGTGTTGTTAGTAGTCGTCGGCTTCTAAGGACTCAAGTGGATGTCAAGTATAGCCTTCAATAGAAGCTTCACCCAGATCTCCATTATGTCAAAGATCGTCTTCAATCCTAGTGCCCATTTCAGTAAGCACAGAAAAGTTTAAAATGCCGGCATACCTAAGATGGATGCGGTAGGAGGGTAGGAGGTTGTTGATGAACGCCTCCACTAGTGTCATCTCATTGCGCTTGTCTATCAGCTTAACACCCTCAGCCCGCCAACGTTGAAGGTATTTGGTGAAACCCTCTGTTGGATCTTGGGCCATGACTTCTAGGGTCCGCATGGTAGTCTTAAGTTCAGTATTATCAGAATAGTTTTTAGCGAACTCGGTTGCCACATCCTCCCAAGTTGGGAATCTTTTTGCATTAAGCCTATAGAACCAAGCTTTTGGATATTTCCCGAGGGATATGCCAAACAAATTGATGAACATGTCGGCTTTGACCCCCTTAACTGCCATGAATTGTTTGAAAGCTCGGAGATGTAATAATGGATCTTCCGTCCCTTCGAATATGGGTAACCCTTCTAAGTTGATATCCTTTGGTAGTTTCTCACTAATGGGTGTGTAGTCTCGGGAATTCTCCGTGTGGATAGTGTTGTTCGTTGAAAAGTGGACCTGTTCCTCCAACTTACGGACGACGTTGACCAGTTCGGCTAGGAGTCCCTTGTTCTATGGCGCTCAAACGGGTAACAATAGTTATCTGGTCGGACTTGATAGCTGTCAGAGGGGTCTCGATCTTAGCCAGCGAGGATGTCAAATTAACCACAGCTTCTTGCATCTTGGGCTGATATCTGGTTACCGGTGGCCTGTCTGTAAGAATACCGCGTAATCAAAAACTGACCTAGATCCTGGAATCGAGATAGTACAGCCCGAGCAAGGAAAAGGACGACTAGATGAGAAAACAACTCGAGACCGACACCTAGACGGGTGACTCGTGGGTGGTGCAACTTCCTTAGGATTCGGTTGAGTGGGCCTAGTCCCGTTCGAAGGAAGGTCCATGCGAGACTTCCCCAGACTTTGGACTCGAATGTGTGAACGGGCCTCCCTTGATAGGAGTACGTCCTACGTAGGTGGGTCGTGCCTTGACAAATAAGGCGGACTGGGATAGGGGGGAAACCCGTGAAGTAAAATCGACAGAGCTTCGACGCTAGAGACCCTCGACTTGACTCGAACTAGGGATGAGCAAATTATCCGAGTATCCGAATCCGATTCGAATCCGATCCGATATCCGGTCCGTTTTTTCGGATACCCGATCCGATGTGGAGTTTGGATACGGATATCCGATCCGAATTATTCGGATATCGGATCGGATACGGATAGCTGGGTGAAAAATATCGGATATCCGATATCCGAAATATTTCGGATATCGAATCGGATATCGGATATCCGCTCCGATCCAATATCCGAATTAAAAAAAAAAACAAAAAAATATTAAATTGCCTAACCAAAGAAATTAATATTTCCCATAGAAAGTAAAAACATAATTGAGACATTTTTAGGCGTTATTCTTTCTGACTGAAGCTGATTAAATTGAACCAATTCAAAAAGAGTTTTGTTTCTATGATTAGTTTTATTATTCCAAAATGTCTTGGAGCACATATAGTCTCTTGTAAATTTGTATTTATCTTAATAAAATGTGCATTATTATTATTATTATTATTATTATTATTATTATTATTATTATTATTATTATTATTATTATTATTATTATTATTATTATTATTATTATTATTATTATTATTATTATTATTATTATTATTATTATTATTATTATTATTATTATTATTATTATTATTATTATTATTATTATTATTATTATTATTGTTATTATTATTATTATTGTTATTATTATTATTATTATTATTATTATTATTATTATTATTATTATTATTATTATTATTATTATTATTATTATTATTATTATTATTATTATTATTATTATTATTATTATTATTATTATTATATTGTTAAGGAGTATAGTGGTTGTCTACTAATGTAGACACCCACATTTGACTGCCAGGTGTCTATAGCAGTTTCCGACAAACACCCGATGATGATCGGACGCAAACGTGCTTTAATACTCGAAAACGGACTCAAAATCATTGGCATTTGGCTTGAGCTTTTTACGGAGTACAAATCTCACGAAATTAACCTCAAAATCAGGCCCAGTGGGTCGTTTCGAGTCAAATAAGACTAATTTGGGTCGAATCCGGCCCCAGGGGCAAAACCGTCTTTTAGCGACCGAGTCAAAACCCGGTCGAAGATATTCTCGAGACACACGGACCAGCCGTGACACCTCACGTGGCTGATTCAAGCTCAAACACTACAAAAAATCAGCTACAACATATTAAACAATTCCATTTAAAGATAGAATTCGATCTCAAGTAGGAATTCTATCCGAATACCGAATCAAACACTCGACCAAGCATCAGATACTCGGCCGAGCAGCCTGTTTTCAGCCGAGTTCCTTGCTTCATCACCAAGTAAACGGAATTCTCGTTCTTCTCAGCTTCTTACATATCCTATCCTAAGCGGTAGTTCTCACCCAAACACTCCTCCTAGCCAAGGTCGAGAATTTTCGTATAAATAGGCCCCTTGCACATCACAAAAAAAGACATCAATTATCATCATCAATTATCATACGATACATACACTTCGACATTCATAAATAATCATACACTTAGCATCGAGAAACCGATACAACCCGAGACCACGCCGAGCTCACCCGACGAAACCGGCCACCTCGCCCCACCTTACACGTCCAAACCAAACCACCATAACTCACCGACATTAACTCGACGCTCCCGTGCCCTAGCCATATTCCGACGAGCTCCGATCCGAGTACACAAAGCATGTAGGTTGAGGGTGCAAAATCAAACCCGATTTCTCTCTTCTCTCTTCTCCTCCTCCTCGTCTTTTCTTCTTTTTTTGTCGTCGGTCGATTTTTTTTTTCTTACGGTCGTTCGTCGCATTTATTTATTTATTTCTAATATCGATATTACAAAATTATTTTTATAAAACAAAACGTTCTTAAAATACGAAACCGATTCTCTAATCGAATATCGTATCTAACAAGAACTAAATTAAATCTCGTTGATGATAAAAAAAAATCGTTACATCTTTATTTACAAAATACGACGATTTTAACGCGGAGAGAATTAACATTCTTTTTTCTTTTTTCGTTTAGTTTCTTTTCAAAACGATTTTATAATTTTTTTTCTAAAAATCATTCCGAATATTTGATATCGATTTCATAATCGAATATCGAATACGACGAATATCGAAAATATAAATCGAGTATAAATTAATCCATATTTGCACGCGATTTTTAAAAATTAACGATTTTCGAAAAACCCGAGCCGAGACAGCCTCCCACCCGAGTCGCGCCCCTCCAAGGCGACTCGCGCGGGGGCCTGAAACTGCGACCCGTCTTTTTTTTTTTCTCGTTTCTCTTTTTTATTTTACATCGTTTCTTACATAAAACAGCGGCTTTCTCGACATATTTTTCAGATTTCGACAAATATTTTTTTTAACCTCGGTCAACACGCGTTAATCCATCACGTGTCATAAAATCCTTTTTCAAAATCATGCATACTATCGTATTTATATATTTTTTTTTCAATCGTTACTAACACGTTTGTTCATCTTTTTTTAGCAACTTCTTTTCATTTGTTTTATTCTACTAAAACGAATCTCACATGCTAAATTCAACTTTGACGTTAATTTTCATGCATTAAACTGACTTAGCAACCCATTCAATTCCTCGCATGTTTAGGAAAACAATGTTTGCATATCATTCATCGTATTACTAACGCGCGTATTCAAAAATCAAACGATATCTTAGTAGAGGCCGCTAATGTGCGGGCGGGGTTTAGTGTTCTTTGTGAACTTCCCAACACGTACCCTCACCTCTTACTCAGAACCGTGGTTTCCGGATGTCCGAAACCATTGGCACACGAGAGTCATTCAATACACGGTATCCCATAATGTCGGTATCGGTATCAAATGCAAAGGGACGAGCCCAATAAACTCTGACATCGGAAATGGGCCATACTTTGTGTATGGCCCACTACGACATAGAGTGGGTTCGAATGGGCCCCTACTCCCACAAAGTTCGGTGGCGACTCCACTTCGATTTAAATTTCAATTCGATCCATTCTCATATGGAGATTCACTCGCCTCCCCAAACCCGCGCGTGACCGCGTCGGGGTGGACCTATGTCATGTCCACAATTTGGCGACTCTGCTAGGGATTAACTGATGCATGACTTACTATCGGCATCCTCAGGGTGAGACTCGAATAGAAATCGTTTGATTAGTACAATACGCATTTTAGTTTTACGGTTCATGCATAACATCATATTTTCCAGGGCCGGTACTGGTGACCGACGTCCCACTATACTATTGATGTAGTCCAAATTGGATATGTCAAAGGTGTGCATTAGCCGATTCGTATGGGTTGTACGACATGTTCTAAGCTCAACTCGACTTAGGAAGTCCGCCCCGATTCTCGATAGGCTATGTGCACTGGTATAGACCCTTACAGACTGACCGAGACTTAGAATTAGAGCATACATGGCGTCGTTATACTGTTTCCATGACTACGTGCTACCTGATTTACAATTAGTCTTTCAAAAACCGTCATTTTCAAAATTGCATCCTTTTTCAAAATATCCAATTTCAAAACCCGGGAGATATACCGAATTTAGGATTTATGATTTTACTCAAAATAGCCTATTTTTAGCCGGTATTATGCCCATTTCAAAACTCGAAAATATTTTCGAACATTCAAAACCGTCCCCCGGTCCGCCTTTCCGTTTTCTTTCTCGAAAAAAAGGGCCGGTTCTCCCCGATTTTTTCGGGCTTTTCAAAAAATCAATTGTGCAAACTTCCTTTTCTTAGGGCTTCCCGTATTTAGCAGTGTCGGGTCGAGTCGTAAGTCATCAAGGTCTCTAGCGTCGAAACTCCGTCGATCTTATGTCACGGATTTCCTCCCTATCCCAGTCCGCCTTATTAGACTAAGGCAAGGCCCACCTACGTAGGACATACTCCTACAAAGGTTGGCCCGTTTACACAAATCGAGTCCAAGGTTTGGGGAATGTCTCACGTGGACCTCCTTTCAAACACGACCCGGCCCACACGGCTGGATCCTAAAGGCGGCCCACCTTTTCACAGGTCACCCGTCTAAGTGTCCTTTTCCGAGTCATTTCCTTCCTAGTCTTCTTTCTTCCCTTGCTCGGGATGTACTTTTGTTCTAGGATTTGGGTTTAGTTGCTGATTACGCGGTATTCTTACAGACATGCCGCCCTTCACCCAAACCATGTCGAAAGAAGCCATTGACGAGTTGACCGCTTCGTTGGCCAAGCTTCAAGACCAATTGACGAAGATGAGGGAGGAAAAAATCGCCATCCTCACCCGGGTAAGCGCCGTGGAACAAGGAACTCCTAACAGTGGAGTCGATGATGACGGGCCGTTAGCTGAACTGGCCAGCGCGGTCCACAAACTGCAAGAACAGGTCCACACGACCACCAGCAACACCATCCACACGGAGAACGCTCGGACTTATTCGCCCCTAACTGATGAATTGCCCGCTAATCTCAACTTGACAGGCCTACCCATGTTCGATGGGACTGAAGACCCAGTACTCCATATCCGGGCTTTTAAAGAGTTTATGGCAGTTAAGGGGGTCAAATCGACCATGTTCAAGCATCTCTTTACTTCATCCTTGGACAAGCACCCAAGAGCCTGGTACTACAGGCTCGATTCCAAGAAATACAAAACTTGGGACGATGTCGCAACGGAGTTCGCCCGAAACTATGCGGATAACACTGAGATCCAGACTACTATGCGTACTCTAGAGGTCATGGCCCAAGAGCCTAAGGAGGGTTTCACGAAATACCTTCAAAGGTGGAGGGCAGAAAGTGTCAAGCTGGTCGACAAGCCCAGTGAAAAGGTGCTAGTGGAGGCCTTTGTGAAAAATCTCCTCCCATCTTACCAGATCCATCTCTGGTACGCCATCATACCCAATTTCGCCACCTTAACCGAGATGGGTAAGAGAATCGAAGACGACTTAAGGTTAGAGAGCCTTACTAAGGCCTTTACTAAGGGATATCGAGGAGCCAGTTCGTCTTCCGGTAAGCCCGCAACTACAACTGCGGCCCGAAGCATCTTTGACGAGGTTAATCCACTAGACACCTCGACCAAAAAGAATACTCCGGCCCGAGTATTCACCGACATAGGGACTACTTATGCTAACGCTTTACAAAGGCTATCTTCTAAGGGCCTGATCCAGCCGATAGGCCCGATGCCGGAAGTTCCCGTCGAAAAACGGTCCAAAAGCTACAACATCCAAGCCTATTGCCACTATCATCGAGGCAACGGGCACGACACTGAAAAATGCTGGAAGTTGAAACATCTCATTCAAGATCTGATCGAAAGTGGGAAGATACCGCTACCCAGCGATAAGCCGAGCAACAAAAATAATCCTCTTGCTACTCACGCCATTTTTACTGAGGAAGTAGTCGACTGTACTCATCTCATTTCCCCTTTCATCCCCCAAATCAACGGGATATGGAATGACGACGAAGATGACGTTTACCTGGTTAAGGGGAAAGCTGTCCCCATCACCATCGAAGAAATACGGAGGGCTAAAACCAAGGCCCTGGCCGGCACACACGTCATCACAGCCGGACCTTCAACCCCGGGAACCGTCACTGAACCTGCCAGGACGGAATCCACACTCGAAGAACCAAACGCTGATACGACCCTAGTCAAGCAACTAAAAAGGGTCTGAACCGATCTTACTATATGGCAGCTTTTGGTTAGTTCTCAAGAGCATCGGGCAGCACTTACTAAGGCTCTCGATGAGATCAAGGTAGACTCGTTGGTTACCCCCACTGAAATGGTAGCCACGATTTTGCCTCACCTTAAAGGCAAGTCCAAAGGAGAAGGCCCACTTATCACCTTCTCCGAGTTCGACCTTCCACCGTTTGGGGCCGCCCATAACTTGGCCCTATATATCACGGTGATATGCCGAGGCAAGTATCTACCCATGACCCTAATTGATGACGGGTCGGCTGTAAATGTCCTTCCCTTGAGGACTGCAAAGGCTCTCAGCATTACCGAGACTGACTACCTTCCTACTGCACAAACTATCCAGGCTTTCGATGGAAGCCCAAAATCAGTTGATGGGGCCGTTAAACTAACCATCATAACGGGCCCGATCGAGAAGGAGCTCGAATTCCAAGTGATCGATGTCCCCTCGTCTTTCAATCTGCTACTTGGAAGGCCCTGGATCCACGCGGTCAAAGCCGTATACTCCACTCTCCACAGGAAGGTCAAGTTACCTTTACAAGACGGGGTCATCACTCTCGAAGCTACTCCCATAGCCATGTCAAGCTGCAACACGGCAGGCTCAATCGACCCGCGAGGTTTCAATTTCGTCGGGATGATTGATGAAGAATATCTTTTTTAGCCCTACTTCACTACTAGCATCGACATGATGCTGCAAAACTTAGGCTACCTACCGGGAGCTACCTCAAGGCCCAATCTCCCGGCTGGCAAGATCATCGAGGTCCTGAACGACGGAGAGTCTCGATTCGGCTTGGGCTACACCATGACCCAGGGAGATATGGACCGAACAAACGGAATCAAGTTTGTCACTCCCGTGTTCGGAGCTATCCAAGTGGGCCTCTATCAGCCCACCATCTCATATCCCGAGACCAAATCGGCTCGGGAATGCAATTTCACCCCGGATGATATCTTTGCTCTCATCCAGGCCGAATTAAAGGAAGGTGAAAATAACACCGAGCCCATGCTAGGGCTCTTGTTCGGGGAAGATAAGATCATTCCGACCCCCAAGGAAGAGCTGGTAAGCCTGATCCTTCGCAGCAGCATGTTTGATCCAACCAAGCTGATCTCTGAGGTCGGTGCTAATACCGGAAAAAGGGCTTGGAGGAAGACGATCAAGTGGACCGACAGCGAGGGTCGAGTATACAAGCTTACTACTGGTGAAGGGGACATGCAAGACGCTGAGTCCGAATCCGTGTCTGAGTTAGAGTCAGAGTCGGAGTCTGAGTCCAAGTCTAGAAGGTCCAATACTAGATTCGAGTCTGTAACCCCCCTTCCTTTAGTCACACCATTGGGAGTCTCGGAGTCTGTCCCGAGAGCACTCCAGATCCCGCCTCTGACCAACGATCAGATGGCTGCTCTCTTTGAGCTATTTTCAAAATTCTCTATCAATAATAACGATAACCGTTCTGCTTACGACTTGTCTTATTTTCAAAACATTTTCAAAAATTTTACTTGCAATGACATTGAGAAACCCGACGAACAGGTACCACTACCTCTGCATCTAGTCGAGCAACTCGAACAACGGGAATCCCGAGATCCTGTAATTGAGGAAACTGACTCCATCAATGTAGGAACCCCTTTGGAGCATCAGATGCTTAAGTTGAGTTTATCCTTAGATCCCGAGGAGAAGCAACAATTCACAGATCTCCTCCATGAATTCAAAGACGTCTTCGCATGGTCCTACAAGGACATGCCGGGAATAGACCGGGAGATAGCCGAACACCGTATACCCATCAAAGACGGGTGTAAGCCGGTAAAGCAAAAACTCCGAAGAATGAGGCCCGAATGGTCTCTCAAAGTCAAAGAAGAAGTCGACTAGCAATTCAAAGCGGGCTTTATTCAAGTGTCTGAATATCCAGACTGGGTCGCAAATATCGTACCAGTACCCAAGAAAGACGGAAAGGTACGAGTTTGTGTAGATTTCCGGGACCTTAATAAGGCCATCCCGAAAGACGATTTCCCGTTGCCACACATCGATATACTGGTGGACAACACGGCCGATCATGCCCTTCTATCCTTCATGGACGGGTATGACGGGTACAATCAAATCAAAATGGCGGAGGAAGACATGAGTAAGACCACCTTCATTACACCTTGGGGTACTTACTGTTACACCGTTATGCCATTTGGGCTTATCAATGCCGGTGCCACTTATCAACGGACCGCCACTACCTTATTACATGATATGATGCACAAGGAAGTGGAGGTCTACGTGGACGACATGATCGTTAAGTCCAAAGATCAAAACGGGCATATTTCGGCCCTCAGAAAGTTTTTCACCCGACTACGCAAGTACAACATGAGGCTAAACCCTCAAAAATGCAGTTTCGGGGTAACATCGGGCAGGTTACTAGGCCATATCGTTAGCCAACGCGGCATCGAGGTTGACCCAGCCAAAATCAAAGACATTACCGAGATGCACCCACCTAAAACCGAAAAGGAGATAAGGGGGTTTATCGGGAAAATCCAATATATCAGCCGGTTCATTTCAAAGCTAACCATGGTATGTGAGCCCATTTTCAAGAAACTGAAGATAGGAGAACGGGTACTGTGGGACGACAAATGTCAAGTAGCTTTCGATAAAATCAAAGAGATTATGTCTGCACCACCGGTTTTAATGCCACCTCAACACGGTCTGCCTTTGTCGTTATACCTAACAACGACCGAGACAGCCATGGGGGTATGCTGGCCCAGACAGTCAATTCAGAAGAACGGGCTATTTACTACATCAGTAAAAAGTTCTCAGAGTACGAATGTAAATATACCCTGCTCGAAAAGATGTGCCTAGCTCTAGTTTGGGCCACTAAAAAGCTCCGACACTATATGCTTAGCCACGAAGTGCACGTGTTATCTAGAATGGATCCAATCAAGTATCTGTTCGAGAAGCCCATCCTCAATGGCAGGATATCTAGATAGACTTTAATGCTAGCTGAGTTCGACCTCAAGTTCGTGCCATTAAAAGCCATCAAAGGCCGGATAGTAGCCGAGTTCCTTGCCGATAGTCCGGTATCCAATGAGGGACATACCGATACTTGGGCCTTCCCAGATGAAGATATATTCCATACTGACACCGAAACATGGGATCTATATTTTGGCGGGGCGTCCAACTTTCGAGGATTTGGGGTCGGGATTTTTCTAATCTCACCGCAAGGGGAACACACCCCGTTATCCATTAGATTGGATTTTGACGTGACTAACAACGCAGCCGAATATGAAGCATGCATTCACGGGTTGCAAGGTGCCACTGATTTAGGAGTAACAAACCTCCGGGTCCACGGTGACTCGTCTTTAGTCATCAATCCAGCTCTCCAAAAATGGAAAACACGGAACGCCAATCTCGTAGCTTACCAAGCGCGAGTAAGGGTTCTCGAAAAGCAATTTCAAAAGGTAGAATACATCTATCTACCTCGGGAAGAAAACCAGTTTGCAGATGCGCTATCCAAATTAGCATCTTTACTAAATATCCCGGAACACCTAACCAGCATGCCGATTTGTGTCGAGAGACGGTCCGAGCCGGCATATATCAACGCTATCCAAGACATCGAAATAGCTGATCCGGAACCTTGGTACCAGGCTGTTCTGACCTACTTAACGTCGAGAGAATATCCTCCGGGATCTGAAAACCGGGCCAAGAAAGCCCTACGAAGGTGGGCCACTCAGTTCATCCGCACGGACGATGGGCAGTTATATAAAAGGGCGACACAGGGGGCTTTACTCCTATGCATCGACAAAACGCGAGCTGAAAGGGTCATGGCCGAGGTACACGACGGCGAGAACGGTCCGCATATGAACGCCGATATCCTATCCCGAAAAATCGCGAGACTCGGATACTATTGGAATAGCATGGAAACCGACTGCCAGTTATATGTCAAACACTGTCATAACTGTCAGATTTTTGCCAATGTCCAGCATATGCCGTCATCCCTATTATATACTATGACATCACCATGGCCATTCTCGACATGGGGAATAGATATAATCGGGAAGGTGAACCCTTCCGGGATGGGGGGTCACTGCTTCATTCTAGTGGCTATTGACTATTTTACCAAATGGGTCGAAGCCGAGTCATATCGGATCTTGAATGCCAAGCATGTGGCCAAGTTCATCCAAGATAAGATTATATGTCAATACGGGACCCCGCACGAGTTCATTAGTGATCACGAGATCCATTTCCAAGCTGAAACTGCTACTTTGCTAGCAAAATATAAGATTCAAAGGCATAAATCTTCGCCTTACCGTCCCCAAACAAATGGAGCGGTAGAGGCAGCCAATAAAACAATTGTCACCATACTTAAAAAGATGGCTGATAATTACCGGGATTGGCCCGACAAAATTCCTTTTGCCCTACGGGGGTATCAGACATCAATTCGCACCGCAACCGGAGCAACTCCATACTATCTGACATATGGGATGGAGGCGGTCCAGCCGCTCGAGCTTGAGGTACCATCCCTGAGGATTCTACTCGAAAGTCAGGTGCCTGAAGCAGATTGGGTCCAAGCCCGATACGATTCATTGATTCTTTTGGACGAAAGACGATCCCGGGCCCTTAAAAATATCCAGATATACCAAAAAAGGATACAACGGGCTTTCAACAAAAGAGTTAGGCCCAGAAATATCAAAGAAGAGGATCTAGTCCTGAAGTCTGTCCGGGCTTTGCTACCAGTCGACCCAAGAGGAAAATTCAAACCCAATTGGGCCGGACCATATCTAGTAAAGAAGGTTTTATCAGGAGGAGCGGTAATGCTGACGGACTTGGACGGGAACGAATTCGTCAACCCAACCAACTTGGACCAGCTGAAACGATACTATCCCTAAACCTTATCTCAATGTCATTTGCTAAAAATTTATAAAAATTTGTCTTTTTATAGATTTTAAAAAATTAAGCAAGTCAGTTGATAAGTGTAGTTTGTAGTGCCTTTTTCACTTTGTTTTGGTCCCATTTCCATGTGGAATCACTCCTTGGGAGCGATTCATGGGCTTCTTATGCTTCCTTTAGTTCGTTTCAGGTTCCCGAGACCGATTTGGAAGAGTTGGAGTGATTCCGACTCGATACGTACACATTTTGGAGCCAACGAGATAAAGGAACGATGACTAGAGGCCTTGGAATCGACCCCGAGACCTTGGGACCCAATCCCGAGCCTCTGAGACCCGAGCCCGAGTCCCGAGAATCGACAAGATACCCATGAGAGGCAAGGAGGGACCAAAAGGCTCTTAAGGGAGGCCTACAAGACCCATTCAGTTCGGGAAGGCCTCATCCCGTTCGGGATGGGGTGCGCGTTAAAGAGTGCTGTTGTGGGCCCGTCCCGGTCGGGATGACAGCCCGTCCCGGTCGGGACCGTGCTGCTGCTGCACGCCTTCTTTTATTTCACTCTCCTTTCCCCTTGTACCCATATATATACTCCCCTCTTGTATTAGTAACACATCTTATGATAGTTTATTATTCTTAAGCCTCTCTAAAACCCTAAAATCCTAGATTTACTTTCACTCATTAGTTTTAATCTTCCTTTAATCCTTAGTTAATCCTTGTAATTAGTTCTTGTATTAAGAGGATACTTGAAGAATTCTCCAAGCTTGACAACCTTGGGTTTTATTTGGGTTCTTATTTATGCAAGATTGCATCTTTGTATCTTCCTAGTGTTGGTATAATCTTCCTTACTCTTGTTCTTTGTTATTTAATCTTGTTTGAATCTTTTCATATTGTTATTGTCATTGTTCTTGTTATTCATTATGGATGTTTGTTTTGTGGTATTGATTTCTCTTGTTATTGTTGGTTTTCTCTTCATCATGAGTGAGTAGTAATCATGTGGGGTTAGTAGGGGGATTAGGGGTAGATTATAGGTGATTAGGGTTTGTTTAAGGGAAAAGGGTGAATCTTTGTTGTTAGTCACATTGTGGGCACTCCATGTGTTTGTTGATATGCTTGTGTGAGTTGTAGTGGCCATGCTTCCCATACTTGTGTTCATCTTCTCATTGTTTGCCTATTATGTGGAAATGTTGAGAATAGTCGTAGTCGCGAGAGTGCGGACTAGGGTCTAAGTTGCGAGAGCCCGGACCCACCTTGACATCGGTCTAAGTTGCGAGAGCCCGGACCGACCCTAGCAACTAGGAGACACCTATACCCTTGATCACCCAAACTACCTATCTACACTTATGAACCCAACCTACCCCACTTTCTTTCCATATTTGATCCATCGTCATAGTTAGTCATCGTTTCTTCTAGTTTATTCGTTAGTTCGATCATTAGCCATCCTACTTTAGTCTCGTTTTAGATAGCCATCGTTAGTCCACTTCCTCCTTCTCCAATCATGATAGTTTGTCAATTTTAGCCTTCTTTGTGTTTGTCTTGGTAGCATAGTCTCTTTTTAGGTGGACATAGTCTAAACCTTGCAATACCGTCCTCGTGGATACGATCCCGACTTGCCCTAGCTACCCACTAGGCTAGTTGGTTGTTTATTGATCGGTTAGGATTCACGACAAATCATACCATCAATTTGGCGCCGTTGCCGGGGACGGTGCATTGTTTAGACTTAGTTTGCTTATTTCTAGACTTAGTTACCCTTCTTTGTGTTCTCCCATCATCTCTTGTGCATATTTTCTAGTTTTTCTAGTTTTTCTTGTTTTCTTAGCTTTCTTTTCTCTTTGTCTCTAGTTGTGCTTGTTTATTGTCGTTGCCTAGTGCCCATAAAGCACTAGGTGTTCTCACGTTTGTTCTAGTGTGTAGTGTATGCCTAGGAGGGGAGGCGACTTCTATCTCTTTAATCCAGAGCCGGAGATACTCTTTCGAGCCTTTCGCCAACGGACTATTAACCGGGTTAGAATCTCTCAACCGAGTGCAAGCAATACTCATCAAGGACAAGGTCAAGGATCCGACTTTAGCGAGTCACCTCGAGAGACGGCCGGAGGGACCTTCATCAATCCCTTCGGTAACTCTTCTTCTCCTAGTTCCCCCTCTTCATCTACATCAACACCGTCTACACCACAATCTTCTCCCTTATATCCAAGAATGCCGAAGTTTTCATCTCACTCCACTTTCACGGAAGATGTCTTGCCGGGACCGAGTGCATTACCGGAAGCCTATACCGGGAATTTTGTGGCAAAGACTCAATTTATCCAACTTGTGGAGAGGAGCCCGTTTAGTGGTTTGCCCACCGAAGACCCGCACCAACATATGGAGACCTTCTCCGATTATTGTGACACTATATATCAAACCGGGGTTACTCAAGATCAAATTCGTTGGGTACTTTTCCCGTTCTCTCTTATTGGAAAAGCGAAGCAATGGATCAAGAGTCTCGATAGGGCAACCATGGGGATCGACACTTGGAAAAAGCTTGTCTTGGCGTTCTACCAAATGTTTTACCCTCCGGAAAAGACCAATTTGCTTAGGGCCTCCATCACCGGGTTCCATCAAAGGGATGAAGAGAGCCTATATGAAGCTTGGGAGCGGTTTAAATCTTTGGTGAGATCGTGCCCCCATCATGGACTCTCACAATGGTTCTTGGTTCAACAATTTTGGAACGGTCTTTATGAGGACTCAAGAGCTATTCTTAACATGGGTTCCAATGGTAGGTTCACCGAGGTCGATGACGACCAAACTTGGGCGAGAATCGAAGAGATGGCGGTGCATAATTCGCAATACTCTAGGCCTAGGAAGGCACATCGAGGAGGCATGCATGAGGTTGATGCTATCACTAAGTTAAGCATTGACCTTGGAGCTCAATTGAAAACACACATGGAGACTATTGACAAGAACCTTCAAAGCCACCTCAATCAAGTCCAAGGCACTAGTTCCTCCCACCATCAACCGATTCAAGAAGTGAATGCTTTGAGGTTTGTACCCCCCACTCCTTACTTTGGGATGTGTGATACTTGTGGAATCGTTGGTCATGATCCTATGAATTGTAGAGGAAGTATTGAGCAAGTGAACGCCTTTCAAGCGTTCAAGCAAGGTGCCTCCTACTCTAATCAATACCAAGCTTCCAATCAAGTCCCTCAAAAACAAGCACTTCAACGTCAACAACAACATCGTCCCTATGTTCCACCTCCCTTACGGGACAACAATGAAGGTTACCAAGGTTATGTGGGTAACCAAAGACCCTTCAAAAATTTCAAGCAAAATAACCAAGGCAACTTCAACAACAAGCAAGGGTTCCAACAAGGGAACTTCAATCAAGGTGGTTTCCAAGGAAACCAAAATTTTCAAGGGTATCAAAACCACAACCATGGCAACAATCAAGGCCATCATCAAGGCAACTTTCATGGGTTCCAAGGGAACCATCATCAACAACAAGGTAATTCTCAAGGGTTCCAAGGGAACCGTCAACAAGCAACTCAAAATCAACAACAACAAGGCAAGCCTAGGAGCCGGTCTCCTACTCATGATTATGGCATTCCTCTCGCCATCACCGACACTCCACATAATCCATCATCCCCACCTCGGGATTTTGACATTCAAAAGACTTTGATGGAAATACAAAGGAGCAATCAAGATATGCAACAGAGTCAAATGGACATGTCAAGAAACCATCATGAGCTCTTCACTTATATTCAAGGGGAAAACGCGACGAGAGATGCCCGTATGAAGATACTTGAGACTCAAGTATCTCAACTCGCTTCGGGGAGCTCCTCAAGACAAAAGGGGCAACTACCTTCTCAAGGTGAAACACCGACATTTGAGCATGTAAATGCTATCACCACAAGGAGAGGTACATCTTATGACTCCCCTCCATTCCCTAGTGAGCAAGAGCCAATGCAAGAACCGACAAAGAAAATGGCATCTCCAATTCAAGAAAGCTCAAGCTTTGATAATCCAATGGAGGAGCAAGTTCTATGGGAAATTGAAAAACCCCAAGAAGACAATCCTCCCCCACTTCAAGAGAAAGACAAGGGTAAAAGGAAAGTGTCATTTGAGGAGTCCACCCCTATCGAGCAAAATAAGTACCAAATCAAGTTGCCTTTCCCATCAAGGCAAATGAAGACTAAGGTGGACACTCATTACGAAAAGTTCCTTAGTATTGTGAAGAAATTGGACGTTAGTGTCCCGTTCACCGAATTACTTACCCAAATCCCGGCATATGGAAGATTTATGAGAGAAATCTTAGCTAGGAAGATATCCGTCGACAAGGAAGAGACCGTATCGTTCACGAGGGTGGTGAGCGAGCTTATCCAAGGTTCCACGCTTCCGAAGTTGAAGGATCCGGGTAGTTTTTCGATCCCTTGCACCATAGGCAATTTCATGATCAAGAATGCATTATGTGACTTGGGCGCGAGTGTGAGCATCATTCCCTACTCTATTTGTTGCCGACTCGGGATGGAGGAGTTGAAATGTACGTCCATTACACTCCAAATGGCCGATAAATCTCTTAACCGACCATTGGGAATGCTAGAGGATGTGACGTTACGAATAGGGAAGTTCTTCATTCCGGTCGACTTCATTGTGGCTGACATGCCGGAGGATGCTAACACTCCCATCATCCTTGGACGCCCATTTTTACACACCGCCGGTGCCGTGATCGATGTGAAGAAGGGTAGGATTACCTTTCAACTAGGCGACGAAGAGTTAGTGTTCGACCTCCAAGGCAACACTTCGCCTATGACCGAGACGTGTAATGTGATCCATGCCACGGAAGACATCGATCGAGGGAAAGAACCGGGACAAAGCTTGAAGAAGTACTCTTATGTACTTGAGGATGATGACTCCGATTTGGAGGAAGATGAGTGCCTATATCATGGGCTTGATGACAAGTTGCAAAGCAAGGAAAAGGATGAGCCGCCATTGGGGCCGCATGAGGATCGGTGGACATTTGGGTATATCCCGAAAGTCCGCAAGTACAAGTTCAAGCCTTTGAACTTAGCGGATCGGGATGCCCCGGGAACGTCAAAGCAAGGCCATGAAGAGTTTTGGGATGTGGTTGGTTATATAACGAGCTTGATTGAAGACTTCTCTAGGGCCTTCGACTTGTTCCTACGTGCCCTTGATGGAGATGGAATCGGTTTGGAGGTTGTTGAAAAAGAATGAAGAGAGCACCATCCTTGGTTTGACGGAGTTCCACAAGAACCGTCCCATTGTATATATCTCTTTATTGTAATTGCTTTGGATTTTTGTGAATTCTTGTTATTTGGATTGATTGATGAGCGATGCGAGGCAGAGAGTTTGATGTGTGTTTGAGTATTGTTTGATAGGTACAGTGAGAATGCTTCCTAGAGAAGAATGACTATGATAAACCTTGGGTTGTAAGCACAAGGATCGGGTTTTTGAAGCTTGGAGCAAGCTTTTGGGATTGTGGAAGTTGAAGAAGGCCCATCCCGACCGGGAAGGGTGAGGCATCCCGACCGGGAAGGGTGTCGTCCTGATCGGGATGGGTGTACCAAATTTCGAGCATGCTGTGGGTCCGTCCCGACCGGGATGAGGGCGTCCCGACCGGGACGAGTGAGGTAACCCGACCGGGACCAACCATCCCGACCGGGATGGTCCTCTACTCCCCCTTTGTGTTTCTTCTTCGACAATTGACTCCACCCAACCATTTTATGCCCCCTCCCAACCTCCCTAGCTATCCTAGCCTTATCATATGCCTCACTTATTTCATTGACATGCCCTCACTCCATTTCCTATCCACTTTACACCGACTATCGCATCAAATCCCACCCCTTACCATTACTACCTCTACCGTGAGTTCTTCTTGAGTGTGAAGCGAGATGGCAACCGAGAAGATAAGTGACGAGCCTCTGATGATCATTGAGACGATGGAGCAAGTGAGTTACTAGCCGCTCGGTTTGGGTAACTATCCTTCCTTTTCCGTCTTTTTATCGCTTGTTTTTCATTGTTTGCCCCCTTCCCTTGAGTCATGGGGTCTTAGTGGCCTTCGAGGCCATAGTATGATTGCTCCCGACTCTCGACGACGTGATTGCATCGAAAGTCAATCGAAAAATACATTTTACAAGATTTTCACCCCCTTTTTAGAAGTTAGGTGGATTTGGACGGAATCCGGGCTAGGTGAATTGATTACACCTAGCCCTCCCCTCCCATTTCCTTTTATTTCTTTCTTTTTTATTTTCTTCCCCCATCCATATCTTTTCTTGTCTCGGCCCATGGTGACTTGACTACACCCCGGCCGGACGCGTTCTACCTTTTCTTCCATTTTCTTTTTGATTTTTAGTTTTATTTTCGTAGTTTATTTTCTTTTCTTTTGTCTCTCCGCACACTACGATCGAGCATGAGGACATTGCTCGGTTTAAGTGTGGGGGAGCGATATTCTAGTATAGTTAGTTTTATTTTCTTTGTTTTTCGAAAAATCTTGAAAACCCTAAAAATTTGAAAAAAAATTCACAAAAATCAAAAAGATTTTCTTTTTATGTCTTTTTCTTTTATGTCGTTGTGTCGTATATTTGTTTTGTATTGTGTGTGTTTTGCCTCCCTTTTCCTTATAGGTTGCTTAATCACCGTTGTTTGGAAAGCTTTGAAGACATCCGGTAACATCTTCTAACCCTCTTTCCCTCTTTATTCCTTGTGATGCTTGGAGAAGGTTGTGTTGAGGTGTGCTCGGGTGGAGCTTGTACATACTTGTGGTGGGTTTGATGACTTGTTTGGAATTTCGGGGTGGTGTGTGCTTTGTTTATGTATTCGTTTTGTCTTGTTTTGTTTTATTTTGTTGCCTTTTGTTTCTTTTCCTTTCATTCTCGTTGAGTCCTTGTAATGTGTTGTGTAGTTGTGTCTTGTGTAAATGGTTTTCGAAAACCCGGTTTAGAGGCTAGTGTGTGAGTGTGTACTTTCCCTTCCTAGTAGTGTAAATCGAGTCTTGGACTTTAATCTAGTAGAATGACCCTAAATCAATGATTTCGTTGGTCCTTTACCTTGAGTCCACCTAGCTTACTAGGGATTTACTGCGGGATTTGCAATTTTGACCATTATGACCACCCACGGTGTGAAAAGGCCTTGGTTACCGAGTCTCATCCCTTAGGTGACTGTGTTTGAAATTTGCTCGATTAGTCCAAGTTCTCCCCTTTTTGTGGGTTTGTAGGGAAATCGCGACCCCCGACTCTCCCATTCACCTACCTCCTACACATATCCACTCAATAAAATTGCAATTTGTTGATTTCTATCTTTCTTGTTACACATTGAAATGCCAAAAAAAACCAAATCTTGCCAAAAAGGGCAAAGAAAAGAAAAGAAAGAAAGAAAAGAATAAAGAAAAAAAGAAAAGGCACAAAAGCCAAAAAGAAAATAGAAAAGAAGAAAAAGAAGTGGCATGGCAACAAACAAGGCAAAAATGCAAAAGAAAGAAAAATGCCAAAAAGAAAACCCGATTCACAAAAATAACCCCTACCTCTCAAAATAAGCCTTTTTCCGACTTTTGCCGCGAAGAGCCTACCAAAGGACCGAGTCCCAAGGAAGGATGATAGCGGCATTAGTCGGTCTTCCCTCATTTTGCATGTTTTCCACCTTTTTACTTGGACTAGTTAGGCGGTTTTGGACACGGGACGACCCTCTTGGCTCACGCTAAAGGGGGCGGGGTCTCACTTACCTACAGTGTCGACTAACACCGTGGTTCTTCACTTTTCCACTCCGTCGATCGTCCCGTAGTACGTTTTTAGAAAGTTAGGAGGACCTAGGTAAGTTACCAACGTTTTTATTTCTTTACCGTCATACTATTAGGGTTTAGTTCACCTTGATTTGTATTGCTAGCTTGGGAACGTTGTCAATTACCTCGAGTCCTAAACCGGTGTTTCATTCACCACTTTTAGAGGGAAGCGGTATTTGTTTTCTTTTGGGTGCAACCGATTATGTGTTTGCTTGTGTGTTTGTTTGTTTGTGTGTTTTGTGTCCGGTTGCATCCACAATTTTGTCGCAAGACCCGACCTTCCTTGCGGAGTGCACTTTTCCTCTAAGTGTACTCGTGTGAGTTGAAAGGGCATAGGGTGCGCTGATACCCGCTCGGCTAGTTTAGTAGTTAGTATGTGCTTACTCGAGGGCGAGTAAGGGTTAAGTGTGGGGGAGTTGATAAGTGTAGTTTGTAGTGCCTTTTTCACTTTGTTTTGGTCCCATTTCCTTGTGGAATCGCTCCTCGGGAGCGATTCATGGGCTTCTTATGCTTTCTTTAGTTCGTTTCAGGTTCCCGAGACCGATTTGGAAGAGTTGGAGTGATTCCGACTCGATACGTACACATTTTGGAGCCAACGAGGTAAAGGAACGATGAGTCGAGGCCTTGGAATCGACCTCGAGACCTTGGGACCCAATCCCGAGCCTCCGAGACCTGAGCCCGAGTCCCGAGAATCGACAAGATACCCATAAGAGGCAAGGAGGGACCAAAAGGCTCTTAAGGGAGGCCTACAAGACCCATCCAGTTCGGGAAGGCCTCATCCCGTTCGGGATGGAGTGCGCATTAAAGAGTGCTGCTGTGGGCCCATCTCGGTCGGGACCAAACCGTCCCAGTCGGGATGACAGCCCGTCACGGTCGGGATGATCCGTCCCAATCGGGACCGTGCTGCTGCTGCACGCCTTCTTTTATTTCACTCTCCTTTCCCCTTGTACCCATATATATACTCCCCTCTTGTATTAGTAACACATCTTATGATAGTTTAGCATTCCTTAAGCCTCTCTACAACCCTAAAACCCTAGATTTACTTTCACTCATTAGTTTTAATCTTCCTTTAATCCTTAGTTAATCCTTGTAATTAGTTCTTGTATTAAGAGGATACTTGAAGAATTCTCCAAGCTTGAAAACCTTGGGTTTTATTTGGGTTCTTATTTATGCAAGATTGCATCTTTTCATCTTCCTAGTGTTGGTATAATCTTTCTTACTCTTGTTCTTTGTTATTTAATCTTGTTTGAATCTTTTCATATTGTTATTGTCATTGTTCTTGTTATTCATTATGGATGTTTGTTTTGTGGTATTGATTTCTCTTGTTATTGTTGGTTTTCTCTTCATCATGAGTGAGTAGTAATCATGTGGGGTTAGTTGGGGGATTAGGGGTAGATTATGGGTGATTAGGGTTTGTTTAAGGGAAAAGGGTGAATCTTTGTTGTTAGTCACATTGTGGGCACTCCATGTGTTTGTTGATATGCTTGTGTGAGTTGTAGTGGCCATGCTTCCCATACTTGTGTTCATCTTCTCATTGTTTGCCTATTATGTGGAAATGTTGAGAATAGTCGTAGTCGCGAGAGTGCGGACTAGGGTCTAAGTTGCGAGAGCCCGGACCCACCTTGACATCGGTCTAAGTTGCGAGAGCCCGGACCGACCCTAGCAACTAGGAGACACCTATACCCTTGATCACCCAAACTACCTATCTATACTTATGAACCCGACCTACCCCACTTCCTTTTCATATTTGATCCATCGTCTTAGTTAGTCATCGTTTCTTCTAGTTTATTCGTTAGTTCGATCATTAGCCATCCTACTTTAGTCTCGTTTTAGATAGCCATCGTTAGTCCACTTCCTCCTTCTCCAATCATGATAGTTTGTCAATTTTAGCCTTCTTTGTGTTTGTCTTGGTAGCATAGTCTCTTTTTAGGTGGATATAGTCTAAACCTTGCAATACCGTCCTCGAGGATACGATCCCGACTTGCCCTAGCTACCCACTAGGCTAGTTGGTTGTTTATTGACCGGTTAGGATTCACGACAAATCATACCATTATCAATAAGTTAGGATTACTTATCCTACTGTCGCACATCTCGAACTAATAGTCTTGATGTATTTCGAAAAATTGCAAAAATTCTATGTCCGAACTACGGTTGGTTTGATTCCACTAAATCATGGATACGTAGGCAACCCCTTAAAAGGGTACAACCACTACAATAACGAAAAGACAGGAACGATTTTTCACTAATATGTCTTTTATTATTATTCAAAAAAAACTACAACAAAAAAATCACACCACAAAAGTAATAGTAGTACTTAAATAATAAAATTTAGGAGACTACTGCTCGTACATTTTCCGCTTCCCTTTATCTTTTGGGTCGCACGGAGACCGAGGTCGACGGGGCGAGGGCGAACGTTCCCGGATCACGAGTGGAACCTCTTTAGCTCGAACCCGTTTCTTCGACTGCGGATTTTCTTTCACTTGCACTGGTCCAAGCCGAGCCCGTACGTGCTCGGGTAGTCTGTCTCTAGGACCAAGTCGGTCCTTAACCGCCAGTCTTGGGCCGAGTCTTCTTCCCAGGTCCGTGTGGGGGCTCACTTTCCCCCGTGCACCTTTAGTACTGGACCCTTCAGTCTGAGTCCTAGTCTTCCCTTTCTGGCCCGACATCAGACGAACCATGGTAGCCGGGGTATCGCCGTCATCAAAGAAGCCTCGATTATCTTTAGCTTGTTCTCGGCGCAGCAAGTCAAAGGCTTCGTCAGTCTTCAAAGCAGCACGGGCTTTAGCAGAGTCTGCTTTTGTCCACTTCACATAAGAAGCCGATACCCAGATCGAGTGAAGAGTCTTGGAAACGGGCCAAGTAGCCCGAGTATACCACCTCTGCATCCAGGTGTCGCACATTACGTTCGTCAGCTGAGTAGATTCACTCACGGCCGCCTCGATTTCCGGGATTCTTTGGACCCGACCATATTGTCTAAGTATGCGATCGGGGTAAAGGTGCATTGTCTGCCTAAAAGATAGGATCAATTGATATCGGGCCCTATCCCTCGATTCTAAACCGGTCCAAACGTAAATGGGCCACCAGGGTACGGTCCAGCGAATCAATGGGCCTCCATGGAAAGACAGCAGCTCGTCCCAGTATTTTTGAGTGTTGAGGCGAGAAAAGTCAACAGTCCGTCTTCTCGTCATCACTTGATTCGGGCGATATCGGCTTACGTCAAGAGGAGGATCCACGATCGATAGCCTCTCAAATAGCCAGAGCTGAAAAGTTAAATCGCGAAAAGTCAAAAAAAAAAAGCAAAAATCGAGAAAAAACCGAGAAAATCGCAAAAATCGAGAAAAACCGCGAAAACCGCGAGAAAATAGAAAAAACCGCAAGGAAATCCAAAAAACCGCGAGAAAATTGGAAATTGTGAAAAATCGGAAAATTGCGAAAAATCGGAAAAATCAGAAAAAAAATAAATAAAGGCACCTATAGAAGACGGGTACTCCCAGTTAGCCGGATCGATGAATCCCTTTTACGATTATCCAAACCCTGGATAATCTCTCCTGTGATCAGCCAAGCCGGGCTGTGCTCCGTCTCCATTAAATCAACCACTGTGAAGAGTCGGACATGGCCCATACAAGACAAAAGATCCATATGGCCTTCGAAAGCATAAACATGGAGCATACAGAAAGCAAAGGCCCCACGGCTGTGGACCGGCCTGACCCGGACGTCATGTGGGTTCATGAATTTTTCAGCCAAGTCAATCAAGGAAACTGTATCTTCTTCCAGCATACGAGATACCTCCATATGGGAAAGCCCTAAAAATTCCCGTAATTTCCTCCTCGGGTCATGAATTGAAAACGGGATAGCAGGGCAAAGTATGGGATTCCATCCTCCTACGGCAGCAATTTCTTCGGGAATAGGGCAAATTTCGCCTCGAGGAAAGCCAAAAACGTGATAAGTATCATCCCAATAGGACAAGCAAGCATCCAAAAAGTGACGGTCTACTTGCATCTGGCGGATCGTGAATAACTGGGTGACACCATTTTGGTTCAAGATAACTTTATCTGCGTCTCTGAAATATCGGGACCAATCTTGCAGCATTCCAATTAGTCGGTCGATTCCCATAATGAATTTCTAAAAAGGGAGAATAAGTTTCTCAGAGCTTGTTTTTCTTTAAAGGAAGAAAGGGAATTGTGGGAATTATGAAGAAATTATGATCAAGGAGAGGGTATTTATAGCATAAAACCAGATTCTCCTCCTCACCTAAGGATTCCTTATCCCAGGGGATTTAGCATGCAAGCCTTATCCTAGGATCTAGCTAAGTCATCCCGAGCATTTCTATTCTTTTTCGGAGTCAAAATACTCTAATTTTCAAAACTCTTTCAAATTCAAAAATTCAAAATCCTCTTCAAAGTTTTATTCCCCAGCGCGAGTCATTTTCCTACAAATGTGTTACATGCAAAATCTTTTGCATAAATCATGTATAGGACGACTCAAGCAAGACCGTGTAACTAACTCCCCATCGACATTTAACGGGATGGGCCCACATATAGGCGCACCCAAGACTTATACGACAAGTTCGATTCCCCACGGAGTTATCATCATAAGCTCAGGTATGATTTCCAAGTTATGGCTGGCGAGCCCTTTTACGCAAGTCTACTGGACTATAAAAGACTCGACCGGAAGCTGTCAGGTTTTAATCATTGATTGACCTGGTAGCTACTCTGACTTTCGCCCTGTCCAAGCCTCAATCAGAGTGAGGGCTCTGTAGACACCCACATTTGACTGCCAGGTGTCTATAGCAGTTTCCGACAAACACCCGATGATGATCGGACGCAAACGTGCTTTAATACTCGAAAACGGACTCAAAATCATTGGCATTTGGCTTGGGCTTTTTACGGAGTACAAATCTCACGAAACTAACCTCAAAATCAGGTCCAGTGGGTTGTTTCGAGTCAAATAAGACTATCTTGGGTCGAATCCGGCACCAGGGGCAAAACCGTCTTTTAGCGACCGAGTCAAAACCCGGTCGAAGATATTCTCGAGACACACGGACCAGCCGTGACACCTCACGTGGCTGATTCGAGCTCAAACACTACAAAAAATCAGCTACAACATATTAAACAATTCCATTTAAAGATAGAATTCGATCTCAAGTAGGAATTCTATCCGAATACCGAATCAAACAGTCGACCGAGCATCAAATACTCGGCCGAGCAGCCTGTTTTCAGCCAAGTTCCTTGCTTCTTCACCAAGTAAACGGAATTCTCGTTCTTTTCAGCTTCTTACATTTCCTATTCTAAGCGGTAGTTATCACCCAAACTCTCCTCCTAGCCAAGGTCGGGAATTTTCCTATAAATAGGCCCCGTGCACATCACAAAAAAAGACATCAATTATCATACTATACATACACTTCGACATTCATAAATAATCATACACTTAGCATCGAGAAACTGATACAACCCGAGACCACGCCGAGCTCACCCGACGAAACCGGCCACCTCACCCCACTTTACACGTCCAAACCAAACCACCATAACTCACCGACATTAACTCGACGCTCCCGTGCCCTAGCTATATTCCGACGAGCCCCGATCCGAGTACACAAAGCATGTAGGTTGAGGGTGCAAAATCAAACCCGATTTCTCTCTTCTCCTCCTCCTCGTCTTTTCTTCTTTTTTCGTCGTGGGTCGATTTTTTTTTTCTTACGGGTCGTTCGTCGCATTTTTTTATTTATTTCTAATATCGATATTACAAAACTATTTTTATAAAACAAAACGTTCTTAAAATACGATACCGATTCTCTAATCGAATATCGTATCTAAGAAGAACTAAATTAAATCTCGTTGATGCTAAAAAAAAAAATAGTTACATCTTTTTTTACAAAATACGACGATTTTAACACGGAGAGAATTAACATTCTTTTTTCTTTTTTCATTTAATTTCTTTTCAAACGATTTTATAAAAACTTTTTCTAAAAATCATTCCGAATATTTGATATCGATTTCATAATCGAATATCGAATACGACGAATATCGAAAATATAAATCGAGTATAAACTAATCCATATTTGCACGCGATTTATTAAAATTAACGATTTTCGAAAAACCCGAGCCGAGAGAGCCTCCCACGCGAGTCGCGCCCCTCCCAGGCGACTCTCGCAGGGGCTTGAAACCGCGACGAGGTTTTTTTTTTCTCGTTTCCATTTTTTATTTTACATCGCTTCTTACATAAAACAGCAGCTTTCTCTACATATTTTTCAGATTTCGACAAATATTTATTTTGATCTAGGTCAACACACGTTAATCCATCACGTGTCATAAAATCCTTTTTCAAAATCATGCATACTATCGTATTTATATATTTTTTTTATACAATCGTTACTAACACGTTTGTTCATCTTTTTTTTAGCAACTTCTTTTCATTTGTTTTATTATACTAAAACGAATCTCACATGCTAAATTCAACTTTGACGTTAATTTTCATGCATTAAACTGACTTATCAACCCATTCAATTCCTCGCATGTTTAGGAAAACAATGTTTGCATATCATTCATCGTATTACTAACGCGCGTATTCAAAAATCAAACGATATCTTAGTAGATGCAGCTAATGTGCGGGCGGGGTTGGATGTTCTTTGTGAACTTCCCAACACGTACCCTCACCCCTTACTCAGAACCGTGGTTTTCGGATGTCCGAAACCATTGGCACACGAGAGTCATTCAATACACGGTATCCGATAATGTCGGTATCGGTATCAAATGCAAAGGGACGAGCCCAATAAACTCTGACATCAAAAATGGGCCATACTTTGTGTATGGCCCACTACGACATAGAGTGGGTTCGAACGGGCCCGAACTCCCACAAAGTTCGGTGGCGACTCCACTTCGATTTAAATTTCAATTCGATCCATTCTCATAAGGAGATTCATTCGCCTCCCCAAACCCGCGCGTGGCCGCGTCGAGGTGGACCTATGTCATGTCCACAACTAAGTACTAACTTCTTATAATACTCGTAATCTCGTATATCTTTAGTTACGTATTATTGAAAGTTCTAAAAGTTTTATATTCATAATGCACTCGGTTATATATTAAATATTCAAATCTTATATATTAAAAGTCATATCGACGATTCTCCTCACTTATAAATATTGTCTAAAAATAAACGTAAAGAATCAAATGAAACGGAGGGAATTAGTCAAAGAGGAGCGGTTACAAACATGAATGACATAATAGGAGAATATTACGAACAATGTGTGAAGGGATAACTAAAGACACGTGGTTCGCTAGTCGTTGTGATAGTAACATTGAAGATGTTAATGAAGATGAAGAAGTAAGAAGAAAAATTGAAGTAGATTATTTGAATTTATATTTGACAAAAAATATATCTTCCTTTATATTCATTCAATTTCAAAAATGTCGTTGCTTCTCCATTCTTTATATTTTTCATCCACCACCGAATCGATTCAGCACCACTACTACTATAATATTATTATTATTATTATAATTATTATTACGGAGTATTATTTTTGAATTAAATTGAATAGGTATGAACTTAACTTATGTAAACTAAAATATTTAATGCGACTGCACTGAATTTAATTGAATTAAAACTGACTGAGTAATTTGAAAAATTACAAACTTAGTTATTTGAAAAAATTACGAACTTTTCCATAAAAATGTTATATTCCTCCCGTCTTGATTATTTATTTAACTTTTATATTATTTGTGTAGAGACGGAGAGTCGGAGACGGTAATTACGTATTTTAATAAAATTAAACATCGAGACGGAGGGAGTAATTAACTAATTATGTATCAAGAAAAATACTCCTCATTCCTAACCCCTTTTGATTATCTCCTCACTAGTCACTCCTCATTCAGTCATTCCCCTCAAACCCTAACTCCCTCCCTTCATGTTCACTTGGCCGCCGCTCCCTCACTATTTCGCCGGCCGCCGCCTCACTATTTCTTCGGCCGCCATGCTTCCCTTCGAACTGCTTCCCTCCGACGCGCACTTATCTTCTCAAGTATATGTTTTCCGCCGACTCTCTTCTCAAGTTCTCAACAGCTTAGTGTTTGTGATTTCGAATATTTTCTGGGTTTTATGTTGTTAATTATATGATGATATTATGTGGGGAAGATCAATAATATGTGTTGTGTTGTTGTTTCGAATATTTTCTGGATTTCTAGGTTTCGAATGTTTTGTGTTGTTGTTAATTATATGATGAGACGCTGTTTTCCTTGTCGATTTTGGTCCTTTTCTTTGTCCCTTTTCTTTGTCGACAATTGGCCCTTTTCTTTGTCGATTTTGGTGTTTTGGAATTCTGATTGAATTGCCTTTGTCCATAATTAACATGTTTATATTCTGCTCATAAGAATCTTGTGTATACTATACAGGTGTTCTTCAATGGCATCATCTTCATGTGCAAGTACAGCTAATGTAGGTGAAAAGTCTGATTCTATTCAGGCGGACAATGTTCAAACCGAAGATATGCAACAAGACAAAGACAACCAACATGACAGTTTAAGAAGAGGCACAAAAAGGAAAACTTCATCATCTGACACTACTAGTGAGCCTGTCAAGAAAGCTAAAGGGAACGGTAAAAAACGATCTTGGGTATGGGATCACTTCACCCGCATAATGAAAGAAGGCAAAAAATGAGCTTTGTGTAATTATTGTTCTGGTTATGTTTGTGGTGATTCTGGTAGTGGTACCACTGTTTTGGCTAATCACATTGCGAGGTGTACAATGTACCCCCCTAATGTTTATAAAAAAAATTAAAAAATCTTGCTGTGCATAGTGAGATAACTACAAAAAGTGCTAGTGTTAGTGCTTCTGGTGGTGTGAGAGAAAAATTAAGTAGAATTAACATTTGGAAATTTAATCAACATGACACTAGGGTAGCTCTAAGCAAAATGATTATAATGGACGAGAGACCTTTTAGAACCGTTGAACATGAAGGTTTTCGGTTATTTTTGTCTGTTGCTTGTCCCCATTTTATGATCCCCTCTCGTTGGACTGTTGCCTGAGATTGTTATGGGATGTATTTGGAAGAAAAAATGAAGCTTAAGACATACTTTAGCGGACTTAACTCTCGCATATGTCTCACCACTGACACATAGACATCTTGTCAAAATTTGGGTTATATGTGTCTCACTGCCCACTTTATTGATGAAAATTGGGTATTACATAAACTTTTGTCCTATTGTTGGTCACACCGGTGAGATTATTGGTAAATCAATTGAGAATTGTTTGATTGAGTGGGGAATTACCACCAAAGTTCTCACGGTAATGGTTGATAATGCGAGTTCAAATGATGTGGGTGTTGAGTACTTAAAGGAATGACTAGTGTCTTGGAAGGGCGCTATCTTAGAGGAAGAGTTCTTACAAATGAGGTGTGCAGCCCATATTCTAAGTCTCACGGTGAAGGAGGGTTTGAAAGAAGTTGATGATTCTATTTGTAGAGTCCAAGATGCCGTAAGGTTTGTAAGATCTTCCCCTGCTAGATTGATTAAGTTTAATGTGTGTGTGAAAAAGGAACAAATTGATTCTGAGCGTCATTTGTGTTTAGATGTTGAGACTAGGTGGAATGCCACTTATTTGATGTTAGATAGTGCTCTAATATATCGCAAAGCTTTTCGAAAACTTGAAACTTCAGATGGTGGTAAGTTCAAATCTGTGTTGACGAAAAACCGTGGTGTTCCTATGGATGAGGATTGGGATCGTGTTGCTTCTCTTTTACCATTTCTTAAGATTTTCTATGATGCAACTGTGAGACTTTATGGCTCTTTATATGCCACAACTAATATGTATTTGCAAGAAGCAAGTTGTTGGTGTTGATATGATGATTAAGAAAAAATGCAAAAGTAGTGATGTTAGGGTCTATTTGATGGCATCTGGAATGAAGCGTAAACATGACAAATATTGGGACAATCTCGATAAGGTCAATATATTTTTGTACATTGTTGTTATTCTCGATCCCCGACGTAAAATGGAATATGTAAAGTGGGCAATTAATCAACAATATGAATTTGCCAAGGCTGAAATATTATGTCCCATGGTGGTTGATAGACTATCTGCTTTGTATGAGCATTATACTAAATGTCATCCTCCAAGTGTGCCAAGTCCTCCACAAACTCGAGCGGAAGTTGATGTGGTTGAGTGTGACGAAGAGGAGGATTGGCATGATATGGTGGAGTCACAATTTGAAAAAGATGTTAGTGGTGAAGTTATTAATGATAAGAAGAGTGATCTTGATAAGTATCTAGAGGATGATAGAGAAATCAATTCGAAGAAATTTGAAGTATTGGATTGGTGGAAAAGAAAAGAAGAGATATACCCTATCCTTCTTTGATGGCTAGAGATATTTTAGCTATTCCCGTATCTACCGTTGCTTCAGAATCTGCTTTTAGCACCGGGGGTAGGATACTAGATCAATTTCGTAGCTCTCTTAGTTCGAGGATGGTGGAAGGCTTGGTGTGTGCGCAAAATTGGTTAAGAACTACCGGTGGTCCACTTCTAGCTGAGGAATATGTTGATGAAGTTCAAAAATTTGACAAAGGTAACTCGTTTTAGTCTTTTGTAGGTTAGTTTAAAGTTACGTAATAGTAATAGCTAGTAGAATAGTAGCAATGTCGTACCTTTTTATTACTATATTCCACTTAACTCTTTTTCTTTGTCTTTTGTAGAATTAGAGGAAGCTTCTCCCTCCTCTTGCGATGAATATTTTTAGGAGCAATGGAGAATGAATGTAAGAATGTCAAAGTGTTGATGGTTACAAGACAATCGATATTAGAGGTTTTGAGTGACTTTGTTATAGTCACTTACATTTTGTAATTTATTTGACTATCTTGGATGATTTTGCTTGTTTTGTAAGATATTTTTTCTTTATGTTAAGAAACTTGTGAACTTTTCATCTTTATGTTAAGAAACTTGTGAACTTTTCATCTTTATGTTAAGAAACTTGTGAACTTCTAATGTTTATGTTAAAAATTGTAATATTGATTATTGAAAAGTAAAAATGTCAATCGGATTGGATAATTGGATTTATCTATTAAATTTAATAAATTACTAAAGTTCGGATAGGATAAGGATAAATTGGATATCGGATCCAATTTTTTTGGATAGTAAAAGTCGGATATCCGACAAGGTTCAGATCGGATATCGGATACCAAAATTTTCGAATTTCGGATACGGATATCCGATCCGAATACTGATTTCGGATCGGATATCCGATCCGTGCTCAGCCCTAACTCGAATAAGGATGACCTGTGATTAGGGAAGACCCTTAAGTTAAAGGTTTCTTAAATTGGGATGACTCGACTAACAGATTTGAAAGACGGGCGAAATTCCCGTAGAAAAGGTCGTGGGGACCGTCCTGCTAGAGGGAAAGATCGCGTGGAACTTGCTAGTTAGGACTAGAGAGTTTAGACGAACCTTCCATTTACGAGTGTATGACTCGTGTTGGTTGGTTATGCCTTTAGAAAAAGGCGGACTAGGATGGGGAAGAAACCCGTGTTGTAGGATCGACGGAGTTTCGACGCTAATAGATCTTCGATAAATTATGAAAAGACCCGACACACAAATTACGGTAGGTCCAAGGACAAGAAGGGTTTTGAAAAATGATTGAATTTTGAAAATTGAGAGGATGGGCCTGAAATTGGCAGTGGGCCAATTAGGACCGGGTTTTTGAAAAGTTGAATATTTGGAATTTTGAAAATTTGAATATCGAAAAAAAAAAAAGAATTTCCGACAATTTGAAAATTGAAGATAAGATCCCGAAGATTTGAAAATCGAAAACGGCATCTCGGAGATTTGAAAACCGAGAATGGCATCTCGGGGATTTGAAAATCGCGAATGGCATCACGAGGATTTGAAAATTGAAATTGAACTTTTGAAAATTCGAGAAAAACAAATCGGGACCGGAAATTTGGATAGCATGCCGGCTAGTAAATAGGCTTTTTTTGAGTCAAATATTAAGTCTAAATTTTGGCAGCATTTCCAAGTTTTTTTGAAAATTGGATACTTTTGAAAGATGCATTTTTTAAATGATGGTTTTTGAAAAAAGGATAACATATAGATCAAGTAGCACGTAGTCATGGAAGCAGTATAATGACACCATGTATGCTCTTAAACTAAGTCTCGGTCGGTCGAAATAGGGTCTATACCAACAACGACGGCTTTCTCGTAAATCAGGACGGACTTTCTAAGCCGAATTCGCCTTAGAACATGCCGTGAAACCCATACGAGTTCGGCCATAGAAGTCTTTAGCGCACCCATTTAGGATTGCACCGCGGTATAGTGGGACGTCGGTCACAAGTAACCGGCCCGGGAAAGATTAGGGTCATGCATGAACCATCGAACTAAAATGCGTACATTACTAATCGAACGATTTCTTTTCGAGTCTCACCCTGAGAATCCCGATGACAAGTGGTACATCAGGTATCCCCAGCGGAGTCGCCAAATTGTGGACATGAAATAAGTCCACCCCGACGCGACCACGCGCGGGTTTGGGGCGGCGAATGAATCTCATGTGAGATGGATCTCGAATTGAAATTTAAATCAAAGTTGGAGTCGCCACCAAACTTTGTGGGAGTTCGGGCCCGTTCGAACCCACTCTATATCCTAGTGGGCCGTGCACATAGTACGACCCATTTCGATTTCAGAGTTTATGGGGTTCGTCCCTTTGCATTGCGATATCGATACCGACATTCTCGGTAATCGTGTATTGAATGACTCTCGTATGCCAACGGTTTCGAACATCCGGAAACCATGGTTCTGAGTAAGGGGTGAGGGTACGTGCTGGGAAGTTCACAAAGAACACCCAACCCCGCCCGCACTTAGTGGCCTTTACTAAGATATCGTTCGTTGTTCGTGTACGCGCGTTAGTCTGACGGTTGAATGATATGCAAACAGCGTTTTGACTAAACATGTGAATTATGTTTAATTATGTCGTTTAATGCATCTAAGTTAACGTCAAAGTTATTTAGCATGCGATGATTATTTTAGTACAATAAAGTGTAGTAACCCGTGAAAATTCACGGGGTTGAGGCGCTTTTTTTGACATTAGAACATATCGAAAAAAAAATTAATAAGTAGTATAATAAAAAGATGTTATTGTGTGATACATTTGTGAAATTATTGAATTAGAGAAATAATATTTTTATGGTAGGATCGGTATCTACTTTTAAGAACTCATGTGGGTCCGTGGACACAGTACAAATTTGACTTGAAAAAACGAAAAAGTATAGTTTATGTAAAATCAATAGTTTAGAGACGACTTGTTTTATGAAAACTTTTACTGTGAATTACTTGAAAATGATTTTAAATACTGAACGACATATTTGGAGACCATTAACACGAAGAGTAAGAAAGTTGATCATGCTCCATTGTATAATTAAGGCGTCTTCCGTATCTTGTGCGAATCAAGTATTTGGAGACCCAATAACGTAGCTTACCCTGAACCCCCTCTTAGCCGCCCTGATTGCATGATTAGGGCGGAATCTTTGTACAACTCCTCACTCAATGTGCCTAATTCTTCAATTGAAAGAAATTAGAATAATAAAAATAAAATTTTCTTTAGTGAGAATAAAATGTGCATTTGAAATGAAATTCTCATAACTTAAGATTTAAGACACATTTGATCAATCTCAGAACTCGAGACTTAATTTCAATATAACTTCTCAGTTTTTCTTCCACCTAACTGACCCATGACATAGAGATTTAACTAACACAATATGATCAAAAGATACTCCGATCAATTAATAAATAATAATATTATTATCAATTAATCAATAATAAGTAACTAAAATATTCAATTAAAATACAAAATCTACCGACGATTTATGCTAAAAAAATTATTTAAGAGTATAACATTATTTTTATACTCTTCAACTATAATATTCATATTTAAAAAATATTAAATTCATTTTTTTAATTATTTTATTATTAAATGGTAAAAAATACGGAGTACGTATTAAATTGAACATTTGTTTATATTTTAATTTAAAATATTAACTATTTAATATAAATCCATAGATAACTATACTATATAAATATAAATATCTGATCAATTTTAATTTTCGTTGACCCAATGGGTCGAATTTCGATCCTAAAATATTATCATTACTTAATTTAGTGTTTTTATTTCTACATCAACTTTTTTTGTACCCTCTGCTAATTTTTTTAAACAGAGTGTAAAAGGTAAATGTATCATGTCCCAATACATATTGTCAGGCGATCTCCCGTAACCTTTTTTTGTTACGTTGGGTATATTTTATAGGAGCTGTTAATTTTTTTAAACAGAGTGTAAAAGGTAAATGTATCATGTCTCGATACATATTGTCAGGCTATCTCCCGTAACCTTTTTTTGTTGGGTATATTTTATAGGAGAAGTATTCAACTATTCATGTACAAAATGAATTAGAAATAGGGTAGTGTAATACCCGTGAATAATCACAGGGTTTATGTACAACTTTTTTTTGGACGATTTCGTTTAAGACATTTTAGATTTAGTAAGTGTCATAATCAAGAATGTCGGCCAAAGATTTACTTTTAATACACGTAAATGAATGAATGATGTATGACTTATTCAACAAATAACTTGTGAATTTAGATTTTCAATTAATTAGATATAGGGAAGCAGTATAGGTCTCAAGTGTGAATTATAGGGAAGTGTGAATTAATAACTTTGCAATTCTTTTGAGCAAAAACAATATATGTATTGTTTTTATACAATTTTAACAATGAATAATGGAGTGGTGGAGTGTTTAAGGTGTTGGAATATGGTTCGAAGGTTTTGGTTTCGAAACCCATAGATGCAATTCTTTGAAGTGATTTTTTAATTGTGTTTGCTTTGTAAAATTACCCTATTTCCAAATAGTGGATTAAGAAGGCACCACCTCATTGTTAGTGGTGTCTTCTTTAATACATAAGAGATATACATTCGCTATTGATAAGAATAAGTGGATTGAGTGATGTTTTATTTAAAAGATTCAGTTCCATATCAACTTAAGTTATTAGGGTGTATATTTATTTTGTATCATCAGGCCCTATTCTGTAAAATAAAAATATAATATCCGGTAAATATTAGTTTTCTTTTTGGTTATAATTTCAGTATAAAAGAATCTACACTATTTCAAGTAACATTATCAAAAGGTATGTGTCAAATTAGTTAGTGTTTTAAAGAATATATAAAAATTGACGGACAAAATAGCATCTGAAATGAACAGATTTTTTTTTAAAAAAAAAGTCAGACCAGGAAAAATGATTGCAAATATTAAAGGATATTGTAATAGATGCATTATGGATTCATATTTAGAATCAAGGATTAATTTAGCTGGTATAATGTCCACGTTAATTCAGTGCGGAGATGGGATTGTGAAGAGGGATTGTCCAGCCCAAACTGTGCAGCCCAAGACATTGAATGCAACATATTATAGCTTGATTAGGAAGATTTTGCGTAATTACCTAAAATAACTCTGGATTAATGTGGGTGGAGTATTTAAGAATGGAGACCAATGAGCTGCGCCACCTCAGCTGCCTTGGTCTCTGTTTTAATAAATAAAGGATACTGTAATAGATGCATTAGGAATTCATATTTTGAATCAAAGATTAATTTAGTTGGTATAATGTCCATGTTAATTCAGTGCGGAGACGGGATTGTGAAGAGGGATTGTCCAGCCCAAACTGTGCAGCCTAAGATGCTGAATGCAACATATTATAGCTTGGTTAGGAAGACAGCTTGATTAGGAAGATTTTGCGTAATTACCTAAAATAACTCTGGATTAATGTGGGTGGAGTATTTCAGAATGGAGACCAATGAGCTGCGCCACCTCAGCTGCCTTGGCCTTTTTTTTTTATAAACTGTGATTTTATATAGATCAGGACCAAAAAAACGGATTTACATGAGGAGATAATCAATCGTGCTGAACCGCAGGACTAATTAATCTGAGTTATATCACGGACCATTCAAACAGAAAAAATATAACATAGCTTAGAACCAATCACATCTTAGCCCAAGCATCATTGCTATGCTCCTGCTCTTCACCTCCTTTCGTATCATATCAGCTAGTCGCTCAGGTCGAAGGAGAATACCATCTATTCTTGCTTTATTCCGTTGAATCCATAAATGATAAAAACAAGCAGCCAAAATCATTGCATCCAGTTTCCACTTTTGGCTGTCCCTTTTAGTTTCAATCAGGATATTCACCTCAGGGACTCGTTCATACCATAGCTCGATCATCTCCTTCACACTGCTTCTATACGAGCAATCAAAGTATAAATGCTCAATCATTTCAATGGAATTCCCGCATAGACAACATATGTTATCTTGGGAACAACCAATATTGAACAATTTTGCTTTAACATTCATGCCTCCCATCATGGCCATCCGCATGACCATTGAGTGCTTTGGTATATTCCAATTGGACCAAACAATCTCCTGTCAACGACATTCAAGGCGCTTCACTCTCATCCATTCATAACATCTCTTATCGAGAATTTGTTTGATCCGCTCCAAGCATTATTCATATATGCTATCTTCACCTTCTCTTAACCTTGCACAAGTTTCTCCATGACCAGTTATCGGTGAGTTTTGGGCAATAACTGTCCCAATCTGCCCCTTTGAGATATACATGATTAATCCACCTGATCCAGAGTTTATCAGGTTGAGTATATACCCAATCCACAAGTTTTGCAATTGCTGCTTGGTTCCAAGTATTCGGATTTTTTACATTCAGTCCACCTTCACTTCGCAGAACAGTGATCCTCTCCCATGCTACAAGCGGAGTTCGTTGGTAATCTGAGCCACCCGACCATAAAAAATTCCGACATATCGCTTCATTTCTCTTAATAACACTAGCAGGAAGAACAAAAATTGATGCCCAGTAGGAATACATCGTTTTCAGGACATAATTTATGAGCGTTATTCTCCCTGCATATGACAATTTTCGGGCACTCAAGCTTCGAATTCTTGCAGCCATCTTATCAGCTACCAGTTTACACTCGTTTTTAGTCAGTCTCCCCGCCTTGATTGGTATTCCTAAGTATCTAAAGGGCATACTTCCTTCAGAGAATCCTGTCACGGAAAGTATGTCGCGTTTAAGGTCATCAGTCATACCATTGAAGTACACCTCTGATTTACCCGCATTCTTCTGTAGTCCCGTCGTGCTAGAAAATGTGTTAAACGCTCTCATTAGTAGGAAAATTGATTGGGCATTACTCTTGCAGAACATAAGTAGATCATCGGCAAACATCAAGTGAGTTAGCCGGCTTTCCTTACAAAGTGGGTGATATTTAAAGCTCTGATCCTTCGCAGCATATTTCAGGGTACGGGAAAAGTAATCCAGGCAAAGAGTGAAGAGAAGAGGGGACATAGGATCGCCTTGTGTTAACCCCTCGCACCCTTAAAGAAACCAAACAAATTTCCGTTTAAGGATAAGGAAAAGGAGGTGGAAGAAACACACTCCATTACAATATTTACGAAGCGTTCAGGAAACTTGAGGGCATGCATGATCTGCTCAATAAACTCCCGTTCTACCGAGTCATAGGCTTTTTGTAAGTCGATTTTGAACAGGCATCTAGCAGAGGTACCTTGTCTATCATACATCTTGATTAGGTCCTGACAAATAAGAATATTTTCAATTATTGATCGCCCTTGTACAAAAGCTCTTTGCGTATCATCAATTAAATCCGGTAAAACACCAGCAAGTCTGTTGCAAATCAGCTTAGAAATAATCTTGTATACAGTATTGCAGCAGGCAGTAGGCCGAAATTGAGCAGCAGAGACCAGTCTCTCCAATTTAGGGATAAGAGCAAGCCTAGTCGAATTTATTTGTTTGAGCAAGCGTCCAGTATTGAAAAAATCCAATACTGCAGCACAAATTTGATCCTCCACAATCTCCCAAGAGTCTCTAAAAAAACCGCTCGAGAACCCATCAGGACCTGAGGCTTTATCAGCTGCCTTGGTCTCTGTTTTAATAAATAAAGAATATAATTACTCATTAGTATTGTCATTCTCACTTTTTAAGATAATCACTTGTTTCCTCAATATTGCCAAAATATATGACTAAATATATTGAACTGTATCATCTTATCGAAGTTTTTTTCCTAAAGATTTTATGGTATAATTTTTTAACCAATAATACGAGTATATTTTTGTAAGAATTAGAAGGACCACCTCGAAAATGAAAATAACAATCAATATATATATATATATATATATATATATATATATATATATATATATATAGAGAGAGAGAGAGAGAGAGAGAGAGAGAGAGAAGAGATCAAATAAGTTCACCATATGTAATTAAGTCTATATTAAAGTTACAGATGACATACGTTAAAGTTACATTTTTTTCAGAATTGATATGTAACTATAACATTCAGCTCTTTTATCACTTCAAATGATAAAGTGCAACTTTAACACTTATTTCGTGTAATTTAACACTGAAACTTATGAACTTATAAGAGTTTTTGGCCTTATGTGAACCTATCTCTCTCTCTATCTCTCCCTCTCTCTCTCTCCCTCTCTCTCTCTCTCTCTATATATATATATATATATTGATAAGTGTGGTTTGTAGTGCCTATTTCTTGTGTTTGGTCCCGATTTCTTTTGTGGAATCGCTCTTTGGAGCGGTTTTCGAGGCTACTTACGCTTCTTCTAGTTTGTTTTAGGCTCCTAAGACCAATTTTGGAGAAGTGGAACGATTCCGACTCGTTTCCGACACATTTGGAGCCAACAAAGAGAAGCAACGATCACTCGGTAGCTTAGACTCGATCCCGAGCCCCTTAGACTCGATCCCGAGCACCGAGAATCGATGAGAAGCCTATGAAGAGCAAATAGGGACCTATGAGATCATATTGGAGGCCTACAAGACCCATCCCGGTCGGGATGAGTAGCCATCCCGGTCGGGATGAAGAGCAAACAAAACTGTGACTCTGACCAGCCATCCGGGTCGGGACCAAGTCTATCCCGGTCGAGACGACCCTCATCCCGGTTGGATGAGCCCAGCACATGCCGCGTCACTTCTTTTATTCTCCTTTGCTCTTGTAACCTTATAAATACCCTCCCTTTGTATTGTTTAAGCACCATACACTACCATATACTCTACAAAACCCTAGACATTCTTTAGCCTAGATTAGCTTAGATTAGTGTAGATCAGTCTTTAGTTAATCCTTAATCTTAGTTTAATCCTTGTATTAAGGGAATTCTTGAAGAATCCAACCAAGATTGACAGCCTTGGTTGATGTATTTGGGTTTTCTTATTATTACAAGTTTCAATCTTCCTTCCATGCTAGTTTGGTATAATCTTCCTCTTCTCTTTTCCTTTATCTTTGTTTATCATTCAAGTTTTAATCTTTGTTCATTGTTTGTGTTGATTTCTCTTGTTTATGTTAATGTTTGTTTAGATATGATTGAGTAGATTTATTGTGGGGTTAGTAGGGGGATTAAGTGTTGATTATGGATGATTAGGGTTTGATTGTGGGTAAAGGTGAATTCTTTGTTACTAGTCGCATGTTATGCATACAATGTGTTTGATGAATTGCTTGTTAGAGTAGTAGTTGCAAATACTTCTCTTGCTTGTCTTCCTCTTCTCATTGTGTGATTGATTTGTGGTTGAATCCTTGTGTATTGGGTAACATCTTGCATAAGTATTCGGGTTTTGTCTTTGACACGAGAGTGCGGACATTATCTTTGACGCGAGAGCGCGGACCAACCTTAGTAACTAGGTGAAACTTGCACCATCGATCTCCCAACTATCCTACTACACTTATGAACCCGACCTAACCTTACTCTTTCCTTGTTTCATTTCTTCATCATCTTAGTCATTGTTTCTCTAGTTAGCTCTCTCTCTCTCTCTCTCTCTCTCTCTCTCTCTCTATATATATATATATATATATATCCATCTTTTGGTTTAACAAGAGGCATGTGGTATATCATATATAATGAAAGTAGTAGATTAAGGTGCTGTATGTTCTAGCTTGAATTTTATAACGCTCTTTCATTATTTCACGCGTCACTGGAAAGGTGCCCCGACAACTCCATTGGGTACTATTGGACTGACCAAAGTAATAACGGGTGTACTAGAGAAGAATAACTTACGAGGATCAATTTTCACTTCCCTTTGCGGTGGCGCTGAAATTGGTCAAGCAATTCTATATTCACCAAAAGACCTGAAGCTATCTTTAAATGGATTGGGTACGTGCTCTATCTTTTCTACACATGTATCGATTTTATTCCAATACATAGCATACATTTCTATGTAAATTTGTTACCGTTGACTGATCCGATCGTTTAGTTTAAATATGTTCTTCTTTTAATCACATTTTAATCAACTTTTGTTCCAAAAAAATTACTTTAAATTAGATCTAAATGATCGTGTTTCATGTTCCAGCAATTTCAGGGTAATAGTATACCCTTAACTTAGTGTGAAATGCAACATTATTGATGGACGATCTATTTTGTGATATGCGATTCGTGCTCCCTTATTAAAGCAAGGTGCTAGGTCGTCTTTTTTTCAACTCACTATCTCCGATAATTGTAAGTTCCAATTTTTCCGATTCTCTCTATCATGTCGACTACATATTGCCCTATTTCTTCCATCGGTGTTCAACTGTCATTAATTTATTACTGTAATTCTTATCGACTTATTGATTGCTCAATCCTAAACTTTACAATGAGTCCAATATAAAGACAAAACATTCAAGGCAACCGATTTTTTCGTTCTGTATTTGCCGGTTTATGACCGAGATAGTCTATCTGTTCCCCAAGTGGCCTTGTTCTAAATATTCACTTGTATATATAACCATCTTGGGTGCATGTGGGACCTGTCCTAGCTATACAACAACTATGAAAATGGGGTTAGAGCGAGTTGTGAAGGAGAAGTTTGGTGATGAAGTCAAGGATATTAGGCAAGTCTACGAAGAGCCAGTAAATGTAATAACAGTTGAGGTATGTTTATTTCAAAGTAGGAATTCTCGACAAACTACAGTATGTTATCCTGAACCCTCTTTGTTCTTCATCTTCTCATTTAGGTGGTAAACCGTCATTTAGACATCCTAAGGCCAGCTATCAAGAATTATGGGGGAGCGGTGGATGTGATAGCAATTTCAGGAGGAGATTGCATTGTGAAATATGTTGGACCAGACACCATTGGCTTAGGAATAAAGGCTGCCATCAGGGAGAAGTTCCTGGAAATTGTTAACGTGGTCTTCACAAAATAAGGGTATGCTTTCGTTTCATACCTAGCTTCCTGCTTCCTACTTCCTACTTCCTAGTATGTATGTATGCATTGTACTACAAATTTTAGTCTTAGATTTACGGTATTATTTGGCCACAACTTTCGAACCCTGAAATACCTTGAACTCGTACTAATTGTGTATCACAGGAAATTGAATACAATTGTAATCTTGATAATATACCTTCTGCACATTTGCTTGAGAGTTGAGATAGAAAAGCCGGCTTTGCGTCTGGGACATTTAAGGGATAAAGTCCTTCAACTGCAAATATAAATCCATTTATTCCAAGTTCCAGGTGGACCAATATACGTAGATAATAATATTGATTGCTGTCAAAATTGCACTTGTCATGAATTTGATTGCTGATCGATTAATCAACTAGATTTCCACCGTATTACTCCATTGATTAAGCTCTTGGAGGTGCAACTCAATTTTAATAATGGAGTTACTGTTTGTACACAGGGAGACAGTATGTGTGTATGCAGTTTTGGAGGACTCTCTGGCGTAGCCAACCTATTATTCAATCGAAGGTGACATATTTTGTTTCTACAAGCATTCCCACACAATACAGTATTTTAACATGTTTATCTGTTTTTCACCTTTAGACGTGCAGAAATCGTGATCAATTGTCAATGGACGTAAATGCCTAAGCCCTGGTAAATTGTCTCCACGTCGAACTCAACGAGGTCTTCACTCGTGAGTTTACTGAAGATGGCTACTTCGATGAGGACCGAGATCTTCATCCATGCTACCCGTACATAGAATGTTCTTGTTAATTCAATCCCCATTTTAATGTTACCCTTTTCTTTGATTCCCATTTTCTTTTGGATTTTGTTTTGATTTTTGATGTTTCGATCAATTTCGATTTGGTGTCAACTTCAGCCACTTTTTAATGTTGTTAACCCTTGTTTGATTGACAGGAGATAGTTCGGAGAAAGGTTAAGAGGAACATCATGATCAGCGGTGTCTTGATTCTAGTCGCTTTATTAGCATGTTTATTAGGTTTCTTGATCGGGTATCCAGTTTAGATTTGTAGTAAAGTATCTCAATAGTGTGGAAGGAAGATAGATAATTTCTTATGACTGTAATTAATTGTTTTGTTATTAATAAAATTACCATTTATGTCAAAATGGCTCGCCTATTTTGTATTTTTTTTTTGTAATTTAGGAGTCCAATAGACATAGGGCGTACAAAATAACCCATGTTAATACTATAACAATAAACATAGGGCAAACAATAATCCATGTCTATATTTATAAATAGACATAGGGCATACTTAAAACCCATGTATATTATTTTTATAGACATGGGTTAATTCTGCAAAAGACATGGGTTATTGAAAAACCTATGTCTATGTTTTAGATAGACATAGGTTGTACGACCTATGTCTAAGTATTTGATAATAGATGTCACTCAACTTAACATAGGTCGCGAAACCCATGTCTATTAGTAAAAACGACCCATGTCTATTTGATGTTTTGTAGTAGTGAGCCTTAGTTGTTATCCCTAGCTTAGTCATAGGCATAGTTTCATCCCCTTCTTATCGGTTCTAGTTTAGTTTAGCCTTGAGACTTAGTCAAGTCTTTAGGTGAAACTTGGTTGAAACCCTCTTTACCGTCCCCGTGGACTCGACCCAACTTACCCTTTCTACCCAGTTAGGATTAGTTGGTTATTATTTGTTGGTAAGGATCCACGGCAAATCCCTCCCATCAATTCCCTATATAAGTATTGAGTCCCTAAGTCCTCATCCCATCCGTTGGATGCGAGATGGATGAAGGGACGAGATTAATCACTATATTATTAAAAAAAAGAAAAAAAAGAAGATACTGCTTCCAACAAAATAGGAAGGAGAATATCATTCAGTAACGTATCATTCACATTCATTCAATCATTCACTCTCTCGTTCATTACTTTCTTCATTGTTCTTCATCGTTCTCTCGTTCATCAATTCAGTTTCCATTACTTTCTTCATCGCTCTCTCGCTCATTCAATCATTCATTCTTTCTTCGAAACCACACAATCAAGACCACATTCAATAAGTAATCGTCTTCATCGCGCTGCTGCATTATACGTTCGCTCAATCCGGCTTCTACTTTTCATTCAATGGCCGATATGCAAATCGTAGTAAACATAAACGGTGAGTATATACATTGTAGTTTATACTGGAATGTATATGGGAGTCATTGAGATGATACTAGATTACTAGTTTCTACTTTTCTACGATGAATTGCATATTCATCTGCGCACACGAAAAGATATTGGTTTATTTAAGTTCACATACTGTGTTACTTTAGTGTGGAGTGTCTGTTATTTTAGTGACAAACCTCTATTACTTTTATGGTATGTCACTTTAATTCATCGAAGATGTTACTTTGGTTTATAATGTCTGTTATTGTAAGGCATTAAAGAGTCATGGGGATATATTAAACCGCCATATTAAAATAATAATAAAAAAAGATCTTGTTTTCTATAATAGTGGGACGTGATTGTCCCAACAAAATAGGAAACAAATAAAAAGAATAACTGCACATTCAGAGAAATATACAGCTTTACTATCGTCCACGACTTCTAATCAAAATAACCTACAAATCAAAGTACACGAGTGCAGTCAACGAATTATAACAGACGTTAGGCCATTCATCTTCAATCTTGTGCCTCTGCAAAACATCTTCTTCTATGGCTGATATTTAACCTGTCAAACAAACAAACTGTAAGTTTTTTGTTAGTGATCTATACTGTACACACCATAAAAGCAATAAAAATGCTCCATATTATTAGATTTTACGCTCATTGTATGTAAACTGCATGTTATCACATACTTTTTAAATACGTGAATGAAATATACCTGGAGTTATTTTTGTGCACAATATTCGTTACTTTAATGCACACTAACCGTTACCGTGGAGACAGACATCTGTTACTTTATGTCTATTTTATACGGATCTTCTGTTAATTTAATTACCTCAATGCACTGGTTTGTTTTTCAGTTGACGCAGAAGCACACGAATGGTGCAGGGATGTAGGTGAGACTTTCACGCCATACGTAGGGCAGATATTCAAAGACCAAGAAGAAGCGGTAAACTTTTATAAAATCTACGCATTGGCCTACGGGTTTGATGTGAGGAGGTACACAACGAAAAGATGGCGGGGTGGTGAGATTAAATCAAAGCTGCTAGTATGTAATAGGCAGGGTTTTTACAAAAAAAATGTCAACGGAGATGTGGCATCCAAGGAGGCCACGTCGAAGGGGGAAGCAGTGGAGGGGAAGATAGAGGGAGTCGTTGTGGAGGAACCGAAAAAGAAAACAAAGGTCCGTCGTGTTGGCTGTATGGCAAGAATTAAATTGTTCAGCAAAGGCGGACCTTTAAAAATTGTTATCTTTCACAGCGGGCACAACCACGAGCTAATTTCACCAAAAGACATAGAATTCCATAATTTATCGAGAAACCTCACGAAGTACCACAAGCAAATGATCCTGAACAATTCATGGGTATGTGTTGAGTAGCTTCTTGCAGGTTCAATTATTTAAGTTCAGATCACTGTGTGTTTAGTTCACTACGCCATAGGTAATATTTGGTTACTCTAATGCACATTCTATGTTATTGTGGTTCATAAACTCCGTTACTTTAATGAATGTCGTCTTTTAATTAGCAATTTCTGGTTACTCAATCAACATGTTACTTTAATGACGTCTTACTGTTACTTCAACATTTGTCATACGTTACTTTAACCAACGAATTGTTGCAGCTGAAGATCGGTGCAACGCAGACGTACAAGATGTGTAAGGAGCAGGTTGAAGGGTTCGCAAACGTAGGTGCCAGCCTGGTCGACTTCAAGAACTTTGGAAGAGATATAAAGTGCTTCATCCATGAGAGGGACGGTCAGTTATTCATCGATCGTTTCAGGGGTATGGCGGACAATCGGAAAGGATTTTTTTTTATTACGACCTGGATGAGGATGGTAGTATGAGCAGGGTCTTTTGGGCTGACGGTGTTGCTAGGAGAAACTACAGGTTGTTTGGTGACGCAGTTTCGTTCGACCCAACATACGGGACGAATAAATATAAGATGATATTCACCCCATTTACCGGTGTCGATCACCACAAACGATCGGTGACTTTCGGTGGCGCTCTCATCGCGCACGAGGATGGGAATTTGTTCAAATGGTTGTTCGAACGATCCTGACGGCCATGGGCGGCAAGGAGCCTGACTACATCATCATCGATCAGGACCCTGGTATCATTGCATCGTTTGAGAAGATGTTTAAATCGGCGTGGCAATGATTTTGTATGTGGCATATAATGAATAAGGTACCCACTAAATACGGTGCCTCGCGGGCCGACTACCAGGAATTCCTGAAGAAATTGGATGCAATAGTGTAGGATGACGAGATCGATGCAGCGGAATTCGACGAGCGGTGGATGGAAATAATGGAGGAGCATGACATGGGGGATGTTCAGTGGTTCAAAACTGCATTTTCGATTAGGAAGCAGTGGGTCATGGCACACTGCAGGGATCTGAATATGGGAGGCTTAATGCGAACAACACAGAGATCGGAGAGCGAAAACAGTTTCTTCAAACGGTTTAAGAACCAGCATGGAACGTTTTTTGAATTCTGGATGCGGTTCGAGAGCGCCATGGATCAGCAAAGGTATACCCAGAAAAAGCTTGACAGCGAGAATATACAATCTCTGCCGAAGACAATGACCCACCTCTTGATAGAACAGCACGCAGCAAGGGTCTACACCCACGTGGTGTTTGATGAATTTCAAGAGAAGGTAAAGTGCTCAGTGGGGACGTGCAGTGTGAGAGGATTTGCTGAAAGGGATGGGGTTGAAGTAACTACAGTGAGGGACGCCACAAGGGGTAATGAATTTCTAGTCCACTACAAACAAGGTACGCAGTTGCCTGCTTGCTGTCTTCATTTATACGAGATTTATGAGTTAAAGTAACAGGATGAATGTATTAGAGTAACACAACTTATGAGTTAAAGTAATGCGGTTTGTAGGTTGTAGATCCAGCATAGAATGCTTTTGTCGTGAGGGATTTATGAGTTAAAGTAACAGAATTCATGTATTAAAGTAACAAATAGTATGAGTTAAAGTAACACGAACGGATTAAAGTAACACGTATTAAAGTAACACATGCATAAAAGTAACACATAGTCGTGAGGGATTTATGAGTTTGTGGGTTGTAGATCTGATAGTCTTAATGCTATACTAACCTCCTGCAGAAACGTCGGACGTCAACTGCACGTGTAAATTGTTTGAGACAAGGGGAATACTGTGTCGACACATAATTTGGATATATTCCTCGAAGGGCCTGACCAGCATACCCGATAACTGCGTTGCGAGAAGGTGGTCGAGGGATGCTCTGCGCAATTTTTCGTGGTTTTGATGACATTGTGGAAGGCGATGAAATTGACATCATAGACGAAAAGCAGATAGAGATGTCTAAACTGTGGTCGGAAGTTCATGAGACGATGGGTATTCTACGGTCTGCTAATAAAGAAGATGTGGAGAACATGTGCACTTTGATCCGCGAATCCGGGATGAAGCTTAAGCCGATTGGGGGTAGCGAGACATTGAATAAAACCCAGGAATTGGAAGAGATGCTAGGATGTACGTCAACAGCAGAGATAACGATACTCCCGCCGAAGATTTCCAAGACAAAAGGAAGCGGCAAGAGGTTGTTATCGAGCAAAGCGAAATCTGTTGCACTTGCAAAGAAGCCGAAGCGCATGTGCAACAATTTAAGCAGATGGCGCACCACGACAAGAGGAATTGGCCCAATCCTTTTGCAGCACGGCCGCCACCGACTGTCGAACCATCTGACGATGAATCAGAAGCAGAGTCAGAATCAGAAGATGAGGACGAGGAGGAGGAGGATGTAGAAGATGAACTAGTATTCTGATCATGGAAATATGCTTCTTTAGAGTAACATAGCTTATTCTGTACAGTAACAGATTGAATGAATTACAATAACACTTTTTTTAAGAGTACATTGAATTACAGATATTCATTCCTTTGTGAATTATTCATTAAAATAACACACATTATTAATTAAAGTAACGTGCTAGATGAGTTAGAGTAACACGGAATATCATTTTTAAAGTGTTGATCGAATTGCAGATAATCATTCCTTGGATGATATCTTATTTTACTAGAGTAAGACTCGGTTAAAATAATTAACATAATGTCAACTATTTGTTTGTGGAGTGCTCAATAAAGAAGGCGTTACTATTTTGTTTAATTGGACATCCTATGTTAAATTAAGAAACTATGATGTAGCGTGCAAGATATTAGAGTTAAAGTAACACATGACATTAATTGAAGTAACAGACTACACAAGTTAGAGTAACAAAGTTTGAGGAATATAATATACATTGAAATATGGCAGAATGACAGTAATTGTTTTCCTGACAACATAATTTGTCAGCCTTGTACAAAACGATGCTTAGTATTTTTGTTAGACGAAAAGTTCCAACGAAAGACGGGTTACTGTTTCCGGCCCTTTCCTCGCTTAGCTTTCGCTTCTTCAATTAATTTTTGCCTAGCTGCTGCAAACTTTTTCACAGCACCAATCAGCCGCTTTCGAACGCTATTCAGATCTGCTAGGAGAAGAGTGGCGGCAAGCTGGACCACCAGGTATCTTCTGTTAACCTTCCTGCCGAGGTCTTCGTGACGAAAATCACGTCCCTCGTACAATAACATGAGCATCAGAAGAAAAATCACTGACTCATCCTTGTTGGGGACTTTGTCCTGCCAATCAAGCTTAATCGGGCGGAACCTGTACGACACAATTTCCTCCCCACGAGCAACTTTATAATGGTCAAGGAAATCACTCATATTCGCGACCTGAATATCATTGATGATAATAGTCAAGGAAATACGCACATGATTGTGATTAAAAACTTATGAAATGAAGAATAGAGAGGCTCACAATTGTCCTGATGGCTGCAAAGACGGCTGTATCTCTGATTGTTGTGTAGCGACGATGGTCGAGGAGATCGACTGTCTTTTTCTTTCGGTTGACGACTACGCAGCAGAAGTACCCGTCAATGTTGATGGGCACAAAGATCAATTCAGCGTCCAGCTGCAACGTACCACCACAATTACTCATGAAAATATGTCGTTGGTCCATCAAGGCGTCTGTATTCTGAGTGGACGCATTGTCCGGATCTTCGGCAATAATCCTCATTATCGCATCCTGTAAAAAAGATGGGATGGTGTGAAAATTTAATGTCAATACAAAGTAATTAGTTGGTGTCCTTGTGGTGTAGTGATCCTTCTGTTACTTTAACAAATAACTGACGTTACTTTGGTGAACAATATGTGTTACTTTAATTCATGAGTTCCGTTACTTTAACCTGTATCATCTACATTATTGTTCCAACATATATGATGTTACTTTAATTCATACCATTTGTTACTTTAGTTGAGATTATCTGTTACTTTAGTGTCCACCCTCTTTTCACTACACATTATGTCAAATGATTATACATTCCATGCACTATTAATCTAGTACATACCGTTTGTCGCAGACCAAAGAACGCCATCTTCGAAGAATTACCCGACCCGATCCCGTTTGCGGCGAGGCTGTTCATAAGCATTGACCAGCACTGGACAACAGATGACGGCATGTCAGTACCCGGGAGCATGGACATCACATCATCCCGGGTCATTACAGCCAACGATGAATACTCCGCAACCATTTTGTTGTATTCAGAACAGATCAGTAGGCATTGCGACCAACAGTATTGTTCACAATATATTCACAATATGTGAACACTAATATGTGTAGTGACAAGAATTTAAACAACAATATATTCACAATATGTGTAGTGTTCGCCTAATTACCTGGCGTTGTAGCTGCTGTGCCAACGATGATTTTTGTGAGGAATCTGACATCAAGTTGTATTTTCAAATGCCGCGTTAGATATTTATGGCTCGGAAATGCCTTTGACCGGGGATTGACCCGGTCGCTAAAAGACAGTTTTGCCCTTGGTGACGGTTTTGACCCAAATTAGTCTCATTTGACTGGAAATGACCCACTGGGCCTGAATTTGAGGTCGGCTTGGTGAGATTTTTACTCCGCTAAAAGCTCGTGCCGACTACTATTGATTGCGAGTCCAAAATCGAGTGTATTAAGTCATGTTTACGTCTGATCATCATCGGGTGTTTTTGGGAAACTGCTATAGACACCTGGTGGTCAAAATGTGGGTGTCTAAAGAGCCCCCACTCTGACTGAGGCTTGGACAAGGCGAAAGTCAGAGTAGCTACCAGGCCAATCGAATATTAAGACCTGGCAGACTTCTGATCGGGTCGTTTATAGTCCATTAGACTTGCGTAAAAGGGCTCCCCAGCCATAAGATAGAAATCATACCTGAGTTAATGCTAATAGCTCCGTGGGGACTTGCCTAAGAAACCTTGGGTGTGCCCGTTTGCAGACACATCCCATCTTGGAGCTACGCGGAAGCTTGCCTAGGAAGCTGTGGGTGTGTCTGTTTGCAGACACATCCCGATTCAGAATTATGGGGGAGCTTGCATAGGAAGCTAAGGGTATGTTCGTTCGCAACACAACCCGATTCAGAATTACGCGGGAGCCTGCATAGGAAGCTATGGTTGTGTCCGTTCGCAGACACATCCCGATTCTTTAGTAGAAATGTCGCCTGTGCTTTCCACTGGGGAGTTTTTGCGAGGAGACTTCCTTCTCGAGTCTGGGTGTACCTGTATGATGCCGACACATAGAAATTCATATGTAACGTTTAGGCGAAACACCGACTCACGCTTGGGAAGTAAAAGATTGATGCTCCTTTGGGAAGCACAAGCTGGTACCTGAAATGTTAGATGTATAGGCAGAAATAGCAAATATAGCAGATAACATCTATAGACTGACTTGCGCTGGGGAAATGATTTTTGTTTCATTTTGAAATCGAAGTCCTAAAAGCAACTCACGTGCTAGGAGATAAGTTTTCAAAATTGAAAAGGGTAGAAAAGAAATTTGCAGTTTAAATAGACTGAAATTTGACCTTGTCGAAAAGGATTTTTTCAAATGGCTAAATTTTGCAAGTTTTAAAGTGGGAATTTGAAGAGAGAGGCCTACCGACAGACTCAACTCTGGACGTGACCGGACGAGTTGACAGACATGACTGGACTCTCGAGGGGCTGGACCGTGACTTGGTAGGGGGTGGGCCACCTAACAAGACTCTTAAGTTGCGCTATTCCGTAGCCTAGGCGAGTGGCAACACGGTTGTACATCGAAATGGGAAGGATGCGTTATACGGGGTCGCAGTAGTCAGTAATGGGACTGTAATGATAGGACTTAGTAGTAGCAATGTTTTGGTCTGGTGCTCGTTTGGATCTTTTTTGGGGTTTCGGGGTATATTCCCAAAGTAGGTGTTGTTTCGAGTCTCTGACAGATTCTTGTCTTCGACTGGGCCGGGTACTAGGACACACTATAGAAATGAGGCTAGATTTGAAAGTTATTTGGATTATGTGAGCGGATGGAGAACTTCTGGCTAAAAGAAGACCCCAGGACGACAAAGCTAGCTATTGAGAACATGACAGTGTCGTGATAGGAAAGATGGTGCTTTTTGAATGTGTCAATATGGGTGGTTGTGCCCTTGTTGAAAGGCTGCCAACATATTCACGTGTAGTGAAATCAAACCGAGCCGTAGTTCAGTGGATTGGAAGATATGTTATGATGCCTAGTCTATTAGGGCTTTGTGTGTAACTAGCCATAGCGATGGTGTAGGCTAGTTGCATTACCAATGATGTCTAGATCAAAAGGCTAGAATTGTTAGGATGTTGGTCCTGTGACTGTGAGCGTTCTCCGGGGTAGCCCCCAGAGGTGGTGCGAACTATTTGGGCATGTTCTATGCCGACTGCAAGTTGAGTTCCCGTGTTTGGGCTGGTAACTGGTTTGGATAATTTTCGAAATGTGGTGCTAGGTCGTAAGTGGCTTTGATGTTTTGAAATCTGGAGCTCGATTTTGTGGAGCTAAGGCTTCGAGGGTAAGGTATTGCAATGTGGTAGGAAATGGGGAAGTCGAGTAAAACTGACCCGAACTTCGATCGGGGTAGGCTTGATAATGCGGGATCTGATTTCCATGTCTGGCCCTAATGGTTAGGGGTATCTTATGGAGCTTGAATCCTCAAAATTCCGGGCTGTCTCTAGCCTAGGTCTCGAGAATGTCTTGAGGGTTGTAATGTGGGAAGGCTAAATGTGGTCTTAGCTGACCAACCTGACTATCTCTCCCCTATCGGATAGTATGGGTAGGTGTGGACATGACATAGGTCCACCCCGACGCGGCCACGCGCGGGTTTGGGTAGGCGAATGAATCTCCATATGAGAATGGATCGAATTGAAATTTAGGTCGAAGTGGAGTCGCCACCAAATTTTGTGGTTATTCGGAACCATTCGAGCCCACTCTATGTCGTAGTGGTCCGTACACAAAATACGACCCATTTCCGATGTCAGAGTTTATTTGGCTCGTCTCTTTGCATTTGATACCGATACCGACATTATCGGATATCGTGTATTGAATGACTCTCGTGCGCCAATGGTTTCGGGCATCCGGAAACCGAGATTCTGAGTAAGGGGTGAGGGTACGTGTTGGGAAGCCCACAAAGGACACCCAACCCCGCCCGCACATTAGCGGCCTCTACTAAGAATTCGAATGACTTTCCAATACGCGCGTTAGTAAAACGGGAAAAAATGCTTATGCAAACATTGTTTTTCCTAGGCATGTGAATGAAATTGAAAAGTGGGTTTCTATGTCAATTTAATGCAATTAATTCTACGTCAAAGTGGAATTTTAGCATGCGGGTTCATTTAGTACAATAAACGAACAAAAAATTAAATTGACAAAAGAAATAACAAACGCGTTAGTAACGACGTAATGATTCAACGAATAATAACGGTTTGTGCAAATATGAGATGCGATGAAAAGGATGCGAATATGAGATGCATGGTTTGAAAAGGTAGTAGTACACATGATTAATTAAACGCGTGTTGACATAAATCGCAAATTACTATCGGGTTTTGAAAATAGAATAATGTACAATTTATTGTGTAAATTGTTATGGGTTATTCGATCGAGTGGTCGATGGACTCGATCGAGTGGACCTGTAAAAGACGATTCTGTTTCGTGCTACAGACCGTACTCGGCCGAGTTACTGACCAACTCGGTCGAGTACATGGCCACTCGACCGAGTCACTGTGAGACTCGATCGAGTGGGGGTCGTAATGAGCATTCTGATCCGGTTTTGAGGTGCCACTCGACCGAGTGGGCTAGGCACTCGGTCGAGTGCCCTCTGTACGAACTTGGTTCGTTTGCAATTTAATTGTTGTTTTTGAAATTGCTTTTGATTTTTGATAATTCGACGGTTTCACCGAATCGGACATAAATATTGCACAATTTATGTTCGACTTGGTTTTTTGTTGATCGCGAATTTTGTTGAACCGGATATAAATATTGTTGAATTTATACCCGATTCTAATTTTGAATACTCGTTGTATCCCATATTCGATTATTTGAATCGATATGGAACATTAGAGTGAAATATAAAAAAAGATAAATTGATTTTAGTCGCTTTTAAATTAATTATCGTGATATGAACAAATCCCGTTAATTAATTCATACGACTTGATTGTTAGATTCGATATCCAATTATGGAATTGGTATCGAATCTAAATTCGACGCTTTACTTGAATAAAAACTTGATTCCCTCGACTTTTCCGACATCGAAATAAATCTCTAGGGATTGTGATGTCGTATCCGTGTCAACGGGTTTCGACCCTTATTAAAATTAATTTTAAAGAAATTGATGGATGCAAGATTAATGATGATGATGACGAGAAATAATAACGAATTGTTGTTTAAGTTAATTTATCTCAATAATCAAATAGTCGGGGTATCGGGATAAGCGACCAACGACGCGTGTGCAGTACACTTGTATATGCGGTTTTCCTTATCCCGGTATCCTTCTTATTCGACACAAATCGATAAATATTTTAATGCTTTGATATTAGTAGTACTATCGATATTATGACGCAACGAAAATAAGTAAAAAAACGAAAGAAGACGAAGAAAAAGGGACGGACGGCGAAGAGAAAAAGGAAAGGAAAGAGAGGGTTTTGACACCCTCAACCTACATGTTCTTGTCTTGGTGCGGACTCGTAACCGTGGCTTCTACACAAGAGTCTTCGAGGTTTTACGTATGTTAAGTTATGGTGGCTCGGGATCGATTCCTAAACTAGGTTTAGGGTTTTGCTAGTGTCGAATTGCTAGGGTTTGATTAGGGTTTGTAAAAAGATGTAGTATGTGTGTGTAGGGTTGCTCTAGGGTTTGTAAAAGTTGTGAAAAAGTTGTCAAAGAGTTGTGTAATGTTTTGCATGGGGGTTGCTTATATAGGCAAGGCTAGGGCACCCGAATTAGGGTTACTCGACTGAGTAAAGGGCTAACTCGGTTGAGTGGCCCGTGAAGCCTGCAGCCGGGCTCAAAACAAGCTCACTCGATCGAGTGGGTGGGTCACTCGATCGAGTGGCCCAGTCGGGTTGCACGGGTCCATTGTTTTGGACCTTGACTTTGGGTGTTTGATGGGTTTTGTATTTGACTTGGACTTTTGATGGTTGTATGGCTATTTTTGTGTGTCTCGGAAACGACTTTGACCGGGGTTGATCCAATCGCAAATAGTCAGTTTTAATTCTGGTGTCGGTTTCGGCCCAAATTAGTCTTGTTTGACTCGGAATGATCCACTGGGCCTGGATTTGAGGTTGTTTTTGTGAGATTTGTACTCTGTAAGTGTGTTAGCCAACGATTAATGGATTCGAGCCCGTATCCGAGCGCATAGAAACACGAGCGTCCGATCAGCATCGGGTGTTTTTTGGAAACTGCCATAGACACCTGGCAGTCAAAATGCGGGTGTCTACAGAGCCCTCACTCTGACTGAGGCTTGCACAAGGCGAAAGTCAGAGTAGCTACCAAGCCCGTTAAGACCTGGTAGACTTCCGTTCGGGTTGTTTATAGTCCATTAGACTCGCGTGAAGGGCTCGCCGGCCATAAGATAGGAATCATACCTGTGCTGATGATAATACTCCGTGGGACATTTGGGCTTGTCGCATAAGCCCTGGGTGTGCCTGTGTGTTGGTTCATCCCGTGCTGTCCCGGAAAATGCTGCTGGGGAGATTTGATGACTTGCATGTATTTGCTTGAGTCGTACCTGTATAAGTCACATAGAATGCATGCAACACGTAGGTAGTAAAATGACTCGTGCTGGGGGAAAATGAATTTTTGAAGTTTTTGAAATTTTGAATTTGAAATCCTGAAAGCAATCACGAGCTAGGTTTTCAAAATGGAAAGGGGTAGAAAAGAAATTCGCAGTTTAAATAGACTGAAATCTGACCTTGTCGAAAAGGATCTTTTTTCAAATGGCTAAATTTTGCAAATTTCAAAGTAGAATCTGAAGAGAGAGGCCTACTGACAGACTCGACTCTGGACGTGACCGGACGAGTTGACAGACACGACTGGACTCTCGAGGGGTTGGACCGTGACTCGTTAGGGGTGTGGGCCGCCTAACAAGACTCTTAAGTCGCGCTATCCCATAGCCTAGGCGAGTGGCAACACGGTCGCACATCGAAATGGGATAGATATGCTATGGGGGGATTGCAGTAGCCTTTAATGAGACTGTTTTAGTCTGGTGCCCTTCTGGATTTCCTATTTTAGGATACATTTCCAAAGTGGGTATTGCCTCGAGTCCTGACAGATTCTTGTCTTCGATTGAGCCGAGTACTAGGACACACTACAGATGGGAGGCTAGATTTTTTTTGGATTTTGTCTGGATTTTGTGAGTGGATGGAGAACTTCTGCCTAGGAGAAGCCCCCGGGACAACAAAGCTAGCTGTTGAGAACACGATGGTGTCGTGACCGGAATAATGACGCTTTTTGAATGTGTGTCAATGTGGGTGGTTGTGCCTCTGTTGAAAGACTGCCTACGTATTCACGGGTGGTGAAATCAAACCAAGCCGTAGTTCAGTGAATTAAGAGATATATTATGGTGCCTAAGCTAATAGGACTTTGTGTGTAACTAGCCATAGCGATGGTGTAGGCTAGGTCCATTCCCAGTGATGTCTTGATCAAAGGGCTTCAATGATTAGGATATTAATCCTGTGACTGTGAGCGTTCTCCGGGGTAGCCCCCAGAGATGGTGTGAACTATTTGGGCATGTTCTATGCCGACTACAAGTTGAGTTCCCGTGTTCGGGATTGGTAACTGGTTTGGATGGGATTTTAACGAGTTTTGTTCTCGGGATTTTAACGAGTTTTATTCTCGGGAGTTGATGTATTTGGGGATGTGGTGCTAGGAAGTAAATGGCCTTGATGACTCTAAATCTGGAGCTCGGTTCTGTGGAGCTAAAGCTTCGAGAGCCGGTTTGATAATGAGGTAAATGGCCTTGATGACTCGAAATCTGGAGCTCGGTTCTGTGGAGCTAAGGCTTCGAGAGCCGGTTTGATAATGAAGTAAATGGCCTTGACGACTCGAAATCTGGAGCTCGGTTCTGTGGAGCTAAGGCTTCGAGAGCCGGTTTGACAATGAAGTAAATTGCCTTGATAACTCGAAATCTGGAGCTCGGTTCTGTGGAGCTAAAGCTTCGAGAGCCAGTTTGATAATGCGGGATCTGGTTTGATGTCTGGCCCTAATTGTTAGGGGTATGCTATTGAGCTTGAATCCTCAAAATTCCGGGCTGTCTCTGGCCTGGGTCTCGGGAAGGTCTTGAGGGTTGTAATGTGGGAAGGCTGAGTGTAGTGTTAGCTGACCAGCTTGATTGTCACTTCCCCTATTGGATGGCATTGATAATTTTGAATTTGACCGTACCCCGGTCAAAGGATTTTCATTAGAGTATTTGATTTTTTGCTTTTTTGATTGACCTTGCGGTCATGAGGTTTTGATAATTTTGACCGTACCTTGGTCGTGGGGCTTTCACTTGAATTGACCGTTGACCACGGTCATGGGTATTCTGAATTTTTTGATGATGGCCTGCTTTTTGTTTTGGCCCTTTTGCTTTTTTTCATTTTTTTCATGGACTTTCGATTATTCTTTTTTTTTTTTGTCCAGTTTTCTTTTTTTGATGGCCTTCTTTTGCTTTGGCCCTTTCTGTTCTTTTTTTTTTTTTTTTTTTTTTTTTTGACTTTTGCCGGTCAGACTAACACCTAAGGTAGGGATTGGTCAGTCTTATTGGAGGGGTGTTTTATTGTGGGAAATGGGCTTGCCTCCCGTCTTGAACCCAAACTAGGAGATTACCTAGATTTGTCATAGGATTCGATACCGCTCCTGCTACGGGTAGTTATGTGGCTTTTTATACCAGACACGGAATAGGTAAAAAGAAAACACGGGCTCGGTTTCCTGAATTCATTATAGATGTGCCTATAATAGTCACGTGCGCGTGCTCACAGTGTATGATGGTGTTCATCATGTTCTCGGAAACACATAAGGAAAGTATATATGAGAAAGAATATTGAAAGCTGACTTTATTGAATTTTGAAAAAAGAGGACAGAATACAACTGACTCTGACTCTGTCTTTGACTTTGACTTTGGAATAGAACCACCTAGACTCACTCTCAGACTCGGACTCAAATCAAATCCGGGATCTTGGATGATGTTGTCATTAGTCGTCGGCTTCTAAGGAATCGAGTTGATGTCCAGTATAGCCTTCACTAGAAGCTTCGCCCAGATCTTCATTATATCGAAGATCGTCTTCAATTCTAATGCCCATTTCGGTAAGTACGGCAAAGTTTGAAATGCCGGCATACCTAAGATGGACGCGGTAAGAAGGTAGGAGGTTGTTGATGAATGCCTCCACTAGTGTCTTCTCGTTGGGCTTGTCTACCAACTTTACACTCTCGGCCCTCCATCTTTGAAGATATTTAGTGAACCCTTCTTTGGGATCTTGGGCCATGACTTCCAGAGTACGCATTGTAGTCTGGATGTCGATATTATCGGCGTAGTTCCGAGCGAACTCTGTTGCCACGTCATCCCAAGTCGGGTATTTCTTGGAATCGAGCCTGTAGTACCAGGCTTTGGGGTGCTTCTGGAGGGAGGAAGGGAATAAGTGCTTAAACATGGTGGACTTTACCCCTTGGACCGCCATGAAATCTTTGAAAGCCCGGATGTGATGGACCGGGTCTCCAGTACCCTCAAACATTGAAATTCCCGTAAGGTTGAGGTTGGCAGGTAGCTCGTCATTCAAAGGTAAGTAGGAACGAGCATTTTCAGTGTGGATTGAATTGTTCGTCGACAGATGAACCTGTTCTTCGAGCCTGCGAACAGCGCTGATTAGCTCAGCTATGGGCCCAGTGGGCTCAGATCCCTCAACTGGGGCCGTTTTCTCCACGGTGCTTAGGCGGGTGGATAAAGTTGCTTGGTTAGCCTGGATGGCGGCCAGTTGAGTCTCAATCTTTGCCAGAGCATTTTTCAAATCGTCCATTTTGCGTTGGTATCTGGTTTCGGGTGGCCTGTCTGTAAGAACACCACGTAATCAGAAAAGTTGCTTCGGAACTCCAACTCACCAAGGCATAGGAAATAGCGCAGGAGGAGAGACGACTCTAGTTTGACTCGGGTTAGACTCCCCTAAGACAAATGTGTAGGGTACGATTCTCGGAGTGACTGTGATTAATCACTCCGTCGGAGAATGGCCCCCCAATGTGAGACTAAGAACTCAGATGGTGTGGCATCTAAGTGACTTGAAGGTGGAGTACGTGAAACACGTGAAACACGTGTAAGACATGACCCTTAGGGCAACCGTGATTGATCGCCCTGCTAAGGGGTAGCCCCCGAGTGGGATTGACAATTTTGTTAATACTCGAGTGTTGGACGAGTGACCCTTAGACGTAAGGACCGTGAACCTTTTGTTATAGGGCTATGCCTTGTAAAAGGTTGACTCGGAAAAGACACCTAGACGGGTGACTTGTGAAAGGTGGGCCTCCCTTAGAATTCGGCATGTGGGCCGAGTCCTGTTCGAAGGAAGGTCCACGTGAGACATCCCCAGACTTTTAGACTCGAGTGTGTAGACGGGCCTTCCTTTGTAGGAGTATGTCCTACGTAGGTGGGCCTTGCCTTAGTCTAATAAGGCGGACTGGGATAGGGAAGAAACTCCCGATGTAAGATCGACAGAGTTTCGACGCTAAAGACCTTGACAACTTAAGACACGACCCAACACTGCTAAATATGGGAAGTCCTAAGGAGAAGGAGGTTTTGAAAATTGATTGTTTTTGAGAAGGGTCCGAGAAAACTCGGTTGAGGGCCCAAATTTCGAAGAAACGTAAAAGGGTGTTGGGCCACGGGTTTTGAAAGTTCGAAATGATTTTCGGGCAGCATACCGGCTAGAAAATAGGCTATTTTGAGTAAAATCATAAGTCCTAAATTCGGTATGTGTCCCGGGTTTTGAAATTGAATAGTTTGAAAAAGATGCAATCTTTGAAAAAAGACGGTTTTTGAAAACGACTCGGAAACCAAGTAGCACGTAGTCACACAAGCATTATAACGACGCCATGTATGCTCTATACTAAGTCTCGGTCGGTCTATAAGGGGTCTATACCAGTGTACATAGTCTAGACGTTGATCGGGACAGACTTCCTAAGTCGAGTTGATCTTAGAACATGCTGCGAAACCCACTCGAATCGACTATGGACACCTTTTGACATATCCATATTGGAGTACATCAACGGTATAGTGGGACGTCGGTCGCGAGTACCGGCCCGGGAAAATATGGGTTATGCATGAACCGTAGAACTAAAAGGCGTATTGTATTTGTCAAACGATTTCTATTCGAGTCTCACCCTGAGGATGCCGATGGTAAGTCACGCATCAGTTAATCCCCAGCGGAGTCGCCAAATTGTGGACATGACATAGGTCCACCCCGACGCGGTCACGCGCGGGTTTGGGTAGGCGAATGAATCTCCATATGAGAATGGATCGAATTGAAATTTAGGTCGAAGTGGAGTCGCCACCGAATTTTGTGGTTATTCGGAACCATTCGAGCCCACTCTATGTCGTAGTGGTCCGTACACAAAATACGGCCCATTTCCGATGTCAGAGTTTATTGGGCTCGTCCCTTTGCATTTGATACCGATACCGACATTATCGGATATCGTGTATTGAATGACTCTCGTGCGCCAACGGTTTCGGGCATCCGGAAACCGAGGTTCTGAGTAAGGGGTGAGGGTACGTGTTGGGAAGCCCACAAAGGACACCCAACCCCGCCCGCACATTAGCGGCCTCTACTAAGAATTCGAATGACTTTCCAATACGCGCGTTAGTAAAACGGGAAAAAATGCTTATGGAAACATTGTTTTTCCTAGGCATGTGAATGAAATTGAAAAGTGGGTTTCTATGTCAATTTAATGCAATTAATTCTACGTCAAAGTGGAATTTTAGCATGCGGGTTCATTTAGTGCAATAAACGAACAAAAAATTAAATTGACAAAAGAAATAACAAACGCGTTAGTAACGACGTAATGATTCAACGAATAATAACGGTTTGTGCAAATATGAGATGCGATGAAAAGGATTCGAATATGAGATGCATGGTTTGAAAAGGTAGTAGTACACATGATTAATTAAACGCGTGTTGACATAAATCGCAAATTACTACCGGGTTTTGAAAATAGAATAATGTACGATTTATTGTGTTAATCGTTATGGGTTACTCGATCGAGTGGTCGATGGACTCGATTGAGTGGACCTGTAAAAGACGATTCTGTTTCGTGCTACAGACCGTACTCGGCCGAGTTACTGACCAACTCGGTCGAGTACATGGCCACTCGACCGAGTCACTGTGAGACTCGATCGAGTGGGGGTCGTAATGAGCATTCTGATCCGGTTTTGAGGTGCCACTCGACCGAGTGGGCTAGGCACTCGGTCGAGTGCCCTCTGTACGAACTTGGTTCGTTTGCAATTTAATTGTTGTTTTTGAAATTGCTTTTGATTTTTGATAATTCGACGGTTTCACCGAATCGGACATAAATATTGCACAATTTATGTTCGACTTGGTTTTTTGTTGATCGCGAATTTTGTTGAACCGGATATAAATATTGTTGAATTTATACCCGATTCTAATTTTGAATACTCGTTGTATCCCATATTCGATTATTTGAATCGATATGGAACATTAGAGTGAAATATAAAAAAAGATAAATTGATTTTAGTCGCTTTTAAATTAATTATCGTGATATGAACAAATCCCGTTAATTAATTCATACGACTTGATTGTTAGATTCGATATCCAATTATGGAATTGGTATCGAATCTAAATTCGACGCTTTACTTGAATAAAAACTTGATTCCCTCGACTTTTCCGACATCGAAATAAATCTCTAGGGATTGTGATGTCGTATCCGTGTCAACGGGTTTCGACCCTTATTAAAATTAATTTTAAAGAAATTGATGGATGCAAGATTAATGATGATGATGACGAGAAATAATAACGAATTGTTGTTTAAGTTAATTTATCTCAATAATCAAATAGTCGGGGTATCGGGATAAGCGACCAACGACGCGTGTGCAGTACACTTGTATATGCGGTTTTCCTTATCCCGGTATCCTTCTTATTCGACACAAATCGATAAATATTTTAATGCTTTGATATTAGTAGTACTATCGATATTATGACGCAACGAAAATAAGTAAAAAAACGAAAGAAGACGAAGAAAAAGGGACGGACGGCGAAGAGAAAAAGGAAAGGAAAGAGAGGGTTTTGACACCCTCAACCTACATGTTCTTGTCTTGGTGCGGACTCGTAACCGTGGCTTCTACACAAGAGTCTTCGAGGTTTTACGTATGTTAAGTTATGGTGGCTCGGGATTGATTCCTAAAACTAGGTTTAGGGTTTTGCTAGTGTCGAATTGCTAGGGTTTGATTAGGGTTTGTAAAAAGATGTAGTATGTGTGTGTAGGGTTGCTCTAGGGTTTGTAAAAGTTGTGAAAAAGTTGTCAAAGAGTTGTGTAATGTTTTGCATGGGGGTTGCTTATATAGGCAAGGCTAGGGCACCCGAATTAGGGTTACTCGACTGAGTAAAGGGCTAACTCGGTTGAGTGGCCCGTGAAGCCTGCAGCCGGGCTCAAAACAAGCTCACTCGATCGAGTGGCCCAGTCGGGTTGCACGGGTCCATTGTTTTGGACCTTGACTTTGGGTGTTTGATGGGTTTTGTGTTTGACTTGGACTTTTGATGGTTGTATGGCTGTTTTTGTGTGTCTCGGAAACGACTTTGACCGGGGTTGATCCAATCGCAAAAAGTCAGTTTTAATTCCGGTGTCGGTTTCGGCCCAAATTAGTCTTGTTTGACTCGGAATGATCCACTGGGCCTGGATTTGAGGTTGTTTTTGTGAGATTTGTACTCTGTTAGTGTGTTAGCCAGCAATTAATGGATTCGAGCCCGTATCCGAGCGCGTAGAAACACGTTAGCGTCCGATCATCATCGGGTGTTTATTGGAAACTGCCATAGACACCTGGCAGTCAAAATGCGGGTGTCTACAATGGGCATTGATAATTTTTGAATTGACTGTACCCCGGTCAAAGGACTTTCACTTGGATTGACCGTTGACCACGGTCATGGGTTTTTGAATTCTTTTTTGATGATGGCCTGCTTTTTTGTTTTGGCCTTTTGCTTTTTTCTCTTGGACTTTTGATTTTTTTTTTTTGCTGTCCAGCTTTTTTCTCTTTTTCCTGTCGGTCAGACTAATACCCAAGGTAGTGAGTGGTTGATATTTTTGGATGGGTGTTTATTGTGGGAAATGGGCTTGCCTTCCGTCTTGAACCCAAACTAGGAGACTACTTAGATTTGTCATAGGATTCGATACCGCTCCTGCTAAGGGTAGTTATGTGGCTTTCTATGTCAGACATGGAACATGTAAAGGAAAAACATGGGTCTCAGTTTCCTGCAGTCATTATAGACGTGCGTATAATAGTCACGTGCTTGTGCTCACAGTGTATGATGGTGTTTATCATGTTCTCGGAAAACACATAAGGAAAGTATATATGGGGAATTAGAAAAGCTGATTTTATTGAAATGTGAAAAGAGGACAGAATACAACTGACTCTGACTCTGACTTTGGCTTTGAAAGAAATAGTACATCCTAGACTCGGACTCAGACTCGGACTTAAATCAAATCTGGACTCTCGGATGGTGTTGTTAGTAGTCGTCGACTTCTAAGGACTCAAGTGGATGTCCAGTATAGCCGTCAATAGAAGCTTCACCCAGATCTCCATTATGTCAAAGATCGTCTTCAATCCTAGTGCCCATTTCAGTAAGCACAGAAAAGTTTGAAATGCCGGCATACCTAAGATGGATGCGGTAGGAGGGTAGGAGGTTGTGTATGAATGCCTCCACTAGTGTCATCTCATTGGGCTTGTCTATCAGCTTAACACTCTCAGCCCGCCAATGTTGAAGGTATTTGGTGAAACCCTCTGTTGGATCTTGGGCCATGACTTCTAGGGTCCGCATGGTAGTCTTAAGTTCAGTATTATCAGAATAGTTTTTAGCGAACTTGGTTGCCACATCCTCCCAAGATGGGAATCTTTTTGCATTAAGCCTATAGAACCAGGCTTTTGGATATTTCCCGAGGGATGTGCCGAACAAATTGATGAAAATGTCGGCTTTGACCCCCTTAACTGCCATGAATTGTTTGAAAGCTCGGAGGTGTAATAATGGATCTTCCGTCCCTTCGAATATGGGTAACCCTTCTAAGTTGAGATACTTTGGTAGTTTCTCACTAATGGGTGTGTAGTCTAGGAAATTCTCCGTGTGGATAGTGTTGTTCGTTGACAAGTGGACCTGTTCCTCCAACTTACGGACGTCGTTGACCAGTTCAGCTAGGGGCCCGATGGTTTCGGTCCCAGCGCCATGAGTCCCTTGTTCTATGGCGCTCAAACGGGTAACAATAGTTATCTGGTCGGACTTGATAGCTATCAGATGGGTCTCGATCTTAGCCAGCGAGGCTGTCAAATTGTCCACAGCTTCTTGCATCTTTGGCTGGTATCTGGTTACCGGTGGCCTGTCTGTAAGAATACCGCGTAATCAAAAAACTGACCCAGATCCTGGAATCGAGATAGTACAGCCCGAGCAAGGAAAAGGACTAGATGAGAAAACAACTCGAGACCGACACCTAGACGGGTGACTCGTGGGTGGTGCAACTTCCTTAGGATTCGGCTGAGTAGGCCAAGTCCCGTTCGAAGGAAGGTCCAAGTGAGACTTCCCCAGACTTTGGACTCGAATGTGTGAACGGGCCTCCCTTGATAGGAGTACGTCCTACGTAGGTGGGTTGTGCCTTGACAAATAAGGCAGACTGGGATAGGGGGGAAACCCGTGAAGTAAAATCGACAGAGCTTCGACGCTAGAGACCCTCGACTTGACTCGAATAAGGATGACCTGTGATTAGGGAAGACCCTTAAGTTAAAGGTTTCTTAAATTGGAATGACTCGACTAACAGATTTGAAGTACGGGCAAAATTCCTTTAGGAAAGGTCGTGGGGACCGTCCTGCTAGAGGGAAAGATTGCGTGGAACTTGCTAGTTAGGACTTGAGTGTTTAGACGAACCTTCCATTACGAGTGTATGACTCGTGTTGGTTAGTTATGCCTTTAGAAAAAGGCGGACTAGGATGGGGAAGAAACCCGTGTTGTAGGATCGACGGAGTTTCGACGCTAATAGACCTTCGACAAATTATGAAAAGACCCGACACACAAATTACGGTAGGTCCAAGGACAAGAAGGGTTTTGAAAAATGATTGAATTTTGAAAATTGAGAGGATGGGCCTGAAATTGGCAGTGGGCCAATTAGGACCGGGTTTTTGAAAAGTTGAATATTTGGAATTTTGAAAATTTGAATATCGAAAAAAAAAAGAATTTCCGACAATTTGAAAATTGAAGATGAGATCCCGAAGATTTGAAAATCGAAAACGACATCTCGGAGATTTGAAAACCGAGAATGGCATCTCGGGGATTTGAAAATCGCGAATGGCATCACGAGGATTTGAAAATTGAAATTGAACTTTTGAAAATTCGAGAAAAACAAATCGGGACCGGAAATTTGGATAGCATGCCGGCTAGAAAATAGGCTTTTTTTAAGACAAATATTAAGTCTAAATTTTGGCAGCATTTCCAAGTTTTTTTGAAAATTGGATACTTTTGAAAGATGCATTTTTTAAATGACTGTTTTTGAAAAAAGGATGACATATAGATCAAGTAGCACGTAGTCATGGAAGCAGTATAACGACACCATGTATGCTCTTAAACTAAGTCTCGGTCGGTCGAAATAGGGTCTATACCAACAACGACGGCTTTCTCGTAAATCAGGACGGACTTCCTAAGCCGAATTGGCCTTAGAACATGCCGTGAAACCCATACGAGTTCGGTCATAGAAGTCTTTAGCGCACCCATTTAGGAATGCACCGCGGTATAGTGGGACGTCGGTCACAAGTAACTGGCCCGGGAAAGATTCGGGTCATGCATGAACCATCGAACTAAAATGCGTACATGCATTACTAATCAAACGATTTTCTTTCAAGTCTCACCCTGAGAATCCCGATGACAAGTGGTACATCAGGTATCCTCTGCGGAGTCGCCAAATTGTGGACATGACATAGGTCCACTTCGACGCGACCACGCGCGGGTTTGGGGCGGCGAATGAATCTCATGTGAGATGGATCTCGAATTGAAATTTAAATCAAAGTTGGAGTCGCCACCGAACTTTGTGGGAGTTCGGGCCCGTTCGGACCCACTCTATATCCTAGTGGGCCGTGCACATAGTACGGCCCATTTCGATTTCAGAGTTTATGGGGTTCGTCCCTTTGCATTGCGATATCGATACCGACATTCTCGGTAATCGTGTATTGAATTACTCTTGTATGCCAACGGTTTCGGACATCCGGAAACCATGGTTCTGAGTAAGGGGTGAGGATACGTGTTGGGAAGTTCACAAAGACACCCAATCCCGCCCGCACTTAGTGGCCTTTACTAAGATATCGTTCGTTGTTCGTGTACGCGCGTTAGTTTGACGGTTGAATGATATGCAAACAGCGTTTTGACTAAACATGTGAATTATGTTTAATTATGTCGTTTAATGCATCTAAGCTAACGTTAAAGTTATTTTAGCATGCGATGATTATTTTAGTTCAATAAAGTGTACTAACCCGTGAAAATTCACGGGGTTGAGGCGCTTTTTTTGACATTAGAACATATCGAAAAAAAATTAATAAGCAGCATAATAGAAAGATGTTATTGTGTGATACATTTGTGAAATTATTGAATTAGAGAATTAATATTTTTATGGTAGGATCGGTATCTACTTTTAAGAACTCATGTGGGTCCGTGGACACAGTACAAATTTGACTTGAAAAAACGAAAAAGTATACTTTATCTAGAATCAATAGTTTAGAGACGACTTGTTTTATGAAAAGTTTTATTGTGAATTACTTGAAAATGATTTTAAATACTGAACGACATATTTGGAGACCATTAACACGAAGAGTAAGAAAGTTGATCATGCTTCATTGTATAATTAAGGCGTCTTCCGTATCTTGTGCGAATCAAGTATTTGGAGACCCAATAACGTCGCTTACCCTGAACCCCCTCTTAGCCACCCTGATTGCATGATAAGGGCGTAATCTTTGTACAACTCCTCACTCAATGTGCCTAATTCTTCAATCGAAAGAAATTAGAATAATAAAAATAAAATTTTCTTTAGTGAGAATAAAATGTGCATTTGAGATGAAATTCTTATAACTCAAGATTTAAGACACATTTGATCAATCTCAGAACTCGAGACTTAATTTCAATATAACTTCTCAGTTTTTCTTCCACCTAACTGACCCATGACATAGAGATTTAACTAACACAATATGATCAAAAGATACTCCGATCAATTAATAAATAATAATATTATTATCAATTAATCAACAATAAGTAACTGAAATATTCAATTAAAATACAAAATCTACCGACGATTTAAGCTAAAAAAAATTTATTTAATAGTATAACATTATTTTTATACTCTTCAACTATCATATTCATATTTAAAAAATATTAAATTCATTTTTTTAATTATTTTATTATTAAATGGTAAAAAATACGGAGTACGTATTAAATTGAACAGTTGTTTATATTTTAATTTAAAATATTAACTATTTAATATAAATCCAAAGATAACTATACTATATAAATAAAAATATCTGATCAATTTTAATTTTCGTTGACCCAATGGGTCAAATTGCGATCCTAAAATATTATAATTACTTAATTTAGTATTTTTATTTCTACAACAACTTTTTTGTACCCTCTGTTAATTTTTTTAAACAGAGTGTAAAAGGTAAATGTATCATGTCCCGATACATATTGTCAGGCGATCTCCTGTAACCTTTTTTTGTTGGGTATATTTTATAGGAGCAGTATTCAACTATTCATGTACAAAATGAATTAGAAATAGAGTAGTGTAATACCCGTGAATAATCACAGGGTTTATATACAACTTTTTTTTGGACGATTTCGTTTAAGACATTTTAGATTTAGTAAGTGTCATAATCAAGAATGTCGGCCAAAGATTTACTTTTAATACACGTAAATTCTTTGAAATGATTTTTAGTTGTGCCTACTTTGTAAAACTACCCTATTTCCAAATAGTGGATTAAGAAGACGCCATCTCATTGTTAGTGGTGTCTTCTTTATTACATAAGAGATATACATTCGCTATTGATAAGAATAAGTGGATTGAGTGATTTTTTATTTAAAAGATTCAGTTCCATATCAACTTAAGTTATTAGGGTGTATATTTATTTTGTAACATCAGGCCCTATTCTGTAAAATAAAAATATAATATCCGGTAAATATTATTTTTCTTTTTGGTTATAATTTCACTATAAAAGAATCCAGACTGTTTCAAGTAACATTATCAGAAGGTATGTGTCAAATTAATTAGTGTTTTAAAGAATATATAAAAATTGACGGACAAAATAGCATTTGAAATAAACAGATTTTTTTTTTAAAAAGTCAGACCAGGAAAAATGTTTGCAAATATTAAAGGATACTGTAATAGATGCATTAGGGATTCATATTTTGAATCAAGGATTAATTTAGCTGGTATAATGTCCATGTTAATTCAGTGCGGAGATGGGATTGTGAAGAGGGATTGTCCAGCCCAAACTGTGCAACCCAAGACGTTGAATGCAACATATTATAGCTTGATTAGGAAGATTTTGCGTAATTACCTAAAATAACTCTGGATTAATGTGGGTGGAGTATTTCAGAATGGAGACCAATGAGCTGCGCCACCTCAGCTGCCTTGGTCTCTGTTTTAATAAATAAAGGATACTGTAATAGATGCATTAGAAATTCATATTTTGAATCAAGGATTAATTTAGCTGGTATAATGTCCATGTTAATTCAGTGCGGAGACGGGATTGTGAAGAGGGATTGTCCAGCCCAAACTGTGCAGCCTAAGACGTTGAATGCAACATATTATAGCTTGGTTAGGAAGATAGCTTGATTAGGACGATTTTGCGTAATTACCTAAAATAACTCTGGATTAATGTGGGTGGAGTATTTCAGAATGAAGACCAATGAGCTGCGCCACCTCAGCTGCCTTGGTCTCTTCTTTTTTTTTTTGATAAACTGTGATTTTATATATATCAGGACCAAAAAAATGGATTTACATGAGGAGATAATCAATCGTGCTGAACCGCAGGACTAATTAATCTGAGTTATATCACGGACCATTCAGACAGAAAAAATATAACATAGCTTAGAACCAATCACATCTTAGCCCAAGCATCATTGCTAGGCTCCTGCTCTTCACCTCCTTTCGTATCATATCAGCTAGTCGCTCAGGTCGAAGGAGAATACCATCTATTCTTGCTTTATTCCATTGAATCCATAAATGATAAAAACAAGCAGCCAAAATCATTGCATCCAGTTTCCACTTTGGGCTGTCCCTTTTAGTTTCAATCAGGATATTCACCTCAGGGACTCGTTCATACCACAGCTCGATCATCTCCTTCACACTCCTGCAATACGAGCAATCAAAGTATAAATGCTCAATCATTTCAATGGAATTCCCACATAGACAACATACGTTATCTTGGGAACAACCAATATTTAACAATTTTGCCTTAACATTCATGCCTCCCATCATGGCCATCCACATGACCATTGAGTGCTTTGGTATATTCCAATTGGACCAAACAATCTCCTTCCAATGACATTCAGGGCGCTTCACTCTCATCCATTCATAACATCTCTTATCGAGAATTTGTTTGATCCGCTCCAAGCATTATTCATATATGCTATCTTCACCTTCTCTTTAACCTTGCACAAGTTTCTCCATGACCAGTTATCGGTGAGTTTTGGGCAATAACTGTCCCAATCTGCCCCTCTGAGATATACATGATTAATCCACCTGATCCAGAGTTTATCAGGTTGAGTATATACCCAATCCATAAGTTTTGCAATTGCTGCTTGGTTCCAAGTATTCGGATTTTTTACATTCAGTCCACCTTCAATTCGCGGAACAATGATCCTCTCCCATGCTACAAGCAGAGTTCGTTGGTAATCTGAGCCACCCGACCATAAAAAATTCCGACATATCGCTTCAATTCTCTTAATAACACTAGCAGGAAGAACAAAAATTGATGCCCAGTAGGAATACATCGTTTTTAGGACATAATTTATGAGCGTTATTCTCCCTGCATATGACAATTTTCGGGCACCCAAGCTTTGAATTCTTGTAGCCATCTTATCAGCTACCAGTTTACACTCGTTTTTAGTCAATCTCCCCGCCTTGAATGGTATTCCTAAGTATCTAAAGGGCATACTTCCTTCAGAGAATCCCGTCATAGAAAGTATGTCGCGTTTAAGGTCATCAGTCATAACATTGAGGTACACCTCTGATTTACCCGCATTCTTCTGTAGTCTCGTCGTGCTAGAAAACGTGTTAAACGCTATCATTAGTAGGAAAATCGATTGGGCATTACCCTTGCAGAACATAAGTAGATCATCGGCAAACATCAAGTGAGTTAGCCGGCTTTCCTTACAAAGCGGGTGATATTTAAAGCTCTAATCCTTCGCAGCATATTTCAGGGTACGGGACAAGGAATCCATGCAAAGAGTGAAGAGAAGAGGGGACATAGGATCGCCTTGTCTTAACCCTTACGCACCCTTAAAGAAACCAAACAAATTTCCGTTTAAGGATAAGGAAAAGGAGGTGGAGGAAACACACTCCATTACAATATTTATGAAGCGTTCAGGAAATTTGAGGGCATGCATGATCTGCTTAATAAACTCCCATTCTACCGAGTCATAGGCTTTTTGTAAGTCGATTTTGAACAGGCATCTAGCAGAGGTACTTTCTCTCTCATACATCTTGACTAGGTCCTGACAAATAAGGATATTTTCAATTCTTGATCGCCCTTGTACAAAAGCTCCTTGCGTATCATCAATTAAATCCGGTAAAACACCAGCAAGTCTGTTGCAAATCAGCTTAGAAATAATCTTGTATACAGTATTACAGTAGGCAATAGGCCGAAATTGAGCAGCAGAGACCGGTCTCTCCAATTTAGGGATAAGAGCAAGCGTAGTCGAATTTATTTGTTTGAGCAAGTGTCCAGTATTGAAAAAATCCAATACTGCAGCACAAATTTGATCCTCCACAATCTCCCAAGAGTCTGTAAAAAAACCGCTCGAGAACCCATCAGGACCTGAGGCTTTATCAGCTGCCTTGGTCTCTGTTTTAATAAATAAAGGATAATTTTAATATAATTACTCATTAGTATTGTCATTCTCACTTTTTGAGATAATCACTTGTTTCCTCAATATTGCCAAATATATGACTAAATATATTGAACTATATCATCTTATCAAAGTTTTTTTCCTAAAGATTTTATGGTTTAATTTTTACTCCGTATAATTTTTTAACCAATAATACGAGTATATTTTTGTAAGAATTAGAAGGACCACGTCGAAAATGAGATGAAGATGAAGAGTTTTAGTTAGGTGGGTGAGTTTGAATGAAAAAATTGGATGTGATGAAACATAATCAAGTGAGTTAGGTGGTTGGAGAGATAATTAAGGGAGGAGAGAGGATTTTATTATATATTTTCCAAAATATGTTATATATTACCTTAATTACTAGACTCAATCACCACCATCCATACCATCTAAATCAATGGCTCTAAATAGGACTTATGCACTCAAAAAGAAAAAGAGGACTCGCTTGATCTTTACTATATATATATATATATATATATATATATATATATATATATATATATATATATATAGATGAGTTCTAATGAGTCCCTATATATGTGTTGAGTCCTTGAGTCCTCATCCCATCCGTTGGATGGGAGATGGGTCAAGGGACGAGATAAAATCACTGATTTAATAAAAAAAAAAAAAGATACTGCATCCAACAAAATAGGAAGGTGAATATTTCAGTAACGTATCAATCTCATTCATTCAATCATTCATTCTCTCTTTCATCAATTACGTTTCCGCCAACTTCTTCTTCATCGTTCTCTCGCTCATTCAATCATTCATTCTTCAGAAATACCTTCAATCATTCATCATCTTCAACGCGCCGCTGCCATTGATTTCAATACGACACAATCATTAACACATTCAGTGAATAATTGTCTTCATCGCGCTGCTTTTCATTCAATCCGGCTTCTACTTTTATTCATTCAATAACACATACAGTGACACAATCAATGGCTGATATGCAAATCGTGGAAGTTACAAACTGTGAGTATATATTGTAGTTTCTACTTTTCTACGTTCAACTATAGTAATGCTGCATATTAATCGCATGATGTCTGCGCACAGAAAAGGTATTTGGTTATTTCAGTTCAGGTAATGTGTTACTTTAGTGTAGAATGTCCGTTATTTTAATGACAAACTTCTGTTACTTTTATGATACGTTACTTTAATTAAACGAAGATGTTACTTTACTTCTTAACGTCTGTTATTGTAACGCATTAGTGAGTCATGGGGATATTTGAAACCGACATTTCTAAATAATAATAAAAAAGATATTCTTTCCTATAATAGTGGGAGTCTACTACTTTTATGCTCTGTTACTTTAATACATATAATTTGTTACTTTAGCTCTTAACATCTGTTATTGTAGCGCATTTGATAGTCATTGGAATATATGAAACTGCCGTATTAAAATAATGATTAAAAAAGATATTGTCCCCTATAATAGTGGGACGTGATTGCCAACAAATTAGGAAACAAAATAAAAAAGAGTAACTGCTCATTCAAAGAAATATACTGCTTCACTATCGTCAACGACTTCAAATCAAAATAACCTACAATAAAAGTACACGAGTTCAGTCAACGAATTATAATAGACGTTAGGTCATTCATCTTCTACGTTGTGTCGCTGCAACATCTACTTCTATGGCCGATAATCAACCCGTCAAACAAACAAACTGTAAGTTTTTTGTCTGTGATTTATACTATAGACACCATAGAGGCAATTACAAATCTATATTTTATTATATTTTACGCTCATTGTATTTAAACTGCATGTTATCACATACTTTTTAAATACGTGAATGAGATATACCTGGAGTTATTTTTGTGCACAATATTCGTTACTTTAATGCACACTAACCGTTACCGTGGAGACAGACATCTGTTACTTTATGTCTATTTTATACACATCTTCTACTAATCTAATTACCTCACTGCACTGGTTTGTTTTTCAGTTGACGCAGAAGCACACGAATGGTGCAGGGATGTAGGTGAGACTTTCACGCCATACGTAGGGCATATATTCAAAGACCAGGAAGAAGTGGTAACCTTTTATAAAATCTACGCATTGGCCTGCGGGTTTGATGTGAGGAGGTACACAATGAAAAGATGGCGGGGTGGTGAGATTAAATCAAAGCTGCTAGTATGCAACAGGCAGGGTTTTTACAAAAAAAAAAAAAAAAAAAAAAAGTCAACGGAGATGAGGCATCCAAGGAGGGCACGTCGAAGGGGGAAGCAGTGGAGGGGAAGACAGAGGGAGTCACTGTGGAGGAACCAAAAAGGAAAACAAAGGTCCGTCGTGTTGGCTGTATGGCAAGAATTAAGTTGTTCAGCGAAGGCGGGCCTCTTAGAATTGTTAAGTTTCACAGCGGGCACAACCACGAGCTAATTTCACCAAAAGACAGAGAGTTCCATAAGTTATCGAGAAACCTCACGAAGTACCACAAGCAAATGATACTGAATAATTCACGAGTATGTGTTGAGTAACTTCTTGCAGGTTCAATTATTTAAATTGAGATCACTGCGTGTTTAGTTCACTGCGCCATAGGTAATATTTTGTTACTCTAATGCACATTTTGTATTATAATTTCGTTACTCTAATGCAGATTCTGTGTTACTGTGGTTTATGTAGTCCGTTACTTTAATGAAAAGCCGTCTGTTAATTACCAATTTCTGGTTACTCAATCAACATGTTACTTTAATGACGTCTAACTATTACTTTAACATTTGTCATACGTTACTTTAATCAACGAATTGTTGCAGCTGAAGATCGGTGCAACGCAGACTTACAAGATGTGTAAGGAGCAGGTTGAAGGGTTCGCAAACGTAGGTGCCAGCCTGGTCGACTTCAAAAACTTTGGAAGAGATATAAAGTGCTTCATCCATGAGAGGGACGGTCAGTTATTCATCGATCGTTTCAGGAGTATGCCGGACAATCACAAGGGATTTTTCTTTGATTACGACCTGGATGAGGATGGTAGTTTGAGCAGGGTCTTTTGGGCTGACGGTGTTGCTAGGAGGAACTACAGGTTATTTGGTGACGCAGTTTCGTTCGACCCAACATACGGGACGAATAAATATAAGATTATATTCACCCCATTCACCGGTGTCGATCACCATAAACGATCGGTGACTTTCGGTGGCGCTCTCATCGCACACGAGGATGAGAAATCGTTCAACTGGGTGTTCGAACGGTTCCTGACGGCTATGGACGGCAAGGAGCCAGAGTACATCATCACCGATCAGGACCCCGGTATCATTGCATCTTTTGAGAAGATGTTTAAATCGTCTTGGAAACGATTTTGTATGTGGCATATAATGAATAAGGTACCGACTAAATATGGCGCCTCGCGGGCCGACTACCAGGAATTCCTGAAGAAATTGAATGAAATAGTGTGGGATGACGAGATCGATGAAGCGGAATTCGACGAGCGGTGGATGGAAATAATGGAGGAGCATGACGTGGGGGATGTTCAGTGGTTCGAAACTGCATTTTCGATTAGGAAGCAGTGGGTCATGGCGCACTGCAGGGATCTGAAGATGGGAGGCTTAATGCGAACAACACAGAGATCGGAGAGCGAAAACAGCTTCTTCAAGCGGTTTGAGAACCAGCATGGAACGTTGGTTGAATTCTGGATGCGGTTTGAGAGCGCCATGGATCTGCAGAGGTATAACCAGAAAAAGATTGACAGCGATAATATACAATCTCTGCCGAAGACAATGACCCACCTCCTGACAGAACAGCACGCAGCAAGGGTCTACACCCACGTGGTGTTTGATGAATTTCAAGATGAGGTAAAGTGTTCAGTTGGGACGTGCAGTGTGAGAGGTTTTGCTGAAAGGGATAGGGTTGAAGTAACTACGGTGAGGGACGCCACAAGGGGTAAAGAATTTCTAGTCCACTACAAACAAGGTACGCAGTTGCTGTCTTCTGTTATATGGGATTTATGGGTTAAAGTAACGGGATGAATGTATTAGAGTAACACAACTTATTAGTTAAAGTAATGAGGATTGTATGTTGTAGATCAAGCACAAGATGCAGTATTTCAGTTTTGGATCACTCACCTTATGCGTTAAAGTAACAGAATGCACGTATTAAAGTAACACATAGTATTAGTTAAAGTAACGCGTATTGATTAAAGTAAACCGTATTAAAGTAACACATGTATTGAGTGATTTGTGAGTTTGTGGGTTGTATATCTGATAGTCTTAATGCTATACTAACCTCCTGCAGAAACGTCGGACGTCAAGTGCACGTGTAAATTGTTTGAGGCAAGGAAAATACTGTGTCGACACATAATTTGGATATATTCCTCGAAGGGCCTGACCAGTATACCCGATAACTACCACTACAAGGTAAAGTCACTTTAGAGTCGGAGGTTTTAGTAGCAAATCTTCAATATTCCGTAGCTAATTAGCTTAGAGACTGAATTTGCGACTAAATTTCATTAGTAGCTAAACGCCTTGTCGCTAATTTAGCTACTGAATTAGCGACCAAAATTAGCTACCAATTTAGCGACGAAAGGGTGGTAGCAAATTTTGAGACAATAATAGAGACGAAAATTCGAGTAGCTACATTAGCGACCGCAAATTGTATAGTAGCTAATTTAGGGACGAACTTAGAGACCGATTCAGTTGTAGCAAAATTGGCGACGCAATTTTTTGGTATCTAAAATGGCCACGAAAAAACAAGAAATACACGTCATACCCGGCCCCTACCCCGCCACATCACCCTAGCTAGCCTACCATACCGCACGTAGAGTTACCCCTAGCTCACAAAACCACGCATGTACGTCCACGCACCACACCACTGCCTCTAGTATAGAATTTGATGATTTAAGTTCGCAAGAGGAATCGAACCCATAACCTTCAAACACTTGACCAACTGTCAAACCATTGGGCCACTTGAAGATTTATGTTTGTTCGGACAATGAATGTATACTTAAAGGTAAAATTAATCATTAAAATGTGGATTGTAAGATTCTTTTGTAATACTCCAATAATAATATACATATATTAAAAAATATAAAAAATATATCATAAGAATTATAAAAAATACATGATAGCAACGACCGACAACTAAATTTAGCTACCAAATTATTTCTGTAGCTAAGAATTTAAATTACATACTAAAAATGCTACTCATTTACGAATTTACTTTGGTCTCCTATATAAAAACTAAATACATTATTCTCAATTTTATGTCGATATATATTGAGACAACTTTAGCTACTGACGTTTTTCCGTATCTAAAAACATAAATTAGATACCAAATTTGCTATCGACTTTATTTAGTCTCTATAATAGTGACGTAATTAGCTACCACTATATTTTGATATCTAAAATAGAGACTAAATATATTTATGTCTCACAAGTAGTAGCTAATTTATATATTTAGCGACTGAATTTTAGGCAGTTGCTAAATTAGTAGCTAAATTGCAATTCTCTTGTAGTGTACGTAGCTGGAAGGTGGCCGAGGGATGCACTGCGAAAATATCGTGTTGTTGATGACGGTGTGGAAGGCGATGAAAATGGCATCATAGACGGAAGGCAGATAGAGATGTCTAAACTGTGGTCGGAAGTTCATGAGACGATGGGTATTCTACGGTCTGCTAATAAAGAAGATGTGGAGGACATGTGCGCTTTGATCCACGAATTCAGGATGAAGCTTAAGCCGATTGGGGGGAGCGAGACATTGAATAAAACCCAAGAATTGGAAGAGATGCTAGGATGTACGTCAACAGCAGAGATAACGATACTCCCGCCGAAGATTTCCAAGACGAAAGGAAGCGGCAAGAGGTTGTTATCGAGCAAGGCGAAATCCGTTGCACTTGCAAAGAAGCCGAAGCGCATGTGTAACAATTGTAAGCAGATGGCGCACCACGACAAGAGGAATTGCCCTAATCCCTTTGCAGCACGGCCGCCACCGCCTGTCGAACCGTCTGACGATGAATCAGAATCAGAGTCAGAATCAGATGAAGAAGATGAGGACGAGGACGAGGAAGATGTAGAAGATGAACCAGTATTCTGATTAGGGCAATTTGCTTCGTTAGAGTAACATAGCTTATTCTTTAGAGTAATAAATTGGCAACATTACAGTAAATTATTTTTTAAAGGTTTATTGAATTACAGATATTCATTCCTTGGAGAATATTATAACTAGAGGAAGATTCAGTTAAAGTAACACACATTATTCATTAAAGTAACGTGATAGATGAGTTAGAGTAACACGGGATATTATTTTTGAAGTGTTTGATCGAATTGCAGATATAAATTCCTTCCAGATATTCATTCCCTGGATAGTAAAATAGGTAGAGGAAGATTCAGTTAAAGTAACACAAGTTATTCATTAAAGTAACGTGATAGATGAATTAGAATAACACGGGATATCATTTTTTAAGTGTTGATCGAATGTCATAATTGACTAGAGTAAGAATTAAGGTAAAAATTAACATGCAGCGTGGAAGATGTAAGAATTAAAGTAACATATGACATTCATTGAAGTAACAAATTACGGGGTTCAGAGTAACAAAGTTTAAGGGATATACTGACATTGAGTGACAAAGTTTTAGGGATAGGGTAACCTTGTACAAATGACACTTAGTTTTTTGGTTAACCCTTGTACAAAATAATGATCAATCAATCTAACCATTCACTGACTACCGTTTCCGGCTCTTTCCTCGCGTAGCCTTCAATTCTTCAATTAATTTCGGCCTAGCTGCCACGAACTTATCTACATCACCGATCAGCCGCCTTCGATAAATGTTCAAGTCTGCTAGGAGGATTGTTGCTGCAAGCTGGACGACCAAGTATCTTCTGTTAACCTTCCTGTGGAGGTCATCGTTATTGAATTCGCGGCCCTCATACAATAACATATGCATCAGAAGAAATATTCCTGACTCGTCCTTGTTAGTGACTGTAGACTGTCAGCCAAGCTTAATCGCACGGAACCTGTACGACACAATATCCGCCGCACCAGGAACTTCATAATAGTCAAGGAAGTCACTCATTGACGCCACCTGAATATCATTGATGATAGTGGTCAAGGAAATCACTCATTGGCGCACAAGATTGTGATAAAAAACTGATGAAATAAAGAATAAAGGCTCACAATTGTCTTGATGGCTGCAAAGAGATCTGTTTCCCTGATCGATGTGTAGAGACGGTGGTCGAGGAAATCGACAGTCTTCTTCTTTCGGTTGACGGCTACGCATGAGAAGTACCCGTCAACGTTGATGGGCACAAAGACAAGATCAGCGTCCACCTGGAATGTATCGCCACAGTTATCCTTGAAAGTATGTCATTCCTTCAACAATGCGTTTGAGTTCTTTAAGGACGCTGATCTTAGATTTTCGGCAACAATCCTCATGATCGCATCCTGTAAGAAGGTTAGGATTGTGTGAATATTTGCAGTAAGTACACAGTAATTAGTTGGTGTCCTTGTTACTGAAACAGGTGTAGAGTGTTACTTCAATGCAGTTGAAGTATTACTCTAATCAAGAACTTTCCAAAAAGAATCAGAATATGAGGCAAAAATAATGCATATGTACAAAGTAACTCGTTAGACATACCGTCTACCGTAGACCAAGGAACGCCATCTTAGGATAATCATCAGACCCGCTCCCGTTCGCGACAAGAATGTTCAGAAGCATTGACCAGCACTCGACGACAGAGGACGACATGTCATTACCCGGGAGCATGGACATCACATCACCCCGGGTCAGTACAGCCAACAGTGAATACTCCGCAACAAAGTCGCTGCATTCAGGACAGATCATTATGCATTGCGAACAAGTGTGGACATGACGTAGGTCCACGCCGACGCGGCCACGCGCGAGTTTGGGTAGGCGAATGAATCTCGTTGTAAGATTGTTCTCGGGTTCGAAATTTAAGTCAAAATGGAGTCGCCACCGAATTTTGTGGTTATTCGGAACCATACGAGCCCACTCTATGTCGTCATGGGCTACACACAAAGTAAGCCCACTTTGATTTCAGAGTTTATGGGGCTCGTCCCTTTGTATTGTTATATCGATACCGTTTACACCGGCTTTCGTATATAAAATGACTCTCGTGCGCCAAGGGTTTTGGACATCCGGAAACCAAAGGTTCTGAGTAAGGGGTGAGGGTACGTGTTGGGAAGCCCACTAAGGACACCCAACCCCGCCCGCACATGGCGGCCTCTACTAAGACATCGTTCGTGTTCGTGTACGCACGCTAGTAAAATGACTAAATGATATGCAAACAGCGTTTTCAGGCTAAGCATGTGAATTATTGATTTGCTACGTCATTTAATGCATCTTGATTATGGTCGAAATGATTTAGCATGCGAGGTTCATTTATAAGACGTTAAGCAAGTAAATAAATAAAACTCGAAAGGAAATAAATAACGTACAAGTTACACGGGCGGAAATACAACTCGGAATTCACAATACAACGATACATAAAAATAATAAAAGATAAGAAAAAAAATAATAGAAACGGACCCGTATGTAAACTAGACCGCGGAAATATGTAGATGGACTAACCCCGATTAAATACACATTATGTTGTATATTAAACGGAGGACGGAAACATGGGATTGTGGCGTATTGCTAGCCCGATCCCACATCCCGTAGTCTCGTCCCGACTTATCACTACGAAGGAGATCGGTCAAAGTCGTTCTACGTGTCGTGATGTGCATGGTTTTGAAAATAGGAAGGTCACGTGATGGTCTTTACACGTGATGACTAAAGTCGATAAAAGGACGGGGTTTGAAGTGTGTGTCAAAGCCCTCGGTTTTATGGGTTACAGGGCCCACTCGCCCGAGTCGTGACCTGACTCGGTCGAGTGCGTCCTTAGACGCAGCTACTGCCCATTTTTTTGGGTGCTACTCGATCGAGTAGCATATGTACTCGGTCGAGTAGACCCTGTACGAGTGATGACTCGTTTTGTTTTATGACTTAAAATCGATGGTCGGCCAAACCAAATACGAATATCGAACGATTCGTATTTAACTTGGCCTCCGGTACTACAGTCGTGTATGAACGATTATAATACCGTTATCGGAGTTTTTATGAAAACATTTTCGTTAAATTAGAAAATTTGAATTAGTTGCGAAATGCATCCCTCTACGTCACGACATCGGGACTAACCCTTTCGGATCACGTGATGTCGGTTTTCGTGTCAACGGGTTCCGCACTAATTATAGAAATGGGATTAAATACGTTCAACTATGACCGATTGCAATCGCGTCACGCCCTTGAGTACGTTGGGGCGGGGCTCCTCGAAAGGGCTCCACCTCCGTCGTTGCTCGTAAAGGGATTAGACGGACTTTAGGCAAACATCATAGTCAAACGGATTTAAAACCGGATTTTGATACTAGTTTATGTATACGCGGTATAATAACGATACTAGTAATGAAAGATGATAAAAAAAAATGAAAATGCAAAAAGTATAATAACGTTAGTGTTAGTGTTAGTGCTACGATTATGGTTATGATACAAAATGCGATAAAGTAAATAAAATGACGGAGTAATAGAGATCAAAATGGGGTTTAGGACACCCTCAACATACATGCTAGGTATAGGCCTCGGAAATGGACTCGTAAAAAGCGACGGGACGCCGGAGTATCAAGGATGTACGCGAGTTATGGTGTGTGTGGGTTTTACGTCGGTTTTTCGAGGGACGGAGGCTCGGTTTTGTGGCTAGTATGGCTTAGGGTTGAAGTATAGAGTGTATAGGGTGTATTAAGGCTGAAGATGTAGGGCAAAATATGTGTCAAAACCTTGGCAAATGAATGGGAGTCGTGGGGTATTTATAGGCGTTACCCCAAGACATAAGGGCAATCGATCGAGTGGCCCTTGTGCACTCGATCGAGTGCCCTTGCAAACGGGTCAAACCCGGTTCAAGACGCTCCACTCGACCGAGTGGGGTCAATCCACTCGATCGAGTGGATCAATTAGGCGAGACAAATGAGGAAAGATTATTCTCGATTGATTTGATTGGTTTTTTTGAATTCTGAGTTTTTGCGCCAGCTTTCGAGAACAAATGTGGCTGATTTGTGAGACGGTTTCGTCTTTGACCGGGTTTTGACCCGGTCACCAAAAGACGTGATTTATTTTTGGTGTCGGTTTTGGCCCAAATTAGTCTTATTTGACTCGGAACGACCCACTGGGCCTGAATTTGAGGTCTGTTTTGTGAGATTTCTACTCCGTTAAAAGTCAATGTCGGATATTATTGATTCCGAGCCCAAATCCGAGTATACCAAGTCACGTTTGCGTCCGATCATCATCGGGTGTTTTTTGGAGACTACCATAGACATGTGGCAGTCAAAATGCGGGTGTCTACAGAGCCCCCACTCTGACTGAGGCTTGGACAAGGCGAAAGTCAGAGTAGCTACCAAGTCCGTTAAGACCTGGTAGGCTTCCGGTCGGGTCGTTTATAGTCCAGTGGACTCGCGTGAAGGGCTCGCCAGCCATAAGCAGAGGGTCATACCTGTCCTGATGATGATAGCTTTGCGGGGAGTCGGACTTGTAGCATAAGTCCTGGGCGTGCCTATATGTGGGCCCATCCCGTACCATTTCGGGAAAAATGCCGCCTCGGGCGTTCCGCTGGGGAAATATGTGAGCTGTACGAGCTTGCTTTCGAAGCCTTGAGTCGTACTTGAGCTGATGAAGATGTTCCGTGGGGAGTAAAGCTGGCCTCTTTTGGGGAGCAGGTGTACCCGTATGCCGACACATCACACCTTGGATGTAGCATACCGGGGAAAAGCTGACTCCGTTGGGGAATTTAATAGTTTTGTGGAGACTTGCTTCTGAAGTCTGGATTGTACCTGTATGCTGACACATCACACCTTGGATGTAGCATACCGGGGAAAAGCTGACTCCGTTGGGGAATTTAATAGTTTTGCGGAGACTTGCTTCTGAAGTCTGGAGTGTACCTGTATGCTGACACATAACAACTTGTATGTAACATATAGGCAAAACACTGACTCGTGCTGGGGAGATAAAAATATTTGAATTTTTGAAGGGACAAAATTTTGAAAAGAAATTTTTTTATCGCGAAGAAATTTTATCACAGAAAAAAATTTTAGAGACTCTTAGGAAAGCTCGGGATGGCTTGATTCCTATTCTGGGTCCTAGTTTGAAATCAGGCCTGCGCGCGCATAGGGCCCAGTTTGCTGAGGAGGCAAAGTAGTTAGGTTTTCAGTTAGGTTTTCTCATTATAAATATGAGAATCCCTACTTCAGTTTTCTGCATCTCAACTCAAATTCTTCTTTTCCTTCTCAAAATCTTTTAGACTTTCAAGAAGGCTAGAAATTTCTGTCATGGGTATCGATCACTTGACAGCTATGCTTCTCGCATGGTCCCAATATTTTCGGGATGAGGAAAAGGTCCGTCTGACCCAGATGGGGATTGTCAATCTATTCCCTCTCCAGCGTCTAATAACTGACTCGCATTTCCTGGACGCCTGCCTGTCGTTTTGGGACACCACCCATCACGTATTCGCGTTCCCGCGAGGAGAAATATGCCCTTTACCCGAGGAGGTTGCGGCTATAGGTTGTTGGAGCCCTGCTGTTCAGCCAGCTATTCCTCCGTTCTACCCGGATCCAATAAGGAGATAAAGGGAGTTTTTGGGTTTGTCTCATGCTGAGACAAATCGGATGGTGCGGGGAGATACCGTTTCTCTGTTTGACCTGGCCGACAAGTTCATGAATCCCCGGGATGTGAGGGCCACCCCTGCTCACAGGTGTAGGGCATTCGCCTTTTGCATGCTGCACTGCTATGTTTTTGAAGGGCTGATGGAACTTGACTCATGCAGGGGTCAAATCAGACTGATTGGAGTGGTTGACCAGATGGAGACTGGTCATAGCCCTACTTGGCTAGCCACTGGAGAAATCATCATGGGTCTGGATGCTAGGCGGCTTGACCCAACTCGACCGCTGACGGGGAGTACCCGTATTCTGCAAGTATGCATCTCGATTTTTTTTTTTTTTTCGTGCGATTTTTCTGATGTCCGTAAGTCACTCGATCGAGTGGACCTGTCACTCGATCGAGTGACATCTTCGTCGAGCTACCGCCCGTTTTTGGAGGGCTTACTCGATCGAGTCAGCTGCTGTACTCGATCGAGTGGGCTGTAGCGGACCACCCGATTGCTTACGAAGCTTATGTATACTTTTCAGATATGGTTGTCGGAGCGATTGTCAATCATAAAGACCCCTCCGAGCATTCCCAATTAACGGAGCAGTCAGATCAGCTCTCGAAGGCGGCGGATAAGCTCGAGTCATCAAATAAACCGAGCTTATTGGGATGAAGAGTTGGTGTTTCACGGGGGTCCCTTGATTAGGTGGACCGTCGCTTGGTGGTTCCTCTCGAAGTTGGCTGGACTGGCCAAGAGAGAAAAAGCTCGCTACCTGGTGATTCTGTCCCTAGACTTGACAGTTCATATTTACCCGGACCGTCTCCTGAGGCAGTTCGGTTTGTCTCAGCGCATCCCTGAGACTGAAGCCATTATTAGCGTCTCGCTCCAATTGACGGACGCTATGTGCGACACCTGGTTGCAAAGATGGTTCACTCGTCCTACATGGACTATACCCAGCCCTTGCCAATCCGCTTGGGTGTCTCGGGCTTACCAGAAATGGACTTCTGAAGAGTCCGAGGAAGCTCGCAAGGCCTTGAAGCTTGATGAGGCCTTTGAATTGGTTCACCGCGAGACGGCGAAGTACAACAGGGACTTCTTCACCGGGGGAGATATTCTTGAAGCTACAGTTCGGGAGGAATCGGGTCTTAAGTCACAAACTAAGACTCCATCTAAGGAAGTCAGTTCTAGCAGCACTCGGGGGCAGACTGACTTGGAGAGACGCCTTGGGCCAAGGTTGGCAGCCCGGGACCGATTAGGTCCGCATGACCGGCTCCCTGAGCCCGTGAGGGCCCAATTTGGGCCTATTGATGTGATAGAGGAGTCGGGCTCAAACAATCGAGCCGGAGCTAGAGAAGTTCCTGTGGTGATTCGGGAACGCTCTCCTCCGCGTCGTCGCCAGTGGACGGCCAAGGAGGCCAAGGACAAGGGGAAGGGCAAGATGCCCTAAATGCCGAGTACTTCAGCTTTAATATTATTTAAGTACTATTATTATTTTTGTCGTGTGCTTTTTTGTATTATTATTTTTGAATTCCTGCATTTTTGTAACTTCTCGAGTTTGTCGAGATTTTTTTTTTTGAATTAATAAAAGAAGTTTATCATTAAACCGCTCCTGTCTTTTCTCGATTGCATTGGTTGTACCCTTTTGAGGGGTTGCCTACGTATCCGCAATTAGCAGAACCAAACCAAACATAGTTCAGGCTTAGTAAATTTGCAATTTCGAATTACACCAAGACTATTGGTTCAAGATGTTTGCGACAGTAGAATAAGTAATTCTAGCTTATTGACTTGCTTTTTTTGAAAAGAATGATTTTTATAAAATTTGCTAATGACATTGAGAAGAGGCTAGGGGTAGTAACGCTTCAGTTGGTCCAGGTTGGTTGGGTTGACAAACTCATTCCCGTCTAGGTCCGTCAGCATCACTGCTCCCCCTGATAGGATCTTCTTCACCAGATATGGTCCAGCCCAATTGGGTTTGAATTTTCCCCTTGGGTCAACTGGTAGTAGAGCCCGGATTGACTTAAGGACTAGGTCGCCTTCTTTAATGTGTCTGGGCCTTACTCTCTTGTTGAAGGCCCGTTGGATCCTCTTCTGGTAGATTTGGATATTATTGAGGGTGCGAGATCGTCGTTCGTCTAGTAGAACCAACGAGTCATATCGTGCTCGAACCCATTCAGCTTCGGGTACTTGGCTTTCTAGCAAAATTCTGAGGGACGGTACCTCTAACTCAACTGGTTGAACTGCCTCCATCCCATAGGTTAGGTAATATGGCGTTGCTCCGGTTGCGGTGCGAATTAACGTTCGGTATCCCCATAGGGCAAAAGGTATTTTGTCGGGCCAGACCCGGTAATTATCAGCCATCTTTTTGAGTATGGTGACAATTGTTTTATTAGCCGCCTCTACTGCTCCATTTGTTTGGGGGCGGTAAGGCGAGGAAGTATGCCTTTGGATTTTATATTTAGTCAGCAGGGCCGCAGTCTCGGCTTGAAAATGAGTCCCGTGATCACTGATAAATTCATAAGGAATCCCATATCGGCATATTATTTTGTTCTGGATAAACTTGGCAACATGCTTAGCATTGAGAATGCGATATGATTCAGCTTCGACCCATTTGGTGAAATAGTCGATAGCTACCAAAATAAAGCAATGCCCACCGGTACCAGAGGGATTTATTTTCCCGATTATGTCAATACCCCATGTTGAGAATGGCCAGGGTGACGTCATGGTATACAGCAGTGATGACGGCATATGTTGCACATTGCCAAAGATTTGACAGTTATGACAATGTTTGACATACAACCGGCAGTCGGCTTCCATGGTATTCCAGTAATAACCGAGCCTCATGATTTTCCGGACCAGCATGTGGGCATTCATATGTGGGCCGTTTTCACCATCATGTACTTCGGCCATAACCTTTTCAGCCTTATACTTGTCAACACAAAGGAGAAGAGCCCCCTGTGCCGTCTTTTTGTATAACTGACCGTTGTCGGTACGGATGAACTGGGTAGCTAGCCTTCGTAAGGCTTTCTTGGCTCGACCTTCCTTCCCGGGAGGGTACTCTCCGTTCGTCCGGTATGTTAACACAGCCTGATACCATGGTTCGGGATCAGTTATCTCAATGTCCTCGATGTCGTGGATGTACGCCGGCTCGGAGCGTCTTTCGACGCAAATCGGCATACTGGTCACGTGGTCGGGAATGTTCACCAAAGATGCCAATTTTGAGAGTGCATCTGCAAACTGATTCTCTTCCCGGGGTAGGTATATGTACTTTACCTTTTGGAATTGTTTCTCGAGATCCCTTACTCGTGCCTGGTAGGCCACGAGATTAACATTTCGAGTCTTCCATTTTTGGAGTGCTTGGTTAATGACCAAGGATGAGTCACCATGTACCCGGAGATTTGTGATCTCCAGATTGGCGGCGGCTTGTAGCCCGTAAATGCATGCTTCGTATTCTGCTGCATTGTTGGTAACATCAAAGTCCAGCTTGAAGGAGATGGGAGTGTGCTCCCCTTTTAGTGAAATTAGGAGGATCCCGACTCCGAACCCTCGAAAATTGGATGCTCCATCGAAGTATAAGTCCCAAGTTTCAGTATCAGTATGGAAAATATCTTCGTCTGGGAAGGACCAGGTGTCGGTGTGTCCTTCTTCGGTTATCGGGCTGTCGGCGAGAAATTCAGCTACTACTCGATCTTTAATAGCCTTTAACGGTACAAACTTCAAGTCGAACTCTGCCAGCATTAGAGTCCACCTAGAGATTCGACCGTTGGGATGGGCTTTTCGAAGATGTATTTGATCGGGTCCATTTTGGATAGCACATGGACCTCGTAACTGAGCATATAGTGCCGGAGTTTCTTAGTGGCCCAGACTAGAGCCAAACACGTCTTTTCGAGCATGGTATATTTGCACTCATACTCTAAAAACTTCTTGCTGATGTAGTAAATGGCTCTTTCTTCGGAGTCAACCGTCTGAGCCAGCATAGCCCCCATGGCTGTCTCGGTCGTCGTTAGGTATAACGACAGAGGCAAACCGGGTTGAGGTGGCATTAAGACCGGCGGAGCAGACAGAATTTCCTTGATCTTGTCGAAAGCAGCTTGGCACTTGTCATCCCATAGTACCTGTTCTCCCACTTTCAGTTTCTTGAAAATTGGTTCGCACACCATGGTCAGCTTGGAAATGAACCGACTAATATACTGGACTTTCCCGAGAAATCCCCTTATTTCTTTTTCGGTTTTGGGAGGTTGCATCTCGGTAATGGCTTTAATTTTAGCTGGGTCGACTTCGATACCTCGTTGGCTAACGATATGACCCAGTAATTTGCCTGATGTTACCCCGAAACTGCATTTTTGAGGGTTTAGCCTCATGTTGTACTTGCGTAGTCGGGTGAAGAATTTTCTTAGGGCGGTGATGTGACCGTCCCGTTCTTTAGATTTGACGATCATGTCGTCTACATAAACTTCTACCTCTTTATGCATCATGTCGTGTAATAAAGTGGTAGCGGTCCTCTGATATGTGGCTCCGGCATTAATGAGGCCGAATGGAATGACGGTGTAGCAGTAAGTACCCCAAGGTGTTGTGAAGGTAGTCTTACTCATGTCTTCTTCCGCCATCTTGATCTGATTGTACCCCTCATACCCGTCCATGGATGATAGAAGGGCATGATCAGCTGTGTTATCTACCAGTATGTCGATATGTGGTAATGGAAAATCATCTTTCGGGCTCGCCTTGTTGAGATCCCGAAAATCAACACATACCCGCACCTTACCGTCCTTTTTAGGAACCGGCACGATGTTTGCCACCCAGTCCGGATACTCGGACACTTGTATGAAGCCGGCTTTGAATTGTTTGTCGACTTCTTCTTTTACCTTGAGAGACCACTCGGGCATCATCCGACGAAACTTCTGTTTGACCAGTTTGCACCCGTCTTTGATTGGTATGTGGTGCTCGGCTATTTCCCGGTCTATCCCCGGCATGTCCTTGTAGGACCATGCGAAGACATCCTTGAACTCTTGGAGGAGGTTTATTAACTGTTGTTTCTCCTCGGGATCTAAGGATAACCCTATCTTAAGTGTCTGAGGCTCTAAGGTTGTTCCCACATTTATGGACTCGGTTTCTTCGATCACCGGGTTTCGGGACTCCCTTTGCTCTAGTTGCTCGATCAGATGTGGAGGTAAGGGTACCTGTTCGTCTGGTTTCTCAATGTCATAGCATAAATCATTTTTGAAAGCAGAATTTAAAAGAGACAAGTCGTAAGCAGAACGGTTGTTATTATTGATTGAAAATTTGGAGAACAGCTCAAAAAGAGCAGCCATCTGATCATTGGTCAGTGGCGGAATTGGTAAAGCACTCGGGACAGACCCCGAGGTGCCAGCAGCAGGAATGGTAAAAGGGAGAGGGGTTACAGGAGTTACTCTAGCACCGACTTCCCTAGACTCGACCTCAGACTCTGACTCAGACTCCGACTCATACTCAGACTCGGACTCAGACTCAGGCATGTCTCCCTCTCCGGTGACCAGCTTGTAGATTTTTCCCTGACTGTCAGTCCACTTGACAGTCTTCCTCCAGGCCCTGCTTCCCGTCTTGGAACCAACATCCGAGATCGGCTTGGTCGGGTCAAACCTGTTGCTGCGGAGGATCAGGTTGACCAGGTCTTCCTTTGGAGTTGGGGCTATGGTGTCTTCCCCAAATAGTAGCCCTAGCGCGGGCTCAGCATCTTCAGCTCCGTTGGATTGGATGAGGGCGAACACATCATCCGAGATATAGTTGCAGTCCCGGGCCAAGTGGGTCCCGAGCTGCACAGCATTCGGTTAGTACAGACAAACCTGAACAGCCCCGAATACCGGTGTGACAAAGTAGTCAGCCAACCGTGGGCTGTACGGGCTCAAGTGGATACCCTTAATAATGTTGCAGGCCTTCTCAATTCCTGCTCGGACAACATTGTCGGGAGTTATGGCATACCCGAGACCAAAGTGAGACTCTTCATCTTTGAGAACCTCGATGATCTTCCCAGCTGGAAGATCGGGTCGAGAGGTAGCCCCCGGAAAGTACCCTAGGTTTTGGAGCATCCTGTCAATGCTCGTAGTGAAGTAAGGCCTAAAGAGGTACTCTTCCTCGATCATCCCCACAAAATCGAACCCCCAGAGGTCCGTGCGTCCCGTGGCGTTACAGCTAGCCACAGTCATTGGTGTTGCCTCTAAAGTGATGACATCATTAAGCAGAGGCATCTTGATCTTTCGGTGGAGGGTGGAGGACACCGCCTTGACCGCGTGGATCCAAGGCCTACCTAGGAGCAAGTTGAATGACGAGGTGACGTCGATCACCTGGAATTCAAGCTCCTTTTCTATCGGGCCGGTTATGATGGTCAGTTTCACGGCCCCAGCTACCGACTTTGGGCTCCCATCAAAGGCTTGGATGGTCTGAGCAGTCGGGATGTAATCGGCCTCGGTAATGTCGAGGGCTTTTGCGGTCCTTAGAGGAAGGACATTCACAGCGGACCCATCATCAACCAGGGTCATAGGGAGGTATTTTCCTCGGCAAACCACCGTAATGTAGAGGGCCAGATTGTGGGAGGCCCCGAATGGCGGTAGGTCGGCTTCGGAGAAAGTGATCATCGGACCTCCTTCCTTGGCTTTGCCCTTCAGGTGGGGCAGGACCGTGGCTACCATTTCAGCAGGGATAACCAAAGAGTCAACCTTAATTTGATCGAGAGCCTTTGTAAGTGCTTTTCGATGCTCTTGAGAGCTAACCAGGAGCGGCCATATAGTGAGGTCAACTCGGAGGTGATGGGGACAGCTTCCCCTTTGGCGAGGTAGACGTCATCCTCGTCGTCAAACCAGATCCCGTTCACTTGCGGGATAAATGGAGAGATAAGATGAGAGCAATCAATCACCTCCCCGATAAAGATGGCGTGGGAGCTGAAAGGGTTCTCCTTGTTGCTGGGCTTATCTCCGGGTAGCGGGATTTTACCGCTTTCGATCAGGTCCTGGATCAAGTGCTTCAGCTTCCAACACTTCTCGGTATCATTCCCCTTGCCTCGGTGGTACTGGCAATAGGCTTGGGCATTGTAGTTCTTGGAGCGTCGCTCGACCGGAACTTCAGGAGTTGGGCCTATCGGTTGAATTAGGCCTTTAGAGGATAGCCTTTGTAAGGCATAAGTATAGGTAGTACCTATATCACTAAAAACCCGAGGTGGGGTGTTCTTCTTGGACGGGGCATCTAGTAGATTAACCGCGTCGAAAATGCTGCGGGTTGCAGCTTGAGGCTTGGTAGTGGAGGAAGAAGCCCCTTGGTAACCCTTGGCAGCGGCCTTAGTGGGGCCTTCCAGTCTTAAGTCATCTTCGATCCTCATACCCATTTCAGTAAGGGTGGTGAAATTGGGTATGAAAGCATATCGGAGGTGAACCCGGTAGGAGGGGAGGAGGTTCTTGACAAAAGCCTCCACCAAAGTCTTCTCACTGGGCTTATCGACCATTTTCACGCTCTCGGCCCTCCAGCGTTGAAGGTATTTGGTAAAACCTTATTTCGGCTCTTGGGCCATAACCTCCAGAGATCTCATTGTGGTTTGGATCTCGGTGTTGTCAGCATAGTTCCGAGCGAACTCGGTGGCCACATCATCCCAAGTAGGGTATTTCTTCGGGTCTAGCCTGTAGTACCAGGCCCGAGGGTGCTTTTCAAGAGACGCGGCAAAAAGGCTCTTGAACATGGTAGAGTCCACCCCTTTGATGGCCATGAACTCCTTGAAGGCCCGTACATGTAGTAACGGGTCTTCAGTCCCTTCAAACATGGGCAAACCGGTGAGGTTCAGGTTTGCGGGCAGCTTGTCACTTAACGGGTTATACTCACGACTATTCTCCCGATGGATGTTGTTACTCCCAGTCAAATGAACTTGCTCTTCCAATCGGCGAACCGAGCTAACCAGTTCAGCCAAAGGTTCCATAACCCCCGTATTTGGAGTCCTTTGCTCCACTGCAGCCAAACGAGTGATGATAGCAATTTGAATAGCCCTCATTTCATGCAGTTGGGCTTCGATGTCGGCCTGTTTGTCGACCATGGCGTCCACAAAGGTTTTCAGACTGCCTAAAGTAGCTTCCATCCTGCGAGTGTGTCTGGTTGCCGGTGGCCTGTCTGTAAGAACACCACGTAATCAGAAACCGTACCCAGAACTTGGAACCATAGAAAAAAGTACATCCCGAGCGACCCAAAAGAAAAGGACTAAAAGGAAAAGACTCGAGAAAGACACTTAGACGGATGACTCGTAGGTGGTATGACTTCCTTAGGATTTTGGCCTAGTGGGCCTAGTCCCGTTCGAAGGAAGGTCCACGTGAGATTATTCCCCAGACTTTTGACTCGAGTCTATGGACAGACTTTCCTTTGTAGGGGTATGCCTCCACGCGGGTTGGTCGTGCCTTGACAAATAAGGCGGACTCGGGAAAGGGGGGAAACTCGTGATATAAGATCGACGGAGTTTCGACGCTATAAACTCTCTACGTGCTATGCAAAGACCTGACACACAGATAGACGGTAGGTCCTATAATAGGGAAGGTCTATTTTACGAAAGTTGGAGGTTTGAAATTGGAATATGTAAAGGGTGAATTTCCGATAGTTCGAAAATGGAAAGTGGAATTTCGAAAACCAGGATTAGAATTTTGAAGAAAATTCAGAAAATCAAAACGGTTTCGGAAATTCGAGAGTTAAAACGGACAGCATGCCGACTAAAGAAAAGGATATTTTGAGTCAAATCGTTGATCCTAAATTTCGGCGGCATTCCGAGTTTTGAAAATTGAATATTTTGAAAAATATGAGTCCCGAAATGGGCAGCATTTCGGGTTCTTCAAATATGGGCGTTTTGGAAAGACGGGTCCCGAAATGGACAGTATTTCGGGTTTTTCGAAAAGTGGGTATTTTTGGAAAGATGCAATTTTGAAATGACGGCTTTTTGAAAATTGACACGGAAACCAAGTAGCATGTAGTCAAACAAGCATTATAACGACGCTCATGTATGCTTTACACTAAGTCTCGGTCGGTCAAAATAGGGTTTATACCAACAACGATGGCTTTCCCGTGTTTAGGACGGACTCCCTAAGCCGAGTTGGTCTTAGGACATGCCGCAAAACCCAGACGAGTTCCACCATTGATGTCTTTAGCGCACCCATGTAGGAATGCACCGCGGTATAGTGGGACGTCGGTCACAAGTAACCGGCCCGGGCAAAAATAGGTTATGCATGAATCATTAAACTAATGCGCGCACACTAATCTACGAACGATTTCTCTTCGAGTCTCACTCTAGGAACCCCGATGACATGTGGTACATCAGGTATCCCCAGCGGAGTCGCCAAATTGTGGACATGACGTAGGTCCACCCCGACGCGGCCACGCGCGGGTTTGGGTAGGCGAATGAATCTCGTGGTAAGATTGTTCTCGGGTTCTAAATTTAAGTCAAAATGGAGTCGCCACCGAATTTTGTGGTTATTCGGAACCATACGAGCCCACTCTATGTCGTCATGGGCTACACACAAAGTAAGCCCACTTCGATTTCAGAGTTTATGGGGCAAGTCCCTTTGCATTGTTATATTGATACCGTTTACACCGGCTTTCGTATATAAAATGACTCTCGTGCGCCAAGGGTTTCGGACATCCGGAAACCAAAGGTTCTGAGTAAGGGGTGAGGGTACGTGTTGGGAAGCCCACTAAGGACACCCAACCCCGCCCGCACATGGCGGCCTCTACTAAGACATCATTCGTGTTCGTGTACGCGCGCTAGTAAAATGACTAAATGATATGCAAACAGCGTTTTCAGGCTAAGCATGTGAATTATTGATTTGCTACGTCATTTAATGCATCTTGATTATGGTCGAAATGATTTAGCATGCGAGGTTCATTTATAAGACGTTAACCAAGTAAATAAATAAAACTCGAAAGGAAATAAATAACGTACAAGTTACACGGGTGGAAATACAACCCGGAATTCACAATACAACGATACATAAAAATAATAAACGAAATAATAAAAGATAAGAAAAAAATAATAATAGAAACGGACCCGTATGTAAACTAGACCGCGGAAATATGTAGATGGACTAACCCCGATTAAATACACATTATGTTGTATATTAAACGGAGGACGGAAACATGGGATTGTGGCGTATTGCTAGCCCGATCCCACATCCCGTAGTCTCGTCCCGACTTATCACTACGAAGGAGATCGGTCAAAGTCGTTCTACGTGTCGTGATGTGCATGGTTTTGAAAATAGGAAGGTCACGTGATGGTCTTTACACGTGATGACTAAAGTCGATAAAAGGACGGGGCTTGAAGTGTGTGTCAAAGCCCTCGGTTTTATGGGTTACAGGGCCCACTCGACCGAGTCGTGACCTGACTCGGTCGAGTGCGTCCTTAGACGCAGCTACTGCCCATTTTTTTGGGTGCTACTCGATCGAGTAGCATATGTACTCGGTCGAGTAGACCCTGTACGAGTGATGACTCGTTTTGTTTTATGACTTAAAATCGATGGTCGGCCAAACCAAATACGAATATCGCACGATTCGTATTTAACTGGGCCTCCGGTACTACAATCGTGTATGAACGATTATAATACCGTTATCGGAGTTTTTATGAAAACATTTTCGTTAAATTAGAAAATTTGAATTAGTGGCAAAATGCATCCCTCTACGTCACGACATCGGGACTAACCCTTTCGGATCACGTGATGTCGGTTTTCATGTCAACGGGTTCCGCACTAATTATAGAAATGGGATTAAATACGTTCAACTATGACCGATTGCAATCGCGTCACGCCCTTGAGTACGTTGGGGCGGGGCTCCTCGAAAGGGCTCCACCTCCGTCGTTGCTCGTAAAGGGATTAGACGGACTTTAGCAAAACATCATAGTCAAACGGATTTAAATCCGGATTTTGATACTAGTTTATGTATACGCGGTATAATAACGATACTAGTAATGAAAGATGATAAAAAAAATGAAAATGCAAAAAGTATAATAACGTTAGTGTTAGTGTTAGTGTTAGTGCTACGATTATGGTTATGATAAAAAATGCGATAAAGTAAATAAAATGGGGTTTAGGACACCCTCAACATACATGCTAGGTATAGGCCTCGGAAATGGACTCGTAAATAGCGACGGGACGCCGGAGTATCAAGGATGTACGCGAGTTATGGTGTGTGTGGGTGTTACGTCGGTTTTTCGAGGGACGGAGGCTCGGTTTTGTGGCTAGTATGGCTTAGGGTTGAAGTATAGAGTGTATAGGGTGTATTAAGGCTGAAGATGTAGGGCAAAATATGTGTCAAAACCTTGGCAAATGAATGGGAGTCGTGGGGTATTTATAGGCGTTACCCCACGACATAAGGGCACTTGATCGAGTGGCCTTAGTGCACTCGATCGAGTGCCCTTGAAAACGGGTCAAACTCGGTTCAAGACGCTCCACTCGACCGAGTGGGGTCAATCCACTCGATCGAGTGGATCAATTAGGCGAGACAAATAAGGAAAGATTATCCTCGATTGATTTGATTGGTTTTTTTGAATTCTGAGTTTTTGCGCCAGATTTCGAGAACAAATGTGGCTGATTTGTGAGACGGTTTCATCTTTGACCGGGTTTTGACCCGGTCACCAAAAGACGGGATTTATTTTTGGTGTCGGTTTTGGCCCAAATTAGTCTTATTTGACTCGGAACGACCCACTGGGCCTGAATTTGAGGTCTGTTTTGTGAGATTTCTACTCCGTTAAAAGTCCATGTCGGATATTATTGATTCCGAGCCCAAATCCGAGTATACCAAGTCACGTTTGCGTCCGATCATCATCGGGTGTTTTTTGGAGACTACCATAGACACGTGGCAGTCAAAATGCTGGTGTCTACAACAAGAGATAGGTGACAAAAATTTAAACAAACGCTATATATTCCAAATATGTGTAGTGTCTGTCTTATTACCTGCTGTTGTAGTTTTTGTGCTGAAATAAGCAGTAGTCCACGACATTTTTCCGCAATATTTCAACAAAGCCCAACAGGGTCCTGTTGTTTGAAAGGAACGGACATGCCATGGGTGCACTTGGATCTGGATTACCACAATCAATGGAGCAGCCTAAGCCGTCCCCATACCCCCTAGATCGACTCCCAAGAATAGATAATTCAGCGGCAGTGTCCGGTGATATATACGCGGTTTCTACGGCAGGTGTTCCTGGAGTGGATGGTAGCACGTGGCTCTTTTTAGAGGGTCGCACGTCGGGGGTCGGCTCTCGTGACCTCTTTCCAGACTCACTGACGGGCATGGCAACATCTGACATGGTCTAACTGATGGCAAGGTTGGCTTTGTCAGTAACAAAGGATGACACCCGCGAAATCAACAAGTCCCTCTCCTTGTTAATGTCGCAGAGACACAGCGTCGCGGCGATTTATGCCCTGTACAAATTGTTCGCCTCGCTCGTGCCCAAGGGACAGTCGAAGGACTCCCCGGCGTACAACATCATGTGTATCATGAGGTATACGCCGCAATCGTTAGCCGAGAACCCGCTGCCCTGCCATCTGAACGGGACGTTGACGAGAGGGAACGAAGAGACATTGGCCCCTTTGTTGATGCCTCGCTGAACCATGTACTTGCCCATTTCTTCGGCCTTGGTGGTATTAGATAAAATAAAGTAAATAAATAAAAGACCGAGAAAATGAAGGAAAAAAATTTGTTTTTTGGTTATCCTTATATAGAACGTCTTGTACATAGGAATGTTTAAATATATACCAAAATGAAGCAGGCTTACCGAGAGCCGTGCCATCCCAACGTAAGGAAGACTTACAAACTCCCCTTCGTCGTAAGACCTATTATCAAGGTATTCAATCCGTTGTGCCAAAAAATTGATACACGCGCAGCTGTAATGGTCATTGTTTTCTGACAGCACCGGAACGAATACCTGTATGTAGGAAATGGGTATCATGTTGGTGTAGTTAAAAGAGAGTGGACAATAAAGTAACAGATAATATAAACTAAAGTAACAAGTTGAATGAATTAAAGTAACATCATATATTCTGATAATAATGTAGATGATGCAAGTTAAAGTAACGGGTCTCAGTGATTAAAGTAACACATATTGTTCACTAAAGTAACGTCGATTAACTGCTAAAGTAACAGAAGATATGTTGGATTAACATGCAGATTTACAGACATTCCAGTCTTACAAAATATGAGATCTAAAATCAAAAATACCAGGTCAGAATCGAGCTCGAGATTCCCTTCATTTGCGTCGACCCATATGTTCCAGAAGTTGAACAATGCTTCGCTCATGTCCACAAACAAACCACGCTTTCTATTTCTCCAAATCTGGAGAGCTGTATCCTGCATGGAGTAACAGGTCGTTATCATTAGAGTAATGCAGAGAGTACATTACAGTAACACAGCCATAGAACTACAGTAACACACTTTTTTTGCATAAATATTTTATATCGACTGATATGATGACATTATATTTATTACTAGAGTTTGTTGATGATGTTACACTTATCATTTGGGATAAGCAAGTAAATAAATTAGCTTACGCTGTGGCTGACACCGAAAAAACATCGTGATGTCTGACACGGTGCAGACTGGGCAGCTGTCAAGTGATTCATGAGTATGCACCAGCAGTCAATCACAGCATTCGAGAGCTGCTCTCCGGGCGCAAGCGTGGCCAACTCACCACGGGGTATGTTGAAAAAGTCACTGAACCTCACAATCATTTCCCTGCAAATAATCGAAAGGATTATGAAACATTTAACAAAAATCGACAATAATGCGCACTAAAAAAGAATTAGGTGATGTAGACCACTTACGATGTACTATATTTTTCATTTTTGTAGAAGACGTAGTCAATTACGTCTTTCCTCACAGACAAAACAGACCTGAAAAGCCTGCCGTCCCCACCTAGGAAGTCCGACAGCGTGAGCTGGTCAGGATCTGGGACGTCACAGTCCCAAGAGCACCCAAGCCTCTCATCGACGACTTGCATGCATCCCAACTGCTTTTCAGAATGAAAAAAGAAAGGGTGGAAAACCTTCCTTCCGTCTACCACCACCGACAAACACTCACCAACATCCTCGTCTCCAATTCTGTCAATATCCCACAGAGAAAGCACTATCTGGCGGTCACTGCTTAAATTCAGTCCCCCCGAATATCATTAACCTCAGCCGTCGAGTATGGCTGAATGTTAGGATCATCCTCTTCAGCTTGATTAGTATTTTTGGCCTCAAGTACCGGCCCCTGCTCCGACAACTCCCTAGCGCGACGCAGCGCCTCACAAACTTCATCCACCACCCGATGCAGCTCTGCTCCTCCCCAGAATGCCTTGGTTGCTTGTGATGGCACCGGGTCTTCGGGTAATGGATTTCCCGAAGTTATCCTCCTGATCTTCGCAGCATGTGAGACCCACCAATCATGGAATGCGATTGCATTCCTTCCCATCATCAGATGAATGTGGTGGACCTCCTGCAGGAAAGAATAATTGTGTTGGAAATATGTAGTAAAGTAACGGTGCATGAAATGTATAATCAACTGACAGAATGTGTACTGAAAGAGAGTGGACACTAAAGTAACAGACAGTATCAACTAAAGTAACAAATGGTATGGATTAAAGTAACATCATATATGTTGGAGCAATAATGTTGGAGTAACAAATTGTAAGAATTAAAGTAACACATGTTGAACACTAAAGTAACATCATTTATCTGCTAAAGTAACAGAAGATATGTTAGAGTAACATGCAGATTTACAGACATCACAGATTTACATCCTTGCTGATTCCATGGTTTCCAACTCAGACACATATAGATTCATTAATGAATTATTGACATGATTACTTACGTCGGCCGCCTTGGCCCTCAGTTCACTATCATCTTCAAGACCACGAGAAAGTTTGATGGTGGTGAACTTATCGTGCTCTTGTCCAGGCAATGTACCATCATCAGTGTGACGGTTCTATGTAATCTTCAACGGCGGTGGCGGGTCTGCCACCCTCACCGCATGTAAACACCGGGGGTACTCCACATCAGATCGGGTAAGCCGGCCCAGCCCACCACAAATGAACTCACCGGCCAACCGTTCAAGAATGCGTTTATGATCCCAGTGCTTGATCAAAGGGAGATCACACGGGCACGGGATGTTGCGGTAGTCAAACCGCTGGAAGTATGTAATCATTAAAAATGGCACACAGCCAAGTAAATATGATCGGCTACGGAACACAAAATCCTCGCATGCCTGCGCAAGTCCATCCAGGATGAATGTGCACCAGTCAAGGTTTTTAATCTGCTGTACATCTTGCACAGCCTTCAATAGTCTCAGATCAACCCCATGGTTGGACGTCGGGCAGAAGAATATCGACATGCTGTAGAGAACGAACATCCTACAGAACATCTCTCCACCCTCTACATCGTCCTGCAGTTTCTTAAGGACCTTTGGCAAAGGGATTGCATCGCTTTCATTGCCGACATGAAAGTCACCCCTCCACTTTTTCTTCAGCGCCACGATGGACTCCTCTTCTGCCACCTTCGATCGACCCATCGGCAGCAGCTCAACAGGGTCCGGTCCAAGTGGAAGGAGGAAGCAATCATGTACATCATGCTTGGTTACGAGGAACTGATTGCTCCCGCATCTAAAAATCAACGTGTCATCGCTGAATAAAGACTTGAAATCAGTAGCAAACTTTACAGGGAAGCTCCTAAGGTGCATTTCAAGTACACCGCCAAATCCGATCGCTGAAAGCGCCTCCCACTGCCTCTGGTTTAAATTAGATATTAGATCAACAAGGAGCTGCGGGATGCACCTTACAGACGACGAACGGTCGACGTTCGCTGCACCAGACAAATAGATAGCTAGTTCCTTCAACTTCGATGGCTTAACAGCCATTTTCTTTGACTGTTGAACACGCTTCTTAACCTGCCCCTTCTTCTCACCAGCAACGACAATCTTACCTTCTTCTGCCATCTGAAGATATATTATTATGAGAATAATGTCAATGATACAAACTGACTAGAGAAAAAGGATCTTTGTTCATGGATTTATGGATTATAGTAACAGATATTATGCATTAAAGTAACGTAATAATTGCATTAAAGTAACAAGTAACACATGCATTGCAAACGATGCAACGAAAACAATTAAAGTAACAGATAATAAGCACCACAGTAACAAGTCATGTGAATTAAACTAACGCCATTAGATCCAGTTGTGCAGGTTCGACGTGAGTAGGTATAAAAGAAGACTTAGCTTAGTGGTGCATATTACACATTAAAATAACGAATGATACGAGTTAAAATAATGAGTAATGTACATTGAAGTAACACAACAAAATGTTTATCCCATATATGCAGGGGAAAAATAGTTCGCAGAGTGTGTATAATCAATTTCGAACATGAAAACAATTAAATTGGCATAAAAAGCATTTAAATTGGAAAGAAGTGTAACGAAATATAAACTGATTAAACCTAATTTACCTTAATTCAGTAATACAGCTGAAGAGTTTGTGAATACAATGAAGCTTGAATACAGCTGCGTCATAAACACAAACTCTGAGAAATATATTGAAAGAATAATGCAGTAATTAAAACCCCCCAAAAAACCCAATTTACCTTAAGTTCGCAGATGAAGACTTTGTGAACACAATGAAGTTTGAATAAAGCTGCATCGTTGGCGATTGTGAAGGAATGTTTGTGAACGAATGACTTCAACGTTCGAGGCTTGAACGAAAATGGAGATGAAGATGAGAAGATGAAGATGAGAAGACGGTGAAAAGAGAGAAGACAATGAAAAGGAAGATGAAAGGTGAATGATGTAGGCGGGAAAATTGGGACTTGAAAGAACTTCAGTAAAAAGGAAAGAAAGTAAACGTGGGTTGTGGAGATACGTGAAGGGATTAATAGGAGAGAGAGAAGGTAGTAGAAAATTAAGGGAGGAGAGAGAAACAAAATATTTTATTAAGATATTTTAGTTATTTCCTTAATTACGAAAACAAATCTTGACCATTAATCTGTAATTAATCGAAGGCTAAGATGGGGACTCACGAACTCAACATGTATAAAGGGACTCACCTGATCCCATAGTCGATTGAAATCTTCAAAGTCATCATAAATACGTTCAACTACACATGTATAGTCGACTCTGACTCTCTCGTGATAAAAATTCTCTAAACACCCACGCGACAAATGCCTTCATCGGTGCTGAATTTGGATGAGTTTGCGTCCTCAATATAAGCAATTATTCAACATTTGTTCACAAAAATCACTCCTAAAACATTGACCATTACCAAAAGCTCATATGATCCATTATCTTGGGTCAAAACTGGCATCAATTTCACAATCAACCACTCCGCCCTCCAAGGTCAACGACACATCACAACCATAAACAACATTTTCACAACAATATGACGATTCAAGTCAAATTGACAAATTATTACAAAATTCATTAGGTCTTGGAGTCGAGTCCATCAATATTACCCTAAAAAACTATCTATGATGAGAATGATAAGGAATGTTTTTCCTGTGTCTGAAACATTGTGAATAATCTTCATACCCTGTGATTCCGTGAACCTGATTAGAGTCATCTGCAACATATCAATAAACAGAACAATGTTCTATAGATAGAAGCACATTGTTTTATATTTGTGTGTTATTGATCAATCAATCAAAACAAAAAAATCAATCACCCATCAAATGAACATGGTCCTACAAATCCCGACTTACAAAAACCACTCTCATTCCAAGCAAACCCTAAGTCGGATTAAAATGTCTAAATAAGGAAAACAATAGAATAAATTCAACCCATTTAAACAAACCAACACTCAAAACCTCTCAAGTGACAACTCCCACACCGATAATAATCCGTCACAAAATAATGTTAATATATAAACATGTAACTGTTAATATAATACTCCATAACGCTTAAACATTTAACAAATATTGTATATGAATAAAATTTTAACTATATGTAACTTTCTTCCTTAGGCAAACCTTCTAGCCACCATAACTAAATGTAACCTTCTTCCTTCAACCCCAATTCCACACATCAAACCAAATCGGGTCGATTTTAAATAGAATTTGCTTTCTACTATATCTCATTTAATTTCGAACCCATGACTCACAATGTTTGGGAATCCTCGTTGAAAAGCAATGCATCACAATCACTTTCATAACCTCCAATACAAATTGTGGAAGAATCAAATATGTCCAACCACACCGAGCCTAAATAAAATGAAAAAAAATAACAAAACAGAAATTATCGTAGAAAAGTTAACCGTGTAACGGCAATCTTACCATTCACAAAGACCCGAGTTGAAGATGTAGTAATTGAGCATTCAATTTTTTGATTTGATATCCCTGCAAAATTAAATGATATAAAATTAGTAAACAAATTCATCAACATAATCAAGTGAAAATTATATTAAGAAATAGTAAAATTTAGTTATTAGTCAAGAAGAGAACGGGTAATAAATAAGATTGGGAGTCCTCAATTCGGGTAAGTAAAAGACATTAAATGAGATTTGTCAAGAAGAGAACGGGTAATAAAATAATAACCTTGGGAGTCCTCAATTCGAGTCAAGTTGACCTGGACGTGCAAAATATCATATAGGCGTAACATTATTAGATAGCTAAACTCCATTTGCGTGCAAAATTATCTTCTTAAGTAAGCCTCATATTTTGAATAACTATAAGGTGATCAAAGGACTAAGCCTGCAATTTAATATCATGGAAGGATATGTCTCGTCAACCTTGTTTGTGTTGAAAACTTTTTTTTTTTACCTGAATTACTTGGGCTGCATAAGATGTCAGTTTTCCGGTACTTTCATCTTTGCTCATCTGACCCGGATTTCTAATATGCAAACCACTAATGCAACAAAACTGAAATCTCACATATATATTCCTACAATATAATTCAATGAGAAATAAGCCGGAAGAAACACGCGATTTCTCTTATTTCAAGTTATAGATGCAAATTTTGTTGAGACCATCACCAAATGAATGATCACTTGTTGAAGCTTTCAATTGAACCTTTAATTATTCTCCAAAAAAAATCCATCAAAATTATGAAAAAGAAACCGTCATTTTTCTTTGAAAATAAATTTATTCAATCTAACCATCTAAATACATAAAATGGACAAACGAATAAATTGCAATGACCGAAGTTTCAATGCTACAATTGATTCATCAAATTTCCTCATCACCAATATAAATTGTAGCTAAACACCCTTATTGCCTTAATTAATCGGTCAGCTAAGAAATTAGAAAGAAAAAAGTGGATGAAAAAGATGAACATAAAAATGCATTTGCCAATACGTAATTGAAGCAACAAACCATCAGCGTCCAACATAATACAATAAATCAATAGTACAATAAAATCGAGATGTGCACATCAGCGCAAATCCATGAGTATTTGTAAAGGAAATATAGTAGAAGACGCAAGACTGACCTTGATCGATAGACTGCACAACCATTTGTCCGTAACTTGTGACTCCTCCAAGAAAGTCGAGTAAAATGTTTCCCATGGTAAACCCTTCAATGCGTTTCCGGTAGAATTTCATGAATGCCTGCAGCCCCAAAAATATGCCGTAATGAATAAAATTTCCAGGTAGTTTCAGTTATATCGTAGAAGTCTTGTGGCTGAAACAATCGAGAAACGCAGGAGTTCATAAATAGAGGCGGTTCTAACCTGAGGAATATATTTGACGACAGTCATCGCATGAACAATTCTGGAAGATTCCGAAAAGAAAACACCTTTAAATTTTCGAGAAAAAAATCATCACGGAGAATCAGACTGCATAATGTCCACTGAAGCAAGCACAACTAATAACAATCTTACTCCTGTGTCTTGAGTAATTTTAACACTTCTTCCTCCTTCACCTCTCTTCCCTAAACAAAATTAATCAAATTCTATCAAATACCCACATCATCAAATTACGAAAATCAAACTTATCAAACTAATTAATTAAAACTACAATTAATACGGAGTACAAATTAATCACATAATCAAATAATAAAAATTAATCAAGTTTATCCAATCCCCGCATCATCATAATTGAAACTAATACATAAAATTAAGACCGACCTTCATTATCAATGCCTCCACGGCTCCACCTTTGTTTTCGGCTACGCATTCCACATCATTCGTACTCCAGGTAACCTAACACTTAATCTCAGTTTACTTAAGTTGCATAGAACTTTAGAATTACACTCCACCGCAAAAATATGGAGCACATAACTCTAAACCATCCAACAATGATGAACGTCAGCTCTCAAGCAAGCAAATATTACTATATATGAGCAAAATAATTCAAATAGCATACATAGGTACATCTAGCAGTATGTCTAAAAACATGCACAATCGTGATTCTCAAGGTTTTGAATGTCGCACCAAAAAGCGAAAAAAAAAATTATATCAATAAAAACACATGGGAATCACAATAAAAGAAACATAAATGGGATAAAAATATAAATCATGTAAAAGCACGCATTAATCCTACAACTTCAGGTTACAAAACAGAACTAATACTACCAAATACGGAGTACAAAACAGCTTAAAGAAAGAAGAAGCAAGATTGTAGAGAAATTACCCATATGACGTTATATGTTAGACACATCAATGTCGGCCTACGATGATTAGGAAAAATGGATGGAAATGGCGAGCTCCTCTGCTATTGATATGTTGCACGTGTCAATGTGAGAATATAAAATGTATACAAATATATGTATTCAGTCAATACAGTATAGACAACTTCTGCAGAAGAATAAATAGCGGAAAATGGTGTAAATTTTGAACAAACGACTACAACGAAACTAAAGTATTTCTAGTAATCCATTTGTTGGCTTAGTACCCTTGAGAATTCATCATTCATTACATAAGCAGGTAAACTGTGTATAGCACGAACATAGGTCTTCACAAACCTTTGATGTATGTCTTCCATAAACGCAAATGAGATTCTTCCTGCAAAATAGAGGTTTAGTGCATAGAAGAATGCTAATTTCCAATTCCAATATTTCTAATTCAAATTCCATATCTCCCTATAGAGGGATTCAAATTCCAAATAAAAGAAGATTTTATTTTCGCATTAATCGTTATGTTGAGTACTTGGTGGCGATTTGCACTTCATAGGTTAGAGGACTCCAACTTATAATTAGGCCGCGATGTGACCTCCAACTTATAATCCTTAACACTACCACTATTGTTACATGTAATTAATTGGAAACAAATCATGATGAGCTGCATTAAAAGAAATCATCATATTTCTTGTACCCTTTTTTTCTTGTATTCTACTGATCTTTATCAGGAACGACAAACAAAGGCGGATCACATCCCCAATTTAAACGCACAGTGGGAAAAAGTGGCTTCTTAAATGATTATCGAGAGAACAGATTAAATGTTACCTTAATTTGTAGCAAGTGATTTTTCTAGAGTAGTCTCAAAATTGAAGAACTTGTAGTATGATTGATTGAACATATTACATAAAAGAAATAAACCAACAAAACAAATCCATAAGAAAAATATTACTTTGTTAGAAGATAAAATCTAACGTCATAAACTCACATTACAAAAATATTAGATTCGACAAAATAAACAACCATAAAATTTTCCCAAATTAAACGATTTACCCCTTAAAACTCTAATAGAGTTTATTTACCTAACAGTAACTATACAATTATACATCATGATAATTGAGTTCCAGGTATTTGTTATACTCATTGTTTGTTCTAAGGTTATAAGGATTATAACCTTTGATTAAGTGTAGCTCATTAATATATTCATTATACGTGTAAATTGTTACGTTATAACGTACAATTCATAACATGAATTGCACAAACGCATCAACCCCCTCCATTTCTTTCCCGGTTAAGTTACCAATTGGTTAGAGATTCAATGGTTCAAGTGAGCTTGGTAATTGTAGCTTGCATTTAATATTAGTACACCACTTTTTTCTTTCTATGTTCGACTGTTGCAATGACATAAGTTTTAGTACTACAACTGTAATTCCTTTTCACTATTTGCCTATATCAGTCATGATTAATTAAGATGGAAAAATGCAACCTTCTCGAATCAAATCAATTCGGATAACACAAATCACATCAATCAATCAACAAATCAATCAATAAAATTGGGCAAAAATTAAACCTCAAGCAAGGTCAACCCTTCTGAAAAGGGTAAAGTGATAAAGCCAATTACTTGAACACAAATATTACTCCCTCTGTGTCTTAATCTTCTTCCCGAGAAGTATTTTATTGAAAGGGGAAGAACATTAAGATACGGGGGTTACCAATTTTGAACTCAACACCTCCTTTTGTTTTACCCTAGTTGTAAGCAACTTTCATTTAACAAACGAAAGTTCGTATTCTATCTCAAATGGTACAACGTATAATTAGCAAGAATCTTGAACTAATTGTAAGCAGCCTTCAATGTGTGTATATATATATATATTCTTGACTTACTGCCCCCTAAACTAAGACAATAATTGAAATTTATGAGGTTGTTAAAATTGACTTAAATGGGTAGAATAAGGGGAATAAGAGGATTTTAAACCTTTGATGTTTAGCGACTACTGCCGTCACTTCACTTGAGACCCGTAACTTTTAGGAACCTTTGCCTAGATTTTATCCTGCAGTGACTAAATAAATAACAATAAAATTAACTTGTAGATGAAATTTATGGCTCACAGTTGAAGGCTCGTTGCTATTTCTTGTAGATAATAGGCAATTTGAAATACACATAGCAAACTCACGAATCATATATAATAAGTTGAATTTACTGTCACAAAGTGATCGACTAATATAATTGCAGTTTACGTATCTACAAACATCTTTTCAAATACAATGCCTTCATATCTCTATAAATTGTGACCCTGAAAATAGTTACCTAAATAAGTTAATGTATGAATGTTGACATAGGAAATTACATAAACCAACTTAGCTATACATAACAAATGCAATGACAATATGATTCAATGACTCACTTTATATATCGTTGCTCAGGTTAAAAGAAAATATGATCCAAGGAATGTTAATTGGATTTCTAATTCTCATGATGTAGCCTTTTTTTGTAAAAAAAAGGATGAACATGTACTTATTTTGTTCTTGTAAACATACATTGATGTAAATTGTATACACCTTCGTCTTTGGTGATCACGAATCGTTTGATAGACTGAAACAATAATTGAACCATGCCAAAGCGGCAATGTAGCTAGCCAACTAACTGATGTCGCTTATTTGCTTGCATCACAATCGGGTTTTTCTCTTCGACTGGTTTTTGCTCGTTCTGGAACCTAACAATGATGCGGAGTAAATGAAAAAAAAAACAATTATATTCAAAAAAAATCCCGGGAAAAAGCCAATCAATAAAAAATGTAAACCAAAATTAAACATTGAAATAATGTATTAAGAAAAGCAATCGAAATCAAAAATATTTGGCAATAACAAATTAGAAACAAAAGCAATTGCAATCAAAAATTAGAAATTAGGAATTGAAATAATTTATTTGGCAATTTAAACGATCAATTCAGATATGTAACCGAAGTACTTTTTGTAGTTTTCTGCTCGATAAATCTTCTAGATCCTGCAGATGGTGGTGTTCTGCTAACAGATGACCTTGTCTGAAGGGATGAATGTACATAGAAACAATTCTGTATGAGTAAAAAATTGCACATTTCATCAGTGAATTTATATTTTAAAGAAGGTACAGAAGATGAGGACTGGTAATACTAATGACTGAACTATAAGCCTGATTGCATCTAAGGTACTGTATGAATTTATATTAATTAAGAAGATTAGCTTACCACTATGAGCCCGATTGCATCTTCACTTGCTGAAGGTAGGAGCGTAGCAATACATATCGCAGGAAGCTGACAAAAATGTAGGGTTACAACCCTTAAACTCAAAGGACCTGTTACGAGTATTAACCGAAACGACAAAAGAAGAGGGATAACAATTATACCTTATTTGCTGCGGAACAGCGTATTAATAAGAAGTATAATAAACCCAGAAATATATATAATCTTCACGGACAGAATAAATAATCTTCACGTACAAGAATAAATAATCTCCACGGACAGAATAAATAATTCCCACGGACAGAATAAAGCACCCCAAACGTGATGCCTCCTTTGGTATCCACCACACGGGTACGGAACTGCGACGTATATGCTAGTATAAAGGTACGTGAGACCGTCTCACAACTTCTCTCTACACTACTACACAAATGGGCTATTGCAACACCTTAAAAGTGTTGCCTAATGGCTTAAAAGTGTTGCTAAAGGCTTTTGCAACATTTTTTGGTGTGTTGCTTAAAGTTGTGTTGCAATAGGTTAATGCAACACTTTATGCAACACTTTCTTATCAAATGTAACACTTTCTGTAAAGTGTTGCATCTATTTATAATATGCAACACTTTTTTCGCAACACACGTGATCGTCTAATGCAACACTTTGACAAAAAGATGCAACACTTTTTTAGGGTCATAAGCAACACTCGGTCTTTTTTTGCAACACTTGTAATTGGCTAAAGCAACATGTTGTAGAAGAAAATGCAACACTTTTAATTAGTGTTTGCAACACCTTTTGTTTACCGAATGTAACAATTCACAAAATTTGATTAAATCATATCCAAATCAAAACAAATTTGATTTTTATTGTTGTATGTAACTAAAAATTAAACATAATAGTTCAAATAAATATTGTCTTGCATAATACATGTCCGAAAATATTATTAAGTAAAATAGTAAAGCTACAATTCAAATAAATATGTCTCAATAAACTCTATTCATCAAGTAAATAACGTCTAGCAATGTCAGTAGGTAACTTTTCTAGAATTTTTTGCAGAATTTGTTGAGTCATATTTGACTTCTCATTCTCAAGTTCCCTCTGCTTATTTTCAAATTTTTCCTTCTTCTCTAGATGCTCCTCCTCCAACTCCTTATGTTTATCTTGTACCTTGATAATTTGACTCATCACATTTTTTCGTACATCCTCCAACGAATTTATTTGTTCGACTCTAATACTTCTCCTGGAACCACATAAGATGAACGGCTGCCTCTGGCAAGATTGGCCGACCGATTATGGTCTGAGTAGGCTAACCCACCATCATCATCTTATTTAGATGCAGCTGCAACCCAACAATGTACAGAAAAAAACAAACTTATAAACAATCACAAGTTTTAAATAAATGAAGACAAGCGTAAATACATGAATAACTAGAACAATGTAAAATAGCGGAACGAATGCAGAAAAGGGTTTCAAAAGTTGATCTCAAGGCCAGCATACTGGTGCCAATAATAGAAAATTTACGGGCGTTGAGATTAAAGATATGACGTTTATGTTCAACACATGATTCTTATATTGAGGAAGCTCATAGCATCTCATTTACGCAGGTTATTTACCGATTTCGAGCATCAAACGAGTAAACTAGTTCACATCGATCAACAACAAAGATGATAAAGTGCAAAAAAAACTGTACAAATTAGACCAATGAAAAACATACCGAGTTCATTCAATTACGATTAGCTACTTTTATTTGTTGTCAAAAACGTAAAAAAAATATGCATTCCAAGACTGATGACAAAAGTACACCACGAAACAGGGGACAGTTCACAGAATTGGTGTAACACAGTATCCTAATCAGGAACTACAAAACCGTACCGTAACAACGTAATCAGAAGTCAAAAGCACTATGTGTCACTTTGCTTTCCTAATAACTCGGCGAGGCACATCTCAACCTGGAGTTCCAAATTTACAATACAATTTATCAAAGCAGCACTTTTACACAAATATGCGAGTTATTATCACCTTAGATAATCCATTTGTCATAGATATCACATGAGCTCCAGCTCTTATTACTGATTTCAATTGTTTCAATTGTTTTTCTTTTTTTTTTTCTTAGGCATAGATAAGTATAAATATTAGTACAAAGCTCCATGCTATTACCTTGATCAATATAAATTAAGAACTACAATTCGCTCCCTACTATATGGAAACTAAGGCCATCCTATTGTGTTGATGTACATGTTTCTCAAACTAGTACTCAGTAGTTCAGTCCGATTAATAAAAAGTATAAGAACACTCATACCAATGGACTTGAGATTGTTGTGAATGATAATAATATTAATAGAAGACACTCTAAACTGAAGATCATTGGGTGTTGGAATACATTGAAAAGTGGTTGAACATCAATATAACTCGGACAGTGTGTGTCAAAACTGAAGAGATTCACACTATGACTTTGGTGACATGTTACTATCACATTTGATTCCAAAGGAAGAATGCTTATCACAATCAAATGCTAAGGAGACCTGAACTGGTGACTTGTGACATCAAAAATGAGATGAAGCAGAATGTGCAACACATAATCTGGAGACATATGGATGCAAATGATGGCAACTGGCTTAATCCATTACGAATTCAGATTTCAGAGTAACAACTAGCTTGTCTATTACTATGATCTGTGTCCCATAATGCTATGTTTCTTAGCAATCCCTTAGGGTTAGCCTTAAGTGTATATGGATATTTCACAATTTTTATCAATACATACTCACATCCAACCAGAAGAAATGAACCGAAATGAACCGAAATGAAATTACTGAGGCAGTGAACGAAATCAATAAGGCAATAATATATGATAGCGAATGCAAAGAACTAAAGAGAATGAAAGTAAAAAAAAAAAAATTACCAAGGCAAAGAAATAACAGAAACAAAAAAATTACAAAGTTAATGATCTAAAAACGTGAAATGATAGCAGGAGCAGGGATTCCTCTTCTTCAACGTAATGTTCTATTGCCTTCATTATATATAATTAAGATTGAGATAAGAAAGAAAGGAATTTGTATCGCATTCATTCATTCACTGATACTTAATAAAATACATGAATTGAAACCAAAATTTTAAACATACTGATCTGATGCAAAAAATGTGAATTGATAGAAGATGCTGGTGGTATCTAGCTGTCTTACTGATAGATCGCTTGCTTAGAAACGAAACGTAATGTTGAGATGTTCGTGTTGATGATTTTCGATTGCTTTCGCATACCATGAATGTCCTGCTGCGTGCCTTTACAGTGTGATGAAGAAAGACAAATCATAGGGTTTTTCAATCCTTTATGTGTTGTAAGCGGTGAATGAGTTGTACTGTGAGTGACTGAGCGCTGAATGAATTATAGGGAATCCCGCCTCTCAATTTGATAAAATTTTGTTTAAAGCGGCTAACATGATTAATTGAAATGATTTCATAGATGTGGTTTGATTAGCAACGTATTAGGGATTTTATTAAGTGTAAAAAATAAAGAGAGAAAGCCTCGTTTGACCCGAGTGATCCGACCCGTGACTCAAGTCAGCCTGACTCACAAGTACAACGACCCGACCCGATTATGAACCGAACCCAACCTAGGGTAGGGTTGGTTGAGGCTTGGATGAAGCGTTTAATATGTTACTCCGTACTTAAATACATTAGATGAGAGAGCGGTAAACTAAAATATGTATCATCCCACTTACTTTTTCTAAAAAAACAAATTAATCTAATCTTTTTTATTTATTCAATTTTTGGCAACACTTCGAGAAATGTTACAAATAGTGTTGCAATTGGTTAGTATAATGCAACATCTTTACAAAAATGTTGCTTCGGTATATTATAAGCAACATTTTCATCAAAAATGTTGCAAATTAATTATGTTTGCAACACAAAGTGAAAGTGTTGCACGTAAAGTGTTGCATTAGGTCAATTGTGTAGTAGTGCTATATCTCTCTTATAACTCTTTATAAGACGAATATATTATGAGTCAATACTCTTTATTCCATATATTGGTTCATCATATGAACCTCCTTATATAGGAGATGAGAAGGTAAAATTAGGTTATACTCTAATTACCATAATTAGATTATTAGTATAACTCTAATTACCATAACCCGACAACGCAGTTGGGTCCGTATTACTACTGACCCGATATATTTAATATATCGATATATATTAATAATGTCCCGTACACATTGTGTGTGACCCAATGGGCCCACTTAAGACTACTAGACACGTAACTCATTTACATGTCAACCCGACATCGACCTCTAGCAAGGCATATCGGATACATAGACTTAAGCGGGTTAATCCGTAGGACAGTGGACATAACTTCTTCAGTCTCCCACTTGTACATGTCCTCTTAAGAACGGCGTTAAGTCTCTTTGCTACTATTGTCTCCAATTGAGAATGAGGTAAGAAGAAGTGTCATCCTCGTATGTCTCAATCTTTTACTCTAATCTTTGAGTTGACTTGTTAAAAGAGCAGATAGATGACAATCATCCTATCTGAGCGCGGCCACGCATTTGCACAAGTCACACTCTTCGAGTGGCCAAGAAACAATAAATTCCCTTCAATAAAGGAAGAGCAAATCCCCTCTTGTCTAACCACATCCTATCACATGATCCATGCATGCCCAATAACCATCCATAGCCCCCTTTCACAGCTGACGAGGAATAGTATCAAAGCATACACATCACATGTACAGAATAGTCAAAGACTCAGGTCTAAAGACCGTACAAGTTCATAACTTGCGAAGAACTTTACTGACACTAAGCGAAATCTTAGTAAAATCCTTTTCGGCGGGTCTATCTAATGCATGTTCTTAACATACACCCGTGTTCCTGGTTTAGTATCTCAATACCTATGACTCTAGGAACTTAGTCATCAACTAACTCACACACCAGTCATTTAAGGGTATTCAAATGTCCCAACACAATACCCTGACTAGAGACAAAATAATTACATCATCCAAATAGAGTTCCAAGACTAAGTCACGTACTTAGTGATCTATTTCATCAATGTAAATTATTTAGGGACAAAACTCAGTTACATTAACCAAATGACAATATGTCATACATATATCAATTATCGAAATAACTCCCACTAAACCAAACACCTCTAAAAGTACTAAGACCACTCGCCCATGCGTCTTATACCGATCATAATCAATATGATCTTTATGTAGAGTAGGTTTCGGGACATACAACATTTGTATTGGTTATTTACAAGCATATGATCAATCTACCTTCTCTCAATTAAGGCAAAATGTTAGTTTTATAAGCAACAAATTGCTTCATAAACTTTAAAGTTGAGTGTGTGCTTAATTCGTAATCAAACGTCTATTTGCTTCAAAAGTAATAGAACACTAACTTTAGTTATAATACTAGTCACAAAGTTGCCCTTTGGAACCGTTCCAACACACAACTTTCATCCAAAACAAAATATACTGAGAGTACAATCTCATGTCATCTTTGTCCATTTGGAAATATGAATCGTTGTAACTTGTTTAATACAATTCGCTTATCACATCATGCGCATCTCTTAAATAATTCCCTTTTTGCTTCTTAAGCGCAAAGGAACAATTCTTAGATAGCATTCTAGTGACACTCACTAGATTAGTATCTACTCGTCACACGAGCACACAATAAACAACTTTCTTGCCAAGTCTCGGGACTAAAGCAACCAAATGTCATTTAGTTAGAGAAGTATGACACTTACATACCAAATCATAACGATAAATGCACTCCCACTAGCCTCTTGTACACACTCTGCCTCGCTTCGTCTCAAAGGAAAACAAACATCTTTGAATTACCACATTAAGAACGAAGATACTACTCCATAATACTTGCTCCAATCAAATTGGATCATTCACATTTGTCTAGCAATTTTGATAATATAAAATTCATACGATATGTTGCACACACATCATATTGCATCTCTTTCAAGAAATGTATTTTACATATATATGTCCAATACTCATCATATGAGTGATGACATTCAAAATGCTAAATCAATCCCAATAGACTTAAGCATAATGTTGTAAAAAGAATTTTTCCGTAGTCACTACTATGAGATCAATCCTTAACTACCAACTATGTTTCATAGATACTCTTATATCAACCTATATAGTCTTTATATTGAAGACGGTTCTTCACTATAAGACCCATTTAACCAAAGTCTATACTTGGTAGTTATGGTATATAGAATCTATTAGATTTTATGTGAATTTTGGAGTCTTTGCCCATTTATTATTGTTTCATCATAGGTCAAACCTATGTAGGGTAATATTTTACAGGTAAGATGATCATGACTTTTCATGGATGCATCAATATTATCCTCTTCAACAGTTGTAGAGAATTCCTGTTAATCTTGAACAATTCAAGGTCGATTCTACTCCCACTGTTTCTATTAGAAATCACATATTTTTAAAAGAAACATACCACTCCATGCAACAAAACAATTTTGTTCTTTGGATGATTTGTAGAATTAACATAATATCCCTAATGAAACACATGTCATAATTGAGTCTAAGTTCTAGAAAACGATTTTCTCTAAACTTTAAGACTTGAAAATTAAGAAAAGACTATTTTAGAACATTTTCAATCCATATCTCATATGGTGTCTATTCTCCAACTTACATGGACAATCTCATCGACATTTGTACAAAGACTTTTATAGTGCATAACTTTCTAAAACGTCATAAAATCTGCATATGAATCATCATAGACTAAATCATATCAAATATGGTTCGATGTAGTTTGAAACATTTTTCACTACTTCTAAGATGATCACAATCTTTTAGTTCAATTCCTCCCTGTTTCAATCATATCGAACGACCCGTACCAACTTATCAAGTTGATCTTGTATCTTCATCTAAACTTCCTTAAACAATTCAAAGCATTCAGATTTAAATTTCATCAAATGAACAAAATCATACAAGTTACCCATTTTGCAACATCACTAGTTAAACTCACATGTATCTGTGTATGTGTGATCTAACAAGTCTAAGTAACCTCCCACTACAATTAGTAGGAGTCACTACTAATGTCATTTATCCATCTAAACGAGATCCATTTACCTCAGTTGATCCTTATCAATAAACTTTATAATTTCATCATTATGAAACTTATTCTTATGATTCTTGTCTCATGGATTAAAGACAATGTCATGATGGGTAAAACTCAGGTCGAGGGACGGAATCTTTTGGTCGTTATGTTACAAATAAAAGCATTCACTACTAGGAATGTAGAGCTCAACAATCATGTTAGCCTCATTGTACCTCATATTCTTGCAAGGTATAGAGCAAAAACTGTTCTACTTTTATTAAAACTTTTCATGCCCATACATGAAACAGAATTAATGTCCTCACTTATGAGTTATGACTAGTACAAGAATAACAATTATTCAATTCGAGTATTCAACTTTATGGTAAAATTAAGTGATTTTCCTTTTATATATGAAACAACAACGTTTGTCCATTTCGTCATAAAACACTTCACTTATATACCATTATTCCACCCTCTTTGAGCCATCACATCCACAATGTAATAGTTGCATTTAGTATCTTATACCAAAACAGTGGAATGAAAGTAACTATTACTTCAGTAACATACACACCTGAAATCATACTTCAACTGATTTGCAGAATTTCTAGACACTTCTAGAAAACTATCTACCAATGTCATATATTTGTCATTACATTAATGACAAATAAAATCGTACCTAATCTAAATTTGACAACAAGTTTGGGTATGATAGCAATTATCCTTCCCTTACTTTAACCAACATCTTAGATTTATTAATCATTATCTCAAGCAATTTTCTTAATGAACTCATAGAACATTAGTATTATTTGCCTTCTTGATACAATGTTCAATCGTCTTTTAACATCTCATGCTAAAAGGTGAGAAACTTTATTAAGTCACATGTTTATTCATAATAAAGTGACCTAAACTTAGGACTAATTGAAACGATTTCAATTCCTAATTCTTTAGAAATTAAAGAAGCATCCAAAATTTCCAGATTATCAATATAATCACGTCATCGTATGACACGGATTAATTAGATCATCTTCAACATTTTCTCACTTAGTGGGAACTGTTCCCTTTTATTGAAACAATTGATTTTGGTACTTATAGCCATCTTCATGACTCTAATACAGTCCATACTGTACATTAGCATTGGTAATAATCTATCAGAATTATCCTTCACAAGGACAAAATCCGTATCTCTAATTTTGAGAACAATTCTCAAGATACCAATCGACGAGGTTGAACAATTCAAACTCATCTTTAATAAATGAGATAATGGTGACTAAATAACAACTACAATTATATGCAAAGCAAAACGATAATTAATATTAATAATCTTAAACAATTTTAAGATAAAATCATGAAAACTACCCTCAAGTTCGCATAATATTCCAAGATCCTAAACCTTTTGTCGCTCAAGTGAACTTGGGCTCACTGCTCAAGCTCCAAAAGTAAAGGTAGACAACAAACTTGTCAATTACATCTTTATGTAATTCCTGGTTCGTCGGAATTAGTCATCATATGACACCAACTATTTGCCTCAAAGCCCAAGTCCGACTTGATAGCATTGTTAAGCAAACCAGGCTGAACCTGTGGGTAACCGTTACCCACCTACTCAGTCCACACACATCGGCAAAGCACCGCTTAGGCAGTCACTTCAACCAATGATATAAAATTGTTGTAGTGGTCAATTCTGGAAAGGCAATACTTAATATTTTTGCGAGGGATTAAATGCATATGGGTCCTAACCATGCCACTAAGTCAACTTACAAGGCGACCTATTAGTTCTAAACACACAAGTCACAAGTCTCAAACAATAAAATTCATGCATCGTATGACATAATAATTCAATTGTTACTAGTGATTTGTGCATAAAACAAGTTAAAAGATCCCATATTTTGACTTATAATCATATTACAATTCATAATTACTATTTGGTTTGAACAATTTCACCAATATCTTTCATTTTTCCAACTACGAGGAACAATTTCCCACCCGGAAAAGTTGAACGGATATACAAAACTCGATTCACAATTGATCTGCAATTTATAATTGTCATATAGATGAACAATTCATCAAAATCAACTAAGACTCGAGAAACTCTTTTTCCGATATATCTATGTTAACATGATAATTTAAATGTATAAAATTATTTAACGATTTAGAAAACTAATTTTTCATTGATTCGGAAAATAAAATATAATCCATGTTTGATTCAGAATCAACACACAAACGCAAGAAAACGACTTTTCTTAAAAGCGTCACCCGACCCGACACCATGTCGTCTGAGTAAATATTGTGTCGTATTAGTCAAACATGTGCATCCGGGTCATCCTGTCCAACCGGGACACACCCGTACCGACCGAGTCACACCCGTGCCCACCGAGTCATACTCATGCCAAACGGGTTGGTCTCTTTTCGTTCCATCTCCACCATAATTAAAACAGGTCTTGTCCTAATCTTATTAGGACTCATCGTGAACAATAAATTCCAATAATTTTATGTTCCCAATTTCAATCGAATCTTGACTAATCTTATTAGTCTCATCGTCAACAAGGAAATTGAGGATTACGGTGAATCAATTTAGGGCAAAATTAAATAAAAATAATCAATATTAGATATTAAATTAATTTTACGGGTCAATATCAGAATTTAACTATTTAAACTCGTGAAATAAGACAAATCCTAAACTTAAACGAAAAATCGATCGAATGGATACAATAACTTGTCTGAGCCATTATAGCATACTCATGACAATCAAATAAGTCAAATAAAAAACCATTACGCATTAATAAATTCTCGGTAAAGAGACAGAGATTAAAAATAATTCAAGTTGAATCAAACATTCACGCCAAACATGATCACATGCATGGAATTATAATTAATTTTCTTAGTCTCATCCTCTACATTCTACACGTAGAGATCAATTACCAAGAAGAGTCCTCTCATAATTATATGACAAAACGGCAAAATACCTATGCGCATAAGCAGTTCAACGAAAACGGATATATAATCAAATTAATACGCAGATTGAATCTCTCATAACCAATTATGAGCCACAGATTCACGTCTATCTGATTAATACTACGTAATAGAGGCTCTGATACCACTGTAGGGTTACAACCCTTAAACCCAAGGACCTGTTACGAGTATTAACTGAAAAGACAAAAGAAGAGGGATAACAATTATACCTTATTTGCAGCGGAACAGCGTATTAATAAGAAGTATAATAAACCCAGAAATATATATAATCTTCACGGACATAATAAATAATCTTAACGTACAAAAATAAATAATCTCCACGGACAGAATAAATAATTCCCACTGACAGAATAAAGCACCCCAAACGTGATGCCTCCTTTGGTATCCACACGGGTACGGAACTGCGACGTATATACTAGTATAAAGGTACGTGAGACCGTCTCACAACTTCTCTCTATATCTCTCTTATAACTCTTTATAAGACGAATATATTATGAGTCAATACTCTTTATTCCATATATTGGTTCATCATATGAACCTCCTTATATAGGAGATGAGAAGGTAAAATTAGGTTATACTCTAATTACCATAATTAAATTATTAGTATAACTCTAATTACCATAACCCGACAACGCAGTTGGGTTCGTATTACTACTGACCCGATATATTTAATATATCGATATATATTAATAATGTCCCGTACACATTGTGCGTGACCCAATCGGCCCACTTAAGACTACCAGACACGTAACTCATTTACATGTCAACCCGACATCGACCTCTAGCAAGGCATATCGGATACATAGACTTAAGCGGGCTAATCCGTAGGACAGTGGACATAACTCCTTCAAAAAATATACAAAATCACCCGTCAAGAAAGAAGAAATCTAATTACAGGTGCAAAACACTAATTTCAAGCACATAGACCTTAAATACCTAAATAAAAACAAAACAAATACCATAAAAAAAAAAAAAAAAAAAAAAAAAAAAAAAACAATCAAAATCTTTAGGATTCCAATCTTATATTACTTGCTATTATACTACTTGAAGAAAATAAAATCTTCTTGGTATCATCTTGTTACTACTTTATGTTCCAATCTTGTTAGCCACATTCAAAACATCTTGGTCTAGAGCAATCGGACATATGCCTTCTTTGTACCATAATCGACATCTTCTTGACGAAAACCTTAATGTTCTTCTTATCAGCACGAAGGTCAACAATGAAAACCAAGGTCTTGTTGTTCTTGATCTTCTTCATTGCCGATTCTGTGGTCAATTTTTCAGGAGAAGTTTTCGAGGAGAGTGACTGTGAGATATGTACAACAATGGTGATGGATTTTAGGGAGAGTAAATTAAGGGAAAATTAACGGATAAAAATTATGTAGGATCTAAAGAGAGACGATTTGAGTAATGGAAATCAATGGGAGAAGGGGTGTTCTATATTGTGAGAGTTGACGGTTTCTAAAATCTTACAAAACTGTCTGGGTGGTTCTGCACAGAATATGAGTTGAGGTAGTGGGATAGAAGTTAGGGAAATTAAGAGGAGGTTAATAAAGATAAAGAAACTGCCATCAGTTAACTGAAGTGGAAAGTTATTTGAAGTAGGGAGTTGAAGATAGATAAAGAATGAATTAACTGTTGTTGGTTTCTGGGTCGGTTACCATATTTTTTTTAAGTAACAGCCACGTCGGATCCAACGTGGCGCCAAATAGGACGATGACTTGGAAGCTGACGTGGGTGAATGTGGTGCGAGTATATATATATATATATGTGTGTGTGTGTGTGTGTGTGTATATATATATACATGTGTGTGTGTGTGTGTGTGTGTATATATATATATACACACACACACATGTGTGTGTGTGTGTGTGTGTGTGTGTGTATGTTAAGTTTGAACTGTGAATAGGCAAATTAAACCAACTGGGGACGGCAAAAGTCGGCGCCTACTAGGCATATGGCAACGGTGCCTCCCTCAAAGATCCCTAACGCCAGTTTAAACTTAACACAATATGTACCCTCACTAAACCCTCTTCATTTATGTTGATAAGTAATAAAAAAACCAGTTAGTTGAAAACGTAACCATGGTCCAATAGTTAGTTTAATCAAGTCAAGACATAATTCAACAAAGGATTTAACCTATAAGGCTCATCCTAACAATAAATAAAATAAGAATAAAGTTAAAATAAAATTAAAATAACTTAGAAACTTAATTTGTAGTCAGAAGATGAAGAACGCTTAGTAAACTTTTATTGATAATAGGAGATTTTTTACAACTGAGAGAGAGAGACTAAGATGGCTGGGAAAGAGTCTGCCTTCAAAACATAAAAACGCGTCCTTTTATAAGCAAGGAGCGGGGGAAAACAACAAAATAAAAACAGTACAACGAATATTTAGCAGTATAACTAAGAATATAGAACAGTGCATGTACTTATTAATACACTGAAAGCTTTTTGAAAGCCCATCCTTTAAAGGAAAGAACAAGTGTGCCATAGAATACACTAATATTGGAAAAGCATCTTTACGTAACATCTTCACCAATGCTTCCAAATAATTGCCTCCTTTTTCAAAGTTCATAATTGTGTTTTTGAAACACAAAATGCATGAATGTGCATTATCCCATAATAACTTCAATTAGATGAATTTAATGCACCTAACCATAATTTTAATAGCTCTTATTATCACTTCAAACTATTTGTCAAGTCTTGAATAATCTGAGTATCTTTCTCGATATTATCCTCTGGGTCTTGAGCGTCTTGCAAAATATTAAATTTATTTTTGCTGGTTGATGTTATAGACATTGCCATAGAAGTATCACTCTTTTGTGATTTACCATCATTATTATCGGCTTTTTGGACTATAGCTTTATGAGCTAAAGCTAAATAGTATTGGACAATGTCTTCATCAGTTTTGTCCTGGACATCCGTGGACTCATAACGAGTACTATCTGAATGATTATCTTCATCATTGAGGTAGAGAATAGTATAACTATCAATTTTTTCTTGAATAAGGTCAAGGGTAGAACTACAATTTAGTTCCTTGGTGTCTTTATTTTCTCTGAGCATAGTATCCCAGAAGCGAGAATATGATTCTCTTTTTAGACAGAATAAATTTTCTTGGGTATAACCCGTTTTTGGACTGAATTTCCATATCCAAGGAATAGAAAACTCAATAAAAAAAATTGCATTTGAATAAGTCCAGGAATATTATCCTCCGGAGCCTTTGGTATAATTTCTTTCCATTCATTATAAAGATCTCTAAATATTGGAGGTAATATTTCCTCTGAAGTTCCATAAAATTGCCACCATTATATTAACCATGGCGGTATAACTTCGGTTATAACCTCTTGGCTAATTTTTATAAACCAAGTATGACTTCTTTTATCATTCTCGTAAAGAAAAGCTTTATCGAAAGCTTGGATATAATCCCAATAATTGTAGTCAATACGAGATCCTTTGCTAATTAAGGATTTCGTGGTAAAAGGGGTGATTCCCCCATTCTTCAATGGTAATAACCTCTCTAATAATAATTTTTGAAAATTTATAAATTTCTGCGTCATTACCCGTGAAATGATTAATTTCACAACCATTTGATGAAAGTATATTTTCATAAAAAGTTCTATTTTTATATGATTCCATCCTAAAATTATTTTTCATGAGATATTTCTCACATAGACTCCAGGGTTGATTTTCCCTTTTTTTATCGGACATGTTGAGAATGAGTATAATCCTTTCTTCTTGGTTTTTAACCATTTTTTCTTTTTCGTCCATCGATTCTTTAACTATCTTTCTAAATGAAGGAGAGATTTTATCTTGTCCCTTTTGTTTCCAAAGTTGGAATTCTTCAAAATCTTCTTTCTTAATGATTTCATCATTAATATTTTTAGCTATAAGCTTTCTACTTCCATGCTGGATTAAGATATTACATGGCCCAGATTCTGAATTGCCTTCCTTTTTAGGAGAATATTTTCCTCTTCCTCTATTAAAGGAACAAGTGCCACGACCACTGCCACGATACATTCTTGAAAAAATTAATATTTAAACAGATAAATACTCCCTTGTTAAAAAATCTGGGAGATGATTTTCAGTACTTTTTTATAAAAGATATCAAAATCAAAAGGGGCTAAATGTGCTTGCCATCTGGCAAACATTTTTTTCGAAACATCATGCTTAAAATCTTTTTGAAACATGAATTTTGCAGAGCTGCAATCAGTTCTGATTATAAATTTTTGATTATATAAATCATTTTGCAATTTTAACACGCATCTAACTATTGCAAGAACCTCCTTTGCAACAGTCGCATAATTAGATTGAGCAGAATTCCATTTTCCGGAATAGAATCTGACCAAATATTCTTTTTTATCCGTGGGATTAACTTGTTTAAGAATTCCTCCATAACCAATGTCTGAATCATCAGTTTCAACAATTTTATCCCAAAAAGGATTTGCTAGCATAAGACATGACAAAGATATTACTTTGTTTTTAATCTTTCTGACAGCAATAATATGATCTTTAGACCATGCACCGGGATTTTTTTTTAATCTATCATAAAGGATGACTGTATCTTTTGCTAGATCAGCATAATAGGGAGAAATATAGTCCAAGCTTCCTAAAAATCTTTGAAGTTTAGTTTTATCCATAATCTCGTCTGGAAATTTTGACCCAAACTCAATACTTCAGTTTATAGGAATGATCTTTCCTTTTTCAATATTATGACCCAAAAACCTAATTTTGGTTTGGAATAAATTCATTTTAGGCTTGGATATAACTAAACCGTTTGAAATCACAATTTTTTTTAAAAATGTTAAGGTGTTTAAAATGTTCTTCTATGGTTTTAGAAAATACTAGAATATCATCAATATAGACAATAATAAAATTGCTATAGTCAATAAAAATATCGTTCATAATTTTTTGAAATTCCGAAGGGGCATTTTTTTTAATCCAAATGGCATAACATGCCATTCATATTGACCAAATGGAACATTAAAAGCAGTTTTATATCTATCTGCTGGGTTAATTTGAATCTGCCAATAACCAGATTTTAAATCAAATTTAGAAAATATGATTGCATCATATAAACAATCCAGTAAATCTTTTTTATTAGGTATAGGATACCTAAACCATTTTAAAACTTTATTTAGGGGTTTATAGTTAATGACTAATCTAGGAACCCCTCTTTCCTTCTCGGCATTTTTATTGACATAAAAAACTGTACAAGACCATGGAGATTTAGATGGTCCTATAAGTTTTTTCTCTATAAGAGAATTTATTTTTTTTTTTGCAAAAAGTCAAATATTCAGAATTCATTTGACAAGGTCTTGCCTTTGTAGGAATATTTTCATCCTTAAAGTCTTCTTCATAAAGAAGGTCAACAATATGTTTTTTCCTACTCCAAAAAGCATTTGGGTGGTCATTACAAATATCTAATGAAAATTGGTTTTCAATTTCTGAAATCTTTGTTTTAAGCTTAGGATTACTAAGTTTTTCATTCATAGTTAAAATATTAACTTCGTGCTTTAAAAATCCTAATTGATTTTCTTTTAAAGATATTTGGTTATACATTTCATGTATAGCTTTAACAAAAGGTTTCATTATAAAATTGAAAATAATAGTTTTGTCTTTATAGGTTGCTATTAACCTATTTTTATCTACACTTTGAAAAGGATAAATTTTATTAATAAAGGGTGTTCCAAGTATGATTGGAGTTGAAAGTTTATTTCTAACAAGTAAGAAACTCAAGGGGATACAAGTATCATTAACACAAACGTACGCTTTTGGAAGTTTAAACTGGATATCAAGTTTATCTCCACCTGCTTGAGATAAAGTGTGAGTAGTTTTTTCAAAATATTTGGTAGGAATTAATCATTCTTGTATAACATTTAAATCAGCTCCAGTATCAATTAAAGCGGTAAATTCTTTAAAATATCGATCATCAATTCTAAGTAAGACTTTTACATACCATTTATGGCCTGTAACAATTTCTAATGTTTGAAGAAATTTATTAGTTGTATTAGATTCATTAGGTAATTTATCCTCCCTTATATTAATGGATTGATTATTATCCATGGTTTGACAATTGTTTAGAAAAGAAACATCATCATTTCTATTAATGATGTTATTATTTTTAGAAAGTTCTTCTTGGAAAATAACTAGAGTTTCTAAATTGGAAATTCTTGTGTCATTATGTTTATTTTGAAATTTTAGATCTTTTATCTCAGATTTTAAAATCTCCATTTCTTTTAAAATGTCATGTAAAAAAGTAGGATTTGAGTGTTTCCTCTTATTTTGGAGAAGTTTATAAACTTCGGACATGGTATAAGGATTTTTATCAGTGACGATATCATCGTTTTTGTATTTATTCGTACTTTTGGAAGTACTGGGAATATTTTCAATAACTTTAGACCGTATTTCGGGGTCTTGGATTGTTTTTAACAAATCTATCCATTGATCATTATCAAGGACATTAATATGATTCTCTTGGAATTGAGATATTAAATTATAAAATTCATCCTTATTAGGATTCTTACAAGATTTTCCCATACCACACGGTGTGCATTCTGAGCTGGAGGATTCGGAATAGGTATCTAAATCATTATCAATGATTTTGATATTATCATTACTAGAATTACTTAGACTTCCTTCAGTTTTACTATTAGAATCAATATTGTCTAAAAATAATTTTGACAACTTATCTTTAAGATCGTCATCAATCTCCAAATTATTAATCTGTTTTTGAGTCCAGCAATTATTTGCCATGTAACCCCTTTTATTGCACTTAAAGCATCTTATTTGCTTAGAAGCGGTATAATCTTTTTTGTAATTCTTTTTATACTGTTGTCTCTGAAACTTTCTTTGGGATTTCCCCTCTAGATTTTTTCTAGAATACTTTCTTTTTTTGTATCTATGGTAATTTTCGTTTATGTTATTATTCCTCTTCTTTTTAGGAGAAGAAGTCATATCCATACCAAATTGTTCACAAAATTCACCTAGTTGATGTTTTTCAACTAAATTTTGATTTTTTAATTGTTGGTTCAGTTTAATCTCATTACAAAGGTTTAAACCTTCTTGAGTACAAACTTTTATTAGTTGACCATAATTGTAATCATCATAGTGAATAGAGGCTCCATACTTTCTAAGAGTTTTTCTAACCCTTTCGGCAAATAAATGAGGTAGACCGTCAATAAATTTGGCTTTCCAATGAGGACTATTAGTCTCTGGTAATAACATAATTCTACTAAGAAATGTGTCTTTATACCACCTAAATTCAGTCAAAGTTTTACATCTTTGATTTTGTAATAGAGTCCTAGTAGACTCTTGATTATTAGCATATTGACATGTAAAATGATCAACAATATTTATAACTAAAGTATAAACAGCTTAGTGGGAAGTAACACCATTCTCAATTTTAACAGTATTATATATACCAAGTTTCTCTTCTTCAGATAAGTAATTGTCCCACCAACCTTTTAGTTGGCCAGTAAAACCTGCTAATATCATTTTAGCAACAGTGGTATCATCATTATTAGCATTCTTACAAATAGTAGAATACAAAAGCATTCTATGCACATGATTATGAATTTGTTTTTTAGAATAACAATCTATATTCCATTCATAAATATGGGTTCCACTATAACTGTTATTAATATGGTATTCTTGTTCTTCATGAAGAAGATCCATTGGTAAAGGTCTAGTGTTATAATAAAGAGTATTGATTGGTTTATCAAACCATTTAGGGTCTTAATACCGAGACTAGCAACTTTATTAGCCAAAGTACTGATTAATTTTTCAGTTAATTCTTTTTCTTGATCTGTTTTGAATTTAAAATTCTTAATTTCAGGTGGATCCTGAATATTAGTCTGAATATTCGGAATTCTAGAAAATGAAAGTTTAAATTTTTCTATTTTATCCTGAACAAGGCTATTAATTAGATTAATGACTTTGTCAGTTTTTTATGTAAATCCGCAATATGGTCACCAAGAATTTTTAAGTAATGATTGGCATAGTTATTCTGTTGGATCAAGCTATTAAGATGATTAGTAGTAATTATAGCAACATCATTTTCAAATATTTTTGAAAGAGCTATATATAGCCGCATCCATCAAGTTTAAAGGATTGTAAATGAGGTAAACTCCTTTGAGGTCTTCACCATTTAAAAGTTTGAAATTTCTTTCAAGAACTGATAAATAATTAGATAAATAAGTAGTACAATACCAAGGAACAACATGTATGATTTCATTTTTTAAAATACAAAATTCATAAAATTCGTCTTGAAGAATTTGTTGTTGGCTATTATTAAAATTATCAAAAAACCAATCGCTAAATTTTTCCCATATAGGAGAATTGAATTCATTACTAATTCTTTTTCTGGTTTCTGAACCAGAAGTAAAGTCCAATAAAGATGTATTAATCATTAAAATTAAAACTCATTTGAGACATAGTCTTTGACTCCCTTTTGGGTTCTCTTTTTAAAATTTTGTCTGGATGAAGTCGTAAAATGTCTTCATCAGTTTCTATTACTTCATCATCTTTTATTTGAGAAGTTGAGTATCTGGATGGGGTAGGAATATCTAGATCATGGACTAGAGCCGAAATAAAAGTCCTATTAGACATAGATCTGGTCAGTCTAGAAGTACTACTTCTTGGTCTGAAATGGTTGTCACCAAAATTTAAAGTCACAACTCCTTCCAGAGTTTGTTTAACATCAAATAAGTTGGTTTGCATAATAGGTTGGGGGGCATTGCCTTTGTAATCGTCCAATTTTCAGGAAAAGATATTTCTTCCCATTTAATAGACTGTCTAGTAGTAATATTAGATCTATTACAATTAGTTTCGATAACAATAGTTTCAATAATATCCTTATCTGTCAATCTGCAGTGAGGATTTAATGTGTATAACGGTTTAAAATAAATTCTATAGCAGATGCATATTAGCTCGGATCCTTTAGCATAATTATAACCATGAGTTTTAACATTTAATGTCAAAGCATCAAGGATATTAGTATCTGTTAAAGATAACTGTAAATTTGGGTAAACATCAAAATAAACTCGACCATGAGCTAAGTTAGACTTAACTACTCCCATGATTGACTTCCCAAAATCTAAATTTCTACCGTCTCTTAGAGCTGCTATAAAGCTCTCTGGTAATCCTTCAAGAGTTAAAGGTTTGAAAGCCACTGGGACTAACCCTATGTGAATAAATTTATTATCAGATTTTCTATAAGGTTCTAAATCAAAATTATTTAATAATTGGATGTGCATTTCGTCATTATTTAAAGAAATAAATTCTTCAGTGGTTTTTACTACTTGTTTTAAACCTACCATTTCAAACCATCCTAATTTATAAATGGTCCTAGTATTAACTTTAGGAATAGTCCATTTGTTTAATAGTTCCATATCGAGGTAATTCGGTCTCTTTGGTGGTACTATTTTTAACATGTTTATTACTCGAACTGGCATGTTTAACGAATTTACTCATAACTGAGAAAATGCTGAATTATGACTTAACATATCTTAAACTCCCTATTGTCCATGGCTCTGATATCTTAACATATTTTGTGGTAAAATCCCAATCACTTGTAATACTTTACCCCATTCTGTAGATGGTATCATTTCTTCTCTTCACACTTTTCATTTCTTCTCTCACTCTTCGTTTGCCCTCCTTCATTGAAGAACAAAAGTTCATAAATATTTCAGTTGCTACAAAATTTTCATCGTCAATCTCGTCTCTAGCCACGTCCATCGCTCAGGTAAGGTTTCCATTTGAAATCTGTTGAAACCAATTTGTTAATTAGGGTTATTAATCTTTGTTAGTTACTACCAAATTAGGGTTTAGACGAATTATATAAGGCTAGAATTTATATGTTATGCTCTGTAATTTTGGGGTTGTGAACATCGTTTTACTGTGTCATGTATATTTGATTACTGTAATTAGTGATTACGGTTTATATATAGTGAAAACTTCTTTCTAATGGTATCAGAATTCTACCTATGCTAGTATTATTCAAAACACTAATTCGGTCGAGACAATTTCACAGATTTTGATTATATTAGGAGACATCTTACGATACCTTTTGGGTGAAATAAGGAGAGTTCGTTATAATTATATTACATGTGTTTTTTTTTATTTTTAAATTCTTATTAGAGTATTAAATCTTTATATATATTTGTTTTTTTTTTTTGTTTTCGATTTTTGAGATAATAATTTAATTTATTCATGAAACACGTAAAAGTGAAGGAAAATATGACAAACCCAGATGCTAAAATCACCCAAATATGGTAAAGATCGGATCTTTATGTCAAGAAAATGCAGTGATGAAATGGGTTTGTTGAAGGTTGAGATCTTTATGGTAAGATTTTATATTGTAATCTAGTGTTTTTAGTTGATGGTTGAGATTATTGAAGTTTGAAATAAAGTGACTTATATGATTGTTTATTTGTTGAATCATATCTATATTTTTCAGTTGTTAATTGTATATTTTTGATGAGGATGAAGAAGTGAAAATGAAGAGGAAGATGAAGATGTGGGAAGATGATGAGACAAGTGACACTTTGTGTATCTTCAACTCAATATCCGTGTAACTTTAATCGAATATAGTGTAATTTTAATCAGATTTAGTGTAATTTTAATCATTATCCTTGTAACTCAATATCCGTTTTGGTACTGTTGTAAACATTCAAGTGTATGTATTGAAACTTCAATACATTTGTTTTATAACTTCAACTCAATTGTTTTGAAACTTCAGCATTCGTCACTCTGAGTTTAATTTGTAACTTCACATATTTTGTAACTTCAGTTAATATGTTTTGTAACTTCAGTTCATATGTTTTGTAACTTCAGATCAATAAAATTATACTGTAACAATAACGAAAAATACAATAAATTATATATCAAAAATAACAAATAAGACTCTCATATTATTGACTACCTTTGAACATTAATATATGTATTTTGGTTTACCCAAAAAAACTACATAATCAATATTTAGGCAATCAATATTGGGAAAAGAAAGCTCCTTAAATGTTATATGTTCTTTTTCATAAGTCTTATTCTCATCCTTTGGATTAAGAAAATAGGATGGTTGAGATTAACTTGGAAAAAAGAAAAATCAATCTATCTAATTAATGATGGTTTTTACTTCGCTTTAATTGGTCAATATGCAACTTCAATTACTTTATAATGTCACTTTAACTGATAAATTTGTAACTTCATCACCATAACAACATAAGTTTAATAAACATTTGTAACTTCACATATTTTTTAACTTAAGTTAATATGTTTTGTAATTCAGTTCATATGTTTTGTAACTTCAGATCAATAAAATTATACTGTAGCAATAACGAAAAATACAATAAATTATATATCAAAAACACCTAGAATTGTGGACGTTGAAGCTTCAAAACAACTGAGTTGAAGTTACAAACACAAACAATTGAAGTGACAGATAGATAAAGTTGAGGTCCCTTTACAAGCACTTAGAATTACGGACGTTGAAGTTTCAAAACAATTGAGATGGAGTTATAAAAATAATGAATTAAAGTTTCAATACATAAATGGGAAGGTTTAAAACATAGTACCAACAAAAATTGAATTCTCAACTACAATGGAGAAGATGAGACACCATGGAAGCTGGTTTAAAGGAAGAAAACATTGGGTTAAGTGTCTTTTGAGAGAGGGGAATAAGATGTTGTATGAGAGAGAAATATTTACTGTTTCTAGGAATTGATTATTAACACTTAATGCTAGTTTAGTTAATTAGGTAATACACTTTACCCTATACTAATCAATCTCAACCCTTCATTCTATTCCAATCCAATGCTTGATAATGGGACTTATCGACTTATAAGGAGAGGTGTCCTTATGTGAACCCCTATATATATATATATATATATATATATATATATATATATATATATATATATATAGTAAGGATCAAGTGAGTCCCTTTTTTTTGAGTCCATGAGTCCCATTTAGAGCCATTGATCTAAGAGGGATGAATGGTTGAGATTGAGTGTAGTAATTATGGTAGTAACTACCATATTTTGGAAAAAAATATAAAAAAATCATCTCTCATCCCTACTATACCGCCAACTGCAACGTTCTCTCTCATCTCATTCATTTTGTTTCATTCAAACGCTCGCCCAAGAAAAACCCTTCAACTTCATCGTCTCTCATCTCATTCAAATTTTTCGCTCAACTCAAGCAAACCCGTGCACTCAATCGAACTCAACTCAATCTCTCAACTCAACTCAATCGCTCGCTCAACTCAAGCATACCCGAGCACTCAATCATCCAACTCAACCCAATCGTTCAACTCAACTCAATCGCTCACTTTCAACTCGAGCAAGGTTACATTGAAGCCGCTTTCTAACTTCAGCAAACATTATCATCATTGTCTGATTTCATTAATTTTTTCGCTAATTATTGATTGATTAACCTTGTTGTGTTTGTGCCCTATAATTAATTTTTTTTCACTAAAGACTGTTGTGGTATCTGGGTTTTCATCTGTTTCGTATAATTGAATTCAACTACAGACGAACATATTTCGAATGTTACTTTAATGCCCATACGCTGTAACAGCTAATAATCATTATGTGTTACTGTAAGAGGTCGCTCGTTTTCTGTGTCACATGTATGGTGTTATTTCAAAGACAACAATGTGTTACTGTAATGCAGAAGAGGTGTTACTCTAACTATCATCTTTGTGAAACTCTGAATCCTTGTAAACTGGTACACTCAATTATGTACATTTGTTACTCTAATTCGCTTCTTATGTTACTCTAACACTTTCTTTGTGTTACTTTAATGCTTACCAGCTACTTGTTAGAACAGTTGTACATAATTATTGTACTTTTCAGATGGCAAAAGGAGGAGACAAGTCCAGAAAAACTCGTGCCACAGATGGCAAAAGTAGGAGGCAAAGCAAGGAGCAGGCTAGTTGCAGGCCTTAGCATTGTTGATGTTCATCTCTTACCTGGTGCATATTTAGCTCTAACAACAGTTGAACATACTAATTATTTTTATACTTGTCCCTTTTCAGAAGAAAGAAGGGGGGAACAAGAAGTTGTTGTTAAGAAGATCCAGTTCAGGTGTAGACCACAGAACCTCGTTGAGTTAATGTCCAAATTTAATGATAGGCAGCGAGAGGGCTGTCATCAGAATCGGTTTTGGCGGCCTACTACAAATGCGACTCAAAAGTTTCCCCGGTAAGTATGCAATCGACTTCATGACGCTTTTTGCGGATGACACTCTGATTTTCACACTACCAAGGAAAAGCGATCAATTCTTGGTAACGAAGCATGACGTCCACGACTGCTTCCTCCAACCATACGGTCCGAACCCCGCTGACCTGCTCCCAATGGGTCGGTCGAAGGAAGCACTGGCGGAGGATGTCGTCAGTCTGAAACAAGCATGGAGGGATCGGTTCCATATTCCTACCTCAAGCGACACGATCTCTCTGTCTCTGTTGTTAGAAGAACTACAGAAGGACGTTCATGGGGGGCGACTTTTGTAGATTGTTTGTTCTGTACAACATGTCTATTTTTCTTAATCCAACGTCGAATTACACTGTTGATCTAAGTCTGCTGAGGTGCGTGGAGAACGTAGAGCAGATTAGGAACTATGATTGGTGCACGATTGTATTGGATGGGCTTGCTGCAGCCTGTCAAGACTCTGTTATTCGGAAACCGACATACCTGCTCGGTTGTGTGCCATTTTTGATGATCACATACTTTTAGCGTTTCCAATACCGTGATCATCGTTGTCCGCACGATCTGCCGCTTATTAAGCATTGGGATCGCGAGCGGATGCTAGATAGGTTATATGGTGAATTTGTTGGTGGTGGGCTTGGTCGTCTTACCAAGTCAAAGGTGAAATACCCCCGTTGTCTACTTGAGGAGGTGGTGGACGAGGAGGTGGTGGATGACGGGGTGCCGCTGAGGATAACGAATGCCCCAACATCATCCGCGCATAAAGCTGCGAAGTCCATAAACATTGAGCTAGCAGATGGCGTCGAGGATGAGCTGATCTAAGAGCGAAGGCGGTTGACGTAAGTAATAAAAATTTTCATCAATAAATTGCATGTGTTTATGTCTCTGTGTTCATTGAATACGCGATGTTCGCAAGAATGGTGGTATGTGTCTATTTGTTCCCCTGATCTAATGGAACTCAGAAAACAAATTTGTTGTTGCTATAGTTGCCTAATTATGTTACTTTAACTATCATATCCTATTACACTAATGGGCATTATGTGTTACTTTAAGGTATTCAGTTAATTTTTAAGCGTGAAGATGTGTTAATCTGAGCATGGATATGTGTTACTTTAATGTTGATAACATGCTACTCTAATGACATAGATGTGTTACTTTAATACGAATCATAATGTCACCTCCAAAGTAACACTTTTTGTTTACTCTTGATGCCGGAGGTACATGAATTGTACCTTATGATGGCAAGGAATGCAGTTGCATTCCATGATTGGTGGATCTCAGCCGCTTCCAAACTTAGGAGAATAACATCCGGCAGACCACTGAACGATGATCCCGTTCCGTCATAGGCCTCGCAAGACTTCTGGAGTGGAGAAGAACTCCACCGGACGGTCGATGAAGTGTGCAAGGCGTACGCACGTGCGAAGAACGCAGCCACCCAAGGCCCTGCATTCACAGGCCAGCCCACACAACCAGCAGGTGCGAGCATGCATACAAATGTGACGGGGGATGATGATCTTGTGACTGGGGATGAGAATCGAGGCTGTCCTGACTTCGAACTGTACACAACGGCGGAGATGGCTGAGGGTGCTAACGGTGGTTTGGAGGACAGGGATCACCGAATTGATGAAGCCAATGTTATTGAGAATTTGTGTGTGGAAGTTGATGGAGTTGATGGACGGAAGGTCTTCCATCCTTACTTTCTCCACTCTGAAAAAATTTTGGATTGCATGCAAGTTGTCGATGAGAAGCTTGGATGCTCTTATGACTGTGGAACCCCTGAACCAGACCAGCTAATAGTATCGGATTTTCTGGTCAGAAACAGTAGGTTGTTCAGGTCGGTTTTGAGTGTTCGGAAAAACGTAATGGATTACGTCTTTTATAACAATGACAAGTACAGTGCGGAGTAAGTTTTCAATAGTGCTCAATGTTCTTTACCTATTTATCTATGTTATTTTTTATCAATTGTCTTATAATTCATTCAAAATCTGTTAGTGAGATGTTTGTGAGGGTTGACGACTTCTTCAACGTCCCTCGTGATGAGCTGTCGACACTCCAACCGGGACAGCAGCTGTCGAACGCTGTTCTCGATAGCTGGTGTATACTCCTTAACAGTCTTGACGCGAGTCAGACTGCGCCACGTCCTACATCACGCTGCTTCTTTGGCGTTAGCCACAGCGTAAGCTTGTCTCTATTATATTTATCATACCAGCACAATCAACAACTAGTGCCACTAACATATCTGAAATGATCATTTTCATAACAAATGTAATCTTTTCATATTAGGACTGAACATTCATAATGAACTTCCTGTTCTGTACCACTCTCCATGCTCTTCCACATGTTCATTACTGTCAATTTTATTTTAATACACCAACTGGTGTTACTGTATGGTGTGTATTCTGTTACTTTAATAAGTATGTCCCTAATGATGATATCCATAACTAGTGTTACTCCTAGACATTAATACTGTTACTCTAATACAATAACAGGCGTTACTGTAAGGCTTTCATACTGTTACTTTAATTAGTAACTGTGTTACTCTGTCTTATTTCCACGATCATGAAATTTTACTACAACATGTGTCCTGCAGAAGACAGTAATGAAGCTGTGGAAGGGCGTAAAGAGCGGTGCAAAAGTCGACATTGGCGATGACTTGTTCAACTTCTGGGATATTTGGACCGATGTGAATAAAGACATCGTACACCTAGACTCTGACTTGGTACGTCTATATGAAACACTCACACGGGTGACCCTTTACTACAGCTCTTTAACAATAATCGCCAATCACTTTGTTACCAAATAACAGGTCTTCATCCTGGTGCTTTCCGACGACAATGACCACTATAGCTGTGCATGTATCAACTTTCTGTCAAATCAGATTGATTACCACGACAACAGGAGTTACGAAGATCAGGAATTCGAAATCCTGCCATATGTCGGGATGGCAAAAATCGCAGTAAGTGTATTTATGTTTTATATAATCGGTCATCATTTTACCCTCTGTCTTATTTTTTTTATTTTTTTTTATCAAGGCTGTGGAAATGGGAAAATACATGGTCAAAAAAGGTATCGCGAGGGGTTCGGCTATCGCGGGTTTCCCTGTTGCCAACGTTCCATTCGCATGGCAGGGTGGAGGTTTCTCGGCAAACGACTGCGGTGTATACCTCAGGATACACATGATGTTGTACGTGGGGGAAGTATTCGACTGTTGCCTAGGAACAATGGAGGCGAACAACCTCTATAGAGCGGAGATTGCAGCGAATCTGGTCCTGTGTGACATCAATAAGGACAGAGATGAGGTTATAGCGAGGGTGAGACAGTTCCTAAACGATAAAGCAAATATCGCCATTGAGAGAACAATATTCGGTGTTGCGGGGTCTACCGAGGGGACTGTCAAGAGGGCGGGCGAGGCAGAACACGAGAAACGACCATCGAAGAAGAGCTGACTGTCGACACCTGACCCTACAACTCCGGTCGCAGAAACGGTGCTTGACTCTGAGTTGTCAACGCGGACAAGATCCGTCCTGAAGAGCCGAAACCGTGGTGAGGGTGACGGTCTTGGCTGCTCAATTGACTGTGGCGAAGAAGATGCAAACTCTCCCATGTTGTCACCGTTTCTATTGAACAACAGGACGTTGTTAAGTAAGATCGTCGTCCGTCGCAAAGACGTCGTTGACTACTGCCTTGTGGAGCTTCCATCCATAAAAAATTGGTATGCATTTACTGTAACATTAATGTGTGAATATTAAAACAGAATTTTTGACGAGGTATTTTTTGTTTTCCTTCAGCGACGAGGTTGCAAACAATTCACTCCTGGCTTCAATTGAGCGGGATGACATACGTTCAATGTTACCGGGTCAGAAAATGAGGTCGTGCATCATCGAATGCTGGTCGATACTGTTGAACAAGCTTCCATCTCCCGCCACTGATTCGGGCGAGACACCTACGACGGCATACTTCGGTATACGACAGGCGGTACGCATTACTGTTGCATTTGTGTACACATATATAATTATCACCGTGGTTACATTAACCCTTATCAGCTACAATTTAACTTTATGGTGTTGATCTGACATACTTGTGTTACATAAATATGGTGTTACTTTGGCGCATTTTTGGTGTTACTGTAATCCAGAAAATGTGTTACTTTAATCTGCGTCTTTGTTATTCAACATGCTCTTATACGTAGTGAATGTGTTACTTCAACATGCTCGTTTTGGAAGACTTGTATACAGTTGAACCCAATCTGAGACACATTGAATATGTTTGTAAGACTGCCTTTATGGGATGATTGACGAGTATGAAGACGGCCCATCCACGCAGGCAGTGGACACCTTGATGAACCATCTCGATATTTTTAGAAGGAAGTGTGGTCGTTATCTTAACTTGAAAGCTGATCTCATCTTTGTCCCGATCAACATCGATGATTACTACTCATGCGTGTACATTAACCGTAAAACGAGGACAGTAGATCTCCTTGACCACCAACGTTACACGAACGTGAAAGATACAAATTTGTACAAGACCGCAATGATAATGGTTAGTATATATATGCTAGTACTTATTATTGCATACCGCTATTTGTTTCTCACCTAATAACGTCGATGTGATACACACAGGTGTCAACAATTAGCGATTATTTCGAGAAGCTCAAAGTCCCTGATGCATCTGATATCGTTGGTTTTGAGTTTAAAGAGGTCAAGTTTAAGTGGAAGAAACAAGACCTAACCTGGGACGAGTCGGGAATTTTCACCATGATGCACATGTTGATGTACGAGGGACGTACATTCCACCACATAGACCTCGAGAGGAAGGTCAACAGACGATATCTGGTGGTCCAACTTGCAGCCACACTTCTATTGGCAGACAAGAACAATGTGCGATCGCTATTGTTGGAAAATGTGGACAAGTATGTGGTCGATAGACAAAAGATCATCGATCGTCCCAAGAGCAAGCCAACAAAGGGCCGAAAAAAATAATGTGGTTACTGAATCATGTCATATATTTTCTAAATAAGATTTAATGGTTTGTATTATTTAGTTACTTTTCTAATTGCATTGGTATTTTTACTGTCACCAATGCATTGAAGCTGTCAATCTCTGTTACACTGACTAGCTGAACCTGTCACTCTAAATTACTGTTGCTGTTACTATGGGGATTACTGAAGTCCAGTAAATGTTACTTTAATGAACGCATTATGTTACTTTCATTGATTAATGGTGTTATTACAATGATATTGCAATCAATTCCTCTGACGCATAATTGATTAATGGTGTTGGAACGATGATATATTATTTTTTGAAGAACAATATATCCCCAGTTACTTTGGCAATGATGGAACCAATCCAAGTTGGTACTTTGTTAATGAATGGAACCAATCCAAGTTATCCCCAGTTACTTTGGCAATGATTTGTCCTAAACAACGCTGCTTTCCTCAGTTACCTCAATACATTGTTTCTGTTAATGTAACAGACGATAAGTGTTACTCCGACACACATGAGATGTTACTCTAACCAAAAACACATGTATTATATAAATATAGTGTTAATTGCAACGTAGCACAGTGCTACCTGTAAAAAAAATGTTTACAAAAAAAGTTATTCGTGTAAACCAGGAAAAAAGAAAAAATTCTTATAATGACAAAAAACACGAGTATGCTCAAAACACTTGTTCATCCTCCTCGTCTTCCTCGGTGTCTTCTTCAGTTTTCTCTCCTTCAATGTCTTCATCTACTTCATCCTCCTCATACTCATCATTGGGTGGCTTAGCAGGCTGTTTAGGGGGTCGTGCTGCGTACGGATTTGGAAAGTTTCGCTTGTCATGGTATGCCATCTGTTTGCAATTATTGCACATACGTTTCGGCTTTCTAGAAAGTGCGACCTTCTTTTCCTTGCTCGACAACATCCGCTTTCCGCTGCCATTTGTCTTAGAAATCTTCGGAGGGAGTATCGTGATATTGTCAGAGGTCGTACACCTAAGCATATTTTCCAGTTCCTGTGTCTTGCCAATATTCCCCCCACCAGAAACTGGCTGCCTCTGCAACCTGAACTCCCGAATTAATCCACACAAGCTTTCCACATCTGCCTTGTCCCCTGCCCTTAGAAGTCTCATTGTCTCATGGATTTCCGACCACAATTTCGACATCTCTATCTGTTTTCCGTCGATGATGTCAGTGTTTTCGCCGTCTAATCCTTCATCAATGATACGAGCAGTGCGAACAACCTCTTTTGTCCAGCTTTTGGTTACCAGCATGTTTTCGGGTATAGTGGTCAGCCCTTTCGACGAATATATCCAGATTACGTGTCTACACAGTACCCCTCGTAAATTAAACAACTGACATGTGCAGCTTGATTCAGACGTTCCTGGACAGATGATGACATATAATGGATTATGGATATATTATCCATTTTTTCAATCAGCAGAGACAACAATTATAATGGATATAATGGTGTGCAAAATGTAATGGAGTGCAGAATGAGATAATTTTAAGAATATGAGGTGTTACTGTAATCCATGGTCGGTGTTACTTTTAAGCATTTACAACACAGATGTCCAAATGCTGTCCTCAGTTACTCTAACGCATTATATATGTTACTGTAAGGAACGACTGGTGTTACTTTATTAAATACTCTTCTATCACATGAACGACTGGTGAGTTTTAAGGAGTACCTGATATATACTGGACCGTAAACTCTTTATCTCGTGTAGCATCCCTCACCAATGTCTCCTCAATCCCGTCCTTCTCAAGGAAGCCCCTCACGCTGCAAGTACCCACAGAAAATTTCACCTCCTCCTGGAATTCTTCAAATGCGGCCTGGGTGTAAATTTTCGCAGCGTGATGTTCAATTGGCAGGTGGGTTGCTGTTTTTGGAGAAGCTTATACATTGTCATTGTCGAGTTTTTTCTGTGTATACCGTTGCTGGTCCATGGCGCTCTCGAATCGCATCCAGAATTCGACCAACGTCCCCAATTTTTGTTCGAATCTTTTGAAGAAACTGTTCTCACTCTCCGACCTTTGAGTTGTTCGCATTAAGCCGCCCATCTTTAAATCCCTGCAATGTGCCATCACCCATTGCCCCTAATGGAGAATGTAGTTGAAAACCACTCGACATCACCGCCATGGTACTCCTCCATTATGTCACGCCATTCTGTGTCGAACGCGTCTCTGACAATCTCCACATCTCATACTATAGCATTCAGTCTCTTCAAAAAATCTTGGTAGTCGCTCTGCACTGCACCGTATTTGGTGGGACCTTGTTCAAGATATGCCACATACAGAAACGGTGTAGCACCGTCTTAAACATCTTCTTCACGGCTGGTATAATACCCGGATCCTAGTCGGTAATAATATACCCCGGCTCTTTACCGCCCATTGCAGTCAGAAATCTCTCAAACACCCACACGAACGACTCATAATCCTCGTGCGCTATCAGAGCGCCAGCAAAGCTTACCGATCATTTGTGATGATCAACGCCGGTGAACGGCGTGAATATCATCTTATATTTGTTCATCCCGTATGTCAGGTCGAACGAAACTGCATCCCCAAATAACTGGTAGTTTCGCCGCGCCTCACCGTCAGCCCAGAAAACCCTGCTCAAACTCCCATCTTCATCCAGGTCGTAGTCAAAATAGAAACCCTTCCTATTCTTAGCCATGTCTTTGAAACGATCGATGAATAGCTGACCGTCCCTCTCATGTAGGAAGCACTTTATATTCCTTCCCCAGTTTTTGAAGTCAACCAAGCTCAGGCCCACATTTGCGAAACCCTCTACCTGCTCCTTGCACATGTTGTACGTCCGCGTTGCTCCGATATTCAACTGAAAATAAGAGTCAAGCGTTGTGACAATTTAACATTAATACACAAGTTGTGTTACTCTTATTTTTAAGTACTGTTACTCTATAGGATCACTGGTGTTATTCTAGCAAAAGTAATTAGATTATGTACACACTGGATTAATCCAGCTGTGTTACTCTAGCAAAAAAATGGTGTTACACCTATCTTACTCAAATGTTATTCTATAAAAGAAATTGTGTTACTCCATACCCGCGAATTGTTCAAGATCAGTTGCTTGTGGTACTTTGTCAGGTTCCTCGACAGCTTTTGGAATTCTCTGTCTTTTGGTGAGATCAGTTCGTGGTTGTGGCCGATTTGGAACCTATCAATCCTGAGAATGCCGCCTTTATTGAACAGCCTAATCCTTGCCTTGCACCCGCAACGACAGACTTTTGTCTTCTTTTTAGGCGCGTCAACAACAACTCCTCCCCCGGCTGCATCGTTAACAACTTTCACAGCCGCAGGTGTATTGTTAACAACTTTAACAGATTTCGTAAAACCCTGTCTGTTGCAGACTAGGAGCTTCGACTTTATCTCACCACCATACCATCGCTTTACGGTATAACTTCTCACATCAAATCCGCAAGCCAGCGCGTAGATTTTATAAAACTCCACCGCCTCTTCGATTGTTCCGAATACTTGCTTCATGTACGGAGTGAAAGACTCGCCCACATCTCTGAACCATTCATGTGCATTTGGTTCTTGGCAAATGCCACCTGCACAAAATTAAACAACGTTACATGGGACATGTGTGTTACATCAATTCATAAGTTGTGTTACTGTAACGAATACAGTACGTTACTTTAACATCGTCATCAAAACCCTTCTTCGAAGCGTCCAGTGTGTTACTGTAATTGCAACTAAGTGTTACTGTAACTCAGATTGTATGTTACTTCAACGAATTTTCTACGTTAATACAAAACAAAACGGTAGTATCAATGAAGCATACGCTAAATCTAGAATCTATGCTAAAACAAGAGCGATGAACCACTGTTATTAATCCATGATTAATCAAATGAATAAAATCTCACCTTGTGCTTCTTTGCCAATGCCACCTGCACAAAAATAAAACAACGTTAAACCTATGAAACCAATGTATTACTTCAATTGACAAGTTCTGTTACTCTAACTAATACAGTACGTTACTTTAACATCATCATCAAAATCTTTTTTCTAAACGTTCAATGTGTTACTGTAATTGCAATTAAGTGTTATTGTAACTCAGACGTTATGTTACTTCAATGACGTTTCTTCCTTAATACAGAACAAAACGGTATTATCAGTGTATATCATGCAAAACCTAAATAAGAAACATATTTAAAACCCTGGAATCTGTAAAGATCGAGAGAGCAACTAACCATTGACAGGAAACGATGATGAATGAAATAACAATGAAAGCAATATCAACATCCAAATTGACGTCAAAAAATAACGCAACCATGAAAGTTATAGCAACAATGAAAATTGACGTCAAAGAAATATTGAAACTCACCATTGTTATACTCGATCGATTGCTTATCAACTGTTGAAGAAGATGATGCTGTCATTGAATCCATTGTAACGCGTTTTCGAGCACAGTATTGATTGAATGGATGGAAGAACATGATGAAGAAATGATTTTTTTTTCACGGTTGAATGAATGAATGAACGTTATGAATGATGAATGAACGTGATAAAGTGGGTTATTATTTCCCAAATTCTTGGGAGCTATTTTAGGAACGTAAATCTTCCTTCTTTTTTTTTGAGCGAATAGATCATTTCATTAATAAAAAGTCATATGACATCTGCAACTTACATCAAAATTGAATGGATGCAATACTATAAAATTTGAGTAAAATAAATTTTCTTTAAAACAAAGATCTCTCACTAAGATTTTGATCTCCGCTTCTGCACATCCTCTTTCAACATATCGCTGTTTAATGATACAGCTTTCCACAAGAGGGTCTTCGGATCTTCCAAGGTTTTGAAGAGAATCGATTTCATCTAACCTGATAGATTGTAGCCGCCAGTCTGACATAAATTGAGATACCACATGTTGAACGATTGTGGTACTGATCTTTCGCGTCCTCTCTACTTTAATAGAATCAACACCCCTCCTAAAAGAGAGAGCGAAACCCATCAATTGATGGGGGCAAAACTCTCCAAAAGGAGAGGACTTATTATAATTATATTATTAATAATACTAATAAAAAGCGGTATAATTAATTAAAATTGGGGGCTTACCACCATTAAAGGTGGTAGCCCCAAGTTTTTTTTTGGGGGGGGGGCTAGGGTTTTCTGGGAGGAGGGAGAAGGGTTTGGGGAGGGAGAATATTTAATTAATACATCCTTCTTTTTTTTTTTTAAATGCAATGCATCTTGTCCATCCATTCTCATCTCATCCAATGGATGAGATGAGGACTCATGGACTCATATATATATATATATATATATATATATATATATATATATATATATATATATATATATATATATATATATATATATATATATATATATATATATATATATATATGTATATGTATATACAGGCGGGATTTGGTGTAAACATCAAATTTGGTGTAAATACGCTAACAATGTAGTCCGTTAGATCTTGCAAGATCGACGGTCAAGATTAATCCTCAAAAGATAACAAAACCCTCCCAAAAACCCTCTCATCCCTCCTCTCTTTCTCTCTCCTCTGATCTCTTTATCTTTAGGGTTACGTGAAACCCCAAAATTTCTCTCAAAAATTTTCCTCTCAAAAATTGATCTTATCTTTCAAATTGAAACGCCTAATTAATCAGAAAATTGCTCAATCGTATGTTCCTATTGCTCAATCGTAAGATTTGATTGAAGATGACTTCATTCAATTCCTTCAATTTTCAGAATTCGTCAATTCATTCAATTTTCCAGAAGTTTTATACGAAAATCGAACCTATTGTTGATGAACATGAAGGTAATATCGTTTTTGAATACCTATTCGTTTTTTAATGTAATTTATCCTATATTCGTTTAATTCGTTCGATTAAACGAATTCATTCAGTTCGTTCAATTGATCCTATATTCGTTTTTGAATTCTTCCAGAACTGTTTATGATGAATATCGATTTCAACATAGAAGACATAAATCAACTTGAAGGTAATCTCAGAATTTTTAGAGTACTTGAATATATATGTTGGAATACTTGAATATATATGTTGGAATAACTGAGTATATATGTTGGAGTAATTGGAGTACTTGAGTATATGTATCTCATCATTTTATAGAGTACTTGAATATAAGTGTTGGAATACTTGAATTTATATGTTGGAGTAATTGGATATATGTGTTTGAGTAATTGGAGTACTTGAGTATATGTATCTCATCATTTTATAGAGTACTTGAATATATATGTTAGAATACTTGAATATATATATATATATGTTGGATTAATTGAATATATGTGTTGGAATAACTGAGTATATATCTTTGAGTAATTGGAGTACTTGAGTATATATATAAATCTCAGAATTTTACAGAGGACTTGAATATAAGTGTTGAAATAGTTGAATATATATGTTGGAATAGTTGAATATATGTGTTGGAGTAATTGGAGTGCTTGAGTATATATGTATCTCGGAATTTTATAGAGTACTTGAATATAAGTGTTGGAATACTTGAATATATATGTTGGAGTAATTGAATTTGAACATAGAGTAACTGAACATGAACATGAGCATGAACATAGAAAAACTGATGTCTAATATTGGAATAGCTGAACATGATATATATCTGTGTGTATAGGACCTCCTCGGAAATCTTTACGACAAAGTCAAAAGGATGAGACTACGTGACGTTGAAGACATTCATACAAGTATACAACATGAAAGCATATGATAGTTGGTGTTATAATTTTTGGATATATGTTATGTCTTGGAATACTTGATTTTATAATAGTTGGAATACTTGGTGTTATAATTTTTGGATGATGTTGGAGTAACTATGAAAACATGTTGGAGTAACTCCTTTTAAGCATTGGAATACTTAGTGTTATCTCTTGGAATACTTGATGTTAATGACGACATTAGAGTAATTGAAGACGAATAATAGATTGATTCAATCAATAATTTGAATGATTGTTAGAGTAACCATGAAAACATGTTGGAATAACTGTTTTTAAGCATTGGAATACTTGGTATTTTCTCTTGGAATACTTGATGTTATAAAAGTTGTAACATTTGGTGTTATCTCTTAGAATACTTGGTATTATGTCTTGGAATAACTGCCTTTAAGGATTAGAATAATTCTGTAAAATTGCAGTAACCTTAGTATAATTACTGAAGTTCCTCAAAAGTTCTTGCAAAATTTGGGAGAAACGAAACCGAAACCGAAATCGAAATCGAAACAGAAGCAAACAACACTTGCATCGGTATTTTCTTCTTAATTCTTAAAAAACTTCCAGACTCAAGAATTGGCTCAATACTGGAAATGTCGTTAAACCTAATTCTGCAGTTAGAATAACTACTTCTAAGCATTAGAATAACAACGACGACATTAGAGTAATTTTGTGCAAGAGTTCCAGCACGATGATCAGCACGCCTGAAAATGACACAAAAAATTTGTGCACAGTTCAATCTAGGACTTCTTCATGTGGTCTAATTTTTCTTTTTCCTTGAGGATTAATCTGTGCCGACTTTGGTCTCAATGTTCCAACACGATGATCAATACGTACTCTCGAAACAGTCTTGAGGATGTTGTCCTTATCATCATAGAAATCTTTGATTCTGGTCTGCAAAGTTGTTAATTCCTCATTCACATCAGAAAAGATCATGATATCGGCCATTTCAATCGACAAGGAAATCCTATTTGCTCTTTCGTCGACATATGATGGAGAATTAACCCCATCGTAGTAAAATGTGTGCAAGATAAGGAAAAAACCAGATTCATGTTTGTTGACTTGCATAACTTTATTCCAATTGAATTTTTTGCTGACGACTTCGAACTTGACAATATTGTCATCCCCACGTATCTTTTTGTCTTCGAAGTAGTCGGACAAGCAATCCAGCTTTGAAAAAAAAGGAAAGAAATAAAAAAGTATAATCATTCACTACAAAAAACACAACTTGAAAGTTCATGTACACAATTAACCATTCGCGAAAAATAATACTAACCGCATTGTGGCATAACAATCACCTGAATATGGGAGCTGCTCATGCAATGAGCAATACGCCTGAATAATGGCACCATGCAACTCTGAAATTCAGGGAGCTGGGTTGCTTCCAAAACCTCCTCCAATTCACTGAGAAACATGACTTCCTTTGAACTATTTGTGATTGGCCAACACTTCAATAAACCTCTTACTACGGTATCTGCAAGCTTACTGTCTTTCTCAACAAACTGTGAGATACAATAAGATAACGGCTGATGATACATGGTTAAGCATTTTGGCTTGTACACATTAAGTTATGTCTAACATTAAGTTATTCCAACACATATATTCAACTATTCCAACACATATACTCAATTACTCTAATTACTCCAACATATATACTCAGTTACTCCAACACATATATTCAACTATTCCAACACATATATTCAACTATTCCAACACACAAACTCAAGTACTCCAATTACTCCAACACATATATTCAACTATTCCAACACATATATTCAACTATTCCAACAAACAAACTCAAGTACTCCAATTACTCCAACACATATATTCAACTATTCCAACACATATATTCAACTATTCCAACACACAAACTCAAGTACTCCAATTACTCCAACACATATATTCAACTATTCCAACACATATATTCAACTATTCCAACACATATATTCAACTATTCCAACAAATATACTCAAGTACTCCAATTACTCCAACACATATATTCAATTACTCCAACACATATATTCAACTATTCCAACATGTATATTCAAGTACTCTATAAAATTCTGAGATTACCTTCAAGTTGATTCATGTTTTCTATGTTGAAATCGATATTTATCATAAAGAATTCTAGAGGAAATCAAAAACCAATAGTTAAAAACGAATCCATGCTCAAAAACCGAATAAATAACTTAAAAAACGAATATTTATTCAAAAACGATTAGGTATTGAATTATAACGACATTACCTTCATGTTCATTAACAATAGGTTCATGCTCGGTGGAATCCACGCTCATCAAAAACGAATTTCTAAAAATTGAATTGAATTGAACGAATTGTATACGAATCGAACGAATTTCGTATACAATTGAGCAAATTTTCGAGACAGAACAAACTAGGATGATAGGATGAACGAATTTGGTAAATTAGGATGATGAATTTTCAAGAGGAAATTTGGGGGGTTTTTGGGAGAAAAATTTGATGTAACCCTAAAGATAAGAGAGTGAAATAGAGGAGAGAGAAAAAGAGGCCGGTTGTGAGGATTTTTTTGGGGGTTTTGTTGGATTGTGAGATCTAATCTGACCCGTTGATCAAGATTAAGATCAACGGTTCAGATAATTAGGGTGTTTACACCAAATTGGTGTGTTTACACCAGATCCTAATTCTATGTGTGTGTGTGTGTATATATATATATATATATATATATATATATATATATATATATAATTTATTATATTAATGTAATGTTTTACAATTTTTACGTAAAAACCTTTAGACTTCATTTTTTAAAAACATTATCGTAAAATAAATTATAAAAATAAAATAATTAGATTCGTGTTAAAAAATGCTTTCATTAGATTATAAATTTCATATTATTTGTTTCACATTATGTGATTAATTTATTACATATAACAGTTGTAAAATTATCCCACATCGACAAATCATAATATGATAATGAAATTCTATATTATAAATAAGAGTAATCATTCGTTCTTCGATATCTACCAAAAAATCTTTTGAATCTCAAAAAGAGTTCTTAAGACTATAAACATCAATTAGTTATCCTATATTAAAAAATTATGAAATTTTATATTATAAATATTACGGAGTAGTAATCATTCGGTTTTAAATATTGACCAAAAAAAATTTGAGTCTTAAAAAAATCATAGGACTACAAATTTAAAATCATCCCACATAGAAAAATTAAAAATGTACTTTTAATCTTTAAAAGAGCTGATGGTTGACTATAAACTTAAATAAATTATCCCACATCGAAAAATTGTAATAAGTTGATGAATCAATATATATTAAGAACTAAGATTTTTAAGACTAAATTTTTTTAACATTATTTGTTTATGTGATGTGGGATAATTTTTTTTTTGTTTAAATCATTATTATTTGTTTCATATTTTAAATCATTATTAGAGTATAGATTTCATATTATTTGTTTCACATTATGTGATGAATTTAGTACATATAACAGTTGTAAAATTATCTCACATCGACAATCTATAATATGGTTATGAAATTCAATATTATACATAAGAGTAATAATTCGTTCTTAGATATCTACCAAAAATCTTTTGAATTTCAAAAAGAGCTCTTAAGAATATAAGTAAATTATCTTACATCGAAAAATTATGATGAGATAATGAAATTTTATATTATATCATTTGATTTTAAATATCGATCAAGAAGAACTTTTAAATAAGAGTAATTAATATGTATTTTTTTAGTCTTAAAATAGCTCTTAAGACGATAAACTTAAATAATTATCCCACATCGAAAAAATTATGACGAGGTGATATGAGAGAAACTTAAATAAATTATTACACATTGAAAAGTTATAACAAGTTGATGAATTTTATGTTATGAATAAAGAGTAATCATTTGTTCTTAAATATCAATAAAAAAAACTTTTAATTCTTAAATGTCTCTTAATAAGACTACAAACTTAATCGAAAATTTATAATAAGGTGATAAAACTTAATATTATAAATAAGAGTAATCATGTACCTCTATATTAACCAAAAATCTTTTGAGTCTTAAAGAAAACTTAAAACTATAAACTTAAGTAAAAGCTGTTAACACTATACATTAAGTAAACAAATTATAATAAGGTGATGAAATTCTATACATTATAAATAAGATTATTAATAATTCGTCCATAGACGTCAACAAATAATCTTTTAACTCTTCAAAAAATCTTCAAAGTAAGGTGACATCAACCAATAATTATCTCACAATGATAAATTATAATAAGGTGATGAATTTCTACGGAGTATATATATATATGAATAATCACCTTCAATACAAATAATAGTAAAATTATCCCACATCGACAATTTACTAATAAGGTGATGAAATTCTATATTATAAATATGAGTAATCATTGGTTATCCACCAAAAATATTTTGAGTCTTAAAGAGCTCTTAAGATTATGAATCTTAAGTAATTATCCCACAAGTAAAATTATCCCACATCGAGAATTTATTAATAAGGTGATGAAATTCTATATTATATATATATGAGTAATCATTGGTTATCCACCAAAAATCTTTTGAGTCTTAAGGAGCTCTTAAGATTATAATCTTAAGTAATTGTACCACATCGAAAAATTGTGATGAGGTTGTGGAATTCTACATTATAAATAAGTGTAATCATTATTTTTAAATATCGACCAAAAAAACTTTTGATTCTTAAAATGACTCTTAATAAGGCTACAAACATAAAATTATCCCACATCGAAAAATTAAATAAGATGATGATTCTATATTAAAATTTAAAATAGGATAATGATTATATATTTATAAATAAGAGTAATCATGTGTTCTTTTGGTCTTAAAAAGAGTTCTTAAGACAGTAAATTATCCCACATCGAAAAATTATAAATAAGAAATTCTATATTATAAATAAGAGTAATCATTCACCATTAGATATCAACCAAAACTTTTTTGAGTCTTAAGACGGTAAACTCAAGTAAAATTATCCCACATCGAAAAATTATGATGAGTTGAAATTTTATATTATAAATATGACTAATCATGAAATTTTAAATTATAAATATGACTAATCAATTGATTTCTTATGATGAGGTGATAAAATTTTATATTTCGTATTATAAATAAGATAAGATTAATCATTTGTTCTTAGATATTAATAAAAAATCTTTTGAGTCTTAACAAAACACTTGAGAACTTACGTAATATTATCCCACATCGAAAAATTATAATAAGGTGATGAAAATCTATTATATAAATAAGAGTAATCATTTGTCCAAAATTATGATAAGGTAATCGAATTCTATTATATAAATAAGAGTTATCGTTCGTCCTTAATAATTTCGATAGAAAAAAAAACACTTTTTTACTCTTAAAAAGAGCTCTTAAAACCATAAACTTAATTATGTAAAATTATCACACTTTTTGAGTCTTAAAAAAAGTTCTTTAAGACTATATACTTGAGTAAAATCATTCAACATCGAAAAATTATGATGACTTGATTAAGTTCTATATTATAAATAAGAGTAATCATTCGTCCATTAATATCATAAAATTATTCCACTTCGAAAAATTATATAATACGACGATGAAATTTCATTACATAATTAAAAGTAATCATTCATCCTTAAATCTCAACAAAAAAAATAAATAAAGAGTTTTTAAGACTATAAAATTAAGTAAAATTATTTCACATTGAAAGAGTAATGTCATTGAAAGATGTTGTGTTTTTTAGTAGATGGTTTGTCCCACATTGAAAGAATAATGTCATTGTGTGAAATAAGAAGTTGGACTAAATAGAAAATATTTACGATGGGAAGAAGATAAAAAGACAAACGAAAATAGAATATGGAAGAAGATAGAAGGAAGGAGGAAATACTTCTTAGTATAATTGTACCACATTGAATGATTATCATGAGGGATGATCATATGATTATAAATTGAAATCATTATTGATTCTTAGTGAAATTTGTTAGAAGAAAGTTTAAATTTGTATTATTAAATATTAATTTGTCTTAATAATCTATTAAATACGGAGTATTAATTTGATAGAAAGTTATTCAAAGTATAAAGTTTGAAAAATGAAGTTATTTAAGGTATAAACTTTATATTATAATTAAGCCAACTAACCCGTGCAGCGCACCGGCTTTAATCTAGTTATTTGAATATGTAGGGCGTATATATAATCAAGTTGTAGACACCCACATTTTGACCGCCAGGTGTCTATAGTAGGTCCCGCCAAACACCCGATGATGATAGGACGCGAACATGCTTTAATGGACTCGGATACGGGCTCGAAATCATGGACATTTGGTTTAGGCTTATTACGGAGTACATATCTTACAAAACCAACCTCAAATCCAGGCCCAGTGGGTCGTTTCGAGTCAAATGAGACTAATTTGGGTCGATTCCGGCACCAGGGGTAAAACCGTCTTTTTGCGACCGAGTCAAAACCCGGTCGAAAATATTCTCGAGACACACGAGTCAGCCGTGACACCTCACGTGGCTGATTCGGCCTCCAACTGCTACAAAAATCAGCTTCAAAAAATATTAAACAAATCCGTTTAAGGATAAAATTCGATCTCAAGTAGGAATTCTATCCGAAAACCGAAACAGTTCACAAACCGAGCTCAAATACTCGGCTAGAACACCCCAAACAGCCGAAACACTCCTCCATTCAGCCGAGATTCTTGCTTCCCCACCAATCAACGGAATTTACGTTCCTCTCGACTTCTTACATTTCCTATCCAAACCGGTGTTTCTTGTTACCCAAGCAAGATACCTCTCCTAAACCTCTGCGCCTATAAATAGGACCCTCCATTCAACATCCGAAAGAGACCGAAAAACACAACACATACAATTGTTAGTCACACACATCAATTATTCACAAACTCGTCTAGCAAAAAATAATTCAAAGCAAATCCCGACACACATCCGAAGAAGTACCGAAATATTGTCAAAATACCGACGAATCCGACCCCGAGAAGCCGGCCGAAACTCATCCACATCATCTCGACGCTCCCGTGCCTAAGCCACCGTCCGACGAGCCTTATACCGAGAAAACAAAGCATGTAGGTTGAGGGTGTAAATCAAACCCGACTCTTCTCTTTTCTCTCCCTCTTTCTCACGTTTTTTTTCCTTTTTTCGTTGTGTCGTCGATCGTTTCGCATTTTAATATGGGTCGTTCGTCACATATTTTTTATTTCTAATAATCGATACTAAAAAACTATTTTTTTTTAACGTTCTTAAAATACGATATCGATTCTCTAATCGAATATCGTATCTAACAAGAACTAAATTAATTAAATCTCGTTGATGCTAATAAAATCATTACATCTTTTTAAACAAAATTCGACGATTTTATACGCGGAGAGAATTAACATCTTTTTCGTTCAAATCTTTTTTTTTACTTTTCGTTCAAAACAAACTTTTTTTAAAACCTTTTCTAAAAACATTCCGACTATTCGATATCGATTTCATAATCGAATATCGAATACGACGAACATCGAAAATATGAATCGGGTATAAATTAATCCATATTTGTACGCGATTTATAAAAATTAACGATTTTCGACAAATAAGAAAACCGGACAGACCACCACGCGAGTCGCGCGCCTGTCAGGCGACTCGCGCGGTGGCCTGGTTCGCCGGGTCTCTTTTTTTTCGTTTCCTCGCTTTTCTATTTTTTTTTATTCTTTTCGAGTATTACATAAAAAGCGACTTTCGCGACATATTTCAATAAATACTTTTTTTCGACCTCGGTCAACACGTGTTAATCCATCACGTGTCATAAACCTTTTCCAAAATCATGCATATTATTTATTTACATCTTTATTCAATTTATTCGATCGTTACTAACTCGTTTTTTCGTGTTTGTAGCAATTTATTTGTTTTTATCGTTTTATTAGACTAAAACAAACCTGACATGCTAAAATAACTTTGACGTTATTAGTTTAACATGCATTAAACGACTTAGCAACCCATTTATTTATTTTTCTCACATGCTTAGAAAAATAATGTTTGCATATCATTCAACCGTCGAACTAACGCGTGTACACCAAAAACGAACGACATCCTAGTAAAGGCCGCTAAGTGCGGGCGGGGTTGGGTGTTCTTAGTGAACTTCCCAACACGTACCCTCACCCCTTACTCAGAACCATGGTTTCCGGATGTCCGAATCCATTGGCAACGAGAGTCATTCAATACACGGTATCCGATAATGTCGGTATCGGTATCGTAATGCAAAGGGACGAGCCCAATAAACTCTGACATCGGAAATGGGCCGTATTTTGTATACGGCTCACTACGACATAGAGTGGGCTCGAATGGTTCCGAATAACCACAAAATTCGGTTGCGACTCCTACTTCGATTTAAATTTCAATTTGACCATCTCATATGGAGATTCATTCGCAAGTTTGAGACATACGTTCAAGGCACATAGTTGCAATTCCGGCGTCAAAAGATCGACTTGGTTCATCTTCAGCGGCATCCACAATTATCTTTTGGTCCAGTCAAAGCATCCGTAAACTACCATTTTGGCTGAGGGGGTGTATTAGACAATATTAATTTATTGTAGTTAATAGTAGTAATTAGTAGAGTTCCTTGACATTCCGTCATTAGTATATCATTTAGTATATGTTATTCCCGAGACACATTCGATGTATCTCGTTGTAAGTCTTCGGTATAAATACCGAGCTAGTTGAATAATATACGCATTACGTTAACTTACACCAAACCGCCCCTAAAAACTCTAATAGAAAACTGGTCATCTCTCTGCCTATATAATGAAGTCTTCCCCCATCAAAAATTTTAAGTATGAAATCGTAATGTTATTTGTTATATGTAATGCAAAATTATGAAGAAACAACATCGTGTCTCCACGGATAAAATATGTGCACTTTAAATTTGAAGAAAGGATACGATATACAAATTGCTAAATTTACTTGTAATTGTACTTGTCAACTGTGATTACCATGGTCACAACTCACAAGTCACAACAACTAACTAACAAATTAATGATGAACTTGGAGAATAAGATTAGAACGTCTCCTTTTTATATGGGATACACATCATTTGTGACTTGTGACTTGTGAGTCGTTATCTTCCTCTCCGCCTAATACTCTGTATCTGCATGAATCAAAATCTATCGTATGAGAGAAGAGAGGCTAACCTATAACAACTCCCTTCCTCCTCTCATTAGATTTGGGGTTTGATTCTCATCTGCAACGTAGTGAGTTTTTCTATTGACAAAATAATATACTTCCTTCAATTTTTATTTATTACCCAATTTCATCAATTTATAGATGAAATATTTTAATAAGACGGGACAATATTCATATCATACATTTATCCGTAGTACATATAGGGGTGAGCAAAACTGGATATCCGATCCGGTTTTGTAAACCGTATCGGATATTCGGTTTTCTAAATTAAAAAATTTCTGATTCTATCCAATCCGGTTTTTCCCGGATATCCAGTATCCGGTTTTATATTTTTCTTTTTTCTTTAAACCATTTTTCATTTTTAATTAAGATTAATTCATTGATTTTTAAGCCACGTTACATTTTATATAAATTGATATAATAAAAATACATTAAAAAAAATCTCAAAAAAATGGTATATATGTCTTACGATACTATTATTCTAACTAAATATTACGTTTCATTACCTAATATCATAAACTTACTAATAGTTTTGTTTTTTTACCTTTGAAAATAATTGGTGAGTTTTGAATTCTTTATTGTATAATCATATTAGGATTATATGTTTCATAGTATTTTTTATTATTTTTAAAAAAACCGGATCGGAAACCGGATATCCGGTTTCAATTTTCCCTGATACGTATCCGCTACGGTTTTAAGGAAAATCGTATCATATATCCGGTTATTCGTATCGGATATCCGGAAATTCGTATAATTGAAAGCATATATGTATCGTATACGTATAATAAAACTGTATCGTATATTTTTGCTCACTCCAAGTACATGTAATAGGATGTAGTTTTTCCAAGTACATATAATAGGATGCAGTTTGGTAAAAGGAGCCCTTTTATGTACTGATTCATGGATTGTTATCTTTGTCCTGATTCACCTCAGATTTATTTAATGGAAAAAATAGGTAGTGCTGCTATAACCGTTACCAGAACTGAGGTGGTGCTTTATCAATTTTTTGACTCCAAAGTGATGCTTTATCTATGTCATGGATGGATAACTTTATGGTATGAAAAGGAGATAACAATAATCCCCATATTTCATTCATCTATATATATAATAAAAAGTCATCCCTTTACACTATTCATTCTTAAGTGAATGTGAAAAAGCCACATCATCATTCTTAAGTGCATATGAGAAAGCCACATCATCATCATCATTCAATATTCAATGAGAAAATGTGTATATCTTTTAAATTAAAAGTCACACGTACATATCATATGAATGGCTGTGATTAATCACATCTCTTCTTCTGCCTTCTAGTGTCTCGCTCTACTTTCTCTTCAAATCTATACCTCTTTCTCTCTGTTTTTCTCTCCAAACCCTTGATCTCTTCAAATCTATTCATCTTTTCAGATCTAAAATTTTCCTCAACGATTAATTTTTTTGAATTAACCCTAAAAATATCCCCAAGATCTCTAATTTATACAAAATTGAAGCAAGTTCTATAATAAGACTTCAAAGTCGCACGACATCTCAGTTTGATAAAAATTGCTTGCTCATTTTTTATGATTTTAATGACAAGCGTACATTGCATCGAAAATATTAGTTAAATTTTCTATAAAATTGTGGGTCACTTACATTGTAACTATGTAACTTGCTGATTGTTACTGTAAGAATCGTCTGTTACGGTAACAATGTAACAGTGTGTAGACACCCGCATTTTGACTGCCACGTGTCTATGGTAGTCTCCGAAAAACACCCGATGATGATTGGACGTCAACGTGACTTAGTATACTCGGATTTGGGCTCGGAATCCATAATATCCGACATGGACTTTTTAGCGGAGTAAAATCTCACAAAACAGACCTCAAATTCAGGCCCAGTGGGTCGTTCCGAGTCAAATAAGACTAATTTGGGCCAAAACCGACACCAAAAATAATTCCCGTCTTTTGACGACCGGGTCAAAACCCGGTCAAGGACGAAACCGTCACATAAACCAGCTGAGATCACTTTGGCGCAAAGAATCAAATTCAAAAAAGCTACCAAAACAAACAAGTCAAACTTCCCTATTTTGGCTCAACCGTTTGACCCACTCGATCGAGTGGATTGACCCCACTCGATCGAGTGGAGCCTTTTTACCCGGGCTTGGCCCATTTGTTAAGGCACTCGATCGAGTGCACTAGGGCCACTCGATCGAGTGCCCTCTGTGTCGTGGGAAATGCCTATAAATACCACGACATCCCCATGCATTCACCACCTTTTTTTGACCTATTTTTCTGAGATTTTCCCCAAGGCATTCAACCTACTTTCACCCTACCCTCTTCACAACAAACCCTAAGAAAAAACACGTCAATTCCGAGCCCCTTTGTAACTTGGAAACCGATACACACACCCGTATACACCCTAACTCACACACATCCTCGATACTCTCAAGCCGTGCCGCTATTCACGAGTCCATTTCCGAGGTCCTATACTAGCATGTATGTTGAGGGTGTCCTAAACCCCGCTTTAATCTCTTTTGTCTCGTTTTATTTCCGTTCTATTCATTATATTTTTGTATTATAATCGTAATCGTCACAACACTAACACTAACATTTCTATACTTTTATGTTTTCCATTTATATCGTTTTTATCGTCATTATATTATTAATACCGCGTACATATAATACTAATATCAAAAGTCGGTTTTGAAATGTTGAACTACGATAATCACATTCGATCCGCCTAATCCCTTTACGAGCAACGACGGAGGTGGAGCCCTTTCGAGGAGCCCCGCCCCAATGTACTCAAGGGCGTGACGTGATCGTGATTCGTCGTAGTTGAACATATTTAACTCCATTTCCATAATTGGTTCGAGACCCGTTGACACGAATACCGACATCACATAACCCGAAAGGGTTAGTTTCGATGTCGTGACGTAGAGGGATGCATCTCGTTACTAATTCAAAGTTTCGTAATCTAACCCAAACGTTTTCATAAGAACTCCGGTGACGGTATTATAATCGTTCATACACGATTATAATACCGGAGGCCGAGTCGAATACAAATCGTGCGATATTTGTATTTGACTTGGTCGATCATCGATTTCAAGTCATAAAATCGAGCAAATCACTACTCGTACAGGGGGCACTCGACCGAGTGCCATAGGCCACTCGATCGAGTTGCACCCCAAAAACTGGGCAGTAGCCCCGTTAATGACACACTCGACCGAGTGCCATAAGGCACTCGATCGAGTAACCCACCAAAACATGGGCAGTAGCCATGTTAATAGCGCACTCGGTCGAGTCAATCAATGACTCGGTCGAGTGGGTCTGGCAACTCAGAAACCCGAGGGCTTGGACATATATTCCGAGCCCCGTTCTTATCGACTTTAGACCATTGATCGACCCTTCATCATTTTTCAAAACACTACACATGTCACGACACGTAGAACGACTTTGACCACTTTTACATGATAAGTCGGGACAAGACTACGGAATGTGAGACTAGGCTAGCAATACGCCACAATCTCATATCTCCGTCCTTCGCTTCATACGTAATATAATACGTATTTAAGCGGGGTAGTCCATCTACATAATTTCGCGGTCTAGTTTACATATGGGTCCGTTTTTATCTTTGTTTTACGTTTTTTTTTTATGTCGTATTGTGAATTCCGGGTTGTATTTCCGCCCGTGTAGCTTGTACGCTTTTTACTCCTTTTTCGAGCTTTATTTATTATTTGCTTTTACGCTTTATAAATGAGCCTCGCATGCTAACTCAACTCGACCGTAATTAGATGCATTAAATGACGTAGTTAACGCAAAATTCGCATGTTTAGACAAAACGCTGTTTGCATATCATTTCATTATTTTACTAGCGCGCGTATCACGAACACGAACGATGTCTTAGTAGAGGCCTCCATGTGCGGGCGGGGTTGGGTGTCCTTAGTGGGCTTCCCAACACGTACCCTCACCCCTTACTCAGAACCTTTGGTTTCCGGATGTCCGAAACCCTTGGCGAACGAGAGTCATTCTTTACACGATTACCGGTATAGATGGTATCGGTATCGCAATGCAAAGGGACGAGCCCCATGAACTCTGAAATCGGAGTGGGCTTACTTTGTGTAAAGCCCATGACGACATAGAGTGGGCTCGTATGGTTCCGAATAACCACAAAATTCGGTGGCAACTCCATTTTGACTTAAATTTCGAACCCGAGAACAATCTTACCACGAGATTCATTCGCCTACCCAAACCCGCGCTTCGCCGCGTCGGGGTGGACCTACGTCATGTCCACAATTTGGCAACTCCGCTGGGGATACCTGATGTACCACATGTCATCGGGGTTCCTAGGGTGAGACTCGAAGAGAAATCGTTCGTAGATTAGTGTGCGCGCGTTAGTTTAATGATTCATGCATAACCCATTTTTGCCCGGGCCGGTTACTTGTGACCGACGTCCCACTATACCGCGGTGCATTCCTACATGGGTGCGCTAAAAACATCGATGGTGGAACTCGTCTCGGTTTTGCGGCATGTCCTAAGACCAACTCGGCTTAGGGAGTCCGTCCATCACATGAGAAAGCCATCGTTGTTGGTATAGACCCTATTTTGACCGACCGAGACTTAGTGTAAAGCATACATAAGCGTCGTTATAATGCTTGTTTGACTACGTGCTACTTGGTTTCCGTGTCAATTTTCAAAAACCATCATTTCAAAATTGCATCTTTCCAAAAATACCCACCTTTCAAAAAAACCCGAAATACTGTCCATTTCGGGACCCGTCATTCTAAAACACCCAATTTTGAAAAACCCGAAATGCTGCCCATTTCGGGACTCACCTTTTCAAAATACCCAATTTTTCAAAACTCGGAATGCCGCCGAAATTTAGGATCAACGATTTGACTCAAAATATCCTTTTCTGTAGTCGGCATGCTGTCCGTTTTAATTCTCGAATTTCCACCCCCACCACCTTGATTTTCGGAATTTTCCTTTTCAAAATTCTAATCTCGGTTTTCGAAATTCCGTTTTCAGTTTTCAACACTCTCGGAAATTTCTTCATTTTTGCATTCAAACCTCAACTTTCAACTTTCCTAAATAAACCTTCCTTATTATAGGATCTACCATCTATCCGTGTGTCGGGTCTTTGCATAATGCGTAGAGGGTTTATAGCGTCGAAACTCCGTCGATCTTATATCACGAGTTTCCCCCCTTCCCGAGTCCGCCTTATCTGTCAAGGCACGACCAACCTGCGTAGGGCATACCCCTACAAAGGAAAGTCCGTCCATACACCCGAGTCAAAAGTCTGGGGAGTAATCTCACGTGGACCTTCCTTCGAACGGGACTAGGCCCACAAAGCCGAAATCCTAAGGAAGTCCTACCACCCCCGAGTCATCCGTCTAGATGTCTTTCTCGAGTCTTTTCCACTCAATCCTTTCTTTTTTGGGGTCGCTCGGGATGTACTGTTTCCTTTGATTCCAAGACTGGGTTCGGTTTCTGATTACGTGATGTTCTTACAGACAGGCCACCATCAACCAGACACACTCGCAGGATGGAAACTGCCTTAGCTGAACTGAAAGCCTCCGTTGATCCCATGATCGAGAAGCAGGCCGACATCGATGCCCAACTGAATGAAATGAGGGCTGGGCAAGTTGCTATCGTCACTCGATTGGCTTCGGTGGAGCACAGGACTCCTACTACCGGAACTACCGGACCTTTAGCTGAACTGGTTAGCTCGGTTTGCCGACTAGAAGAACAAGTTCATTTAACTGGGAATAACAACATTCACCGGGAAAATAGTCGGGAGTATAACCCGCTAAGTGACAAGCTGCCTGCAAACCTGAACCTCACCGGTTTGCCTATGTTCGAAGGGACTGAAGACCCGTTACTACATGTACGGGCCTTCAAGGAGTTCATGGCCATCAAAGGGGTAGACTCCACCATGTTTAAGAACCTTTTTGCTGCGTCTCTTGAAAAGCACCCTCGGGCCTGGTACTACAGGCTAGACCCGAAGAAATACCCTACATGGGATGATGTGGCCACCGAGTTCGCTCGGAACTATGCTGACAACACCGAGATCCAAACCACAATGAGATCTCTGGAAGTTATGGCCCAGGAGCCGAAAGAAGGTTTTACCAAATACCTTCAACGATGGAGGGCCGAGAGCGTGAAACTGGTCGATAAGCCCAGTGAAAAGACTCTGGTGGAGGCCTTTGTTAAGAACCTCCTCCCATCCTACCGGGTTCACCTCCGATATGCCGTCATACCCAATTTTACCACCCTTACTGAAATGGGTATGAGGATTGAAGATGATCTGAGACTGGAAGGCCTCACCAAGGCCGCTGCTAAGGGTTACCAAGGGGCTTCTTCCTCCACAACCAAGCCTCAAGCTGCAACCCGCAGTATTTTCGACGCGGTTAATCTACTAGATGCCCCGTCCAAGAGGAACACCCCACCTCGGGTTTTCACCGATATAGGTACGACCTATACTTATGCCTTACAAAGGCTGTCCTCAAAAGGCCTAATCCAACCGATAGGCCCAACTCCTGAAGTTCCGGTTGAGCGACGCTCCAAGAACTACAATGCCCAAGCCTATTGCCAATACCACCGAGGCAATGGGCATGACACCGAGAAGTGCTGGAAGCTGAAGCACTTGATTCAGGACCTGATTGAAAGTAGTAAAATCCCACTACCCGGAGATAAGCCCAGCAACAAGGAGAATCCTTTCAGCTCCCACGCCATCTTTACCGGGGAGGTGATTGACTGTTCTCACCTTATCCCGCAAGTGAACGGGATCTGGTTCGATGACGAGGAAGACGTCTACCTCGCAAAAGGGGAAGCCGTCCCCATCACCGCCGAGGAGATTCGAAAGACTAAATCTCGAGTCTTAACCAGTAACCACCTTGGTCGTCCCTTTCAAGCCACTAGCTCTAGGGACACCCCTATCCCGACAACCGTCATTACAGAAGTCGCCTCTGAAGAGCCAACTGCTGAAACGACTCTTGTGAAACAATTAAAGAAGACCCGAGTTGACCTCACTATATGGCAACTCCTCGTTAGTTCTCAAGAACATCGGGAAGCGCTTACAAAGGCTCTCGATCAAATTAAGGTCGACTCTTTGGTTACCCCCGCTGAAATGGTAGCTACGATCTTGCCCCACCTAAAGGGCAAGGCTAAGGAGGAAGGACCGGTAATCACTTTCTCCGAGGCCGACCTACCACCATTCGGGGCCGCCCATAACCTGGCCCTCTACATCACGGTGGTCTGCCGAGGAAAATATCTTCCCATGACCCTAGTTGATGACGGGTCTGCTGTGAACGTCCTTCCTCTAAGGACCGCAAAAGCCCTCGGCATTACCGAGGCCGACTATGTTCCGACTGCTCAGACCATCCAAGCTTTCGATGGGAGCCCGAAGTCGGTAGCTGGGGCCGTGAAACTGACCATCATCACTGGCCCGGTAGAGAAGGAGCTCGAGTTTCAGGTGATCGACGTCACCTCATCGTTCAACTTGCTCCTGGGTAGGCCTTGGATCCACGCGGTCAAGGCGGTGTCCTCCACCCTCCACCGAAAGATCAAGATGCCTCTACTTAACGATGTCATCACTTTAGAGGCAACACCAATGACTGTGGCTAGCTGTAACGCCACGGGACGCACGGACCTCTGGGGGTTCGATTTTGTGGGGATGATCGAGGAAGAGTACCTCTTTAGACCTTACTTCACTACGAGTATCGACATGATGCTCCAAAATCTAGGATACTTTCCGGGGGCTACCTCTCGACCCGATCTTCCAGCTGGGAAGATCATCGAGGTTCTCAAGGACGAAGAATCTCACTTTGGTATCGGTTATGACATCACCCCCGACAATGTTGTTCGAGCAGGGATCGAAAAGGCCTGCAACATCCTTAAGGGTATCTACTTGAGCCCTTATAGCCCACGGTTGGCTGACTACTTTGTCACACCGGTGTTTGGGGCTATCCAGGTTGGTCTATACCAACCCAATGCTATGCAGCTCGGGACCCACATGGCCCGGGACTGCAACTACATTCCGGATGATGTGTTCGCCCTCATCCAGTCCAACGGAGCTGAAGATGCTGAGCCCGCTCTAGGGCTACTATTTGGGGAAGACACCGTAGCCCCAACTCCAAAGGAAGACTTGGTCAACCTGATCCTCCGCAGCAACAGGTTTGACCCGACCAAGCTGATCTCGGATGTTGGTTCCGAGACGGGTAACAGAGCCTGGAGGAAGACTGTCAAGTGGACTGACAGTCAGGGAAGGATCTACAAGCTGGTCACCGGAGAGGGAGACATGCCTGAGTCTGAGTCCGAGTCTGAGTCGGAGTCTGAGTCTGAGTCTGAGGTCGAGTCTAGGGAAGTCGGTGCTAGAGTCACTCCTGTAACCCCTCTCCCTTTTATTATTCCTGCAGCTGGCACTTCGGGGTCTGTCCCGAGTGCCCTACCTATCCCGCCACTGACCAATGATCAGATGGCTGCTCTCTTTGAGCTGTTCTCCAAATTTTCAATCAATAATAACAACCGTTCTGCTTACGACTTGTCTCTTTCAAATTCTGCTTTTAAAAATGTTTTATGCTATGACATTGAGAAATCAGACGAACAGGTACCCTTACCTCCGCATTTGATCGAGCAACTAGAGCAAAGGGAGTCCCGAAACCCGGTGATCGAAGAAAGCGAGTCCATAAATGTAGGAACAACCTTAGAGCCTCAGACACTTAAGATAGGGTTATCCTTAGATCCCGAGGAGAAACAACAGTTCGTAAACCTCCTCCAAGAGTTTAAGGATGTCTTTGCATGGTCCTACAAGGACATGCCGGGGATAGACCGGGAAATAGCCGAGCACCACATACCAATCAAAGACGGGTGCAAACCGGTCAAACAAAAGCTTCGTCGGATGAGGCCCGAGTGGTCTCTCAAGGTAAAAGAAGAAGTCGACAAACAATTCAAAGCCGGCTTCATACAAGTGTCCGAGTATCCGGACTGGGTGGCAAACATCGTGCCGGTTCCTAAAAAGGACGGTAAGGTACGGGTATGTGTAGATTTTCGGGATCTTAACAAGGCGAGCCCGAAAGACGATTTTCCGTTACCACACATCGACATACTGGTGGATAACACGGCCGATCATGCTCTTCTATCATTCATGGACGGGTATGCCGGGTATAATCAAATCAAGATGGCGGAAGAAGACATGAGTAAGACTACCTTCACCACACCTTGGGGTACTTACTGCTATACCGTCATGCCTTTCGGTCTCATTAATGCTGGGGGCCACATATCAAAGGACTGCTACCACTTTATTACACGACATGATGCATAAAGAGGTAGAAGTTTACGTAGACGACATGATTGTCAAATCCAAAGAACGGGACGGTCACATCACCGCCCTAAGAAAATTCTTCACCCGATTGCGCAGATACAACATGAGGTTAAACCCTCAAAAGTGCAGTTTCGGGGTAACATCAGGCAAATTACTGGGTCATATCGTTAGCCAACGATGTATCGAAGTCGATCCAGCTAAAATCAAAGCCATTACCGAGATGCAACCTCCTAAAACCGAAAAAGAAATAAGGGGATTCCTCGGGAAAGTCCAGTACATCAGTCGGTTCATTTCCAAATTAACCATGGTGTGTGAACCAATTTTCAAGAAACTGAAAGTGGGAGAACGGGTACTATGGGATGACAAGTGCCAAACTGCTTTCGACAAGATTAAAGAAATTCTGTCTGCTCCGCCAGTTTTAATGCCACCTCAACCCGGTTTGCCTCTGTCGTTATACCTAACGACGACCGAGACAGCCATGGGGGCTATGCTGGCTCAGACAGTGGACTCCGAAGAAAGAGCCATTTACTATATCAGCAAGAAGTTTTTAGAGTATGAGTGCAAATATACCATGCTCGAAAAGACGTGTTTGGCTCTAGTCTGGGCCACCAAGAAACTCCGACATTATATGCTCAGTTACGAGGTCCATGTGCTATCCAAGATGGACCCCATCAAATACATCTTTGAAAAGCCCGTTCTCAACGGACGAATCTCTAGATGGACTCTAATGTTGGCAGAGTTCGACTTAAAGTTTGTACCGTTAAAGGCTATTAAGGGTCGAGTGGTAGCTGAATTTCTCGCCGATAGCCCGATAACCGAGGAAGGACACACCGACACTTGGTCCTTCCCAGACGAAGATATTTTCCATACCGATACCGAAACTTGGGATTAATACTTCGATGGTGCATCTAATTTTCGAGGGTTCGGAGCTGGGATCCTCCTAATTTCACCAAAAGGGGAACATACTCCCGTCTCCATCAAACTGGACTTTGATGTTACTAATAATGCAGCAGAGTACGAACCATGCATTTACGGGCTACAAGCCGCCACCAATCTGGGGATTACAAATCTCCGGGTACATGGTGACTCATCCTTGGTCATTAACCAAGCACTTCAAAAATGGAAAACTCGAAATGCTAATCTCGTGGCCTACCAGGCACGAGTACGGGATCTCGAGAAACAATTCCAAACGGTAGAGTATATATACCTACCCCGGGAAGAAAATCAGTTCGCAGATGCACTCTCAAAATTGGCGTCTTTACTGAATATTCCCGACCACGTGACCAGTATGCCAATTTGCGTCGAAAGACGGTCTGAGCCGGCATACATTTGCGATATTGAAGACATCGAAATAACCGATCCCGAACCGTGGTACCAAGCCGTGTTAACGTACCTAACGAACGGAGAATATCCTCCCGGGACGGAAAGTCGAGCCAAGAAAGCCTTACGGAGGCTAGCCACCCAGTTCATCCGCACCGACGACGGGCAACTGTATAAAAAGACGGCACAGGGGCTCTTCTCCTTTGTGTTGACAAGTACAAGGCTGAAAAGGTTATGGCCGAAGTACATGATGGTGAGAACGGCCCACACATGAATGCCCACATGCTGGTCCGGAAAATCATGAGGCTCGGTTATTATTGGAATACCATGGAAGCTGATTGCCGGTCGTATGTCAAACATTGTCATAACTGTCAAATTTTTGGTAATGTGCAACATATGCCGTCATCGCTACTCTATACCATGATGTCACCCTGGCCATTCTCGACATGGGGTATCGACATAATCGGGAAAATAAATCCCTCGGGTACCGGTGGGCATTGCTTCATTTTGGTAGCTATCGACTATTTCACCAAATGGGTCGAAGCTGAATCATATCGCATTCTCACTGCCAAGCATGTCGCCAAGTTTATCCAAAACAAGATAATATGTCGATATGGGATTCCCGCTGAATTTATCAGTGATCACGGGACTCATTTTCAAGTCGAGACTGCGGCTCTGCTGACCAAATATAAAATCCAAAGGCATACTTCCTCGCCTTACCGTCCCCAAACAAATGGAGCAGTAGAGGCGGCTAATAAAACAATTGTCACCATACTCAAAAAGATGGCTGACAATTACCGGGACTGGCCCGACAAAATACCTTTTGCCCTATGGGGATATCGAACGTCAATTCGCACCGCAACCGGGGCGACACCATATTACCTAACCTATGGGATGGAGGCAGTCCAACCAGTCGAGCTGGAGGTACCGTCCCTCAGAATTCTGTTAGAAAGTCAAGTACCCGAAGCTGACTGGGTTCGAGCACGATATGACTCATTGGTTTTACTAGACGAACGACGGTCTCGTGCCCTCAATAATATCCAAATCTACCAGAAGAGGATTCAACGGGCTTTCAACAAAAGAGTAAGGCCCAGACACATCAAGGAGGGCGATCTAGTCCTTAAGTCAATCCGGGCCTTACTACCAGTTGACCCGAGGGGAAAATTCAAACCCAATTGGGCTGGGCCATATCTGGTGAAGAAAATCCTATCGGGGGGAGCAGTGATGCTGACGGACCTGGACGGGAATGAATTTGTCAACCCAACCAACCTGGACCAGCTGAAGCGCTACTACCCTTAGCCATTTCTCAATGTCATTAGCAAATTTTATCAAAATCAATTTTTTACAAAAAGCAAGTCAATGAGCTAGAATTACTTATTCTACTGTCATAAACATCTTGAACCAATAGTCTTGGTGTAATTCGAGATTGCAAATTTCCTATGCCTGAACTACGTTTGGTTTGATTCTGCTAATCGCAGATACGTAGGCAGCCCCTCAAAAGGGCACAACCAATGCAATCAAGAAAATACAGGAGCGGTTTAATAATAAACTTCTTTTATTAATTCAAAAAAATATATCCCGATAAACTCGGAAAATTACAAAGTGCAGGAATTCAAAAAAAAAAATACAAAAAAGGGCACACAATAAAAAATAATAATAATACTTAAATAATAATAAAGCTAAAGGACTCGGCATTTAGGGCATCTTGCCCTTCCCTTTGTCCTTAGCCTCCTTAGTCGTCCACTGACGACGACGCGGAGGGGAGCATTCCCGAATCACCACGGGAACTTCTCTAGCTCGGGCTCGAGTGTTTGAGCCCGACTCCCCTATCATATCAATGGGCCCAAGTCGAGCCCTGACGGGCTCAGGGAGCCGGTCACGCGGACCAAGTCGGTCCCGGGCTGCCAACCTCGGCCCAAGTCGTCGTTCCAAGTCAGTCTGCCCTCGAGTGCTGCTAGAACCGACTTCCTTAGATCGAGTCTTAGTTTGTGACGTAAGACCCGATTCTCCCCGAACTATGGTCTCAGGACTGTGTTCCCCGGTGAAGAAGTCTCTGTTGTCCTTCGCCGACTCACGCTGAACCAATTCGATGGCCTCGTCAACTTTTAAGGCCTTTCGAGCTTCTTCGGACTCTTCAGAAGTCCACTTCTGATAAGCCCGCGATACCCAAGCGGATTGGCAAGGGCTAGGTATAGTCCATGTGGGACGAGTGAACCATCGTTGCAACCAAGTGTCGCACATAGCGTCCGTCAATTGGAGCGGGACGCTAATAATGGCTTCCTTCTCAGGGATGCGCTGAGATGAACCGAACTGCCTTAGGAGGCGGTCCGGGTAAATGTGAACCGTCCAGTCTAGGGACAAGATCGTCAGATATCGGGCTTGGTCCCTCTTCGCCAGTCCGGTCAATTTCGAAAGGAACCACCAAGCGACGGTCCACCTGATCAAAGGACCCCCGTGAAACACCAACTCCTCGTCCCAGTAAGCTCGATCAATCCGATGACTCGAGCTTATTTTCCGCCTCCGGGAGCTAATCTGACTGCTCCGGTAATTGGGAATGCTTGGAGGGGTCTCTATGATCGATAACCGCTCCGACAGCCATATCTGAAAAGCATATACAAGCTTAATAAGCAACGGAGCAATTCGCTACAGCCCACTCGATCGAGTGCAAAAGCTGACTCGATCGAGTAAGCCTGTCAAAAACAGGCAGTAGCCCAGTACGAGTGTCACTCGATCGAGTGACTTACGAGAATCAGAAAATTCGCGCGAAACGTGAAAAAAAAAAAAAAAAAAAAAAAAAAAAAAAAAAATCGAGGTGCATACTTGAAGAAAACGGGTACTCCTCGTCAGCGGTCGAGTTGGGTCGAGCCGTCTAGCATCCAGACCCGTAATAATCTCCCCAGTGGCTAGCCAAGCAGGGCTATGACCAGTCTCCATCTGGTCAACCACTCCGATCAGCCTGATTTGACCCCTACATGTGTCAAGCTCCATCAACCCCTCGAAGACATAACAATGCAGCATGCAAAAGGCGAAAGCCCTACGCCTATGAGCAGGGGTGGCCCTCACGTCCCGTGGATTCATGAACTTATCGGCCAAATCGAATAGGGAAACGTTATCTCCCTGCACCATTCGGTTTGCCTCAGCATGAGACAAACCCAAGAACTCCCTTAATCTCCTCCTCGGATCCGGGTAGAACGGGGGAATGGCAGGCTGAATAGCAAGACCCCAGCCGCCTATGGCCGCAATCTCCTCGGGCAAAGGACACATCTCGCCCCTCGGGAATGCAAATACGTGATGGGTGGTGTCCCAAAACGACAGACAGGCATCCAGAAAGTGCGAATCCACTATCAGACGCTGAAAAGGGAATAAATTGACTATCCCCATCTGAGTCAGCCTGACCTTCTCCTCGTCCCGAAAGTATTGGGACCAGGCGAGAAGCATAGCCGTCAAATGATCGATACCCATAGCAGAGTTTCCTAACTTTCTTGAAAGTCTAAAAAAGATTTTGAGAAGGGAAAAGAAGAGTTTGAGTTGAGGTGCAGAAAACTGAAGCAGGGATTCTCATATTTATAATGAGAAAACCTAACAGAAAACCTAACTACTCTGCCTCCTCATCCAGCTGGGCCCTATGCGCGCGCAGGCCTGATTTCAAACTTGAACCCAGAATAGGAATCAAGCTGTCCCGAGCTTTCCTAAGATTTTCTAAAAATTTCTTCGCGTCAAAATTTTTGTCTTTCCAAAATTTTCTATCTTTTTTCTCCCCAGCGAGAGTCAACATTTTACCTACATGTTACATGCAAGTTGTTATGTGTCAACATACAGGTACACCCCAGACTTCAAGAAGCAAGTCCCCGCAAAACTATTTAATTTCCCCAACGGAGTTAACTTTTCCCCGGTGTGCTACATCCGAAGTACGATGTGTCGGCATACGGGTACACCTACTCCCCAGAAGAGGCAAGCTTTACTCCCCACGGAGCATCATCACTAGCTCAAGTATGACTCAAGGCTTCAGAAGCAAGCCCGAACAGCTCGTATACTTCCCCAGCGGAACACCCGAGGCGGCATTTTCCCCGAAAAGATACGGGATGGGCCCACATATAGTCGCGCCCAGAACTTATGCTACAAGTCTGACTCCCCGCGAAGCTATCATCGACAGGACAGGTATGACCCTCTGCTTATGGCTGGCGAGCCCTTCACGCAAGTCTACTGGACTATAAACGACCCGACCGGAAGTCTACCAGGTCTTAGCAGGCTTGGTAGCTACTCTGACTTTCGCCTTGTCCAAGCCTCAGTCAGAGTGGGGGCTCTGTAGACACCCGCATTTTGACTGCCACGTGTCTATGGTAGTCTCCGAAAAACACCCGATGATGATTGGACGTCAACGTGACTTAGTATACTCGGATTTGGGCTCGGAATCCATAATATCCGACATGGACTTTTTAGCGGAGTAAAATCTCACAAAACAGACCTCAAATTCAGGCCCAGTGGGTCGTTCCGAGTCAAATAAGACTAATTTGGGCCAAAACCGACACCAAAAATAATTCCCGTCTTTTGACGACCGGGTCAAAACCCGGTCAAGGACGAAACCGTCACATAAACCAGCTGAGATCACTTTGGCGCAAAGAATCAAATTCAAAAAAGCTACCAAAACAAACAAGTCAAACTTCCCTATTTTGGCTCAACCGTTTGACCCACTCGATCGAGTGGATTGACCCCACTCGATCAAGTGGAGCCTTTTTACCCGGGCTTGGCCCATTTGTTAAGGCACTCGATCGAGTGCACTAGGGCCACTCGATCGAGTGCCCTCTGTGTCGTGGAAAATGCCTATAAATACCACGACATCCCCATGCATTCACCACCTTTTTTTGACCTATTTTTCTGAGATTTTCCCCAAGGCATTCAACCTACTTTCACCCTACCCTCTTCACAACAAACCCTAAGCAAAAACACGTCAATTCCGAGCCCCTTTGTACCTCGGAAACCGATACACACACCCGTATACACCCTAAGTCACATACATCCTCGATACTCTCAAGCCGTGCCGCTATTCACGAGTCCATTTCCGAGGTCCTATACTAGCATGTATGTTGAGGGTGTCCTAAACCCCGCTTTAATCTCTTTTGTCTCGTTTTATTTCCGTTCTATTCATTACATTTTTGTATTATAATCGTAATCGTCACAACACTAACACTAACATTTCTATACTTTTATGTTTTCCATTTATATCGTTTTTATCGTCATTATATTATTAATACCGCGTACATATAATACTAATATCAAAAGTCGGTTTTGAAATGTTGAACTACGATAATCACATTCGATCCGCCTAATCCCGTTACGAGCAACGACGGAGGTGGAGCCCTTTCGAGGAGCCCCGCCCCAATGTACTCAAGGGCGTGACGTGATCGTGATTCGTCGTAGTTGAACATATTTAACTCCATTTCCATAATTGGTTCGAGACCCGTTGACACGAATACCGACATCACATAACCCGAAAGGGTTAGTTTCGATGTCGTGACATAGAGGGATGCATCTCGTTACTAATTCAAAGTTTCGTAATCTAACACAAACGTTTTCATAAGAACTCCGGTGACGGTATTATAATCGTTCATACACGATTATAATACCGGAGGCCGAGTCGAATACAAATCGTGCGATATTTGTATTTGACTTGGTCGATCATCGATTTCAAGTCATAAAATCGAGCAAATCACTACTCGTACAGGGGGCACTCGACCGAGTGCCATAGGCCACTCGATCGAGTTGCACCCCAAAAACTGGGCAGTAGCCCCGTTAATGACACACTCGACCGAGTGCCATAAGGCACTCGATCGAGTAACCCCCCAAAACATGGGCAGTAGCCATGTTAATAGCGCACTCGGTCGAGTCAATCAATGACTCGGTCGAGTGGGTCTGGCAACTCAGAAACCCGAGGGCTTGGACATATATTCCGAGCCCCGTTCTTATCGACTTTAGACCATTGATCGACCCTTCATCATTTTTCAAAACGCTACACATGTCACGACACGTAGAACGACTTTGACCACTTTTACATGATAAGTCGGGACAAGACTACGGAATGTGAGACTAGGCTAGCAATACGCCACAATCTCATATCTCCGTCCTTCGCTTCATACGTAATATAATACGTATTTAAGCAGGGTAGTCCATCTACATAATTTCGCGGTCTAGTTTACATATGGGTCCGTTTTTATCTTTGTTTTACGTTTTTTTTTTATGTCGTATTGTGAATTCCGGGTTGTATTTCCGCCCGTGTAGCTTGTACGCTTTTTACTCCTTTTTCGAGCTTTATTTATTATTTGCTTTTACGCTTTATAAATGAGCCTCGCATGCTAACTCAACTCGACCGTAATTAGATGCATTAAATGACGTAGTTAACGCAAAATTCGCATGTTTAGACAAAACGCTGTTTGCATATCATTTCATTATTTTACTAGCGCGCGTATCACGAACACGAACGATGTCTTAGTAGAGGCCGCCATGTGCGGGCGGGGTTGGGTGTCCTTAGTGGGCTTCCCAACACGTACCCTCACCCCTTACTCAGAACCTTTGGTTTCCGGATGTCCGAAACCCTTGGCGAACGAGAGTCATTCTTTACACGATTACCGGTATAGATGGTATCGGTATCGCAATGCAAAGGGACGAGCCCCATGAACTCTGAAATCGGAGTGGGCTTACTTTGTGTAAAGCCCATGACGACATAGAGTGGGCTCGTATGGTTCCGAATAACCACAAAATTCGGTGGCGACTCCATTTTGACTTAAATTTCGAACCCGAGAACAATCTTACCACGAGATTCATTCGCCTACCCAAACCCGCGCTTCACCGCGTCGGGGTGGACCTACGTCATGTCCACACAGTGAAATTGTGATTGTAATGCTATTACAGTTTACACTTTACAGTAATACTGATACAGTAACACTATTAGAGTTTATCGTAACATAGTTACTGTAATATAATACTGATACAGTAATCATATTACTGTAACATCATGGATTCAGCATAGTGATGGGCAGCAGATACTTTCCCTTTCACTACCTCGCCGATTATCAGAATGCCTGACGAATGAGAGGTATAGACTTCTAAAAACCAGAAACTGAATGAGACATATTGAAGGTAGAAACAGTGTGGGGAGCATCAAAGTCATTCCTTTCCCGATTCCACGATCCTATACAGAATAGTTTGGCCATATTCGACATAATTTCAATTCAGTTTAAAGAAGAAGAAAAACAGAGACAGAAAAAGATTCCATGTAAATTGATGCCCACAAATCAGAATAGCAGAACATAACACCCTCCTCCTATGTACACAGTATAAATGATGTCTCATCCATCCATACATCGTTGCAGTGGATTACAAAAGAGGGGCATTAAACGCACAAATTAATAATGCTTTGATTTAGAAGGGAGCATCATCAATCATCCTGTACTGTGCATGTCATGTCTGAAGTTTTTACTCTTTAATTTAATTTTTGATTGATCTAGGAGAGCTGTTGATTTTGGGATTTTTTACTAAAAGCTGAAAGTTCATGGAATGTAGGGAGAGGGATGCGTGACATCTTGCTTTGTGTGTTTTTAACGAGAGTCGTTGATCTCATTAGATCTAATGGCCCTAAATTACGGGACGGACTCATTTAATGAGGAAGACTCACCGGATCCTCACTCTATATATATATATATATATATATATGTATATATATGTTCTCCATACCCTAAAATCACAACCTCTATCGATTCTTTATTAGTTACAACAATCACCAACATTATTTTGTCACTTTATATTTTTCATTATTATTTATTATAATAATTGTGATGCGTTGACAATTTGTATGATTTATACAAAAGTATACTACGTAATACATATGGACTACTGTGACTAACCAACCTAATACACTACTTTAAAGATAACATAAAAAGTTAACGCCCTTCAACCCTTCTAACGACACGCCCCTTCATACATAACAACCAAAAATCATCCCCAACTCATATTACCATCAATGAGGCAATAACATACCCTCCACCCAAACTCCAATATATACAACTATCTCTCACAAAAGCAAACTCAAAATAAATTCGATAAAAAAACATTAAAAAAAAATTGTTCTTTCTAATAAACGAACCTAATAACTTTATATTCAAAATGTTGTATTCAATTAGATCTCCAAAATTTAAAGCAATATGGTATTAAAATTGTGACATTAAAATGGTTAACGCAATGACAAAAACTTTTTCCACGTAAAACTTTTTATTTACAAGAGTGTAACAATTTCTAACAACAGTGTTTAACTAAAAAAATGTTCATGATGGAAAAGTTTAATAGAAGTATTGAATGTACCGTTGACATATAGTTAATTTTGGATAAAAAAATACTCAATGTTCAATTAACTAATTAACGTTTTTTATACTTTAATTGTTAAACCTATATTACATGAATATCTTGGTTTATGCAAAAATTGATACCAACATGCTGTCTCTTTATATACCGAAACTTATAAATAAGAATTCGCGTCATATGTTGTTGCATGTTGGTGCAAATGACATTCCTATACCAAAAAGTTCTTAAGAAAATTAGATCGTATTTAAGTGTGAGCTTATACAACTTATTTACAATACAATACACCCGTGATTTTCACGGGTAACAGGCGAAAATGTAAACATACAATTGTTCCCAATAATAAATATTATAGAAATCTCGTGCATTGCACGGGTCACAAAACTAGTTTTTATATCAAAAAGTATTACCGGGTACGGGGAGGTGTCGTGACTCGTTAAAGATAAACCCGAGAATTACTGACAACTATGAAATACTAGGGAACTACTATACTGACAACTCATGTAGACGGGAGTATTAAGATGAATCAAATAGATTTTCTATCTGACCTATTGTCACCATTTGGGTGTTTGAATGGTGCTTAAAGTCGTGTTTTACTATACTTTAACAATAATGGTGGGAAGTAGGGAATGAGATTAGTTGGGTATTGAGTACTGCATTCATGCATAACATAACTCTATATAAGGGATAGTGACGACTTTGAAGAGGCAAGACTTAGAGTACATTAGAAAGAGAGAAAAAGAAGCACTAAAGGGAGAATATTTCAGCTTAGTTTTTCACGATTGCCTTCACTAAACAGTCAATTGCCAGAGTTTCAACCGAGTGTTGGATCTTGCTGAAATTCTGTCACCCTGGGCTATATCCTAACCTCGTTTGGAGCTTTGGTTTATCTGTTATCGTAGCTAGACAGAAGGCTACGTTTTTGATGATATCTTTCTTTTGTTCTCTAAATTGCTAAGTATATCTATGACTGAAGTTGTTGGTGGATTTTGAAGCCTTTGTAAACTTTCTTCGTTTTCTTTTACCTCAGGTCAAAAAAAAAAATCAGGTCCATTTCGGGCTGACCTAAGTCTTTTGTATTAGGATCATTTCGAGTTTGCTATTTACAATTTTTTTGGGATATCGATCTACTACAATAAACATATGGGTCTTCGAGTTAGATAGGACGAGTCAATTTGGATTACGAGTCAAATTCGAATCTTCAATTCGAATGTCACGTCAGGTTAGGGCGAGTCAATTCGGATTACGAGCCAAAATTAAATCTTCAATTCTGATGTCACGTCGGATTTGAGTCGGATTATTCGGATCGGTTTTCTTAGGTCTACGTGGCAACAACGAAGGATTAACAAGTAACAAGTTAACAACTACTCGTATCAAGTAAGATCACGTCCTACAACCTAAAACACGTCATTTTAGTCATTTAATGATGGCAAAAAGTGAAGTTGGTAAAGCTGTTATAAAGCCATTGGACAACATTCTTATACGGGAGTATAAAAATTGTGACACCCAACATGCTTACATAGCCTATATATCATGCTTTATAAAAAAAATGAAAAGCCAATATACCTGTTTTTATTAGTTAAACAGAGATTTTGTGCACCACAAGTCAACTGATAATGTCCACAAGTGTCTCCAGTTAAGAACTCAGGGTACTCACTTGCAACCTGAAGTGGAGTGCAATTGAAGACATTCATCTGTCTAAAGCTGTTAACTGATATCAGGAATGAGACACATTCACACATCTACTCAGATCTCAGTCTCTGCAGCTGCCTGTCATTTATGACTGTTGATCCCACACGACGCTGTGAACCCTAGATAGCAATACCCATACATAATATAACACTTTCTGAAAGACGGTGCACTAGATATTTAGCACGCGATTACACGATGCCCTAGTCCCTACCTGCAATATTAATCAGTTTACTTGGATCAAGCTCCACCTTAATACTGGCAGATTAACTGCTATCAAAACCCCATTTTGCTCCCAATAATTTACATATACCATTTAAGTCTGATCCACACAATGGTTTACGTTTCCTTTTCTCTTGTGTATACTTCTGCAGAGTGTGACGGAGGATGAATGTGGGTTCCCCTAGCCTACTTTCATTCATGTGCTTAAATAAAAATCTATCCGTAAGTAAGCACAATGTATCATGTTTTAAAGTATGTGGAGAGTAAACCTACTGAGGACAAGTCCATCTTTTGGACAATGGCTTGCAATCGACGTAGCCCGCCTATCAAGGGTTCTTAGGCGCGAACCTTGGAGAGATGAGTATGTGTTCACACTCCACAGGACTACAGGAGAAAGCTCCCACGTATACAATCTGGAGAATATTATGGCTGAAGTAATAGATTGTCATGATATATGCACATTTCAAAATCTGGTTTGCTTTTGAAAGCCTGAGAGAAGTTTAAATGTCCACTTGAATCGAAAACTTCATGATCAGAACCCCACTCTCTGCTAGATACTGGAGATACACCTTGCCTCCCAAGTCTTCCGGAGCTAAGATCTCATATACAACATCAAAATGATAGTCTCACAGAGACCTGTAAGAGAACAAAGAAAGGAAAAAAAAATTTAGGGCATACTGACACACAGACGTGGTAACAAAAATGAAACACTTCCAGCAACACTAAAATACAAGAGACTAAATCACTAAAGCGTTTTACGAAACTAAGAATCGTTCAGAGTTGCATCAATTTAAAAAATAAAAAAATTGCTGTCGAACAAATTCAACTGAAATCACCCAAGCTCCTGACATGTACTCGATGAGACTGTAACCAGAGAAACTGAATAAATCATCCTAATATTTGGGGACTTGGGATTTGGTAGTCCATAGCGACATGGGTATGAAACAAATGCACTGATACACACCATACGTGAATGGCAAAAATGAGATGAGGACATAAACCTCCATAGGCCATACACTTTCCTTTTCGTATTACAAATTTAACAACATTACCTAAATGAGACGGGATAAGGGGGTCGACTGTAAGCCGTTTACTCTCATGTAAATAGCACACAGTGGCTGTTTTCGCATGATCCATACATAAAAATGCTTCAAGAATACTGCAAAATAGCCCAAGTGCGGTACTTGGAATGCATTATGTGTCAGTACTATATAAGGAGTTTGTTAACGTAGCTGACAATGACAACCTCAGATTTATTAGGATTGAACCTCATGCACACAACATTAAATTACAGGAGAAGCTCCCGAATGAGAATACATTCCGTCGTAAGTTGTAACCCAGGAATCATATCAAAGTCAACAAGGAGCAATGTCTTACCATGTCAGCTTCAGAAACTAGGGGTTTTAAATCAAATCTGACATACCAATCTGAAGCTATTCAGCATTCAGGTTGTGTCATCAAATTTTTATATCATTCAGAAAAGGCAGTTTGTTTGATACAAACGAAGGGCTCAACATGGGTGATATATCTTTTGGCTTCCCCATCCCCAAACTTGTTAGATCCGCAAGCAGCTTAGAGCCGATTTAGCATCACCAATTTTTTGGTATGCCTTATATAGAACATGGTATATGACTTCAAGTGGCAAGAGCCCTATCTTTAACATATCTGCCTGTAGCACCAATAAACTTAGGACATGATGCGCTCGAGCATGGGCCAATATAATGATTATGTAGGTTAGTTGATTGGCTCGTAAACCATGAGCCCTCATATCTGAGAAAAATTTGCTGGCTTTAAAAATCATGCCTTCCTTGCACAAACCTTGTAGAAGGGCAGTATATGCAACATGATTAACAGGAAAAATTTTAGCATCAAATTGATTTTGAATCCCTTCCATCGTTGCAGATTTAGCAAGTTCAAGGAAGCGTTTGAACGCATCATTAACCCTTCCATCTTTGCATAATCCATCAATAAGACAAGAAATTGTGAACGCATTGGGATGGACCCCCGCCTCCTCCATCTCTCTGTATATCCGTAGAGCAGTATTTGTGTCCCTATTTTTGAAATAACCATTAATCAAACTTGTGTAAGAGACAACATCAGGAGTGATCCCTTTTTATTATCATTTCTCGATACACTCCTATTGCGGCCTCCATATTTCCCTTTCTGCAGTATTCATGTATAAGTGAGGAAAAGGTAAGAGCATTTAGTTTTACGCCTTCCTCAATCATAAGTGAACATAATTTCAGAGCTTTCTCCATGTTTCCTTGTTTGCAGTAATTGTCTATTAGTGAGTTGTATGTCACATGATTAGCAGAAATCCCAACATTCTTCATATTTGACCATATCTCATCTGCTTCTGTAAATCTACCTACTTCAGATAGACCCTTCACAAGAATACTATAGGTAAAGACATCAGAAAGAACACCAAATTTTCTCATTTCTACATACATAGCAAGACATTCAAAGATATATCCTGCTTTACGTAGCCCATCGATCAAACTATTGTACACAAACACATTGGGAGGAAAACCAACCTTCATCATACAAGGAAATAGAGCCCTTGCAGAATCTATTTTACCATCTTTGCAAAAAGCATCAGCTAAGATCCCAAATGTAACCACATTAGGCTCCAGGTTATGGCCTCGCATTTCCCTGAATAACACTAAGGCACATCTTAACTTGGCTGCTTTACAATATCCATCCATCAAAGTGTTGCAAGTGTATAAGTTGGGAGCCACGCCAGACTCTTTCATCGCTTTAAACAAATCCTCTGCTTCCGCCATATTACTCACGTTGCACAAACCACGAATCAACATCGTGACTATAACAACTATGGGCTTGATACCTTTTTGGACCATCTCATCAAACAACTGTCAAGACATCAAAATGTCACTACGACAAGCGTCAATCAACGTACCATAAGTGTGAACACTAGGTACCAATCCCCGAGCAACCATCTGGTCATAAATTTCCAAAACAAAACCAAGCCTACCCATCTTAATTAACCCATTAGGAAGTGCATTGCAAGCTTGCGTTGACGGCAACCTCTCAATCTTTCTATAAACCCAGACAGCCTCATCCACAAGACCCAACTCAGACAATGCAATTATCAAAATCCCAAAAACATTGCTATCATATTTATCGCCCTCCACCCTACACAAATCCATAAACACAATTGCACAAACACGGCGAGACGGGCAGTTCCTAAGGAGGTCTTGAATGAAGCATTTCAACAAACACCTTGCTTGCAAGTACCATTTGGCCTTATTTAACACATGAAGAATCGCGGAATGCGCTTGGCGATTCTTCATCACGTTAATCTGAGACTTAGATGAATCAAAATGGGCGAATGCTTCTTCAGGGGTTTTGCTACTGAGAATTCTAGAGGTAAGCTTTTTCATATAATCACTTGATGAAGCAGAAGAATCATAGCTAACACTGCTACTTAAACAAGCTAATTGTCTATTGAAATAGCAATTTTTTATCTTTGGGGCATAATGTTTCAACATTATACTCGAATATCATAGAATTACATACTCTTATAAGTCTATAACTGATAATTGAGATTGGGAGAGTGAAGGTATTACCTGAAAGAGATTAAAATACCAAGATGAGGAAACTCATGTATTGATGTTAATGAAAGCAAGGATGAGGACGAACAAGTATAATCAGAGGGAAACCTACGAGCATTTAGCAGTGATCTGCCTGTCTGTGTCAATTCTGTCAAATGTAGTCTTGGAGCACGGTTAGCCCGGGAGCAGGGATGAAATTATCCGAGTATCCGATCTGAATCATCTGATAGTCCGTCCGTTTTTTTGATCCCCAATCTGATTTGGACTTTGGATACGGATATCTGATCCGAAGTTTTTGGATATCTGTTCGGATTCGGATATTAAGGGGTAAAAGGGAAAAGGTGTCCACATCAAAGGATGGAAGAAGCCCTCGGTACACTCAAGGAAAAGCAATTGCAAAAACTAGACTTTGACTATTCCAAACTAGATTACAATATACAGTGCAAAGTACAGTTCATTGAGTTGATGTATAATATTGTCCAGTGGATACCTAGGACTGTCAGTCATTAACCAATTCAATTGGTATCTAAAGCCGATGTATGCATTACTTCAATAGAGAACAAAAATACAAAACTCTCATTCAATCTGCATCAATTTAGTGCAGTAAAATTCTTCAATGTCTTCTAGTACCTGTTAATTAATCACATACATCAAAACTCAACATGGTATCTGTAACAGGATTAAGGGGACTCACAACCAACAAGTACTAAGCATTCATTGCTGCACAACAAACTCAGCAATAATTTCATCTCAAATTCATCACTATAAAAACCCAGCAACCCTAAAGCAAAAACATGTCAAGAGAACTAGAAAATCCTTTCTCAACCCCTGACATTACAATCAAAATCTCAAAAACTCCCTCCTTCATGGAACTAACTGATCCACTCTACTAGCACCCAGCTGAGAGTGCTCACCCCCTGGTAGTTGACACAAAACTATCAGGAATTGATAACTACTTGGAATGGAAGAGACAGATGGAACTAGCCATCTGTTTCAAAAGGAAGCTGGGATTCTTGACTGGGGTAACAAAGCGGTATGTTGATGATCACTTGAAGCAAGATGCGTAGGACACCTGCAACAACTTGATAATATCTTGGATTCTACAGAATGTAGAGAAACTAATCAGAAAGTCCGTCCTTTACACCAAAACTGCAAAGGAGATATGGGACTATCTTCAAAAACAATTTTCTGTGGCAATGGTGCACGCAAATTCAGGCTGAACAAAGAACTGGATCAGCTTGAGCAAGGGGACAAATCCATCTGTGAATACTTCACAGAGTTCAGGATCTTGTTGCAAAATCTTTAAATTATGTCTACTGGCCTCCAATAACCCAAGTCACAGCTGAAACTAATGCCTGGATGAATGTCTTTCTCAAAGAGCAAGAAGAAAAGAAGCTTTTTCAGTTTCTAAGTGAGCTGAACAATTCATATGCCACAATGAGGACAAATATACTCGTGATGATTCCCCTACACTAATATACTAATGAGGACAAATATACAATGAGGACAAATATACTAAGTGATAATGGTCCTTTCTGTCAAGTCTGCACCAGAAAAGGGCATACCAAAGAGAAGTGCTGGAGGGTCATAGGCTATCCAGTAGACCATCCAGTCTCAAAGAAATATCCTGAGAAATCTCAAGAAAACAAAGCCAAAGGAGGATTTCAAGCATCAAGGTATAAGGGCTACAAGCATGGAATGAGCAGAGGAAATCCAAATCACAGCAGACAAGGAAAAATGGCTGGAAATGCCGTTGTAGGAGAAGGTCAAGAAGATATCAGTGGTGCTATAACTCTAACCACCCAAAAATTTGCACAATCAACGAACAATCAAAAGGGAAAACAAGTCATATGCTCTGACATTGAGGATGAGATGGAAGCTAAGTTTGCAGGTATGGCCTATCTAACCTGTTGTTATGTCTCTATTAACCCACATGATGAGTGGATAATAGACTCTGGGGCATCCAACCACATGGTGTTGTTGAACTAGCCATGTTGAAAAACCAAAAAACATTGCCAAACAAACCCAAAATCGACCTCCCAAATGGAAGAACATCTGTGGTATCTCATGTAAGAACCTAGGGCTTCCCTAATGGTTTGACACTGAATAATGTCCTGTTTGTTCCCGACTTCAGACATAATCTTTTATCTGTTCACAAATTAACCAAGGATGAACAATGTCATGTGTGGACATGACGTAGGTCCACCCCGACACGGCCACGCGCGGGTTTGGGTAGGCGAATGCACCTCCATATGAGAATGGATCGAATTGAAATTTAAGTCGAAATGGAGTCGCCACCGAATTTTATGGTTATTCGGAACCGTTCGAGCCCACTCTATATCGCTATGGACCATACACAATGTATGGCCCATTTCGGTTTTAGAGTTTATTGGGCTCGTCCCTTTGCATTGCGGTACCGATACCATCTATACCGGTAATCGTGTAAAGAATGACTCTCGTGCGCCAACGGTTTCGGGCATCCGGAAACCGAGGTTCTGAGTAAGGGGTGAGGGTACGTGTTGGGAAGCCCACTAAGGACACCCAACCCCGCCCGCACTTAGCGGCCTCTACTAAGACATCGTTTGACTTTCTAATATGCGCGTTAGTGATTCGATGAAATGATATGCAAACAGCGTTTTAGCTAAGCATGCGAATTAAATGTGAGCGACGTCAATTTAATGCATCTAATTTATTGTCGAAGTGATTTAGCAAGCGAGGGTTCATTTATAAACGGTAAAACGTAAATAAATAAAGCAAAAGCAATAATAAATCGATTACAAGTTACACGGGCGGAATACAACCCGGAATTCACAATACAACGAGCAATAAAGTAGAATAATCGAAATATATATAGCCAAAATGACAAGCAATAATTAGAAACGGACCCGTGTATAAACTAGACCGTGAATCGTGTAAATGAACTAACTTCAATTAAATACATATTATTTTATGTATTAATCGAAGGACGGGGATATAGGACCTAGGCGTGGTGCTAGCCCGATCCCAAATCCCGATGCCTTGTCCCAACTTATCATGTCGATAAATTGGAGTCTAAATTAATCGTACGTCGGATACGACTAAAGGAGTTGTCAACGCGTGATTAAAAGTGAGACCGTCGATCAAAGTTGTTTACGTGCAATGATATGCATGTATTTTGAAAAAGGAAATCACGTGATTGGCTTTACACGTGTCGACTAAGTCGTAAAAAAAGCGAGGCTCGAATGCTGCATTAAAGCTCTCAGATTTCTGGGCTATAGGACCCACTCGGTCGAGTCATGGCATGACTCGGTCGAGTGTGTCTTTAAATTAGCTACTACCCGTTTTTTAAGGTGCTACTCGATCGAGTAGCTTATGTACTCGGTCGAGTGGCATCTGTGCGAGGTATAACTCGTCTTGTTTTATGTGTTTTAAAATCGATAATTAACCGAATCACATATAAATATGGCACGATTTATATGCAATTCGATCTTCGGCACTCATAATACGTATATTATGATTATGAGACCGTCATCGGAGATTTTAGAAAAGATTATATAAAAATCATTTTAGATTGGACCGAGACAAAATTAATTCCTTCCGCGTTACGTTATCTTTAATAATCCTTACGGATTATGCGATGCTCGATTTAGCGTCAACGGGTTTTGTACCGATCCTTGAAAATGGAATTAAGCCCGTTCAACTACGTACTATCACGATCACGTTATGCCCTTGAGTGCGTAGGGCGGTGCTTCTCGAAAGGGCGCCACCACTATTGCGTCTCGTAAAGGGGTTAAACGGACTTTGGGCAATAGTCATAGTTAAACGAGTTAAATCCGAATTTTGATGATATGTAGATGTATATATACGCGGTAGTAATATTATGACAAAATGTAAATAACAAAAATTAAATGTTAGATTGTTAGATGCGATAAATAAATGTTAGCGATTAGATGTTAGTGTACGATAAGTAAATGTTAGATGTTAGTAGTCATGTCGTTATTATCGACTAATTATAATACATAGACATAAACGTAAATGTACATAAAAGAACGAAAGGAAAGGGAAGAAGGAGAAGTCGGTGTTGAATTGTTACACCCTCAACCTACATGCTCTTGCTTCTCGGGATACGGTTCGTCAAATGGCGGCAATGGCCCGGGAATCGTCGAGATACGTAGGAAGAGTTGATGGTGTGTATGTATGGGGTTTTGTATGGAGACGGATTTTAACGAGTTTTGCTCTCGAAGTGTGTATAAGCGTGACGATGCATGAGGGTTGGATTATGGCTGAAAATGAGAGGGTTTGGATGTGTAAAGTTGGCTGAAATTATGATTCAAAAAGTTGTGTGTTCATAGTTGATAGTTCTTAGTTCTCAAATGCTTAGGATCGAAGGGGTATTTATAGGGAACCCACGACATAGGGTCACTCGACCGAGTGGCCCTGGTGCACTCGGTCGAGTGCCCTGGCAAATGAATCTGGACTGGTTTTTTGAGGCTCCACTCGATCGAGTAGGTCAATCCACTCGACCGAGTGGATCAATTAGGACGTGCCATTTTAGGAATGATTGGCCTTGATTGCTCTTTGATTGATTTTGATTGATTTGGCTTTTTTTGAATTTTGGGTGCCATTTTTGGGGATGTATCAGGTCGTTTTTTTGTGTCGAGTTCGTCTTGACCGGGTTTTGACCCGGTCGCTAAAAGACGGGTTTTATCTCTGGTGTTGGTTTTGACCCAAATTAGTCTTATTTGCACGGAACGACCCACTGGGCCTGGTTTTGAGGTTGGTTTTGTGAGATTTGTATCCCGTTAAAAGCCCAATGACGGACATTACTGATTTCGAGCCCGTATCCGAGCGCGTTAGAGCACGTTAGCGTCCGATCATCATCGGGTGTTTTTTTGGAAACTACCATAGACACCTGGCAGTCAAAATGCGGGTGTCTACAGAGCCCCCACTCTGACTGAGGCTTGGACAGGGCGAAAGTCAGAGTAGCTACCAACTCAATTAAGACCCGGTAGACTTCCGGTCGGGTCGTTTATAGTCCATTAGACTTGCGTGAAAGGGCTCGCCAGCCATAGGATAGAAATCATGCCTGGGCTGATGATAATGACTCCGTGGGGAATCGGACTTGTCGCATAAGTCCTGGGTGCGCCTATATGTGGGCCCATCCCGTACCATTCCGGGGAAAATGCCGCCTCGGGCTTTCCGCTGGGGAGATATGTGAGCTGCGCGGTCTTGAATTGTACCTGTATAAGTTACATAAAATTTTGCATGCAACACGTAGGTGAAACAAATATGACTCGCGCTGGGGAAAAATGTTTTTTGAATGTTTGAAAGTTTTGAAATTTTTGAACTTTGAAATCGAAATCCTGAAAGCCACTCACATGCTAGGTGATAAGTTTTCAAAACTTAAATGGGTAGAAATGAAATTTGCAATTTAAATATACCGAAATTTGACCTTGTCGAAAAGAATTTTTCAAATGGCTAAGTTTTGCAAATTTTTGAAGAGAGAGGTAGTATACCGACAGACTCGACTCTGGACGTGACCGGGCGAGTTGATAGACACGACTGGACTCTCGAGGGGTTGGACCGTGACTCGGTAGGGGGGTGGGCCACCTAACAAGACTCTTAAGTTGCGCTATTCCGCAGCCTAGGCGAGTGGCAACATGGTCGAATCCTCGGAATGGGAAGGATGCGTTGTAGGGGAACTGCAGTAGTCTGTAATGAGACTGTTGTAGTCTAGTGTTCTTTTGGATTCTTGGTTTCTAGGTATAGGCCCGAAGTGGGCGTTGTCTCGAGTCCTGACAGATTCTTGTCTTCGACTGAGCCGAGTACTAGGACACACTATAGAAAGGAGGCTAGTTTGAAGTCTTTTGGATTATGTGAGTGGATGGAGAACTTCTGTCTAAGAGAAGCCCCCAGAACGACGAAGCTAGCTGTTGAGAACATGATGGTGTCGTGACCGAAATGATGGCGCTTTTTGAATTTGTGTCAATGTGGGTGGTTGTGCCCTTGTTGAAAGGCTGCCTACGTATTCACGTGTAGTGAAATCAAACCAAGCCATAGTTCAGTGAATTGGAAGATATATTATGGTGCCTAGTTTATTAGGGCTTTGTGTGTAACTAGCCATAACGATGGTGTAGGCTAGGTGTGTTCCCAATGATGTCTTGATCGAAGGGCTAGAATGGTTAGGATCTTGATCCTGTGACTGTGAGCGTTCTCCGGGGTAGCCCCCAGAGGTGGTGTGAACTATTTGGGCATGTTATATGCCGACCGCAGGTTGAGCTCCCGTGTTCGGGGTTGGCAACTGGTTTGGATAAGAAGAATTGGGATGGGATTTGATGAGTTTTGCTCTCGGGGATTTGATGAGTTTTGCTCTCGGGGATTTGATGAGTTTTGCTCTCAGGGAATTTGATGAGTTGTGATTTCGGGTCTTTGGTGAGTTTTGATCTCGGGGATTTGACGAGTTTTGCTCTCGGGGTTTTAACGAGTTTTGTTCTCGGGATTTTAACGAGTTTTGTTCTCGGGGATTTGATGAGTTTTGCTCTCAGGGAATTTGATGAGTTTTGCTCTCAGGGAATTTGATGAGTTGTGATCTCGGGTCTTTGGTGAGTTTTGATCTCGGGGATTTGACGAGTTTTGCTCTCGGGGTTTTAACGAGTTTTGTTCTCGGGATTATAACGAGTTTTGTTCTCGGGATTTTAACGAGTTTTGTTCTCGGGATTTTAGCGAGTTTTGTTCTCGGGTTTGGCGATTGTGAATTCTGTTATGTAAAGGGGAAGTCGAGTAAAATGGCTCGAACTTTGATTGGATAGGTTTTGATAATGCGGGATCTGGTTTCCATGTCTGGCCCTAATGGTTAGGGGTATCCTATGGAGATTGAATCCTCAAAATTCCGGGTTGTCTCTGGCCTGGGTCTCGGGAAGGTCTTGAGGGTTGTAATGTGGGAAGGCTGAGTGTGGTGTTAGCTAACCAGCTTGGTTGATTCTCCCCTATTTGATGGTATGGGCATTGATAATTTTTGAATTGACCGTACCCCGGTCAAGGGACTTTCACTTGAGCTGACCGTTGACCACGGTCATGGGTATTTGAAATTTTTTTAGTTGGTTGACTCCTTAGCCTCTTGTCATAGGATTCTTCATTTGGATTGACCGCTTTAACCTCGGTGATGAGTGCCTCTTTTTTTTTGACAATGGCCTTTTTTTTTGTTTTGGCCTTTTGCTTCTTTCATGGACTTTTGATTTTTTTTTTGGCTATCCCCCGATGGTGTTGTGGGTGGATATGGGGGTGGCCCCATCGGTTGGATTAGGCTTGTGGAGCTAAACCTTTGTAAGGTGTAAGCCTAGTTGGTGTTTATGTGAGTGCAACTCGCGATGGAGTACTCTACGATAAGCATGGTGATTTGGATCTCGGTATTGTCATCATAATTCCGAACAGGCTTGGTGGGAGTATCGTCCCGAGTTGGGTATTTTTGGCATCAAGTCTATAGAGTCACGATGCTTCTTTTTTGCTTCTGGTCAGACTAAACGCCTAAGGTAGGGATTGGTTAGTCTTATTGGAGGGGTTTTTATTGTGGGGAGATGGGCTTTCCTCCCGTCTTGAACCCAAACTAGGAGACTACCTAGGTTTGTCATAGGATTCGATACCGCTCCTGCTAAGGGAAGTTATGTGGCTGTCTATGCCAGACATGGAACAGGTAAAGGAAAACACGGGTCTCAGTTCCTACAGTCATTATAGATGTGCCTATAATAGTCACGTGCATGTGCTTACAGTGTACGACGGTGTTCATCATGTTCTCGGAAACACATAAGGAAAGTATATATGAGAAAGAATATTGAAAGCTGATTTTATTGAATTTTGGAAAGAGGACAGAATACAATTGACTCTGACTCTGACTTTGAAATAAATAGTATACCCTAGACTCGGACTCAGACTCGGACTTAAATCAAATCCGGACTCTTGGATGCGTGGGAGGTATATTGGATGCTTTGGTCACCGGGCCCTGTGTAGTCCATGAGGGGCTTTGCAAGTGATAATGTTTCCAAAACAGAAGTCCTCTCGGCATCGAGGGAATCTTGGATGAGGTGTTTCAGTTTCCAACACTGCTCTCTATCGTGTCCCCTTCCTCTATGGAATTTGCAGTTATGATCGGCGTTCCATGCTTTGGAGCGTTTTTCTGAAGGTGGGTCGACTGTTGGGCCTATTGGTAATATTAGGTCCTTCGAAACCAACCTCTGGAAAGCGACGGTGTAGGACATATCCAAGTGGGTAAATGTCCTTACTTCTGACTGGTTCTTTATTTTCGGAGAGGTGACTTGAGGGTTACCTCTCTCGGTCTTGCCATCTTGAGGGTATCGTACAGTTTCGTTAGAATGTTCACCCTTCAAATGGCTCAGTTGGGTGATCGGCTGCCTTACCCGCTCTAGCTGTGTTAGACGGGATCGGGTTCTTACAAGGTCTTCTTCGATGGTGGTCACCCTGACATTTAGGTTATCTAGGGCGGTATTGATTTTTGAGAAGATATTGTTAATGGAGCAAGACAACATAAGCATACTCCCCTGGATATCCCCTTTCTCGACGGCGCGGGATTTGTTGTGGTTTGGTAACGCCTCATTCATAGGGTCCCTGATCGGAGGAAACGATAGGTGTTAGAACTCGCCTAGGCTCGGTTTTGCGTACATGCAAGAGGATATGGGGCGACCGTGTTTGACCGTGCCACGTGCTCGGACCAACCGTGGTGACCTAACCCTAGGTGACTCGAGTATTGTACGAGTGACCCTTAGACGTAAGGATCACGAACCTTTTGTTATAGGGCTATGCCTTGTAAAAGGTTGACTCGGCCTCGAGGAAAGGCAGACGGGGTAAGGGAAGAAACTTGCGATGTAAGATCGACAGAGTTTCGACGCTAGAGACCCTTAACTCGATCCGAATAACGACGGCCTTGTGATTAGGGTAGACCCTTATGTTAAAGGAGTTTGAATTGGGACGACTCGACTAACGGATTGAAAGACGGGCGAAACTCCCTTAGGAAAGGTCGTGGGGACCGTCCTATTAGAGGGAGAGGTCGCGTGAGACTTTCTAGCTAGGACTCGAGTGTGTAAACGGGCTTTCCTTGGTAGGAGTATGTCCTACGTAGGTGGGCCTTGCCTTAGTCAAATAAGGTGGACGGGGATAGGGAGGAAACCCGTGATGTAAGATTAACGGAGTTTCGACGCTAAAGACCTTCGACGACTTATGACAAGACCCGACACTGCTAAATACGGGAAGTCCTAAGAAGAGGAAGGTTTTGAAAATGAATTTTTTGGAAAATCCGAGAGAACTCGGGGAAGGGCCCGATTTTTCAAAAAAAATCGAAAAGTGCATCGGGCCCCAAATTTGAAAGTTCGAAAATATTTTCGAGTTTTGAAATGGGCAGAATACCGGCTAGAAATAGGCTATTTTGAGTAAAATCATTAGTCCTAAATTCGGTATGTGTCCCGGGTTTTGAAAATTGGATATCTTGAAATTTGAAAATTTGAATGTTGGAAAAAAGAATTTCCGACGATTTGAAAATTTAAGATGAGGTCCCGAAGATTTGAAAATCGAAAACGGCATCTCGAAGATTTGAAAGTTGAAAATGGCATCACGAGGATTTGAAAATTGAAATTGAATTTTGAAAATTCGAAAATCGAATGGTGGATCGGAAGTTCGAATTTTGAAATGGGCGGCATGCCGGCTAGAAAATAGGCTTGTTTTGAGTCAAATTTTAAGTCTAAATTTCGGCAGCTTTCCGAGTTTTTTGAAAATTGGATATTTTTTTGAAAAGATGCATTTTTGGAATTTCGGAATTTTGAATATCCAAAATGAATTTCCGAAGATTTGAAAATCGAAAGAGGATCCCGACTTTTAAATTTGGCGAAAATGCCGTGAGGCTCGAATATTTTGAAAAGTCGAAATTTTTTGAATTTTTGAATAGCATACCGGCTAAAAATAGGCTTGTTTTGAGTTAAATCGTAAGTCCTAATTTCGGTAGCACTCCGGTTTTTGAAAATTTGAGTACTTTTGGAAAGATGCACTTTTTGAAATGACGGTTTTTGAAAAAGACACGGAAACCAAGTTGCACATAGTCACGTAAGCATTATGACGACACCATGTATGCTTTACACTAAGTCTCGGTCGGTCTAAATGGGGTCTATACCAGTGCTCATAGTCTAGACGAGAAACGGGACGGACTTCCTAAGTCGAGTTGAGCTTAGAACATGCCGCAAAGTCCATACGAATCGACTATGAACACCTTTAACGTATCCAAGGCGGAATACATCGTGGTATAGTGGGACGTCGGTCACCAGTACCTGCCCGGGAAAAATAGGGGTTATGCATGAAACGTAAAACTAAAACGCATATTGTATTTGTCAAACGATTTCTATTCGAGTCTCACCCTGAGGATGCCAATGGTTAGGCACTCATCGGTTAATCCCCAGCGGAGGCACTCATCGGTTTGGGTAGGCGAATGCACCTCCATATGAGAATGGATCGAATTGAAATTTAAGTCGAAATGGAGTCGCCACCGAATTTTATGGTTATTCGGAACCGTTCGAGCCCACTCTATATCGCTATGGACCATACACAATGTATGGCCCATTTCGGTTTTAGAGTTTATTGGGCTCGTCCCTTTGCATTGCGGTACCGATACCATCTATACCGGTAATCGTGTAAAGAATGACTCTCGTGCGCCAACGGTTTCGGGCATCCGGAAACCGAGGTTCTGAGTAAGGGGTGAGGGTACGTGTTGGGAAGCCCACTAAGGACACCCAACCCCGCCCGCACTTAGCGGCCTCTACTAAGACATCGTTTGACTTTCTAATATGCGCGTTAGTGATTCGATGAAATGATATGCAAACAGCGTTTTAGCTAAGCATGCGAATTAAATGTGAGCGACGTCAATTTAATGCATCTAATTTATTGTCGAAGTGATTTAGCATGCGAGGGTTCATTTATAAACGGTAAAACGTAAATAAATAAAGCAAAAGCAATAATAAATCGATTACAAGTTACACGGGCGGAATACAACCCGGAATTCACAATACAACGAGCAATAAAGTAGAATAATCGAAATATATATAGCCAAAATGACAAGCAATAATTAGAAACAGACCTGTGTATAAACTAGACCGTGAATCGTGTAAATGGACTAACTTCAATTAAATACATATTATTTTATGTATTAATCGAAGGACGGGGATATAGGACCTAGGCGTGGTGCTAGCCCGATCCCAAATCCCGATGCCTTGTCCCAACTTATCATGTCGATAAATTGGAGTCTAAATTAATCGTACGTCGGATACGACTAAAGGAGTTGTCAACGCGTGATTAAAAGTGAGACTGTCGATCAAAGTTGTTTACGTGCAATGATATGCATGTATTTTGAAAAAGGAAATCACGTGATTGGCTTTACACGTGTCGACTAAGTCGTAAAAAAAGCGAGGATCGAATGCTGCATTAAAGCTCTCAGATTTCTGGGCTATAGGACCCACTCGGTCGAGTCATGGCATGACTCGGTCGAGTGTGTCTCTAAATTAGCTACTGCCCGTTTTTTAAGGTGCTACTCGATCGAGTAGCTTATGTACTCGGTCGAGTGGCATCTGTGCGAGGTATAACTCGTCTTGTTTTATGTGTTTTAAAATCGATAATTAACCGAATCACATATAAATATGGCACGATTTATATGCAATTCGATCTTCGGCACTCATAATACGTATATTATGATTATGAGACCGTCATCGGAGATTTTAGAAAAGATTATATAAAAATCATTTTAGATTGGACCGAGACAAAATTAATTCCTTCCGTGTTACGTTATCTTTAATAATCCTTACGGATTATGCGATGCTCGATTTAGCGTCAACGGGTTTTGTACCGATCCTTGAAAATGGAATTAAGCCCGTTCAACTACGTACTATCACGATCACGTTATGCCCTTGAGTGCGTAGGGCGGTGCTCCTCGAAAGGGCGCCACCACTATTGCGTCTCGTAAAGGGGTTAAACGGACTTTGGGCAATAGTCATAGTTAAACGAGTTAAATCCGAAGTTTGATGATATGTAGATGTATATATACGCGGTAGTAATATTATGACAAAATGTAAATAACAAAAATTAAATGTTAGATTGTTAGATGCGATAAATAAATGTTAGCGATTAGATGTTAGTGTACGATAAGTAAATGTTAGATGTTAGTAGTCATGTCGTTATTATCGACTAATTATAATACATAGACATAAACGTAAATGTACATAAAAGAACGAAAAGAAAGGGAAGAAGGAGAAGTCGGTGTCGAATTGTTACACCCTCAACCTACATGCTCTTGCTTCTCGGGATACGGTTCGTCAAATGGCGGCAATGGCACGGGAATCGTCGAGATACATAGGAAGAGTTGATGGTGTGTATGTATGGGGTTTTGTATGGAGACGGATTTTAACGAGTTTTGCTCTCGAAGTGTGTATAAGCGTGACGATGCATGAGGGTTGGATTATGGCTGAAAATGAGAGGGTTTGGATGTGTAAAGTTGGCTGAAATTATGATTCAAAAAGTTGTGTGTTCATAGTTGGTTCTTAGTTCTCAAATGCTTAGGATCGAAGGGATATTTATAGGGAACCCACGACATAGGGTCACTCGACCGAGTGGCCCGAGTGCACTCGGTCGAGTGCCCTGGCAAATGAATCTGGACTGGTTTTTTGAGGCTCCACTTGATCGAGTGGGTCAATCCACTCGACCGAGTGGATCAATTAGGACGTGCCATTTTAGGAATGATTGGCCTTGATTGCTCTTTGATTGATTTTGATTGATTTGGCTTTGTTTTAATTTTGGGCGCCATTTTTGGGGATGTATCAGGTCGTTTTTTGTGTCGAGTTCGTCTTGACCGGGTTTTGACCCGGTCGCTAAAAGACGGGTTTTATCTCTGGTGTTGGTTTTGATCCAAATTAGTCTCATTTTGCTCGGAACGACCCACTGGGCCTGGTTTTGAGGTTGGTTTTGTGAGATTTGTATCTCGTTAAAAGCCCATGCCGGACATTACTGATTTCGAGCCCGTATCCGAGCGCGTTAGAGCACGTTAGCGTCCGATCATCATCGGGTGTTTTTTTGGAAACTATCATAGACACCTGACACTCAAAATGCGGGTGTCTACATCATGTAATATTCTACTCTCAAATGTGTGTTATATAGGACTCTCACACCAAGATGATTAAGGATATTGGAAGAGAAAACAAGGGTGTCTATTACTTATCGAATAATGATCATAGGTCACACCCTAGGTTGTCTTATGATGCTACTATGTTTAGTAAGACCAATGTTTGTAATGCTGCTGTCTCTGGTAATTCTGTTAAGTCAAGGGAGAAATCAGGTGAAGGTTTTTCAAACTCTAGTGGTTCACCTGATAATGTGTGTAATGAAGTGTTAACTTTAAATGATAATGTTTCAGACCTTTGGCATATGAGGTTAGGGCATGCCCCTGATGCACGGCCCAATCGGATCGGTCGTTTAGCGAAAGATGGGGGATCAAACAATATTTATAAACTCGTATAAACACAAAAACTACTACAGTATTCGTGGTAAATCGAGGTCGGTCCACAGGGAACGGAACAGTATCGAGTTAAAAGCAATGTGTTTGGGATCTAGAGGGAGTTCTAAGGGTCCAGTCTATGCTAGAAATGCGGTAAAATACGGAAATTAAATAACTAGAGAAATAACAAGAGAAGTGACTAGAGATAATCAATCTAGGAAAAGGTGTTAGGGGGAAGTCGGGATTTGGAAATTGGGGTCTAAGAGTCTCGGAACCGGGTCGGTCACAACATTGATAAAGGGAGAATGCCACCTTTTGGTTTCTTCACCCAACCCACCTAAAAACCCGCTTTCGCGTTGAAGAATGGTAACTCTCAAGTTAAGGTAATTTCTAACCCGAGTTTCCCCATATTGATAGAAATGAGTCAAGGTCGGTCTAGTTGGCCGGACTAAAACAACAATGACACAACAACCATAAACAAAATAAACCAACAAGCAAGCAATCAACCAAAAACTCCTCAATTCAAATAATCCAAGATCCTCATCCCTAAACCCCCAACAAGAAATCTACTCACTACTCATAATGGAAAACAACAAAACAATAACAAAGGAGAAAATAACTAAAACATGCATAATAACTAAATATAAAGAAAATAACAACAAAACAATAAGGAAATTATGATATACCAAATTAACTACAAGACTATGAAAGAGATTGCAATCTATCAAAATGAACTAGAAGATAATCTAGAACAACATAAGTGAAATCTAGAGAAACTAACAACACTAAGATGATCAAAATAACAATCAACATAACGAAACATAAAACAATCTAGATCAGAACAACATGAATAAAGATGATCAAAACAAGACAATAATAAAAGAACAATAAAATAAACAATATTGAAAGAACAAGATTAAATCTAACTAGAGATTAGAGAGTGGAAAGAACTATACCAACAATGAAGATCAACAATAAAGATAAAGATTGCATAAATAAAGGATGAAGCTTTGATGAAGAGAATAGAGGATTTGTCACTAATCCCTTAGGCGGCATTAGTCCGGGTACGATAGGGTGAAGTTCCACCTCATGAAGATTAAATGGAGATTGTCTCACTAATGGAGCAAAAAGTTGGATTTGGGCTTTAGGTTAAGGATCCATTAAGGCATTACTATATATATGTTTACCCTAGTTTGTTGCCGAAGACATTCCATCCACATTACAACTCATTTAGGCTTTCATTAGTAGAATTCTTCTACTAAGTTTACTATAGAAAACTACTAAAACTATTACTAGAAAGATCTAGTAAAATGGTGAGAGAATAGAGTAGTCTAGTTGGTGGTTTCACCCGGTGAACTTCTTCCAGTTTTGCATTTTTGGACGCCTTTTTCCATCGGTCGAAACTTCACCCGGTGGGCGAAAGTTTTGTCCGGTCATTTCACCCGAAGGAGAAGTTTTCTGAAAATCTTCGGGGAGGCAAATTTATCGTCGGGTGAAACTTCGCCCGATGGTTTTTCATCGGGTGAAATTTCACCCGGTCATATTCTAGCATCTTTTCTTGTCTCATTCTTCGTCGTATGATTGGTTGACTTTGAACTTTAAGTTGTGTGCTTTGCTATTCGGACGGTATTTCCGTCTCTTGTGTTCGTGGAAACTCGATCGTGATTTTAGTGCCAAAATCTATCAAAATTGATAGAAAAACTACCAAAAACCGTAAAATGCACAAGAGGGACGCTAATGCGAGAAATACTCAAAATATGGCGATAATCGCACTCTAATCTCGCAAAACGAGGGAAAAACAGGTCTAAGGCCCTGTTCTCCTGGACTTATATTCAGACAGTTTCAGTTCAGTTCAGTTCAGACACTTTCAGTTCAGTTCAGACACATTCAGTTCAGTTCAGTTCAGTTCGGACACATTCAGTTCAGTTCAGTTCAGTTCAGACACATTCAGTTCAGTTCAGTTCAGACATATTAATATTATTATTATTATTATTATTACTATTAAGTATAATAATAATATTATTATTATTATTAATACTTACTCCGTAATATAATAATATTAATATTATTAATGTTATAATTAATAATAATAATAATAATAATAATAATAATAATAATAATAATAATAAAGTTTAAGTGTTGTTTTGCACATTTAAACATTGTTTGACTTAGTACTTTTGGGTTATTCGTCTTTTAGTACTCTATACTTTTTGGGCACAAGTATTTAGTACATTTATTGTTCAAGTGTACGTATTTAGTATTTTTATACGGTTTCGTATTTGTACCAGTATACTTATCTCTTAAAGCCTATTTATACTTAGTAAAATATTTCAAACAAATAGTTAACTTTAAACTTGGTGATCTAATGATTTAGTCCTAAACATGATGTTATATGTTAGTTAGAGTCTAAACACTATACTACGAGATTTGAGGGCGAAGAAAAGTTAAGTTACCTATCAGCAATTCTCCGGATCAACTATGAAATCAAATATACTAAGATCGAAGCCCCCTTCCTCTTGCTCCTCTTCATGAATAAGTTAGAAGGACACACAAACAAAGTAAGTTAGTAAATATAATAGGAATAAGACTTAAAAATAAAGAGTATAAGGTAAGGAAAAGAAAGAGTATGTGCTCTTGAGATATGGTGGTGTAAACACCTTAGAACTTAAAAGAACTTGTATGATCTTCTTTGGTTTTTAGATGGATCTTTGAAGGAGTGTTTAAGTGAGTGAATGGATGAGTAAATGAAGAGAAAATGGCTGGTTATAAGCACACAAGTCGTGCATTAGATGGGGGAGCAAAGGGTGGACAAGAACTTGACAATTACCAAAAGTAGCTAAGCATACTTTAAGAGGTACATACCCTATTTGGTGTTTTTGATTAGAAAGGCATATTTTGAGGCTTGGACTTCAAAGTGACGGTATGGCATGCCTTAGGGTGATGTTTTTGAGTTTATTTGGTCACACCATGTGTAGACACCCACATTTTCACCGCCAGGTGTCTATAGCAGTTTCCGACAAACACCCGATGATGATCGGACGCAAACGTGCTTTAAATACTCAGAAACGGGCTCAAAATCATTGGCATTTGGCTTGGGCTCATTATGGAGTACATATCTCACAAAACCAACCTCAAAATCAGGCCCAGTGGGTCGTTTCGAGTCAAATAAGACTAATTTGGGTCGATTCCGACACCAGGGGTAAAACCGTCTTTTAGCGACCGAGTCAAAACCCGGTCAAAGATTTTCCCGAGACACGTGAGTCAGCCGTGACACCTCACACGGCTGATTCGTATTCCAATCCTACGAAAAATCAGCTTCACAAAATATTAAACAAATCCGTTTAAGGATGGAATTCGATCTCAAGTAGGAATCCTATCCGAAAACCGATTCAAACACCCGACCAATGAAAACACTCGGCCGAGTAGGCTCCCACCAGCCGTGTTCCCTTTCTTCTTGGACAAGAAAGCGGAATTCTCATGCCTTACAACTTCTACGTTTCCTATCCTAAGCGTTAGTTCAAACTCTCCTAGCCAAGGTCGGGAATTCCCTATAAATAGCCCCTTGCACAACGATCAATTAGCATCTACAATATCTACATTCATTATCAATCATCGATATACACTCATAAACATTAAAATTAGCATCGAGAAACCGATATTACAAACCCGAAGGAAACCGGCCCGATACCCGACACCCTTCACACGTCACGCCCAAACCGAGCCACCATAACTCACCGACATCCACTCGACGCTCTTGTGCCTAAGCCACGTCCCGACGAGCCCCGATCCGAGTAAACAGAAGCATGTAGGTTGAGGGTGTAACAAAACCCGATTTCTCTTCTTCTTCTCTCTTCCTCCTCGTCCGTCTTATTTTTTATGGGTCGGTCGTCGTTTATTTTATTTTCTAATATCGATACTATTAAAAACTATTTTCATACAACAACATTCTTAAAAATATGATATCGATTTTCTATAATCGAATATTGTATCGAAAAGAATTATATTAAAATCTCGACGATATTAAAAATCGTTACATCTTTTTTTCGTTCAAATTCTTTTTTTACAAAACCCTTTTCTAAAAATCATTCCGAATACTCGATATCGATTTCATAATCGAATATCGGGTACGACGAATATCGAAAACATAAATCGAGTATAAATTAATTCATATTTGTACGCGATTTATCAAAATTAGCAATTTCGAACAAAAAATAAAAAACCGGACAGACCCGCACGCGAGTCGCGCCATGCCCAGGCGACTCGCGCACGGGCCTGAAATCCGAGACGTTTTTTTTAGCTTTTTCGTTCGTTTTATTTTATTCTTCTACGAAACAATCTTAAAACTTATATCTTTTCTAAAGCTATTCGGAATATTTGATATTAATTTCGTAGTTAATTATCAAATATAACGAATATCGAAAATATTGAATCGAGTACGAATTGTGCAATATTCATACGCGGTTTAATAAAAACATCGAGTTTTCAAAAACCGTCTTCAAAAATCAGACCGACTCGCCGGCATCCCGGGCGAGCCGCGCGGCCGGCTGCCTCGACGCCCCTTTTTCTCGTTTTTTTTATTATTTTTCGAACTTCGTTTTTTATACAAAACAGCGTTTTAACGATATTTTTCAGATTTCGATTAATATTTATTTTCTCGATCTCGTATATTTATTTGCTATATTATTATTTATAAATTGATACTAACTCGTTTGTTCATCTTTTGTAGCAAATTCATATCTTTTTCATCATTTGTTTTATTATACTAAAACAAACTTCACATGCTAAATTCAACTTTGACGTTAAATTTTTCATGCATTAAACCGACTTAGCAACCCGTTCAATTCCTCGCATGTTTAGAAAAACAATGTTTGCATATCATTCATCGTATTACTAACGCGCGTATTAAAACATCATTCGATATCCTAGTAGAGGCCGCTAATGTGCGGGCGGGGTTGGGTGTTCTTAGTGAACTTCCCAATACGTACCCTCACCCCTTACTCAGAACCGTGGTTTCCGGATGTCCGAATCCATTGGCAACGAGAGTCATTCAATATACGATTAACCGCTCAAGTCGGCATCTATATCGATATGCAAAGGGACGAGCCCAATAAACTCTGACATCGGAAATGGGCCGTATTTTGTATACGGCCCACTACGACATAGAGTGGGCTCGAACGGTTCCGAATAACCATAAAATTCGGTGGCGACTCCGACTTCGATTTAAATTTCCATTTGACCATCTCATGGAGATTCATTCGCCTCCCCAAACCCGCGCGTGGCCGCGTCAGGGTGGACCTATGTCATGTCCACACCATGGTTAGGAAAGAAGTACGGAAATCGAATGTCGAGAAATGATTCGTCGGGTGACGATTTTCGTAGTAAAGGAGCTGTCCAGTACAATATTTTTATGATGAACTTATAAATTATAACTTGAATATCACCATTGTGTAGATCTTGGAAAATTAATAAAGTTAGGCTTTTGAAACGCCTCAATCGGAGTCCGTATGAGAAAATAGGAACCGTTTTACGAAATCGCGCAGAATTTCGATAACGATAGAAATTTCAGTTTTGCAAACAATGAAGTGAAATAGAAAGGTTCCAAAGACAAAAGAATTGAATATTACCACATAAAATATTTTGTCGAGACTCGATTTATTAATATTAATCGTTATTATAAATAACTAAAATGGTCAAAAGCACGGGTGTTACAGACTGCCCCCCTTAAGAAAATTTCGTCCTCGAAATTCACAACTACTAGGTTGATACGGTATATATTTCCTAAGGTTAGGCTAAGGTTTTCCTTTAATTTTTTTTGTTGATTCTTAAATATCCATAGGGTATTCTCAAGTTCTCAAAAGTAGAACAATCTCGGGTCATTTCGAGATTTGGTTCACTATCGACTCTAACTCCAAAACCAGATAATACCTAAATTCCTTAAAAACGATATAACATGTTTTTTTTTCTTGGAGAAATGTTGGTTTGTCTTAAGGTATAATTCATCCAAATAAAGGTTGTCCTAATTTCCACAAACATTTAGTAGTTTTGATCTCTTTAGGTTTATCTGGACTTTCACTCGTAAATCCTCCACTATCAATCATATCAAAATTCATGGTTCCCATGGCACTCTGAATATTTATCATCTAAAGAGTTGATCTCCTAGAGTTGCTTAGTTCTTTCAGTGATAAGCTCTTAGGATTAGTCGAAAACTCTTGTATTGATTTCTATAAAGTTACTAAATTTTTAAAATTGTTTCCTTGTTTCTTGATTCCTCGATTGGTAGGTTATTCCAAAACATCAAATTGACAATCTGTGGGTTTTGAAGTGCCCGTCATAATTACAACATTCGGGGTTGTAATATTATCATCCATCATCCAAAACAGAAATAAGTCACCAAAATAGATATAATTTTCATAGGGATTCCAAAAATTATAGGTTATAAATCAGCAAATCCTGAAATTTCTAGAGATCTACTAAGGCTTGTTCACAAGCTATTCTCCGAAAAAGCTTTTGAAGTCAATAAAGGAAATCCTCAAATAATTTGATCATTGATCGTTCTCATACTTCTTTCGAACACCTAATTCCACAAATATAAGGTAATGACATCTCGAATATCTCTCGACCTCAAAGGTGTTCTAACTTTGTTATAACGGGGTAGTTAAAATTTTGACTGGAAAATTATAGGCTATGTCTCACGATAGGTTATCGCTTAAAGAGGATTACACGTAAGACACACACTGATAACTTGACTTAAGGTTCCAAGTCCTAAGAGTATTCTAAGGTCGGCAAGTGGTCGGGCAGAACAAAAACAAAAACTAGGTTAGCAACGCTTCAGTCCAAGGTTCGCACATTGATCTAATAGGTCTTCTTTGATGATATCGTCCCTGATCAGGTTTTTGAAGTCTATGCTTCTTGGTGATTTTCTTCTGGATCAACTTTGAATAGGCTCATCATATTAAGAGTCTTTCTTCTATACGATCCTGGTGAAGTCGTGCTCTTTCTCCCAGCAGTTCCAACGTTACCTCTACTCATCTAAGTACTAAATCGTCCGGTCAAAGGTTAATAACAATATTCTAGTTGGTTGGGTTAATTCGATCGGAGATGCATAGAAAAGTTCAATGAAAGTATATAGGTACAGTTGATCAAAGAAGTGGGATTAGGTTTCACAAAAGAACGTATATGAAACGAAGTGGTAAGTTAAACCAAAAATTATCATTTGGTTCGTTGCATAAAAGAGGTAAGAAAGGTGACTCTCAATAGAACATTGTTCCAACTAACCAAAGGGTTTCTCGTCCGATAGAAGGAACGAGAAGATAATTTGAGTTTATATCAGACAATTTCTAGCAAAGTTTGTTTTTCAAAGGAATGAGCAAGGTAAGGATCGAGATAGATAGGTTATTGATGTACTCCTCAATGAGAAGAGTAGAAGTATTAGTGATTTTTCAAATAACCTATGAGGTTTCAGATAACAGGCAAAGCAGAGTTCAAGACCAAAAGGTCGTGGTTGAAGATTTGCATAGGTTCTGTTGTGGTACGAAGTCGGGATAAGAAGTGTTACCACGACTCTAGATAATAATTCGAATAGGAACGTATAGGATAATAATGGGAACATCACTGATCCATGAAAGGCTTAGTTTAAGGAGTAGCTAGAAAGTATTCCAAACAAAAATTGATATGGAGTGATTTAACTGATAATGGAAACAACACATCATCAATCAAGAACCATGTTAGATTGGGTCACTCATGTCTCTATTCTTAGTAACTTTGTTATTCTACATTCCTTTCTAGTTAATCCTCAAATTGTGTTTTTTTTCCTTCAGTTGTTTCTCTAACCTTTATATTCAGAAGTTTGGTTCCTTAAACTCTCGGCATATTATTCCTCAAGTATTTCATATGAGTATATCTCGCGTAGATATATATCTCCAATAGTATAAGAATATCCTTTATTTGCTCAATTATACTGATTAACTTAATTCTTCTAGTTAAATCCTGATAACCAGTAAGGTAGGATCCATAGGTGTTTCCATTCATCAAGGATTTTTCTCTAAAGGTTACACAACCTTACATCTAATTTTGATTTAAACAATCCCAATAATTTTTATGAGGTTTCATCTATATCCTCGAATTTAAAAATTATAATTAACAAATTCATTGGAAGTCTACCCCACTCAAGTTACAAGTCCTCAGATAATGAGGTTCTCTATACAATCATTGGCTATTGACCTCGATTTACCAATTCTAAAGCTATTCATGATTTACCAAAGAGTTCCATAAATTCGTTCAGTCGGAACTATGCAGCTTATCATTGGATTACAAATTTCATTCTTCAAAATTTTCATAAAATTCTCTTAGTCCTCAAAATAACTACCACATGCGTTGTTAAATTCTATCCCTTAGTACTCTTTACTAGTTCCTTTCCCCGATATCTTTTCATAAAGGTCAATACTCTATTGTTATTAGTAATAGTTACTCATCTACAAAACTCGTCTGTTGGCTAACATAACCCGCAAAAACATTGAAAATACAAGGGTTCTAAATTCCACAAAAATCTGTATGACTTAATTTCTCATCAAGTAGTCACTATGTATGTGAATTAGATTTCCATAAATTTCATTCTTTCTTATCTTTCCTTAGCTTACAACCTTAAATCTTCCAATCTTCTGTTATTCTTTAGTATCCTCAAGTTACGATCTCTAAACCTCCCAATCTTTGGTTAAAATTAAGAATTCTCAAAATCATTGAATCCAAGATCAACACTCAAAAACATTAGTTGGTTCCCATCTTTTTCCAACCTCTCGTCATTCCAAAAATCAATAGGTTCCTAGGTTCAATAATTATAGGTTGACTAAAAGGGTAAAGATTGGGTGATCCTAGTGTGGTTGGTTTAGAAGGATATTGGATACTTCCAAGTACATTATACTTGTGAGAATCCTTGGTATAACTATGTCCATTCTGAGTGGTTTATGGGTTCATCACTTCATCGTGCTTCCACTGCGCTCTGATAAGTTTTAACAGTGGCTCATTCAAGACATAGAAATGTACTTAGAAAATGGGTTGAAAGAATAAATATTTAAGAATTTTGAATTGGGCTGATGAGAATAATAACTGAGAGTATTGAAGTTTATCTCCATAGTCAACGGTTATGACAAACTTGGAAAGAGGAAATAGTAACAAGGTAGAGATAAAAGACGATGAATATGTATGCTGTTAGCATACATGCAGTTTGATAGCAGTCTAAAAGAATAAGAAGCAAGCTGAAGAAATGAGAAGGAAATAAGATAGAACGGTAAATATGAAAGGTTCCATCAGATAGGAATATTTCAGACTAAGTTTAGCTGAGCAATAAAATACGAAGGTGAAATAAGCGAAAGACTTCTTGTCTGACTCAGGATGAGTAGTCAGACCTAAGAACTAGTTCACGAAGGGATCGAAATGAGTTTAGAAGCAAAAGAGAAGGGATCAGTTGAGGTTAAAACTCCTTTAGAAAAGGTTAGAAGTTTGTTCAAGGATAGTTCAAGTGTTAGGCTTTAAATGACTTTTGTCTATGCATCCTGATATAGGTTCAAATGTTGGATCTGATTGGTGAACAATTTAACCAAAAAAATTAATAATAATGAAAAAGTAAAAGGTGTTCATCGATTTATGAAGGTATGGATGTTAGACATGAAGGAAAGTTTCGTATGTGATGTTTAAGAATTTCGAAGGAAGGATTGAAGATAGTTCGTAATTGAACTCAAATTGTTGCTTGGTTAGATGAAGAAAGTGGGGGCAAAGGTAGAAAATAAGGATAAGCTAGAAAAATGAATTAGATGTGGTGTAAGGTGTTACTGTGAAATGAATATGGGCAAGAAGGGTTCATTTCCATGACTATAATTTAGGCTAACAAATGATCTCTGATGTATGAGCTATATAGGTAAGTAGAGTCTCGGTCAAGTCTAAGTCGACACCTAAATAGGACTCGAGAACTACTATCTTACGTCTGCACTTTATCTTCTTGTATATTACATCTCGTCTGCATAACTTCACTCGATTCTTCAACATGATCCAACTTGATTTTGAAACTATAGTTGATTTGGAAGATGCGTCCATTTGTGCTTGCAATGGTGTTCTACCAGTCTTGAGCTCTCGATGGTTGCAAGTGCTTTATCTTGGTCATCGCATTGATCACAAGTAAATTAAAACTAGCCAATTGGCTAAGGTTAGATAATCAATGTACATACAACTATTCAGATAGCACATGAAAACAAGCGAGGGGCCAAAACCTAAATCGGACGGTACGGGTAATCCTTAGTAGTTCTACCCATTTATATATTCTACCCAAGTATATTATTTGATCCTAGAGTTATGCTAGTGAATCTCTCTGATGGGAGGGATTCGTCACGTCCCAACCGTCAATAATATAACCGGCTAATCCTAACTAGGGTAGATAGGGTAAGTCGGGTCGAATCCACGGGGACGGTAAGAGGCGTCTAGACTAGGTCGGCCCAAATACGAGACTAAGTCAACGAGCTAAGCTAGAGAATGATAAGGAGGGGAGAAGACTAGACTATGACTAAGGAGAAACAACTAAGGAAAACGGGCTAGGATTAGGTCGGGGTCAAAGGGGTAACGGAATGGTCAAGGGAGGACTAGAGTGAAGGAGGTAGTAGGGTGATCTAGGTTGGTCCGGGCTCTCGCAACTTAGACCCACCTAGAGGTTCCACCTAGAACCCATCTCGGCGACACACAACACAATCGGGGTTACTAGCACGCCATAGGCCTAGGTCGAATCCGGGCTCTCGCTACTTAGACCGGCCTAGGGGTCGTCCTCACCGGGCTCTCGCAACTTAGTGAGGGAACCGAACCCACAAATAAACTATCACCCACAAGAGAAAGGCAAGAAAAACAAGTATATGCATCTACTAGTCAATCAAGCATTTCAACAAACATGTGATGCGCACCAACCAAGAGGAAACCCAAATCTTCCACCAACATCTCCAACAATCCCTTAATCACCCAATTAACACCCTAATCACCCTACTAACCCTAGCAAGAACACTACTCTAACATAATCATACTAATACTAACAAGATCAAGAGGATTCAACATAAGAAACAAAACTAACATAAACAAACTAGTGAAAATGATAAACAACAATCAAAGATTAAAACTTGGATTAATAAACAAGATAAAGAGTAAAAGAGAAGAGGATTATACCAAACTAGTGAAGGAGAAAGAACAAAACTTGCATTAATGAAGAAAACCCAAAACAAACATCCAAGGTTGTCAAGCTTGGTGAAGATCTTGAAGAATTCCCTTAATACAAGTACTAAACTATGATTAACTACTAATTTTTGACTAATCTACACTAATCTAATCTAATCTAACCTAAAGTAGTCTAGGGTTTAGTGTCTAATGAAGTGCATCAGCTTTACATAACAAGGGAAGGGTATATATAGGGTTACAAGTGGAAGGGAGAAGAAAGAAACAAAGCGGAGCTGCAGCAAGCCCGTCCCGGCCGAGACGGGGTGGTCCCGGTCGGGACGAGGTCGGTCCCGGTCGGGACGCCACCATCCCGATCGGGATGGGCCCTGGTCAGTAGCCTCCTTGTTTGTGCACCTCATCCCGAACGGGATGAGCCTTGTAGGCCTCCATTATGATCTTTTTGGTCCCTCCTTGGTTCTCATGGACTTCTCACCGATTCTCGGGACTCGGGATCGGGTCGCGGAGGCTCGGGATTGGGTCCCAAGGTCTCGGGGTCGACTCCAAGGCATCGAGTGACGTTCCTTTACTTCGTTGGCTCCAAAATGTGTATGTATCGAGTCGGAATCGCTCCAACTCTTCCAAATCGGTCTCAGGAACCTGAAACGAACTAAAGGAAGCATAAGAAGCCCCTAAACCGCTCCCAAGGAGCGATTCTACAAGGAAAATGGGACCAAAACACTACGAAATAGGCACTACAAATGACACTTATCAACTCCCCCACACTTGACCCTTACTCGCCCTCGAGTAAGCACATACTACTACTAAACTATCCGAGTGGGTATTAGCGCACCCTACGCCCCTTCAACTCACGCAAGTGCACTTAGAGGAAAAGTGTACTCCGCAAGGCAAGTCGGGTCTTGCGACAAAATCGTGGATGCAACCGGACACCAAACACAAAGGCAAACAAACATACAAACACACAAACACAAGGTTGCACCCAAAGAAAAACAAATACCGCTTCCCTCTAAAAGCGCTGAATGAAACACTGGTTTAGGACTCGAGGTAAGTGACAACGTTCCCAAGCTAGACATACAAACCAAGGTGAACTAAACCCTAATAGTATGACGATAAAGCAACAAAAACGTTGGTAACTTACCTAGGTCCTCCTAACTTTCTAAAAACGTACTACGGGACGATCGGCGGAGTGGAAAGTGAGAAACCATGGTGTTAGTCGACACTGTAGGTAAGTGAGACCCCGCCCCCTTTAGCGTGAGCCAAGAGGGTCGTCCCATGCCTGAAACCGCCTAAATAGTCCAAGTAAAAAGGTGGAAAACATGCAAAATGAGGGAAGACCGACTAAGGCCGCTATCATCCTTCCTCGGGACTCGGTCCTTTGGTAGGCTCTTCACGGCAAAAGTCGGAAAAAGGCTTATTTTTGTGGGGATTTCTTTTTGTGAGACGGGTTTTCTTTTGGCATTTTCTCTTTTCTTTTGCATTTTGCTTTGTTTGTTGCCATGCCATTTCTTTTTCTTCTTTTCTATTTTATTTTGGCTTTTGTGCCTTTTCTTTTTCTTCATTCTTTTCTTTCTTTCATTTTTCTTTCTTTTCTTTTCTTTGCCCTTTTTTTGGCAAGATTTGGCTTTTTTTTGGCATTCCTTTGATAATTGAGAAAGAGAGAAATCAACAAATTGCATTTTATTTGTGTGGGTATGTGTAGGAGGTAGGGTAATGGGTGAGTCGGGACGGGCCAAGACCCTTCAAACCCACAAAAAGTGGAGAACTTGGACTAATCAAACGATTCTGGACATGGTCACCTAAGGGACGGGACTCGGTAACCAAGGCCTTTTCACACCGTGGGTGGTCATAATGGTCAGAAGTGCAAATCCCGTAGTAAATCCCTAGTAAGCTAGGTGGACTCAAGGTAAAGGACCAACAAAATCATTGATTTAGGGTCATTCTACTAGGCTAAAGTCCAAGACCCGATTTACACTACTAGGAGGGGAAAGATAGACACTCACACACTAGCCTCTAAACCGGGTTTTCGAAAATGGTTTACGCACAAGACACACAACACAAAACAAAACAAAGACAAGACGAAAACGAACGAAAGAAAAAGAAACAAGAGCAACAAAACAAGAACAAAACAAGTTAAAACAAAACACATAGACAAAACAAACACCACCCCTATCATCCAAACAAGTCTCCAAACCAACCACAACTTTACAAAGCTCCACCCGAGCACACAACATCACAATCTCCTCCAAACTCCGCAAGAGATAAAGAAGAAAAAGGGATAGAGATGTTACCGGAAGTCTTGAAAGCCTTCCAAAGTTAACGGCGATTTAAGCGACCTATAAGGAAAGAGGGAGGCAAACACGCACAAAAAACAAATATACGACACAAAGACACAAAAGGAAAACACATAAAAGAAAAATCTTTTTGATTTTTGTGAAAAGTTTTCAAATTTTTAGGGATTTTTAAGATTTTTTCGGAAAAACTAAGAAAATAGACTAAACTATACTAGAATATCGCACCCCCACACTTAAATCGAGCCATGTCCTCATGCTCGATCGTAGGGTGCAGAGAGACAAAAGAAAGAAAAAAAACTACGAAAATAAAGCTAAAAATCAAAAAGAAAAGATGGAGAAAAGGGTAGAAAGCGTCCGGCCGGGGTGTAATCAAATCACCATGGGCCGAGACAAGAAAAGATATGGATGGGGGAAAGAAAATAAAAAGAAGGAAATAAAAGGAAATGGGAGGGGAGGGCTAGGTGTAATCAAGTCACCTAGCCCGGATTCCGCCTAAATCCGACTAAATCCTCAAAAAAGAAAGTGAAAATCTTGTAAAATTTGGATTTTGAAATGACTCTCGATGTAGTCACGTCATCGAGAGTCGGGAGCAACATATACCAAAGCCTTGAAGGCCACCATGACACAAATAGTAAGGGAAGGGGATAAACAAAGGAAAACAAGCAACGACAAAAACGGGAAAGAAAGGATAGTTGCCGTACCATAGGTTAGCAACTCACTCTCTCCATCGTCTCATAGATCAATAAAGGCACTAAGCTTGTCTTCGTCTTTGCTATCCCGCTCCAAGTTTGATGGAACCGCATGGTAGAGGTAGTAATGGTGCGAGGGGGTGGGATTTGATGTAGATGTCGGTGTGTAAAGTGAGGTGTATGGGTCATATGATAGGAACAAGGAGGAGTAGGGAGGTTGGGAGGGGGTATAATGGATGGGTGGAGTCAAGGGGACCATCCCGGTCGGGATGGATGGTCCCGATCGAGTTGATAAACCCTTCCCGATCGGGAAGCTCTCGTCCCGGTCGGGAATGCACTCCAGTAAGTCCGAATTTTTGCACCTTCATCCCGATCGGGATGGCTCCTTCCCGGTCTGGATTCCTCATCTTTCCCGGTCGGGAAGCCCTCTTCCCAGTCGGGAAGCCCTCTTCCCGGTCGGGATGAGTCTTCTTTGCTTCCCCAAGCCCAAAAGCTTATCATAAGCTTCAAAAACCGACTTCCTCGCTCGCAAACCAAACTCCATCATCAACCACTCCTATCTAGGAGTCACCTTCACTTCACCTATCACAATAAACTCAAAGTACACATCAAATTCGCTCCCTCACATCGCTCATCAAAAATCCAATATTACAAGAATATCACAAAACTACCAAAATCAAGAGATAAAACACAAATACAAGCACAAGTACTCTAAAGAAGAGGAGGGGAATATACAACATGACGGTTCTTTTAGGAACTCCGTCAAACCTAGGATGGTGGACTCTTCTTCAACCGTAGCCCTCAAGGGCATGGAGGAGCAAGTCGAACGCGCTACCGACATCGTAGTGAAGGCCCAAGAAGCGCTCGAGCTTCACCGACCTCCACGGCCTCCAAGGAGGAGGCAAGAAGTAGGAATCCCAAGACCCGACATCATCTTCAAAGTAGTCTCCGGGGTCTATCCATCCCACGAGCTTCACTGACCTCTTCTTCCCTAAGCATCGCCTCCAATCATTAGCAAGCTTCATCTCCAAGAAACAAGGCACAAAAAGCGGTTTTGGCCTCATCTCTTCATTGCACACCCCCACACTTGCCTCAAGTTGTGGTTCCCCATCTTCATCACTCGGCCCCACATCATCTTGGAGAGGAGAATCGAAACTTCTACCGGCGGTTTCAATCTCTTCCAAGTCATCTCTTGGTTCACTAGCTAGGGGCTCTTGATGCTTATCCACATTCTCGGACAAGGGCAACTCGAGGCTAACAATTTCACCCAACAACTCCACAAACTCTACCAACCCATCCAACTCACTATCCTCCTCCAATTCTTCACCAACGATGCCTTCACCAAGAGTCATCTCCACATTCGTCTCTTTTTGGGTAGACGATTGAGGTTCTTCAAAGCAAATCTCTCTTTCAAAGGGAACTACATCGGCGGCTTCATGATTATGTTGCTCCTCTCTCTCAAGTGGGCACCCTTCATCTAATTGCGATGTTCGGGATAAAAGCATTACGGTTTTAACCGCTATTCCATTTAATCGAGCATCCCTCGCCTCGTTTTCCCTTCGAAATAGGGCCATGAATTCATCTTGTTCTTTTTGCATTTGAATGGCCATTTCTTGTGTGCTCCTTTGCAATTGAAGAATCGAATGATACAACTCCAAGTTTGACGATTGGTGGTCATTGGGGTCTTGTAAAGCTCCTTGATAATCTTGATGATGCCCAAGGGGTGGGGCATCATATTGTTGGTAGTGAGGTTGAGGTGATTGGTAGTATTGTGGGTCATGGGTTTCATATTGTGGTTGGGGTATAGGGTAATATGGTGGGTCTTGGTGGTATTGGCTTCCATAAAGTGAATCTTGATCGAACATGGTGGTTTCACAATCATAACTCGAGTAATAGTCACCATGATCGTAGGATTGGTAATCGTCCACTTGTTGGTAGCCGTTTTCATACTCTTGAAGATCATACCCGTCTTGATTACCCCAAGAAGCTTGATTATGGTAGGGGGACGTCATGTCATACCCTTGGTTCATGGAAGAAGAGTGGTAGCTCATATCGGCTCCCGAGTGTGTGGAGTTTAGATCAAACCCCATGCTCGCTCGAAAATCGTAGTCCATACCCGGTTGGAAACCACTCATTCTAGCAACCGTCCGTTTAGGCGGCTCTGAGTTGCAAGAAGAAGATATTCACCACCTCTAAGCACAAACTGTAGACTAAGAACAAACGTGAGAAGTCTAGTGCTTTTTGGGCACTAGACAAGAAAAAAATAAACCCCACACACACAAGAAGCAAAGTAACAAAAAGGAAAAAGAAAAACACAACACAGAGACAAAGCCAAGCAAATAGGAAAACAAAGTCCAAACTAGCACCGTCCCCGGCAACGGCGCCAAATTGATGGGAGAGATTCGTCACGTCCCAACCGTCAATAATATAACCGGCTAATCCTAACTAGGGTAGATAGGGTAAGTCGGGTCGAATCCACGGGGACGGTAAGAGGCGTCTAGACTAGGTCGGCCCAAATACGAGACTAAGTCAACGAGCTAAGCTAGAGAATGATAAGGAGGGGAGAAGACTAGACTATGACTAAGGAGAAACAACTAAGGAAAACGGGTTAGGATTAGGTCGGGGTCAAAGGGGTAACGGAATGGTCAAGGGAGGACTAGAGTGAAGGAGGTAGTAGGGTGATCTAGGTTGGTCCGGGCTCTCGCAACTTAGATCCACCTAGAGGTTCCACCTAGAACCCATCTCGGCGACACACAACACAATCGGGGTTACTAGCACGCCATAGGCCTAGGTCGAATCCGGGCTCTCGCTACTTAGACCGGCCTAGGGGTCGTCCTCACCGGGCTCTCGCAACTTAGTGAGGGAACCGAACCCACAAACAAACTATCACCCACAAGAGAAAGGCAAGAAAAACAAGTATATGCATCTACTAGTCAATCAAGCATTTCAACAAACATGTGATGCGCACCAACCAAGAGGAAACCCAAATCTTCCACCAACATCTCCAACAATCCCTTAATCACCCAATTAACACCCTAATCACCCTACTAACCCTAGCAAGAACACTACTCTAACATAATCATACTAATACTAACAAGATCAAGAGGATTCAACATAAGAAACAAAACTAACATAAACAAACTAGTGAAAATGATAAACAACAATCAAAGATTAAAACTTGGATTAATAAACAAGATAAAGAGTAAAAGAGAAGAGGATTATACCAAACTAGTGAAGGAGAAAGAACAAAACTTGCATTAATGAAGAAAACCCAAAACAAACATCCAAGGTTGTCAAGCTTGGTGAAGATCTTGAAGAATTCCCTTAATACAAGTACTAAACTATGATTAACTACTGATTATCGACTAATCTATACTAATCTAATCTAATCTAACCTAAATTAGTCTAGGGTTTAGTGTCTAATGAAGTGCATCAGCTTTACATAACAAGGGAAGGGTATATATAGAGTTACAAGTGGAAGGGAGAAGAAAGAAACAAAGCGGAGCTGCAGCAGGCCCGTCCCGGCCGAGACGGGGTGGTCCCGGTCGGGACGAGGTCGGTCCCGGTCGGGACGCCACCATCCCGATCGGGATGGGCCCTGGTCAGTAGCCTCCTTGTTTGTGCACCTCATCCCGAACGGGATGAGCTTATCCCGAACGGGATGAGCCTTGTAGGCCTCTATTATGATCTCTTTGGTCCCTCCTTGGTTCTCATGGACTTCTCACCGATTCTCGGGACTCGGGATCGGGTCTCGAAGGCTCGGGATTGGGTCCCAAGGTCTCGGGGTCGACTCCAAGGCATCGAGTGATCGTTCCTTTACTTCGTTGACTCCAAAATATGTATGTATCGAGTCGGAATCGCTACAACTCTTCCAAATCGGTATCGGGAACCTGAAACGAACTAAAGGAATCATAAGAAGCCCCTAAACCGCTCCCAAGGAGCGATTCTACAAGGAAAATGGGACCAAAACACTACGAAATAGGCACTACAAATGACACTTATCACTCTTATTTAGTGATCTTAAATGTTCTACATGTTTTAGACACTTTAGACACTCTAGACACGTGTCATGAGCTCCAGGCGCGTTCCCTCGATAGGTGATGTAAATATACATCGCACATAGTTACACACGGTCTCAAGGTCGCTCTGATACCAACTGTAACAACCCGGTTCTTCTAATGACATTAATTAACAAGGCGGAAAATAATTAAGTCGTAAAAAGGGATAAAAATTTAAAACCATCGACTCAAGTGAGTCTTTTACCGATAAATGAACCGTTTGTTAAAATACAACTGAAACCCGAATTACAAATTTCTAAATACAATAGTCTGAAAAAATTTGTGTTACAAGATTTATAGTTTGACACTCTCATCTGCCACACTGTATCTCTTGCACTCACACATGCCCCCATGTCCAGTCTTGAGGGTTCGTCAACCTGAATGCATATTTAAATATACATGTCCCACTTAGTGGGAGTAACCTAACCGTCCTTCTAACACGGCCCCGAATAATCAATGTAGTACAACGTTTAGGTTATCTAATTAACAGATAAGCAGGCATGTCACATTACAAATCGACATGTATACAATATGAGATACACATGAAGTGATTTCAATTAACATGCAAATCAATTTAAATATATAAGACATGTAGGTTATATAGAATAAAGTAATACATACATCATATGAGTATCATGTGAATAATACAGTAAAGCATAGATCATGGATTCATAGAAGTGTCATGTGAAAATAGAGTAAGACATACATAATACAAATCGTATGGAACATAATATAAATCTTAATCAATATTCAAGCAAGACATATAACAAAACATCACTTCCCATTATCAAGCATTTCAATCACATCATTAGTCATAAGAGTATAGAACAGTATCAAAGCATAATAGCACATGTGATTTAGAAAACTGTAGTCATTTACTTTTAAAAACAATGGTTTCCTTTCACATAATGCACGGGACGTGACTACTAATGTCTCATGCACACTTAAGGCTTGCATCTCACCATAAATGCGGATGGGAACATCAATCCCGCCAATCATATCGATACTGGGAGGTTTACATCTCACCCCTAGTGTTCAATAGGATCGAACACCTAAATTGACTCGGTTTAGCCGACTGACATACGGAGAAGAAGGACTGCAAGTGCATGGACTCAGAGGCCCCGCTAAACCAAACATGTCCCATACACTGCTAAGGCAAAGGTCAGAAGGTATTCCGCCCCCAAAGATATCCGATATAGAGAGTGAGAGCTGATCAGTGCCCTTGTCTATGTATGCGCACACACCCAATCCATACTCTTGGTCTCGGGAAAGAGAACCTTTACACAACCGAGCACCTCAATGGCAACTGGACGACTACTACTCTACCGACAAACTCATAAAGAGTTGGCTGCCCATTTACTTCTTAGCATTTTCTCGCACCGGCAGGATGCATCATGGCCTCCCATGAGCAGTGACTCCGAGTGTCGTAGTCTACTTTCGAAGCTGTCTTCTATCGCATCGCCTTCTAAACTTTACCAAGATAGCGCCCAACACGAAACGTAGGCTGAATTTGGGTGTCTTATAAAGACAGAGTCTCTGGAATATCGAGCTCAGCGGTCATCGTGGGGCACATGTCTGATGACCAGAGGGATGAAACAATACCGGGTTCCATAAGGATGACCGGTCTGTGGGCTGTGTATTGACTCGGAACAAGTCATTACAACATGGAATGGTGAAGACGACTCAGAGGGTACTGCCAGGGCACATGTTCATTTTCACCATGACTGGTGTCGATAACATCGTTCGTGAAAACGTGTCTGATCACCGGCTTAGGTAACACACCGACTAGAAGTACGGTTGTTCCTATGGAATTTAAGTATGTCGATTTTAAGATTAACAAACATTATCAATTGTTGTAAAATTTATCTTAACTGATAGTTTTAGTATACTGATGTAAGAGATTTGGAACATTTTATTTGAGATATATTATTTGAAGCGTTAATTAGTTGAGATTTGATTAAAGATTCAATTATTTCTAAGTACATTATTTAATATGGGTTCCTTTATCCTGACTTGGTCTATGTTGACTTAAAAGACCAAAGTTTGACCAAGATAGACTAGTCAACCCTTAGTTTTGACTTAGTCACTAATTAGTCCTTAAGTGCTTATTATAAAGTTTAGGTGTTGTTTTGCACATTTAAGCATTGTTTGACTTAGTACTTTTGGGTTATTTGTCTTTTACTACTCTATACTTTTTGGGCACAAGTATTTAGTACATTTATTGTTCAAGTGTACGTATTTAGTATTTTTATACGGTTTCGTATTTGTACCAGTATACTTATCTCTTAAAGCCTATTTATACTTAGTAAAATATTTCAAACACCAAATAAATCAATAATAATTATAAAAATCATTTTTAACCTTATTAGGTATCATATTTCTCAAAACATAGAGTTTTACAAAGGTAACTTAAAGTAATAACGAAATCGATAATATTATTAAGGATACTAAGTGAGTCATTTTTCAAATGTTATTTTTAAGTTTTGATTTTCATACGCAACATACTTTTATAAGTTAGGTTTCCAGATATAAAGTCATTTTTCAAAAATAATAAGGTTTATTATTTTTAACAAATTAAAAACGAAAACAGTACGGTTTTCAATACTTTCTTTTAAATCGTTTAAAATACTTAAACGTCATTAAAGTGAACCATTTTTTTTTTGGATACCTATACTTGTACATAAATTATACCCAGAAATTTATATTAAAATACTTTATAAATGTTCTTAAATAAAATATTCTTTCCAGATCTGACCCATTTTAGTACAAATTTTATAAATGAAAATATATATGATGGATTCATATGAAATTTGACATACACATCTTAGGAATCATCAGGAACATAACATAAGTTTTCCAAGTCCAAATAAAACGTTTAACATCACAAAACATATCATTTTCTCAGACAGTACATAAAATCATACAGTACCAGTTTACGAAATAAATCATTACTAAATATATATATTTTCATAAAAACTTACTTTTCATATTTTTATCATATTCTAGACATTCAGATCTACAACTTTCATGAAGGAATCTAAGGCTAGTTCGTAACATATTTTACACAGAAAAATCGTGAACATATATCACACATCACAGAATCCATTTTAAAGCATGTATTGTTAAGTGATAAATCAACAAATAGTTAACTTTAAACTTGGTGATCTAATGATTTAGTCCTAAACATGATGTTATATGTTAGTTAGAGTCTAAACACTATACTACGAGATTTGAGGGCGAAGAAAAGTTAGGTTACCTATTAGCAATTCTCCGGATCAACTATGAAATCAAATATACTAAGATCGAAGCCCCCTTCTTCTTGCTCCTCTTCATGAATAAGTTAGAAGGACACACAAACAAAGTAATTTAGTAAATATAATAGGAATAAGACTTAAAAATAAAGAGTATAAGGTAAGGAAAACAAAGAGTATGTGCTCTTGAGATATGGTGGTGTAAACACCTTAGAACTTAAAAGAACTTGTATGATTTTCTTTGGTTTTTAGATGGATCTTTGAAGGAGTGTTTAAGTGAGTGAATGGATGAGTAAATGAAGAGAAAATGGCTGGTTATAAGCACACAAGTCGTGCATTAGATGGGGGAGCAAAGGGTGGACAAGAACTTGACAATTACCAAAAGTAGCTAAGCATACTTTAAGAGGTACATACCCTATTTGGTGTTTTTGATTAGAAAGACATATTTTTAGGCTTGGACTTCAAAGTGACGGTATGGCATGCCTTAGGGTGATGTTTTTGAGTTTATTTGGTCACACCATGGTTAGGAAAGAAGTACGGAAATCGAATGTCGAGAAACGATTCGTCGGATGACGATTTTCGTAGTAAAGTAGCTGTCCAGTACAATATTTTTATGATGAAATTATAAATTGTAATTTGAATATCACCATTGTGTAGATCTTGGAAAATTAATAAAGTTAGGCTTTTGAAACGCCTCAATCAGAGTCCGTATGAGAAAATAGGATTCGTTTTACGAAATCGCGCAGAATTTCGATAACGATAGAAATTTCAGTTTTGCAAACAATGAAGTGAAATAGAAAGGTTCCAAAGACAAAATAATTGAATATTACTATATAAAATAATTTGTCGAAACTCGATTTATTAATATTAATCGTTATTATAAATAACTAAAATGGTCAAAAGCACGGGTGTTACAACAGGGCCTAAATGGGAGGAAAAATGGTCTAAATTTAGCACACAACAATTCCCCACACTAAACCGTTGCTCATCCTCGAGCAAAGACCCAAAAAGAAATTACAAACTACTACTACGACTAGCTAGACTATGCTAAGCCGATACCGGGCAATTAACGGGCCCGCTCTGTGATGTGTTTATATTTTATATGCTTTTATCCTCTTTTTCCCATGCATTTATCGTGTTAAATGCGCTCTTAGGAGCGGTTTTGGGAACTAATCTTCTCCTCTAGTGTGTTTTGTAGGATTTTGTTGGTTTCGTAGGAAAATAGGCAATATGGGCGCCTTTTCCCTTTCATCATGGCTCACATGGATGTCGGTGACTATTTATCCACAAGTTAGGTGTTGCTATCGAAGTTGCGTGGATGTCATGAAGTGATCCCGAGTCGAGTTGGAACCATATCATGAAGTATAGAAGACTAGAGGAGTCCTTTTTGTTGGTTCCGAGGTCCGTCCCTAGGGATGGACGTCGTCCCTATTGCCTCACTCACGGCAAAATGAAGAAAATTGAGCAATAGTGGATTTTTCAGCTGTCCCGATTCGGGACGACCCTCATCCCATGGAACGACTTTAATCCCGATTCGGGACGACATAGCAGTAGTGTCTTTTCAGCTTATTCTTTCTTTGGCTATATAGGAATGCTTTGTATTAGTTTTGAACGTACCTTATTTCATTCCTAAGAACCCTAAGCCTGGTATTAGAACAATATTACTTTTTTCATTCTCTAGTTGGAAGATTTACTCTTGTTCTTGCTACAATTTCCAATCGGTAATCATTTCAATTAGTTTCAAATTACTTATTCATCTTTTATGTTCTTAATTGTTTATTTTCATTTCTAGTATTGATTTTATTAGTTTCCCTTTTTCCATATCAATCGTTATGCATTTCATTATCAATTGTTTATTTCGTGTGAATTTAATTATGAGTAGCTAATTCCGTTACTAGGGTCAAGGGGGATCGATGGGTAGAATTTAAGTTCTTGTTGAATATTTGATGAATTCATATATATGCTAGTGCCTTGTTAACATGCTCCAAAAGACGATTAATTTGTTAAAGGCCATAACTTGTTAATCGAATTAGAAAAATTTCAGTTCATGTGCGAGAGCTGAGTTGAGATTAGACCCGCATGTGATTCGGTAGGAAGCCTATAAGTAGCGAGAGCCCGTTAGTGTCTTCCTAGGTTGATTTCGATCCGAGAAGACGTATTATAGCCAACTAGCTAGCATGTTTGTGTGTTTATCGATTATTCTTGCATGATCATTTGTCTACTCATTGTGAACCTATAGCCCTAGATTTTCCTTTAATTGATTAATTCATATTTTGTTTACGTATTTCTAGTCTTAGTTAAATCAATCAAACCAAACGTTAGAGCATCTTAGAATCGCCATAGCTATTAGACGAATTCAACCGCTTCCCTGTGGATACGATTCCCTACTTACCACTAGCTTCTTGTTAGTAGTATTAGATTAAAGCCCGTGCGCTGCACGGGTTAGTTGGCTTAATTACATTGATGATGTACATTCGTTAAATAGGAAACTAAAAAAAAGCTATGTCATTACAATAAATAAAATGATCACATGATATTAGTAATCAAACTTAATTTCAGCTGAGTTTATAGTCTTAAGAGCTCATTTTAGAACTCAAAGAATACATTATTGCTCTTATTTATAATATAAAGTTTCATCACCTTATTATAATTTTTCAATGTGAGATTCTTTTTACTTAAAGTTTATGTCTTATTAAAAGACTTTTTAAGACTCAAAAGTTTTTTTGATTGATATCTAAGAACGAAAGATTAATCATATTTTTAATATAAGATTCTATTGACTCATCTTAATTTTTCGATATAGGATAATTTACTCAAGGTTTATAATTTTAAGATCTTGATTACTCTTATTTTAATATAAAATCATCATCTTATTTATAAAATCATCATCTTATTTCTTGGTCGATATTTATAACCGAATGATTACTCTTATTTATAATCTAAAATTTCAATCACCTCATCATAATTAATTGAAGTTTATAGTCTTAAGAACTCATTTTAGATTCAAAAGACTTTTTTTTGATAGATATCGAAAAACAAAGAATTACTCTTATTTATAATATAGAATTTCACCATCATATTAAAATTTGTCGATGTGGGATAATTTTGCAACTGTATATGTAATAAATTCATCACATAATGTGAAACAAATAATATGAAATTTATACTCTAATGAAAGCATTTTTTACCACGAATCTAATGATTTCATTTTTATAATCTATTTTACGATAATGTTTTTAAAAAAATGAACTTTAAAGGTTTTAGCTCAGAATTGTAAAACATCACATTAATATAATAAATTAAATATATATTATAATAATTAAAATATTCTCTAATTGATTTTTTTTATTATGTATGATACTTTCCTAATTTGAGATTTGATGAAACGGACCAATGAGATCGCTCGAAAAAAAGCCTAAAATATATATATATATACTAGATTAAAGCCCGTGCGCCGCACGGGTTAATGGACATAATTACATTAATGATGTATATTCGTTAAATAAGAAACTTAATCAATCTATATCATTATAAATAATAAACGTAATCAATCTATATCATTATAATAGATAAGATGATCACGTGATATTAGTAATCAAACTTAATTTCAGCTAAGTTTATATTCTTAATAGCTTATTTTAGAACTTAAAATAATACATGACAACTCTTATTTATAATATAAAATTTCATCAACTTATTATAATTTTTCGATGTGGAAATAATTTTACGTTCGTTGTGAGATTTTTTAAGACTCAAAAGTTTTTTTGATTGATATCTAAGAACGAATGAATTTTTTGGTCGATATCTAAAAACGAAAGATTAATCTTATTTATAATATAAGATTCTATCGCCTCATCATAATTTTTCGATATAGGATAATTTACTCAAGGTTTATAGTTTTAAGATCCGCTTTTAAGACCCAGAAAAACGCACGATTACTCTTATTTATAATATAAAATCATCACCTTATTTTAATTTTTTCGATGTGAGATAATTTTAGGTTTTTATTCTTTTTTATTGTTGGTTGATATTTAAAACCGAAAGATTACTCATTTATAATATAAAATTTCATCACCTCATCATAATTTTTCGATGTGGTATAATTTACTTAATTAAGTTTATAGTTGTAAGAGCTATTACTTAAAAGAGTTCGTTTTTATATCTAAGTTAAAGGATAGACGATTACTTTTTATTTATATAATCGAATTTGATCATCATATTGGAGTATATGTTTTTGATGAATGATTAGTCTTATTTATATAATAAAAAAATTCACCTTATTATAATTTTTCGATGTGGGATAATTTTACTTAAGTTTTTTTTAAGTTTAGATATAGTCTAATTCAGAACTTTTATTTATAGAGGAATAAATACTCTTATTTATAATAAATAGAATTCCAACTTTAACTATATAGTCTTAGGCTTAGCAACTGTTTTTTAAGTCTCAAAAGATTGTTGGTTACGTAGAATTCTATCACCTCATTATAATTTTTCGATATATGATAATTGTTTATAATATATAGAATTTCCTCATCTCATCATAATTTGGAGAAATTGTTACTTTTATTTATAATAGAATTCCACCGTCTTATTATAGTTTCAAAAGTTTTTTAAAACTCAAAAGAGAGGGAGTATAATTTTTCGATGTGCGATACTTTACTTAAGTATATAGTCTAACAAATAATTAGTCTTATTTATAATGTAGAAATTCATCATCTTATTATAATTTGTCGATGTGGGATAATTTAACCAAAATTTGTAGTCTTATTTATAATATAGAATCATCACCGTACCTTATTTTGATTGCTTCGATGTGGGATAATTTTAAATTTTTAGTCTTATTAAGACCTATTTTATACTTAAAATATTGTTGGTTGATATTTAAAAATAATAATTATTCTTATTTAGTAGAAATTCATAATACTCAAAGTTGATTGTGGTTGATGTCTAAGGAAGAATTATTATTAGTCTTATTTACAATATAAAATTTCATCACCTTGTTATAATATTTTACTTAAGTGTATAGTCTTAAAAAAAATTTAAAACTCAAAAGATTTTTGTTTGATGAAACTTTATAACTTTTCGAATGTGGGATAGTTTGGCTTAAGTTTATGATCTTAATATATTTTTAAGACTCATTAGATTTTTGGTTAATATCTAAGAGCACATAATTATCTTATTTATAATATAAAATTTCATCACCTTATTATACTTTTTCGATGTGAGATTATTTTACTTAATAATTTTTCGATGTAAAATAATTACTTAAGCTTATAGTCTTAAGTGCTCTTTTTAAAAAGAAAAAAAATACATGATACTCTGACATTACTCTTGATTATAATATAAAAGTTCATCACATCACTATAATTTTTCAATGTGGGATGATTTTAAGTTTGTACTCTTATATATTAAAAGCTTTTTTAATACTCAGAAGTTATTTTGTCGATATTTAAAACCGAATGATTACTTATTATAATTTTTTGATGTGAGATTATTTTTACTTAGGTTTGTAGTCTTATTAAGAAACTTTTTTATACTTAAATGTTTTTTTATTGATATTTAAGAACGAATCTTATTTATAGAATTCATCAATTTATCATAATTTTTCGATGTGAGATAATTTATTTAAGTTTATAGTGTTAAGAGCTCTTTTTAAAATTAAAAAAAATACATCATGAATTACTCTTGATTATAATACGAAGTATAGAATTTCATCACCTCACTAGAATTTTTCAATGTGGGATGATTTTAAGTTTGGAGTCTTATATATTAAAAGCTTTTTTAAGACTCAAAAATTGTTTTGTCGATATTTAAAACCGAATGATTACTATTACTTACTCCCTCCGAGTTCCTATGATTGCCCCGTTTCTTTTTGGGTAAAAAATAAGGATGAGAAAATGAGTGGTACAAAAAGAAGGAGGAAGAGAGAGAGAAATAGGTGGTTGAATGTGAACCACACCTTTATGGCCCAAAGTGGAAAGTGGGTAAAAGATCAAACTCAGCCCAAAAAGGAATACGGGGCAATGTTAGAAACTCGGAGGGAGTATAATATAAAATTTCATCACCCCATCATAATTTTTTGATGTGGGATTATTTAAAAGTTTTCCTTGGTCGATATTTAAAACCGAATGATTACTCTTATTTATAATATAAAATTTCATCACCTCATCATAATTTTTCCATGTAGGATAATTACTAAGGTTTATAGTCTTCTCTTTTTGATATTTAAAAGACTTTTGGTAGATATCAAAGAATAAATGATTACCCATATTTATAATATAGAATTTCATAATCATATTATAATTTGTCGATGTGGGATAGTTTTACAACTGTGAAATTATATAATAGATTCATCAAATAATGTGAAACAAATAATATGAAATTTATACTCTAATGAAAGCATTTTTTACCACGAATCTAAATATTTCATTTTTATAATTTATTTTACGATAATGTTTTTAAAAAATGAACTCTAAAGGTTTTTACCTCAGAATTGTAAAACATCATATTAATATAATAAATTAAATATATATTATAATACTTAAAAGATTCTTTAATTGATTTTTTATTTACTTATGATACTTTCCTAATTTGAGGTTTGATGGAACGGGCCAATGAGATCGCTCGAAAAAAGCCTAATATATATATATATATATATATATATATATATATATATATATATATATATATATATATATATATATATATATATATATATATATATATATATATATATATATATATATATATATATATATATATATATATATATATATATATATATTGATTGATTAGGATAACTTTGTTTGGTGATGCGACTTAACCCATATCAAATTTGGCGCCGTTGCTGGGGAAACGGTTTTTCAAGTTTTTAGCTTGTTTCTTTTTTGCTCTCTTTCGTCTCAAGGAATTAAAACTCCTTGAGATTGATCTCACTTTCCTATTGTAGTTTTGCTTATGCCCGGGTCTTTTCGGTCATCAGAGCTTACTTCGTTCGATCCTGAACCCGAGAAAACCTTTCGTAAGCGAAGACAATTTCGGAGAGAAATTTCCGCAGCTCCTGATCTCGAGACTTTGGAAGCTATTCATACCGAATTTGTAGCTGAGAATCAGTCCTTTGAAGAGGGAAATCAATCTCAGTCCGAGATCATTTTACCACCTCCGATTATAAAAATGCCGAAGCTTTCTAGTCATTCGGAGCCCGAGCAAACTGCTCTTCCTAAGTTGGTTAAACGACCAACTGCCACTCAAGGTACATTTGAGATTCGACCCACCTTTATCACTTTGGTGGAGAAGAATCAATTTGGTGGTGACCCTAAGGAGGATCCTCACAAGCATATGAGGATTTTTACTTATTATTGCTCCACGATTCCACTTCCGGCTGGGGTAACTCAAGAAGAAGTCATGGAGATGCTCTTCATGTTCTCGTTACGGGATTCCGCTAGGGAGTGGATAACGGACCTTGATAAAGTCACCGAGAGGATCACCGATTGGAATTCTCTTGCTCTTGCCTACTATAAGCACTATTATCCTCCACAAAAGATGAACATGCTCCGGAGTCAAATCACCAATTTTCGTCAAACTCCGAACGAAAATATTCATGAAGCGTGGGAGCGGTTCAAGAAGCTTGTGAAGGAATGCCCGCACCATGGTTTTCAAGTTTGGTTTCTTTGTAACCAGTTTTATAATGGGTTATATGATGATTGCAAGAGTACTCTGGATTCGGCATGTAATGGGCGATTCCAATGTAACGTTGACGATAATAAGGCTTGGCAAAAATTGAAGAAATGGCATCTCATCACTCCCAATGGGGTAATCCACGTGGTAATACTCGATCAAATTCCGGTGAAAGTGGGTCCTCTAATGCCGTGGCTATTCAATTAGCCGCTTTGGCTAAGAGGTTTGATGCATTTGAAGTGTCAAATTCTCAAGGGGGAGGAGGCATGCATCAAGTGCATGCCATGCAAGATTATGCATGTGTTCGTTGTGGTGCCGCGGACCACCAAGCTCAAGATTGTCTAGGCTCCATAAAACAAGTGAATGCATTCCATTCCATGTGCCCGCACCTTCCATATATGAATCAGCCGGGTTATGATGCATCTCTTTTGTCTTACAGGAGTACTAATGTCTTGAATCCGCCTATTACACCACCCTATGTGCCCCCGCACAAGCAGCAATTCCAGAATCAAGGGAATTTTCAGAACCAGCAAAATTTCGGTAATCAAAGGAATTTCCAAAATCAGGGAAATTATCAGCAGAGACCTTACTTGGGTCATCAACAAAATTTTGGTAACACTAATCAGAACTTCGGGAATTCTCATCAGAATTTCGGTACTAGTCAGCAGAGTTTTGGGCAATCCTCCGCACAAGCTCAAGGTAATTCTTCTTCTTCTTCGAGTTCTAATGAAATGGCTGAGCTTCGTAATATGATGCAGATGATGGCTAAGACCCAGGACTCTATGATGGCTCAAATGCTAGCTGCCATCAAAAAATTGGAGAATCAAGTAGGACACCTTGCCGCGTCACAAGCAACGTGTTAACAAGGTAAACTCCCTTCTCAAGGTGATCAACAACATGATACGGCTAATGCGATCACTCTTCATAGTGGCACACACTATGAGGGTCCGTCGATGCCTAAGGATGATACACCAGCCGAGAAGGAGGAGGTTTTAGTGGAAGATGTCAATGAGGATGTTATTGTGGAAACTCCAAGTGATGAGCGAGTTCCACCACCCACTACTCCCGTTCCCACTCGACTAGTCCAAAAATTCAAGTACCATTCCCGGATCGATTGAAGAATCGAAAGGAGACTACCCAATTTGGCAAGTTCATGGAGGTTGTGAAGAATTTGCAGGTTACGGTCCCATTTACCGAGCTCATTATGCAGGTCCCATCTTATACCAAATTTATGAAGGACATCTTGACTCGGAAGAGAAGCATTGGTGAGGTAGAAACCGTCGCTCTTACTGCAGAGTGTAGTGCATTTTTACAGAACAAAGCCCCACCGAAGCTAAAGGACCCCGATAGTTTCTCAATTCCTTGCACGTACTATAGGCACCTTATCGTTTGATAAGGCTTTATGTGATCTAGGTGCTAGTGTAAGTGTTATGCCTTATTCCGTTTGTGAAAAACTTAATATGGGTCCTCTTAAGTGTACTAGTGTCACTTTGCAGATGGCAGATCGTTCCATAAAACGCCCTTTGGGAGTTTTAGAAGACGTACCCGTTAGAGTTGGAAAATTTTTTATCCCGGTTGATTTTATCGTCCTTGACATGGCTGAGGACACCCAAATCCCTATAATTTTGGGAAGGCCATTTTTGCACACTGTCGGCGCGGTGATTGATGTCAAGAACGATAAATTGACTTTGGAAGTGGGTGGAGACACCATTGTTTTCTGCTTGGATAGTACACTTAAGAACCCGATGGTAACAGAATCTTGGTGCATGATAGATGTTGTTGATGTTTTAGTTCATGATTCTATGGAGGCTTCCCTTATACGGGACCCCTTAGAAGCTCTGATATGTTTGGAAGCGTGTGCAGGTGATGCTTTCGTTGATTCTGCTGTCGTTGATGCTTTAGAAGCTGCTTTGGAAGGAAGGATGCTCACGGAGGAGCAAGGTGTCGACGTAACCAACATCGTACACACCTCATTTGACATAGACATAACCGTTCCGGAGCGTAAGCCACTTCCGTCTCACCTAAAATATGTCTTTTTAGACGATACCGAGAGCTTTCCCGTGATTGTAAGTGCTGATTTAACTGAGCAACAACTTTCTGATTTGTTGGTTATTTTGAAGAAAAATAAGAAAGCTTTGGGGTATAGTCTTGATGACTTAAAGGGAATTAGTCCCGATCTCTGTATGCATAGAATTAATCTTGAGAAAGGTCATCGTCCTTGTGTTCAGGGTCAACGTAAGTTGAACCCGAATATGCAAGAGGTTGTTAAAAAGGAAGTTATGAAATTGTTGGATGCGGGAATTGTTTATGCGGTTCCCGATTCAAAATGGGTGTGTCCGGTACAAGTTGTACCTAAGAAGGGAGGGACTACTGTGGTCCCGAATGAGAAGAATGAATTAATCCCTACACGAATCGTGACTGGATGGAGAATGTGCATAGACTATAGAAAGTTGAACACCGCTACACTTAAAGATCATTTCCCATTACCCTTTATAGACCAAATGCTTGAGAGACTAGCTTCTCATAAGTATTTTTGCTATTTAGATGGATATTTGGGATTTTTCCAAATCCCGATACACCCGGCTGACCAAGAAAAGACCACGTTTACTTGTCCCTATGGCACTTTCGCATATCGCAGGATATCATTCGGGTTATGTAACGGACCCGCCACCTTTCAAAGATGCATGATGAGCATCTTTTCCGACTACATCGAGTCCATCATGGAAGTTTTTATGGACGACTTTAGTGTCTATGGTATGAGTTTTTCGGCTTGTTTAGCTAACTTGGATACCATTTTAAACCAATGTGTCGAGGTCAGTTTGGTCTTGAATTGGGAAAAGTATCATTTTATGGTCACTGAGGGTGTTGTTGTGGGTCATGTGGTCTCCGAAAAGGACATTCAGGTGGATAAAGCAAAAGTGCAAGTGATTGAGCAATTGCCCTTGCCGGTTAATATGAAGGGAGTTAGAAGTTTCCTTGGTCATGCGGGATTTTATCGCCGCTTTATCAAGGACTTTTCGAAAATTGCTAAGCCACTTACACAAGTGCTCCTAAAGGATGCCCCTTTCGATTTTACTGATGAGTGTGTGGAAGCTTTAACAGGATTAAGCAGGCCCTCATTTCTGCTCCGATTATTCAGTCACCGTATTGGAATTTGCCATTCGAGATAATTTGTGACGCGAGTGATTATGTTGTGGGAGCGGTTTTGGGCCAAAGGAAGGACAAGGTCTTGCATGCTATATACTATGCTAGTAAAACACTTGATAGTGCTCAATTGAATTATGCAACCACCGAGAAGGAATTGCTAGCTATAGTTTATGCTTTGGAAAAGTTCAGAACCTACTTGGTTAGATCGGAAGTCATTGTTTTCACCGATCATGCGGCTCTTAAGTACCTCCTTGCTAAGAAAAAAGCGAAGCCCCGACTACTTCGATGGATCTTACTCCTCCAAGAGTTTGATTTATCGATCCGGGATAAGAAGGGAGCGGAAAATACCGCTGCGGACCATTTATCGAGGCTTAGAGTTGAGAAGGAAGGAGTTGTCATCCCCATAGATGACTCTTTTCCCGATGATTCTCTCATGGCCTTAACCACCGGTGAAAGCGAAGGACCTTGGTATGCCGATTATGCTAATTACTTAGTTGGCAAGGTATTACCTTCTGATCTTTCTTATCAGCAAAAGAAAAAAATTCTACATAATGTCCGACAATATTTCTGGGATGATCCTTATTTATTTAAGGAGTGTGTTGATGGTATTTTCCGTCGATGTGTCCCGCAATGGGAAGTTCGAGGAGTTCTAGAGAGTTGTCATTCATTACCATATGGTGGCCATCATGGACCGAGCCGAACCACGGCTAAGGTCCTCCAGTCGGGTTTTTATTGGCCAACCTTATTTCGGATGCCCAAGCTTTTATCATGTCATGAGACGCATGTCAAAGGACCGGTAATATTTCTAGGAGGCATGAGATGCCTCAAAATGGGATCCTCGAGGTAGAAATTTTTTATGTCGGGGGGGTAGATTATCAAGGCCCGTTCCCGTCATCAAAGGGCAACCGATATATTTTGGTTGCGGTTGACTATGTCCCAACCGTCAATAATATAACCGGCTAACCTAACTAGGGTAGATAGGGCAAGTCGGGTCGAATCCACGGGGACGGTAAGAGGCGTCTAGACTAGGTCGGCCCAAATACGAGACTAAGTCAACGAGCTAAACTAGAGAATGATAGAGGGGGAGAAGACTAGACTATGACTAAGAAGAACAACTAAGGAAAACGGGCTAGGATTAGGTCGGGGTCAAAGGGGTAACGGAATGGTCAAGGGATAACTAGAGCGAAGGAGGTAGTAGGGTGATCTAGGTAGGCCCGGGCTCTCGCAACTTAGACCCACCTAGAGGTTCCACCTAGAACCCATCTCGGCGACACACAACACAATCGGGGTTCTAGCACGCTATAGGCCTAGGTCGAATCCGGGCTCTCGCTACTTAGATAGACCTAGGGGTCGTCCTCACCGGGCTCTCGCAACTTAGTGAGGGGACCGAACCCACAACAAACTAACACCCACAAAAGAAAGACAAGAAAAACAAGCATTCTCAACTACTTAGTCATTCAAGCAATTCAACAAACATGTGATGTGCACCAAACCAAGAGGAAACCCAATTCTTCCACCAACATCTCCAACAATCCCTTAATCACCTAATTAACACCCTAATCACCCTACTAACCCTAGCAAGAACACTACTCTAACATAATCCAACTAAAACTAACAAGAACAAGAGGATCTAACATAAGAAACCAAACATACATTATGAAACTAACAAGAACAAGAACAAACAATAACAAAGATTCAAACTTGGAAGAATAAACAAGATAAAGAGTAAAAGGAGAAGAGGATTATACCATACTAGAGGAAGGAGAAAGAACAAAACTTGCATTAATGAAGAAAACCCAAAACAAACATCCAAGGTTGTCAAGCTTGGTGAAGATCTTGAAGAATTCCCTTAATACAAGACTAATCTATGATTAACTACTAATTACCAACTAATCTACACTAATCTAATCTAATCTAACCTAAAGTAGTCTAGGGTTTTAAGGATATAACATAAGATGGATGTCTTAATACAAGAGGGGGGTATATATAGGGTTTAAGAATGAAAGGAGAAGAAGGAAAGCAAGCGCGGGTGAGCTGCAGCATGGTCCCGCCCGGGACGGTTTGGTCCCGACCGGGACGGCCTGGTTTCGGCCGGGACGGGCTCCTCACAGTGACCTCTTCAATTGTGCACCCCATCCCGATCGGGATGAGGCCTTCTCGACCGGGATGGGTCTTGTAGGCCTCCATTATGATCTTTTTGGTCCCTCCTTGGTTCTCATGGGCTTCTCACCGATTCTCGGGACTCGGGATCGGGTCTCGGAAGCTCGGGATTGGGTCCCAAGGTCTCGGGGTCGACTCCAAGGCATCGAGTGATCGTTCCTTTACTCCGTAGGCTCCAAATTGTGTATGTATCGAGTCGGAATCGCTCCAACTCTTCCAAATCGGTCTCGGGAACCTGAAACGAACTAAAGGAAGCATAAGAAGCCCCTAAACCGCTCCCAAGGAGCGATTCTACAAGGAAAAGGGGACCAAAACACTACGAAATAGGCACTACAAATGGCACTTATCACTATGTCTCCAAGTGGGTGGAGGCGGTAGCATCTCCTGCTAATGATGCTATTTTTCCCCGCTTTGGTGTTCCAAGGGCGATTATTAGTGATGGTGGAAGCCATTTTCATGAGAAACGACTTGATGCTTTACTTGCTAAGTATGGTGTCTCTCACCGTACCGGTCTTGCCTACCACCCTCAAACGAGTGGGCAAGTTGAGGTGTCTAATAGGAAAATCAAGTCTATTCTCCAGAAGGTCGTGTCAAAAGCTCGAAAGGATTGGAGGTCTAAGCTAGATGATACATTATGGGCTTATCGTACCGCCTTTAAAACGCCTATTGGTACTTCCCCTTACCGACTGGTTTATGGCAAATCATGTCATTTACCCATCGAGGTTGAGTATAAGGCTTGGTGGGCGATCAAGGAGCTTAACTTGGATCTGCATTTGAGTGGGGAGAAGAGACTCATGCAGCTGAATGAAATAGAAGAATTCCGTCTTGGTGCCTATGATAGTGCCCGGGTTTACAAGGAGCGCACCAAGCGGTGGCATGACAAGCATATCCTTGATCGTGAATTCAACATCGGGGACAAGGTATTATTATTCAACTCTAGACTCCAGTTGTTCCCCGGAAAACTCAAATCCCATTGGTCCGGTCCTTTTTCCGTCACCCAAGTTGGTAAATTGGGCTCGATCAAAATTGAGAATGATTCGGGTGAACGTTTTAAAGTGAACGGCCAACGTTTGAAAAACTACAAGGAAGGAGCTCACATTGGGGCGATTGAAGTTATTCAACTTCATCCCGCTCACCCATCTCTCTTATTTAAGGTAATCAAGTCGTGCGGGACTATAAACCAGCGCTACCGGGAGGCAGCCCGGTTTTGTATATATTTTTATTTTATTTTATTTTATTTTATTTTTAGAACTTTGAGTGATGTGAGAGAGGGATTTGACGTAGTTTTATTGAGGTTGTTCTAGGTTTCCGAGTCCCGTGATGCTTATAATGAGATTTGCCTACTTGAACGATTTGATTGTGGTCCTTATTAGGGACGATAATGGTCCCTAATAGGGACCATAATTCACTTAAAAAAAAAAGTGCGAGCAGAGGAAGGAAAGGGACGAGATTCGTCCCAGCAAGAAGATCTCGTCCTGGGTTGCACTATGGTGATCCCGATTCGGGATTAAACTCATCCCTATTCGAGACGAATGACCTGTAGAATATAACTTCACCACTCTAACAATAAAAAAAAAAAAAAAAAAACCAAAACAAAGGTCAATCGTAGTATCACGTACTACTGCTCCCTCTCTTCATCCTCCTCCTTCCCCAAATTCAATCATCCTCTTCCATTATCATCCTCTTCCATTATCATCCTCCTCCATTTTCTGTCCATACTCTCGCCCACACCTTACGCTCACCATGGTCTGGCATCGTCGCCAGATTTCAGGGTTTTCGTCGCGCAAGTCCGGTGTTTTGGGTCAAAATTTGGGGCGTTTGTGGGTCGATTCTGGCGTGTTACTAGTGCAATTGCTCGAGAATTGCCTGATTGTTTCGATTTTCACAAGTTTCAGGTGTTTTCTTTTCCCTAATTGCTTCAATTTCACCAATTTGCATAATTAGGGTTTGTGAGCATCGATTTTCCAGATTGATTTTTCATGGATTTGGTCAGTTAAATAGGTTAATTAACACTTCATTGTTGTTTTTCGACTTATTTGGTTTCTGCTTCTGGGTTCTTGTGTAGGACGGAAATTTGGGATTTCTTTGGTTTTTGTGCTCTGCTTCTGATTTCTGTGCTGTTTCGATCTCTTTGGGTTCTCAGCCTATCTCGATTCTTTGTTATCACCTTGGTATCGTCCCTCTACGCCAGAGTTTCTTTTTTCCGACCTAGCTTTCACAATGGCAAAGGCTAAAAGGGGGACTAAGAGGCCTAGTTCTAGTCGTTCGGGAGTTGAGGAACCCTCTACCGAAGCACCTAGTCCGCCATTATGGCATGACCCCGACCACCCAACCATCATTTTTGATTCCGAAGCACAATGGCTTTTTACCAAAGGCTAAAGAAGCTCCCCATTCGACCCACAATCTTCTTAGATAGTGAGATGCTTACTACTCTAGGCATTCTTGACCAAACTAGAGCCCTTTTCAAGGGCGTTGGGATAAAATCTTTCTTCTCTATGTTTCATTCCACTTATGCAGGTCTCACTTTGGAGTTCCTAAGCTCGTTCAACTTTGTCAAGCCGAAGCGAAAAAATGACACTTACCATATCACGTTTCGAGTGCTTAATGTGGGCTATGATCGTTCATTCGAGGACTTTTGTGAGATTTTCGGACTTGCATGTCACTTAGAATTATCGGCCCCTGAGTCATTTGATGCTCATGTGCTTTGGAGTTGTTTAGGAGGGGCTGATTTTGAGGACTATAGTCACCTTCATAGTGGTTCTATCCACCATCCGGTACTCTGCATTTGGCAGCGTGTCGTCGCCTCCACTATCCTAGGGAGGCCGGAACTCAGTAATGTACGACTCACCGAGCTTGAGTTTTTAGGTTCCTACCTCAATAGGCAACGTCAAGCTCCGTTCAACATCAATATTGCCTACTACTTTGCATCGCACCTTCAATCCCAAACACATAGTACTCGGACGAAAGCAATTTGTGTAGGCGGGCTCATTACTCATATAGCTTTAGGGTGGACGCCATTTACGGAAGATGGTCTAAAACCACTCGAGGGACGTGCATACATTGACCTCAATTACCTACAGTCGCTCCCTTGGTGTCGTCCGATTGAGGGGGAACGACAACAGTGGCTTATTCACGGTTCGGGTTCCATTGCTTTACCATCCCGACAGCCTTTGCCCCAATTAGAGCGGCTCACAGAAGTCACACCCCCAGCAACCCTTACCGATTTTACACCTCCTTCCTATTGCCTACTTATCGGAGGGGTAGTTCAACCCGTGCTTACGTATGCAAGGCATCCTGCTCCGACACAGCTCCAAGGTCCTCCCTCGTCCACTCTTATTCCTACTACTACATCTGACACGAGTGGATTCCCTGACGTCATGGCCTACTTACGGGTAATTCATAATGACCAAGCCCGTGCCCTACGCCCTTGGTATACTGAAGTCGCGACGCGAGGTTGGGTACACGAGTCTGACGAGCATCCTAGTTGGTATTCATGGTCTCAGGTTGATAATTCTACTTCTGGCAACGTTCGTACTGGTACTTCTCGGGGTGATGCATTAGACACTAAAGTCGGGGTCACTAACCCCGACGCGGATGACATGGTTGACTGATTCAGGTGGCGTTCTAGCCACCATCCTCCTCCTGTTGTTGCTGGTTTGGGGGAGACCCAGCTTTGTAAATAGGTATTTCTCTTTTTTATTTTTATTTTATTTCAGTTTATGATTCTCTCTTTTGACTTGGTTCTCTTGTGGCTTTGTGGTGCTGTGGACCCAATGTTTTAAGCTACAATGAGGCCATTGTATAGTCTGTTTTGGGGGGGGGGATTGTGTCGAGTCTTGTATTATATTTAGTTTCAATTTAAAAAAAATCTCAAAAAAAAAAATTAGTTGTTGGGTTTGTTGCTATCCCGTTGTGCTTATCCCCTTGCATAGCTTTGCGGTTTTCCATTCATATCTCTTTTTAAGCTTGGTTTTCAGGATTTGTACATTTTGGTGATGTTTTGGCATTTTTGTATGAGATGATGAGACTAAGACAAAGTATACTTGATCCTTGACGTTGGTAAGCTACAAAATACGAGTTTTAGAGCCTTTTGGATTGATTCATGTTTAATCGATCGTTTTTAGGTGAGAGTAGGTCTCCTTGTAGTATGCGTTGCATAATTACGCACATGAATGGTTTTTGTTCCATTTTTCGTGATGTTTTTGATCAGTTTGCACTTGAAGCTGTTTCGTTGTTTTCTCACATAATATATCTTAGCCTTTTGAGCCCACATGTTTATTTTTATATCCCACAATATTTAGCTACAAATATCATGCCTACCTTGTTAAGCTAGTAATTGTCGGATGCGTTATGGGTGCTCATTAAGGTTATTGTGGTGAATGTTGATAATAATGTGAGAAATGTTTTTCCAGGTTTGTTGATTCTCGAGGTTTCTTTTGTGGAAAAATGAAAAATGATGTTGAAAAAAAAAAGGAAAATGTTGAAAAAGAAGTTGAAAAAAAAAGAAAAAAAATACAAGAAGAAAGAAGTGAAAGAAAAGATAATGTTACTTCCAAGTTGTTTATAATTGTTATTGAATTGGGAAGTGATGTTGGTTGAAGTTATAATTCGATACATATGCTGTTTTGTATTGATGTAATAAAGACTAAGTGGTGTTTGTTGTGGTTTGAGCATTCTTAGCGCGTTTGGATTGTTGCTAGTTTAACCTGTAGCTCCACATGTCCATAACGTTTGTCCACCTTCTACCCTTCACCCGAGCCTTCTCTTGTCCTTTTCTTAGCTTCTTTTGTGCAAATGGTGATAAATTGTCAATGGATTTGGGAATATTTACCATCCTACGTTGCGGGCGCATTCTTATGAGTCGTAGTAGGTGAGTGTTCTCACAATATACTACCCGTTCACAAAATGAGTAAAAAGTGAACCCTTGAGGAGTCCGATGTCAATAAAGATCATGCAAGAGTTGAAATGTCTTAGTACTTGTCTTCTTCATATTTTTGCCATGTAATTCTAAACCATGTGTGCTTATCTTGCATCCCGTGTTTGAATTGAGATTGAATTGTGAAATTGCTAGAGCTTGTCAATGGGATTTGTCATTTCTGGGATACTTGGTTTTGTTTACTGCTCTTGTTTTGTCATGTTTGATGATGCTTGTTTCAGGACAAGCAAGAATTCGGTTTGGGGATTTTGATGTGTTGATATTTTATACTCCCTCCTATTCAGAGTATTCTTCCCTAATTTTTTTTGGGGGGAAACCAAGGAGGGAGTAAAATAATAATAAAAGGTGGAGATAAAGTAAGAGAGATGAATAGAAAGTGGGGTATGAAGTGTAAAAGGTGGGGTATAAAGTGAAAAGATGTTGAGTTTAGGTGTGGAGGAAAAGAATAAAGAATTGAAGGAAGAATAAAGAATGATTAAAATTATTTCCAAAAAAGAAAAGTGGGAAGAAAACCAAACTAAACTCAAAAAGGAAAGTGGGAGGAATACTCGGAATAGGAGGGAGTATGTTTTTATCCTCTTTTTCCCATGCATTTATCGTGTTAAATGCGCTCTTAGGAGCGGTTTTGGGAACTAATCTTCTCGTCTAGTGTGTTTTGTAGTGTTTTGTTGGTTTCGGAGGAAAATAGGCGATATGGGCGCCTTTTCCATTTCATCATGGCTCACATGGAGGTCGGTGACTATTTATCCACAAGCTAGGTGTTGCTATCGAGGTTGCGTGGATGTCATGAAGTAATCCCGAGTCGAGTTGGAACCATATCATGAAGTTTAGAAGACTAGAGGAGTCATTTTTGTTGGTCCCGAGGTCCGTCCCTAGGGATGGACGTCGTCCCTATTGCCTCACTCACGGCAAAATGAAGAAAATTGAGCAATAGTGGATTTTTCAGCTGTCCCGATTCGGGACGACCCTCATCCCAGGGGACGACTTTAATCCCGATTCGGGACGGACTCCATCCTGATTCGGGATGACATAGCTGTAGTGTCTTTTTCAGCTTTTTTCAATTAGTTTCAAATTACTTATTCATCTTTTATGTTCTTAATTGTTTATTTTCATTTCTAGTATTGATTTTATTAGTTTCCCTTTTTCCATATCAATCGTTATGCATATCATTATCAATTGTTTATTTCGTGTGAATTTAATTATGAGTAGCTAATTCCGTTACTAGGGTCAAGGGGGATCGATGGGTAGAATTTAAGTTCTTGTTTAATATTTGATGAATTCATATATATGTTAGTGCCTTGTTAACATGCTGTAAAAGATGATTAATTTGTTAAAGGCCACAACTTGTTAATCGAATTAGGAAATTTTCAGTTCATGTGCGAGAACCGAGTTGAGATTAGACCCGCATGTGATTCGGTAGGAAGCCTAATAAGTAGCGAGAGCCTGTTAGTGTCTTCCTAGGTTGATTTCGATCCGAGAGGACGTATTATAGCCAACTAGCTAGCATGTTTGTGTGTTTATCGATTATTCTTGCATGATCATTTGTCTACTCATTGTGAACCTATAGCCCTAGATTTTCCTTTAATTGATTAATTCATATTTTGTTTACGTATTTCTAGTCTTAGTTAAATCAATCAAACCAAACGTTAGAGCATCTTAGAATCGCCATAGCTATTAGACGAATTCAACCGCTTCCCTATGGATACGATTCCCTACTTACCACTAGCTTCTTGTTAGTAGTATTAGGATAACTTGATTTGGTGATGTGACTTAACCCATATCACTCTGTTCCTTCAACTCACATCAAAATACCCATGAGGTAGAGTACTCCCATGCAAGGCAAGTTGGGGCCTGCTCAAAACGGTAGATGCGACTAAACACACAAAAACACATAACACGAAAAAATAGACGCATCCAAAGCAAAAATAAAACACCGAATCCCTCATCGAGATGGCGGGGAAGACACGGATTACTTACCCAAAACAACAATAAACTTCTATGATAAATCACCCACATAGACAAGAACCAAAGCCTCATGCTATGACAATTAAGCAATAAAGATGTTGATAACTTAGCTAGGTCCTCCTAATCTTCTAAAGGGGTACTACGGGGTATTAAACTGAGTGGAATAAGTGAACCATGGATTTGTTCAACACTGTAGGTAGGTGCAATCCCGCTCTCTTTGACTAAGCCAAAAGGGTCGTTCCAAACTCGAATTTTCTAAATTAGCCCAAACAAAAAGGTGGAGTGTTTACAATTATTGGGGTGGATCGACTAATTACCGCTATCTTCCTACCTCGGGACTCGGTCCTCTAGTAGGCACTTCACGGCGACGAATCAATCAAAGGCCTTTTTTTTATGGAGATGTTTTTGATGATACAATTTTCATTGATGCTCCTTTTCTCTCCTTTGTTTTTCATATTTTTGTGCCCTTTTTCTCTTGCTTTGATTTGCCCTTTTTTTGGCTTTTTGATGTGATTCGAAACCAAGCTTGGAGGTTATTTTTGTGTAAACTTATTGTGGTGATGTATAAGTGGAGGAAAAATAGGGAGTCGAGAACGTGCGCCATTCCCGGATAACCAACAAAAAGGCGGAAAGAATTTGGACTAAAGGTGCAATGGTCATTCGAGCAAGGTCACCTAGAAAATGGGATGCGGGAACCAAGGCCTAACTCTTCCATGGGTGGTCAAGTGCAAACCCCGAAGTAAACCTCTAGTAGAAAAGGCGGACTCAAGCTAAAGGATCAACAAGTTCATTGCCTTAGAGTCATTTTACTAGATTAAGGTCCAAAATCTACAATGGAATGTAAACTTTTGTAATAAGTTTGTAATCGTGTTTTCGAAAATTTTTAGTCCTAGACACACTATACAAAAACAAAATGGAACACACGAAAAAGAAAGGGCAAATAAAAGAAAACACAAGTAAAGTTATGTACTCCATACTCCATCAACATACAAGCACACCCCACCCTTTTATTAAGTACTGGTGAGAGAGAAAGATAGTAAACTCCTCCGCCACACTAAAACTGTACATTATCCTCAATGGACAAGTAGGGGAAGATTGAAAAAATAGGAAAAAAATATAAGAAAATATTTTTGGATTTTTATGATTTTTCAAATGTTTTTGGATTTTTATAAATTTTTGAAAAGAAAAGAAAAATAAAATAAAGAAAGCGGTAAAAGATATGGCGGGCCAAAGTGAAATCACATCACCTAGACCCTAGCCAAGTGGCTAAGAAAACGAAAATGAAAAGCAATTAAAACGAAAGGGTGAAAAATTGGGCGTAGGTGTATTCACGTCATCTAGCCCGGATTAAGAAAAATTTGAGAAGAATGATTAAAATTTGTATTTTTCAAAAGGTCAATGGCCTAATCACGTCGCCTAAAGACCGGGAGGAATACCAAGGCCGCTTCAGCCGCAACAATCGGATAATGGGACAGTGGGACAGCTTGCAAATTTGGTTAGAGGTAAAACAATCACAATGATTATGATAATGATGAAAGAACAAGGAACAAAATTAATCCAATGACATGCAATTATATATGATTAAAGACTCACCGACATAACCCACACACATATAACACAACACACAATACCCACCACACTACCTACCGACTCCGGGAGAGGGTCTAAATTGTGTAATCGTTCGACGCGCAAGAAGCCATCGGAGACCCGGGATAGGATTGTATGCCCTCGGAGGATTCTATCTCACAAAGGTCGTAGATCGTGTGACCTTCGGGTAACGTGTAGTGCGCATACTCCCAAACTTCCCTTCCTCCCGACTCAGTCTTGGTCAGTCGGAATTCAACGGGTCCTAAAGGTAGGTCCCAATTGTGGCAAATAAAGATAGTGGTTCGGTGTGTGTTGGGAACAATTAAACCTCTTCCATGGCTAATGTGGACGAGGCGATGATCGAGTACATGAAATATCCAAGTCGTAAAATAGGCCTCATCAAGCCAAACGGAATTGTCTAGTGGGGTAAGGTGGTTGGTCGCATAACCCAAGTTGGTCGCAATTATGGTCACAAGACCTCCACAATCAACAAAGGGGCGTTAGGTGACAATAATATGGTGAAAATGCAACGCCACGACAAGTGGTAGGTTTAAAGGGTTAGGGTTACCAAGCAGAGAGTCACAAATTAATTGCAAGACACACACATCAAGATTAATAATATTATCGGTCGAGGGTAACAAGAAGTGGGAGAGTATCTCATAGAAGTAACGAATTGCGAGGTTACGGATTTCGGAGGTAAAGTTTGAATCAGGCTCGTAATCCCGTTGACCACGTGATATGCACTTTAAAAGGTCTCTTCTAGACGCACTGACTTACAAATTGCTCGGAGGTTCACTAATTCCGGTACCCGATGAGGGTAAGCCTAAAGGTAAGCCAAACTCGGAAATAGTCAAAAAATGGGGTTTACCGAATAGTCTAAATTTAAACGCTCTTGGTGTGGTTGGATTATCAGTGGTAAAATTTCCTAGGAACTCGCAAGTAAGGTCTTTGTATGTAAAAGCCGCAAGACTAAGGAGTCCGTTGGTTCCGGTCCTTGATGATAACTCTTAATATCGTCAAAGATTCCTAAATTGGTCATTGTGAAGGGACAAGGCCACCTAGTACTCTGAAAGGTCTTTTTAGAGAAGGTTCGAGCTAAAGGGGTATTAGGACAAGGTAAATATTTAGGCTTAGAAGACTTACAAGATGTAGAACATTTAAAAGGTGTAGAAGTCGAAGTCATACCTTGCTTTCGAGCGGCTCGTTTTACTCTTGTCTCCATAATAATAATAACCTTGCAAGAATAATCCCAAAAACTTTGCTTCACCTTCTTCAAGAACCCAAAAATAATCACCCAAGATGGAATAGAATTATGAATGGAGGTTTGAATGTGGTTGGGGTATGGAAGGTGGTTTGGTGATTTTATGAGGGTGAAAAGGTGGAATGAAGAGTGAGGTAAAAGGTGATATAAATAAGGGTAGTTGAAGAGGGAAATAAAAAGTTTTAAAGTAGGTTGGTAAAAATTTGCTGTAAATGTTTTGGAGGGAAAGTTATGTGGGGTAAATGTGAAGGAAGGAATTGATAGTGTAGTGAGTAAATAAGGTATAGGTGATCGATCCATGTCGTCGGGTGAAGTTTCACCCGGTCAAGTACCATCGGGTGAAATTTCACTCGACAGATTTTCATCGTGAAAACAATTCTGCCAACTTTTTCCACCGAGTGAAGTTTCACCCGATGAAAATACGGTAACTTTCAGCAAATCCTTAGACGTGGCAAAAATTCCACCGGGTGAAGTTTCACCCGACGAAAAACCATTAATAGTCTCACCGGGCGAAGTTTCGCCAGGCGGTCTTATTTACTTCGTTTTTCCGTCTTGCCATTTCATGGCTCTTCGATAATCACCTAGAGATTCAAATAACGACTCGACTCACATTACATAATCAATATCTCCCACAAACATGCTTGTGGTCTTCAAATTAAGCTCCATAACTTCTCCAAAAGCTTGATCTTCATCCAAATAAATGCTCCCGGGTGAAATCCAAGTTCATCCATTCTTCTCAAACTAACAAAACTAACAAACTCAAAGAATATGATACATATATATACACAAAACCTACTTCAATTTCGAGAGGGAGTTAAACAACGCTCCCCAATGGGAGCTCACCAAGCTTTATGATAGTAAAGGTCTCACGAATGTGACCGCGGTGAAAAATCTTCAAACGTTGCCCGTTAACCATAAATTTTCCGGTTTCCGGGCTAGATATCTCTATTGATCCATATGGTTGCCCCTTAGTCACTTCGAATGGACCCAACCATTTTGATTTCAACTTACCGGGGAAGAACTTAAAATGAGAGTTGAAGAGTAATACCTTATCACCAACGGAGAAATCCTTACGAAGTATTCGAGAATCGTGCCATTTGCGAGTTCGCTCCTTGTAGATCTTCGAATTCCCGTAGGCTTCAAGTCGTAGTTCTTCCAACTCTTGTAGTTGATGAAGGCGATTATCTCCTACCACACTCTCATCGAAGTTTAGCTCTTTGATTGTCCATTTGACTTTGTGTTCTAATTCCACCGGTAAATGACAAGCTTTACCATACACAAGACGATAAGGAGTGGTTCCAATCGGCGCTTTGTAAGCAATTCTTAATGCCCAAAGGGCGTCATTCAACTTCAATGACCAATCCTTTCGGTGTTTATTTACAACTTTTTCCAAAATTTCTTTGATTTGACGGTTGGAGATCTCGGCTTGCCCATTTGATTGAGGGTGGTAGGCTAGGGACATCTTGTGAGTGATACCATATTTCCTAAGAAGGTGTTCAAAGGTATCTTTCCTAAAATTAGAGTCTCTATCACTAATTATGGCTCTAGGCATACCGAATCTCGGGAAAATTACATTCTTGAAAAGCTTGATTACAACCTTGGAGTCATTGGTGGGGGAAGCTACGGCCTCGATCCATTTTGAGACATAATCAATCGCGACTAGAATGTATTTGTTACCAAAAGAGGGTGTGAACGGACCCATGAAATCAATGCTCCAAACATCGAACAATTCAATTTCCAAGATAGGTTGAAGGGGCATCTTATTTCTTTTTGTAATATTACCACTTTTTTGGCAAGCATCGCATGTGAGAATGAAAGCTCGAATATCCGTGAACATGGAAGGCCACTAAAACCCGATTTGGAGAACCTTGGCAGTTGTCTTTTGGTTGGCCAAGTGTCCACTATAAGATGTCGAGTGAAGGTGCTTCACAATATTGTATCCTTTATCGGCCGTAACACATCGTCGGTAAATACCATCTACACAACGGCGGAATAAATAAGGCTCGTCCCAGTATTAGCGTTGGGCTTCATAACGTAGTTTCTTCCTCTCTTGCTTGGAATAATCGTCCAGAATATAATGAGATACTAAGAAATTGGCAATATCGGAGTACCAAGGTGTAATCATTTCAATGGCCATCAAGGGCTCATCTCTCATAGCTTCATTGATGGGAATACCATCATCTTCATTGCTTCCTTTACTAACTGTTAGTCTACTAAGGTGATCCGCTACCAAGTTCTCCGATCCGGCTTTGTCTCTAATCTCAATGTCAAATTCTTGTAAAAGGAGAACCCATCGAAAGAGTCGGGACTTCGTCTTCTTTTTAGACATGATGTAACGAATTGCCGCATGATCGGTATGAATAATGACTTTGGAACCGGTAACATAAGTTCGGAATTTCTCCATGGCATAGACAACGGCAAGCATCTCTTTTTCGGTTGTTGTATACCTCGATTGGGCTTCATCTAGTGTTTTGCTTGCATAATAAATCACATGTAGCTTCTTGTCAACTCGTTGACCTAGAACGGCACCAACGGCAAAATCGGAGGCATCACACATGATCTCAAATGGAAGATTCCAATCGAGAGCTTTGATAATTGGAGTGGTAGTGATAGCGGTGTTTATCCTGCAAAAAGGCCTCAAGACACGAGTCATCAAAAACAAAAGGTGCATCTTTCATAAGCAAAGAAGTTAAAGGCTTGGCAATCTTAGAAAAATCTTTAATAAACCGCCTATAAAAGCCGGCGTGACCTAGAAAACTCCTCACCCCTTTGACATTTGTAGGTGGTGGCAAGTTCTCGATCACGGAAACTTTAGCCTTATCAACTTCAACTCCTCTATTAGAAACAATATGACCTAACACAACACCTTGTTCAACCATAAAATGACATTTCTCCTAATTTAAAACAAGTCTATACTCTTCACATCGAGCCAAAATTTGATCAAGATTTTCAAGGCAAGAATCAAAAGATTTACCATGGACACTAAAGTCATCCATAAAAACTTCCATGGATTTTTCAAAATAATCGGAGAAAATAGCCATCATACATCTTTGAAACGTTCCTGACGCATTACACAATCCAAATGGCATCCTTCTATAAGCATAGGTGCCATAAGGACACGTGAAAGTGGTCTTCTCTTGTTCATCGAGGTGGATGGGAATTTAAAGAAATCCCGAATGACCGTCAAGGAAACAAAAATAAGAATGATGTGCCAATCTTTCAAGCATTTGATCAATAAAGGGAAGGGGGAAATGGTCTTTTATGGTGGCCGTGTTCAATTTTCGATAGTCTATACACATGCGCCAACCGGTGATAGTCCTAGTAGAAATTGACTCTCCCTTTTCTCCTTTCACAACCGTCATTCCTCCTTTTTTCGGCACAACTTGTACGGGACTAACCCATTTACTTCCGGTTATTGGGTATATAATGTTAGCTTCATACAACTTGAGGACTTCCTTCATGACAACTTCTTTCATGGTGGGGTTCAACCTACGTTGACCCTCAACCGAAGGACGATGGTCATCATCTAGGATGATCCTATGCATACAAACATTTGGGCTTATGCCTTGGAGGTCGGCAATGTTATACCCGATGGCCTTTTTGTTCTTTCTCAAAACAATCAAAAGTTTTTCCAATTGAGGACCATCAAATGTGGCATTGACGATAACGGGATAATTAGTTCCTTCAAGAAAAGCATATTTGAGGGAAGAGGGGAGTGGCTTAAGTTCAAGATTAGGAGGAGAAGATACCATACTCTTACCCACCATTAGTGGTTCTACCTTATCTTCATGCAAGCTTTCTTCTTCAAAAGGTGGAGAGTCAAATGGTTCCTCTTCTTGCTTATCATCATCTATCAAGCTATACTCAACCAAACTATCAATAACTTCAATGGAATATGTTTGTTCAACCATTGGTTGTTTAAGATCTTGAGAAAGGGAAAACTCAACTGACTCGTTCCCTATGTTAAAAGACAATTTTCCATTCTTAACATCAACTATAGTACCACCGGTAGCAATAAAAGGTCGACCTAAAATAATAGGGGTAATAGTGTCTTCGGGCATATCCATGACAACAAAGTCAGAGGGGATGAAGAACTTACCAACTTGCACGGGTACATTCTCAAGTATCCCAAGTGGGTACTTGACGGATCTATCCGCAAGTTGAAGTGACATACTAGTGGGTCTCATCTCCCCCACACTAAGTCTCTTGGCAATCGAATAAGGTAACAAACTAACACTAGCCCCTAGGTCACACAAAGCTTGATTAACAGCAACATTTCCAACCAGACAATGGATGGAAAAGCTATCGGGATCCTATAGTTTCTTTGGCATTTGATTCATAAGGATGACACTACATTGTGCCGTGAGAGAGACACATTCTTTATTCTCTATTATTCTCTTTTTAGTCAAGACATCTTTTAAGAACTTAGAATAAAGGGACATTTGAGAAATTACCTCGGTGAAGGGTAAAGCTACCTCCACTTTCTTCAACATATCCACGAAACGACTAAATTGGACATTCTCCTTATATGGCTTAGCTCGTTCGAGAAAAGGCAATGGAGGGACAAAAACGGGAGGCGGTGGAACATTGGATTCTTCTTCTTATTCGGCTATTTGCTCCGCCTCTTTCCTTTTTGTTTCTTCCGCTTCCATTTGCTCTTTCTTCTTTCTTTGTTCTCTTTGTTTATTCTCCGCATTTTGAAGGATATCAAACTCCGCTTTTATTCCCCGGTTTTGTTTAGGGGAAGTGGGTGATGTTGCTTGTGGTGCACTTGGTTGATTGACTTTGGATGGGGTGCTCTTGGTGTTCAAGTTCAAGTTTTTGTACGGGTCCTCAAGTTCTTTGCCACCTCTCAAAATGACGGCATTTGCTTGGTGTGAAGGGTCTCTTAGGTTTTGAGGTTGCTCGGGCAAACCATGGGGTGGATGAATTGGGGTGGCTAAGGCTTTTGTTGCTTCTTGTGATTCCCAAACCTTTAGCCTTGCTTTGGTATCTTGATGCTCACTTCATAATTGCCCAACGGCTCTTTGCAAATCACCAATGTTATCCCATGGAACTCCTCCTTGACCATATTGAAAATTGCTTGATTGGCCATAAGATTGAGAGGGTTGATTAAATGGCTGTTGATTATAACCTTGATTTCCTTGAAAATTGCCTTGGAACCCTTGATTGTATCCATGATTGAAATGATTACCCTGTTGATTTTGGTAATTGTTGTAATTATTGGGAACATGGAAGTTGCTACCTTGTTGATTGAAGTTGCTCCTTTGATGAGAAGGCAAATATGGGGGCATCTTTGGAGGACCTTGATTAAAGGGCCTTTGTTGACTTTGATTAAATGGCCTCGGTTGACTCCATTGGGCACGTGGTATCGGATTTTGAACATTTTGATTTCCATAACAAAAAAAATTAGGATGAAACCTTGTGCCGACATTGTAGGTATTAGAAAAGGGATCAAATTGAGGTCATTGCCTATACACTTGTATAGCTTGGACTTCATCTAGCTCTTCCATATAAGTTTCTTCATTAGGAATGCAAGAGCTAGAATCATGGCCATAATTTCCACAATGATCACATTGAACTTCCCATGTTATTTGTTTAGAAGCTGATGGTTACCTTGGTGGAACACTCCCTTGAATTTGGTGCATACCTCTAGGTATAGGCTTTGAACTCATGGCATCCATTCTTTTTGTTAACTCTTCAACTTGTGCTTGAATTTTCAATTCATTAGAACTCTTAGATGAGTTCACTTCAACTTTTTTCTAGAATCCCTCGATTGACCTACTCTAGCATCATCATTGCCATCTTTTCAATAAGACTCTTAGATGTCTCATCGGTAAGGGAAGAGAAATCTCATCCAGCAGCCAAATTGAGGTTTTCCTTGGTTCTCGATGAAAAGGTGTTATAAAATATTTGGGTTGTTAGCCAATCGGGTATTCCGACCCATGGTGTGGACATTTGCGTAATAAGTCTCTAAATCTTTCCCAAGCCTCACTTAGGCTTTCAAATTCATCTTGCTCGAAGGTTTGTATCTCCATGCAATATTGCATTGTGTGGACATGACATAAGTCCACCCCGACGTGGCCACGCGCGGGTTTGGGGAGGCGAATGAATCTCCATATGAGATGATCAAATTGAAATTTAAATCGAAGTTGGAGTCGCCACCGAATTTTATGGTTATTCGGAACCGTTCGAGCCCACTCTATGTCGTAGTGGTCCGTATACAAAATACGACCCATTTCCGATGTCAGAGTTTATTGGGCTTGTCCCTTTGCATTTCGATACCGATGCCGACTTGATCGGTTTATCGTGTATTGAATGACTCTCGTTGCCAATGGATACGGTCATTCGGAAACCACGGTTCTGAGTAAGGGGTGAGGGTACGTGTTGGGAAGTTCACTAAGAACACCCAACCCCGCCCGCACATTAGCGGCCTCTACTAGGATATCGAATGATTTTTTAATACGCACGTTAGTAATACGATGAATGATATGCAAACATTGTTTTCCTAAACATGCGAGGAATTGAATGGGTTGCTAAGTCGGTTTAATGCATGAAAAATTTAACGTCAAAGTTGAATTTAACATGTGAGATTCATTTTAGTATAATAAAACAAAAGATAAAAAAGAAAGAATTTGCTACAAAAGATGAACAAACAAGTTAGTATCGGTTTGTAAAAAAAATAATATAGCAAATATAATAAATATACGAGATCGAGAAAATATTAGCCGAAATCTGAGAAATATTATTAAAAGACGCGGTTTTGTATAAAAAAACGAAGTTCGAAAAATAATAAAAAGCGAGAAACGATCCGCGTTTCTCAGCCGACCGCGCGGCTCGCCCAAGATGCCGGCGAGTCGCGTGACGGGCTGTTTAAATAATCGGTTTTTGAAAACTCGATGCTTTTATTAAACCGCGTACGAATATTGCATAATTCGTACTCGACTTAATATTTTCGATATTCGTTATATTCGATAGCCGATTATGAAATCGATATCAAATACTCGGAATAGTTTTAGAAATTTTTAAGAAATTGTTTCGTAGAATAAAATAAAAAGAATGAACGAAAAAGGCTAAAAAAGGGCGCGGGTTTCAGACTCGTACGCGAGTCGCCTGTGAGGGGCGCGACTCGCGTGCGGGCCTGTCCCAATTTCGCTCGTTGTTCGAAAATCGTTAATTTTGATAAATCGCGTACAAATACGAATTTATACTCGATTGATGTTTTCGATATTCGTCATACCCGATATTCGATTATGAAATCGATATCGAGTATTCGGAATGAATTAAAAAAACGTTTTGCAAAATTGTTTAAAAAAAAGAATTTGAACGAAAAAAGATGTTAATTCTCTCCGCGTTTGAAATCGTCGTAAAAAAGATGTAACGATTTTCTTAGCATCGACGAGATTTAATATAATTCTTTTTAATACGATATTTAACTATAGAGTTGATATCATATTTTTAAGAATGTTCGATATATGAAAATAGTTTTTAGTAATATTGATATTAGAAATAAAAAAATAAAAAAAAAGCGATGAACGACCCGTAAAAAAAAGAACGACACACGACCCATAATAAAACGGACGACGAGAAGGAGAAGAGAAGAAGAAAGAGAAATCGAGTTTGGTACACCCTCAACCTACATGTTTTAGTTTACTCGAATCAGAGCTCGTCGGGATGTGGCTTGGGCACAAGAGCGTCGAGTGTATGTCGGTGAGTTGTGGTGGCTCGGTTTGGTGGGACGTGTGAAGGGTGTCGGGTATCGGGGGGCCGGTTTCCTTCGGGTTTGTAATATCGATTTCTCGATGCTAAGTGTATATTTTTGATGTGTTAAAGTGTGTGTCAATATTTTTTTTTGAATCTTTAATTTTGAGTTGTGCAAGGGGCTATTTATAGGGAAGTTTCCGACCTTGGCTAGGAGAGATGCTTTGGATTAGAACTACCGCTTAGGATAGGAAATACAGGAAGTCGAAAGGCATGACGATTCCGCCTGCTTGCCGAGGAAGCAAGGGAAACCGTCTGGTTGGTAGGCTACTCGGCCGAGTATCCTAGCTCGGTCGAGTGTTTGATTCGGTTTTCGGATAGAATTCCTACTTGAGATCGAATTCTATCCTCAAGTGGATTTGTTTAATATTTTGTGAAGCTGATTTTTGTAGTATTGGAGTCCGAACCAGCCATGTGAGGTGTCACGGCTGACTCACGTGTCTCGGGAAAATCTTTGACCGGGTTTTGACTCGGTCGCTAAAAGACGGTTTTACCTCTGGTGTCGGAATCGACCCAAATTAGTCTTATTTGACTCGAAACGACCCACTGGGCCTGATTTTGAGGTTGGTTTTGTGAGATATGTACTCCGTAAAAATCCCAAGCCAAATGCCAATGATTTTGAGCCCGTTTCTGAGTATTTAAAGCACGTTTGCGTCCGATCATCATCGGGTGTTTGTCGGAAACTGCTATAGACACCTGGCAGTCAAAATGTGGGTGTCTACAGAGCCCCCACTCTGATTGAGGCTTGGACAGAGCGAAAGTCAGAGTAGCCACCAGGTCAATCAAAGATTAAAACCTTGCAGCTTCCGGTCGGGTCCTTTAAGGTCCATTAGACCTGCGTAAAGGGCCCGCCGGCCGGAGACTAGAAATATACCTGAGTTGACGATGATAACTCCATGGGAAATCGGGCTTGTCATGTAAGCCTTGGGTGTGCCCATATACGGGCTCATCCCGTTAAATGCCGCTGGGGAGTTGATTGCACGGTTTTGCTTGAGTCGTCCTGTACAATGATTTATGCAAAGCTTGCATGTAACACATTTTTCAGGAGAAATGACTCGCGCTGGGGAATAAAATTTTGAAGAAGATTTTTTTTGAATAAAATTTTGGAATTTTGAATTTGGGAGAATTTTGAAAAATTAAGGCATTTTGACTATGAGAAGGAATAGGAATGCTCGGGATAACTTAGCTAGATCCTAGGATGAAGGCCTGTATGCTAAATCCCCTGGGATTAGAAATCCCAAAGTGAGGAGGAGAATCCGATTTCATGCTATAAATACCTTCTCCACGCTCACAATTTATTCATAATTCCCACAATTCTCTTTTCCCTTTAAATAAAAACAAGCCCTGAGAAACTTATTTCTTTTTTTAGCAATTCATTATGGGTATCGATCGATTAGTCGGAATGTTGCAAGATTGGTCCCGACTTTTCACAGATGCTGACAAAGTTATTTTGAACCAGAATGGTGTCACCCAGCTATCCACAATCCGCCAGATGCAAGTGGATCGTCACTTTTTGGATGCTTGCCTATCTTACTGGGATGATACTTATCATGTTTTTAGGTTTCCTCGAGGCGAAATCTGTCCCATTCCTGAGGAAATAGCTGTTGTAGGGGGGTGGAATCCCATTCTTCGTCCTGTCGTCCCGTTCTCAATCCGTGACATAAGGAGAAAATTACGAGAATTCTTAGGGCTTTCTCATATGGAGGTATCCCGTATGACAGAAGGAGATACAGTTTCCTTGATCGACCTGGCTGAGAAATTCATGAACCTAGATGACGTTCGGGTCAGGCCGGTATATAGCCGCAGGGCCTATACTTTTTGCATGCTCCATGTCTACGCTTTTGAAGGTCATATGGATTTATTATCTTGTATGGGCCAAGTCAGACTTCTCACTGTAGCGGATCTAATGGAGACAGAGCACAGCCCAGCTTGGCTGATTACAGGGGAGATTATCCAGGGCTTAGATAATCGTAAAAGGGATCCGTCGATCAGGCTGATCGGTAGCACCCGTCTTCTACAGGTAGGCTGATTTTTTTCGATTTTCGCAATTTTTGATTTTTTTTTTCAATTTCCGATTTTTCCGGTCCTCGATTTTTTCGCGGTTTTTCTCGATTTTCACGTTTTTCTCGGTTTTTGCGACTTTTTTTTTTTACGATTTTGACTTTTCAGCTATGGCTTTTTGAGAGGCTATCGATCTTGGATCCTCCTCTAGATGTAAGCCGATATCTCCCGAATCAAGTGATGATAAGAAGACGGACTGTTGACTTTTCTCGTCTTACTACCCAAAAATTCTGGGACGAGCTGCTATCTTTCCATGGAGGCCCGTTGATCCGTTGAACCGTACCTTGGTGGCCCATTTACGTCTGAACCGGGTTAGAATTGCGAGATAGGGCCCGTTATCAACTGATCCTATCTTTTAGGCGATTCATCTTTATCCCGATCGCATACTTAGGCAATATGGTCGGGCCCAAAGAATCCCGGAAATCGAGGCGGTTGTGAGTGAATCTACTCAGCTAACGGACGTGATGTGTGATATTTGGGCGCAAAGATGGTATACCCGGCACACTTGGCCCGTTTCCAAGGCTTCTCCCTCGATCTGGGTATCAGATTCTTATACGAAGTGGACCCAGGCAGATTCTGCTAAAGCCCGTGCTGCTTTAAAGACTGACGAAGCCTTTGACTTGCTGCGCCGAGAACAGGCTAAGGATAATCGAGGTTTCTTTGATGATGGCGACACCCCGGCTACCATGGTCCGACTGATGTCAGGCCAGAAAGGGAAGACTAAGACTTCGACTAAAGGGTCCAGCACTAAAGGTACATGGGGGAAGATGAGCCCCCAGACGGACTTAGAAAGGAGACTTGGTCCAAGACTAGCAGCTAAGGACCGACTTGGTCCTTGGGATAGACTACCCGAGCACGTACGGGCTCGGATCGGCCCGGTGCAGGCGACAGAGAAACCGAAGTCGAAGAAGCGGGTTCGAGCAAAGGAAGTTCCACTTGTGATTAGGGAACGTTCGCCCCCACCTCGTCGGCCTCGGGATCCGCGCGACCCGAAGGATAAGGGGAAGGGAAAAATGTACGAGTAGTCTCCTAAGTTTTATTATTTAAGTACTACTACTATTTTTGTGTGATTTTTGTGTGATTTATTTTTACGTGAGGCATTTTTTTTGAAATAATAAAAGACATATTAGTGAAAACCATTCCAGTCTTTTCGTTATTGCAGTGGTTGTACCCTTTTGAGGGGTTGCCTACGTATCCACGATTAGTGGAATCAAACCGACCGTAGTTCAGACGTAAATTTTTTGCAATTTTCGAAATACATCAAGACTATTAGTTCGAGATGTGCAACAGTAGGATAAGTAATCCTAACTTACTGACTTGCTCAATTTTTGAAAATTTGTAAAAAAGACAAACTTTTAGCAAATGACATTGAGATAAGGTTAGGGGTAGTAGCGCTTCAACTGGTCCAAGTTGGTTGGGTTGACGAATTCGTTCCCATCCAAGTCTATCAGCATTACGGCTCCTCCTGATAAAACCTTCTTTACTAGATACGGGCCGGCCCAATTGGGTTTGAATTTTCCTCTTGGGTCGACTGGTAGCAAAGCCCTGACAGATTTTAGGACTAAATCGCCTTCTTTGATATTCCTGGGCCTAACCCTTTTGTTGAAAGCCCGTTTTATCCTTTTTTGATATATCTGGATATTGTTAAGGGCTCGGGATCGTCGTTCGTCCAAGAGAATCAACGAGTCGTATCGGGCTTGGACCCATTCTGCTTCAGGCACTTGACTTTCGAGTAGAATCCTTAAGGATGGTACCTCAAGCTCGACCGGCTGGACCGCCTCCATCCCATACGTCAGATAGTATGGAGTTGCTCCGGTTGCGGTGCGGATTGATGTCCGGTATCCCCATAAGGCGAAAGGGATTTTGTCGGGCCAATCCCGGTAATTATCAGCCATCTTCTTAAGTATGGTGACAATTGTTTTATTTGCTGCCTCTACCGCTCCATTTGTTTGGGGACGGTAAGGCGATGATGTATGCCTTTGAATCTTATATTTTGCTAGCAAAGTAGCGGTTTCGGCTTGAAAATGGGTCCCGTGATCACTAATAAATTCATGCGGGATCCCGTATCGGCATATAATTTTATTTTGGATAAATTTTGCTACGTGCTGGGCGTTCAAGACACAATATGACTCGGCTTCAACCCATTTAGTAAAATAGTCAATAGCCACTAGAATGAAACAGTGACCTCCCGTCCCGGAAGGATTCACCTTCCCGATTATATCAATTCCCCATGTTGAAAATGGCCATGGAGAAGTCATAGTATATAATAGGGATGACGGCATATGCTGGACGTTACCGAAAATCTGACAGTTGTGACAGTGCTTGACATATAACTGACAGTCGGTTTCCATGCTATTCCAATAGTACCCGAGTCTTGCGATTTTTCGAGCTAGCATATGGGCGTTCATATGCGGACCGTTTTCGCCATCGTGTACCTCTGCCATGACCTTTTCGGCCTGCGCTTTGTCGATGCATAAGAGTAAAGCCCCCTGTGCCGTCTTTTTGTACAACTGTCCATCGTCCGTGCGAATGAACTGAGTGGCCCATCTTCGTAGGGCTTTCTTGGCCCGGTTTTCCGATCCCGGGGAATATTCTCCTGACGTCAAGTAGGTTAGAATAGCCTGGTACCAAGGTTCTGGATCACTTATTTCGAAGTCTTGGATAGCGTTGATATATGCCGGCTCGGACTGTCTTTCGACGCAAATCGGCATGCTAGTCAGATGTTCCGGGATATTCAGTAAAGATGCTAACTTGGATAGCGCATCTGCAAACTGGTTTTCTTCCCGAGGTAGATAAATGTACTCCACCTTTTGAAACTGTTTTTCGAGAACCCTTACTCGTGCTTGGTAAGCTACGAGGTTTGCGTTCCGAGTTTTCCATTTCTGGAGTGCTTGATTGATGACTAATGATGAGTCACCGTGGACCCGGAGGTTCGTTACTCCTAAATCAGCGGCGGCTTGCAACCCGTGAATGCATGCTTCGTACTCGGCTGCGTTATTAGTCACGTCGAAATCTAATTTGATGGATAACGGGGTGTGCTCCCCTTGTGGTGAGATTAGTAAAATCCCGACACCAAATCCTCGAAAGTTGGATGCCCCGTCAAAATATAGATCCCATGTCTCCGTGTCAATATGGAATATATCTTCGTCAGGGAAGACCCAAGTATCGGTATATCCCTCTTCAGATACCGCACTATCGGCGAGGAACTCGGCTACTACTCGGCCTTCGATGGCTTTTAACGGTACGAACTTGAGGTCGAACTCAGCTAGCATTAAAGTCCATCTAGATATCCTACCGTTGAGGATGGGCTTTTCGAACAGATACTTGATTGGATCCATTCTTGATAATACGTGCACCTCGTGGCTAAGCATATAGTGTCGGAGCTTTTTAGTGGCCTAACCTAGAGCTAGACACGTCTTTTCGAGCATCGTGTATTTACATTCGTATTCTAGGAACTTTTTACTGATGTAGTAAATGGCTCGTTCTTCTGAGTCGACCGTCTGGGCTAGCATAGCCCCCATGGCTATCTCGGTCGTTGTCAAGTATAACGACAAAGGTAGACCGTGCTGAGGAGGCATTAATACCGGCAGAGATGACAGAATTTCTTTGATCTTATCGAAAGCTGCTTGACATTTGTCGTCCCATAGTACCCGTTCTCCTATCTTCAGCTTCTTGAAAATGGGCTCACATACCATGGTTAGCTTTGAAATAAACCGGCTGATATATTGGACTTTTCCGAGAAACCCCCTAATCTCCTTTTCGGTTTTAGGCGGCCGTATCTCGGTAATGGCCTTGATTTTGGCTGGGTCAACCTCGATGCCGCGCTGACTGACGATATCGCCCAATAACTTGCCCGATGTTACTCTGAAACTGCATTTTTGAGGGTTTAACCTCATGTTGTACTTGCGTAACCGGGTGAAGAATTTCCTAAGGGTCGGAATATGTCCGTTTCGTTCTTTGGACTTAACGATCATATCGTCTACGTAGACCTCTACTTCCTTATGCATCATGTCATGTAGTAAGGTAGTGGCGGTCCGTTGGTAAGTGGCACCGGCGTTGATGAGCTCAAATGGCATAACGGTATAGCAGTAAGTCCCCCAAGGCGTAGTGAAGGTGGTCTTACTCATGTCTTCTTCCGCCATTTTGATCTGATTGTATCCGGCATACCCATCCATGAATGATAGAAGGGCATGATCGGCCGTATTGTCCACTAGTATGTCGATGTGTGGTAACGGGAAATCATCTTTCGGGCTGGCCTTATTAAGGTCCCGGAAATCTACACAAACTCGTACCTTTCCGTCTTTCTTGGGTACTGGTACGATATTTGCGACCCAGTCTGGATATTCAGACACTTGAATAAAGCCCGCTTTGAATTGCTTGTCGACTTCTTCTTTGACTTTGAGAGACCATTCGGGCCTCATTCTTCGGAGTTTTTGCTTTACCGGCTTACACCCGTCTTTGATGGGTATACGGTGTTCGGCTATCTCCCGGTCTATTCTCGGCATGTCCTTGTAGGACCATGCGAAGACATCTTTGATTCGTGGAGGAGTTCCGTGAATTGTTGCTTCTCCTCAGGGTCTAGGGATAAACCTAACTTAAGCATCTGAGGCTCTAAAGGGGTTCCTACATTGATGAAGTCAGTTTCTTCAATGACCGGATCTCGGGATTCCCTTTGTTTGAGTTACTCGACTAGATGCGGAGGTAGTGGTACCTGTTCGTCGGGTTTCTCAATGTCATTGCAAATAAAATTTTTGAAAATGTTTTGAAAATAAGACAAGTCGTAAGCAGAACGGTATCGCTATTATTGATAGAGAATTTTGAAAATAGCTCAAAGAGAGCTGCCATCTGATCGTTGGTCAGAGGCGGTATGGGGAGGGCTCTCGGGACAGACTCCGAGACTCCCTAAGGTGCGGCTAAAGGAAAAGGGGTTACAGACTCGACCCTAGTACTGGACCTTCTAGACCTAGACTCAAACTCCGACTCTGACTCTGACTCGGACTCGGACTCGTCGCCTTGCATGTCTCCTTCGCCGGTACTGAGCTTGTAGACTCGACCCTCACTGTCGGTCCACTTGATCGTCTTTCTCCAAGCCCTCTTTCCGGTGCTAGTGCCAATTTTAGAGATCAGCTTGGTCGGATCGAACTTGCAGCTGTGGAGGATCAGGTTGACTAATTCCTCCTTAGGAGTCGGGACGATCTTACTTTCCCCGAACAGGAGCCCCAGTATGGGCTCGGTATGGTTCGAATCCTCCTTTGATTCGGCCTGGATGAGAGCATAGACATCATCTGGGATGAGGTTGCATTCCCGAGCCAATTTGGCCTCGGAATATGAGACGGTGGGTCGATAGAGGCCCATTTGAATAGCTCCGAACACAGGAGTGACAAACTTGATTGTATTTGTCCAGTCCATATCTCCCTGGGCCATGGTGTAGCCCAACCCGAATCGAGACTCTCTGTCATTCAGGACCTCGATGATCTTGCCAGCTGGGAGATTGGGCCTTGAGGTAGCCCCCGGTAGATAACCCAAGTTCTGTAGCATCATGTCGATGCTGGTAGTGAAATAGAGCCTAAAGAGATACTCTTCATCGATCATTCCCACAAAATTGAAACCTTGTGGGTCGGTCGAGCCAGCCGTGTTGCAGCTTGACACGGCTATTGGAGTAGCTTCGAGGGTGATGACCCCGTCTTGTAAAGGTAACTTGACCTTCCTGTGGAGAGTGGAGGACACGGCTTTGACCGCGTGGATCCAGGGTCTTCCAAGTAGCAGATTGAACGATGAGGTAACATCGATCATTTGGAATTCGAGTTCTTTTTCAATTGGGCCTGTTATGATGGTTAGTTTGACGGCCCCAGCAACTGATTTTGGGCTTCCATCGAAAGCCTGGATAGTTTGTGCAGTAGGAAGGTAGTCAGTCTCGGTAATGCCGAGAGCCTTTGCAGTCCTCTAGGGAAGGACATTCACAGCCGACCCGTCATCAATTAGGGTCATGGGTAGATACTTGCCTCGGCAAATCACCGTGATATATAGGGCCCGGTTGTGGGTGGCCCCAAATGGTGGTAGATCGGACTCGGAGAAGGTGATAAGTGGGCCTTCTCCTTTGGATTTGCTTTTGAGATGAGGTAAAATGGTGGCTACCATCTCAGCGGGGGTAACTAGCGAGTCTACCTTGATCTCATCGAGAGCCTTAGTAAGTGATGCCCGATGCTCTTGAGAACTGACCAGAAGTTGTAATATGGTAAGATCGGTTCGGACCCTCTTCAGTTGCTTGACTAGGGCTGTGTCGGTGTTTGGTTCTTCAAGTGTAGAGTCCGTCTTGGCGGGTTCAGTGACGGATCGTGGGGCCGAAGGTCCGGCCGTGATGACATGGGTGCCGGCCAGGGCCTTGGTTTTGGCCTTCCGGATCTCTTCGACAGTGATGGGGACGGCCTCCCCCTTAGCCAAGTAAACATCGTCTTCATCGTCATTCCATATCCCGTTGATTTGGGGGATGAAAGGGGAAATGAGATGAGTGCAATCGACTATTTCTCCAGTAAAAATGGCGTGAGTAGCAAGAGGGTTTTTTTTGTTACTGGGCTTATCGCTGGGTAACGGTATCTTCCCACTCTCGATCAGATCTTGAATGAGATGCTTTAACTTCCAGCATTTTTTGGTGTCGTGCCCGTTGCATCGGTGATAGTGGCAATAGGCCTGAGAGTTGTAGCTTTTGGACCGTTTCTCGACAGGAACCTCCGGCATTGGGCCTATTGGCTGGATCAGGCCCTTAGAGGATAGCCTTTGTAAGGCGTCGGCATAAGTAGTCCCTATGTCAGTGAATACTCGGGCTGAAGTATTCTTTTTGGTTGAGGTGTCTAGCAAATTAACCTCATCGAAGATGCTTCGGGCCGCAGTTGTGGTTGCGGGCTTGCCAGAAGACGAACTGGCTCCTTGATAACCCTTTGTAGAAGCCTTAGTAAGGCTCTCTAACCTTAAATCGTCTTCGATTCTTGTACCCATCTCGGTTAAGGTGGCGAAATTGGGTATGATGGCGTACCGGAGATGGATCTGGTAAGATGGGAGGAGGTTTTTCACAAAGTCCTCCACTAACACCTTTTCGCTGGGCTTGTCGACCAGCTTGACACTTTCGGCCCTCCATCTTTGGAGGTATTTGAGGAAACCCTCCTTAGGCTCTTGGGCCATGACCTCCAGAGTACGCATGGTCGTCTGGATCTCAGTATTGTCCGCATAGTTTCGGGCGAACTCCGTTGCAACATCGTCCCAAGTTTTGTATTTCTTGGAATCAAGCCTGTAGTACTAGGCTCTCGGGTGCTTGTCCAAGGATGAAGCAAAGAGATGCTTGAACATGTTCGATTTGACCCCCTTAACTGCCATGAACTCCTTAAAAGCCCGGATATGGAGTACCGGGTCTTCAGTCCCATCGAACATGGGTAAGCCCGTCAAGTTGAGATTAGCGGGCAATTCATCAGTTAGGGGCGAATAAGCCCGAGCATTTTCCGTGTGGATGGTGTTGCTAGTGGTCGTGTGGACCTGTTCTTGCAACTTGTGGACCGCGCTGGCCAGTTCAGCTAACGGCCCCTTATCTTCAACTCCACCGCTAGGAGTTCCTTGTTCGACTGCGCTTACCCGGGTGAGGATGGCGATCTGATCCTCCCTCATTTTCGTCAGTTGGTCTTGGAGCTTAGCCAACGAAAGGGTCAACTCGTCAATAGCTTGTTGCGTCATCGTTCGGGTGAATGGTGGCCTGTCTGTAAGAACACCGTGTAATCAGCAACTAGCCCAAATCCTAGAACTAAAGTACATCCCGAGCAAGGGAAGAAAGGAAGTTAGGAAGGAAACGACTCGGAGAAGACATAATCTAGACGGATGACTTGTGAAAGGTGGGCCTCCTTCAGGATCCAGCTGTGTGGGCTGGGCCTTGTTCGGAAGGAGGTTCACGTGAGACATTCCCCAGACTTTTAGACTCGATTGTGTAGACGGGCCAACCCTTGTAGGAGTATGTCCTACATGGGTGGGCCTTGCCTTAGTCTAATAAGGCGGACTGGGATAGGGAGGAAATCCGTGATATAAGATCGACGGAGTTTCGACGCTAGAAGACCTTGACGACTTACGACACGACCCGACACTGCTAAATACGGGAAGTCCTAAGAAGAGGAAGGTTTCGAAATATGATTTTTTGAAAAGCCCGAGAGAATCGGGGAGAACCGGCCCTTTATTTCGTGAAAGAAAACGGAAAGGGTGGACCGGGTGACGGTTTTGAAAGTTCGAAAATATTTTCGAGTTTTTGAAATGGGCATAATACCGGCTAAAAATAGGCTATTTTGAGTAAAATCGTTGATCCTAAATTCGGTATATGTTCCGGGTTTTGAAAATTGGATATTTTGAAAAGGATGCAGTTTTGAAAAAGACGGTTTTTGAAAAGCGACTTGTAAATCAGGTAGCATGTAGTCATGGAAACAGTATAACGACACCATGTATGCTCTAATTCTAAGTCTCGGTCAGTCTGTAAGGGTCTATACCAGTGTACACAGCCTATCGAGAATCGGGGCGGACTTCCTAAGTCGAGTTGAGCTTAGAACATGCCGTAAAATCCATACGAATCGGCTAATGGACACCTTCGACATATCCAATTTGGACTACATCAATAGTATAGTGGGACGTCGGTCACCAGTACCGACCCTAGAAAATATGGGGTTATGCATGAACCGTAAAACTAAAACGCGTATTGTACTAATCAAACGATTTCTATTCGAGTCTCACCCTGAGGATGCCGATGGTCAGTAACACATCAGTTAATCCCCAGCGGAGTCGCCAAATTGTGGACATGACATAGGTCCACCCCGACGCGGCCACGCGCGGGTTTGGGGAGGCGAATGAATCTCCATATGAGATGATCAAATTGAAATTTAAATCGAAGTTGTAGTCGCCACCGAATTTTATGGTTATTCGGAACCGTTCGAGCCCACTCTATGTCGTAGTGGTCCGTATACAAAATACGGCCCATTTCCGATGTCAGAGTTTATTGGGCTCGTCCCTTTGCATTTCGATACCTATGCCAACTTGATCGGTTTATCGTGTATTGAATGACTCTCGTTGCCAATGGATTCGGTCATTCGGAAACCACGGTTCTGAGTAAGGGGTGAGGGTACGTGTTGGGAAGTTCACTAAGAACACCCAACCCCGCCCGCACATTAGCGGCCTCTACTAGGATATCGAATGATTTTTTAATACGCGCGTTAGTAATACGATGAATGATATGCAAACATTGTTTTCCTAAACATGCGAGGAATTGAATGGGTTGCTAAGTCGGTTTAATGCATGAAAAATTTAACGTCAAAGTTGAATTTAACATGTGAGATTCATTTTAGTATAATAAAACAAAAGATAAAAAAGAAAGAATTTGCTACAAAAGATGAACAAACAAGTTAGTATCGGTTTGTAAAAAAAATAATATAGCAAATATAATAAATATACGAGATCGAGAAAATATTAGCCGAAATCTGAGAAATATTATTAAAAGACGCGGTTTTGTATAAAAAAACGAAGTTCGAAAAATAATAAAAAGCGAGAAACGAGCCGCGTTTCTAAGCCGGCCGCGCGGCTCGCCTGGGATGCCGGCGAGTCGCGTGACGGGCTGTTTTCAGAATCGGTTTTTGAAAACTCGGTGCTTTTATTAAACCGCGTACGAATATTGCATAATTCGTACTCGACTTAATATTTTCGATATTCGTTATATTCGATAGCCGATTATGAAATCGATATCAAATACTCGGAATAGTTTTAGAAATTTTTAAGAAATTGTTTCGTAGAATAAAATAAAAAGAATGAACGAAAAAGGCTAAAAAAGGGCGCGGGTTTCAGACTCGTACGCGAGTCGCCTATGAGGGGCGCGACTCGCGTGCGGGCCTGTCCCAATTTCGCTCGTTGTTCGAAAATCGTTAATTTTGATAAATCGCGTACAAATACGAATTTATACTCGATTTATGTTTTCGATATTCGTCATACCCGATATTCGATTATGAAATCGATATCGAGTATTCGGAATGAATTAAAAAAAGTTTTGCAAAATTGTTTAAAAAAAAAGAATTTGAACGAAAAAAGATGTTAATTCTCTCCGCGTTTGAAATCGTCGTAAAAAAGATGTAACGATTTTTTTAGCATCGACGAGATTTAATATAATTCTTTTTAATACGATATTTAACTATAGAGTTGATATCATATTTTTAAGAATGTTCGATATATGAAAATAGTTTTTAGTAATATTGATATTAGAAAAAAAAAAGCGATGAACGACCCGTAAAAAAAAGAACGACACACGACCCATAATAAAACGGACGACGAGAAGGAGAAGAGAAGAAGAAAGAGAAATCGAGTTTGGTACACCCTCAACCTACATGTTTTAGTTTACTCGAATCGGAGCTCGTCGGGATGTGGCTTGGGCACAAGAGCGTCGAGTGTATGTCGGTGAGTTGTGGTGGCTCGGTTTGGTGGGACGTGTGAAGGGTGTCGGGTTTCGGGGGGCCGGTTTCCTTCGGGTTTGTAATATCGGTTTCTCGATGCTAAGTGTATATTTTTGATGTGTTAAAGTGTGTGTCAATATTTTTTTTTTAATCTTTAATTTTGAGTTGTGCAAGGGGCTATTTATAGGGAAGTTTCCGACCTTGGCTAGGAGAGATGCTTTGGATTAGAACTACCGCTTAGGATAGGAAATACAGGAAGTCGAAAGGGGTGAGGATTCCGCTTGCTTGCCGAGGAAGCAAGGGAAACCGGCTGGTTGGTAGGCTACTCGGCCGAGTATCCTAGCTCGGTCGAGTGTTTGATTCGGTTTTCGGATAGAGTTCCTACTTGAGATCGAATTCTATCCTCAAGTGGATTTGTTTAATATTTTGTGAAGCTGATTTTTGTAGTATTGGAGTCCGAACCAGCCGTGTGAGGTGTCACGGCTGACTCACGTGTCTCGGGAAAATCTTTGACCGGGTTTTGACTCGATCGCTAAAAGACGGTTTTACTCTTGGTGTCGGAATCGACCCAAATTAGTCTTATTTGACTCGAAACGACCCACTGGGCCTGATTTTGAGGTTGGTTTTGTGAGATATGTACTCCGTAAAAAGCCCAATCCAAATGCCAATGATTTTCAGCCCGTTTCTGACTATTTAAAGCACGTTGCGTCCGATCATCATCGGGTGTTTGTCGGAAACTGCTATAGACACCTGGCAGTCAAAATGTGGGTGTCTACACATTGGTTAGTCTTTTACGGTGGAAAATATTTCTCTAAGAAGGCATTAGATAATTGAGCCCATGTTGTGAATGTATTAGCGAGATGGTCTTGAAGCCATCTACGAGCTCCATCTCTCAATGTCTTTGGAAATAATAATCGGTGCAATTGGCATGAAGTTAATCCATTGAGACGGACTCCTGATGGGAAGGGATTCGTCACGTCCCAACCATCAATAATATAACCGGCTAACCTAACTAGGGTAGATAGGGTAAGTCGGGTCGAATCCACGGGGACGGTAAGAGGCGTCTAGACTAGGTCGGCCCAAATACTAGACTAAGTCAACGAGCTAAGCTAAACTAGAGAATGATAAGAGGGGGGAAAGCTAGACTATGACTATGACTAAGGAGAAACAAACAAGGGAGAACGGGCTAGGATTAGGTCGGGGTCAAATGGGTGACCGAATGGTTAAGGGAGAACTAGAGCGAAGGAGGTAGTAGGGTGATCTAGGTTGGTCCGGGCTCTCGCAACTTAGACCCACCTAGAGGTTCCACCTAGAACCCATCTCGGCGACACACATGACAATCGGGGTTCTAGCGCGCTATGGTGGCCTAGGTCGCATCCGGGCTCTCGCTACTTAGACCGGCCTAGGGGTCGTCCTCACCGGGCTCTCGCAACTTAGTGAGGGGACCGAACCCACAACAAACTAACACCCACGAAAGAAAGGCAAGAAAACAAGCATTCGTACATACTTAGTCATTCAAGCAATTCAACAAACATGTGATGTGCATCAAACAAGAGGAAACCCAAATCTTCCACCAACATCTCCAACCATCCCCTAATCACCCAATTAACACCCTAATCACCTTACTAACCCTAGAAAGAACACTACTCTAACATATTCATACTAATACTAACTAGAACAAGAAGATCTAACATAAGAAACCAAACAAACATAAACAAACTAGTAATAACAATGAACTAAGAACAATAAAATCAACTAAAGATTCAAACTTGAATAACAAAAATAAGATTAAGAGAAAGAGGGAGAGGATTGTACCAAACTAGTGAAGGAGAAAGAACAAAACTTGCATTAATGAAGAAGAACCCAAAACAAACACCCAAGGTTGTCAATCTTGAATGGGTCTTGAAGAATTCCCTTAATACAAGTACTAAACTATGATTAACCACTAATTATCGACTAATATATACTAATCTAATCTAATCTAACCTAAAGTAGTCTAGGGTTTAATCTCTAATGAAGTGCAAACACAAAAGATAGTGTCTTAATACAAGAGGGGGGGTATATATAGGGTTACAAGTGGAAAGGAGAAGAAAGGAAACAATGCGGGTGAGCTGTAGCCCATCCCGACCGGGATGGATCATCCCGACCGGGACGGCCCTGTCATCCCGATCGGGACGGGTTGGTCCCGACCGGGATGGGCTCACAGTGGCCTCCTCAATAGCGCACCCCATCCCGAACGGGATGAGGCCATCCCGAACGGGATGGGTCTTGTAGGCCTCACTTAAGAGCTCTTTGGTCCCTCCTTGCCTCTCATGGGTTCCTCGCCGATTCTCGGGACTCGGGATCGGGTCTCGGAGGCTCGGGATTGGGTCCCAAGGTCTCGGGGTCGATTCCAAGGCATCGAGTCATCGTTCCTTTACTCCGTTGGCTCCAAAATGTGTATGTATAGAGTCGGAATCGCTCCAACTCTTCCAAATCGGCCTCGAGAACCTGAAACGAACTAAAGGAAGCAAAAGAAGCCCATAAATCGCTCCCAAGGAGCGATTCCACAAGGAAAACGGGACCAAAACACAACAAAATAAGCACTACAAACTACACTTATCAACTCCCCCACACTTAACCCTTACTCGCCCTCGAGTAAGCACAAACTACTACTAAACTATCCGAGTGGGTATTAGCGCACCCTACGCCCCTTCAACTCACGCGAGTGCACTTAGAGGAAAAGTGCACTCCGCAAGGCAAGTTGGGTCTTGCGACAAAACCGCGGATGCAACCGGACACAAAACACATAAACAAACAAACATACAAACAAACACATAATCAGTTGCACCCAAAACAAAAGAAATACCGCTTCCCTCAAACAAGCAGTGAAAGAAGCACCGGTTTAGGACTCGAGGTAAGTGACAACGTTCCCAAGCTAGCAATACAAACTAAGGTGGACTAAACCCTAATAGTATGACGATAAAGCAATAAAAACGTTGGTAACTTACCTAGGTCCTCCTAACTTTCTAAAAACGTACTACGGGACGATCGGCGGAGTGGAAAAGTGAAGAACCACGGTGTTAGTCGACACTGTAGGTAAGTGAGACCCCGCCCCCTTCAGCGTGAGCCAAGAGGGTCATCCCAAGTCTAAAACCGCCTAACTAGTCCAAGTAAAAAAAGGTGGAAAACATGCAAAATGAGAGAAGACCGACTAATGCCGCTATCATCCTTCCTCGGGACTCGGTCCTTTGGTAGGCTCTTCACGGCAAAAGTCGGAAAAAGGCTTATTTTTGTGGGGATTTCTTTTTGTGAGTGTAGACACCCGCATTTTGACCGCCAGGTGTCTATGGTAGTTTCCAAAAATCACCCGATGATGATCGGACGCTAACGTGTTTCTATGCGCTCGGATACAGGCTCAAATCTATTAATCGTTGGCTAATGCCCTTACGGAGTACAAATTCCACAAAACCAACCTCAATTCCAGGCCCAGTGGATCATTCCGAGTCAAACAAGACTAATTTGGGCCAAAACCGACACCGGAATTAAAACCGGCTTTTCACGATTGGGTCGACCCCGGTCAAAGTCGTTTCCGAGACACACAAAAACAACCCATCAATCATCAAAAGTCCAAGTCAAACACAAAACCCATCAAGGTCAAGGTCCAAACAAGACCCGCGCGACCCATCTAGGCCACTCGATCGAGTGACCCATCCACTCGATCGAGTGGGCCTGCTTTGAGCCCGGCGGCTGACATAACGGGCCACTCGACCGAGTTGGCTACCTACTCGGTCGAGTGCCCTAACCCGGGTGCCCTAATTTTTTCTATATAAGCACCTTCCCATACACATCTACACATCATCTAAAAAAAACCCTAATCTCTTACACCTCTTTACAACCTTAGCAATCTACAACCCTAATCTTACACAAACCCTAGACAAACCCTAGGCAAAACCCTAGCAAATCGACATCAAAAAACCCTAAACCTAGCTTTAGGAATCCAACCCGAGCCACCACAACTTAGCCTCCATACACCTCGAAGACTCCCGTGCCATAACCACGATAACGAGCCTTAGTCCGAGACTGAAACATGTAGGTTGAGGGTGACAAACCTCCATCTTCTCTCCTTTCTCCTTTCTTTCGTTTTTTTACGTATTATTATTATTATTATTATTATTATTATTATTATTATTATTATTATTATTATTACGTATTATTATTATTATTATTATTATTATTATTATTATTATTATTATTATTATTATTATTGCATCTTAGTTATCGCGCATTCATCTTTTTCAAGCAATTATTAATAAGGGTCGAAACCCGTTGACACGGATCCGACATCACAATCTCTAGGGATTTATCGATGTCGGAGAAGTCGAGGGAATCAAGTCTTTTTATTTATTTAATCAAAGAGTCAATCTTTCCAAATCGCATTAAATCAATTTAAGGCAATTTTCGTTGATGCTAAAATAATTGTCAAAACAATTCGTTAGAATTATGACATTATTAATGCGGAGGAAATTTAATCACAACAAAATGATTTTCGTTATAAACACGATTTTGGCTAGCAAATCGGTCTCGAACAGGTGCCACTCGACCGAGTGCTTCAGTCACTCGATCGAGTGACACCCTAAAATCGAGACAGAATGCTAAATATGACCACCACTCGATCGAGTCTCACAGTGACTCGGTCGAGTGGCCACGTACTCGACCGAGTCGGCCAATGACTCGGCCGAGTATGGTCTGTAACGCAAACAGAATCAGTTTTTATAGGTCTACTCGATCGAGTCCATCGACCACTCGATCGAGTAGCCTCATAATGACTAAAACGCGAGTCGTACATTATTCTATTTTTCAAACTCGATAGTATTTTACGACTTAGGTCAACACGTGCCTAATTAATCACGTGTATACTATCTTTTCAAATCATGCATCTTCATATCTGCATCTTTTCAATTCAATTTTTGCAAACCGTTATTATTCGTTATATCGCTATATCGTTACTAACGCGTTTTCTGTTTCTTTTGTCAATTTAATTATTATTCGTTTATTGTACTAAATGAACCCGCATGCTAAAATACAACTTGGACGTTAATTTTAGTTGCATTAAATTGACTTAGAAACCCTTTCAATTACATTCGCATGTTTAGGGAAAATAAATCTTTGCATATCATTTTTCCCGTTTTACTAGCACGCGTATTAGAAAGTCATTCGAGTTCTTAGTAGAGGCCGCTAAAGTGCGGGCGGGGTTGGGTGTCCTTTGTAGCCTTCCCAACACGTACCCTCACCCCTTACTCAAAACCTCGGTTTCCGGATGCCCGAAACCGTTGGCGCACGAGAGTCATTCAATATACGATTAACCGCTCAAGTCGGCATCTATATCGATATGCAAAGGGACGAGCCCAATAAACTCTGACATCGGAAATGGGCCGTATTTTGTATACGGCCCACTACGACATAGAGTGGGCTCGAACGGTTCCGAATAACCACAAAATTCGGTGGCGACTCCACATAGACCAAAATTTCAATTCGATCCATTCTCATATGGAGATTCATTCGCCTACCCAAACCCGCGCGTGGCCGCGTCGGGGTGGACCTATGTCATGTCCACAATTTGGCGACTCCGCTGGGGATTAACTGATGCGTGACTTACCATCGGCATCCTCAGGGTGAGACTCGAATAGAAATCGTTTGACAAGTACAATACGCGTTTTAGTTCTACGGTTCATGCATAACCCATATTTTCCCGGGCCGGTACTCGCAACCGACGTCCCACTATACCGTCGATGTACTCCAATATGGATATGTCGAAAGGTGTCCATAGTCGATTCGAGTGGGTTTCGCGGCATGTTCTAAGATCAACTCGACTTAGGAAGTCCGTCCCGATCAACGTCTAGACTATGTACACTGGTATAGACCCTTTATAGACCGATCGAGACTTAGTATAGAGCATACATGGCGTCGTTATAATGCTTGTGTGACTACGTGCTACTTGGTTTCCGAGTCGTTTTCAAAAACCATCTTTTTTCAAAGATTGCATCTTCTTCAAACTATTCAATTTCAAAACCCGGGACACATACCGAATTTAGGACTTATGATTTTACTCAAAATAGCCTATTTTCTAGACGGTATGCTGCCCGATTCAAAACTCGAAAATCATTTCGAACTTTCAAAACCCATGGCCCAATACCCTTTTCGTTTTTTTTTTTTTCGAAAATTGGGCCCTCAACCGAGTTTTCTCGGACCCCTTTCAAAAACAATCAATTTTCAAAACATTCCTCTTCTTAGGACTTCCCATATTTAGCAGTGTCGGGTCGTGTCTTAAGTCGTCAAGGTCCTTAGCGTCGAAACTCTGTCGATCTTACATCACGAGTTTCTTCCCTATCCCAGTCCGCCTTATTAGACTAAGGCAAGGCCCACCTACGTAGGACATACTCCTACAAAGGAAGGCCCGTTTACACAATCGAGTCAACCTTCCTTCGGACAGGACTAGGCCCACATAGCCGAATCCTAAGGAAGGCCCATCTTGCACAAGTCACCCATCCAGGTGTTTTTTCCGAGTCAACCTTTTACAAGGCATAGCCTTATAACAAAAGGTTCACGGTCCTTACGTCTAAGGGTCACTCGTCCGACACTTGAGTCTTAACAAAATTATCGATCCCACTCCGGGCTACCCCTTAGCAGGGCGATCGATCACGGTTGCTCTAAGGGTCATGTCTTACACGTGTCTCACATACTCCACTTTCGAGTCACTTAGATGTCACACCATCTGAGTCCTTAGTCTCACTTGGGGGCTATTCTCCGACGAAATGACTAATCACAGTCACTCCGAGAATCGTACCCTACACATTTGTTTTAGGAGGGTCTATCCCGAGTCAAACATGGTCGCCCCATTTTCGAACTCACCCTTCTGCAGTTCGAGTCTAATTTACGGTCGTTACTTCGTCTAGGTCAACATTCAAGTATCCCGGTCCGAGAGTCTTTGTCGACTCGTCACCTCGGGCCATGTCTAGTTTGACTCTTGTACTTGCGCAAAGCCGAGTTTAGGCGAGTCGTGGCACCCGTCGTTCTCTCCAATCAAAGACTTTACCAAAAAAAACAACCAACCGAACATCCGAGTCCGGATTTGATTCGAGTCTAAGTCTGAGTCCGAGTCTAGGATACCCTACATCCTCATTTCCAAATCAGAGTCAGAGTATTTTGCATTCTGTCCTCTTTTTTTTTCAAAATTCAACAAAATCAGCTTTCAATATTCTTTCTCATATACACTTTCCTTACGTGTTTCCGAGAACATGATGAACACCATCATACACTGTGAGCACATGCACGTGACTATTATAGGTACATCTATAATGACTGCAGAAAACCGAGTCCGTGTTTTCCTTTTACCTATTCCATGTCTGGTATAGAAAAGCCACATAACTACCCTTAGCAGGAGCATATCGAATCCTATGATAAATCTGGGTAGTCTTCTAGTTTGGGTCTAAGACGGGAGGCAAGCCCATTTCCCACAACAAACACCCATCCGATAAGATCAACCGATCCCTACCTTTGGTGTTAGTCTGACCAAAATCAAAAAAAACCCATGACCGGGGCTGAGAGGTCAACCAACATTCAAAAAAACCCATGACCGGGGCTAAGAGGTCAACCAAAATCCAAAAAACCCATGACCGGGGCTAAGAGGTCAACCAAAATCCAAAAACCCATGACCGGGGCTGAGAGGTCAACCAAAATCCAAAAACCCATGACCGGGGCTGAGAGGTCAATCAAAAGTAAAAAAAAAAAAAGAAAAAAAAGGGCCAGAGCAAAAAAAGGCCATCAAAAAAAACTGGACACAAAAAAAAAATCGAAAGTCCATGAAAAAAAAAAAAAAAAAAAAAAAAGCAAAAGGGCAAAACAAAAAAAGCAGGTCATCATCAAAAAATTCAGAATACCCATGACCGTGGTCAATGGTCCATTCAAGTGAAAGCCCCACGACCAGGGTACAGTCAAAATTATCAAAACCCATGACCGCTGCTAAGAGGTCAATCAAAAATCAAATACCCATGACCGTGGTCAACGGTCAACTCAAGTGAAAATCCTTTGACCGGGGTACGGTCAAATTCAAAATTATCCATGCCATCCAATAGGGGAGTGACAATCAAGCTGGTCAGATAACACCACACTCAGCCTTCCCACATTACAACCCTCAAGACCTCCTCGAGACCCAGGCCAGAGACAGCCCGGAATTTTGAGGATTCAAGCCCCATAGGATACCCCTAACCACTAGGGCCAGACATGGAAACCAGATCCCGCATTATCAAACCGGCTCTCGAAGCCTTAGCTCCACAGAACCGAGCTCCAGAATTCGAGTTATCAAGGCCATTTACTTCATTATCAAACCGGCTCTCGAAGCTTTAGCTCCACAGAACCGAGCTCCAGATTTCGAGTAGTCAAGGCCATTTACTTCCTAGCACCACATTCCCAAATATATCAAATCCCCGAGAGCAAAACTCGTTAAAATCCCCGAGAGCAAAACTCGTCAAAGACCCGAGAGCAAAACTCGTCAAAGACCCGAGAGCAAAACTCGTCAAATCCCCGAGAGCAAAACTCGTCAAATCCCCGAGAGCAAAACTCGTTAAAATCCCCGAGAGCAATCCCCGAGAGCAAAACTCGTTAAAATCCCGTCCCAATTCTTCCCATCCAAACCAGTTACCAACACCGAACACGGGAACTCAACTTGCAGTCGGCATAGAACATGCCCAAATAGTTCACACCACCTCTGGGGGCTACCCCGGAGAACGCTCACAGTCACAGGATTAATATCCTAACCATTCAAGCCCTTTGATCAAGACATCACTGGGAATGCACCTAGCCCACACCGTCATTATGGCTAGTTACACACAAAGTCCTATTAGACTAGGCACCATAATACATCTTTCGATCCACTGAACTACGGCTTGGTTTGATTTCACCACACGTGAATACGTAGGCAGCCTTTCAACAGAGGCACAACCACCCACATTGACACACATTCAAAAAGCGCCATTATTCCGGTCACGACACCATCATGTTCTCAACAGCTAGCTTTTTTGTCCTGGGGGCTTCTCCTAGGCAGAAGTTCTCCATCCACTCACAAAATCCAGATAAATCCAACAAAAAATCTAGCCTTCTTTCTGTAGTGTGTCCTAGTACTCGGCTCAGTCGAAGACAAGAATCTGTCAGGACTCGAGGCATCACCCACTTTGGAAAAGTATCCTAAAATAGGAAATCCGGAAGGGCACCAGGCTAAAACAGTCTCATTAAGGACTACTGTCAGTCCCCTATAGCATATCTATCCCATTTCGACGTGCGACCGTGTTGCCACTCGCCTAGGCTACAGGACAGCGCAACTTAAGAGTCTTGTTAGGCGGCCCACACCCCTACCGAGTCACGGTCCAACCCTTAGAGAGTCCAGTCCGTGTCAGTCAACTCGTCCTGTCCAGAGTCAGGTCTGTCGGTAGGTCCCTCTCTTCAAACTCCATTTTGAGATTTGCAAAATTTAGCCATTTGAAAAAAGATCCTTTTCGACAAGGTCAGATTTCAGTCTATTTAAACTGCGAATTTCTTTTCTACCCCTTTCCATTTTGAAAACCTAGCTCGCGATTGCTTTCAGGATTTCAAAAATTCAACTTTCAAAAATCGTTTTCCCCAGCACGAGTCATTTTACTACCTATGTGTTGCATTGCATTTTATGTAACTTATGCAGGTACGACTCAAACAAAAACATACAAACCATCAAATCTCCCCAGCAGCATCTTTTGGGACAGCACAGGATGGGCCCACACACAGGCACACTCAGGGCTTACGCGACAAGCCCAACGTCCCCACGGAACTCAGGTATGATTTCTGTGTTATGGCCGGCGAGCCCTTCACGCAAGTCTAACGGACTATAAACGACCCGACCGGAAGCCTACCAGGTCTTAACGGGCTTGGTAGCTACTCTGACTTTCGCCTTGTCCAAGCCTCAGTCAGAGTGGGGGCTCTGTAGACACCCACATTTTGACCGCCAGGTGTCTATGGTAGTTTCCAAAAATCACCCGATGATGATCGGACGCTAACGTGTTTCTATGCGCTCGGATACGGGCTCAAATCTATTAATCGTTGGCTAATGCCCTTACGGAGTACAAATTCCACAAAACCAACCTCAATTCCAGGCCCAGTGGATCATTCCGAGTCAAACAAGACTAATTTGGGCCAAAACCGACACCGGAATTAAAACCGGCTTTTCACGATTGGGTCGACCCCGGTCAAAGTCGTTTCCGAGACACACAAAAACAACCCATCAATCATCAAAAGTCCAAGTCAAACACAAAACCCATCAAGGTCAAGGTCCAAACAAGACCCGCGCGACCCATCTAGGCCACTCGATCGAGTGACCCATCCACTCGATCGAGTGGGCCTGCTTTGAGCCCGGCGGCTAACATAACGGGCCACTCGACCGAGTTGGCTACCTACTCGGTCGAGTGCCCTAACCCGGGTGCCCTAATTTTTTCTATATAAGCACCTTCCCATACACATCTACACATCATCTAAAAAAAACCCTAATCTCTTACACCTCTTTACAACCTTAGCAATCTACAACCCTAATCTTACACAAACCCTAGACAAACCCTAGGCAAAACCCTAGCAAATCGACATCAAAAAACCCTAAACCTAGCTTTAGGAATCCAACCCGAGCCACCACAACTTAGCCTCCATACACCTCGAAGACTCCCGTGCCATAACCACGATAACGAGCCTTAGTCCGAGACTGAAACATGTAGGTTGAGGGTGACAAACCTCCATCTTCTCTCCTTTCTCCTTTCTTTCGTTTTTTTACGTATTATTATTATTATTATTATTATTATTATTATTATTACGTATTATTATTATTATTATTATTATTATTATTATTATTATTATTATTATTATTATTATTATTATTATTATTATTATTGCATCTTAGTTATCGCGCATTCATCTTTTTCAAGCAATTATTAATAAGGGTCGAAACCCGTTGACACGGATCCGACATCACAATCTCTAGGGATTTATCGATGTCGGAGAAGTCGAGGGAATCAAGTCTTTTTATTTATTTAATCAAAGAGTCAATCTTTCCAAATCGCATTAAATCAATTTAAGGCAATTTTCGTTGATGCTAAAATAATTGTCAAAACAATTCGTTAGAATTATGACATTATTAATGCGGAGGAAATTTAATCACAACAAAATGATTTTCGTTATAAACACGATTTTGGCTAGCAAATCGGTCTCGAACAGGTGCCACTCGACCGAGTGCTTCAGTCACTCGATCGAGTGACACCCTAAAATCGAGACAGAATGCTAAATATGACCACCACTCGATCGAGTCTCACAGTGACTCGGTCGAGTGGCCACGTACTCGACCGAGTCGGCCAATGACTCGGCCGAGTATGGTCTGTAACGCAAACAGAATCAGTTTTTATAGGTCTACTCGATCGAGTCCATCGACCACTCGATCGAGTAGCCTCATAATGACTAAAACGCGAGTCGTACATTATTCTATTTTTCAAACTCGATAGTATTTTACGACTTAGGTCAACACGTGCCTAATTAATCACGTGTATACTATCTTTTCAAATCATGCATCTTCATATCTGCATCTTTTCAATTCAATTTTTGCAAACCGTTATTATTCGTTATATCGCTATATCGTTACTAACGCGTTTTCTGTTTCTTTTGTCAATTTAATTATTATTCGTTTATTGTACTAAATGAACCCGCATGCTAAAATACAACTTGGACGTTAATTTTAGTTGCATTAAATTGACTTAGAAACCCTTTCAATTACATTCGCATGTTTAGGGAAAATAAATCTTTGCATATCATTTTTCCCGTTTTACTAGCACGCGTATTAGAAAGTCATTCGAGTTCTTAGTAGAGGCCGCTAAAGTGCGGGCGGGGTTGGGTGTCCTTTGTAGCCTTCCCAACACGTACCCTCACCCCTTACTCAAAACCTCGGTTTCCGGATGCCCGAAACCGTTGGCGCACGAGAGTCATTCAATATACGATTAACCGCTCAAGTCGGCATCTATATCGATATGCAAAGGGACGAGCCCAATAAACTCTGACATCGGAAATGGGCCGTATTTTGTATACGGCCCACTACGACATAGAGTGGGCTCGAACGGTTCCGAATAACCACAAAATTCGGTGGCGACTCCACATAGACAAAAATTTCAATTCGATCCATTCTCATATGGAGATTCATTCGCCTACCCAAACCCGCGCGTGGCCGCGTCGGGGTGGACCTATGTCATGTCCACAGTGAGACGGTTTTTTTTTTTGGTATTTTCTTTCTTTTCGACGTTTTGATTTGTTTGTTGCCATGCCATTTCTTTTTCTTCTTTTCTATTTTATTTTTTTGGCTTTTGTGCCTTTTCTTTTTCTTCATTCTTTTCTTTCTTTCTTTTCTTTTCTTTGCCCTTTTTTGGCAAGATTTGGCTTTTTGGCATTTCTTAACAATTGAGAAAGAGAGAAATCAACAAATTGCATTTTATTGTGTGTGTATGTGAGGAAGGTAGGGTAATGGGTAAGTCGGGGGTCGCGATTTCCCTACAAACCCACAAAAAGTGGAGAACTTGGACTAATCAAACAATCCTAAACACGGTCACCTAGGGGACGAGACTCGGTAACCAAGGCCTTTTCACACCGTGGGTGGTCATAATGGTCAAAATGCAAATCCCGTAGTAAATCCCTAGTAAGCTAGGTGGACTCAAGGTAAAGGACCAACGAAATCATTGATTTAGGGTCATTCTACTAGATTAAAGTCCAAAACTCGATTTATACAACTAGGAAGGGAAAAATAGACACTCACACTCTAGCCTCTAAACCGGGTTTTCGAAAATGGTTTCCGCACAAGACTCAACAAACACAACACAAAATGAAGACATGACGAAGACGAACGAAAGAAAAAGAAACAAAAGCAACAAAACAAGAACAAAACAAAACGAACACATACAAAACAAACACCACCCCGAACTCCCAAATGAGCAACCAATCATCCACAAACTTTACAAAGCTCCACCCGAGCACACCACAACACATATCTCCTCCAAACTCCACAAAAAACAAAGAGGAAAAAGGGTTGAAAAGATGTTACCGGGTGTCTTGAAAGCTCTCCAAAGCTAGCGGTGATTAAGCGACCTATAAGGAAAAAGGGAGGCAAAACACGCACACAAACAAATATACGACACAAAGACACAAAATGAAAACACAAAAGAGAAAATCTTTTTGATTTTTGTGAATTTTTTTTTTTCAAATTTTTAGGGTTTTTAAAGATTTTTTAGAAAAACTAAGAAAATAAACTAAGCTATACTAGAATATCGCTCCCCCACACTTAAATCGAGCCATGTCCTCATGCTCGATCGTAGGGTGTGGAGAGACAAAAGAAAGAAAAAGAAACTACGAAAATAAAATTAAAAATCAAAAATAAAGTGAAGAAAAGGGTAGAAGGTGTCCGGCCGGGGTGTAATCAAGTCACCAAGGGCCGAGACGAGAAAAAGATATGGATGGGGGAAGAAATAAAAGAAGGAAAAAGGAAATGGGAGGGGAGGGCTAGGTGTAATCAAGTCACCTAGCCCGGATTCCGCCTAAATCCGACTAAATCCTCAAAAAAGAAAGTGAAAATCTTGTAAAATTTTGGATTTTGAAATGACTCTCGATGTAGTCACATCATCGAGAGTCGGGAGCAACAACTACCGAGGCCTCGAAGGCCACCATGACATCAAGACACAAAAGTGTACAAGGGGAAGGGAATAAACAAAGGAAAACAAGCAACAACAAAAACGGAAAAGAAAGGATAGTTGTCGTACCATAGGTTAGCAACTCACTCTCTCCATCGTCTCATATATCAATATAGGCACTTGCTTGTCTTCATCTTTGTTATCCCGCTTCAAGCTTGATAGAACCGCATGGTAGAGGTAGTAATGGTGCGAGGGGGTGGGATTTGATGTGAATCACGGTGTAAAGTGAAGAGGAAATGAGGTGAAGGTATGGAAGTGAAGTATGTGGGTTGTATGATATGAGAAAGGAAGGTAGGGAGGTTGGGAGGGGGTATACAATGGTTGGGTGGGCTTAAATGTCGAAGAAGAAGCACCAAAAAGGAGTGGGGGATCATCCCGGTCGGGATGGATGATCCCGATCGGGTTGATAAACCCTTCCCGGTCGGGAAGCCTCCTTCCTGATCGGGATGACACTCCAGTGGACTCGATTTTTGGCACCCTCATCCCGATCGGGACGGCCCCATCCCGGTCGGGACGACACACCCTTCCCGGTCGGGAAGGGTCTTCATGACTCCCATGACCCCAAAAACCGACTCCCTTACACGATCCAAGCTCTATCACTAACCACTCCTTTCTAGGAGTCACCTTCACTTCACCTATCACAATAAACTCAAAATACACATCAAATTCACTCCCTCACATCGCTCATCAAAATACCAAAGCAATTACAAGAATCCCACAAAAAAAACAAAAGAGTCCTAGAAACAAAATTCACAAATACAAGCACAAGTACTCTAAAGAAGAGAGAAAGGGAATATACAACATGACGGTTCTTTAGGAACTCCGTCAAACCTAGGATGGTGGACTCTTCTTCAACCGTAGCCCTCAAGGGCATGGAGGAGCAAGTCGAACGCGCTACCGACATCATAATGAAGGCCCAAGAAGCGCTCGAGCTTAGCCGACCTCCACGGCCTCCAAGGAGGAGGCAAGAAGTAGGAATCCCAAGACCCGACATCATCTTCATAGTAGTCTCCGGGGTCTCTCCATCCTACGAGCTTCACCGATCTCTTCTTCCCTAAGCATTGCCTCCAATCACAAGCAAGCTTCATCTCCAAGAAACGAGGCACAAAAAGCGGTTTTGGCCTCACTTCCTCGTTGCACACCCCCACACTTGCCTCAAGTTGTGGTTCCCTATCTTCATCACTCGGCCCCACATCATCTTGGAGAGGAGAATCGAAACTTCTACCGGCGGTTTCAATCTCTTCCAAGTCATCTTTCGGTGTAGCAGCAAGGGGCTCTTGATGCTTGTCCAAATTATCGCACAAGGGCAACTCGAGGATAACAATTTCACCCAACAACTCTACAAACTCCACCAAACCATCCCACTCACTATCCTCCTCCAATTCTTCACCAACGATGCCTTCACCAAGAGTCATCTCCTCATTCGTCTCTTTTTGGGTAGACGATTGAGGTTCTTCAAAGCAAATCTCTCTTTCAAAGGGAACTACATCGGCGGCTTCTTGATTAGGTTGCTCCTCTCTCTCAAGTGGGCACCCTCCATCTAAATGTGATGCTCGGGATAAAGATTACGGTTTGAACCGCTAATGCATTTAAATGAGCATTCCTCGCCTTGTTTCCCCTTCGAATTTGGGCCATTAATTCCTCTTGTTGTTTTCGCAATTGAATGGTCGTTTCTTGAAGGCTCCTTTGTATTTGAAGCATCGATTGATGTAACTCTAAGTTTGACGATTGGTGGTCATTGGGGTCTTGTAAAGCTCCTTGATAGTCTTGATGATGCCCATAGGGTGGGGCATCATATTGTTGGTAGCAAGGTTGGGGTGATTGGTAGTATTGTGGGTCATGGGGTTCATATTGTGGTTGGGGTGGAGAGTAATATGGTGGGTATTGGGAGTATTGGCTTCCGTAAGGTGAATCTTGAGTGTACATGGTGGGTTCACAATCATAACTCGAGTAATAGCCACCATGATTGTAGGATTGATAGTCATTCACTTGTTGGTAGCCGTTTTCATAACCTTGAGGATCATACCCGTCTTGATTACCCCAAGAAGCTTGATTATGGTAGGGGGACGTCATGTCATAGCTTTGGTTCAAGGAAGAAGAGTGGTAGCTCATATCGGCTTCCAAGTGTGGGGAGTTTAGATCAATCCCCATGCTTTCTCGAAAATCGTAGTCCATACCCGGTTGGAAACCACTCATTCTAGCAACCGTCCGTTTAAGCGGCTCTGAGTTGCAAGAAGAAGATAATCACCACCTCTAAGCACAAACTGTAGAATAAGAACAAACGTGAGAAGTCTAGTGCTTTTTGGGCACTAGACAAGAGAGAAATAAACCACACACACAAGAAGCAAGGTAACAAAAACAAAAAGAAAAACACAAACACAAAGACTAAGTCAAGCAAATAGGAAAACAAAGTCAAAACTAGCACCGTCCCCGGCAACGGCGCCAAATTGATGGGAAGGGATTCGTCACGTCCCAACCGTCAATAATATAACTGGCTAACCTAACTAAGGTAGATAGGGTAAGTCGGGTCGAATCCACGGGGACGGTAAGAGGCGTCTAGACTAGGTCGGCCCAAATACTAGACTAAGTCAACGAGCTAAGCTAAACTAGAGAATGATAAGAGGGGGGAAAGCTAGACTATGACTATGACTAAGGAGAAACAAACAAGGGAGAACGGGCTAGGATTAGGTCGGGGTCAAAGGGGTGACGGAATGGTTAAGGGAGAACTAGAGCGAAGGAGGTAGTAGGGTGATCTAGGTTGGTCCGGGCTCTCGCAACTTAGACCCGCCTAGAGGTTCCACCTAGAACCCATCTCGGCGACACACATGACAATCGGGGTTCTAGCGCGCTATGGTGGCCTAGGTCGCATCCGGGCTCTCGCTACTTAGACCGACCTAGGGGTCATCCTCACCGGGCTCTCGCAACTTAGTGAGGGGACCGAACCCACAACAAACTAACACCCACGAAAGAAAGGCAAGAAAACAAGCATTCGTACATACTTAGTCATTCAAGCAATTCAACAAACATGTGATGTGCATCAAACAAGAGGAAACCCAAATCTTCCACCAACATCTCCAACCATCCCCTAATCACCCAATTAACACCCTAATCACCTTACTAACCCTAGCAAGAACACTACTCTAACATATTCATACTAATACTAACTAGAACAAGAAGATCTAACATAAGAAACCAAACAAACATAAACAAACTAGTAATAACAATGAACTAAGAACAATAAAATCAACTAAAGATTCAAACTTGAATAACAAAAATAAGATTAAGAGAAAGAGGGAGACGATTGTACCAAACTAGTGAAGGATAAAGAACAAAACTTGCATTAATGAAGAAGAACCCAAAACAAATACCCAAGGTTGTCAATCTTGAATGGGTCTTGAAGAATTCCCTTAATACAAGTACTAAACTATGATTAACCACTAATTATCGACTAATCTACACTAATCTAATCTAATCTAACCTAAAGTAGTCTAGGGTTTAATCTCTAATGAAGTGCAAAACAAAGATAGTGTCTTAATACAAGAGGGGGGGTATATATAGGGTTACAAGTGGAAAGGAGAAGAAAGGAAACAATGTGGGTGAGCTGTAGCCCATCCCGACCGGGACGGATCATCCCGACCGGGACGGATCATCCCGACCGGGACGGCCCTGTCATCCCGATAGGGACGGGTTGGTCCCGACCGGGATGGGCTCACAGTGGCCTCCTCAAAAGCGCACCCCATCCCGAACGGGATGGGTCTTGTAGGGCTCCCTTAAGAGCTCTTTGTCCCTCCTTGCCTCTCATGGGTTCCTTGCCGATTCTCGGGACTCGGGATCGGGTCTCGGAGGCTCGGGATTGGGTCCCAAGGTCTCGGGGTCGATTCCAAGGCATCGAGTCATCGTTCCTTTACTCCGTTGGCTCCAAAATGTGTATGTATAGAGTCGGAATCGCTCCAACTCTTCCAAATCGGTCTCGGGAACCTGAAACGAACTAAAGGAAGCATAAGAAGCCCATAAATCGCTCCCAAGGAGCGATTCCACAAGGAAAACGGGACCAAAACACAACAAAATAAGCACTACAAACTACACTTATCAGCTCCTACTAATTTTTCTTTAAATGAAGTGATGTGCTCTTGAGCATCTTCTTGAGAGAAACCGTGAAAAGTATCTTGTTGAACTGCATTTGTCAAAGAGGCTTTCAATTCATAATTCTCGGGTATCACTCCAAAATCGACAGGTGAAGGTGTTTCTTCGTGTGTGAGTTGAGAATGGGAACCTAAGGTCGCCATTGGTTAGATTGGTGGTGATGGTGGATTTGAATTTGGTGAATTTGGAGGGGATTGGTTCGTTTTAGAGGTGAGCAAAAATATACGATATGGTTTTATTATACGTATACAATACGGTATACGCTTTCAATTATACGAATTCCCAGATATCCGATACGAATAACCGGATATACGATACGGTTTTCCTTGAAACCGTAGCGGATACTTATCGGGGAAAATAGAAACCGGATATCCGGTTTCCGATCCGGTTTTTTAAAAACAATAAAAAAATATGACAAATATAATCCCAATATGAATTATACAATAAAGAATTCAAAACTCACCAATTATTTTCAAAGGTAAAAAACAAAAATATTTGTAAATTTATAATATTATGTATTGAAACATAATATTTTGTTAGAATAATTGTACCGTAAGATATACTCCCTCCCATCCATTCAATTCTTTACACTTACTATTAATGGACAATCCAATCAATTCTTTACATTCCCTTTTTGGCAAAACACATTACTTTATAATCCCTATATTCTTACTGTATTTACACAAAATGCCACTATTTTTTCCTTACTTTAAGTTTAGTGGACCCATAAAACCATTTGATTTACCAATAATACCCTTACTTTTACCACTTTTCTTAAAACTTGTGAAACCCCCCATGTCAAGGATTGAATGGATGGGAGGGAGTATATAACATTTTTTTGAGGTTTTTTTATGTATTTATTATATCAATTTATATAAAACGTAACGTTGCTTAAAAATCAATTAATTACTCTTAATTAAAAATGGAAAAATTATTTTTTAAAAAAAAGAAAACTAGAAGAAAAATATAAAATCGGATACCGGATATCTGAAAAAACCGGATATCCGGAAAAAATCGGATCGGATACGGATCGGAATTTTTTTTATTTTTAAAATCGGATATCCGATACGGTTTACAAAACCGGATCGGATACCCGATTTTGCTCACCCCTAGTTCGTTTTTGGTGGTGGTGTTCTTGGTGATGGTGGGGTAGGTGGTGAATGTTGTGAACTAGAAGGTATGAAAGGATTATTTGGAATGAGATTATGTGGTGCAGAAGGTGTACGAGGTGTAGGTGGTAAGATTGGACTAAGGTTAGGAGGTGATAATGAAGGATGTGGAATAATGGTGGTTGAGTTATTTCCCTGAAATCGCAATGCTCTAAAAGTCCTTTCCGACTCTGGATCGAACCACAAGGGTGATGACGTATTCCTGGGCATAAAAACTCAATTAAACGGTAAGACTCCTAGCACCTAACGGTACTAGGGAAGAGGGAGAAAAGAAAATAACCAAACACAATAACTAAAAACACAATAACTCGTCGTTCCCCGGCAACGGCGCCATTTTTGATGCGCGGCCCAAACGGATTGATCGTTTAGCGCGAAGGATGGGGGATCAAACAATATTTATAGACTCGCATAAACACAAAAACTACTAGAGTATTCGTGGTAAGTCGAGGTCGGTGCACAGGGAACAGAACGGTATCGAGTTAAAAGTAACGTGTTTGGGATCTAAAGGGGGTTCTAAGGATCGAGTCTGTGCTAGAAATGCGGTAAAATACGGAAATTAAATAACTAGAGAAATAACAAGAGAAGTGACTAGAGATAATCAATCTAGGAAAAAGTGTTAGGGGGAAGTCGGGATTCGGAAATTGGGGTCTAAGAGTCTCGGAATCTGGTCGGTCACAACATTGATAAAGGGAGAATGCCACCTTTCGGTTTCTTCACCCAACCCACCTAAAAACCCGCTTCGCGGCGAAGAAGGGTAAGTCTCAAGTTTAGGTAATTTCTACCCCGAGTTTCCCCATATTGATAGAAATGAGTCAAGGTCGGTCTAGTTGGCCGGACTAAAACAACAATGACACAACAACCATAAACAAGATAAACCAACAAGCAAGCAACCAGCCAAAAATTCCTCAATTCAAATAATCCAAGATCCTCATACCTAAACCCCCCCCCCCCCCCCCCCCCCCAACAAGAAATCTACTCACTACTCATAATGGAAAACAACAAAACATTAACAAAGGAGAAAATAACTAAAACATGCATAATAACTAAATCTAAAGAAAATAACAACAAAACAATAAGGAAATTACGATCTACCAAATTAACTACAAGACTATGAAAGAGATTGCAATCTATCAAAATGAACTAGGAGATAATCTAGAACAACATAAGTGAAATCTAGAGAAACTAACAACACTAAGATGATCAAAATAACAATCAACATAACGAAACATAAAACAATCTAGAACAACATGAATAAAGATGATCAAAACAAGACAATAATAAAAGAACAATAAAATAAACAGTATTGAAAGAACAAGATTAAATCTAACTATAGATTAGAGAGTGGAAAGAAATGTACCAACTATGAAGATCAACAATGAAGATAAAGATTTCATAAATAAAGGATGAAGCTTTGATGAAGAGAATAGAGGATTTGTCACTAATCCCTTAGTAATCTCCACAAATCTTCAAGAAAATTTGAAATAATCTTCTACAAAGCTTGAGAATAAGATCTAAAGAATAAAATTTATGGAAACTATGAAGAATTCTACTAAGTTTACTATAGAAAACTACTAAAACTATTACTACAAAGATCTACTAAAATGTGAGAGAATAGAGTAGTCTAAACTAATGAAAGCCTAATGGAGTTGTAATGTGGATGAAATGCCTTCGGCAACAAATTAGGGTAAACATATATATATATAGTAATGCCTTAATGAATCTTTAACCTAAAGCCCAAATCCAACTTTTTGCTCCATTAGTGAGACAATCACCCTTTAATCTTCATGAGGTGGAACTTCACCCTATCGTACACGGACTAATGCCGCCGGGTGAAACTTCACCCGGTGAACTTCTTCCAGTTTTGCATTTTTGGACGCCTTTTTCCATCGGGCGAAACTTCACCTGGTGGGCGAAAGTTTTGACCGGTCATTTCGCCCGGTAGAGAAGCTTTCTGAAAATCTTCGGGGAGGCAAATTTATCGTCGGGCGAAACTTCCTTATTTAATTGCCTTATTTTAACTGTTTTTCCTTTTAGCACATGTGTTAATTGAAGACCTTTTTCTAATCAACTACTTCCTATATTCCAGCTTGTTGACCCTATATTACTGCGCTGGCCTTTCATGTATAATCCCATGGGTCTTACAAAAAAACTAAGTGGATTACCGTCGTATTCACCTCCCCTGTTAGATCTTATTCGCTTTATCTTAAGGTCTAATTGATTTTCAACCTCGGCTTTAAAATTGATGAATTTTTCTTCAGTCTCATCCTTGGTTGTTAATAAATAGACCCTAGTGTATCGAGAAAAGTCATCCACAAATGTGATATAGTAATGTTTCCAAACTTACTTGTGGTGATTTCTAAGGACTCGTTTGGTTCACCATGGAAAGATGGAGTTACCGGGAACTTAAATTCACGTGAATTGTATTTCATGGGAATTATAAAAATAATGTTTGGTTGCCATGTGGAAAATGACTTCATGCGGGAAGTTCTACACACCGGGGGGGCTTGGTGAGTAACTTCTCCATTATGGAGAAAGTGACAATTCCCGGGAAGTGGCAATTTTGAGTAATATCGTTGAAAAAAACACATAAATTTAATATTTTTTATAAAGGCTCGAACTCACATTTTTGTTCTCCAAGTTGTTTGTGAGCTTAATTTTTTCAAGTTCGCATAAACTCGATCTCGAGTTTGACTTTTGATTAACAAACTAGTTTTGTGACCCGTGCAATGCACGGGATTTCTATAATATTTATTATTGGGGACAATTATATGTTTACATTTTCGCCTGTTACCCGTGAAAATCACGGGTGTATTGTAAATAAGTTGTATAAGCTCACACTTAAATACGATCTAATTTTCTTAAGAATTTTTCGTATAGGAATGTCATTTGCACCAACATGCAACAACATATGACGCGAATTCTTATTTTAAGTTTCGGTATATAAACAGACAACACGTTGGTATCAATTTTTGCATAAACCAAGATATTCATGTAATATAGGTTTAACAATTAAAGTATAAAACGTGAATTAATTAATTGAACATTGAGTATTTTTTTTATCCAAAATTAACTATATGTCAACGGTACATTCAATACTTCTATTAAACTTTTCCATAATGAACATTTTTGTAGTTAAACACTATTGTTAGAAATTGTTACACTCTTGTAAATAAAAGTTTTACGTGGAAAAAGTTTTGTCATTGTGTTAACCATTATGATGTCACAATTTTAATACCATATTGCTTTAAATTTTGGAGATCTAAATGAATACAACATTTTGAATATAAAGTTATTAGGTTCGTTTATTAGAAGGAATAATTTTTTTTTTTTTTTTATGTTTTTTTTATAGAATTTATTTTGAGTTTGCTTTTGTGAGAGGTAGTTGTATATATTAGAGTTTGGATAGAGGGTATATTATTGCCTCATTGATGGTAATATGAGTTGGGGTTGATTTTTGGTTGTTATATGTGTGAAAGGGCGTGTCGTTAGAAGGGTTGAAGGGCGTTAACTCTTTATGTTATCTTTAAAGTACTATATTAGGTTGGTTAGTCACAGTAGTCCATATGTATTACGTAGTATACTTTTGTATAAAATCATATAAATTGTCAACGCAACGCAATTATTATAATAAATAATAATAAAAAATATAAAGTGACAAAATAGTGTTGTTGATTGTTGTAACTAATAAAGAATCGATAGAGGTTGTGACTTTAGGGTATGGAGAACATATATAGAAAGTCTCTCACATTTTATACAAAAAATATCCAATTTATAAAGATCAGTGAAAGTTTCTAGCAGAGTAATCAACGTTAATTTATAAATTATAATGTAAATTATTGTTGTTTAAATTAATTTAATAATAACATGTCTTAATTTACTTTAACGATAACAATTAATAACGTACTATTTAGTATGTACTTATTTGCTTTTAATTTAAAAGGTATACAAATTTTCTCGTTGAATATTGAATGATGATGATGTTGTTTTCTCATATGCACTTAAAAACGATGTTGTGACTTTCTCATATTCACTTAAGAATGAATAGCGTAAAGAGATATAAAAATGCTTGTCTTTTTATTATATATATATATACGAGCCACGAGATCGGAAATGCCGCACTTGATTGGAGCACCACAAGTCACGACATCGTGAACTTTCCTAATCCCTAGTCACTGTTCATCACACCAGAAATCCAGAACACCATCTACGCTGGTTCGAACCTTCGAATTTCTTATTATCGCGCAATTAGGTATGATTTTACTCCATGATTGACTTCGAGCTCTCTGAATTTCAATTACGTCGTACATCTTGCTATTTCAGCTCAATTGTTTGTGAATGCAATTGAATTAGGGTTTAGTAATTTTGAAAGGTATCAATCGTAGTTCCGAATGTTATTATCTGTTGAATTAAGGTTAGTTGACGATTACGATGCTGTTTTTGTTCGTTTTGCCATAGATTGCGAAGGTTGAGAGTTGTAGATGGAGGAGAAATTAATCGGCCTCCGTTATCCATTGAAATAGTTGCCATTTTGCTCTATTTCAGTTCGATTGTTTGTGAATGCAATTGAATTAGGGTTTAGTAATTTTGAAAGTTATCAATCGTAGTTCCGAATGTTATTATCTGTTGAATTAGGGTTATTCGAACGATTACGATGCTGCTTTTCGATCGTTTTGCCATTGATTGCTAAGGTTGAGAGTTGTAGGTGGAGGAGTAATTGATCGGCCTTTATTATCCATTGAATTAGTTGCCATTTTGCTATATTTCAGCTCAATTGTTTGTGAATGCAATTGAATTAGGGTTTAGTAATTTTGAAAGGTATCAATCGTACTTCCGAATGTTATTATCCGTTGAATTATAGTTAGTTGACTATTACGACGCTGTTTTTGTTCGTTTTGCCATTGATTGTGAACCAAGGGAATCCATGTCCATAGACTGACTGTAGAGGTTAGCAAATAGCTGCTGCTATATTAGTGTAAATGTATAATAAAGAGTCGACTTATTTACGTAGCGTGGGTGAATTTTTTAGGACTAATCTAAACTTGGTCGAACAAGATTGGGTTTGTACTTTTGTCTGTTCATGCAAAGATTAAAAAGATCGAGTCACTGAGGAGATTGTAGCACGGTGAACCAGTGATTAGGACACGAGTTTTGTGATGAAAGATTGTGGGTCGCAACACGCGATCCTTTTTTCATATACGGAGTACATTGTACTGCTTTTGTGGTTTTTTTAACACGAGAAAATGTGAATAAAAAAAGATGAACAAATTAATTGCAATGAGAGGCTCGTCAATTTCAAATGCAGAAGATGTAAAATTCATCACAAACATAATAAAAGAATAAGTCTAAATCACTTAAATTCCTGCGATGATCAGGCATGGCTGAAATGTCTTTTTTCTCAAACCAAGACATTTTGAACCTTATAAATAGCACTCCTGAATTGCTTTCTGTCATATCCACTCTTGAAAATAATCTTCTTCTTCTTCTTCTTCTTCTTCATCAGCATTCATCTCTTTCATAATCACAACAATCAACTTACGTCTAAAAATGAACAACTCCCAGAGCGCCACGATGTGTTTGGCAGCCATGATTATGGCGTTTCAGATCAAGCTATTGAAGAAGTTCGAATGAATGTTTCTCCTGGCAAACGTAGCAACTATCTTTATTTTTCGGATCTTCGGATCTGCTTATCACATCAATACAAGACTTTAACTTATGCTCATTTCTTTTGTCTGATCTGTGCAGGTTTTTTATTGGATATAGAATTTTGTTCTCTTTTGCTTCGACTTCACTCGTGCTACGGCGTAAGGTATTTAACCTGCACTTTCTTCATTTCATTTTTATTTTTGATCTTTAACTTGAATGATCAAACTTATTGAGAGACCGTCCCTCCATAATATTTGTGGTTTAACTATTCATCATAAAATACTCCGTCTTTAGCATTAATTCGATTCAACTCTCAACGGTTTTACAGTAGACCTTTCGGAATCTTAAAGGGCTGTTTTACCTTCCACTGGTAGCATGCTGTCAAACTAGAAACTGACAGTAGTGATTCCTATATATGTTATTCATGACTGTTGTTTAATTAGTAGTAATGGTGTTTTATGCAGTTAAATACTAAAATGCGTGATCTTTATTGAATCTGTAATCTTATATGATTGGTATCTCATTAGTATATGAATGATGAGTATAGTACAGGGAAGTTAGCGGGCTAGTAAGGAGATAATGGGGGTGGGGAAAACCTAAAAAATAAAAATGGACTCCAAATTAACCTTACGCAAATATCTTTTATTTTTATAAATTGAGGGAATCCATTGTTTCTCCTAATATGCTACAAGTAAAAAAAAAAATACTCCCAAAGATATTGTTTTTAATCTAAAAATATTTTTCATCCACCCTGCATCTAATTAGAAATCCTTGGCCAGGAGAACAACCTTGTTTGCTAAGAATTTGCTGCCCAAAGTATTTCAAGCACAACAATTTCTCCAGTTCCATTCGCCAACTTAACACTTATATCAGTTTTATTATATCCATCCATCCTCTTTACATCATAATAATCTAATTATACTACTCTGTATTAGTAAATACCTTCTATCCTCTTTACACATATTTCACATTTATCAAAATTTGTTTCGCTAAAAACAGGAATGAGATTATGCTTTTTCATATTTTTAATGGAGCCCACATTTACGTGTTCTAATCTCGCATGCCACAAAGAAACAGACTCGGCAATATAAACGGAAGTAAACGAATTCTTATTAATAGTTTCTATGTCTAATACAAATAATCCGCCATTACAAAATACCTTACCAACAAAATTACCATTTATGCACAAGTTTATCAGATTCAAAAGTTAGTTTGATACCTGCTTTGTTTAGTAAAGCTCCATAAATAAGATTTTTTCGAATATCAGGGACATGCAACACGTTATTCAGTTCAAGAGTCTTACCGGAAGTGAGCTTCAGAATGATTTTCCCCTTACCAAGAACCTTTACTCTGCTGGAATTTCCCATAAAAACGCATTCTCCACTCGACACTTGAGAGTAATCCGTGAAAACATTCCGATTGGAGCATATGTGTTTTGTAGCGCCGGTATCGAGGGCCCATTCGGAAAAATTGCTTACTAAATTAACTTCTGATACAAGAACAGCAATAATATCATCATCTTCATCAGTAAGATTAACATGCGATTTATTGGAATTCCATTTTCCAACAAGAGAAAACCCTTCGGGACAAAATATAGGCGAGCGACTCGACTTACCATATGTATAACAGGTTCCCTTAAATTCCCGTTTACCTTCACCTTTAGATTCTCCCTTGCCATCCCGTTTGAAGGAATTCTGATTTCTAGTCCCGTGAACTTGATTAGAAGACTTGTTACCCCGTTTTTGACTCGTGTGATGGTTTTTAGACTCGGTCAAGTTTGCCATGGTGGAGGAATGTTCGACTTGTTTACCTAGAGTCCGAATCCGGTTTTGTTCCTCAATTTTTATGTGAGACACCAATTCTAAAAGGGTGAAATCCTTTTGTTTGTGTTTCATATTACGGACATAGTTTTTCCCAAGAAGATAGAAGTTTATCTAAAAAACATTTATAGCCTGAATACCTCACAGATTTTCATACCTTCTGCCATTACCTCTGCACATAAGTTTTCGTATTCATGAACTTGTTCTAAAATGGACTTCTCGTCAACCAATTTGAAATTTAACCAACGACTACAAGCGTACTTTTTCGTTCCATAATCATCAGTACCATACTTGTCTTAAGAGCATCCCAAATTTCAGTCGCCTTTCTAAATTTACTGTAAATCAAGTACAAAGAAGATGTTATATAATGCAGAAGCATTCCCCTACAAGTAATGTTATCCTTATCAAAATTTCGACCCGAATTTGCAGGAGCCTCAGATTTAGTGAGAGCATAATTGACCCCTAATCGACTCAGAAAAAAGTTTATTTTATCAGACCACATACGATAATTTTTTCCATCAAAGAGTTATAGTCTGGACATGTCGTGTATGAAAGGATTGTGGAAAACAGCAGTATAAACAACATGAGGTGGAATAGAGACGACTGCACTAACAGGACTACCAATCATGATGAAAATAAAACTAAATCAACTTTAGATTGTTATCACGGTAGTAGTAAGAAGAAGGTAAGATCTTATCTGGAACGAGAGGAAAGGTTGTGCTGTCTCTGTCCTAAAGTTGATTTATGTCCCGTCTTCTACACACAGCCTCAATGACATTCAACTCCCAGGACTACACAATCGCTGTTACTCCAGTGTAGGTGGAGAAACAGATGAATACTGCCATGAACGTTGCCAATAATTAAACCGAGAACAAAGAGAAGAGAAGAAGCTATGAGAATGTATTTTTTGTGTGTTTAGAACTAAAATGATGGACGTAATTTATAGTGGAGCAGGAAGACGGGGTTCAGTGTATAGCAATCAAGAACAACACAGTGGAAACTCAGTCAGTCTCGAAAAAGCAACATGAAGACTGACCGTGTTCAATGTAAAAGGAAGCTTCTGGAATGCAAGGAATCCGACCACTAAAAAGTACCTGCAAGCGCTCTCCCAAGGCCCGGCCTGGCCGGGCGTGGCGTGCGTGTACGCGTGTGGTGTACATAGTCTCCACTTGTACACATCTAGTAAGATATTTTAAGTTGTCATATATAAACAAGTTCAAGAATCAATAAATAAGCGATGTGGGATACCCAAAACCAAATGCTTCTTTTGAAGCAATAACTTCAACACCACCAACTACGTACCCTAATACTCCACGTGTCCACAAAACAGTGGTCCGGGACCCTGCCCAAACCCGTCGGGTCTTACCCTAACTGGTCGGGTATGAGTCATTTTTTTAGACCCGACGGGTATGGGTCTTTCAAATATTTTCCGGGTCTAGGTCCCATAGGCTATTAAGTGAGACCGGACCCGACCCTTGGACCAGTAATTAAAAAAAAAAGAGGAAGTAAAACAAACTTGCTGAACACTAAGTCGTTAAACCATGGAGTAGTATCAATTCCCCTTGTCATTTTCAGACACAGTTTATTTCCATAGTTCCATTTACTGTCTTCCCCTCTCGAGTCTCCACCCTAGAATGAATGAGTTTGTGAAAAGGGAATTGTTTTTTCAAAGCTACTGTATTACTCCCTCCCATCCATTCAATTCTTTACATAAGCCCACCATCTCCTCACAAAAACGGTCCCTACGTAAAGAATTGAATGGATGAGAGGGAGTATGAATTACTCCGTACTATTTTATTTGTAATCCGGCTCTTAAACTTAGTTTAGACTTTTTTTTTACTTTGTCTTATTATAAATCGTACAGTATATATTTAAAAGTTATACATACTAAATTGTCGTGTATTGGACTCGTGAAGAACTCGGACCCTATCGTACCCATCGGATCCGGGTAACCATCGGTCCGGGTAATGGTCTAAAATTTCTGGACCCTTAATGGTCCGGGTCAGGTACGGGTCCAACTTTTGAGACACGGGTCCGGGTCCTGTTGAACTCGATCCAAACCCGACCCATAGCCAACCCTATCCACAGCCCTTTATTATTATAGGCACGTGAAAGTGAATGTCTCCACAACCCTTCGTGTAGGCTTTACGGTCGCATGTAGCAATTCATTTGTGTTACAAAGGACTATAAACATTACTCGTATTTGATTATATAACCCTTGACGTGTCACGGGAATCACACTAGTGGAGTAACATTTACTCCGTACATTAATCCCCCCCTCACAGAATTGCTTGACATCGTAAGCGTAGCGTAGGCGGGAGGCTAAGAAGACCCAAAGTTACTTCCAGTGTAGTACCCTCAATCCCTAATTCATCTTGATTGTTCTTCAAAGAATTACAGGTACCCTAATTTCTGCTGCACCTGAATCCAAATTATTATTGTTATTGTCTAATTAAAACCCATCTGGTTGATTAATTTATCATCCCTGTACTAATTATCTAACTCATTTCCCTTCTTCACAGTTCTTCTTCTTCTTCAATGGCTGCTTTTTCCCCATTCACCCTCTTCAAACTGCTTTCTTTCCTCGCAAATCCCAATTTGTTTCTCCTTCAAATCATTTGAACTACAAATGTGGGATTCTCAAGAAAATCCAGTTTAGGGTTTTGGCTTGCTCTTCTGCAGCTCACACCTCTCATTCCTGTGATAAAAAGGTATGCTACACTACTTCTATTGATTGCATTATTCTTAGTGTTTTTTCAATCAATCTTTGTTTCTCGTGTTCTTTTATTGCTGTGATGTGATGCGATATCAATGTTTTGAGGATTAACCATTTGCTGCGTGGTCGGTGAATTTGGGAATAATGTTGAACAACTTTCGTGTTCACCAAAGCTTGTGATAATGTGAGTGTGTGATGAGTATCAGTATCACTGGGAAATGACTTGTGGTTTGGCGCTATGATACATGGTTCGAAGTTCGATGCGATTCGAATTCGAAGTTCGCGACCAATGACGAACTGGGTTCGAAGCATGAAATAATTTAAATATAAAATCCAATTTAGTGTGTCCTTAACTTGAAAGGATTATGGTAGTAGTCCATGTGTTAAAAGATAAATTTTGGTGAGAAATAAAATATACTATACTCAGTATTACTTGTCACTTTTTACTAGGAGTCAGACTATTAATTTCAATTACCCCACCCATATTACTAGAGTAAAAGAAATAGTGAAGTAATATTTTTGTACTCCCAATAAACCTAACCACCCACCATACTGTCAATCTCCCTCTGCCTCCATAAACCCAATAAATTTACTTTTCTTCATTTATCCTCTCCCTCTCCTTCAATGGCGCCTAGGTCTATTCTCTCTTCTTCAATGGTGTCCAGGTAATTGAAAAGTCTATTTTACTTTATTTCATCCTCGTCCCATTACACTTTGTGTATCCTGGGTAATAGTTCGCTCATTCCACCGTTTTTATTCGCGAATTCTGGCGACCTGGGTCGCGAACGACCGGAGTTCGAAGTCGGACGAACCAGTTCGAAGTTCGTGCCACCGAATTCCGAATCATGTAACATAGGTTTGGCGTTATATGACACCGTGATTTCGTTCCTATTTGCAGAGTTTAGCATGCTATACTAAATTGGTTGACATCTATGATTATTGCCTGCTTCACGATTGCATTGTGTATTTGATTCTCCATTTTTTTGGATGAGGAGATTTCATTTCGTGAATTTTTATCGCCTATCTTCTCAAGTTAATGTTTTTGTTTTCGTCTGGGGGCTAGTCTTCTGAGCTTTTCTGGAAAACTGCTTGAATGACGTGAGCTTAATCAGCTTACATCGTTGTTAAAATATTAATGGGCTTGACCATTTCATAAAGGAGTAGAGAGATCCCACTTCACAAGCCCAAGGAAACTCCATCTGTCCTACAACCTTTGTTTTTTGTCCCAACCGACACCAGGATGAACAAAGTTCGGGTTCGGGTTCGCCATTTTGTGTCCATCCAGTTTTATTTACATGTGAATTTAGATGCTGTTTTAGCTTCTTGTGTGGGAATATACTACAATTACAAATCTTCCTTTGTAGCCGCTAAGCAAGAGATTGATTAAGAAAATGTGAAAATGATAGGTTGAGACGTTGCTAGACAGTGTGAAGTGGGATGACAAGGGTTTAGCTGTTGCTATTGCTCAAAATGTTGATACAGGAGCCATTTTAATGCAAGGCTTTGTTAACAGGGATGCACTAGCCACCACCATTTCTTCTCGGAAAGCAACTTTCTACAGTAGGTCAAGGTCAAAATTGTGGACAAAAGGGGAGACCTCTTCGAATTTCATCAATGTGCATGGCATTTTTTTGGATTGTGACCGTGATTCAGTATGTATTACTATGCATTAAATCCTTCATGATTTTTATTATGGTTTGTGATCCACCTTTTTCATCAACTTGCATTCCCATCGACACAAATCTGACCATGTTGCATCGATTTATTGTAAAACAAATCACAAATTAAGTTTTTTTCCTGGAGTAGATGGACTAACTTCACTTATGAACATGGTCTTTTGTGTGTTAGATAGTTTACCTTGGGTCACCTGACGGACCATCTTGTCACACTGGGGCAGAGACATGCTACTTTTCCTCTGCTCTCAAATTTCTTGAAGATCCTCAGGTTTGTTTTATTACCCTAGTGTTTCTGTTACAAGCATAATTTCCAGTTGCATTTACACCACAATCCTTGTTCTGAACAATTTAACTACCTTTTAGATTGAAAAAGATACTCTTGCCATGACCACGTTGTACTCTTTGGAATCCACAATTTCTGAACGAAAAACTGAAGCTTTGAGACAGAATGAAGGAAAGCCTTCATGGACAAAAAAGTTATTACTTGACGAAAAGTTGCTTTGCTCAAAGATCAGGTGTGTTGACTTCTACTGTATGGACTTGTATAAAAGTTGTTCTTGTGCAGTCTTGGTAGTTAGCATTGGTCAACTGTAGTCAATTTTGACCCTTCGTTCTTCTCCACGTATGTTGTATATCATAGATGAAGAGATGCACTATAGAATTTGTCATTTTTGAAAATTTTAGAAAATTGTAGAAAATTTTGAAAGGTTTTATACTCCACATAAAAGTTGTCTGATCATTTTTGAAAGGTTTTGTACATTGTAGAAAATTTTGATCAAATTCGACAAGAGGATTATGTTTATCAAAATTTTAAATTCAGGGAAGAAGCAGATGAGTTATGCCGAACGCTGGAGGATAATGATGACCAGTCACGAGCTGCTTCAGAGATGGCTGATGTGCTCTATCATGTCATGGTACTTTTATCACTTAAAGATGTTAAGATGGAGGATGTTCTTCAGGTTCTTCGACGTAGATTCTCCAAATCTGGAATTGAAGAAAAGAAGAACAGAAAATATCAAAACTAGTTGTCTAAACATGGACAGAAAATGCAGATTTGTTTCAACTTCGGCTTGCTTGTTTACAGTTGCAGATGTTTGCAGATGTCCTGCATTAGCTCTTGTCTTCAGATACTGCAGCGTGAGCTCTTCCCTTTATTAATCAGCGCTTTGGTTTACTTTTCTACATGCCTAGACTTTTGCAGTTCCTCTATTAACTTCATATCACAGAATTAGATCACCACATTGTGACTCGAGTATCAAGGTTTGAACCTTATCTCATAACCAATATTTGAAGGGGTTTCAGGCGCATTGATAGGGCGATGACTGTTGTTAGGTTGTGGCAACCAATTCAGTGATCATATCTCAGATCGAAATTGTATCGTACTTCATACTGTTAAAACTAAATAGTCGTATTTTGGATGTTGTTGGATAATCAACTGAAATATCGTTCATGTACAATGTTATGTTGGTTTCAACATCTATGGCGTTACATATTTTACTATTTTTTTAAAATTATCTTTATAACAATGAGCCAATTCACAGTTGTAATTAGATATCTGTTTCTACCTTCTTGACTTGTTAAAGCAAAATTTTTCCTTATACTTCATTTATATCTTTATAACAATGGAGTATTGTTTGTGATAAAAATATCAATCATAAATTTGTTATGAGTAAAATATAATTCATTTGGATAGATAAAAACAAGTCATGTGTTATTTCTTAGGTATTTTGATTTTTATCTTATTTATAAGTGATTTTGTTTTATTTACGGAATTGTTATTTCATACACGGGTTTTACTACGTTGTACACATTTTGTCATTGATTTTTCCATGTTTACCCTTCTTTCAAAAAGTCTCTTTAAAAAAAAACTTCATTAATCCTAGACAAATTAATCAACCACTTCACCATTATCGAAATCTATTCGAAATGGAACACGTAATGTAGATCTTGTTAATTAAATTGTTAATAAGCTCATTAATTTCTTATTAATAGTTTAATTATATCGTTAATTATATCGTTAATTTAGGGTTTAGTAATTACAATATTTCAATCAACGTTTTTTCGTTGTGTGCGCGGTTGACGGTTTCGTGAGTGGGTGGGTCGAAGTAGGTTGTGTGGGTGGTTGTGGGTGAGGATGGTGTTAGGGATGGTGGTTCACGGTTATAGTGTTGTACGGCAAGGTAGGTATGGGATTTTGGGGGCTTTGTCAGGGAAATACTTCGTTCCTTTTTTTTTTCTTTTTTTTTTCTTTCTCTCATATTATTATTAATTCATATTCTATGTAATTTGATTGTAGCATTTTTCATAGAATTTGTATTTTTTGGAATGATTGTATTATTTTTTGGAATTATTGATCTCAATATTTATCATACATGATTTGATTGGGGGTTGGGTTTTAATGGAAGATTGTATAAGATGCTTTATTGATTTTTTTGGTTTTCACTCTCAAATGAAAGGTGAAATGAGAGGGGCGAATTTGGATATTGCGTGTACAATGAAGTAAAACTCGTGTTTGAAATAGCACGTCCCTTTATTTATCCTTGTACACGATATTTGAACCGTCGTACATTTGTGACGGTTACTCCTATCACAAGGGAGAAAAGACTTCATTCTCTATTAAATTGGTACCATTATTACATGTTTTATTAAACTTTTTATTAATTAAATTATTAATTTTTTTGAAGAAAAGATTTTCATTTGTTTTTATTAAAAAACAAATTAGTAATTTTATTAAAAGGTTTATTAACTTTTATTTTTATTAATTAAATTATTAATCGTATCGTAACAAACTTTTCACTTGCTTTTCTAACAAACATGTTATTAAATGGTTTATAAAATTTTATTTTTATGTCAATTTTTATTAATTGTTTCATCAAAAACATTTCAGTTGTCATTAATATTAGATTTTTAATTACTCAAATTATTAATTGTTTCATAAAAAATTGTTTGTTTGCCTTTATTGTTAATTTTTATTATTAATTACTCTCTCAGTTTCATTGATTTCTTCCACCTTAAAAGTGGCACATTTCTGAAAATGTGGAAGATATCAATGAAACAGAGAGAGTATATTAATTGTTTCACCAAAAATCTTTTAATTTGTCTTTATTAAAAAACCTAAACAATTCTGGTATTATTTAAACTATTAAATTAATTTAATAATTGTTTCATTAAAAAATTGCAACCCATTATAAATTAAGTATTAACATGTAACCCATTATAATTGTAAACATTATTAATTTTTAGAAATACCATTTAAATGAAGATCACAAAAAAATAAATTCTACCGAAGATGTCTTAGCCTAGTGGTTAGGACTAAGTGCTCTGGGACAGTAGGTCTCAGGTTCGAATCCCCCCTCCCCCTATATTGTAATGCGACTAAGTGCGCTCTTCGATGGACCAAAAAAAAAAAAAAAAAAAATTCTAAGGGTGATAATATTTTATTTCAAATAATTTAACTAGGTTAAAAGTCCGTACGTTGCACGAGTTAGTTGACTTAATTAAATTGATGATGTACGTTCGTTAAATAAAAAAACTTAATCAAACTATATCATTACACTCCAAATAAGATGATCACATGATATTAGTAATCAAACTTAATAAGAATGATTACTCTTATTTATAATATGGATAATAGAGTCTTCATCCTAATTTTTCGATGTGAGATAATTACGTACTCGTAAGGTTTATAGTCTATAAAGCTCTTTTTTTTATACTCAAAAGATTATTTGTGGATATCTAAGGATGAATATTTACTCTTATTTATAAAATAAAATTTCACCGTCTTATTATAATTTGTCATATGGGTAAATTTGGTTGACTGATATTTATGGGTGAATGATTATTTTTATTTATAATAAAAATTTCATCACCTCTAATAAATTTCGTCACTTTATTATACTTTTTCGGTGTGGGACAACTGAAGTTAAGTTAATAGTCTTAGGAAGCATTATTAAGACTATTATTCGTTTATCTGAGGACGAATGATTAGTCATATTTATAAAATTTCTTTACCTAATCATAATTTTTCGATTTGAGATAATTTACTTAAGATTGTAGTCTTAAAAGCTCTTTTTAAGACCCAAAAGAACACATGATTACTCTAATTCATACTCCGTGTGGGATAGTTTTACTATGAAGTATTTTATAAAGTACTCCCTTCGATTTTTTATTATCTTCCCCTTTGGTTTTGGGGAAGAAAATAAGGGGGTAGGAATGTGTGGTTCAAAATAAAAGAAGGAAGAGAGAGAAATGTGAGGGTGATTCTAGACCACATGTTGATGGCCAAAATAGAAATAGGGAAGAAAGGGTGTTTCAGCCCAATAAGGAAATAGGGAAGATAATAGAAAATCGGAGGGAGTATGTAATAGATTCAACATTTTTTTGAGTAAATAATAGATTTATCAAAAAAAAAATTTAAAGAGAATTACATCACCTTATCATAACTTTTTAATGTTTATGATCTTAAAGAATTTTTAAATGCAAAAGATTTTTGGTTGATATGTAAGAACGAATGATTATTCTTATTATATTGTACTTAAGTTTATAGTGTTAAAAGTTTTTAAGACTCAGAAGATTTTTTGTTCATATCTAAGGACGAATGATTACTCTTATTTATAATACATAGTATGGTATAATTCCATCACCTTATCATACTTTTTCGATGTTGGATAATTTTACACAAGTTTAGTCTTTTGAGCTTTTTTTAAGACTCAAAAGATACTCAAAAGATTGCTGATAATATCTATGAAATGAATGATTACTCTTATTTAAATAATAGAATTTCTATCACCTCATCATAATATTTTGATGTAGAATAAATTAATAATTTTACTTCAACTTTATAGTCTGAGAAGTTTTTTTTAAGTCTTAAAAAATTGTTGGTTAATATCTAAGAACGAATGATAATAGAATTTTTTTATATGATAGAATTCTAACAACTCATTATAATTTTTGATTAACTTTGTATTCTTATTAAGAACTTTTTTTAAGACTAAAGTTTTTTTAGTTGATATATAAGGACGAATGATTACTGTACTCTTATTTATCATATAGAATTCCGTCACTTCATCATAATTTGGAGAAATGATTACTTTTATTTGTATAATAGAATTTTATTGTCTTATTATATAATTGATTACTCTTATTTCTTATTTATAATATATAGTTTCATCACATTGTTATATTCCCTCTGTTCCATTTAATTATTTGCACTTACTTTTTCACACTTGCTAATGCACGTTTTCTTTTGTCTATCTTTAGTTAAGTTTTTCTAAAAATTATAAAAATTTGATATTTATAACGTATTCGATTATACAATTTAAACAAGATCTTACATAACTATATTTCATCTTATATATTAGAAGTTTTTTTTTGGGTGCAAATGTAAGTATATATATATTTCCAAGCTTTAAATCACCAATTACAAGTAAATTTCATGCTATTAATCTATCCACAGAACTATGATATTTACTCGGAATATTGTGTCGAAAGAATATAATTCTAGAGCAGATCTCCTTTTTCACTAGTTCTATTAATCGAGAGGGACGTTCTATCTCTTGACTTAGGCGGCCTTGATTTCGATTTTTCCAGACATGATACCAAACTGCCAATATCCCAGCGACATATACATGCTTTAAGAATAGGGACTTGGTTCGAAGGCTCATCCACCACTTCGTAGTGTCCTGATGTGGGATGAAGCATTGCATCCACAATATGATAAAAGCTTGAAACATTGCTGAACATAAGCACACTGAGAGAACAGATGGTCATGATTCTCATCTGCTGCTCCACAAATACTGCACTCCCGGTCCACCATAATACCCATCTTAGCGAGCCCGTCTTTTGTTAGTAACCGTCTATGACTGATTAGCCAAGCATTGAAACCATGACGAGGGAGGCTAATTCTATTCCAAATCAGCTTATCCCACATCACCCGCTGCCCCTTGATGCGTAACCAGTCATAACCCTCACCCACTTCATAGGATCTATGTTGAGCCAGTAAAGTAGGAAAAAGATTATTTGAGTAGAATTTGTCCTTAACCCAGCAGATCTTCCTCCAAGACCAACTGGAATGGGGAGGTTGATAAGTAGCCCAATCTCTGCCTCTCAAATACACTGCATGAACCCATTTCACCCACAAATGATCCGCTTTGCAAGTCACCCACCACGCATATTTTCCAATTGCTGCTAAATTCCAGGTGTGTAAGTGCTTTAAACCCAAACCCCCTTCTCTTCGCGGACTACAAACTTTGTCCCAAGCTACCAAAGGAGGCTTTTGGTGGTGCTCACTTCCTTGCCAAAGGTAATTCCGACATATAGCATTTATCTGGGCTATCACTGAAGATGGAATGATGAACACACGAGACCAATACATATGCAGATTATTCAGAACGGCCTGTACCATAACAAGCCTGCCACTGTATGAAAGTTTTCGTGCCACCATTCCCCTAATTCTGCTCACTATCCTCTCAGTTAGGATATGACATTCAAGGACTGAAATCTTCTTAGAAGACATGGAAATCCCCAAATATTTGAAAGGTAGAGTTCCTTTGCTCATACCTGTGTCCTTCACAATCTGTGCTTGATCATTATTGATACCATTGTAGTAAATGCTAGACTTACTCTGATTCATGGTGAGGTCGGTAGCCTTTGAAAATAGAGCAAATGCCTTCATAAGCCAAGCCACAGAAGCCTCATTCCCTTTACAGAACAGCATTAAGTCATCCGCAAAACAAAGATGGCTAAGCTTGATTTGTTTACACAAAGGATGAAATCTGTAATCTGCCTTCTCCTGAATAACCAAGATAATTCGGCTCAAATACTCCATACAAATGGTGAAGAGAAGTGGAGAAAGAGGGTCTCCCTGCCTCAATCCTCTTTTTACTTTAAAAAAACCAAAATTTTCCTCATTAACTGTCAAAGTATAGCTGGGGAGGTTAGGCATTCCATGATAATTGTCACAAAATGAGGAGGAAAGTCCAAAGCATCAAGCATTTATTGTACAAAGGGCCATTCAATTGTATCATAGGCCTTTTGTAAATCGATTTTCATCAACACACGAGGAGAGCACTGTTTTCTGTTGTAAAGGCGCACTAAATCTTGGCATATGTATATGTTTTCCACAATATCTCTCCCTTTAACAAATGCACTTTGACTCTGGCAAATAATATCTGGCAGAATACTACCAAGTCGCCCATAAATAACTTTGGAAAGACATTTGTAAATGGTATTACAGCAAGCGATATGACGAAATTGGCTCACAAATTCAGGGTTATTGGTCTTGGGAATGAGGGTGAGTAGGGTGTTGCTTACTTGCTTCAGTAACTTTCCATGAACAAACACATCATTTACTGTTGCATAGATACTTTGCCCTGTTATAGCCCAGGTATCCTTGAAGAATTGGCTCGTAAACCCATCTGGATCCGGTGCTTTATTTCCTTTTATACTAAACATCGCATGTTTGACCTCTTCTATTGTTACTGGTTTCACTAGCTGCCATTTATGTTGGTCATTCAAAGTTACATTGACCTATTCTATATATTAGAAGTTACATTGACGATTTTTACTCACCTATGAATAGTGTCTAAAAAGCACATGTAAACAATCAAATGGAACGGAGGAAGTATTTTTTAGATGTGAGATTATTTTGTTTAAGTTTGTTGTCTTATTAACAAACTTTTTAAGACTCAAAAGTTTTTTTTATTGATATCTAAGAACAAATGATTAGTCTTATTAATAATATAGAATTTCATTATCATAATTTTTGTATGAATAATGTACTGTCTTAAAAGCTCTTTTTAAGATTAAAAAAAAAATACATGATTACTCTTACTTATAATATAGAATCTTCATCATATTTTAATTTTTTCAATGTAGGACAATTTCAAGTTTGTAGTCTTATTAATTTTTTTTTAAGATTCAAAAGTTTTTTTTGTCGATATTTAAAAATAATGATTACTCTTATTTATAATACTCCATCCGTTCCATTTGATTTTTCACACTTGCTAATGCATGTTTTCTTTTGTCCATATCTTTAGTTACATATTTCTAAAAAAAATTAAAATTTGATATTTATAACGTACTCGATTAGACAATTTAAAAAAAAACTCACATGATTATATTCTATCTTTTATATTAGAAGTTATATCGACAATCCCCCTACTTATGAATAGTCCCCAAAAAGCAAAAGTAACGAGCCTATTTGAACGGAGGAAGTATAGAATTCCATAACCTCATCATAATTTTTCGATGTTTTTCGATGTGAGATAATTTTTTCAGGTCTATAATTTTAAGAACTCTTTAAGACTCAAAAGTGTTTGGTGGATATCTTTGGACGAGATGATTTCTCTTATTCATAATATAGAAGTTCATCTTCTTATTATAATCTGACGATGTGAGATAACTTTACTATTTTTATATCTAATAAATTCATCACATTTTCGAGCAAATAATATGAAACAAATACTAACACAAATTTTATACTCTAATGAACGAATCAAAATATTTCATTTTTATAATTTTTTTTATGATAACTTAAAAAAAAAAGAACTTTAAAGATTTTTACCTAAAAGTTGTAAAAACATAACATTAATATAATAGATTAAATACATACTATAATAATTAAAAGATTCTCTAGTTGATTTTATTTATTTATTTATTTATGACACTTTCCTAATTTGAGTTTTGATGAAATGGACCACTGAAATCGCTCGAAAAAAGCTTCATATCAATATACATATATATATATATATATATACACACACACACACATATATATATATATATATATATATATATATATATATATATATATTTTAGGCTTTTTTCGAGCGATCTCATTGGTCCGTTTCATCAAACCTAAAATTAGGAAAGTATCATAAATAATAATAAAAATCAATTAGAGAATCTTTTAATTATTATAATATATATTTAACTTATTATATTAATGTAATGTTTTACAATTCTGACGTAAAAACCTTTAGACTTCATTTTTTAAAAAATATTATCGTAAAATATATTATAAAAATGAAATAATTAGATTTGTGTTAAAAGATGCTTTCATTAGAATATAAATTTCATATTATTTGTTTCACATTAGGTGATGAATTTATTACATATAACAGTTGTAAAATTATCCCACATCAACATATTATAATATGATAATGAAATTCTATATTATAAATAAGACTAATCATTCGTTCTTTGATATCTACCAAAAGTCTTTTGAATCTCAAAACAGTTCTTAAGACTATAAACCTCATTTAGTTATCTTATATTAAAAAATTATGAAATTTTATATTTATATTATAAATATTAGTAATCATTCGGTTTTAAATATTGATCAAAAAAACTTTTGAGTCTTAAAAAAAACTTTTAATATATAGGACTACAAATTTAGAATCATCCCACATTAAAAAATTAAAATAAGTTAATGAATCAATATATATTAAGAACTAAGATTTTTAAGACTGAATTTTTTCAACATTATTTGTTTATGTGATGTAGGATAATTTTTTTTTTTGTTTAAATCATTATTATTTGTTTCATATTTTAAATCATTATTAGAGTATAGATTTCATATTATTTGTTTCACATTATGTATAACGGTTGTAAAATTATCCCACATTGACAATCTATAATATGGTTATGAAATTCTATATTATAAATAAGAGTAACTATTCGTTCTTAGATATCTGCCAAAGATCTTCTGAATTTCAAAAAGAGCTCCTAAAACTATAAGTAAATTATCTTATGATGAGGTGATAAAATTTTATATTTATATCATTTGATTTTAAATATCGACCAAGAAGAACTTTTAAATAAGAGTAATTAATATGTACTTTTTTAGTCTTAAAAATAGCTCATAAGACTATATACTTAAATAATTATCCCACATCGAAAAAATTATGACGAGGTGATAGGAGACAAACTTAAATAAATTATCCCACATTGAAAAATTATAACAAGTTGATGAATTTTATATTATGAATCAAGAGTAATCATTTGTTCTTAAATATCAATAAAAAGAACTTTTAATTCTTAAAATTTTTCTTAATAAGACTACAAACTTAATCGAAAATTTATAATAAGGTGATGAAACTTTATATTATAAATAAGAGTAATCATGTACTATATTAACTAAAAATTTTTGAGTCTTAAAAGATAACTTAAAACTATAAACTTAAGTAAAATTATCTCACGTTAGAAAAATTATAAAGTTTCATCACCAAAAAATTTTTGAGTCTTAAAAAAGCTGTTAAGATTATACATTAAGTAAACAAGTTATAATAAGGTGATGAAATTCTATATACTATAAATATATTATTAATAATTCGTCCATAGACATCAACAAATAATCTTTTGACTCTTCAAAAAAAACTTCCAAGTAAGATGACATCAACCAATAATTATCCCACATTGATAAATTATAATAAAGTGATGAATTTCTATTACGGAGTATATAAATAAGAATAATCACCTTCAATACAAATAATAGTAAAATTATCCCACATTGACAATTTATTAATAAAATGATGAAATTCTATATTATAAATATTAAATTGGTTATCCACCAAAAATCTTTTGAGTCTTAAAAAGCTCTTAAGATTATAAATGTTAAGTAATTATCCCACAAGTAAAGTTATCCCACATCAACAATTTATTAATAAGGTGATGAAATTCTATGTTATAAATATGGATAATCATTGATTATCCACCAAAAATCTTGTGAGTCTTAAAAGAGCTCTTAAGATTATAAATCTTAAGTAATTATCCCACATAGAAAAATTGTGATGAGGTTATGGAATTCTACATTATAAATAAGAGTAATCATTATTTTTAAATATCGACCAAAAAAACTTTTGAGTCTTGAAATGACTTTTAATAAGGCTACAAACATAAAATTATCCCACATCAAAAAAATTAAAATAAGATGATGATTCTATATTAAAATTTAAAATAAGATGATGATTCTATATTTATAAATAAGAATAATCATGTGTTCTTTTGGTCTTAAAAAGAGCTCTTAAGACAGTAAATTATTCCACATCGAAAAATTATAAATAAGAAATTCTATATTATAAATAAGAGTAATCATTCACCATTAGTTATCAACCAAAACTCTTTTGAGTGTTAAGACGGTAAACTCAAGTAAAATTATCCACATCGAAAAATTAGGATGAGTTGATGAAATTTTATATTATAAATATGACTAATCATGAAATTTTATATTATAAATATGACTAATCAATCGATTTCTTATGATCAGGTGATAAAATTTTACATTTCGTATTATAAATAAGATAAGATTAATCATTCGTTCTTAGATATTAATAAAAAATCTTTTGAGTCTTAACAAAACACTTGAGAACTTACGTAATATTATCCCACCTCAAAAAATTATGATAAGGTAATGAAATTCTATTATATAAATAAAATTATAATAAGGTAATCGAATTGAATTCTATTATATAAATAAGAGTAATCGTTCGCCCTTAATAATTTCGATAGAAAAAAAACACTTTTTAGTCTTAAAAAGCGCTCTTAAAACCATAAACTTAATTAGGTAAAATTATCACACTTTTTGAGTCTTAAAAAAAAGTTCTTTAAGACTATAAACTTGAGTAAAATCATTCAACATCAAAAAATTATGATGACTTGATTAAGTTCTATATTATAAATAAGAGTAATCATTCGTCCATTAATATCATAAAATTATCCCACTTCGAAAAATTATATAATATGGCGATAAAATTTCATTACATAATTAAAAGTAATCATTCGTCCTTAAATCTCAACAAAACTAAATAAATAAATAAAGAGTTTTTAAGACTATAAAATTAAGTAAAATTATTTCACATTGAAAGAGTAATGTCATTGATAGATGTTGTATTTTTTAGTAGATGGTTTGTCCCACATTGAAAGAATAATGTCACTGTGTGAAGTAAGAAGTTGGACTAAATTAGGAAATATTTACGATGGAAGAAGATAGAAAGGAAGACGGAAATAGAATATGAAAGAAGATGGAAGGAGAAAATACTCCTTAGTATAATTGTAGCACATTGAATGATTATCATGAGTTGAAGTCATTATTGATCCTTAGTGAAATTTGTTAGAAGAAAGTTTAAATTTGTGTATTTAAATATTAATTTGTCTTAATAATCTATTAAATACGGACTATTAATTTGATAGAAACTTATTCAAAGTATAAAGTTTGAAAAATGACCTTATTTAAGGTTTAAAATATCAATTTACCTTTTTTTAATTTTTTTTTTTATATGAGATATTTTATTTCTATATAACTTTTTTTTATAATGTAATTAAGCCAACTAACCCGTGCAGCGCACGGGCTTTAATCTAGTATATATATATATGTTCACATAAGGTCAACAACTCTTATAAGTCCATAAGTTACAGTGTTAAAGTTACACAAAAAGTACTTAAAGTTACACGAGATGAGTGATAAAGTTATACTTGAAATGATAAGAGTGCTGAATGTTATAGTTACATATCAATTTTGAACAAATGCAACTTTATCATATGTCATCTGTAACTTTAATACAGACTTAATTACATATGGTGAACTTATTTGATCTCTTTTTGTCGATGTGAGATAACTTTACTATTTTTATATCTAATAAATTCATCAGATTTTCGAGCAAATAATATGAAACAAATACTAATACAAAATTATACTCTAATGAACGAATCTAATTACTTCATTTTAATAAATTTTTGTATGATAACTTTTTCAAAATAAAAACTTTAAAGGTTTTTACCTAAAAATTGTAAAAACATAACATTAATATAATAGATTAAATACATATTGTAATAACTAAAAGATTCTCTAGTTGATTTTTTATTATTATTTATGACACTTTCCTAATTTGAGTTTTGATGAAACAAACCACTGAAATCGCTTGAAAAAAGCATCAAGTATATATATATATATATATATATATATATATATATATATATATATATATATATATATATATATATATATATATATATATATATATATATATATATATATATATATATATATATATATATATATATATATATATATATATATATATATATATATATATATATATATATATATATATACTCTCTCCCATCCATTCAATGGTTTACATGGAGGGTTTCACAAATTTTAAGGAAAGTGGTAAAAGTAAGGGTATTATTGGTAAATCAAATGGTTTTATGGGGTCCACCAAATTTAAAGTAAAGAAAAAGTAGTGGTATTTTGTGTAAATAGAGGAAAGATAAGAGGGTTATATGGTAAAATCTTTTGCCAAAAGAGGAATGTAAAGAATTGATTGGATTGTCCATTTATAGTAAGTGTAAAGAATTGAATGGATGGGAGGGAGTATATATATATATATATATATATATATATATATATATATATATATATATATATATATATATATATATATATATATATATATATATATATATATATATATATATATATAATTGCATCATGTGAGTCCTCACATCTTAAATGAGTCCGTCCCGCAAATCAGGACCGTTCGATTTGATCAGATCAACGATCTGAAAAGCACGCGGAGTACCTGTGCACATATATAAACTTCTTCTCCCTCGCGAAACTCCCTCTCTACGCTCACTTCTTCTCCCCCTCTGTTTCTTCATTTTTTCTCAGTTTTTCTACGTTCTCTCCAACTTTTCTCAATCAAATTCATCAACACGTTCAATCAAAATACGCAACACGTTCAATCAAATTCATCAATTTACGCAACACGTTCATTCAAAATCATCGTTTGATTAGCGTTATTTTGCAGATGATTCTCACAGGTGATTCTCTGTTAGTTTTCCTGTTATTTTGCAGAAATCAATCAACATTTATTTAATTAGCGTTTATTCAATTTGATTTGAGTTCTTCTAAACGTACGTGTATAATGTCACAGTAATAATGTCACAATAATATGAAATCAAAGAATGTCACAGTAATAAGGAATTACAGTAGCAGTGTCACAGTAATAATGTCACAGTAGCAGTGTCACAGTAATATGGAATTACAGTAGCAGTGTCACAGTAATAATGTCACAGTAATACGAAATCAATGAATGTCACATCAATAAGGAATTACGGTAGCAGTGTCACAGTAACAGTAGTAGTGTTACAGTAACAGTAGCAGTGTTACAGTAACAGAAATATCACAGTAACAACAGTAGCAGTGTTACAGTAACAGAAATATCTTGCTGTGACACTGCCACCGTAATAAGGAATTACAGTAGCAGTGTCACAGTACGTTAACAGTAAAAGTGGCAGAGGAAAAGTGATTTACCTTAATGACGTGGTGCAATCTCAGCCATTCAATCTTGTTTGATTGTGTGGTCCAGATTGAAAGGACGGACTCATTTAAGGAGGGAGACTCACCGGATCCTCTCTCTCTCTCTCTCTCTCTCTCTCTCTATATATATATATATATATATATATGAGAGGTTCTTATAAGTCCCTCTCATATATTGAGTCCTTAAGTTCTCATCTCATCCATTGAATGAGGGAGGGATGGATGGACGAGATCCAACATAACTTCCTTCAATATTAAAAAAAAAAAAATTAATGCTTCCATCAAAATAGCAAACAATATCAAATAGTAACGTCTTCATTCATACTGTCATTCATAGCAATTTTGACGTTCATTTTCTCATTCATCACTTAAAACGAACACAATCTTCAATCGAAGTTTATGCAAATCGTTCAATCATTCATCTTCTTCTTCGCGCCGCTGCAACTCCGGTCAATTAACCCACTCAATAACACATTCAATCATTAAGCTTCTTCCTCGTGCCGCTGAAACTTCTCTTTCGATGGCGGATATGCAAATTGTCGAGTACACAAACGGTGAGTATTTGCTTTGTAATTTATATTAGAAACGCCATGGAAGTCATTAAGATGCTCCATATTATTAGATTTTACGTTTACACTATTGAAACTGCATATTATTAATTAAAGGTCTGATCATTATATGAATTTTTCGCACAAACATATATATTGAGTTATTGTAATGCACATAATGTGTTACTTTAATATAGACCATCTGTTATTTTAATGTCTAACCCCTGTGTATAGGCATCTTCTGTTAATTGAATCTCGTGTTATTTTAATGCACTTCATCTGTTACTGTAATGCATTGGAGTGACACAAGGATTTAGAATACCGCCATATAAAAAAAATAAAAAATAAAAAAGAAAGATATTACTTCCTATAATTATGGGACGTGATTGCCATCAAAATAGGAAAAAATATCAAAGTATAACGCTCTCATTCATAGCAGGTATACATGTTCATACTGTCACTCATACTCTCATTTATCACGTTCAACCAAAACAACCTTCAATCAAAGTATACACGTTTAATCAATATACTCTAATACATGTTCAATCATTCATCTTCTTCCTCGCGCGATTGCAACTTCTCCTTCAATGGCAGATATGCAAATTGTCGAATACACCAACGGTGAGTTTTAGCTTTATACTTTATACATGAAACGCCATGGAAGTCATTAAGATGCTCCATATTATCAGATTTCACATTTATAGTATAGAAATTGTATATTATTAAAGTTCTGATTGGAGTAACGAGTCATCGTCATTAGAATAACATACCTAATGTATTACAGTAACACGTTTGAAGCATTGGAGTCACATGTCATCGGATTTAGTTATTAATGTTTTGGTTAGAATTCCGCCATATTTCAAGTTTTGATTGTTTGTTTGTCGCCACGTTTATTGGCATTGTTCTTGTTTTTGTAGTAGACACAAAAGCACAGGATGGTGCAGGGATGTGGGTGTGAGTTTCACTCCATACATAGGGCAGATCTTCAAAGATGTCGATGAGGGTAAGAAGAAGAAGAAGAAGAAGAATCATTAGGAAACGCCATGTAAGTCATCGTCTGACGATGAAGAAGAAGAAGAAGAATTGGGAGAAGAAGGAGGAGAAGAAGAAGAAGAAGAAGAGGGAGAAGAAGAAGAAGCAAAATTCTGAGTAGGACAATATATTGTTAGAGTAACATACATTATTCGTTAGAGTAACATACTGAATAAGTTACAGTAACACAGTTTATGAGTTTGATTGATTTTCCAATATCCAGTCCTTAGAGTAACATCCTTTATTGGAGTAAAATGAGTTAGAATAACACACATTATGTGTTAGAGTAACATACTTAATGAGTTACAGTAACACAATTTATGAATATAATTTGATTTCCAATATCAAGTTCTCAGAGTAATAGGTGTGAAACATTGAAACTATAATGGAGTTTTATAATTTTTGTTTTGGAGTATCCTTAATAGAAACATACATTATCAAGGCCTTTGTTGGCTTTGATTGAAAGGCCTCGGTTGACTCCCTTGGACATGTGGCATTGGGTTTTGAATATTTTGGTTCCCATAAGAAAAGTTGGAATGAAATCTTGTGTTGGCATTGTAAGTATTAGAATATGAATCAAATTGAGGTCTTTGCCCATATACTTGAATAACTTGCACTTCATTTGGCTCTTCAAAATAACTTTCTTCATTTGGAATACAAGAGCTAGAATCATGGGATGCCATGAGTGCTTTCCCTGGCTGCACCCAGAACAATTTGACCCTAACTGTCATGTGTTGAACTCCTCTTCGGAGTCGGGCTCTTCCTCCCCTATGGTGAGGAGAGTGGGTTGCGGTTCTTGCGATGACAATCAGGCAGCCCCTTACGGCAAGGACTGGGACGTCAGCAGCCGCGATTCTGGAGATAGTGAAGGTCTGGGCTACTCATCTGACAGAGATGAGGATGGACTCCCTGACGACCCTTTCAAGGACTCCAATGACTGGGACTGGGGGTCTGACATAGGAGGCCAGGACAGCCCTGGGGATTACTCCCCGGATTTAGATGATGACTAGGCCTGTCCACAGGGTGCAGGCACATTGAGCCGGAAAATTAGGCTCCTTTTGTATTTTCTACTTGCCATGTGTAGAATGTAACTTGCCCATTTTCGGGCTCTTTTCAGATTAATGAAAGATCAGGCAGTTTGTTTATGTGTGCCTACCTTTTTTTTTTATGACGTCATGGGATGTCGGTTCCTCTGACTTGTTATTTTTTCGAGGTTCTTCTTGGGAAGCCACAGGTGGTTGGCTTCCGAGAACGCGACACGTGGGGAGTGGCCCTTGGGCGGATACTTTAGGGTTGGCGACCTTTCGTCTGCCCTCTCCTTCTTATAAAAGCAATCTAGCATTTATACTTCCTCTTTTTACAAATTTTTCGAAAAGAAATCTCGAGCCTTCCTTATTCCCTCACATCTCTGGGGAAATTTTCTGAGCTTCCTTTCTCAAGTTTTCATCCAATCAGCAGTCAATCTCTAGGTTAGATTTCTACTCCCAAGCTCTTGCTTTCTTGCTTTCATCTTCGCTTTTTCTTCTTCCTCCATCACCATGTCTAGAACACGTGCCTGCATCCTTACCTTCACCGACCCGTCAAGTGAAAGGACGGGGAATAGGGAAGAAAGTAGAGAGAACCTTGCCTCTTCTTCAGGGGGAGCTGTCCTCCGAATGATCGAGGAAGAGCATTCGGAGGATAGTGGGGGTGGCAATTCCTCTGACCCGGCCCCCTTCGACGTCGTTGATTCGGACGACGAGGCACTGGAGATTGACCCTTCTAGGACTTTTGGTCCCCTCATTCCTAGAGAACGGGGGAGGATATATTATCTAGACAAGGCTAAGTACCACATTCCCTTGGGGACTTATCCAGAACCCAAAAATAGGGATCTAATTTTGGCCAAGAATGCGGCTGCCGAGATTGAACGGTTTTATAACTTCGGGGAAGGATACACGATTGTCGTCCCAGGGGAGAGAGATACTGTGTGTTGCCCCCCTGATGGCTGCATAGCCGTTTACCATAAATGTTTAGAGTTCGGCCTCCGTTTCCCCCTGCACCCTTTCCTAGAAGAAACTTTCAGGCGGAATGTGGCCGTAGCTCAACTGACCGCCATGGCAGTTAGGTCCCTGGTAGTGTATACTTAGACCTTTTTATTCCATGGCGACGGTCCTTCCATTGATGCTCTACGGTATATGGCTGGCCTGCAAATGGTGGCTTCTGGGAGTGAGGGTTCCCATGGATATTGGTCTATCCAGAGGCAGAAAGGTCACACCCTGGGGTGGCCGACTTTGGATAGCCTGAAAGACTGGAAGAACAACTTCCTATATGTACATAGTGCCACTGGATGGAGGATTCCTCGACATTTTAGGAATCATGTCCATACTAGGCTGGAGACTCGCCAAGAGTACCATCCTGGCGTTGGGGGGAAGGCTCTTGAGGTGAAACTGGGCGAAAAGGACAAGGACCTGGTGGAGAAATTTGCTGCTCATACGGACAAATCAGGCGTTCATGGCCCTAGTTTCTGGCTTCCCCACGCGGAGCTTATCACCACTGATAGATTTCTGACCCGAGTGGGTTTGAACCCTGGCCTAGATAGAGGTAGTTCAGGGGCGCCACTGGTTTTTCTTTATCTCTCTTGTCTCCTTTTAAGGGTTTTCTAACCGTTCGTTCTTTTGTCCCTACAGATCTTGCTACTTATACCTGGACAAGAAAAGAGGCAAGGTATCTGGGCCTAGACGAAGAATTTGTCATTATTCATAGGCGCCCCTCCCTACCTCCCAATTTTAAGAAAGGTGAGAAGAATTTGATGAAGCATTTGAAGGGCCTTTCAGCTAGTAGGGCAAGGCTTCCCCCTCCCCCTAGATTTATGCCTGTGAAGCCGACGGCTCCTCCCTTCTCTGGCGTGGAAACCGCAGCCGCTTCTGAGGCCACCCCTTCTCCAGCCGGCAAACGGGGAGGCTCACCCGCAGGAACTCATACTCCCCTGGGGCCGGAGCCTGGCGGTTCTGAGGAGACTGGGGAAAGCACCCCTCAGGAGCTGATTAGGAAAAGAAATAGGGAACCCTCAAGTGCTGAGCATGTAATAGATCTGGAGGCGGACACTCCTGACCCGAAGCGTCCTGCCCGAGACGTCCCAGGCACCCTCTTTTCAGAGGAGAATACTAAGTTTCATTACACTGCTGGTGATAGCCTGGATGTTTCTGCCCTGCTCTCTGATTCAGGGGCCGTCTTGGCGGACCATCTTATCAAGACTGTGACTTTTGCCACCAACCAAGTGACCCAGTATATTCAGCGTACCTCCCGGATCATTCAGGCCTCTGCCGAACTGGCGGCCCTTAGCCGCTTGAGTGATGAAGAATTGGTAACTTCCCCTCCCTCTGACCGCCTGGCCACAGTTGAGAGGGATGTCACGCTCATCGCCAGCCTGAAGGATCAGTTGGCCAAAAAGGAGGGTGAGCTGGAGGAGGCTAAGGATCAGGCGGTCCTTTGAAAGTCTCAGGGTGAGAGGGCAGTTAGGGAGGTATCTCGCCTGAAAGAGGAGCTGAAGAAGTCCAAGCAGGCTGCCGTGGAGCTAGAGCAGGCCAGGAAGGCGTTGGCTGAGCTAGAGCTTGTCAAGAGGAAGGCTGCTGATTTAGGGGAGCGTCTCTCCCGGGCTGAATCGGACCTCCAGACGGTCCGTAGCGATTTGACGGCGAAGGCAGAGGAGTGGCAGAAGGAGAAAGATGAGATAATCCAAGAGGCTGAGACTGTGGTGGAGAAGAGCTTCGAAAGTGGTGCTAACTCTTCCCTGGTGGTGGTTATGGAGGCTATCAGGGAGATGTTCCCTGATTTTAATGAGGAAGCCTTTCGAGCTCTTTACGCCGCCAAGGATGAGGCCCGGGTGCGCAGATTGGCTGAAGAGGCTGCCGGTCCTGATTCAGGCGCCCCTCCTGCCTAACCTGCCAGGCAGTCGTCCTCCGAGGGTTCTTGTCCCTTCCCTGCTGCGCTTTTGTTCTTTCGCTGATATTTTAACTCTTTTTGCGTGCTGAGCCCTGCTGTGGCCGGCTGCCTTGCCTAATGTAATGCTTTAATCTCTTTCATGGATTTTAACTTGTTCTTCTGTAAAGACCTTTTTCTGTTTTTGTCATATATGCATTTGTTTGGTTTTTCTTTCGAAGTTTATATCTGGTTCTGGATTTTGTTTGAAGTTCTCTGCGTTTTTTTACAAGGTTGGGAGGATTGCCCCCAGTCCTTGTTTACTTTTGGCGTGCGAAGCCTGGCCTGACCCTGGCTTCTTGTTCGAAGTCAAGGGGGCCTGCCCCATGTCTGCCCAGAGGCAGGGAGGGGGGCTTTTGCGTTTTTTATACAAGGTTGGGAGGCCTGCCCCCAGTCCTTGTTCGTTCGGCGCGTGGGGCCCGGCCTGACCCTGGCTTCTGGTCGAAGTCCAGGGGCCTGCCCCCTGCCTGCCCAGAGGCATGGAGGGGGGCTTTTGCGTTTTTTATACAAGGTTGGGAGGCCTGCCCCCAGTTCTTGTTCGTTCGGCGCGTGGGGCCCGGCCTGACCCTGGCTTCTGGTCGAAGTCCAGGGGTCCTGCCCCCTGCCTGCCCAGAGGCATGAGGCAGAGGGGCTTAGAATTTTTGTTGGGGGGTCCATTTTCCTTGGTTCTGGCAACAGGGAGGCCTCCCCCTATTGCCCCCTGCTCGTTTGTGTGTGAAAATGCAAGTTTGAACAGACAACGAGTATGGATTCAGAGTTCCTTTCATTTCTTTGTAAAAAAGCTAACATTAGTGTGGTCGGAGCCGTCGACATTCTATTCTGACCGTCCTCCGCCAGTTTTCTGAAAACGAAATTTACTTAAGACTTGCTAGACATAGTATTTTTTTAAAGTGTCGGCATTCCAGTGCGCGCCCAATTCTTGGCCTTCAAGGTTGGCGATTCTGTATGTGCCTGGCCCCAAGATCCGGGTCACCTGATATGGGCCCTCCCAGTTGGCACTCAGCTTGCCATGCTCTCTTGACCTTCCTAAAGCCTGCGTTTTCCTTAAAACCAGGTCGCCTATCTGGAAATTTCTCTCGTGTACCTTCTTGTTGTACGCTTTCCTCATCCGCTGCTGGTAGGTGGCGATGTTAAAGCTAGCCTCCTCCCTTACTTCGCTGACCAGGTTTAGGGCTTCGGTCATTGCCACTTCATTTTCCGCCCTGTCATACTGCAGGAGGGTGGGAATTCTTGCTTCGATGGGCAGCAGGGCCTCCGCCCCGTAGACCAGGCCAAAGGGGGTCTGACCCTTGGACTCTTTTCGGGTTGTCCTGATTGACCAGAGTATACTTGGCAGCTCGTCAGCCCACCTGTCTTTAAGGTTGCCTACCATCTTTTTTGAGACCGTTCAGGATCTGTTTGTTGGCAGCCTCCGCCTGCCCATTGGTTTGAGGGTGGCAGACGGTAGAGTAGGCGACTGCGATGCCGTGTCCTTCCAACCAGACTCTTAGAGGGTCATTATCGAATTGCCTCCCATGATCAAACACCAACATTTTTGGCAGGCCGAATCTAGTGATGATATTTCTCCATATCACCTTCCTGACTGCAGGCTCAGTAATGTTTGGCACTGCCTCGGCTTCCACCCACTTGGTGAAGTAGTCGATTCCTACAATCAAAAATTTTCTGCCCCCGGTGCCACTGCGAAGGGACCCAATATGTCCATCCCCCACTGAGCGAAGGGGATGGGGGATAGGATTGGCCTGAGTTCCTGGGCCGGGGCATGGATGGATGGGGCGATGAGCTGGCATTTCCTGCACTTCCGAGTCAAATCTTTTGCGTCGGCTAACAGGGTTGGCCAATAATATCCTGCCCTCAGGGCCTTGTGGGCCAACGACTTCCCTCCTATATGATGGCCACATATCCCTAAGTGGATGTCATCCAGGACCTCTGCAGCCTGTCCTGCCCCCAGACACTTGAGCAGGGTTGATGAGAATGACTTCTTATATAAATCCTCTCCTATCAGTATGAACCACGCAGCTCTTGCCGGCATCTTTTTCTTTTGTACAGGGTCAGATGGTAAAACTCCGCATCTTTTGAATCGGATGATTGGGGTCATCCAATCCTCAGGCCCCGCCTCCTTGACAACGCTGACTGGCTGGCAGGGGGCGGTGGATTTTTCCTGGATGACGTCTACCCAAACTGACCTTCGTATGTCTTGCAGGCTGGAGCTAGCTAGTTTTGACAGGGCATCCGCCCGGTTGTTCTGGGATCGGGGGATCTGCCTGACTTCATACGACTTTAGGCCTGACAACTCTCGCTTTACCCTCTCCAGGTACGCGGCCATTGCCTGATCCCTGGCTTCATATTCTCCATTAATTTGGTTGGCGATGAGTTGGGAGTCTGTTGCCAGGACAATCCGCTCTGCTCCCGCAGCTTTGGCTAGATTAACGCCTGCGAGTACTGCCTCGTACTCGGCTTCGTTGTTTGATGCTGGGAAAGCGAACCTGAGCGCGTGCTCAAAGTCCGCCCCCTTCGGGCTGGTTAATACGACACCGGCCCCTGCACCATTAGCCGTAGAGGACCCGTCGGTGTATACCACCCATTCACCGGCAGGCGGGCTGTCTTCCTCAGAATGGGAGCATTCTGCTAAGAAATCAGCCAGGGCCTGTGCTTTGATAGCTGTCCTAGACTGGTATGTTATTTCTAGTCCACTCAGCTAGATGGCCCATTTTAGCAGCCTCCCCGACTTTTCGAATTTTTCCAGCACTTTCTCTAAAGGTTGGTCTGTCAACACTACGACAGGATGTGCGTCAAAGTATGGCCTTAATTTTCTGGCTGCTATGACAACCGCGTAGGCTACTTTTTAGACCATTGGATAGTTCTTTTCCGCTGCCCCCAGGGCATGACTTACAAAGTATATAAGCTGCTGGGCGCCTGCTTCTTCTCTTAAGATGACTGCGCTCACTGTCGCATTGGTTACAACAATGTAGAGGAAGAGTTTCTCCCCTGCCACTGGTCTTGCTAGGGTGGGGAGTTTCTTCAAATGTTCCTTCAACTGTTCGAAGGCTTCTTTTTGCTCATCCTCCCATTTAAACTGTTTGTTGCCCTTCAACACCTTGAAGAATGGGGTCGACTTGTCTGCTGACCTGGCAATGAAGCGTGCCAGGGCAGCCATTCTGCCTGTCAAACGTTGGATGTCCCTTATGGTTTTAGGCTCAGGAAGATCTAGGACAGCCTGAACCTTCTCAGGGTTGGCGTCTATCCCTCGGGAGCTGACTAGAAACCCCAAGAATTTACCAGAGCGAACTCCGAACGTGCATTTCTTTGGATTAAGCTTCATCTTGTAGGCGCGCAGGGAGGAGAAAGTCTCCTGCAGGTCTGCCAGGTGTTCCCCGTCCTTTTTGCTTTTTACAATAGCATCATCGACGTAGGCTTCTAGGTTCCTGCCTTTTTGACTCTCGAAAACCTTGTCGACCAGGCGTTGGTACGTGGCCCCTGCGTTTTTAAGCCCAAACGACATCATTTTGTACATGTAAGTGCCTAAACTGGTGATGAAGCCACACTTCACCCCGTCCGGCTGCCACAAGTATACCTGATGGTATCCTGAAAAAGCGTCCAGGAAGCTCAGCATGGAGTAGCCACTGGTAGAGTCTACCAGTTGGTCAATCCTGGGGAGTGGGTGGCAGTCCTTCGGGCAGGCCTTGTTAAGGTTCGTGAAGTCTACACACATCCTCCATGCGCCCGAGGATTTCTTAACCATGACTACATTTGCCAACCACTCTGGGTAGTCTCAAACCTCAATAAAATCCGCCTTCAGAAGCTTTTTGATTTCCTCTTTAATTGCCACGTCCTTTTCTGCGGACATGTTTCGCTTTTTCTGCTTTACAGGGCGGGCGTCCGTGCTTACGTTCAGCCTGTGAACGATATATGCTGGATCGACCCCCGGCATTTCGTCTGCCGAGTAAGCGAATACATCCTTGTTATCCTTTAGCACTTTGATCAGTTCAGCCTGATAGGACTCTTCGAGGTCGGCTCCTATGAGGACCTGCCTTCCTGGCTCCAGGTCCACCAGCATGCTCTCCCCTCAGGTTCCAGGTGGTCGGCTACCTGACGTTCGACTGGGATCTCACCTTCCCTGCTGGGGGAACTGTCAGCTTTTCTTTTTTTCTTTTCTTTCACTTTCATGGGTCTGCAGGGCCCACGGAGTAGCATTGCCTGGCCGACTCCTGGTCTCCGTGCACTTTTCCTTCCATGCCAAAATCCGTCACATAGGCTACGGTGAGCGCTCTAATCGATACGGCTGCTTCAATCTCATCCAGGGTGGACCTGCCTATCAGGGCATTGTACGCAGACCTTGCATCTACCACAACAAACGATGCCCTGATATTCCTGGCAGAGGTCCCCTCCCCGAATGTCACGGGCAGGTCTATAATTCCCACGGGCAGTATGCCTGCCCCGCTGAACCCATACAATGATCGAGGGGCAGGTCTCAGGTGCCTTTTTTTCCAGACCCATTTTCTCGAAGGCATCCTTGTATAGCAGGTTCGTGTACGCACCGGTATCCACCATGCACCTTCGCACGATGTGGTTATTGATCTCCAGGGACAGTACCAAGGGGTCGCTATGGGGATACACCACTAGCCCTGCATCCTCAGGGGTGATGCTCAGCGTCATACCCCTCGGGCTTCCTGCCCTTTCAGCGTAACTGATTTGGTTCTTCAGTTCACGAATCCGCCTCTTCTGGCCTCTTCTGCTGGTTTGGCCCTCTGCAGCCCCTGATATCACATGGATTATCAGGCGGTTCTGCGCCGAGCCTTCAGGTTTTTCCAGTGTTTCCTTCTGAGCTTTATTCCTTGCTGCGTAGTTGCTCAGCCAGCCATTCCTGATGAGTTTTTCAATCTCATCCTTCAGGTGACGGCACTCCTCAGTGGTGTAGCCTACGCAATCGTGAAATGTACAGAACTTCTTGGGGTCCCCTTTCGGGCTGCGTGGTTTGCTTGGACGGTTCCACTTAGCAGTTTCCTTCTCTAGTTCAAAAATCTCCGCCCTGGACTTGTTGAGGGCTGTATAGCTATCGAATCTAGGTTGGTAAACTGTGCATTCGTTTTTAAGGGTATCCCCTTCCTCGACTCTCTGTTTCCCTGCCTCATTCCTGCCGCGTCCACCCTACGGTCCCCCCTGCTTCCTGGTAGGGCCTGCGGGGGTGTCCGGCAGGCTGTGGAACTCTTCCTGCAGCATAAAACCTTCTGCGATCTTTCTTGCCTTGGCCAGAGTTTCTGGTTGGGCTCTGATCATCTGATTTTTCATCTCCCCAGGGAGCAGGGAGTTAGTTAGCGCGTACGTTCCTGTCGCGCCGTCTATCTCTTTAACTTGCTGGAAAGACAAGTCAAACCTCTTCAGGTATTCCCTGACAGTCTCACCCTTCCTCTGCCTAAGGGTCATTAGGTCGAACCGAGTAAGACGTCGCCTCTTGTTCCCAGCGTATTGATCTAGGAAGGCCTCTGCCAATTCGATGAAAAAACTGATGGATCCCTGCAGCAAGTCTCTAAACCAACCCTGGGCCAGGCCCACCAGGGTGGTCGGAAAGATCTTGCACCAGACTGCGTCGTCGACATCATACATGCCCATATGACTCTCGCACGCAGCTTAGTGGTCCTCCGGGTCAGTCGTGCCGTCGAATTTAACAGAGGGTATCTTAATTTTGGGGATTGGGTACCCCTGCACCTCTGGATGAAGAGGAGTTTTTGTAGGCCTTCCTGCCATCTTCGACCTGCTCCCCGTGGAGTGGTAACCGTGATCCCTCCCTCTGTCGGGGGTCGGTTTCCGACTACCTGGGGAACGGTGTCGGGGCGGTTGCCTGCTGATCGCCTCGTCGTCCCATCTATCAGGGGAGTGGTGTCGTGGGCGCTTCTTCTGAGCTGGCTCAAGATTGTCCCCCTGACGATGCTTCGACCCAACGGGCTGTCCATGGTTAAGCCTTGACTGTAGGCTTCTGGACAGGCCCGGGCCTGCTTGCGAGTCTGCCACCGGCGTCAGCCTGGAGAAGACGTCGCCCTGTCTCTCCCCTAGGCGCTTGGACGCAGGCTTTCTGTGCCTCATCCGGTTCTGAAGGTCTTGGGATAAACCCCTTTTCTCGCGAGCAGCGGTGGACTCTGTTGTGTGTATGGAGAATGCCTGCTCAGCAGGCGGTTCCTGGTTACCTGCTGTTATGCGCCTCTGCATACACTTGTGCCGTTTTCTTCGCCTTCCGTTGGATTTTTCTGGCGACGGTTCGCTTTGAGCCCCCAGCTCCTTCCCCACTTTCGAAGTGGAGCTGCCTGGGGGTCGTGGCAACCCTGCCTACCAGATCCTCCGGAGTAAACTCCTGGTTAAGCATTGCCGAGAAGAAGGCCGCCGTCTGTGCCATCTGAGCGGGAGTGAGGTTGAGGGGCTGCCTCGAGTGTGCCCCCTGCCCAGCAGTGACAGCGACATCCTTGCCAGGCGCTCCGTGGAAGCTTGCCCGCCCTACTCCTGGGATTGTGGTAGCGGGCGTCTTCTCTGGGAACGACATGCCGTACAGGGGGGCCGTTGGTGGGATTGTTGGGCCCGCCCCTGAACTGGCGTCAACGATTTCAGGCATGTTTTGTTGTAATTGGCTAATTTTTTATTTGAGAATGGTTGATTTTGTGGGTAATTTCGTGGGTACAACCGTATTCTTCCCCACAGACGGCGCCAAATTGTTCCGGTCACGGAAACAATTAACCCGACTGCGAATTCGGGTTCTTAATGTTCAAGATGTTGTTTGGTTACTATTCGTCCGACTTCCTTTGACCTCTCCTTTCTCCTACTCCAGTGATCAGACTTTCCCGGCGAAGACGGTCTGTTCCCTGCACAATGAACGCACAGGGCCTCGGAGGTGTCCGAGGGAACCTTCTCCGATGCCTAAGTCAGTCTGTGAAATGCCTTGCTGAACCTAGTTCGTGAGGAGTTAGGTGGCGTTTTTTAGAGTGTGAGTCTAGAGAGAGAAAATCCAACCCTTGGAAAGTTGGAGGAAAAAGAGTATTTATACCTTCCTTCAAGAGAGAGAGAAGAGAGGGAAAAAGAGCGGGAGAATAGGTGGATGGTAAAGCGAAACGTGGGTCCATTTTGTCCACCCATTCTCCCTTACCTTAGGCGAAATGACGGAGGGGCCCCTGGTAATCCCTGCCCCGCCCGGGGGAGAAATCCCCTGGAGACAGGCGGGCAGGGGGTCTTGAAGCCCTGCTCGGTGGGCCGCATCGCCCAGCTGGGCAGGCGATTGCCTGAAGCTACCTCTTGGGGGTTCCTTGGTGATCTATCCTGACAGCCTGCTGGGCAGGCTCTCTGGTTTCTCGGGTCGGGTCGCCTTGGGGCCTACTGGGCAGGCGACCCAGCGCAGGCTTCCGACCCCTATCATTTCCGAATGATAAGTGTAGTTTGTAGTGCTTATTTTGTTGTGTTTTGGTCCCGTTTTCCTTGTGGAATCGCTCCTTGGGAGCGATTTATGGGCTTCTTATGCTTCCTTTAGTTCGTTTCAGGTTCCCGAGGCCGATTTGGAAGAGTTGGAGCGATTCCGACTCTATACATACACATTTTGGAGCCAACGGAGTAAAGGAACGATTACTCGATGCCTTGGAATCGACCCCGAGACCTTGGGACCAAATCCCGAGCCTCCGAGACCCGATCCCGAGTCCCGAGAATCGGCGAGGAACCCATGAGAGGCAAGGAGGGAGCAAATAGCTCTTAAGGGAGGCCTACAAGACCCATCCCGTTCGGGATGGGGTGCGCTGTTGAGGAGGCCACTGTGAGCCCATCCCGGTTGGGACCAACCCGTCCCGATCGGGATGACAGGGCCGTCCCGATCGGGATGATCCGTCCCGGTCGGGATGGGCTACAGCTCACCCGCATTGTTTCCTTTCTTCTCCTTTCCACTTGTAACCCTATATATACCCCCCTCTTGTATTAAGACACGATCTTAGGTTATGCACTTCATTAGAGACTAAACCCTAGACTACTTTAGGTTAGATTGGATTAGATTAGTGTAGATTAGTCGGTAATTAGTAGTTAATCTTAGTTTAATCTTGTATTATTGGATTTCTTGAAGAATCCACTCAAGATTGACAACCTTGGTGGAATTATTTGGGTTTTCTTATATACAAGTGTTCTCCTTTTCCATTTCCTTTGTAGTATGGTAATCCTCTTCTCCTTTTACTCTTTTTTCTTGTTTAATCATCCAAGTTTGGATCTTTAGTAGATTGTTTTGTTATTGTTCATTGTTATCATTAGTTTGTTGATGTTTGTTTTGTTTCTTATGATGATTCTCCTTGTTAGTATTAGTTATAGTTTGATTATGCTAGAGTAGTGTTCTTGCTAGGGTTAGTAAGGTGATTAGGGTGTTAATTGGGTGATTAAGGGTTTGCTAGAGATGTTGGTGGAAGATTTGGGTTTCCTCTTGTTTGATGCACATCACATGTTTGTTGAATTGCTTGAATGACTAAGTATGTACGAATGCTTGTTTTCTTGCCTTTCTTTTGTGGGTATTAGTTTGTTTGTGGGTTCGGTCCCCTCATTAAGTTGCGAGAGCTCAGTGAGGACGACCCCTAGGTCGGTCTAAGTTGCGAGAGCCCGGATGCGACCTAGGCCTATAGCATGCTAGAACCCCGTTTGTGTTGTGTATCGCCGAGATTGGTTTTAGGTGGAACCTCTAGGTGAGTCTAAGATGCGAGAGCCCGGACCAACCTAGATCACCCTACTACCTCCTTCACTCTAGTCCTCCCTTGACCATTCCGTTACCTCTTTGACCCCGACCTAATCCTAGCCCGTTTTCCTAGTTTGTTCTCCTTAGCCATAGTCATAGTCTTGTCTTCTCCCCTCCTTATCACTCTCTAGTTTAGCTCGTTGACTTAGTCTAGTTTTTGGGCCGACCTAGTCTAGACGCCTCTTACCGTCCCCGTGGATTCGACCCGACTTACCCTATCTACTCTAGTTAGGTTAGCCGGTTATAGTATTGACGGTTGGGACGTGACGAATCCCTACCATCAATTTGGCGCCGTTGCCGGGGACGGTGCTAGTTTGGACATTGTTTTCCTATTTGCTTGACTTAGTCTTTGTGTTTGTGTTTGTGTGTTTTTTTTTGTTACCTTGCTTCTTGTGTGTGTGTGATTTATTTCTCTCTTGTCTAGTGCCCAAAAAGCACTAGACTTCTCACGTTTGTTCTTAGTCTACAGTTTGTGCTTGGAGGTGGTGATTATCTTCTTCTTGCAACTCAGAGCCGCTTAAACGAACGGTTGCTAGAATGAGTGGTTTCTAACCGGGTATGGACTACGATTTTCGAGCAAGCATGGGGTTTGATCTAAACTCCACACACTCGGGAGCCGACATGAGCTACCACTCTTCTTCTATGAACAAAAGCCATGACATGACGTCCTCCTACCATTATCAAGCTTCTTGGGGTAATCAAGATGAGTATGATCCTCAAGAGTATGGATATGGCTACCAACAAGTGAATGATTATCACTCCTACGACCATGGTGGCTATTACTCGAGTTATGATTGTGAACCCACCGTGTTCAATCAAGATTCACCATATGGAAGCCAATTTCCCCAAGACCCACCATATTACCCTACACCCCAACCACAATATGAACCCCATGACCCACAATACTACCAATCACCCCAACCTTGCTACCAACAATATGATGCCCCACCTTTTGGGCATCATCAAGATTATCAAGGAGCTTTAAAAGACCCCAATGATCACCAATTACCCGACACGGAGGTGTTTCATTCTATGCTCCAAATGCAAAGGAGCATCCAAGAAACGGCCATTCAATTAAAAAAGGAACAAGATGATTTAATGGTCCAAATGCGAAGGGAAAACGAGGCGAGGAATGCTCAATTAAATGCATTATCGGTTCAAGCCGTAATGTCTTTATCCCGAGCATCACATTTAGATGGAGGATGCCCACTTGAGAGAGAGGAGCAACCTAATTACGAAGCCGCCGATGTAGCTCCCTTTGATAGAGAGATTTGCTTTGAAGAACCTCAATCGTCTACCCAAAAAGAGACGGATGAGGATATGACCCTTGGTGAAGGCTTTCTTGGTGAGGAATTGGAGGAGGATAGTGAGTTGGATGGGTTGGTGGAATTTGTGAGGATGTTGGGTGAAATTGTTAGCCTCGAGTTGCCCTTGTGCGATAGGTTGGACAAGCATCAAGAGCCCCTTGCTAGTACACCGAGAGATGGTTTGGAAGGGATTGAAACCGCCGGTAGAAGTTTCGATTCTCTCCTCCATGATGATGTGGGGCCGAGTGATGAAGATGGGGAACCACAACTTGAGGCAAGTTTGGGGGTGTGCAACGAGGAAATGAGGCCAAAGCCGATTTTTGTGCCTTGTTTCTTGGAGATGAAGCTCGCTTCTGATTGGAGGCAATGCTTAGGGAGGAAAAGATCGGTTAGGCTCGTAGGATGGATAGACCCCGGAGATGACATGAATGATGATTTTGGGTATTGGGAATCCTACTTCTTGCCTCCTCCTTGGAGGCCGTGGAGGTCGGTTAAGCTCGAGCGCTTCTTGGGCCTTCACTACGATGTCGGTAGCGCGTTCGACTTGCTCCTCCATGCCCTTGAGGGATACGGTTGAAGAATGGAGTCCACCATCCTAGGTTTGACGGAGTTCCTAAAAGAACCGTCATGTTGTATATTCCCCTCCTCTCTTCTTTAGAATTCTTGTGCTTGTATTTGTGATTTTTGTTTCTAGGACTTCCTTGTTTTTGTGAGATTCTTGTAATTGATTTGGTATTTTGATGAGCGATGTGAGGGAGTGAATTTGATGTTCTGTTTGAGTTTATTGTGATAGGTGAAGTGAAGGTGACTCCAAGAAAGGAGTGGTTGATGATGGAGTTTGGTTTGCGAGCGAGGAAGTCGGTTTTTGAAGCTTTGATAAGCTTTTGGGCTTGGGGAAGCAAAGAAGACTCATCCCGACCGGGAAGAAGGCTTCCCGACCGGGAAGGATGAGGAATCCCGACCGGGAAGGAGCCATCCCGATCGGGATGAAGGTGCCGAAAATCGGACTCACTGGAGTGCATTCCCGATCGGGACGAGAGCTTCCCGATCGGGAAGGGTTTATCAACCCGATCGGGACCATCCATCCCGACCGGGATGGTCCCCTTGACTCCACCCATCCATTATGCCCCCTCCCAACCTCCCTACTCCTCCTTCCTCCTATCATATGACCCGTACACCTCACTTTACACCGAGATCCACATCAAATCCCACCCCCTCGCACCATTACTACCTCTACCATGCGTTTTATCGAGAATGAAGCGGAAAAGCAATGATGAAGACAAGCAAGCGCCTTTATTGATCTACGAGACGATGGAGCGAGTGAGTTGCTATCCTATTGGTACGACAACTATCCTTTCTTTTCCGTCTTTTATTGCTTGTTTTCCTTTGTTTACTCCCCTTCCCTTATCATTTGTGTCATGGTGGCCTTCAAGGCCTCTGTATATGTTGCTCCCGACTCTCGATGATGTGACTACATCGAGAGTCATTTTCAAAATCCAAATTTTACAAGTTTTTCACTTTCTTTTTTGAGGATTTAGTCGGATTTAGGCGGAATCCGGGCTAGGTGACTTGATTACACCTAGCTCTCCCCTCCCATTTCCTTTTATTTCCTTCTTTTTATTTCTTCCCCCATCCATATCTTTTTCTCGTCTCGGCCCTTGGTGACTTGATTACACCCCGGCCGGACACCTTCTACCATTTTCTTCACTTTATTTTTTATTTTTAGCTTTATTTTCGTAGTTTCTTTTCTTTTTCTTTTGTCTCTCCGCACCCTACGATCGAGCATGAGGACATGGCTCGATTTAAGTGTGGGGGAGCGATATTCTAGTATAGTTTAGTTTATTTTCGAAAAAATCTTTAAAAACCATAAAAATTTGAAATTTTTTCACAAAAATCAAAAAGATTTTCTCTTTTGTGTTTTCATTTTGTGTCTTTGTGTCGTATAGTTTTTTGTGTGCGTGTTTTGCCTCCCTTTTTCCTTATAGGTCGCTTAATCACCGCTAGCTTTGGAGAGCTTTCAAGACACCCGGTAACATCTTTTCAACCCTTTTTCCTCTTTGTTTCTTGTGGAGTTTGGAGAAGATATGTGTTGTGGTGTGCTCGGGTGGAGCTTTGTACAGTTTGTGGATGATTGGTTGCTCATTTGGAAGTTCGGGGTGGTGTTTGTTTTCTATGTGTTCGTTCTGTTTTGTTCTTGTTTTGTTGCTTTTGCTTCTTTTTCTTTCGTTCGTTTTCGTCGTGTCTTTATTTTGTGTGTGTTGTGTGTCTTGTGTGTAAACATTTTTTCGAAAACCCGGTTTAGAGGCTAGTGTGTGAGTGCCTACTTTCCCCTCCTAGTAGTATAAATCGAGTCTTGGGCTTTAGTCTAGTAGAATGACCTTAAATCAATGAATTCGTTGGTCCTTTACCTTGAGTCCACCTAGCTTACTAGGGATTTACTACGGGATTTACACTTTTGACCATTATGACCACCCACGGTGTGAAAAGGCCTTGGTTACCGAGTCTCGTCCCCTAGGTGACCGTGTTTAGGATTGTTTGATTAGTCCAAGTTCTCCACTTTTTGTGGGTTTGAAGGGAAATCGCGACCCCCGACTTACCCATTACCCTACCTTCCTCACATACACACACAATAAAATGCAATTTGTTGATTCTCTCTTTCTTGATTGTCGAGAAATGCCAAAATGCCAAATCTTGCCAAAAGGGCAAAGAAAAGAAAAAGAAAGAAAAAAAATTAAAGAAAGAAAAGAAATGAAGAAAAAGAAAAGGCACAAAAGCCAAAAAGAGAATAGAAAAGAAGAAAAAGAAATGGCATGGCAACAAACAAAGCAGAAACGTCGAAAAGAAAGAAAATACCAAAAGAAAACCCGTCTCACAAAAAGAAAATCCCCACAAAAATAAGCCTTTTTCCGACTTTTGCCGTGAAGAGCCTACCAAAGGACCGAGTCCCGAGGAAGGATGATAGCGGCATTAGTCGGTCTTCCCTCATTTTGCATGTTTCCACCTTTTTACTTGGACTAGTTAGGCGGTCTTGGACACGGGACGACCCTCTTGGCTCACGCTAAAGGGGGCAGGGTCTCACTTACCTATAGTGTCGACTAACACCGTGGTTCTTCACTTTTCCACTCCGCCGATCGTCCCGTAGTACGTTTTTAGAAAGTTAGGAGGACCTAGGTAAGTTACCAACATTTTTATTGCTTGATCGTCATACTATTAGGGTTTAGTTCACCTTGGTTTGTATTGCTAGCTTGGGAACGTTGTCACTTACGTCCAGTCCTAAACCGGTGTTTCATTCACCGCTTTTAGAGGGAAGCGGTATTTGTTTTTCTTTGGGTGCAACCTTGTGTTTGTGTGTTTGTTTGCCTTTGTGTTTGGTGTCCGGTTGCATCCACGATTTTGTCGCAAGACCCGACTTACCTTGCGGAGTGCACTTTTCCTCTAAGTGCACTCGCGTGAGTTGAAGGGGCGTAGGGTGCGCTAATACCCACTCGGATAGTTTAGTAGTAGTTTGTGCTTACTCGAGGGCGAGTAAGGGTTAAGTGTGGGGGAGTTGATAAGTGTAATTTGTAGTGCTTATTTTGTTGTGTTTTGGTCCCGTTTTCCTTGTGGAATCGCTCCTTGGGAGCGATTTATGGACTTCTTATGCTTCCTTTAGTTCGTTTCAGGTTCCCGAGGCCGATTTGGAAGAGTTGGAGCGATTCCGACTCTATACATACACATTTTGGAGCCAACGGAGTAAAGGAACGATGACTCGATGCCTCGGAATCGACCCCGAGAACTTGGGACCCAATCCCGAGCCTCCGAGACCCGATCCCGAGTCTCGAGAATCGGCGAGGAACCCATGAGAGGCAAGGAGGGACCAAATAGCTCTTAAGGGAGGCCTACAAGACCCATCCCGTTCGGGATGGGGTGCGCTGTTGAGGAGGCCACTGTGAGCCCATCCCGGTCGGGACCAACCCATCCCGATCGGGATGACAGGGCCGTCCCGGTCGGGATGATCCGTCCCGGTCGGGATGGGCTACAGCTCACCCGCATTGTTTCCTTTCTTCTCCTTTCCACTTGTAACCCTATATATACCCCCCCTCTTGTATTAAGACACGATCTTAGGTTATGCACTTCATTAGAGACTAAACCCTAGACTACTTTAGGTTAGATTAGATTAGATTAGTGTAGATTAGTCGGTAATTAGTAGTTAATCTTAGTTTAATATTGTATTATTGGATTTCTTGAAGAATCCACTCAAGATTGACAACCTTGGTGGAATTATTTGGGTTTTCTTATATACAAGTGTTCTCCTTTTCCATTTCCTTTGTAGTATGGTATAATCCTCTTCTCCTTTTACTCTTTTTTCTTGTTTAAACATCCAAGTTTGGATCTTTAGTAGATTGTTTTGTTATTGTTCATTGTTATCATTAGTTTGTTGATGTTTGTTTTGTTTCTTATGATGATTCTCCTTGTTAGTATTAGTTATAGTTTGATTATGCTAGAGTAGTGTTCTTGCTAGGGTTAGTAAGGTGATTAGGGTGTTAATTGGGTGATTAAGGGTTTGCTAGAGATGTTGGTGGAAGATTTGGGTTTCCTCTTGTTTGATGCACATCACATGTTTGTTGAATTGCTTGAATGACTAAGTATGTACGAATGCTTGTTTTCTTGCCTTTCTTTTGTGGGTATTAGTTTGTTTGTGGGTTCGGTCCCCTCATTAAGTTGCGAGAGCCCGGTGAGGACGACCCCTAGGTCGGTCTAAGTTGCGAGAGCCTGGATGCAACCTAGGCCTATAGCATGCTAGAACCCCGTTTGTGTTGTGTATCGCCGAGATGGGTTTTAGGTGGAACCTCTAGGTGAGTCTAAGATGCGAGAGCCCGGACCAACCTAGATCACCATACTACCTCCTTCACTCTAGTCCTCCCTTGACCATTCCGTTACCCCTTTGACCCCGACCTAATCCTAGCCCGTTTTCCTAGTTTGTTCTCTTTAGCCATAGTCATAGTCTAGTCTTCTCCCCTCCTTATCACTCTCTAGTTTAGGTCGTTGACTTAGTCTAGTATTTGGGCCGACCTAGTCTAGACGCCTCTTACCGTCCCCGTGGATTCGACCCGACTTACCCTATCTACTCTAGTTAGGTTAGCCGGTTATACTATTGACGGTTGGGATGTGACGAATCCCTTACCATCACCGAAAATCAAATCTAAAAACTTAAAAATCTACATGCAACATCATCAACATAAAAAAAATAGGAATATAATTAAGAACATAATTATTTTAATCATTCATATAATTTATATATTCATTGCATGATAAATAAATTAGAAACATGATTAAATAATGAGCAACAAAACCAATCATATATTTATATATTCATCACAAAAATATATACATAATTTATACCATGAAGTTCATATATTATCATAATTTTTAAACTTCATATATACCCTCAATCTCATTATAAATTCATAAAAATATTAGAATTTCATAAATCAAGAAAAGGAGTAAACCTAGTTACCATGAGAGAAATTTTAGTATTAATATAAGTAGGATATGGATGATATCAACCCAAGTGGTTTCCTTCCACGAAGGTCTCTTGTTCACCTAGTTTTAGGTTAATAAAATTTATCAAGAAAACAATACACAATTTAACTAGAAATGAATAAAATTAATGAATAAATAATCTAGTTACTAGTAATTAGGATGGATAGTATGGAATGAAGCTATGAAGAAAAGAGCATGAGGAAAGTGGATGATGGTTCACGGTGGAATGGTGGAAAAGTGAGAAGTAGTTCATCCCTTAATTTAAGGACAAATTGCATGTGATGAAGAAGATGATTAGCCTTAGCCACATAGCCATGCATGACTATAAACCCAGGCTCATAGACCTTGGGCTCCAAGAAAGTGCAGGTTGGCAAGTTGGCAAGTTGTAAGCATGTGACAAAAATTAGTGTAGTGGAGATAAGGATGGAATAGATTTGGTCCGCGGGTTACGGTGACAGCTTGTCGTATTTCGAGCATAACTTTCTCTACAAAACTCTGATTAAGACGATTAAGGTGGTGTTGGAAAGCTAAGAGAAAGATCTAAAACTTTTATGCTTTAATCAAGATCCAAATACGTCTTTAACTTGACGTAAAATGAGAAAATATATTGCCTTAGTTTATTAGTCCATCCGAACCTAAGGATTTAAGGGTATAAGTAAAAGTGTGAAGGATGGGAACCTAGAACATTAATTCCAAGCATACAAGTGTTGGATGGATTAATGGATAATGGGGATGGAGTTAAAAGAGTTTATATATGTTTATCAAATTATGAAAACACGGGGTGTTACGGTTCTAGCTTCAAGTTTCAATTCATTGGAACTCTTAGAAGAGTTTACTTCAACTTTCTTCCTAGAATCTCTCGATTGACCCACTCTAGAATCACTCATTACCATCTTTTCAATAAGACTTTTATATGCCTCATCGGTAAGGGAAGAGAAATCTCCTCCGGCAGCCGAGTTGAGGTTTTTCTTGGTTCTCGATGAAAGGGTGTTATAAAATGTTTGGGTTGTTAGCCAATCGGGTATTCCATGGTGAGGGCATTTACGAAGTAAATCTCTAAATCGCTCACAAGCCTCGCTTAGACTTTCAAATTCATCTTGCTTAAAGTTTGTATCTCCATGCGGTATTGGTTAGTCTTTGACGGGGGATAATATTTCTCCAAGAAGGCATTGGATAATTGAGCCCATGTTGTAAATGTGTTATCCGAATGGCCATGAAGCCATCTCCGAGCTCCATCTCGCAATGTCTTAGGGAATAATAGTCGGTGAAGTTGACATGATGTTAATCCATTTAATCGGGCCCCGACTAATTTCTCCTTAAACGATGCAATATGTTATTGGGCATCTTCTTGGGAAAAACCATGAAAAGTATCTTGTTGAACCGCATTGGTTAAAGAAACTTTTAGTTCATAATTCCTGGGAATTTCCCCAAAATCGAATGGTGATGGGGTCTCTTCATGTGTAAGTTGGGAATGGGATCCTAAGGTCGCCATTGATTAAGGTGATGGTGGTGGTAGATTTGGAGGGCTTTGATTTTGTTGAGGAATTCTTGGTGATGGTGGGGTTGGTGGTGAATTTTGTGAAGTAGAGGATGTGGAAGGGTTATTTGGTGTAAGAGGTGTATGTGGTAGGATGAGATTTAGATTGGGTGGTGATAGTGAAGGATGTGGGATGATAGTAGTTGAGTTATTCCCCCGAAATCGTAAAGCTCTAAATGTCCATTCTGGCTCCGGATCGAACCACAAAGGCGATGAAGGATTCCTGGGCATAAACTCAATAAACAGTAAGTCTCCTAGCACCTATCGGTACTAGGGAAAAGGGAAAAAGAAAATAAGAACAGTTTACCAAACACAATAAACTAAAACTCAATTAACTAACTGTCGTCCCCGGCAACGACGCCATTTTGATCTCGCCCAAATCTGGATCGGTCGTTAACGAAGAATAGGGGATCAAACAATACTTATATGACTCACAAATAACACAAAAACAATTAAATGTAGTCGTGGTAAGTCGAGGTCGGTTCACAGGGAAAGGCGATGCAGTAATCGAGTAAGTCTAATTGGGGAGTTTTAAGTCGAGTCTATACTAATAATGCGATAGATAAAGAAGAGATAATCAATAGGGAAAAAGGTGTTAGGGGGAGTCGGAAATCAAAAATCGGGTTCTATGAGTCTCGGGATTATGGGTCGGTCACAAAGTCGATAGAGAGAGAATGCCACCTTTCGATTTCTTCACCCAACTTATCTAAATCCCGCTTTCGCGGCGAAAAAGGGTAAGTCTCAAGTCAAAGTAATTTCTACCTTGGATTTCCCGACAAATGGTAAGTCTCAAATCGAGGGATCTCTTACCCGGGGTTTCTCCAAGTAATAGAAATGAGTCAAGGTCGATCTAGTTGACCGGACTAAGTCAACAATGACACAAAACCTCAAGCATGATAAATCAATAAACATGCAACCAAACCACAACTTCTTAATTCATATCACCCAAGATAGTAATAACAATGGAGAAAACAACAAAAACATGCATAATGATGAAAACAAGAGGAAATAAAACTAAAACAACAAAGGAAATCACGATCAACAAAACATACTACAAAGCGATCTAAAAACAACGCAAGTAAAATCAATGAAAACGGTGCAATAACGAAAGAGCAATAGTAAATCTAGCTAATCTAGAGATGAGGTAGAGGAAGAGAAATATATACCAACAATGAAGGAAAATAACAATAAGGAAGATGAAGATTGCATAAAATAAAGGAGAAGCCTTGATGAAGAAGAGAATGGATTTGTCACTAATCCTTTGATAATCTCCCAAGATCTTCAAGATCAAAATTAGAATTCTTTACAAAAGCTTAAATCTAAAGCTAGATGAAGATAAAGATTGATAAAAACTATGAATATCTAATGGCTTTTTATCTAAGCTAATGGATGATGAAGAATCATAAGGTTGTATTAAGATGATAATATGCATCTAACTAGGTTAGCTATGACTTTTGCTCCATTAGTGAGACTTTTGCCCAGTGAGTCTTCATATGGTGAAACTTCACCCTGCAAATACCAGCTATTCACGAGCCATTACCGCCGGGTGAAACTTCACCTGGTGGTTTCACCCGATGAACTTCCTTCGAGAATTAGCATTTGGGGGCCTCGATCTTTACCGTCGGGCGAAACTTCACCCGATGGGTGAAAGTTTCGCCCCGTCATTTCGCCCGATGTAGAAAGTTTTCTGAAGATCTTTGGGGAGGTCGAAATATCGTCGGGCAAAACTTTGCTCGGTGGTATCTCATCGGGTGAAACTTCACCCGATGGTTTCCTTGACCTTTTTTCTGGTCTCGCTCTTTGTCATTTGATTGGATTGCTTGAACTTTTAGTTTTGTGTGTTGCTTTTCGGACGGTATTCCAGTCTCTTGTGCTCGTGGAAGTTCGGACATGTTCTTGGTTGCGAATCCTATCAAAATAGATAGAAAAACTACCAAAAACATGTGAAATGCAGAAGAGAAACGCTAATGCGAGAAAGACTAAAAATAAGGCGATAATCGCACTCTAATCTCGCAAAACAGAGGAAAAATGTGTCTAAATGGGAGGAAAAATGGTCTAAATTTAGTACACATTAGTTCTTTATTATTTCAGATCTTTCCAGCTGCGCGAAAGGCGATATTAAGCCGAGGGGAGGATGTGGAAAAAGCGGCAGAAGAATTCGATGAGGTACTCAAGATATTCGAGAAGGAAATCGAGGGAAAAGGATTACTTGGAGGAAATCAAATCGGGTATCTAGACATAGCCGCATTGTTGGTATGCTCTTGGATCCCGATTTTTCAAGAAGCGGTTGGAAAACAAGTGCTCACTCGAGAGAAATTCCTGGGGTTCTACACTTGGAGCGACGAGCTCTTAGGCCACCCCTTTATGAAAGGGAAATCTACCCATTTGGGGTGATTTTGTGGCCTCCCATCGTGCTCGCTTTGCACCTTCTTCTTAAACTTGAATTTTTGGTTGTCTCGCTTTCCTTTCAGTACCAGTGTACCACTCAATAACCTATATCAAATTATCGATGTTGGAATGTAATCTTACGAGTAGTACAATATGTGGTACATTAGCAACTTAATATGTTAGTAATCGCGTATTTAAACCATAATATGGGGATTCGATTATTGTTATATGGCTAAGCAATAATAAAATTGAAGAATTGAAGATACATTGATGTCGTATGTAGACAATGATTGAGATACAACTATTAACTAAAATCTCGACTCATTCGAAGCTCAATTTTCCTCTTAAAAGCATGAAACTGTCTCATATGATCCCCTTATCAATTCAAGGGACCAACCATGAGATCGTCTCATACGAGTTTAACAACGGTTAATTAAGCATGAAACCGATAAACAAGGTCCAAACTTCTCAACCAAGTCTTAATCGGATCGAACTCAGCTGCCGGACCCTAACATTCTCCGATCCCTCTCCTCAAAACCCTGCCGTTTCACTGCCGCTGCCGCCGACGGAGAAAGCAACCGCTTCGGCCGCTTATTCTGAATGTAAAGAAACTCTCTCATCTCCTCCATCTTCTCCATCGACGAATCCTTCGAACTCATCTCCTCTTCCTCGCCGCCGTTGTCCGCGATCATCATCGGCTCATCTCTGCCTCCGCCACCGGCGACGGCGGAGTTGCGGGAATTTTGGGCGGAGATGAAGGAGGATAAGGAGAATTGCGCGGAGTTGAGCACGGAGAAGATAAGGCGACGGTGATCAGTGTCGGAGATTGTCGGAAGTTGTTTCGCCATGTGAGTTGCTTGTTCCAGGGTTTGTACGAGCTCGGTTAAGTGGTGCAATGGCGGCGAAGCTTCGATGATCATATTGTTATCCATTTTTGTTCTCTCTGAGCTAATTGACTCGGAGATTGTTCAGGTTTTCGTCGTTTTGAGTGGAAGTAGGTGTCGTTTTGATGTTTGGTCTGCTGAGTCGGGAGAGAGATAAAAGTGTTTGAACATGAGTGTTTGTTTTGTTTCATGACTTATAAAAGACATGTTCTTGTTTGTGATGAGAATATCTGCCACAAACTTGTGCTTGTCTTTTTAATCAAGTGGTATTGTTTTGACCCATCATTGATTTGTCGAATTCAAGTTAACCCGTGATTCTGATTAAATGAGACAAATCAATATCGTTCATATAACAAAATCATTGATATTACTAGCCTACTAGGGCACAAAATAACATTACATAACTAAGCTGGGAGTAAGTGAGTAACTAAGCACAATGATTTTTGAAAGACATGTACAAGTAATCAAATTCTAAGCCTAAGGAAAACTTTTGGGAAGCAAAATAGGGCAGCCTTTAGCCAAACAAAAGCCTTCGTCTCACAGATTTAGGAAGGGTTTCGCTCAAGGCCTTGCTCTTTCCCTTCAAACGATACGACTCTGAATCTATAACGAAATCTTCAGAACTTTTGACATCACTTTGTGTTTCGCTTGAACGGTAGTAGTCGGTAATTGCCTTCTGATCCCCTCTCATGTTTGGAGTTTGTGGGGTTTCACAAGTTCCTTCATTACATATAGATTTTCTTTTTGATTCTTTTAGCTCCTGTCATGAGACAAATACAGGATTTCAAAAAAAGCGCAAAACTTCAATAAGTCAAGTGACAAATTTAAAGAGACTTGGCATTCTGAACATACTTTCTGTTTCAGAAAACGGTCAACGTCTACAGGGAAGGCATTCTGGACTAGCTCCAATAAATTTTCATCTGAGGATATATAGCAGAAGCCACCGTCAATGTGTACCTAGGGCACATCCATTTCATCCAAAGAATTGACAGTTTCGTCAGTGAGAATGTCATCGGACTGAAGGTCAGATCCAACAGAATATCTTCAGAAGATACTGAATGCTCAACATTACTCGTCATTGACGCAGATTTCCTCCACTTAATAACGTAAAACTGGTGACCACAACGAACTTTTACTCATTGGATTGAGTCAAACTCATATTGGCCATCCAATAAATTTTCTTTGGAATTTGAAGCCTTTTCTCTTAAGAAAATGGTGGAGAGCACTGGAAATATTCGCTGGCGTACATAAAATGGATCCCAGTGAAGATGAAAAGCTAAAAAATCAACTAGCATTTCGAGATGAGGGCTTTTCCAGGATAGACATGGCTCGACACCCTCGACAACTGCAAAAAGAATGTTTACACCAACAATTTACAAACATAATTAACATGGACAAATTGAAAATATCTCAAAATCACCATACATAAGTTGATTAGAAGAATGTTAATCTGAATCTAGAATCCCAGTAGAGTAAGAAATAAAGGTTCTCCATGCAACTAAAGCATACAGCCTAAAAAAATATGAAGGACAAAGATTTACCTTCATTTGCCATATACAAATCCGTGATTTCAATGCTGGAGAAATGACACTCCTTTATCTTGTTGCACACTCTTAGGCACTAGTTTTCAGTTTTCCTACGTTCCTTTTCCTCTTGTTTCTGTAGATCGAACAAAACATTAATCATCCATCTTACTGCATCATTCAAAGATAGAAAGAAAAGGGAAAATATACACTCCATACGAATATATGGAGCGAAATACAAGGATAATGGCAGATTATTACCCCATTGCAACCAAAGCATTCACATTTGAACCCTGGGGATTTTTTACTACAGTCCACGCATGTACTTCTATGACAATGTTCACAGGGGACTCTGCTATGGGATGTCTTGCTGCCTGGATGACCACATAAAGAGCAATGTCATACTTTTGGTCTTTGAGATGCATGGAGTGAAACATTTGCAGGCGTGCCAGGAGAGCCGAAATCAGCGTCCAATGAAATGACGGATCCAGAACCTATTTCATGTAATCTGCACCATTTGTTTAGACTAACTGAAAACTAGCAACCTAACATGCGATAATTAAAACTGTTTTTGGATTAACCGAACAATTAGACTCGTGAGAGACGCCTCATATAAAAATACCGTGAGACAGACCCATCAACCCACTTAAAAAATAAAATAATAAAATAATAGCAATCATAATATGGGGTCGGTCTCATATGGGAATTAGTGTCAAGAAAATGGAACATATAAATAACATACGGAAAAGGCAAACCTCTGTAGAACTTCATCCTCACTAATTTTTTTGACAAATCGAAGAGCTATTTCAATTCCTATTCCTGGTATTCCGCTCAAGTTGTGATCACTACCAACTAAAAGAGCAACAACTATGAGATGTTTCCTTCTTAAACCTAGACCAAGTTTAATGTCTTCCATTTGATAACATTCAATTGGTTCCTATACAAGATATCAAACATAAATCTCGAGAAAAACATAATTCTTGCCGCTTAGTATGCTGTAGACTGTAGTAGAGCTCCAGAAACTGACAACAAAACAGAAAAATAAAAATGCACGAAACAAATGTATCAACTAATTAAGGAAAAATATTTTATTTTGATGTAGGATTTAAATGCTTTATCACATATTTAGCCCCGAAAAGAAACGCGTCACTATCCGCTGTAATGCAAGCATCCACTAAACCTTCACTATTCAACTGAGCACAAAGTGCTTCGACCTCACCTACAGCTGTAAGAACATGCATCACCAGAAGATTGAGAAGTTCCTGCAAAATAAGTGGATTCTTGACGAACTGCAATATCATGAAATCCTTGCTTGTTACGATCGTAACTCCTAATAAGGGAATATTTTCACGTACCATACATTCCTCAACACACTTTACAAAAAACTTGCTACGATCAACGGAAACACCCTCTTCGACTACAGGAAGATCTTTCGTGTCAATGCCAGACGATCTGAAATACCGTGAAATCCTCGCTTGAGACTTCGGTGAAGACGACTTTTATTGTGTGCTAAATTTAGACCATTTTCCCTCCCATTTAGACCCGTTTTTTCCTCGTTTTGCGAGTTTAGAGTGCGATTATCGCCATATTTTGAGTACTTCTCGCATTAGCGTCCCTCTTGTGCGTTTTACGTGTTTTTGGTAGTTTTTCTATCAATTTTGATAGGATTTGGCACCGAAATCACGATCGAGCTTCCACGAGCACAATAGAAGGGAATACCGTCCAAAGAGCAAAGCACACAACTTAACGTTCAAAGCCATCCAATCAAACGATGAAGAAAGAGACAAGAAAAGAGGCCAGAATATGACCGGGTGAAATTTCACCCGATGAAACACCACCGGGCGAAGTTTCGCCCGAAGATAAATTTGCCTCACCGAAGATTTTCCGAGAACTTCTCCACCGGGCGAAATGACCGGGCAAAATTTCGCCCACCGGGTGAAATTTCTCCCGATGGTGATAGCGTCCAAAAATTGCAAAACTGGAAAAAGTTCACCGGGTGAAACCATCGGGTAAAGTTTTCACCCGGCGGTATTGATCCATGTACGACGGGGTGAAGTTCCGCCTCTTGAAGATTAAAGGGTGATTGTCTCACTAATGAAGCAAAAAGTTGGATTTGGGCTTTAGGTAAGAGACCTATTAAGGCATTACTATATATATGTCTACCCTAGTTTGTTGCCCAAGTCATATCCCACCATTAGTGTAGTCACTCCATCCATTACACCATCTTCCATCACATTACCACCCTTTTAGTAGAGTAATTTAGTAGTATTCTAGTAGTAATTCTCCATAATTCTAGTAGTTTACATAGTAATTTAGTAGTAGATCTTCCTAGTTTTCATCAACAATTCTTTAGATTTACATCCAAGTTTGTAGAAGATTATTATTTCAAGTTTTATTTGAAGATTTTTGGGGTTTATCAAGGGATTAGTGACAAATCTCTTTATTCTCCTCATCAAGATTCAACTTTTATTTATGCAATCTTCTTATTTATTGTAGATCTTCATAGTTGGTATATTTCTCTTCCACTCTCTAATCTCTAGTTTAGATTTACTTTATTGTTCTCTCATTATTGTCTTGTTTAGATCATCTTTGTTTATGTTGTCTTAGATTGTTTTATGTTTTAGTTTTGTTGATTGTTGTTTTGATGATCTTTGTGTTGTTAGTTTCTCTAGATTTTATTTTGTTAGATCGTATTTCTTTCGTAATATAGTGGTTAAATTGGTAGATCGTAGTTTCCTTATCGTTTTGTTGTTATTTCCTTTAGATTTAGTTATTATGCATGCTTTAGTTAATCTCTCCTTTATTAATGTTTTGTTGTTTTCTATTATGATTAGTGAGTAGATTTCTTGTTCGGGGGTTTAGGGATGAGAACTTGGATTATTTGAATTAAGGGATGTTGGTGGGTTGCTTGCTTGTTGGTTTATCTTGTTAAGGGTTGCTGTGTCATTGTTGTTTTAGTCCGGCCAACTAGACCGACCTTTACTCATTTCTATCAATATGGGGAAACTCGGGGTAGAAATTACCTTAACTTGCGACTTACCCTTCTTTGCCGCGAAAGCGGGTTTTTAGATGGGTCGGGTGAAGAAACCGAAAGGTGGCATTCTCCCTTTATCGGAGTTGTGATTAAAACCCGATTCCGAGACTCTTACACCCCAATTTCCGAATCCCGACTTCCTCCTAACACCTTTTCCTAGATTGATTATCTCTAATTATTTAACTCTCGTCTTTTACCGCATTTCTAGTGTAGACTCGACCCTTAGAACTCCCCTCTAGATTCCAAACACGTCGCTTTTAACTCGATACTACGTTCCGTTTCCTGTGGACCGACCTCGACTTACCACGATTACTCTAGTAGTTTTTGTGTTTTTGCGAGTCTATAAATATTGTTTAACCCCCCATCCTTCGTTAAACGACCGATCCGATTTGGGGAGTCGTCAAAATGGCGCTGTTGCCGGGGAACAACTAGTTATTGTGTTTTTAGTTATTGTGTTTGGTTATTTTTTCTTCTCCCTCATCCCTAGTACCGTTAGGTGCTAGGAGTCTTACCGTTTCAATTGAGTTTTTATGCCCAGGGATACGTCATCGCCCTTGTGGTTCGATCCGGAGCCGGAGAGGACTTTTAGAGCATTGAGTTTTCGGGGAAATAACTCAGCCACCATTATTCCACATCCTTCATTATCACTTCCTAACCTTAATCCCATCCTAGCACCTACACCTCGTACACTTTCTACTTCAGAAAATTCACCACCATCCCCACCATCACCGAGAACACCACCACCAAATCCAAATCCATCCCCTCCAAATTCTCCAAATCAGTCAAATTCACCATCACCACCAATCCAACCAATGGCGACCTTAGCCTCCCATTCCCAACTCACACACGAAGAAACACCTTCTCCCGTCGATTTCGGAGAGATTCCCGAGAATTATGAATTGAAAGCCTCTTTGACAAATGCGGTTCAACAAGATACTTTTCATGGTTTCTCTCAAGAAGATGCCCAAGAGCACATCGCTTCATTTAAAGAAAAATTAGTTGGAGCCCGTCTCAATGGATTGACTTCATGCCAATTGCACCGTTTATTATTTCCAAAGACATTGAGAGATGGCATGTTCATTCTTGGATAGGCATGTTCATTCTTAGAATGTAGTTAAGGCATGTTCAAAACAATATGTTTTGTCATGAAAATAAATCGTAGGAGCATCATCCTCGTCCAAGAATGATTTTTTCATTCTTGGATAGGACACACCTCATTACTTTTGTCCTACTTTTTTCATCATAAAAGAATTGTTCCATCCAAGAATGAAGTTTCTATTCTCTAGTGGGTCCCAACACATTTCATTACTCCATTCATTCATTTACACATCTCTTTAATTTATTTTAATATTAATATTTTTTATCATGGGGACCCACGATTTTCATTCTCTACTCCTTTCTTTTGAAAGAATGAATATTTCTATTCTCCGTGAAGAATGGTTTCTCCATGGATGGTGTAACCATTTTTCTCCTTTCTCCTCCAAGAATGGAGAATGGAGGATGGATGAGGATGCTCTTACATGGCTCTCAGTGTCAGATGATTATCAAGTAGGAACACTTCATCCATCAACACAAATCTAAATAAACCATGAAACAATGAATCATATAGAGAATACTGTGGTAGTGCATAATATTTTTCATTAACCAAACCAAAAAAAATACTCTATGTCACATACATTAAGATAGACAATGAATGAGACTCATTTCGAGCACTTAGAGAGGCGGGTTGCAACTCTCTTGACTTTCCGAGAGCGCTGCTGCTTTATTTCCTTTGATTGCATCATCTTTTACTACTGCCAAACTGATTTCTGAATGCCTATATAGATCAAATTAAAAACAAATTCCAATTCATATGGCAATATCATAAAATACAACTAAAAACTAAATTCAATTCAATTGAAGAATATGAAAACAGAAAGAAAGAGAGATATTAAAAAATTGATGGCTCTTCAAACGTGGTCGTCCTTGAATAATACTTCGTACTACCCCTACAATCTATCTATCCTGAGATGGAGACTCAGATTCAAAAAAGATGAGTGAAAAAAAAAACTTGAAGCGGTAACGAGAAATTGTTAATGGTGAAACATTGAAAACGAAAAAAAATCATCAATAAAATTAGTTAACTTACCGGAATTTCAGTGATACAATTGCTATCACAGAGAATATAAATACACTCCGTATATTATAGTTTCAAAAGGGTTTTAAGGTGGAAAGGTATGAAGAAGATGAATAGCTTGTTGTTGAATTTTCCATGAATATCTTTAATTTGAAGTTTCTATAGGGGATAGAATTTTGTTTCTCAAGAGGAGAAATAGAGGGAGAAGATAAATATTGGGAAGGGTGAAACAGTTGGAAAGAGAGAGGCTTAATCTATGAGGTTTAGTTTTTCATGCTATATTTACTTAGCTTCCAATCCAAGATTGAGTACAATTGCCTGAGTTATTGAGAGTTGAGTATTCTGAATTGCTGAAAGAAGAGGGTTGCCACATCACTGAGTATGGTGTTTGCTTTAATAAATAAAAGATGAAATGAGTATTTCAAGATATTATTCAGTAATTTAATATTTTTAATAAAATTACTGAATAGTTAGGAGTAAAATATTATTAGTACTCCTAAATAATTTACTTATAACTTAATTCATATTATAATTTATATAGTGAGCAATAAATGATTGAATATAATGTAATCAAATGAGCAACTAAATTTGTTAATTTGTTCATATTTGAATAATATTAGAACTGAGCAAATGTTCATTTGTTTGGTCATTGAAATATGTTCATTATTACTCATTTCAATAATTTGTTCATGAAATTAATTTTATTCAGATCATTGCAATAAATTATTCATATTTGATAATTTGTAACTATTCAATCTGAACAATGCTCAATTCAACATTTAAGGATATAAAACATCTTTATAATTGAATATTATTACATAGTTACTAAATTATTAGTATTATAATAATTTACTTACTATATAATACTCACAATTTCATAGTTTACTTATAACTAAATTATAATACTGAGTAATTTACTGAATATTATTCAGTAATTATTAAAATGAAATCAATATTTAGGAGTACTTATTTTGCCTTTTAAGACTATAGTTGTTTCATACTCCGTGATATATTCCTATACATTCAAAACTTATGTACGAGTATTACGTAGTGTAAATTGTAACCCAATTGTTTAATGATGCTATTTATGGAGTATATAATTTACATCAATGCTGTTTTTTTTAAGATAGTTTGTTGATTAAATTTTACATTAAACCCAATTTTATTTGGTTCTTAATGGTATTTTTTTTTCGTTTAAATCAAAATGTTTATCGGCTTGTTACGGTTTCCATATAATTCAGTTAAGAAAGGTCCTGAAGGCTCATCAAATTGCTCAGTTTCAGCCACTTTTGAAGTTCCGATTCAGATTAGTTCAGGGTTTACAATCTCTTATTTTAGATCTGGCTTGATTTAGGGGATCCTATGGAGATAAACTCCGATTCAGAAGGGTCCAGGTCAAATGACAACAAGTCAAGATTATGAATCGAATAAGATCTGCATCATCATGTTTGGGTCAGAATGTTCGAGGTCAAGTGAATGGGGAACCCATGTCGTAAGGGTTCTGTTATGGTCGGGTCCATCCTAAAATACTTAACTGCTTATTGGCACCAAGGAATTCATGAAGACTTTAATATTCATTTTCAGATCACTAGAGAGGTGATGGTAAGGATTTGCCGTGGTTCCCAACCAACAATTAGAGTCCAATTAATTCTAACGGGTAGCTATGGTAAGTCGGGTCTTGTCCACGGAGACGGTTATGTAAAGTCTAGACTAGGTCGACCTAAAACGAGACTAGACTACCAAAACAACACAAAGAAGATGATAATTGATAGACTATGGTGGTTGGAGATGAAGAAAGTGGACTAACAATAAACTAGATGTAATATAGGCTAAATGAAACAACTAAGGATTAACTAAGCAATGAAATAGAGAAATGATGACTAACTAGAAGGATGAATCAAATAAGGAAGAGAGTAGGGTTAAGTTGGGTTCATAAATGTGGTAGGATGATTGGGTAATCAAGGGTGTAGGTGTCTCTTAGTTACTAGGGTCAGTTTGCGCTCTCGCGCCAAAGCCTAAGTCCGCACTCTCGTGTCTAAGACTAGACCCGAATACTCATGCTAGATGCTACTCAAAACATAGGCATTCAATCACAAATCAAACACACAATGAGTAGAGGAAGACAAGTATGAGAAGCATTGGCCACTACTACCCACACAAGCAATTCAACAAACACATAGAGTGCCCAATAAGTGAGTAGCAACAAAGGATTCACCTTTACCTATAATCAAACCCTAATCACCCATAATCCACACTTAATCCCCCTACTAACCCCACAAGGAATCTACTCACTCATTATCAAACTAAGATTAATATAAACAAGAGAAATCAATGTAAACATCCAAACTTTCATAATGAACAAACAATAACAATAAACAATATATAAAGATTCAAACTTGAAAGATAAACAAAGAACAAGAGAAAAAAGATTATACCAACTACAAGAGGATGAAAAAGATGAGAACTTGTATAAATAAGAAACCCAAATAATCTCCAAGGTTGTCAAGCTTGGATGAGTCTTCAAAAATTTCTTAATACAAGACTAATTGCTAGACTAATCTAAGATTAACAAAAGTTTTAAAGGAAGATTAAGCTAATGAGAGGAGAACTAAATCTAGGGTTTAAACAATAAAGAGAGGCTTAAGATAGTCTAGGGTAATGTAAGATCCTTAAACAATACAAGGGGGAAGTATTTATAAGGTTACAAGAGTGAAGGAGAAGGAAAGAATCAAACACGAGCTGCAGCAGGGTCATCCCGTCCGGGATGACACGGTCCCGTCCGGGACGGAGTGGTCCCGAACAGAACGGAATGGTCCCAAACGGGACGGAATGGTCCCAACCGGGACGGACCCAAAACAGACGCAGTTGCTTTTGTGCACCCCTTCCCGGTCGGGATGAGGTCCTTCCCGACCAGGATGGGTCTTGTAGGCCTCCAATATGATCTTTAAGGTCCCTCCTTGCTTCTCATGGGCTTCTCATCGATTCTCGGGGCTCGGGATCGAGTCTAAGGGGCTCAGAATCGAGTCTAAGGGGCTCGGGATCGGGTCCCAAGGTCTCGGGATCGAATCCAAGGCATCGAGTGATCGTTTCTTCTCTTCGTTGGCTCCAAAAGTGTATGAAACGAGTCGGAATCGTTCCAATCCTTCATGAATAGTCTCGGGAACCTAAAACGAGCTAGAAGAAGTATAAGTAGCCCCGAAATTGCTCCAAGAGCGATTTCACAAGGGAAAACAAGACCAAATACAATAAGTTAGGCACTACAAACTACACTTATCAAGAGGGTATGAAAACAAAGTTGTATTGTCGAAATTTTTTAATGGAGGCACTGATTTTGTGAGGCGAAATACGTGGATCATGTTCATTTGATGAGTGAGTGATTTTTTGATTCATCGATCAATATACTGATTTACTTTATGCGTCTTTCAATTTTCAATATTTAGTGTATACTTGATCGACAATCATCAATTTGTCATCGTTTTCAGGTCCTATTGATGGTTACTCTATATTTCGTTCAAATGTCGATTATCGATTGATTAAACTTTGACTTGATATTGATTTTTTCCTTTGTTCGCAGGAATCTTCGTCCTTATGCCACTGTCCCTCTCCGACCACCATATATCCATCCTCTTTCTAAAAATCAGGTTTTTCTATAAGCTATCTGATTTTGGTAGAAATAGATAAATATGATATATATGATTTTGATTATATGCAATGTGCTCTAACATAGAGAGGATAAGAATTCATAAGTTCTTAAAAGATTATATCATACTCCCTCCCTTCAAAACCAAACACACCAAAACCCATTTTGCCACTATTCACAAGTCACTACTACAAATTCCTTATTTTCTAGACACTTCAAGGTGGACACTTTAAGAAGCGTCGACCCTATATTTCCATTCCCTACTCTTTCATGCGTCAAGAGTATATTATATGGAATAGTTCACAAAAAAAAAAGAAACAGCTCATCCGGGAAAAAATTTCATCCCTCGTGCTTCATCCCCAAATAAACCAAACCGCCTTGTTTTGTTCTAAACCTAATTAATAAACGAAACCGCACTATTCATCATCTCAAAAGCTGCTCATCCACTCACCGTCCCCCATTCACCGTTTACCTTTCACCATTCACTCCTCATCTTCTCGTTGATCACTCATGTTTATCATCAATTCATCAGCTACTGAACAGTTATGTTTCATCCGTGTTTATCATCAATTCATCTGTGTTTCTCTCACATTAAGATATCGTTATTGATTATTTTGTTGCAGGTTTGTTTATTTGTTTGTTGGTGATTTGTTCATATGTGTTCCTGAGTATTTCCGATTATTATTACTTTCTTTATAACGAGAGTCCTCATCATTACAATTAACATTATTTATCACAAATTGTTGACAAAGTCATGGCGGGGGATGTCGAAGTGGGTTGAGAAATCCGAATAGGTGGTGTTACTAAGAAATCAGAATGTGATTGAATGACAGAGCTCCACTAATTAAATTGTTCATTTAGAGAAATCTGTATGGTGTAATAAATCTGTATGTTATTAAGAAGACAATTAAATTGTTCATCCCCTAATTTGCTTGTTTCTGCTTTATACGTTTGGTTGCTTCATCCCTTCATTTTTATTTTGATTTTAATTTTTGGACAATGATGCCGACAAATAAGATGAATTCACTTCCAACCCATTTCCTTTTTCTGTGGAATTTCAAGTTTTGAAGCAATTGTAGGCAAAGCATCGCTGATGATACTGCTTTGATTCTTTGTTGATGTCAAAACTTCAGTACCTTTATCTCCTGATTTTGGAGTAACTTGAGGCAAAACTTCGCAACTAGTTTGATTCTTTGGTGATGGCAAAAGTTGTGGACTTTGGGCACTGCTTTGATTTCCCAGTGATGAAGAAATTTGAGGCAAAATGTTGATACTAATACTGTCATTCAATTGCTTTCTGCTTGATTGACAATAATATTTGCTGAAATTTGAGGACACTACTACAGTTTCAATTTAAGAGGACGCCCATTTTAGCACGGTTTGACACGAAAGCGTCCTATATTATTCATCATGTTTTGGCGCGTTTAGTTTTCTATTAAACAGCATGGTTATTCATACGAACCATCTTTATTAATAGAAACCAAGCGCGATTACTTTGACTAACCGTCTGATACATAGATAGGTCGGGCAGGTAGGTAGAGATGGAGGGGCATACGACACAACAGCAGCTATACCATCAGCAGCAGGGGGTGGTGCAAATGATAGTGGGGGATGCCGGGGGAGGTGAGGCGGAGAGGATAGCAGATTCTCATAGTGGAGCGTGCAAGAGACGAAGGAGTTTTTGGGAATAAGAGAAGAGTTGGACCGCACCTTTGTGGAGACCAAGAGGAATAAACTTCTTTGGGAAATCATCTCTTCCAAAATGAGGGATACATGCTTTCATCGAAGTGCTCGGCAGTGCAAGTGTAAGTGGAAGAACCTCGTTACCCGTTACAAGGTTCTTTCTTCCTCTACTTTTGCTTTCATCTTCAATTTAATTCCTTCTCTTTTTCCTTTTCTTTAATCACGCTCACGCCTCAGGCACATTCAAACTTTTCATGTACAGTACGTTTGTTTTTAAGATGAATAATTACTCTACCTTTTTTTGGCTTGTCTAAACAAAAATACATGTACTCAAGTAGTTGCATATGATAATCACATCATCCACTGTTTACTTAATTAATTGGGACAAGGTAGTTGTTATCACCAGACCCAAATTTTCTTATCACTGCATGTTTACATATCAATTATTGTCATGTGTACCAAACAAAATACTAATGTATACGTTAAATATGTGTATTCATATCCAAAGCACCCATCCAATCCAATTCAATCCAATGCGTACAATGGATTAGATAGATGCGAGCAGTCCCATATAATTTTCATACGCTAGTTATAGTTGGAAGTCCATTTATTATGTTTAAATTCTATTAATACGGACGGATTATATCAGAACTCGAAGTATAAAGATCAACAAGGATTGATGGATTTCAACTTGTAACTCAATCGAGTAGAGGAGTACATCTTTATTCCACTTATGAATTCATAAAAATGATACAACTTTAATTTTTGTATTATGCAAGTGAAGATGTAGTTTTCGTTGCCAACGATTGGCATACAACACTTCTCCTTTGCTACCGTAAGACTATGTACCAACCCAAGGGAATTACAAGAATGCTAAGGTAAATATTTCGATTTTTGTAATTGAAGTTCAATAGATACACATACATACCTTGTTCTTAATTCTATTGTAACATAATCAGGTTGCTTTTTGCATCCATGACATTGTATACCAAGGAAGATTCGATGTCTCTGACTATCGTCTTATCAATTTACCAGAGGAATTGAAGTCGGCTTTTGATTTTCTCAATGGGTATATATATACAACATTGTTCATACCGTGTTAGTACACATTTTATTGAATTCGTACTTGAACTTTAATCTATGAGTAATGTTTCACAGGCATAACAAGCCGTCGACGGGAAGGAAAATTAACTGGATGAAGGCCGGGATACTGTAATCAGACCGAGTTGTAACTGTGAGCCCTTACTACACTCAAGAACTGATGTCGGGTGTTGAGAGAGGTGTGGAACTTGATGATATAGTCTGTCTGATTGGCGTAACTGGTATTGTAAATGGGATGGATGTACAAGAGTGGAATCCATCTAAGTCTACAGTCTATAGTCTACACTTAAGTAAAGAGTTCTGAGCAACGCATGATGTTATTTTCAGGTGATGAATGCAAAGCCAGTTTTGAAAGATGCCCTGCAGGCAGAAGTCGATTTTCCTGTGGACCGTAACATCCCATTGATTGGTTTCGTTGGTGGATTTTTAGATTGATTAATATGTGCTCTTTTATTTATTTCATATGAAATAACCAAATGTCAGAAAGTGATTTTTTAATCTGTTTTACATATTAGGAAGCTGATATTGATGTACGTCTTGGTGATGTTGGATCTTCTATACAAGAAGTCATGGAGTCGTATGAGGTTGAAATTAATGGAAAAGTCTTTCAAGGTAACGTTTCTGAGGCATATTTAGTATGTATTACTTTAATTTGTTATTCATCTCATTTTGATGTATGCGTGATTGTATTCATCAAATTCACGAGTACCACAGGAGTAATCTTTGACTGAGTGAAAGTTGTCCAACAAAGAAATGATGTTGTTGGTTCTAGTCAGTGGAGGTGTTTTATTTCTGATGATTGAAGTTGACGGTTGTTTATCTTTTGAGAATCTGATAATGGTGTGGGTTTCGTGGTTTGATACCTTACTTACCACTTTTACTTCAGTAACATCATGATCCTAGTAAGTGGGTCGTTTGTACACTGACTCCTTTGATAAAGGGCTTATGATCCTTGTGATCCCTATGACTTCATTAGTAAAGAGGTGAATAACAGACTCTTGAATTGTCTCCTTCACAGTAAGTAGTTCTTCCTATATTTGTTTGTGATTTTTGTATAGGTGTAAGTTGCTTGTGTTGTATTACCTTGATAAAATCATGTTACTGATTTTCTTCTGTCATTCTTAATTTCTTGATAGCTCAGTCACGGACTTGCTTCTTCTTAAAAGCTATGTTTGCTACTATACATCTAGCCATCAATTGTTACTCGGGTCGTGTATAGTATTTCTCTCATATGTCCGCATGTATTTCTCTAATATGTCTTTCTTATATTTCCTTCCTATTTATGGTTCATTATATGGTCTATACAGATTTCCTTATCATAATTTTTTTACCATTGCAGGACGTTCTTGAACACTAGATAGGAGATGACGAAATCGATGGATGACAAATCTATTCACTTTTTTGAACTTGGACATTAAATAGAATTCTCTTGGGACGAAGACAAATACTCCAATTGTTTAGGATTTTGTTTAATGATAATATTAAGTGTTTTCTTTATGAACCTCTCCTAATTTGTATGTGGGCTTTTTTGTTATAATTATTAACAATAAGGTCAACTTGATAATTGTATATCATAAATTCAATGAATGTGATATATTCTTTATTATTAGATTCTCAACGCTTTTACGATCTCAAAGTGTTGATAATTGAATTTTATATTATTATTTCTTGACTCTCTTAGTAGTCAAAAGTCTCCCCCTTTGAATAAATTTTGGCGGTAAAAGAATTACTACGACACATGAAAGTGTCGGGGTTAGATAATTCAGTGTAATATATGGTAACGCGGAAAAGCGTCACGACTGTAATATTCCACGCTTTAATGCGTCGAGAATGCCGACGCAAAGATGCGTCGAGAATTCCTGACACCCCAAATCTCCACGCTTTTGATAAGCGTCGAGAATAAAATTTGCGATACTTCTAAGCGTCGAGAATCTACTTTTAAAGCGTCAAGAAATCAAGGTATTTGTAGTAGTGAGTCAAGACAATCTTCAATATTTTCGACAATCCACAAAGCAAAATGTAACACTCCGTGTTTAATAAACATATTTAAACTTTCTATCTTTTGTTAAACAAAGTTTAAGACTCGAAAATATTTTAACAGTAACCTGTCATTCTGACATTTTCTCGTCTCATAAAAATTTGAAAATGATTTATCGAAATTTTTGTATAACGTTTTAAAATCTAGTTACACGAGGTCGTGACCAAGACTACGGAACGTACTTACGTCTTACAAAATTTTTATAATAAATTTTACGGGTTCCATTATTTTAATCCAGTAACCTTATGTTTCAACTTTTTAAGAATAAGAGACGTTTATTTGTCTAAGATATAGATCGAAATGAATTACTTGGGACAAAAAAAAATTATATACATAAACATACGTGTACCCATGCATGAACATGGGCATGTTGTTCATGCAAGGAGTATAGGGGTGATGCGCGTCGAATTGTCGCCTATCCAACGCGGTCAAACAATATTTATAAACTCCGAAATACTACTACGTAGTAGCGATAAGTCGGGATCGATCCACAGGGACAATCGAGAGGTAGTCGGTCAAGTCAAAGTCTAGGAATGATTGGGTCAAGAAGGGGGGTTTTGGACGAGTTGAACTAGACTAACTAAACGAGCTATGGAACTAAGGCGAGAAACTATTAATGGGAAAGGCGTTAGGGAGAGTCAGGGAGTCGAAGATTAAGGTAAAGATGCGGATTGCAAGAATTATCACAAGATGTATAAGGGAGGTGCCACCTTTCGGTTTCCCTACCAACCAAGCCTAAAACCGCTTTCGCGACGAATAAACTAAGGTCTCAAGACGGAATTACCCAAACCCCGAGTTTCCCCATATTGGTCCGGGTGAGTCAAGTCAACCTAGGTGATCAAGCTAAGTCAAACATAACACAATAATCCCATCAAGACAATATCACCCTCAAATGCAATAATCTCACAAAATGAAATCTTTTCCTAGAATTCCTCCTCCCCTAGCCCCCTAACTAAAATCTACTCACTACCCATAATAAAACTAACGCTAAGGAGACTAGAAGAAAAACTAAGCATGCTTGAACTAGAGGAAAAATAATTTATCTAACATAAACTATGGAGGGACAAACAAGGGAGAGAGAAAAACACTAACAAACAATGAAAAACTACACTAACATAAACAATCACAAGACAAACAATAGATTAACAAGAAACTAAAAACAAGACTAACTAATGGAGGAAGGGAAAGGAAAGAAACTACCAATTATGGAGAAGACTAAGGAGGAAGATGAAGATTAACATAAAGATTGAATCTTGGAGGAGATAATACAAGAATTTGTCACCAACCCTTGCAAAATTCTTCAATCTTCAACATAAAAGCATAAATCTTCAACTAAAGATGGAAGCTTAATTACAAATTGTAGAGTAATTTAATCTAATAGTAATAATATCTACTAAGTTTTTGGAGATTTTTACTAAGGATGCTTACTACAACAACAACTACTACTACTACTAGAGATCTTCTACCCTACTCCTACTCCTAAGAGGCTCACTTAAGGCACAAGAGTGGCACAAAAACGCTAGGTTAAGTATTTATAGAGTTTCTTAATGGGTCACACAAGCTTAAGGCCCATAATCCAATTCTTCTTCTTTTAGTCTAGACCTTCACCGTTTGCATCTTCATGGGGCAAAACTTCACCCTGCGATCGACGACATTAGCACCACCGGGTGAAATTTCACCCGGTGAGATTTTCTTCTCGAATCGCCATTTTTGGCGTTTTTCTCCATCGGGCGAAATTTCACCCGGTGGGCGAAATTTCGCCCGGTCGTTTCGCCTGGTCATCTCATAGGGTGGAATTTCACCCTATGAACTTTTTGTCCAAAATGACAATCTGGGGAGGAACACCGTCGGGCAAAGTTTCGCCCGGTCAAATCTCATCGGGTGAAACTTTGCCCTGTGACTTCAGAGGGCCATTATTCTCTCGTTTGAACTCCAATTGGGGCGTGTGATATGTCGTTGGAAAGCTAAGAACATAAGATTTCACCTCCAACTGGAATCGCTTCGATCCAAGGTTTAAAACTCTAGATATGTTCATTTGAAGTTCGACCTCTCCGGTGAAGATGCCCAACGGACTATACTTTTTCCTTTTTGCTCAAGGTTTCACCTCTTGGGTTTGAACTTTGGATTTTAAGTTGTGTGCTTTGCTTTTCGGACGATTTCCCTCTCTACCTCATGCTCATAGGAGCTCAGACACATTTTTGGTCGAAAATCCTATCAAAATAGACAGATAACTACCAGAAATACGTAAAATGCAAAACAGAGACGCTAATGCGAGAATACTCAAAATACGGCGATAATCGCACTTTATTCTCGCAAAACGGAGAAAAAACGGGCTTAAATGGGAGAAAAAATGGTCCAAATTTGACACACAACAATTCCCCCACACTAAACCGTTGCTCGTCCTCGAGCAAAGTCCCAAAAAGAAACTAAGTACTACTACTACTAAGCTAGACTATGCTAAGCCGATACTAGGCAATTAACGGGCCCGCTCCGTCCCTTCAACTCACATCGAAATACCCATGAGGTAGAGTACTCCCATGCAAGGCAAGTTGGGTCTTGCTCAAAATGGTGGATGCGATTAAACACACAAAAACACCTAACACGAAAGAATAGACGCATCCAAAACAAAAATAAAACACCGAATCCCTCATCGAGACGGCGGGGAAAGACAGCGAAGACTTACTTAAAACAATCATAAACATTCCAAGATAAATCACCCATGTAAACAAGGACCAAAGCCTAATACTATGACAATCAAGCAATAAAGATGTTGATAACTTAGCCTAGGTCCTCCTAGTCTTCTAAAGGGGTACTACGGGGCGTTAAACGGAGTGGAAAAAGTGAACCATGGATTCGTTCGACACTGTAGGTAAGTGTAGTCCCGCTCTCTTTGGCTAAGGCCAAGAGGGTTGTTCCAAACTCGAATTTCCTGAATTAGCCTAAACAAAAAGTGGAGTGTTTACGATTTTTGGGGTGGATCGACCAATCACTGCTATCTTCCTTCTTCGGGACTCGGTCCTCTAGTAGCCACTTCACGGCGACGAATCGATCAAAGGGCTTTTTTTTTCTTTTTCTTTTTCATTTTCTTATTTTTTTCTTTTTTTTCTTATTTTTTCTTTTCGAAAGAGATGTTTTTGATGATATGATTTCATTTGAAGCTCCTTTTCTCTCCCTTGTTTTTTCATATTTTTATGCCCTTTTCTCTTGTTTTGGTTTGCCCATTTTTTGGCTCTTTGATGTGGTTTGTAACCAAACGTTTGGGTTTCATTTTTTTGTAAACTTATTGTGCGGTGTATGGGTGAAAGGATGAATAGATACCCGGAAATGGGCGCATCCCCGGATAACCTACAAAAAATGGAGAATTTGGACTAAAGGTGCAATGGTCATTCGAGCAAGGTCACCTAGAAGACGGGGTGCGGAAACCAAGGCCTAACTCCTCCATGGGTGGTCAAGGTGGTCAAATGCAAACCCCGAAGTAAACCTCTAGTAGAAAAGGTGGACTCAAGCTAAAGGATCAACAAGTTCATTGATTTATAGTCATTCTACTAGATTAAGGTCCAAAATATACAAATGAGTTGTCTACAATGGAATGTAAACTCTTGCAATAAGTTTGTAATCGGGTTTTCGAAAACATTTAGTCCTAGACACGCTATACAAAAGCAAAAGGGACACACGAAAAAGAAAAGGAAAATAAAAGAAAACACGAGTAAAGTCATGCACTTCGTACTCCATCGACATTCAAGCACAAAAATCAACCACAACACCCAAAATGCTCATCTCTTTGAGAGCCTCCCAATAGCAACAACTTAACTCCTCTACGAAAGTAAGAAGAAAGCGAAAAGGAAGGAAGTTACCTAGCGGGTTGCTTCCATAACTCTTCAAATTGTGCTATCATGGTGGTGGTTACCTGTAAGAGTAGAGAACAGGACTATACAAAGGACACGAAAACATAACGAAAACGAGAAAAGGAAAAGGGAAAAAGAAAAGGAAAATAAAAAGAAAATGTTTTTGGTTTTTCGAAATTTTTCAATTTTTATGGTTTTTGGAAAGTTTTTTGAAAAACAAAAGGATGGTAGATCCCTCCCTCACACTAAAACTGTGCATTGTCCTCAATGCGCGAGTAGGGGAAAAGATCGAGAAAGACGGAAAAAGAAAAATAAGAAAAATCTTTTTGGATTTTTGTAATTTTTCAAATGTTTTTGGATTTTTTGAAAATTTTTGAAGAAAGAAAGCAAACGAAAAGAAAACGATAAAAGGATGGCGGGCCTAGGTGCAATCACATCACCTAGACCCTAGCCAAGTGGCTAAGAAAGTGAGAATAAAATAAAAGAAAAGAAATTAAAAGAAATGATGAAAAATGGGCGTAGGTGTAGTCACATCACCTAGCCCGGATTAAGAAAAATTTGAGAAAATGAGAAGAATTTGGATTTTCAAAAGGTCAATGGCGTAATCACATCGCCTAATGACCGGGAGCAATACCAAGGCCGCTTTGGCCGCAACAATCGAACAATGGGACAACTTGCAAAGTTATGTTAGAGATAAATCAATCACAATGACAATAGGATAAAAGGAACAAGAACAAAATCAACCAAAGGACATGCAATTATAGATGATTAAAGACTGATAAGTGTGTTTTGTAGTGCTTATTCCTTGTGTTTTGATCCCGATTTCTCTTGTGAAATCGCTCTTTGGATCGGTTTCGAGGCTGATTATGCTTCTTATAGTTTGTTTTAGGTTCCTTAGACTAATCTTGGAGAGGTGGAACGATTCTGATTGGTTTCCGACACATTTGGAGCCAACAAAGAGAAGCAACGATCACTCGGTAGCTTAGACTCGATCCCGAGCCCTTGGGACCCATTCCTGAGCCCCTTAGACTCGATTCCGAGCACCGAGAATCGATGAGAAGCCCATGAGAAGCAAGTAGGGACCTTTGAGATCATATTTGAGGCCTACAAGACCCATCCCGGCCGAGATGAAGAGTACAAGCGAAGCACGGCCACTGACCTCTCATCTCGGGTGAGACCAACTCATCTCGGCCAAGATGAGTCCCATCTCGGGAGAGACCATCTCATCTCGGCCGAGACTGAGCACATGCAGCTCCGCTTCACTTCTTTTCTTCTCCTTATTCATTGTAACCCTATATATACCCCCCCTCTCTTGTAATCTTATGTTATGTTCTTCATTAGCCACTAAACCCTAGACTACTTTAGGTTAGATTAGCTTAGATTAGTGTAGATTAGTCCTTAATTAGTCCTTAATCTTAGTTTAACTCTTGTATTATGGGAATTCTTGAAGATCTCCACCAAGATTGACAACCTTGGTTGATGTATTTTGGTTTTCTTCTATATATGCAAGATTTCTTCTTTTCATCTTCTCTTGTTTGGTATAATCTCTCTTTTCCCTTCTCTTAGTCTTTTTTTATCATTAAAGTTTCATTCTTTGTTCATTGTTCATTGTTATTGTTTGTTGTTCATCTTTTTTGTTCTTCATAATGAATGGGGTTGTTCTTGTGTTTGTTCTTTTGTTAGTGTTAGTTTTAGTATGAATATGTGTGAGTATATTCTCTTGCTAGGGTTAGTAGGGGGATTGGATGTTAATTAGGGATGATTAGGGTGAGATGGGTGGTATTAGATGTTGTTTTTGTTGTTTCCCATTTACCTTGCACTCCACATGTTTGATGAAATGCTTGTGAGACTAGAGACGATCAATCCTTGTTTTTCTTGCCTCTTTTCTTGTATGTGTGTGTTTGGTTGGTTGGTTTGGTTCCCTCACTAGTAGCGAGAGCGTGGTGAGGATGACCCCTAGGCCGTTTAAGTAGCGAGAGCCCGATCGGAACCTAGGCTACGAAAGCATGCTAGTAACCCCGTTTCCTTCTTTTTATCTCCTTGACATCCATGAATTCGACCTAGCCCTAGTTTCTTCTTATTGATTTATTTGTTTTCTTTTATCATTAGTTACTTGTTTAGCCTTGTTAGTTCGTGTTTTAGACCTTAGCTTAGTCATTAGTCTATCCCCTAGATTAGCTTGTCTTGAACCTAGTCTTAGACCGTAGCACACCATAGTCCGACACCCCGTCCTTGTGGATCGACTCGACTTACCCTAGCTACCCAGCTTAGGTTCGTTGGTTATTATTTGACCGGTAGGATAGACGACAAACACTCCCGTCAAAGACTCACTGACCCAACCCACACACAAATACACAACACACACACACGCCACCGACTCCAGGAGAGGGTCTAGTCTGAGCGATCGTCCGACGTAAATGAAGCACTAGGAGACCCATAGAAAAAGGGTATACCCTCGGAGGATGGCTCGGGAGAAAACTCCTTCGGACCGTCGCTAAGCGAGAGGGCAAAGTCGGATTCAATCTCACAAAGGTCATAGATCGTACGACCTTTGGGCAACTCGTAGTGTGCATACTCCCAAACTCCCCTTCCTCCCGACTCAGTCTTGGTCAATCGGAATTCACCGGAACCCAAGGGTAGGTCCCAATTTTGGTGAGCATGGATAGTGGTTCGGTGTGTGTTCGGAACTGTTAAAGCTCTTCCACGGCTAATGTAGACGAGGCGCTGATGAGGTACATGAAAAATCCAAGTCAGAAAGTAGGCCTCGTCAAGCCATATGGAATCGTCTAGTGGGACGAGATGGTCGGTCGAATAACCCAATTTGCTTGCAATTACGGTCACGAGACCTCCACAATCTAAGGAGGGGAGTTGGGTAACAATGATACGATGGAAATGCAACGCCACGATAAGTGGTAGGTCTAAGGGGTTAGGGTTACCCAACAAAGAGTCATATATCAATTGCAAGACACACACATTAAGAGTATAAATATTATCGGCCGAGGGTAACAAGCAGTGGGAGAGTATCTCGCAAAAATAGCGAATTGCGGGGTTACGGTTCCGGAGGCAAAGGACAAATTAGCCTCGTAACCCTCTTTACAGCGTGATATGCGCTTCCAAAGATCTCTCCTAGATACACATGCTTGTACGTTGCTCGAGGGTTCACTAAGTCCGGTACTCGATGAGGGTAGGCCTAGCACTAGGCCTAACTCGGAAATAGTCAAACAATGGAGTTTGCCGAATAGTCTAAATTTGACCGCTCTTGGTGTGGTGGGATTGTCAATGGCAAAAGTTCCTAAGAACTCGCAAGTAAGGTCTTTATAGGTGAAGGCCGCGAGGCTAAGGAGCTCTCTAGTTCCGGTCCTTGATGATAACTCTTTAATATCGTCTACTATTCCTAGATTGGTCATTGTGTGGGGACAAGGCCACCTAGTGCTCTGAAAAATCTTTTCAGAGAAGTACGAGATAGAGAAGTATTAAGACAAGGTAAATTTATAGGCTTAGAAGACTTAGAAGATTTAGAAGATTTAGAAGGTGTAGAAGTCGAAGCCATACCTTGCTTACGCACGGCTCGCCTTGCTCTTGTCTCCATAGTGATAACCTTGCAAGAATACTCTCCCAAAAAAAAAAAAAACTTGAGCTTCACCTCTTCAAAGAACCCAAATATAATCACCTAAGATGGGGATGAAGTTATGAATGGAGGCTTAAATGTGGTTGGGGTGTATGGAAGGTGGTTTGATGTGTTTATGATGGGGGAAAATGTGGAGTGAATTGTGGGATAAAAAGGGTGATATAAACAAGGGTGGTTGAGAAGGGAAAGTGAAAGTATTAAAGTGGGTGGTAAAATTTGGTGTAAAAATTTTTTGGAGGGAAAGTTATGTGTGGTAAATGTGAAAGAGGGAATTGAAATTGTAGTGAGGAAATATGTTATAGGTGATTGACGTTCAAGCTCATGCCGCCGGGTGAAATTTCACCCGGTCAAGCACCACTGGGTGAAATTTCACCCGATGGTATTCCGTCATGAAAATCGATTTTGCCAATTTTTTCCACCCGGTGAAAATCTCACCGGGCGAAATTTCGCCCGGTGGTATCTTCATTAGTTATGGCAGATCTGGCAGTTTTTCGTAGGGCGAAACTTCGCCCGGTCAAATCTCACCGGGCGAAATTTTGCCCGGCGGTCTTGTTTGCTTCCTTTTTCTGCCTTGCCATTCCATGGTGTAGACACCCACATTTTGACCGCCAGGTGTCTATAGTAGTTCCCGCCAAACACCCGATGATGATTGGACGCAAACATGCTTTAATGGACTCGGATATGGGCTCGAAATCATGGACATTTGGTTTAGGCTTATTACGGAGTACAAATCTTGCAAAACCGACCTCAAATCCAGGCCCAGTAGGTCGTTTCGAGTCAAATAAGACTAATTTGGGTCGATTCCGACACCAGGGGTAAAACCGTCTTTTAGCGACCGAGTCAAAACCCAGTCAAAAATATTCTCGAGACACGCGAGTCAGCCGTGACACCTCACGTGGCTGATTCGGTCTCCAATACCACAAAAAATCAGCTTCAAAAAATATTAAACAAATCCGTTTGAAGATAGAATTCGATCTCAAGTAGGAATTCTATCCGAAAACCGAATCAGATGCTCGACCAAGCATTAGCTCGGCCGAAATACTCCACCAACCAGCCGAGATTCATTGCTTCTTCGCTAAGCAACGGAATTTACGTTCCTCTCGACTTCCTACATTTCCTATCCTAAGCGGTAGTTTCAGTCCGACTACTTCTCCTAGCCAAGGTCGGGAATACTCCTATAAATAGCCCCTTGCACAACACAAAAAAGGGATACATGAAAAACATCCATCATACATACATCATCTACAATTATTCATCAACCTCGACACACATTCATTATCTAACATTCATACATCCAAAAAGCACCGAAATACCATCAAAATCAACCCGACAAATCCGACCCACAAGCCGGCCGAAACCCGCCACCTCACACGACCAAACCGACACCTTAACTCATCCCACATCATCTCGACGCTCCCAAGTTTAAACCACTTTCCGACGAGCTCTTATCCGAGAAAACAAAGCATGTAGGTTGAGGGTGTAAATCAAACCCGATTCTTCTCTTTCTTCTCTTCCTTTCTCACGTTTTTTTATGGGTCGTGTCGTCGTCGGTCGTATTTTTAATATGGGTCGTTCGTCACATATTTTTCATTATTTCTAATAATCGATACTACAAAAAAACTATTTTTTATAACGTTCTTAAAATACGATATTGATTCTTTAATCAAATATCGTATCTAACAAGAACTAAATTAATTAAAACTCGTGCTAAAAAAATCGTTACATCCTTTTTTTAACAAAATCCGACGATTTTTTACGCGGAGAGAATTAACATTTTTTTTCGTTCAAATTCCTTTTTTTTTTTCTTTTTTCCTTCAAAACGAACTTTTTTCAAAACCTTTTCTAAAAGCATTCTAACTATTCGATATCGATTTCATAATCGAATATCGAATACGACGAATATCGAAAATATAAATCGAGTATAAGTTAATCCATATTTGTACGCGATTTATCAAAATTAACAATTTTCGAAAAGCGAATCCAAGACAGCCACCCACGCGAGTCGCGCCCCTCCCGGGCGAGTCGCGCGGGCTGCTGTAAGCCGCGGCCTTTTTTTTTTTTTCGTTTTTTCCGATTTCTTTAGCACCGTTTTCTCACATACAATAGCGGTTTTCTCGGTATATTTTCAGATTTCGACAAATATTTTTCACGTGTCATAAACCTTTTCAAAATCATGCATATTATTGTATTTACATCTTTATTCAATTTATTCAAACGTTACTAACTCGTTTTCTCGTGTTTGTAGCAATTTAATTTATTTCTATTGTTTTATTAGACTAAAACAAACATCACATGCTAAAATAACTTTGACGTTATTAGTTTAAACATGCATTAAACGACTTAGCAACCCATTTATTTTTCTCTCACATGCTTAGGGAAAATAATCTTTGCATATCATTCAACCGTCGAACTAACGCGTGTACACCAAAAACGAACGATATCTTAGTAAAGGCCGCTAAGTGCGGGCGGGGTTGGGTGTTCTTAGTGAACTTCCCAACACGTACCCTCACCCCTTACTCAGAACCATGGTTTCCGGATGTCCGAATCCATTGGCAATGAGAGTCATTCAATACACGATATCCGATAATGTCGGTATCGGTATCATAATGCAAAGGGACGAACCCAATAAACTCTGACATCGGAAATGGGCCGTATTTTGTATACGGCCCACTACGACATAGAGTGGGTTCGAACGGGCCCGAACTCCCACAATGTTCGGTGGCGACTCCTACTTCGATTTAAATTTCAATTTGACCATCTCATATGGAGATTCATTCGCCTCCCCAAACCCGCGCGTGGCCGCGTCGGGGTGGACCTATGTCATGTCCACACATGGCTCTTCAATAATCACCTAAAATTTCAAATAACGACACGACTCATATTACATAATCAATATCTCCCACAAACATGCTTGTGGTCTTCAAATTAAGCTCCATAACTTCTCCAAAAGCTTGATCTTCATCCAAATAATTGCTCCATGACGAAATTCAAGTTCATCCATTGTTCTCAAGCTCACAAAGCTAACAAACACAAAGAAATATGATACATATATATACAAGGTGGTTGTTGAGGATACCACCAAACCTACATCAAATTGAGAGGGGGTTAACTAATGCTCCCCAACGGGAGCTCACCAACTTTCTCGGTAACAAAGGTCTCACGAACGTGACCGGCATGATAAATTTTTAAGCGTTGTCCATTAACCATAATCTTCTCGGTTTTCGGGCTTGAGATTTCAATTGATCCAAATGGTTGTGTCTTGGTCACCTCGAATGGACCCGGCTATTTCAATTTCAACTTACCGGGGAAAAACTCATTCGAGTTTTCAAGTAAAAAGCAGTTCAATGCTCTTAGAAGTAGATCAAACAATCTTGCATGGAACTACTCAAAGAAATGACAATAGAAAGCATTGATGCACAAAGATAGCACATAAACATAAGAGGTCAAAGCAAATAATAGAGTATCCATCATGCCTCTATGTTCAAAAGGTGCTTTCATGTCATTATTAAACTCCTTATGTGAGTGAGGAAAGGATATCAAAGAGGATGGAGGATATATGGTGTAGAAACCATTCAAGTCTAGCTCAAACGAGGCTTGTAAAGAGGTAAGGAGAGACATTTTATCAAGAAGGTGAGGGTAAAAGAAGTCATCCTTAGACAATACCTCAATAGTGATCACATTAGAGCTCTCCTCATTCTTTCCATTATCACTCAAAGTTTCATGCTTCTCAATAAAGTGGGTCTTAGGAGCTTCTCCACAATTCGCTCCATCATCAAACATCTCACCCTCTTTACTTCTAACTCCCTCTATCATGCACTCAAATAGAGGATTATGCATCGCAACCTCACATAAGCTCTCAATTGTCGGATTTTCAAAGGTGTTGGTCATGGAAAGCTCAATAGACTTATCACAAGTAGTTGTAGGTATGTCCTAAAATTTACTCTCATCATCAACAAAGTGGGGGATGCAATCATTCTCAAGGGAAAGAACGGGGTTCTCAACCTCTATTAACACACAATCATCATCCCTCTTCATGTCAAGAACATCACAAGACATACTCAAAATTTCTTCATTATCATCAACACTCTCAAATTCCTCAACAAGAGTCTTCTCAATAACCTTATCACCAACACATCTCCTACTCCCAAGATTATCATCAAGTGTCACATTTAAAGGCTTGGAGCTCATATCATGTTGCATAGAAGAGGAGTTAATTAGCTCAAGCACATCATCATTACAAGACACATTGACATCATCACAATTCTTACATGACTCCATAAAATCATTATCAAGAGCATCATTATCAATCAAATGCAATGGAGGATCATGCGCAACACATGTATTCAAAGGGAGTGGGGTAGCATGTTGGGATTGAATAATATGCACATCATCTTCTTCATCCTCTTCTTCTTCTTCTTCATATATTATATCCAAATTAGAAAGAGGTGGGGATGTATAAGAAGAAGAAGAAGCATTAAGCTCGTGTTTCACATCATCATAAATGGCATAAGGTGAAGAATCATGCAAATTATTCACAGAAATTGGAGAAGAGTTAACAAGAGAGGAACATTGCAAACAAGAGAGGAAGATTCAACTCTCGGTTCTCTCAAAGGTGTCACTCTCCCATATCCCTCACGGGCATCAGTTCTAGCCACTTTCTCAAGCAATAATCTCGCATCATCATCACCTAATTCATAAAAGTTACCACCGGCCGAAGTATGAATCAAGTCTGTAACGTGTTCAAGCAAGTTGTCAAAGAATATTATGGTGGTTAGCCAAACCGGAATCCCATGGCGTGGGCAATATGTCAACAAATCTCGAAATCTCTCCCAAGCATCACTTAAACACTCAAACTCACCTTGTTCAAAGGTAAGGATCTCTCGTCTAAGTTTATTGGTCTTGTGATATGGGAAGTAGTGGTTTAGAAAGGCTTGAACAAGTTCATCCCAAGTACAAAATGTGTTAGGAGGATAAGAACGTAGCCATTTCTTGGCTTTACCTCCAAGGGTGAAAGGAAAAGCTAAGAGTTTAAAGGTGTTGATTGGCAAACCATTCTTCCTTGCAACTAAACAATTTGTATGAAATTCCGCAAGGTGCTCAAGCACATTTTCATTAGGCATTCCCCAAAACATATCTCTTTGAAGCACCGTGATAAATACTTGATCCACCTCAAATTTTGCTCTATCCTCATCTCTAATGGTAATAGGTGAGATAACCATGTGGTCATAGAGTCTACTATGGTCGGCTGAGGTCATCATGAGAGACATAAAAGGGATTGATCAACGAATGAGATGAATGCAAGAGACAAGCAACATGAACACCAAAAAGCACACAAAAAGACTAACCTTTTTATTTTATTTATTTATTAATTTTTTTTTTGTTTTTTATTTTTTTTAGCCAAACACTATAAACTAAAACTCGACTAACTGATCACCGTCCCCGGCAACGACGCCATTTTGATCCGCGTTGAATTGTCGCCTATCCAACGCGGTCAAAGAATATTTATAAACTCCGAAATACTACTACGTAGTAGCGATAAGTCGGGATCGATCCACAGGGACATTCGAGAGGTAGTCGGTCAAGTCAAAGTCTAGGAATGATTGGGTCGAGAAGGGGGGTTTTGGACGAGTTGAACTAGACTAACTAAATGAGCTATGGAACTAAGGCGAGAAACTATTAATGGGAAAGGCGTTAGGGAGAGTCGGGGAGTCGAAGATTAAGGTAAAGATGCGGATTGCAAGAATTATCACAAGATGTATAAGGGAGGTGCCACCTTTCGGTTTCCCTACCAACCAAGCCTAAACCCGCTTTCGACGAATGAACTAAGGTCTCAAGACGGAATTACCCAAACCCCGAGTTTCCCCATATTGGTCCGGGTGAGTCAAGTCAACCTAGGTGATCAAGCTAAGTCAAACATAACACAATAATCCCATCAAGACAATATCACCTCAAATGCAATAATCTCACAAAATGAAATCTTTTCCTAGAATTCCTCCTCCCCTAGCCCCCTAACTAAAATCTACTCACTACCCATAATAAACTAACGCTAAGGAGACTAGAAGAAAAACTAAGCATGCTTGAACTAGAGGAAAAATAATTTATCTAACATAAACTATGGAGGGACAAACAAGGGAGAGAGAAAAACACTAACAAACAATGAAAAACTACACTAACATAAACAATCACAAGACAAACAATAGATTAACAAGAAACTAAAAACAAGACTAACTAATGGAGGAAGGGAAAGGAAAGAAACTACCAATTATGGAGAAGACTAAGGAGGAAGATGAAGATTAACATAAAGATTGAATCTTGGAGGAGATAATACAAGAATTTGTCACCAACCCTTGCAAAATTCTTCAATCTTCAACATAAAAGCATAAATCTTCAACTAAAGATGGAAGCTTAATTACAAATTGTAGAGTAATTTAATCTAATACTAATAATATCTACTAAGTTTTTGGAGATTTTTACTAAGGATGCTTACTACAACAACAACTACTACTACTAGAGATCTTCTACCCTACTCCTACTCCTAAGAGGCTCACTTAAGGCACAAGAGTGGCACAAAAACACTAGGTTAAGTATTTATAGAGTTTCTTAATGGGTCACACAAGCTTAAGGCCCATAACCCAATCCTTCTTCTTTTAGTCTAGACCTTCACCGTTTGCATCTTCATGGGGCAAAACTTCACCCTACGATCGACGACATTAGCACCACCGGGTGAAATTTCACCTGGTAAGATTTTCTTCTCGAATCGCCACTTTTGGCATTTTTCTCCATCGGGCGAAATTTCACCCGGTGCGCGAAATTTCGCCCGGTCGAACTTTTTGTCCAAAATGGCAATCTGGGGAGGAACACCGTCGGGCGAAGTTTCGCCCGGTCAAATCTCATCGGATTAAACTTTGTTCGGTGACTTCAGAGGGCCAAACTCTCTCGTTTGAACTCTGATTGGGGCATGTGATATGTCGTTGGAAAGCTAAGAACATAAGCTTTCACCTCCAACTAGAATAGCTTCGATCCGAGGTCTAGAACTCTAGATATGTTCATTTGAAGTTTGACCTCTCCGGTGAAGATACCCAACGGACTATAATTTTTCCTTTTTGCTCAAGGTTTCACCTCTTGGGTTTGGACTTTGGATTTTAAGTTGTGTGCTTTGCTTTTCGGACGATTTCCCTCTCTATCTCTGCTCATAAGAGCTCAGACACATTTTTGGTCGAAAATCCTATCAAAATAGACAGAAAACTACCAAAAATACGTAAAATGCAAAACAGAGACGCTTATGCGAGAAATACTCAAAATACGGCGATAATCGCACTTTATTCTCGGAAAACGGAGGAAAAACGGGCTTAAATGGGAGGGAAAAGGTCCAAATTAGACACACAACAAGGGGATGATTAACCTTGGCTAGGGTCATGTAGGGTGAGTAGAGTAGGGAATTTGGTTCGTATAAATAGAAGTGAACGTTTCACTTTAACTACAATTATAATCAGTTTACTTCTACCCTTACTCAATACGCAAGTACGTAAGTATTTACGACTCCTCAAATCTTTCATCTTATTAGTCTATTTTATTTACGGTACTTAATATTTTACTTTTTATTATTTTAGTAAGGTCAGAATCTAACTAATTTATTTTCCTTTCTATGGGTAAACGTATCATTCTAGAAGAAGGAGGAGACGATATTCCAAACTTCGACGACATTATCGACCCCGACATTCTTTAATTCTAATATAAATAATAAATAAATTGCCTTCTCGATTCCTATTGAAAAAGCACCTGGTCCGGATGGCTATTCAAGTGGTTTCTTTAGAGATTCTTTGGAGATAGTGGAGGAGCAAATATGTGATGCTGTCCTGGATTTCTTTTCCACGGGGCGCCTGCTGAAGTAAATAAATTCGACTACTCTAGCGCTCGTGCCAAAATCGGAGAGACCCGTATCTGTCACACATTTTCGCCCTATTGCTTGTTGCAATACTGTATACAAGATCATATCAAAACTTATCTGCAACAGGCTAGCGAGTATATTGCCTGACATTGTTGATGATACACAAGGAGCTTTCATCCAGGGGCATTCGATCATCGAAAACATCCTTATTTGTCAGGATTTGGTCAAGATGTATGAGAGGAAAGACTCCTCAGCTAGATGTATGTTCAAAATCGACCTTCAAAAAGCCTATGATTCTGTGGAGTGGAGTTTTATTGAACAAATAATGATGGCCCTCAACTTCCCGGATAGATTTATTAATAATGCTGTTGCGAAGCTTGTGGATTGGATTTACTCTCAACCTGACAAACTGAGGATTAGATGGGTGAACCAAGTATATCTGAAAGGTGTCGATTGGGACAATTACTGTCCAAAAGTTGTGGATAATTGGTCTTGGAGGAATCTGTGTAAGGTAAAAGAGATGGTGAAGCATGCATACACGAATAAAAGCTGGACTGGATCAAACAAGTCTTTCTCGATAAGGGAATGCTATGAGTGGCTGAGACCGAAGCGACCTGTCTGCCTGTGGGCGGATGTGGTATGGTCGACATGGACTGTTCCAAAGCACTCAATGATAACTTGGATGGCCATGATGGGAGGTATGAATGTTAAAGCAAAATTATTCAACCATGGATACATACAGGATGATAATTGTTGCTTGTGTTGGAATTGTTCCGAGACTATTGAGCATTTATTCTTTGAATGTCCATATAGTCATAAATTGAAGGAAAGTATTGAGAAGTGGTACTCTTCTTTTCCCGAGCTACAAGGTTTGATAGTAGCAAAGAATTACGATCCAAATTGGTATCTTGATGCTATGATTCTTTCAGCCTGCTACTACCATGTATGGCATCAACGAAATAGAGCGAGAATTGATGGAGCTGTAGCCCGACCTGAATGGATAGCTGAAGTGATAAGAACGGAGATGAAGAATAGAAGTCTGGGGATGATGCCTGGACTCAGATGTAATTGGCACTAAGATAGTTTCCAATTGTTGAGTTTGGTTACATATGTCTGCTACTTTGTTGTTCTCGGATAAGTCTGATCATTGTCTGATCGAATATCTGCCTTTTGTATAACTGTCTTGGTTTTGATATATATATATAATCACATTTTACCAAAAAAAAAATATAAATAATAAATAGTAGCTATCAAGGTAACCAGACTTTTCTTTTAACAACATTATATATATATATATATATATATATATATATATATATATATATATATATATAGGTATATCGTGTTACTAACTTTAATAAATTGCTTATTTAAATATTTAGCCTTATTTGTATGACTAAATTACTTATATATATATATATATATATATATATATATATATGTTATGTGATAATTTATTCATGTCATATATTTTGTTTATAACTACATTTTACTTGACTAAATTACCACTTGTTAAATTTATTTATCACATTTACATTTCTGTTTATTTAAGAAACTGATTAAATAATTAAAAGAACCTAAAGAGAGTAAAATTTACGTATGATGTGTTAAATTAATGTTAATTGTATTTTACGTGTTATTTATGTTCTTACACTTATAAACTCTATTTCCTATTAATTGCTCCTCTTGTTAATTTTACTTTCTTATAACATGTTTACGTCTAAATTTGTTTTAATGCTTTCATTGTTTATTTACGAATAAAATTTTACTTCATTTATATTTTATAAAATTAATTACATTTTCTAGAATGAACGAACTTAAATTATTTTAAAGTTTTTATACGACGATCATGATTATTAAAAGAAATTTCACGTCAAAATTTTATAAATCGACTAAGTATGATTTAAATTGCATTTTTCAAAAACGTTAAAATTTTAAAATATATTTTTATATCTTAAGTTTTAAATTTAATATAAAACCTTATTTAAAAGAGATTTTTATTTTAAAATAAAGGATAATCCGTATACAATATTTGAGATATGATATTTTGGATGATACTAAAGTGTGGACATGACATAGGTCCACCCCGACGCGGCCACGCGCGGGTTTGGGTAGGCGAATGAATCTCCATATGAGAATGGATCGAATTGAAATTTAGGTCTATGTGGAGTCGCCACCGAATTTTGTGGTTATTCGGAACCGTTCGAGCCCACTCTATGTCGTAGTGGGCCGTATACAAAATACGGCCCATTTCCGATGTCAGAGTTTATTGGGCTCGTCCCTTTGCATTGCGATACCGATACCGACATTATCAGATATCGTGTATTGAATGACTCTCGTGCGCCAACGGTTTCGGGCATACGGAAACCGGGGTTCTGAGTAAGGGGTGAGGGTACGTGTTGGGAAGCCCACAAAGGACACCCAACCCCGCCCGCACATTAGCGGTCTCTACTAAGAATTCGAATGACTTACAATACGCGCGTTAGTAAAACAGGAAAAATGCTTATGCAAACATTGTTTTTCCTAGGCATGTGAATGAAATTGAAAAATGGGTTTCTATGTCAATTTAATGCAATTAATTCTACGTCAAAGTGGAATTTTAGCATGTGGGTTCATTTAGTACAATAAACGAACAATAATTAAATTGACAAAAGAAATAACAAACGCGTTAGTAGCGATGTAATAATATAACGAATAATAACGGTTTTTGCAAATATGAGATGAGATGAAAAGATGCAAATATGATATGCATGGTTTGAAAAGATAGTAATACACATGATTGATTAAACACGTGTTGACATAAATCACAAATTACTACCGAGTTTTGAAAATAGAATAATGTACGATTTATTGTGTTAATCGTTATGGGTCACTCGATCGAATGGTCGATGGACTCGATCGAGTGGACCTGTAAAAGACGATTCTGTTTCGCGCTACAGACCGTACTCGGCCGAGTTATTGACCAACTCGGTCGAGTACATGGCCACTCGATCGAGTCACTGTGAGACTCGACCGAGTGGTGGTCGTGACATGCATTCTGACTTGATTTTGTGATGTCACTCGATCGAGTGACTAAGGCACTCGGTCGAGTGGCACCTGTACGAACTTGGTTCGTTTGCAATTTTTGATTTTCGATAATTCGACGGTTTTACCGAATTGGGCATAAGTATTGCATGACCTATGCTCGATTCGGGTTTTTTATAAATCGTTGATTTTACTAAACCGAATATAAATATTGTTGAATTTATACCCGATTTTAAATTTGAATGCCCATCGTATCCCATATTCGATTATTGAATCGATATGGGATATTAGAGTGAAATAAAAAAAGATAAATTAATTTTAGTCGCTTTAAATTAATTATCGTGATATGAACAAATCACGTTAATTAATTCATATGACTTGATTGTTAGATTCGATATCCAATTATGGAATCGGTATCGAATCTAAAATCGACACTTTACTTGAATAAATAAAAAAAGAACTTGATTCCCTCGACTTCTCCGACATCGAAATAAATCCTTAGGGATAGTGATGTCGTATCCGTGTCAGCGGGTTTCGATCCTTATTAAAATTGATTTTAAAAAATGATGAATGTAAGATTAATGATGATGGTGACGAGAAATAATAACGAATTGTTGTTTAAGTTAATTTATCTCAATAATCAAATAGTCGGGGTACCGGGATAAGCGACCGACGACGCGTGTGCAGTACACTTGTATATGCGGTTTTCCTTATCCCGGTATCCTTCTTATTCGACACAAATCGATAAATATTTTAATGCTTTGATATTAGTAGTATTATCGATATTATGGTGCAATGAATAAAATAATAAAAAAAACAAAAAAAAGAGGATGAGAAGGAGATGAAGACGACGTGAAGAAGAGAAGGAGAAAAGAGAGGGTTTTGACACCCTCAATCTACATGTTCTTGTCTCGGCACGGACTCGTAACCGTGGCTTTAACACAAGAGTCTTCGAGGTTTATGGAGGTTGAGTTGTGGTGGCTCGGGTTCGATTCCTAAAACTAGGTTTAGGGTTTTGCTAGTGTAAGATTGCTAGGGTTTGATTAGGGTTTGCAAAAGACGTAGCATGTGTGTGTAAGGTTGCTCTAGGGTTTGTAAAAAGGTTGCAAAAAGATTTTTAGGGTTGTAAAAGGATTGATTTGAGTGTTGCATGGGGGTTGCTTATATAGGCATGGTTAGGGCACCGGTTTAGGGTTACTCGACCGAGTATGGAGCTAACTCGGTCGAGTGGCCCGTGAAGTCTGCCGTCGGGCTTAAAACAAGCCCACTCGATCGAGTGGGTGGGTCACTCGATCGAGTGGCCCAGTCGGGTTGCACGGTCCATTATTTTGGACCTTGACTTTGGGCGTTTGATGGGTTTTGTGTTTGACTTGGACTTTTGAGGATTGTATGGCTGTTTTGTGTGTCTCGGAAACGACTTTGACCGGGGTTGACCCAATCGTGAAAAGTCGGTTTTAATTCCGGTGTCGGTTTTGGCCCAAATTAGTCTTGTTTGACTCGGAACGATCCACTGGGCCTGGATTCGAGGTTGTTTTTGTGGGATTTGTACTCCATAAGTGTGTTAGCCAGCGATTAATGGATTTGAGCCCGTATCCGAGCGCGTAGAAACACGTTAGCGTCCGATCATCATCGGGTGTTTTTTGGAAACTACCATAGACACCTGGCGGTCAAAATGCGGGTGTCTACAGAGCCCCCACTCTGACTGAGGCTTGGACAAGGCGAAAGTCAGAGTAGCTACCAAGCCCGTTAAAACCTGGTAGACTTCCGGTCGGGTCGTTTATAGTCCATTAGACTCGCGTGAAGGGCTCGCCAGCCACAAGACATAAATCATACTTGAGCTTGATGATTTTACTCCGTGGGGAATTTGGGCCTATCGCGTAAGCCTTGGGTGTGCCTGTGTGTTGGCCCATCCCGTGCTATCCCGGAAAATGCTGCTGGGGAGATTTGATGACTTGCATGTCTTTGCTTGAGTCGTACCTGTATAAGTCACATAAAAATGTATGCAACACGTAGGTATTAAAATGACTCGTGTTGGGGAAAATGACTTTTTGAAGTTTTTGAAATTTTGAATTTGAAATCCTGAAAGCAATCACGAGCTAGGTTTTCAAAATGGAAAGGGGTAGAAAAGAAATTTGCAGTTTAAAATAGACTGAAATCTGACCTTGTCGAAAAAGATCCTTTTTTCAAATGGCTAAGCTTTGCAAATCTCAAAGTGGAATGTGAAGAGAGAGGCCTAACGAACGACTCGACTCTGGACACGATAGGTCGAGTTGACTGACATGGACAGGACTCTCTAAAGGTTGGGCCATGACTCGATAGGGGTGTGGGCCGCCTAACAAGACTCTTAAGTTTCACTATCCCGTAGTCTAGGCGAGTGGCAACACGGTCGCACATCGAAATGGGATAAATATGCTATGGGGGAATTGCAGTAGCCTGTAATGAGACTGTTTTAGTCTGGTGCCCTTCTGGATTTCCTATTTTAGGATACATTTCCAAAGTGGGTATTGTCTCGAGTCCTGACAGATTCTTGTCTTCGACTGAGCCGAGTACTAGGACACACTAGATAAGGCTAAAGTCGTATCACCTTAATCAAAGTAACCTAACAAACAACTAACAGGTAGCTAGCAGTAAGTAAGGGTCGAATCCACAGAGAGACGGACGATTATCACTAATTATCTAAATTTGATTCTAAACTATTCTAATTCCGGTTTGTTGTGAATTGTTTTCTAAACTAATGCGATTATGTAAAACACTAAGGTTCTAACAATATTAAAAGGATCTAGGGTCTTATGGTTCACTATGTAATTAAATTGGGTAAAGTTAATTAATCATTCAATCGATCAATCACAGTTATTTAGGGCAAAGACACGGCCTTTCGGATCTTATGAACCTTAGGATAGATTCTGACGGGCTCTCGCAACTTACCAGATTATCCTACCCACTTACTTGTAAGTCTACCCTTACCAGGCTTTCGATCTTAGGTTCGGGTTCCTAAACATTCGACTAGTTCAACGTCTCAAACTAATCAAACAATAATACAAGACAAGTAGTAAGGCAATAACATATGAATGAGCAATTAAACAAATAATCAATCTAACATCCCCAATTCAATTAACATAGATCCCCTTCAACCCTAGATAAATAAATTAGCTAATCATACTAAAACATAAATCAATAAAGAAATTAAGCATATTAAAAGACAATATGAAACTAAGAGAAAGGAGAAAAATACCAATTACGTAGAACTGAAAGATTGACGATCTAAAAGTAGGATTACAAACTAGAAGAATTCTAATGCTAATAAAAACCAAACTAAACTAAGAATATGAAAGTGTAAACTAAACTAACGAATGAGAAAGTGTGAAAGTGTCTTAATAAATCTAACCCCAAGGAGGGTATATATACTAATAAGAAGGAGTCTAACATCTTCTCCTTTCCTAAATAATAAGGAAAAAATAACAAGCTAAGAATATTACGTAAGATAAGATTTATGGTAAGTTACAAAGTCTAATAACTGAAAATCCCGCGAAACAGCTGCAAACCGATCGGTTTGGGTCTGAACCGAGCGGTTGGGGTTCATTCCGAGCGGTTCGGGTTCCTCTGCACTGCGCGATGAATTTGAAATGCTTTCTGTTTCTTCTTTACTTATCGGAATCGAACGTGTGATATACCGTTGGAAAGCTAAGAGAAAGATCTTTCTAACGCCATCTGAATCAGATCAATTGGAGTTGTAGAACTCAAGATATTCACGTTTGAAGTTGACCCTTGTTTTAGCGATCATTCTTTCATCTCGATTTGCATTTGTTTGAGCTTTCCAACTTATTTCTTTGTCTTTTCTTATTGTTTCTTCACTCACGCCCTTCTCCAAGTATTCACTTAATATCCTCTAACTTTTATCACTTCTTTCTTGTAGATTTCATGGCTCGACTCTCGTCATTGCCTAAAATATAGCACAATCGCCTTCATTTGTTTCGTTTCCTACAAAACGTAAACAAAATACCCGGCATAACAAAGAAGTATGAAAAGCTAGAAAAAAAACTCCTAGGATACATAAAATGAACCAAAATAAAGGAAAAGTTGGGGTTAAATATGTATACAAAATGAGTTCATCAACACTACGGAAAGGAGGCTAGATTTTTTGTTGGATTTATCTGGATTTTGTGAGTGGATGGAGAACTTCTGTCTAGGAGAAGACCCTGGGACAACAAAGCTAGCTATTGAGAACATGATGGTGTCGTGACTGGAATGATAGTACTTTTTGAAATGTGTGTCAATGTGGGTGGTTGTGCCTCTATTGAAAGGCTGCCTACGTATTCACGTGTGGTGAAATCAAACCAAGCTTAGTTCAGTGAATTGAGAGATATATTATGGTGCCTAAGCCAATAGGACTTTGTGTGTAACTAGCCATAGCGCTGGTGTAGGCTAGGTGCATTCCTAGTGATGTCTTGATCAAAGGGCTTGAATGATTAGGATATTAATCCTGTGACTGTGAGCATTCTCCGGGGTAGCTCCCAAAGATGGTGTGAACTATTTGGGCATGTTCTATGCCGACTGCAAGTTGAGTTCCCGTGTTTGGGGTTGGTAACTGGTCTGGATGTGAAGAATTGGGATGGGATTTTAACGAGTTCTGCTCTCGGGGATTTTAACGAGTTCTGCTCTCGGGGATTTTAACGAGTTTTGCTCTCGGGGATTTTAACGAGTTTTGCTCTCGGGGATTTTAACGAGTTTTGCTCTCGGGATTTTAATGAGTTTTGTTCTCGGGATTTGATGTATTTGGGAATGTGGTGCTAGGAAGTAAATGGCCTTGATGACTCGAAATCTGGAGCTCGGTTCTGTGGAGCTAAGGCTTCGAGAGCCGGCTTGATAATGAAGTAAATGGCCTTGATAACTCGAAATCTGGAGCTCGGTTCTGTGGAGCTAAAGCTTCGAGAGCCAGTTTGATAATGAAGTAAATGGCCTTGACGACTTGAAATCTGGAGCTCGGTTCTGTGGAGCTAAGGCTTCGAGAGCCGGTTTGGTAATGCGGGATCTGGTTTCCATGTCTGGCCCTAATTGTTAGGGGTATCCTATGGAGCTTGAATCCTCAGAATTCCGGGCTGTCTCTGGCCTGGGTCTCGGGAAGGTCTTGAGGGTTGTAATGTGGGAAAGCTGAGTGTGGTGTTAGCTGACCAGCTTGATTGTTACTTCCCCATTGGATGGCATGGATAATTTTGAATTTGACCGTACCACGGTCAAAAGATTTTCACTTGAGTTGACCGTTGACCACGGTCATGGGTATTTGATTTTTTTGATTGACCTTTTAGCCGCGGTCTTGGGTTTTGATAATTTTGACCGTACCCTGGTCGTGGGGCTTTCACTTGAATTGACCCTTGACCACGGTCATGGGTATTCTGAATTTTTTTGATGATGGCCTGCTGTTGTTTTGGCCTTTTGCTTTTTTTTCATGGACTTTCGATTTTTTTTTTGTGTCCAGTTTTCTTTTTCTGATGGCCTTCTTTTTGCTTTGGCCCTTTCTTTTTTTCTTTTTTTTTGACTTTTGACTTTTTTGTCCAGTGTTCTTTCGTTTTTTTTGCCGGTCAGACTAACACCTAAGGTAGGGGTTGGTTAGTCTTGTTGGAGGGGTGTTTTATTGTGGGAAATGGGCTCGCCTCCCGTCTTGAACCCAAACTAGGAGATTACCTAGATTTGTAATAGGATTCGATACCGCTCCTGCTACGGGTAGTTATGTGGTTTTTCTATACCAGACACGGAGTAGGTAAAAAGAAAACACGGGCTCGGTTTCCTGCAGTCATTATAGATGTGCCTATAATAGTCACGTGCGTGTGCTCACAGTGTATGATGGTGTTCATCATGTTCTCGGAAACACATAAGGAAAGTATATATGAGAAAGAATATTGAAAGCTGATTTTATTAAAATTTGAAAAAGAGGACAGAATACAACTGACTCAGACTCTGACTTTGACTTTGACTTTGACTTTGGAATAGAACATCCTAGACTCAGAGTCAGACTCGGACTTAAATTAAATACGGACTCTTGGGTGCATGAGAGGTAGATTGGATGCTTCGGTCATCGGGCCCCCGTGTAGTCCACGAGGGGCTTGGCAAGTGACAATGTTTCCAAAACGAGAGTCTTCCCGGCATCGAGGAAGTCTTGAATGAGGTGTTTCAGCTTCCAGCATTGTTCTGTATCGTGTCCCCTCCCTCTGTGGAATTTGCAGTAATGCTCGGCGTTCCATGCTTTGCAACGTTTCTCCACAGGTGGGTCGGCTGTTGGGCCTATAGGTAGCACTAGGCCCTTCGGAACCAACCTCTGAAAAGTGACGGTGTAGGACATATCCAAGTAGGTAAATGTCCTTTCCTTTGACTGGTTCTTGATTTTTGGAGAGGTGACTTGAGGGTTACGTCTCTCGGCCTTGCCATCTTGAGGGTATCGGCCAGTTTCGTAAGATTGTTCACCCTTCAAATGGCTCGGTTGGGTGATCGCCTGCCTTGCCCGCTCTAGCTGTGTTAGACAAGATCGGGTTCTTGCAAGGTCTTCTTCAATGATGGTTACCCTAGAACTTAGGTTATCTAGGGCAGTATTGATTTCCGAGAAGATGTTGTTAATGGAGCAAGATAGCATAAGCATACTCCCCTGGATATCCCCTTTCTAGACGGCGTGGGATTTGTTGTGGTTTGGTAGTGTCTCGTTCATAGGGTCCCTGATCGGAAGAAACGACGGGTGTTAGAACTCGCCTAAACTCGGCTTTGCGCGAGAGAGAGAGAGTCAAACTAGACACGGCCCGGGGTGACGAGTCGACAAAGACTCTCGGATCGGGATACTTGAATGTTGACCTAGACGAGGTAACGACCGTAAATTAGACTCGAGCTGCAGAAGGGTGAGTCCGAAAATGGGGCGACCATGTTGGACTCGGGTTAGACCCTCCTAAGACAAATATGTAGGGTACGATTCTCGGAGTGACTGTGATTAATCACTCCGTCGGAGAATAGCCCCCAATGTGAAACTAAGGACTCAGATGGTGTGGCATCTAAGTGACTCAAAGGTGGGTTATGTGAGACACGTGTAAGACATGACCGTTAGAGCAACCATGATTGATCGCCCTGTTAAGAGGTAGCCCCCAAGTGGGGTCGATAATTTTGTTAATACTCGAGTGTTGGGCGAGTGACCCTTAGACGTAAGGACCGTGAACCTTTTCTTATAGGGCTATGCCTTGTAAAAGGTTGACTCGGAAAAGACACCTAGACGGGTGACTTGTGAAAGGTGGGCCTCCCTTAGAATTCGGCATGTGGGCCGAGTCCTGTTCGAAGGAGGGTCCACGTGAGACATCCCCAGACTTTTAGACTCGAGTGTGTAGACGGGCCTTCCTTTGTAGGAGTATGTCCTACGTAGGTGGGCCTTGCCTTAGTCTAATAAGGCGGACTGGGATAGGGAAGAAATTTGTGATGTAAGATCGACAGAGTTTCGACGCTAAGGACCTTGACAACTTAAGACACGACCCGACACTGCTAAATATGGGAAGTCCTAAGGAGAAGAAGGTTTTGAAAATTGATTGTATTGAAAAAGGACCGAGTGGACTCGGTGAATGGCCCAAATTTCCGAAAAAAAAGACGAAAAGTCATTAGGCCACGGGTTTTGAAAGTTCGAAAGTATTTTCGAGTTTTGAATCGGGCAGCATACCGTCTAGAAAACAGGCTATTTTGAGTAAAATCATAAGTCCTAAATTCGGTATGTGTCCCGGGTTTTGAAATTGAATAGTTTGAAAAAGATGCAATTTTGAAAAATTGACGGTTTTTGAAAACGACTCGGAAACCAAGTAGCACGTAGTCACACAAGCATTATAATGACGCCATGTATGCTCTATACTAAGTCTCGGTCGGTCTATAAGGAGTCTATACCAGTGTACATAGTCTAGACGTTGATCGGGACGGACTTCCTAAGTCGAGTTGATCTTAGAACATGCCGCGAAACCCACTCGAATCGACTATGGACACCTTTTGACATATCCATATTGGAGTACATCAACGGTATAGTGGGACATCGGTCGCGAGTACCGGCCCGGGAAAATATGGATTATGCATGAACCGTAAAACTAAAACGCGTATTGTATTCGTCAAACGATTTCTATTCGAGTCTCACCTTGAGGATGCCGATGGTAAGTCACGCATCAGTTAATCCCCAGCGGAGTCGCCAAATTGTGGACATGACATAGGTCCACCCCGACGCGGCCACGCGCGGGTTTCGGTAGGCGAATGAATCTCCATATGAGAATGGATCGAATTGAAATTTAGGTCTATGTGGAGTCGCCACCGAATTTTGTGGTTATTCGGAACCGTTCGAGCCCGCTCTATGTCGTAGTGGGCCGTATACCAAATACGGCCCATTTCCGATGTCAGAGTTTATTGGGCTCGTCCCTTTGTATTACGATACCGATACCGACATTATCGGATATCGTGTATTGAATGACTCTCGTGCGCCAACGGTTTCGGGCATCCGGAAACCGAGGTTCTGAGTAAGGGGTTAGGGTACGTGTTGGGAAGCCCACAAAGGACACCCTACCCCGCCCATACATTAGCGGCCTCTACTAAGAATTCGAATGACTTACAATACGCGCGTTAGTAAAACGGGAAAAATGCTTATGCAAACATTGTTTTTCCTAGGCATGTGAATGAAATTGAAAAATGGGTTTCTATGTCAATTTAATGCAATTAATTCTACGTCAAAGTAGAATTTTAGCATGTGGGTTCATTTAGTACGATAAACGAACAATAATTAAATTGACAAAAGAAATAACAAACGCGTTAGTATCGATGTAATAATATAACGAATAATAACGGTTTGTGCAAATATGAGATGAGATGAAAAGATGCAAATATGAGATGCATGGTTTGAAAATATAGTAATACACATGATTGATTAAACACGTGTTGACATAAATCACAAATTACTACCAAGTTTTGAAAATAGAATAATGTACGATTTATTGTGTTAATCGTTATGGGTCACTCGATCGAGTGGTCGATGGATTCGATCGAGTGGACCTGTAAAAGACGATTCTGTTTCGCGCTACAGACCGTACTCGGCCGAGTTATTGACCAACTCGGTCGAGTACATGGCCACTCGATCGAGTCACTGTGAGACTCGACCGAGTGGTGGTCGTGACATGCATTCTGACTTGATTTTGTGATGTCACTCGATCGAGTGACTAAGGCACTCGGTCGAGTGGCACCTGTACGAACTTTGTTCGTTTGTAATTTTTGATTTTCGATAATTCGACGGTTTTACCGAATTGGGCATAAGTATTGCATGACCTATGCTCGATTCGGGTTTTTTATAAATCGTTGATTTTACTAAACCGAATATAAATATTGTTGAATTTATACCCGATTTTAAATTTGAATGCCCATCGTATCCCATATTCGATTATTGAATCGATATGGGATATTAGAGTGAAATAAAAAAAGATAAATTAATTTTAGTCGCTTTAAATTAATTATCGTGATATGAACAAATCACGTTAATTAATTCATATGACTTGATTGTTAGATTCGATATCCAATTATGGAATCGGTATCGAATCTACAATCGACGCTTTACTTGAACAGATAAAAAAAGAACTTGATTCCCTCGACTTCTCCGACATCGAAATAAATCCTTAGGGATTGTGATGTCGGATCCGTGTCAGCGGGTTTCGACCCTTAGTAAAATTGATTTTAAAAAATTGTTGAATGTAAGATTAATGATGATGGTGACGAGAAATAATAACGAATTGTTGTTTAAGTTAATTTATCCCAATAATCAAATAGTCGGGGTACCGGGATAAGCGACCGACGACGCGTGTGCAGTACACTTGTATATGCGGTTTTCCTTATCCCGGTATCCTTCTTATTCGACACAAATCGATAAATATTTTAATGCTTTGATATTAGTAGTATTATCGATATTATGGTGCAATGAATAAAATAATAAAAAAAAAAGAAAAAAAAAAGAGGATGAGAGGGAGATGAAGACGACGTGAAGAAGAGAAGGAGAAAAGAGAGGGTTTTGACACCCTCAACCTACATGTTCTTGTCTCGGCACGGACTCGTAACCGTGGCTTTAACACAAAAGTCTTCGAGGTTTATGGAGGTTGAGTTGTGGTGGCTCGGGTTCGATTCCTAAACCTAGGTTTAGGGTTTTTGCTAGTGTAAGATTGCTAGGGTTTGATTAGGGTTTGCATAAGACGTAGCATGTGTGTGTAAGGTTGCTCTAGGGTTTGTAAAAAGGTTGCAAAAAGATTTTTAGGGTTGTAAAAGGATTGATTTGAGTGTTGCATGGGGGTTGCTTATATAGGCATGGCTAGGGCACCGGTTTAGGGTTACTCGACCGAGTATGGGGCTAACTCGGTCGAGTGGCCCGTGAAGCCTGCCGTCGGGCTTAAAACAAGCCCACTCGATCGAGTGGGTGGGTCACTCGATCGAGTGGCCCAGTCGGGTTGCACGGGTCCATTATTTTGGACCTTGACTTTGGGTGTTTGATGGGTTTTGTGTTTGACTTGGACTTTTGAGGATTGTATGGCTGTTTTGTGTGTCTTGGAAACGACTTTGACCGGGGTTGACCCAATCGTGAAAAGTCGGTTTTAATTCCGGTGTCGGTTTTGGCCCAAATTAGTCTTGTTTGACTCGGAACGATCCACTGGGCCTGGATTCGAGGTTGTTTTTGTGAGATTTGTACTCCGTAAGTGTGTTAGCCAGCGATTAATGGATTTGAGCCCGTATCCGAGCGCGTAGAAACACGTTAGCGTCCGATCATCATCGGGTGTTTTTTGGAAACTACCATAGACACCTGGCGGTCAAAATGCGGGTGTCTACATTGTCTCACCGAATGTTAGAATTTGGGAAAGTGAATATTTAAAATGAGTCCGACCAATTATTAAGGTCACCAAATAAAATACTAATTGTTCACGGACAACTTTTATATAAAATTTATGATGCGAGTCTGGAACGAATAGCTTGTGTTGGATTCTACCGCTCGTGGTGTTTCGACTGCACTTGTAATGAAAAGCAGACTCAAAAGCTGCGGCTGAGAGTCGACCTAGTGTTTAAGGTAGTCGTCCTACGGCAGTGAGAGTTGCGGTTCAAGAGTCTGCGTAGGATATGTGCGCACGTATAGACAAGTACTTGATCAGTATTAATACCTAGGTTATGGGGGCAGAACAAGATTCTAAAAATTGCGGGTTCCCTCTTGGTGATGCAGAGAATGTAATCATCAGCTTTCATTTCGCCTAGAGCCCCGTCTGAATAAACATATATTATAATTGAAGTTCGACCCAATTGAGCCTTATGGGTGAGATGTAAACCTCATGAGATCGGTTCGGTCTACGAGTCGGTAACACGGTTACTTTTATTGGTGAGATGCAAGCCAATAGGATGTAGCGGTGATACTAGGAGCCACGACTCGTGTGCTTATATGTTCACTTGAAAAATAATTTAAAATTCAAATGGCTACCAATGTCCCATCTTCTAAACTTTATCGTTTTCATCACCTCACATGTTAGTTAATTGGAGTCAAGGAGACTATCTGTTATGTGATATCCTTTAATATTTTTATAAGCATATCATTGGTTATTCACATGATTGTTTTATGTGTATGAGGTGATGTTAGATGAACGGTTTGGTTGCTGTCCCGCTCAGCGGTCTCTGTTTTATATATTTTTGCAGGTATGGGGCGATGGGAAAGGATCGAGTGAGAGACTAAATAAAATATCTGTATAAAATACGGTTTATATTTTGTACTAGTAAATCGAGACTACGTTGTTAATAGTCGTTTCTTTTAAGGATCCTTAGTGATCCGGATATTATCACACTCTGATATTGTATAATTAAATGACTTAGATAATTTTCCGCATTATCTATTAAATTAAGTCATCAGAAATCCGGGTTGTTACAGTTGGTATCAGAGCGACCTTGTGACCGTAAATGAGGATTGAGCTTCATTTACCTAATGAGGAGCGCGCCTGGGTAGACTTATTAAAATACTAAGACCATATGAGATCGCTAAAATGAGAGATTCACATAGAAACAGTTAAGATCCTATTAAATAATTTATCGGGGTGGAAATGATGTAAGGGAAACGCTTATGTGTTATCTTTCATTCATGTTAATTAAATGATTATATGTAAGGTGTAATAATAGGATAAGGAGAAACCAAAATTTTTAAAAATATGGTACTGTACCCAACCTTCTTGAAATTTTTACAGTACTAACCATTTCTATCTCATCAATAATAGGTTGATGGCAGACCCTCCTATGGCACCAGAAGAGTGTTATTTTCAACCTACTTTAGAGAGTATTGACTCTCATATCTTATTTCTAGAAGAATACTTCCAATATTATGCAGATCAAGTTAACCCCTCATACATGACTAGTCCGAAACTTAGGGGCTATGCTTTGATTCTTACCCTCCCGATTACCGGTGATTGAGGATTTCCAAGATTCATCTATCTACGTAGTCTGGATGAACATCAGATGGCAGGACACGTGGGGTACCCTGGCTAGTTTATATACTCTAGGGTGACCCGGTACCTAAGGCACTATGAGACGGTCATAATAGAACGAAGGCGTGCCAGTGAGGCAACCGTCCCTGATGTAATTGACATAGATCCGGAGGAAATGCCACCTCCTTCTGATTAGGAGTTATATGATAATGGGGAGTACTTTTCAGACTAGATGACTGTTGTATATATAACAACTAAATCAGAATGTACTATGTACCACTTAGGCCTTGCCATAGACTGACATAATTTTGTATCGAAGTAGTGGTTAAGACACTTAGGCTTTTAAAAAAAAATGATGTATAATTATATGTAACTGGTATCTCTATATATATATATATATATATATATATATATATATATATGTATGTATGTATGTATGTATGTATGTATGTATGTATGTATGTATGTATGTATGTATGTGTATATATATCGTTTTATTTCTAAGAGCTACTCTTTTCTATTTTTCTTTCTCATTATCCTTTATTGATTTCGTAACCACTAAGACACATTCGCAAAGTTAGAAACCTTACGTTTCCTTATTTTAAATTATTATCTAAACAGAACTTTGGATAAGTTATTTTAACTTTTGAGGATCAATTACAGCCTAATGAAGCCAGATAATCCAAACATGGACATGTCTCCCGAGAAAAGGAATCGGTTTAAGAAATGGCTAGCCGCAAAGAAGGCTGCGGAATATGACCGAAGGGATAAGCAAACCAATTGGATTGATAAAGCCTATGAATTTAAATTCCATTTCAAACCTTTCCAGTACGAATTGATTAGTAAAAAGGATTAGCTAATAGATATATATAATTTAGTACCTAACTAAATAGCATTATGTGCAATCCTTGATTTTTGTAACCTTTGCACATTAACGAAAATCACAGATGACGAGAAACGGAAACAATCCAGAAGAAGCAAGACGTCAACACTTTGAAGATGTTATCACTGGAATGGCTGGTCAGTTAGCCGCAACCCAAGCCCTTTTAACCCAAGCTATGAATGATAACCATCAGAATCCTAATCATAACCATCCATCAGCTTTTGAAAAATTCTCTAAACACCGACCTTCTACCTATTCTGGATCAGACAACCTACAGACCTATTCGAATGGTTAGAAGAGATGGAAAAACTTTTGAAACTTAGCCACACACCTGTTGAGGAAATGGTGGAGGTAGCAACCTACTTTTTGAAAGAAGAAGCCAATAGTTGGTGGAGGATTGCTAAGGAAGGACATATAGCCACACCCGGAGCTGATTGGAAAGACTTTAGGGGAAGAATTGAGGATAAGTTTTACCCTGCCGCAATGAGATGGCAGAAGGAGCAGGAGTTTAACCAGTTAGAAATGGGATATATGACCTTACATGATTATACTAAGAAGTATGAGGAGTTGTCCAAATTTGCTAAGAGACTAGTACCGGACGAACCCTCTAGAATTGCCCAATACGTTCGGGGAATGGAAACCGAGTTGGGAACAATCATGTCGGGACTTGACTTTGATACTTTTCAGAAAGCTTATGAGAAAGCCTTAATTGTGAACAATGTGATCCAAGCTAATAAGAAAAAGAAGAAACCCTTTATCCCAACTGTATCATCGTCCAGTTTCATTCAGAAACCTTTTTTCAATAAAAATAATTATAACCTGAACAACTTCAGGAAACCGGTGTATAAGAACAACTACCAGAAACCTAACTACCAGAATACTAACCGAGCCAACAATGCCTCTTTTACAAACCAACCGCAAGCAAAAGATACTACCACTTGTTTTCTGTGCAAACGTACAACTCACCCTAACAAACAATGTAATGGCCAACCTATTTGTGTCCTTCTACTGTAAAGTAGAAGGACACAAATCATTTCAATGTCCAAAGAAACCAGGAACTAACGCAAATCAAGGACCGCCTTATGCAAGAATTCAGGGAAAGGTCTACGCCTTGACAGAGATGGACGCAGAGGAGTTTGAGGATGTTGATGTTGTCTCTGGTATGTTTTCCATTAACTCATGTTTGGCACGCATGTTATTTGACACGGGGGCATCTTTATCCCATGTATCACCATCTTTTGCCACCCGAGCGAACTTATCCAACCCTGTGAGTGTGGATGCATCAATATCTTTACCTAACGGTCAAGTGGTGAGTTGTAACGTATTATTTGAGGATGTGCCTATTATCATATTGGAGTCTACCTTCTTAGCTAACCTGATAAGTTTTAACCTCCCTAATTTTGATGTTATTCTTGGGATGGATTGGTTAGGTAAGTATCATGCCCAATTTGAGTGTAGGGATCAGAAAATAACTTTGAGGAGCCCACTTGGAGATCGGGTATCCTATAGAGGCTTAAGATCGAATCAAAAGACTAAGCTAGTATCAGCAATGAAACTAATGAGTTTGTATCGAAAAGGATGTCAAGTTTACCTTTGTAACATCACTAAGAATGAGGACAAGATGGAAATTAGTGACATACCTATTGTGAGAGAGTTCCCGAATGTGTTTCCTGAGGAATTACCTGGAATACCACCCTTGAGAGACGTGGAATTTACCATTGATCTCGCACTAGGAACAACCCCTATCTCTAAATCACCATATAGGATGGCTCCAATGGAACTTCAGGAATTAAAAAGGCAATTGGAAGAAATGCTGGAAAAAGGATTCATTAGACCAAGCACATCACCATGGGGAGCACCTATACTTTTTGTTAAGAAGACAGATGGTAGTATGAGACTCTGTATTGACTACAGAGAATTAAATAAGGTAACCGTTAAGAACCGTTATCCGCTTCCAAGGATAGATGATTTGTTTGACCAACTTAAAGGAGCTGGTATATTTTCCAAGATTGACTTAAGGTCAGGTTATCATCAAATTTCGGTCAGAGAGGAGGATGTTCAGAAAACCGCTTTTAGAACTCGTTATGGTCATTATGAGTTTCGAGTTATGCCTTTTGGGTTAACCAATGCACCAGCAGTCTTTATGGATCAGATGAATAGAACATTCCACGAATATTTGGATACTTGTGTGGTAGTATTTATCGATGACATTTTGGTGTATTCTAAGGACTCTGTCGAGCATGAAAAACAACTACGTACTATTTTGAATATTTTGAGGAATCACAAATGGTACGCTAAATTGTCCAAGTGTGAATTTTGGTTACATGAAGTTGCATTTTTGGGACATATTATTTGTAAGGAAGGGATTCAAGTAGACCCCGCTAAGATTAAGGCTGTCAAGGAGTGGCAGGCACCTAAGAGCGTGACTGAAGTAAGAAGTTTTCTAGGATTTGCGGGTTATTATAGGAGATTTGTACCCGAATTTTCAAAGATATCAAGACCCATTACAAAATTACTTCAGAAAGAGTCGAAGTATACTTGGACCAAGGAATGCGAGAAAGCATTTCAGGATCTTAAGGAAAGATTGATTTCGGCACCGATTTTAACGTTCTCAACTGATGGAGAGGAGTATGAGGTTTACAGTGACGCATCACTTAACGGTTTAGGATGCGTACTAATGCAAAAAAAGAAAATTATAGCTTATGCCTCGAGACAATTGAAAATTCATGAAAGGAATTACCCAACTCATGATTTGGAATTAGTCGCCGTTGTCTTCGCTTTGAAGATTTGGAGACATTATTTGTATGGTGTTAGTTGTAAGTTTTACACCGATCATAAGAGTCTTAAGTATATATTCACTCAGAAGGAGTTGAACATGAGACAACGCAGATGGTTAGAACTGATTAAGGATTACAACATTGAACTGTTATACCATGAGGGGAAAGCCAATGTGGTGGTTGACGCCTTGAGCAGAAAGAAAAGTCATTCGATGAGTACGCTGATTCATGATTTGGAGAAACTTGACATAGAAATGGTAAAGCATGGAGATACGACATTATTTAATATGGTAGTTGAACCTGATCTATTTCATGAAATAAGAACCGTTCAATTGGAAGATCCTGAACTAATGAAATTACGAGAAGAAGTTCAGACGAGTGGAAAACAGGATTTCACTATTCATCAAGATGGAAGCTTGAGACTTAAGGTTAGGTGGTGTGTACCCGATCATGATGTTTTGAGGAATAATATTCTGAGCGAAGCTCATAGTTCTAAGTACTCTATGCACCCAGGATCCGATAAGATGTATAAAGATTTGAAACGATAAGATTTTGGTGGTTGGGCATGAAACGAGATGTAGCGGAGTTTGTAGCCAAATGTATCATTTGTCAGAAGGTGAAGATTGAACACCAAAGACCAGGAGGCATGTTACAACCTCTTGATATGCCTAGAGAAAAGTGGAGTTCGATTTCTATGGATTTTTTTATGGGATTACCTAGGACACAGGGCCAGAAGGACGCTATTTGGGTAATCGTGGATAGATTGACAAAAGTTGCACATTTTGTACCTATGAAAGAAACTTGGAGATTATAACAATTAGCTGAGGCCTACACAGCCGAAATAGTCAGACTTCATGGAGTACCCGAGGAAATTATTTCAGATCGAGACCCGAGATTTGTGTCAAATTTTTGGGACAAATTGCAACAACTATTGGGTAGGAAGATTAGAATGAGCACAACTTTTCACCCAGCAACTGATGGTCAAACGAAAAGGACTATCCAAACCCTTGAGGATATGTTATGAGCATGTACCCTAGAATTTCCAGGAAGTTGGGAGAAAAACCTTCTGTTAATAGAATTTTCATACAATAATAGTTATCATGCTAGTTTGGGATGTGCTCCTTTTGAAGCATTGTATGGAAAAAAGTGTAGAAGCCCAGTATGTTGGGTTGACATTAGTGACAATGTCGGTTTGGGACCTCAGATCATCCAAGACCAGATTCAACAGATTAAAATAATTCGAGAGAAACTTCAAGCTGCACAAGATAGACAAAAAGCTTATGCAAATACGCATAGACGACCAATTGAATTTGAAGTTGGAGATAAAGTATTCCTAAAAGTTGCACCAATAAAAGGGGTGAGAAGATTTGGAGTTAAAGGAAAATTGAGTCCTAAGTATATCGGGCCTTATGAGATTTTGGATTGAATAGGTTAAGAAGCATATCGATTGGATTTACCTATTGACCTTGAGAAAGTTCACAACGTGTTTCAGGTATCCCAATTAAGGAGATATAGAAGTGATCCATCACACATTACTACACCAGATGCGATATCCTTAGAACCAAACCTTATTTATTCGGAGAGGCCCGTTCGAATCTTCGAAAAGGAAGTATGTACCTTAAGGAGGAAGGTAATACCTCTTGTCAAAGTATTGCGGAGAGGTCACAAATATGAACAAGCCACGTGGGAAACTGAGGCCTCAATGCGAGAGAAACACCCACAACTTTGGGTGGTGCTTTTTCCTAACGAGTTTTTACTCAATCCTAACGATATTTTACCGTTTTATCCTTGTCATTTCATCTCATCAAAATTTATTTACATGTTTTTCTCTCTAGAAAATCACAAACCCCAACAACCCATAAACATCATATGAACCACCACAAGCATCACAGCCGTTTGAGATCTGGGATTGGTGGAGGCTGGGGCGGTGGTCGAATGTGGTTCGAGGCGGGGCCGGTATGGGGAGGGTCGTCGGAGTGGTGGTCTGGGCCGGACAAGGACGGTATGAGCGCTGGATGGGTGATGGGTGACTGTGGTTGGGGTGGTTGCGGTGGGTTGGTGAGGGTGGTTGGGGACTTGGGGTGGGTGGGTGGGTGAGGGTGGCGGTAGAGATTAGACGTAGGTCAAGTTTTTTTTTTCCTTTTTTTTTGTAATTTCCTTTTTTAACTTTTTTTTTGTTTAAGATTTTTTTTCAAAGTAAATTTCCATTTTACTATTATTATTTTTATTTTTTTTATATTATGAGTATTTTTTTTATTTATACCTAAATAACTAATCAAATAATAATACTATTAATAATACAATAATAAAAGTAAAAAATAATTAAATATTCCGTAAATAAGTAATCGATATTACGTGATAGATAATTGAATTAGGATTCATAATCGAATTCGGAAATGTTGCTTGATTATGTAAATCGATAAAACGATGAAAAAATTGATTGAATCTTAGGGTAAAATGTATTGAGGGGTAAAATAGGAAAATTTTAAGAAAATTCGTTAGGATTGAGTAAACGTTCTTTAGGAAAAAGTAATTTCGAACTTTTTGATTCAGGTAGGATATTAAACCTAAGTCGAACCCTTAAGTTATACCAAAATTTCGAGGACGAATTTTTTTTTAGGGGGGAAGACTGTAACACTCCGTGTTTAATAAACATATTTAAACTTTCTATCTTTTGTTAAACAAAGTTTAAGACTCGAAAATATTTTAACAGTAACCTGTCATTCTGACATTTTCTCGTCTCATAAAAATTTGAAAATGATTTATCAAAATTTTTGTATAACGTTTTAAAATCTAGTTACACGAGGTCGTGACCAAGACTACGGAACGTACTTACGTCTTACAAAATTTTTATAATAAATTTTACGGGTTCCATTAATTTAATCCAGTAACCTTATGTTTCAACTTTTTAAGAATAAGAGACGTTTATTTGTCTAAGATATAGATCGAAATGAATTACTTGGGACAAAAAAAAATTATATACATAAACATACGTGTACCCATGCATGAACATGGGCATGTTGTTCATGCAAGGAGTATAGGGGATGATTAACCTTGGCTAGAGTCATGTAGGGTGAGTAGAGTAGGGAATTTTGTTCCTATAAATAGAAGTGAACGTTCCACTTTAACTACAATTATAATCAGTTTACTTCTACCCTTACTCAATACGCAAGTACGTAAGTATTTACGACTCCTCAAATCTTTCATCTTATTAGTCTATTTTATTTACGGTACTTATTATTTTACTTTTTATTATTTTAGTAAGTCAGAATCTAACTAATTTATTTTCCTTTGTATGGGTAAACGTATCGTTCTAGAAGAAGGAGGAGACGATATTCCAAACATCGACGACATTATCGACCCCGACAATCTTTAATTCTAATATAAATAATAAATAGTAGCTATCAAGGTAACCAGACTTTTCTTTTAACAACATTTTATATATAGGTATATCGTGTTACTAACTTTAATAAATTGCTTATTTAAATATTTAGGCTTATTTGTATAACTAAGTTACTTTTATATATATAATATATATATATATATATATATATATATATATATATATAGAGAGAGAGAGAGAGAGAGAGAGAGAGAGAGAGAGAGAGAGAGAGAGAGAGAGAGAGAGAGAGAGAGAGAGAGAGAGAGAGAGAGAGAGAGAGAGAGAGAGAGAGGGTCACATAAGGCCAACAACTCTTTAAGTTCATAAGTTCCAGTGTTAAAGTTACACAAAAGGTGCTTAAAGTTACACGAGATGAGTGTTAAAGTTGCACTTTATCACTTGAAGTGATAAAAGAGCTAAATGTTATAGTTACATATCAATTCTGAAAAAATGCAACTTTAACGTATGTCATCTGTAACTTTAATATAGACTTAATTACATATGGTGAACTTATTTGATCTCTCTCTCTCTCTCTCTCTCTCTCTCTCTCTCTCTCTCTCTCTCTCTCTCTCTCTCTCTCTCTCTCTCTCTTCTCTCTCTCTCTCTCTCTCTCTCTCTCTCTCTCTCGTCTCTCTCTCTCTCATCTCTCCTCTCTCATCTCTCTCTCTCTCTCTCTCTCTCTCTCTCTCTATATATATATATATATATATATATATATATATATATGGTTCAAATAAGGTCCACAATTTTTTTAAGTCTATATTGAAGTTACAGATGACATACGTTAAAGTTGCATTTGTATATATATCAATTTTGAACAAATGCAACTTTAGCGTATGTCATCTGTAACTTCAATATAGACTTAAAAAAATTGTGGACCTTATTTGAACCTACCTCTATATATATATATATATATATATATATATATATATATATATATATATATATATATATATATATATATATATATATATATATATATATATATAGAGAGAGAGAGAGAGAGAGAGAGAGAGAGAGAGAGAGAGAGAGAGAGAGAGAGAGAGAGAGAGAGAGAGAGAGAGGATCAAATAAGTTCACCACATGCAACTAAGTCTATATTAAAGTTACAGTTGACATACGTTGAAGTTGCATTTGTTCAAGATTGATATGTAACTATAACATTCAGCACTGTTATCACTTCAAGTGATAAAGTGCAACTTTAACACTCATCTCGTGTAACTTTAAGCACTTTTTGTGTAACTTTAACACTGGAACTTATGAACTTATAAGAGTTATTGGCCTTATGTGAACCTATCTCTCTCTCTCTCTCTCTCTATATATATATATATATATATATATATATATATATATATATATCCCCTATTCACTAAAACAAAAACCAAGGGGGTAAGAGAGTCATTTCAACTTTCCCGCCTAAATGCTTCTTATAATTATGGAAAGTGGGTTTTCTAATCAAACAATTTCTGAAGGCCCAATTAAATGAATCATAAGACAATTTTATTTAAAATACGAGTCCAATAATTCGCCAAGATAATTTTAGAAAGAAAATATTTCTAACAACTGTATTTTCTAAATTTTTTGAATAATTATAATCCTTTAAAAACTACTCCGTAGGTTACAAAATAGGCAAAATTAAATCAGATAGAAAGAAGGTGATGCACGTCAAATCCCACATCGACAAAGCACGGGCAATTAACAACGTTAATAGCCCTCCGCTCGACACTTGCCCATCACCGAGCTCAGTAACTTTAGCTTGTAACCCGGGTGGGGGCATCGAGGTTGTGGGACATGGACTCTGCTGCTTGGGTTGGGTCTGCGCGCCAGCTAAATGCCGGCTCGCCCTCTCCATGTTGGGAGCCGGCTCACTTGGCACGATCGAAGGGTCGTGTCAACTGGGTCCTAGAGCGGAGGGGATCGCGTGAGGCTGGATCCACAGAGCAACAAGTACCTCCCGCTCTCTTCAGTGGAAGGAAAACGAGTCGGTGCTGCCCGGGCCCGTTTGTGCCCGTTCAGTAGAGATCTCTAATGAACCACCACCTTGGAAAACGAGTCGGTGCTACCCGGGGCCGTTTGTGCCCGTTCAGTAGAGATCTCCAATGAACCACCACCTCTTTATTGCGTCTCCGCAGATATTTAACGCAGGAACAACATCCGAACTTGCGAACCGCCGTATTTCATTTTCATTCCGCGAAAACGCTCCACTGAGAATATTTGGAGAGACACATCGGCCTTACACGACGGAAAAAGATAAAGTAAAAGCAAACGAGAAACGGCGGCCGAATTTTCGAAGGCCTTTGCCGTCGAACCTTTTAGTGAACCGCCGTCACACTCTCGGTCGAGATACTCGGCGCTCTGCCAGAACGCTCTACGCCCAGTCAATCAGAACTCGAAACTCACGAAAATCTCGCACTACGCGGGGTCGTTATGTCGTGGTCGATATATTCCATATTGCATATAAATATATATATATATATATATATATATATATATATATATATATATAACCGACCGTCGAATCTCGGCATAACAACTCCAACGCCCCGAAAGCTTATGATGGGACACCCGGAGCTATTTCCTTATTCACACGAGGAGCTTCACTAGTCGGGCCCCGTAACCCCGACATTTTAATTCAAACTGCTTTCGTGAGGCTAAGGTGTTTCGTCCTCCGTATATTCGATCATGTCATTCGGGGACGGGGGCCATCGCTACTTGATGATCATTTATGATTATTGAGCTACGACCCTTGGAGACGGGTGTGTAGACACGAGCGCAACCGATGTCAACGTTCCAAATAATCAAAATGGAAGACCTGGTCGGTCGCGCGAGAGATCACCGGAGGTGCACACGGGGAGAAATAAAGGGTGGATTGTGGGGGGTGGTGTGAGCGTGTGGTCGTATGATATATAAAACGCAGATCATGTCCCACATCGACCGTGGACCGAAAGAGAGGTGATTTGTCCTGTATAAAAGGGCACACGCTGTGAGGAGTAAGGCATACCTTTCTCGGCCTTTTGGCTAAGATCAAGTGTAGTATCTGTTCTTATCAGTTTAATATCTGATATGTGGGCCAATGGCTCACACGATATTAAATAAATTTTTTAAGGGGGGAAGTCCGTCACAGTAGCTTGCTATTGGGTCTTCCGAGCGTCGCCCGTGCGTTGCACTACTGCACGGGCCCTAGGCGCGCCCCTCCATTTCTAGTACAACTTGGATTTGCGTTCTGGCTCCCGTCGGAGGACCGGAGCCGCTTTTGAAAGTCGGGGGTTAGCTTCGGGCGGACTTCTATGCTGGCTCCTTTCGTACCGTGGTGGACGTACGGCCGCCGTGTAATGTTCGAGACTCTCATCACTCCGGGGAGAAATGGACCTTGTAGCACCCGAATCCGAGCAGCATTCCCTGTCCCCAGGGGGACCTTCCTTTCATTTAAGCAGCAAGGCCCGCATTAAATCGGATAGAAAGAAGGTGATGCACGTCAAATCCCACATCGACAAAGCACGGGCAATTAACAACGTTAATAGCCCTCCGCTCGACACTTGCCCATCGCCGAGCTCAGTGACTTTAGCTTGTAACCCGGGTGGGGGCATCGAGGGTGTGGGACATGGACTCTGCTGCTTGGGTTGGGTCTGCGCGCCAGCTAAATGCTGGCTCGCCCTCTCCAAGTTGGGAGCCGGCTCACTTGGCAGGATCGAAGGGTCGTGTCAACTGGGTCCTAGAGCGGAGGGGATCGCGTGAGGCTGGATCCACAGAGCAACGAGTACCTCCCGCTCTCTACAGTGGAAGGAAAACGAGTCGGTGCTGCCCGGGCCCGTTTTTGCCCGTTCAGTAGAGATTTCCAATGAACCACCACACCTTTTTATTGCGTCTCCGCAGATATTTAACGCAGGAACAACATCCGAACTTGCGAACCGCCGTCTTTCATTTTCATTCCGCGAAAACGCTCCACTGAGAATATTTGGAGAGACACATCGGCCTTACACGACGGAAAAAGATAATGTAAAAGCAAACGAGAAACGGCGGCCGAATTTTCGAAGGCCTTTTTCGTCGAACCTTTTAGTGAACCGCCGTCACACTCCCGGTCGAGATACTCGGCGCTCTGCCAGAACGCTCTACGCCCAGTCAATCGGAACTCGAAACTCACGACAATCTCGCACTACGCGGGGTCGTTATGTCGTGGTCGATATATTCCATATTGCATATAAATTTATATATAACCGACCGTCGAATCTCGGCATAACAACTCCAACGCCCCGAAAGCTTATGACGGGACACCCGGAGCTATTTCCTTATTCACACGAGGAGCTTCACTAGTCGGGCCCCGTAACCCCGACATTTTAATTCAAACTGCTTTCGTGAGGCTAAGGTGTTTCGTCCTCCGTATATTCGATCATGTCATTCGGGGACGGGGGTCATCGCTACTTGATGATCATTTATGATTATTGAGCTACGACCCTTGGAGACGGGTGTGTAGACACGAGCGCAACCGATGTCAACGTTCCAAATAATCAAAATGGAAAGACCTGGTCGATCGCGCGCGAGATCACCGGAGGTGCACACGGGGGGAAATAAAGGGTGGATTGTGGGGGGTGGTGTGAGCGTGTGGTCGTATGATATATAAAACGCAGATCATGTCCCACATCGACTGTGGACCGAAAGAGAGGTGATTTGTCAGGTATAAAAGGGCACACGCTGTGAGGAGTAAGGCATACCTTTCTCGGCCTTTTGGCTAAGATCAAGTGTAGTATCTGTTCTTATCAGTTTAATATCTGATATGTGGGCCAATGGCTCACACGATATTAAATTAATTTTTTAAGGGGGGAAGTCCGTCACAGTAGCTTGCTATTTGGTCTTCCGAGCGTCGCCCGTGCGTTGCAGTACTACACGGGCCCTAGGCGCGCCCCTCCATTTCTAGTACAACTTGGATTTGCGTTCTGGCACCCGTCGGAGGACCGGAGCCGCTTTTGAAAGTTGGGGGTTAGCTTCGGACGGACATCTATGCTGGCTCCTTTCGTACCGTGGTGGACGTACGGCCGCCGTGTAATGTTCGAGACTCTCATCACTCCGGGGAGAAATGGACCATGTAGCACCCGAATCCGAGCAGCATTCCCTGTCCCCGGGGGGACCTTCCTTTCATTTAAGCAGCAAGGCCCGCATTAAATCGGATAGAAAGAAGGTGATGCACGTCAAATCCCACATCGACAAAGCACGGGCAATTAACAACGTTAATAGACCTCCGCTCGACACTTGCCCATCGCCGAGCTCAGTAACTTTAGCTTGTAACCCGGGTGGGGGCATCGAGGTTGTGGGACATGGACTCTGCTGCTTGGGTTGGGTCTGCGCGCCAGCTAAATGCTGGCTCGCCCTCTCCAAGTTGAGAGCCGGCTCACTTGGCAGGATCGAAGGGTCGTGTCAACTGGGTCCTAGAGCGGAGGGGATCGCGTGAGGCTGGATCCACAGAGCAACGAGTACCTCCCGCTCTCTTCAGTGGAAGGAAAACGAGTCGGTGCTGCCCGGGCCCGTTTGTGCCCGTTCAGTAGAGATCTCCAATGAACCACCACCTTTTTATTGCGTCTCCGCAGATATTTAACGCAAGAACAACATCCGAACTTGCGAACCGCCGTCTTTCATTTTCATTCCGCGAAAACGCTCCACTGAGAATATTTGGAGAGACACATCGGCCTTACACGACGGAAAAAGATAAAGTAAAAGCAAACGAGAAACGGCGGACGAATTTTCGAAGGCCTTTGCCGTCGAACCGTTTAGTGAACCGCCGTCACACTCCCGGTCGAGATACTCAGCGCTCTGCCAGAACGCTCTACGCCCAGTCAATCGGAACTCGAAACTCACGACAATCTCGCACTACGCGGGGTCGTTATGTCGTGGTCGATATATTCCATATTGCATATAAATATATATATAACCGACCGTCGAATCTCGGCATAACAACTCCAACGCCCCGAAAGCTTATGATGGGACACCCGGAGCTATTTCCTTATTCACACGAGGAGCTTCACTAGTCGGGCCCCGTAACCCCGACATTTTAATTCAAACTGCTTTCGTGAGGCTAAGGTGTTTCGTCCTCCGTATATTCGATCATGTCATTCGGGGACGGGGGCCATCGCTACTTGATGATCATTTATGATTATTGAGCTACGACCCTTGGAGACGGGTGTGTAGACACGAGCGCAACCGATGTCAACGTTCCAAATAATTAAAATGGAAAGACCTGGTCGGTCGCGCGCGAGATCACCGGAGGTGCACACGGGGGGAAATAAAGGGTTGATTGTGGGGGGTGGTGTGAGCGTGTGGTCGTATGATATATAAAACGCAGATCATGTCCCACATCGACCGTGGACCGAAAGAGAGGTGATTTGTCAGGTATAAAAGGGCACACGCTGTGAGGAGTAAGGCATACCTTTCTCGGCCTTTTGGCTAAGATCAAGTGTAGTATCTGTTCTTATCAGTTTAATATCTGATATGTGGGCCAATGGCTCACACGATATTAAATTAATTTTTTAAGGGGGGAAGTCCGTCACAGTGGCTTGCTATTGGGTCTTCCGAGCGTCGCCCGTGCGTTGCACTACAGCACGGGCCCTAGGCGCGCCCCTCCATTTCTAGTACAACTTGGATTTGCGTTCTGGCTTCCGTCGGAGGACCGGAGCCGCTTTTGAAAGTCGGGGGTTTGCTTCGGGCAGACTTCTATGCTGGCTCCTTTCGTACCGTGGTGGACGTACGGCCGACGTGTAATGTTCAAGACTCTCATCACTCCGGGGAGAAATGGACCTTGTAGCACCCGAATCCGAGCAGCATTCCCTGTCCCCGGGGGGACCTTCCTTTCATTTAAGCAGCAAGGCCCGCATTAAATCGGATAGAAAGAAGGTGATGCACGTCAAATCCCACATCGACAAAGCACGGGCAATTAACAACGTTAATAGCCCTCCGCTCGACACTTGCCCATTGCCGAGCTCAGTAACTTTAGCTTGTAACCTGGGTGGGGGCATCGAGGTTGTGGGACATGGACTCTGCTGCTTGGGTTTGGTCTGCGCGGCAGCTAAATGCTGGCTCGCCCTCTCCAAGTTGGGAGCCGGCTCACTTGGCAGGATCGAAGGGTCGTGTCAACTGGGTCCTAGAGCGGAGGGGATCGCGTGAGGCTGGATCCACAGAGCAACGAGTACCTCCCGCTCTCTTTAGTGGAAGGAAAACGAGTCGGTGCTGCCCGGGCCCGTTTGTGCCCGTTCAGTAGAGATTTCCAATGAACCACCACACCTTTTTATTGCGTCTCCGCAGATATTTAACGCAGGAACAACATCCGAACTTGCGAACCGCCGTCTTTCATTTTCATTCCGCGAAAACGCTCCACTGAGAATATTTGGAGAGACACATCGGCCTTACACGACGGAAAAAGATAAAGTAAAAGCAAACGAGAAACGGCGGCCGAATTTTCGAAGGCCTTTGCCGTCGAACCTTTTAGTGAACCGCCGTCACACTCCCGGTCGAGATACTCGGCGCTCTGCCCGAACGCTCTACGCCCAGTCAATCGGAACTCGAAACTCACGACAATCTCGCACTACGCGGGGTCGTTATGTCGTGGTCGATATATTCCATATTGCATATAAATATATATATATAACCGACCGTCGAATCTCGGCATAACAACTCCAACGCCCCGAAAGCTTATGATGGGACACCCGGAGCTATTTCCTTATTCACACGAGGAGCTTCACTAGTCGGGCCCCGTAACCCCGACATTTTAATTCAAACTGCTTTCGTGAGGCTAAGGTGTTTCGTCCTCCGTATATTCGATCATGTCATTCGGGGACGGGGGTCATCGCTACTTGATGATCATTTATGATTATTGAGCTACGACCCTTGGAGACGGGTGTGTAGACACGAGCGCAACCGATGTCAACGTTCCAAATAATCAAAATGGAAAGACCTGGTCGGTCGCGCGCGAGATCACCGGAGGTGCACACGGGGGGAAATAAAGGGTGGATTGTGGGGGGTGGTGTGAGCGTGTGGTCGTATGATATATAAAACGCAGATCATGTCCCACATCGACCGTGGACCGAAAGAGAGGTGATTTGTCAGGTATAAAAGGGCACACGCTGTGAGGAGTAAGGCATACCTTTCTCGGCCTTTTGGCTAAGATCAAGTGTAGTATCTGTTCTTATCAGTTTAATATCTGATATGTGGGCCAATGGCTCACACGATATTAAATTAATTTTTTAAGGGGGGAAGTCCGTCACAGTAGCTTGCTATTGGGTCTTCCGAGCGTCGCCCGTGCGTTGCACTACTACACGGGCCATAGGCGCGCCCCTCCATTTCTAGTACAACATGGATTTGCGTTCTGGCACCCGTCGGAGGACCGGAGCCGCTTTTGAAAGTTGGGGGTTAGCTTCGGACGGACATCTATGCTGGCTCCTTTCGTACCGTGGTGGACGTACGGCCGCCGTGTAATGTTCGAGACTCTCATCACTCCGGGGAGAAATGGACCTTGTAGCACCCGAATCCGAGCAGCATTCCCTGTCCCCGGGGGGACCTTCCTTTCATTTAAGCAGCAAGGCCCGCATTAAATCGGATAGAAAGAAGGTGATGCACGTCAAATCCCACATCGACAAAGCACGGGCAATTAACAACGTTAATAGCCCTCCGCTCGACACTTGCCCATCGCCGAGCTCAGTGACTTTAGCTTGTAACCCGGGTGGCTGCTTGGGTTGGGTCTGCGCGCCAGCTAAATGCTGGCTCGCCTTCTCCAAGTTGGGAGCCGGCTCACTTGGCACGATCGAAGGGTCGTGTCAACTGGGTCCTAGAGCGGAGGGGATCGCGTGAGGCTGGATCCACAGAGCAACGAGTACCTTCCGCTCTCTTCAGTGGAAGGAAAACGAGTCGGTGCTGCCCGGGCCCGTTTGTGCCCGTTCAGTAGAGATTTCCAATGAACCACCACACCTTTTTATTGCGTCTCCGCAGATATTTAACGCAGGAACAACATCCGAACTTGCGAACCGCCGTCTTTCATTTTCATTCCGCGAAAACGCTCCACTGAGAATATTTGGAGAGACACATCGGCCTTACACGACGGAAAAAGATAAAGTAAAAGCAAACGAGAAACGGCGGCCGAATTTTCGAAGGCCTTTGCCGTCGAACCTTTTAGTGAACCGCCGTCACACTCCCGGTCGAGATACTCGGCGCTCTGCCAGAACGCTCTACGCCCAGTCAATCGGAACTCGAAACTCACGACAATCTCGCACTACGCGGGGTCGTTATGTCGTGGTCGATATATTCCATATTGCATATAAATATATATATATATAACCGACCGTCGAATCTCGACATAACAACTCCAACGCCCCGAAAGCTTATGATGGGACACCCGGAGCTATTTCCTTATTCACACGAGGAGCTTCACTAGTCGGGCCCCGTAACCCCGACATTTTAATTCAAACTGCTTTCGTGAGGCTAAGGTGTTTCGTCCTCCGTATATTCGATCATGTCATTCGGGGACGGGGGTCATCGCTACTTGATGATCATTTATGATTATTGAGCTACGACCCTTGGAAACGGGTGTGTAGACACGAGCGCAACCGATGTCAACGTTCCAAATAATCAAAATGGAAAGACCTGGTCGGTCGCGCGCGAGATCACCGGAGGTGCACACGGGGGGAAATAAAGGGTGGATTGTGGAGGGTGGTGTGAGCGTGTGGTCGTATGATATATAAAATGCAGATCATGTCCCACATCGACCGTGGACCGAAAGAGAGGTGATTTGTCAGGTATAAAAGGGCACACGCTGTGAGGAGTAAGGCATACCTTTCTCGGCCTTTTGGCTAAGATCAAGTGTAGTATCTGTTCTTATCAGTTTAATATCTGATATGTGGGCCAATGGCTCACACGATATTAAATTAATTTTTTAAGGGGGGAAGTCTGTCACAGTAGCTTGCTATTGGGTCTTCCGAGCGTCGCCCGTGCGTTGCACTACTGCACGGGCCCTAGGCGCGCCCCTCCATTTCTAGTACAACTTGGATTTGCGTTCTGGCACCCGTCGGAGGACCGGAGCCGCTTTTGAAAGTCGGGGGTTAGCTTCGGGCGGACTTCTATGCTGGCTCCTTTCGTACCGTAGTGGACGTACGGCCGCCGTGTAATGTTCGAGACTCTCATCACTCCGGGGAGAAATGGACCTTGTAGCACCCGAATCCGAGCAGCATTCCCTGTCCCCGGGGGGACCTTCCTTTCATTTAAGCAGCAAGGCCCGCATTAAATCGGATAGAAAGAAGGTGATGCACGTCAAATCCCACATCGACAAAGCACGGGCAATTAACAACGTTAATAGCCCTCCGCTCGACACTTGCCCATCGCCGAGCTCAGTAACTTTAGCTTGTTACCCGGGTGGGGGCATCGAGGTTGTGGGACATGGACTCTGCTGCTTGGGTTGGGTCTGCGCGCCAGCTAAATGCTGGCTCGCCCTCTCCAAGTTGGGAGCCGGCTCACTTGGCACGATCGAAGGGTCGTGTCAACTGGGTCCTAGAGCGGAGGGGATCGCGTGAGGCTGGATCCACAGAGCAACGAGTACCTCCCGCTCTCTTCAGTGGAAGGAAAACGAGTCGGTGCTGCCCGGGCCCGTTTGTGCCCTTTCAGTAGAGATCTCCAATGAACCACCACCTTTTTATTGCGTCTCCGCATATATTTAACGCAGGAACAACATCCGAACTTGCGAACCGCCGTCTTTCATTTTCATTCCGCGAAAACGCTCCACTGAGAATATTTGGAGAGACACATCGGCCTTACACGACGGAAAAGGATAAAGTAAAGGCAAACGAGAAACGGCGGCCGAATTTTCGAAGGCCTTTGCCGTCGAACCTTTTAGTGAACCGCCGTCAAACTCTCGGTCGAGATACTCGGCGCTCTGCCAGAACGCTCTACGCCCAGTCAATCGGAACTCCAAACTCAAAACAATCTCGCACTACGCGGGGTCATAATGTCGTGGTCGATATATTCCATATTGCATATAAATAAATATATATATATATATATATATATATATATATATATATAACCGACCGTCGAATCTCGGCATAACAACTCCAACGCCCCGAAAGCTTATGATGGGACACCCGGAGCTATTTCCTTATTCACACGAGGAGCTTCACTAGTCGGGCCCCGTAACCCCGACATTTTAATTCAAACTGCTTTCGTGAGGCTAAGGTGTTTCGTCCTCCGTATATTCGATCATGTCATTCGGGGACGGGGGTCATCGCTACTTGATGATCATTTATGATTATTGAGCTACGACCCTTGGAGACGGGTGTGTAGACACGAGCGCAACCGATGTCAACGTTCCAAATAATCAAAATGGAAAGACCTGGTCGGTCGCGCGCGAGATCACCGGAGGTGCACACGGGGGGAAATAAAGGGTGGATTGTGGGGGGTGGTGTGAGCGTGTGGTCGTATGATATATAAAACGCAGATCATGTCCCACATCGACCGTGGACCGAAAGAGAGGTGATTTGTCAGGTATAAAAGGGCACACGCTGTGAGGAGTAAGGCATACCTTTCTCGGCCTTTTGGCTAAGATCAAGTGTAGTATCTGTTCTTATCAGTTTAATATCTGATATGTGGGCCAATGGCTCACACGATATTAAATTAATTTTTTAAGGGGGGAAGTCCGTCACAGTAGCTTGCTATTGGGTCTTCCGAGCGTCGCCCGTGCGTTGCACTACTGCACGGGCTCTAGGCGCACCCCTCCATTTCTAGTACAACTTGGATTTGCGTTCTGGCACCCGTCGGAGGACCGGAGCCGCTTTTGAAAGTCGGGGGTTAGCTTCGGGCGGACTTCTATGCTGGCTCCTTTCGTACCGTGGTGGACGTAAGGCCGACGTGTAATGTTCGAGACTCTCATCACTCCGGGGAGAAATGGACCTTGTAGCACCCGAATCCGAGCAGCATTCCCTGTCCCCGGGGGGACCTTCCTTTCATTTAAGCAGCAAGGCCCGCATTAAATCGGATAGAAAGAAGGTGATGCACGTCAAATCCCACATCGACAAAGCACGGGCAATTAACAACGTTAATAGCCCTCCGCTCGACACTTGCCCATCGCCAAGCTCAGTAACTTTAGCTTGTTACCCGGGTGGGGGCATTGAAGTTGTGGGACATGGACTCTGCTGCTTGGGTTGGGTCTGCGCGCCAGCTAAATGCTGGCTTGCCCTCTCCAAGTTGGGAGCCGGCTCACTTGGCACGATCGAAGGGTCGTGTCAACTGGGTCCTAGAGCGGAGGGGATCGCGTGAGGCTGGATCCACAGAGCAACGAGTGCCTCCCGCTCTCTTCAGTGGAAGGAAAACGAGTCGGTGCTGCCCGGGCCCGTTTGTGCCCGTTCAGTAGAGATCTCCAATGAACCACCACCTTTTTATTGCGTCTCCGCAGATATTTAACGCGGGAACAACATCCGAACTTGCGAACCGCCGTCTTTCATTTTCATTCCGCGAAAACGCTCCACTGAGAATATTTGGAGAGACACATCGGCCTTACACGACGGAAAAAGATAAAGTAAAAGCAAACGAGAAACGGCGGATGAATTTTCGAAGGCCTTTGCCGTCGAACCTTTTAGTGAACCGCCGTCAAACTCTCGGTCGAGATACTCGGCGCTCTGCCAGAACGCTCTACGCCCAGTCAATCGGAACTCCAAACTCAAAACAATCTCGCATTACGCGGGGTCGTTATGTCGTGGTCGATATATTCCATATTGCATATAAATAAATAAATAAATATATATATATATATATATATATATATATATATAACCGACCGTCGAATCTCGGCATAACAACTCCAACGCCCCGAAAGCTTATGATGGGACACCCGGAGCTATTTCCTTATTCACACGAGGAGCTTCACTAGTCGGGCCCCGTAACCCCGACATTTTAATTCAAACTGCTTTCGTGAGGCTAAGGTGTTTCGTCCTCCGTATATTCGATCATGTCATTCGGGGACGGGGGTCATCGCTACTTGATGATCATTTATGATTATTGAGCTACGACCCTTGGAGACGGGTGTGTAGACACGAGCGCAACCGATGTCAACGTTCCAAATAATCAAAATCGAAAGACCTGGTCGGTCGCGCGCGAGATCACTGGAGGTGCACACGGGGGGAAATAAAGGGTGGATATAGTGGGGGGTGGTGTGAGCGTGTGGTCGTATGATATATAAAACGCAGATCATGTCCCACATCGACCGTGGACCGAAAGAGAGGTGATTTGTCAGGTATAAAAGGGCACACGCTGTGAGGAGTAAGGCATACCTTTCTCGGCCTTTTGGCTAAGATCAGGTGTAGTATCTGTTCTTGTCAGTTTAATATCTGATATGTGGGCCAATGGCTCACACGATATTAAATTAATTTTTTAAGGGGGGAAGTCCGTCACAGTAGCTTGCTATTGGGTCTTCCGAGCGTCGCCCGTGCGTTGCACTACTGCACGGGACCTAGGCGCGCCCCTCCATTTCTAGTACAACTTGGATTTGCGTTCTGGCTCCCGTCGGTGGACCGGACCCGCTTTTGAAAGTCGGGGGTTAGCTTCGGGCGGACTTCTATGCTGGCTCCTTTCGTACCGTGGTGGACGTACGGCCGCCGTGTAATGTTAGAGACTCTCATCACTCCGGGGAGAAATGGACCTTGTAGCACCCGAATCCGAGCAGCATTCCCTGTCCCCGGGGGGACCTTCCTTTCATTTAAGCAGCAAGGCCCGCATTAAATCGGATAGAAAGAAGGTGATGCACGTCAAATCCCACATCGACAAAGCACGGGCAATTAACAACGTTAATAGCCCTCCGCTCGACACTTGCCCATCGCCGAGCTCAGTGACTTTAGCTTGTAACCCGGGTGGGGGCATCGAGGGTGTGGGACATGGACTCTGCTGCTTGGGTTGGGTCTGCGCGCCAGCTAAATGCTGGCTCGCCTTTTCCAAGTTGGGAGCCGGCTCACTTGGCACGATCGAAGGGTCGTGTCAACTGGGTCCTAGAGCGGAGGGAATCGCGTGAGGCTGGATCCACAGAGCAACGAGTACCTCCCGCTCTCTTCGGTGGAAGGAAAACAAGTCGATGCTGCCCGGGCTCTTTTGTGCCCTTTCAGTAGAGATCTCCTTGAACCACCACCTTTTTATTGCGTCTCCGTAGATATTTAACGCAGGAACAACATCCGAACTTGCGAACCACCGTCTTTCATTTTCATTCCGCGAAAACGCTCCACTGAGAATATTTGGAGAGACACATCGGCCTTACACGACGGAAAAAGATAAAGAAAAAGCAAACGAGAAACGGCGGCCGAATTTTCGAAGGCCTTTGCCGTCGAACCTTTTAGTGAACCGCCGTCACACTCTCGGTCGAGATACTCGGCGCTCTGCCAGAACGCTCTACGCCCAGTCAATCGGAACACGAAACTCACGACAATTTCGCACTACGCGGGGTCGTTATGTCGTGGTCGATATATTTCATATTGCATATAAATATATATATATAACCGACTGTCGAATCTCGGCATAACAACTCCAACGCCCCGAAAGCTTATGATGGGACACCCGGAGCTATTTCCTTATTCACACGAGGAGCTTCACTAGTCGGGCCCCGTAACCCCGACATTTTAATTCAAACTGCTTTCGTGAGGCTAAGGTGTTTCGTCCTCCGTATATTCGATCATGTCATTCGGGGACGGGGGTCATCGCTACTTGATGATCATTTATGATTATTGAGCTACGACCCTTGGAGACGGGTGTGTAGACACGAGCGCAACCGATGTCAACGTTCCAAATAATCAAAATCGAAAGACCTGGTCGGTCGCGCGCGAGATCACTGGAGGTGCACACGGGGGGAAATAAAGGGTGGATTGTGGGGGGTGGTGTGAGCGTGTGGTCGTATGATATATAAAACGCAGATCATGTCCCACATCGACCGTGGACCGAAAGAGAGGTGATTTGTCAGGTATAAAAGGGCACACGCTGTGAGGAGTAAGGCATACCTTTCTCGGCCTTTTGGCTAAGATCAGGTGTAGTATCTGTTCTTATCAGTTTAATATCTGATATGTGGGCCAATGGCTCACACGATATTAAATTAATTTTTTAAGGGGGGAAGTCCGTCACAGTAGCTTGCTATTGGGTCTTCCGAGCGTCGCCCGTGCGTTGCACTACTGCACGGGCCCTAGGCGCGCCCCTCCATTTCTAGTACAACTTGGATTTGCGTTCTGGCTCCCGTCGGTGGACCGGAGCCGCTTTTGAAAGTCGGGGGTTAGCTTCGGGCGGACTTCTATGCTGGCTCCTTTCGTACCGTGGTGGACGTACGGCCGCCGTGTAATGTTAGAGACTCTTATCACTCCGGGGAGAAATGGACCTTGTAGCACCCGAATCCGAGCAGCATTCCCTGTCCCCGGGGGGACCTTCCTTTCATTTAAGCAGCAAGGCCCGCATTAAATCGGATAGAAAGAAGGTGATGCACGTCAAATCCCACATCGACAAAGCACGGGCAATTAACAACGTTAATAGCCCTCCGCTCGACACTTGCCCATCGCCGAGCTCAGTGACTTTAGCTTGTAACCCGGGTGGGGGCATCGAGGGTGTGGGACATGGACTCTGCTGCTTGGGTTGGGTCTGCGCGCCAGCTAAATGCTGGCTCGCCTTTTCCAAGTTGGGAGCCGGCTCACTTGGCACGATCGAAGGGTCGTGTCAACTGGGTCCTAGAGCGGAGGGAATCGCGTGAGGCTGGATCCACAGAGCAACGAGTACCTCCCGCTCTCTTCGGTGGAAGGAAAACAAGTCGGTGCTGCCCGGGCTCTTTTGTGCCCTTTCAGTAGAGATCTCCTTGAACCACCACCTTTTTATTGCGTCTCCGCAGATATTTAACGCAGGAACAACATCCGAACTTGCGAACCACCGTCTTTCATTTTCATTCCGCGAAAACGCTCCACTGAGAATATTTGGAGAGACACATCGGCCTTACACGACGGAAAAAGATAAAGAAAAAGCAAACGAGAAACGGCGGCCGAATTTTCGAAGGCCTTTGCCGTCGAACCTTTTAGTGAACCGCCGTCACACTCTCGGTCGAGATACTCGGCGCTCTGCCAGAACGCTCTACGCCCAGTCAATCGGAACACGAAACTCACGACAATTTCGCACTACGCGGGGTCGTTATGTCGTGGTCGATATATTTCATATTGCATATAAATATATATATATAACCGACCGTCGAATCTCGGCATAACAACTCCAACGCCCCGAAAGCTTATGATGGGACACCCGGAGCTATTTCCTTATTCACACGAGGAGCTTCACTAGTCGGGCCCCGTAACCCCGACATTTTAATTCAAACTGCTTTCGTGAGGCTAAGGTGTTTCGTCCTCCGTATATTCGATCATGTCATTCGGGGACGGGGGCCATCGCTACTTGATGATCATTTATGATTATTGAGCTACGACCCTTGGAGACGGGTGTGTAGAAACGAGCGCAACCGATGTCAACGTTCCAAATAATCAAAATGGAAGACAAATTTCCTTCTTTATTTTATTAAACATTTAAATTATTTTCGAATAACATAAAGGGTGACTTAAGATGAAACGGTTAAATTTTTAGAAGGTTCGAAATTGCTGGAAAATTTAATAAGTTGCTGTAAAATCGTGTTTTAACGATTATTCACGATTTCGCTTAAAAATTGATTCTATCATTTAAAAGCTTCGAAAAATAGTGTAAAAATTACGATAAATAATTAAAACTAATATTTAGACAATCTGTCCAGAAAATAATTTTTTTCAAAATCTGGAAACTCGTTTTCAAAGGCTTTTACGGAAAACGCGTTAATTAAACGTTAACGATTAAAAATAAAAGCTAAATTCAAAACGATTTGTGCACGGTTGTTAAAAATCATAACTTATCAAGGAAATAAAAATTTTCCAGAAACCTTTCAGTTTTAAAAAAAAATTCCAGAATTAAAAAAAATAGGAAAAACCGTCTTTTAATCATCGGTTTCGTTTTAAAAGGTTAAATAACTATTTATCGCTCTTTTTATTTTATTAAATCTCGAATGTCACTAAAATAATCATTTTGTTAGAAAATATCAGAAACTTTATTTTGAATCGAGAATTAAAAATTAAAATTAAAATTAAAAGGAATATTCGGTTTTAACGATAAACGGTGTTTTAGGACAATTTATTTTTTTCACCCACTTATAAAATTCGAAAAATTACGAAAATTTACAGAAAATTAAATTTGGTCAGAATGTACGTACACAAAAAAATTACAGATTTAAATACGTAATTTATGCATTTGAACATTAAATCGGTTTTAAATCGATTTTGTACGAAATCGGTTAAAAATCCATTAAACGACTCAAAAACTCGAAATCTGTAAAATTTATTTTTTTGGCAGGAACTTTAAAATTATATTAGTGTATCGGCCAAATATTATGATTTAATAACTATTATAACGATTTATTCACTAATCTCGTAAAAACGAACACAACAACGAAATAATTGAAAATTAACGATTCTAAAACTTTTAAATAAAAATTAATGACATACTATAATAGCCAAACAAAAACTTAAATTCTATACATGTAACTACGACAAAAAAATCAAGCAATACCGAGATCGTCGTGTTACCTTAATCAAGATCCGAGTCAATAATATACTCGTCTTCCTCGGGGTTGTCTCGAAAACCTATAAAAAAAAATATAAAAAGGTACAAGACCCTTATTAGCGTCGTAAATCGAGAAGTAGGAAGGAGGAATAGGGGTTTCGATGATTGCCCTTGAATTAAGATGAACACGGAATGAAGAGAATGATCGAAAACGGAAAAAAAAAGAATGAAGAACAGTGAACTGACTGTTGTTGTTGTTTACCTTTTTTTTTTTTTTGATTAGAGAGGAGAACGTACAATGGGAGGAGGAATATGGTTGGAGTTTAAAGAGGGTTGGGTAACTGCCAAAAACGGTTAAGGGGAAACCGCAACAGGATAAGGAAGGAAATAGAAGAGTCGGTTTTTTTTACTTTCTCAACCGACTACGAAAATATCTCAGTCCGTTGAGGAAAACGGTCGGGTCTGCTACAATCTGAGCCCGATTCGCGATTAAAATCATTAATGGATCACTTTTAAAAAATAATAATAATAATAAGACGGAAAACATATGAGAACGTGTTTATGAGAAAGAAGTATTAAAATCACGTTTCGAAAATAATTATATACGAAATCGCGTAGAAAAATATTAAATAGCAGTTTCTCGAGATTAATTAAAATTCTCGCGAACAAGGAAATTAAAATTGGTTTTGAACGAAAATTTCTTAAAGTGTTATACGAAGATCGAAATTAAGCTGGACGAAAAATAACGAGACTCGATAAGAGTCGATTTAATCGCAACGGGACGAATATCAAAGTTGTAAATTTTACGGGTGTTACAACCCTCCCCACTAAAAAGAAGTTTCGTCCTCGAAACTGGAAAAAAAAAACAGAAAGGAAGGAATCGAGATTACCTTACTCGAAGAGATGAGGATGCTTGGCTTGCATCGCCGCTTCGGTTTCCCAAGTTTCTTCTTCGAACTTGTTACAGCGCCATAAAACCTTCACCAAGGGTACAACTTTATTCCTCAAGCGCTTCTCCCGTCGATCAGTAATCTTCACAGGTCTCTCCTCGTATGTCAGGTCAGGTTCTACATCAACAATTTCTGGTTCTAGAACGTGCTCGGGGTCACTAACATACCTCCTCAGCTGAGATACGTGAAAGACGTCATGAACTTTTCCCATCGAAGCAGGCAACTCTAGCTTGTAAGCCACTTCACCTACCTTCTCGATCACGGGGTACGGTCCAATGAACTTAGGACTAAGTTTGCCTTTGATCCCGAATCGTTTCACCCCTTTCATCGGCGATACCTTAAGAAATACCAGATCACCAACTGCAAACTCCAGAGGTCGGCGGTGGACATCAGCATAGGATTTCTGACGATCCTGAGCAGCTTTCATCCTGGAACGAATTAATTCCACTGCGTCAACGATCTCGGCCAACAGATCAGGACCCAAAGTCTTCACCTTACCAGGTACGTCCCAACACAATGGGCTACGACACTTACGACCATACAGTGCTTCAAACGGGGCCATCTTGATGGAAGCATGATAACTGTTGTTGTAGGAGAATTCCACCAATGGATGATGTCGGATCCAATTATCCTGAAAATCCAACGCACAAGCCCGTAACATGTCTTCTAAGGTCTGAATCGTCCTCTCGGATTGACCATTGGTAGCGGCATGAAAAGCGGTACTCATCAACAATTGACTTCCCAAGGCACTTTGTAATGCCTTCCAGAATTTAGAACAGAACCTTGGATCTCGGTCGGACACGATCTCGAGTGGAACACCGTGATGACGGACCACCTCAGCAATATAGACTTATGCAAGCTTCTCCAGACTCCAAGTGTCACAAATAGGAAAAAATCGTGCGCATTTGGTCAAACGATCTATTATGACCCAAATACCGTTTCTTCCATTTACGGTTCTCGGTAATGCCACTACAAAATCCATGGCTACACACTGCCACTTCCACTCTGGAACAGGGAGCGGCTGTAGCATACCAGCAGGTTTCTTATGTTCAAACTTAACCTGCTGACATGTCAAACACTTGCTCACAAATTTGGCAATGTCGTCCCTCATGAATGGCCACCAGAAATGAAGCTTCAAATCCTTGTACATTTTACCACCTCCGGGATGTACAGAATATCTCGACTTATGAGCTTCGGTCAAAATCTGCTTCCTGACTTCCACCTCATCCGGAACGACCCAACGGTCCCTAAACTTCAGAGCTCCACTAGAATCCACAGAGAAATCGAGAGCTTTACCCTGTTTCATCTTCTCACGGATACCGGCAACGAGAGGATCTTCCAACTGTTTATCACGAATCTCCTGAAAAAGAGCTGGTTCAGCAACTAAGGCATTGATCCGCCCATCAAAACCTTCGATAACCACATCAATTGTCATCTTTGCGAACTCTCGGGACAGATCTTCAGAAATGCCAGAACATGGAGTTAAGGAATGTAGGATCTTTCTGCTAAGAGCATCTGCCACCACATTGGCTTTACCCTCGCAATACACTAATTCAAGATCGTAATCGTTCACCAACTCTACCCACCGTCTCTGTCTCGCATTAAGGTCTTTTTGCGTAAAGAGATATCGTAGGCTTTTGTGGTCAGTGTACACCTTGCACCTTATTCCATAGAGATAATGTCGCCAGACCTTTAGAGCATGAACTACAGCAGCTAACTCAAGATCGTGGGTAGGGTAATTCGCCTCATGAACTTTTAACTGTCTAGAGGCATAAGCGACTACCTTACCACCTTGCATGAGAACACAACCCAAACCATGCTTAGAAGCGTCACAATAAACTTCAAAGTTAACACCTTCCTCGGGTAAGGTCAAAACTGGAGCAGTAGTAAGCCGTCTCTTAAGCTTGGAGAAGGCATCTTCACAAGCCTGGTTCCATAGGAACTTAGACTCTTTCTTAAGCAACTGAGTCATAGGACGGGCCACCTTAGAGAAATCTTGAACGAATCTTCGGTAATATCCAGCAAGACCTAAGAAACTTCGAATCTCGCCAACATCTTTCGGACTTGTCCAGTTCTCGATAGCGGAAATCTTAGCCGGGTCCACTTTAATACCGTCCTTAGCAGTGACATGACCCAAGAAAGCCACTTCAGAGAGCCAGAATTCACACTTAGAGAACTTAGCATACCACTTTTGATCTCGTAGGATGCTAAGAATGATCTTAAGATGCTCGGCATGCTCAGCCTCGGATTTAGAATAGATTAGGATGTCGTCAATAAAGACAACAACACACTGGTCTAGATACTCCCGGAACGTTCGGTTCATCTGATCCATGAATACTGCAGGAGCATTGGTCAGTCCAAAAGGCATAACTTTGAACTCATAGTGTCCATACCTCGAACTGAAAGCCGTCTTGGGAATATCTGATTCACGGACAGGGATTTGATGATAACCCGATCTGAGATCGATCTTGGAAAATACAGAAGCGCCCTTAAGTTGATCGAAGAGATCATCGATTCTGGGCAAGGGATATTTGTTCTTGATCGTAACCTTGTTAAGGTCACGATAGTCAATACATAAGCGCATAGTACCATCTTTCTTCTTTACAAACAGTACAGGAGCACCCCATGGAGATGAACTAGGACGAATGAAGTCCTTCTCAATCATATCATCCAACTGTTTACGCAATTCTTGCAACTCAGCTGGAGCCATTCTATAAGGAGCCTTGGCAATAGGGCCAGTACCTGGTACGAGCTCGATGGTGAATTCTACATCTCGCTCAGGGGGAATACCAGGTAATTCCTCGGGAAATACATCTGCATATTCACTGACTATGCGTACTTCCTCAAGTTTGGGTAATTCTACAGTTACAGTTACCGTACATAAAAATGCTTGGCAACCTTTTCTCTGCAAACGAATAGCTTTCATAGCAGAAATGATCTTGATACCCTTCTGGCGTCGACCACCACGATAAGTAATACGAGAACCACTAGGAGTCTTCAGAAAAATCTTCTGGTCTCGGCACTGAAATCTTGCATCATAGAGGGATAACCAATCCATGCCCAAAATAACATCGAACTCTGCCAGAGGAAACTCGAGAAGAGTTGAAGGAAGGATAATACCGGCAAAAAGAATAGGAACAGCTTGATATGCTTTAGAACAAGCAACGATTTCACCAGAAGGAAGAGTGATAGAAATAGGCTCGGCTTGGGAAGGAATAAGAGATAATTTCGAAGCAAAGCTGGAGGAGATAGCAGATATGGAGGCACCAGTATCAAATAATATAAAGGCACTAACACCAGAGATCGTAAACATACCCGTAACTACGTCAGGGTTAGCCTCAGCGTCGGCTCGGCTCATCAAGAATATGCGCCCCTTTCGAGCAGGTGTGGTGACAGCATCGCTGGTTGCAGCCTTCTTCGGACATCTGGTCGAAATATGTCCCGGTTCTCCGCAGGTGAAACAGACAATGGGAGAGCCGTCACAGTTCTTGCCCGGGTGGAAATCCTTCTTGCATTTGAAGCAGGCAGTGCTCTTCTTGTCTTGAAATCGGGAGTTAGAATTGTTCCTTTTTCCTGTAAAACATATGATGTGATTCTGATATGTAACAAGATAAGAAGAAAGAAAACAACGGAATATTTCAGACCTCCAGAAGAATGAAATTTCTTCGATGAAGAAGAGGTATTGCCATAAGATTGGAATGGTCTCTTGTAGCCAGCAGCAGTGGTCTCCATTTTCTTGACTTCCTTCAGTGAGGACTCGGTAAACAGCGCGGCATTGTAGATATCTTGTACAGTCTCCAAATCCCTGGGAATATTGTGTGCAATGTCTGCTCTGAGCCCCTCTCTGAAATAAAAGGCCCGATTGTCCTCAGTTTGTAGCAGGCCTTCAGCATAATGCGCCAGGAAATGGAATTGTTGCGAGTACTCAGCCACGGTCATGTTGTTTCCTTGGACAAGATTGCTGAACTCCCTCATTCTTTGCTTCTTTAGCTCCTTGGGATAGAACCTACGCTCCAACAGGATCTTGAATTGAGCCCAACCAAAACCCGGAGTCTGCAAGGTAGTTGGGCCAACTAGGCTCCACCATCGATTGGCTTCATCAGACAAGTAAAGCACGGCCAGGCCCACCTTCTGGTCCTCGGGAGCAGAATAAATCCCGAATTGCCTCTCCATCAACCGGAACCAACGATTCATGACTTCAGGATCTACAAAGCCGTCGTAAAATTCTAACTTGCTCTTGGCCATTCCTTCAGCTGCGTGCGAGAAGCTAAAGGGTCGCTGGTTGTTTGCGTTCCTGTTGGTCAATTCCTGGAGTGTTTGCACCATCGCATTCATGTTGTTGATAAACGCAGCATTGATGTCATTCTGGTTCGTTCGGCCATTCATCTTCAACCACGAAAGAAACACATAATCAATGCTAATCATTGAGTTCAGGAACATATAAACTAAACAAGTAAGTCCTTATTTTGGTTTCTACCTATCTCTCACTAATATCTTATTTAATGTTTAACCAATTTACTGATATTTTTCCTAAAATCATGTGTGAGCGTCGGGAGCAACGATGCTCTGATACCAACTGTAATCCCCTATAAATTCTAATGCAAAACGGTGACGGAATCACTATTGAGTTGGGATTAACACACTGATAACTAAATTTTAATAATGAAAAGGTAAGTCGGTACAACTGCCACTTTTATAAAAAGGGCAAAAATTTAAAATCCTTAAAAATGTTAAACATACAACGGCGCAAGACCAAATCCACTTTTATAAACCATAGTATGAAAATAAATTCAACGGCGCAAGACCAAATGCCGCTCGCTAGCTCACACAACCCGAACAGATAATACCTGCCATGTTATAAACATAACAGCCACAATTCAGTGGGGAGTAACGACGACGTTCTCCCAGCCATATTACATGATATTAATGCACAATTATTACTATATCAAAATAGTTGAAAAATGGAAAACATTTAAAATGATATGGTAAAATAATTTGAAATGATTGTCAACCTGCAAATCCATGTCAATCAATAAAATAACGGCGCTATGGAAGGCAATCAGTGTAACGGAATAGACTTTCACTAGGATCATACTAAACTAGGTTCGAGAATTTAGTCAAAACAAATTAGACTTCAGTCTCTAACTAGGCAACTCAACTATAACAGGACTGCGTGCAGCGAGGTCCTGGCTTAAGTAATGTACACCCCTCCTGGACACCAACCGTAAGCCAGTTCAACCCGACGGCGACTTACACGATGCGATATCTAAGTTTAAGGTCGAAATATACACACTCCTGAACACAAACCATGCTCAGTTCAACGACCAATGTGTCTCTAACTAGACACACCAGCTTTATAGTTGATGGCAAAACGTATACCCTATACTGTATTACTCTACCCGTACACTTATCCTTATTCCATAACTCCAAAACAAAGCCGTTGACAAAACGTTCTAAAAAGAAAACTTTCTAATATAGGAAACTTTCTGATTTAGGAAACTTTCTATTTTTAGGAAATTTTCTATTTTAGGATTTTCTTCTCGGAATAACAATACGATGAAAATAGCGTTATAGAAAAATATCAAGAATAGTAATTTACTCTAACTATAAAGTAAATATTATTAATTTCGCAAATTACTACTTTCGGCCTTAACAATTTTTAAGTTCTAAATCGAGTATAAATTATTTATAAGAATTATCGAAATGCTTCACAAACGTATTATTATTATTATTATTATTATTATTAGTATTATTATTATTATTATTATTATTATTATTATTATTATTATTATTATTATTATTATTATTATTATTATTATTATTATTATTATTATTATTATTATTATTATTATTATTATGAATTAGGGTGTTTCGAAAATATATAAAACTAAAATTCCCTAATTATTATTAGTTTCGACGGAACGAGTATAAAATAATGTTTTACGACAATCATCTTTATAAAAGTAATTTATTTAACCTTCTTTATTTTATTAAACATTTAAATTATTTTCGAATAATATAAAGGGTGACTTAAGATGAAACGGTTAAATTTTTAGAAGGTTCGAAATTGCTGGAAAATTTAATAAGTTGCTGTAAAATCGTGTTTTAACGATTATTCACGATTTCGCTTAAAAATTGATTCTATCATTTAAAAGCTTCAAAAATAGTGTAAAAATTACGATAAATAATTAAAACTAATATTTTGACAATCTGTCCAGAAAATAATTTTTTTCAAAATCTGGAAACTCATTTTTAAAGGCTTTTACGGAAACGCGTTAATTAAACGTTAACGATTAAAAATAAAAGCTAAATTCAAAACGATTTGTGCACGGTTGTTAAAAATCATAACTTATCAAGGAAATAAAAATTTTCCAGAAACCTTTCAGTTTTAAAAAAAAAAATCCAGAATTAAAAAAAATAGGAAAAACCGTCTTTTAATCATCGGTTTCGTTTTAAAAGGTTAAATAACTATTTATCGCTCTTTTTATTTTATTAAATCTCGAATGTCACTAAAATAATCATTTTGTTAGAAAATATCAGAAACTTTATTTTGAATCGAGAATTAAAAATAAAAATAAAAATTAAAAGGAATATTCGGTTTTAACGATAAACGGTGTTTTAGGACTATTTATTTTTTTCACCCACTTATAAAATTCGAAAAATTACGAAGTCGTCCTCACCGGGCTCTCGCAACTTAGTGAGGGGACCGAACCCACAAAAAACTAACACCCACAAAAGAAAGGCAAGAAAAACAAGCATTCTCAACTACTTAGTCATTCAAGCAATTCTCAACATGTGATGTGCACCAAACCAAGAGGAAACCCAAATCTTCCACCAACATCTCCAAAAAACCCTTAATCACCCAATTAACACCCTAATCACCCTACTAACCCTAGCAAGAACACTACTCTAACATATCTAAAGTAAAAACCAACATAAACAAGGTGAACAAACTCAAACAACCAAACATACACAAACAAACTAGTGAAAACAATAAACAAGAACTAAAGATAAGAACTTGATGAATAATAAAGGATTAAGAGTAAAAAGGAAGAGAAGATTATATCAAACTAACAAGAGAATGAAAAGGAGAACACTTGCATAGAAGATAACCCAAATTCATTCACCAAGGTTGTCAATCTTGGATGGATTCTTCAAGAGATCCAATAATACAAGAGTAAACTAGGATTAACTACTAATTACCGACTAATCTACACTAATCTAATCTAATCTAACCTAAAGTAGTCTAGGGTTTAAGGAGAAGTGAAGAATATAACATAAGATGGTGTCTTAATACAAGAGGGGGGGTATATATAGGGTTACAAGAGTGAAGGAGATGAAACAAGTTGACGCGGGCCTGTACTGGACCCTTCCCGGTCGGGAAGAGGTGGTCCCGGTCGGGAAGCCACCTTCCCGGTCGGGAAGAGCTCAAGACAGACGGCTTTGCTTTTGCACCTTTCTTCCCGGTCGGGAAGCCATTATCCCGCCCGGGAAGGACCTTGTAGGCCTCTTTTAAGATCTTTTTGGTCCCTCCTTGCTTCTCATGGGCTTCCCATCGATTCTCGGGACTCAGGATTGGGTCTCGGAGGCTCGAGATTGGGTCCCAAGGTCTCGGGGTCGATTCCAAGGCATCGAATCATCGTTCCTTTACTCCGTTGGCTCCAAAATGTGTATGTATCGAGTTGGAATCGCTCCAACTCTTCATGAACGGTCTCGGGAACCTGAAACGAGCTAAAGGAAGCGTAAGAAGCCCCTAAACCGCTCCCAAGGAGCGATTCTACAAGGAAAACGGGACCAAAACACTACAAAATAGGCACTACAAACCACACTTATCATTTTGACTCAAAATAGCCTATTTTCTAGCCGGTATGCTGTCCAAACCTTTTCAAAAATTCAAAAATCTCGGCCCGATGACACCTTTTCTTCGATTTTCAAAAAAAATCGGGCCATCCTATCCGACTTTGTTCGGTTTTCAAATCCAAATCCTCTTTTCAAAACTTTCTTCTTCTTAGGACTTCCCGTATTTAGCAGTGTCGGGTTTTGTCATAAGCTGTTAGAGTCTATAGCTTCGAAATTCCGTCGATCTTACATCACGGGTTTCTACCCCATCCCAGTCCGCCTTATTGTCAAGGCACGGCCCACCTACGTAGGACAAACTCCTACAAAGGGAAGCCCACTTACACAATCGAGTCCAAAGTCTGGGGAATAGCTCACACGTAGATCTTTCTTCACACGGAACTAGGCCCACTCCGCCAAAATCCTAGAGAAAGCCCACCGTCCATGAGTCACCCGTCTAGGAGTCGGTTTTTAGTCTTTTTCCGAGTCTAGTCTTTTCCTCTTCTTGCTCAGGATACACCTTCCGATCTGGGTCCGATTCTGATTACACGGTGTTCTTACAGACAGGCCACCCCACACCTGAACCATGACAAAGGACTCCATTGATCAACTGACCGCCTCGTTGGCCAAGATCCAAGACCAACTGAACCAGATGAGGGGAGACCAAATCGCCATTGTTACACGGGTTAGCGCCATGGAGCAAGATAGGCCGAGTGGCGAAGACGAAACTAAGGGGCCATTAGCCAAATTGACTAGCGCATTCCTCAAGCTGCAAGAACAGGTCCATTTGTCGACCCACAACTCGATCCATACGGAGAATGCTCGGGCCTATGCACCCCTAACCGACAAATTGCCTGCCAATCTCAACCTGACGGGCCTCCCAATGTTCGACGGAACTGAAGACCCGGTATTACATATCCGGGCTTTCAAGGAATTTATGGCCCTTAAGGGGGTTAAGTCAAACATGTTCAAACATTTGTTTGCCTCCTCCCTCGAGAAGCACCCGAGAGCATGGTTCTATAGGCTCGGTTCCAAGAAATACAAGTCTTGGGATGACGTGGCAACGGAATTCGCTCGGAACTACGCCGACAACACGGAAATCCTGACCACGATGCGCACCCTGGAAGTAATGGCCCAGGAACCTAAGGAAGGGTTTACGAAGTACCTTCAACGCTGGAGGGCTGAAAGCGTCAAACTGGTCGATAAGCCCAGTGAAAAAGTCCTAGTTGAAGCCTTTGTCAAGAATCTCCTGCCCGCCTACCGGATCCATCTCCGGTACGCCATCATACCTAGCTTCGCGGTCCTAACCGAGATGGGAACGAGAATCGAGGATGATCTAAGGTTGGAAAGCCTCACTAAGGCCTCCACCAAGGGATACCAGCTGCCACTTTGCCGCTGCCACTCGTAGCATTTTTGACGAGGTAAATCTACTTGATACCCCGTCCAAGAAGAATACCACACCCCGGGTATTCACCGACGTAGGTACCACCTATGCGAATGCCTTACAAAGGCTCTCATCGAAAGGCCTGATCAACCCGATAGGCCCAACACCTGAGCTCCCAGTCGAGCGTCGCTCCAAGTCCTATGACATCCAAGCCTACTGCCAGTACCATCGTGGCAAGGGACACGATACCGAGAAATGATGGAAACTAAAGCACCTCATCCAGGACCTCATCGAAAGTGGGAAGATCCCCTTACCTGGAGGCAAGCCCAGCAACAAGGACAACCAGTTGGCCACTCACGCCATCTTCTCCGGGGAAGTCATGGACTGTTCACATCTCATTTCCCCGTTTGTCCCACAAATAAACGGGATCTGGTGTGATGACGAAGACGACGTCTATCTCACCAAGGGAGAAGCTATCTCTATCACGCCTGAGGAGATCCAGAAGGTTAAGTGCAAGGTCTTAGCCAACAGTCACGCCCTCATCATCACCGAGCCGCCACCTAGAGTGGAGGTCGCCCCGGAAGAGCCGACTACTGAAAAGGCTCTTGTGAAGCAGCTGAGCAGGACTCGAGTTGACCTCTCTATATGGCAACTCCTAGTTAGCTCTCAAGAACATCGAGAGGCACTCACTAAGGCCCTCGACCAAGTCAAGATCGACTCTACGGCTACCCCAGCTGAAATGGTAGCCACGGTACTTCCCCACCTAAAGGGGAAAGCTAAAGAAGAAGGCCCACTTATTACCTTCTCCAATGCTGATCTACCACCATTTGGGCCAACCCACAACATGGCCCTCTACATCACGGTAATCTGCCGTGGGAAATACCTGCCCATGACCCTAATGGACGACGGGACCGCAGTCAACGTCCTTCCCTTGAGGACCGCCAAAGCCCTCGGCATCACCGAGGCCGACTACATTCCTACAGCTCAAACCATTCAGGCTTTCGACGGAAGTCCAAAGTCAGTAGCCGGGGCCGTGAAGCTTACTATCATAACAGGCCCGATAGAGAAGGAGCTGGAATTTCAAGTGATCGACGTGACTTCTTCCTTTAACCTTCTTTTAGGAAGTCCCTGGATCCACGCGACCAGGGCTGTATCCTCCACCCTGCATCGGAAGATCAAGCTACCTTTGCATGATACCGTCATCACTCTAGAAGCCACGCCTATGACTGCGGCTAACTGCAACACCTCGGGCCGCACCGATCTCTGGGGGTTCGACTTCGTAGGGGCCATCGACGAAGAATACCTTTTCCGACCCTACTTTAAGGTTAGCATTGACCGGATGTTGCAAAATCTGGGCTTTCTACCACGGGCTACATCAAGGCCCGATTTTCCTGCAGGAAAAATCCTCGAAGTGCTGGATAACGAGAGGATTCAAACCGGTCTGGGTTACACCATAACCCCAGAAAACATGGGCCGAATCGGAACCGGCAAAGTCATCTTCGTCACGCCGGTGTTCGAGTCCGTCCAAACAGGCCTATACCGGCCCGCAACCACGCGCCCTGGGACCCACTTGGCCCAGGTCTGCAACTACATACCAGACGACATCTTCGCCCTCGGCCGGTCCGAAGATGCTAAGAATGTTGAGCCCGCACTGAGGCTACTTTTTGGAGAAGATCTCGCAACCCCAACGCCGAAGGAAGAGCTGGTCAGCCTCATTCTCCGCAGTCGCACCTTCGATCCATCCAAGCTGATCTCGGATGTCGGATCTGAGACCGGAAAAAGAGCCTGGAGGAAGACTGTCAAATGGACTGACAGTCAAGGAAGAACTTTCAAGCTGATCACAGGGGAAGGAGAAATGCCAGAATCTGAGTCTGAGTCCGAGTCAGAGTCTGAGATTGAGTCTAGTGAGTCCGGTGCTAGGGTCAGTCCTGTAACTCCCCCTCTCCCTTTAGTTTTCCTGGTACCTCGGGGTCTGTCCCGGGCACCCTACCTATCCCGCCACTGACTACCGATCAGATGGCTGCTCTTTTCGAGCTATTTTCTCAATTTATGAATAATAACAACCGTTCTGCTTACGACTTGTCTCATTTTCAAAATTTGCTTAATTTTCAAAATATTCTGTGCAATGACATTGAGAAACCCGACGAACAGGTATCCTTGCCTCCACATCTGATCGAGCAGCTAGAGCAAAGGGAATCCCGCAATCCGGTAGTCGAAGAAACCGAATCCATCAACGTGGGAACAACCTTAGAGCCTCAGATACTTAAGATAGGGTTATCTCTAGATCCCGGGGAGAAACAACAATTCATCAATCTCCTTCAAGAATTCAAAGATGTCTTCGCATGGTCCTACAAGGACATGCCGGGGATAGACCGCGAAATAGCCGAGCACCATATACCGATCAAGGAAGGGTTCAAGCCGGTTAAGCAGAAACTCCGACGCATGAGGCCCGAATGGTCCCTCAAGGTCAAAGAGGAAGTCGACAAACAATTCAAGGCTGGGTTCATACGAGTTTCCGAGTATCCGGATTGGGTTGCAAATATCGTACCGGTTCCTAAAAAAGACGGTAAGGTACGTGTCTGTGTAGACTTTCGGGATCTTAACAAGGCGAGCCCGAAAGACGATTTCCCGTTACTACACATCGATATACTGGTGGATAACACAGCTGATCATGCCCTTCTATCATTCATGGACGGGTATGCCGGGTACAATCAAATAAAAATGGCAGAGGAAGATATGGATAAGACCACCTTCATTACACCTTGGGGTACTTATTGCTATACTGTCATGTCATTTGGTCTCATCAATGCCGGGGCCACCTATCAACGAACCGCCACAACTTTATTACATGACATGATGCATAAAGAAGTGGAGGTTTACGTGGACGATATGATCGTCAAATCCAAAGACAGGGACGGTCACATCACCGTCATGAGAAAAATTTTCACCCGATTACGCAAATAGAACACGAGGTTAAACCCTCAGAAATGCAGTTTCGGGGTAACATCTGGCAAATTACTGGGTCATATCGTCAGCCAACGCGGTATCGAAGTCGATCCAGCCAAAATTAAGGCCATCACCAAGATGCAACCTCCTAAAACCGAAAAGGAGATAAGAGGGTTTCTCGGAAAAGTTCAATACATCAGCAGGTTCATTTCAAAGCTAACCATGGTGTGTGAACCGATCTTCAAGAAGCTAAAAATAGGGGAACGGTTACTATGGGACGACAAGTGTCAAGCAGCCTTTGATAGAATCAAAGAAATCTTGTCTTCACCGCCGGTCCTGATGCCACCTCAACCCGGTTTACCTTTGTCGCTGTACCTGACCACGACAGAGACAGCCATGGGGGCTATGCTAGCTCAAACGGTCAACTCCGAAGAACGGGCTATATACTACATCAGCAAAAAGTTTTTTGAGTACGAGTGTAAGTACACCATGCTCAAAAAGACGTGTTTAGATTTGGTCTGGGCCGAAGCTCCGACATTACATGCTCAGCTACGAGGTACAGGTACTGTCTAGAATGGATCCGATCAAGTACCTTTTCGAAAAGCCCATTTTCAACGGCAGGATATCAAGATGGACCCTGATGCTGGCAGAATTCGATCTAAAGTTCATACCATTGAAAGCCATCAAAGGCCGAATAGTAGCCGAATTTCTCGCCGACAATCCCATGACCGAAGAAGGGCACACCGACACTTGGTCCTTCCCAGATGAAGATATTTTCCATGCTGACACCAAAACGTGGGATTTATACTTTGACGGAGCATCCAACTTCCGAGGATTTGGTGTCGGAATCCTCCTAATCTCGCCGAGAGGGGAACATACTCCCGTGTCTATCAAATTAGACTTTGACGTCACTAATAACGCCGCTGAGTATGAAGCATGTATCCACGGGCTACAAGCCGCCGCCGATTTAGGGGTCACAAACCTCCGGGTACACGGCGACTCATCTCTGGCATTAACCAAGCACTCCAAAAATGGAAAACCCGAAATGTCAATCTCGTGGCCTACCAGGCACGAGTAAGGTATCTCGAGAAACAATTCCAAAAGGTAGAATATATATACCTACCTCGGGAAGAAAATCAGTTCGCAGATGCACTTTCAAAACTGGCATCTTTACTAAACATTCCCGATCATGTGACCAGCATGCCAATCTGTGTCGAAAGACGATCCGAGCCAGCATATATTCACGACATCGAAGATATCGAGATCCCGAGCCGTGGTATAAGGCTATCCAAGCATACTTGACAACCGGAGAATATCCACCCGGGGCCGACAATCGAGCCAAAAAGGCCCTACGTAGGTTAGCAGCCCAGTTCGTCCGTACTGACGACGGACAACTTTACAAAAAGACACCGCAGGGGGCTCTCCTTTTATGTGTCGATAAGGGTAATGCCGAAAAGGTCATGGCCGAAGTACTTGACGGCGAATGTGGTCCTCACATGAACGCCCAGATGCTAGTCCGGAAGATCATGAGACTCGGATACTACTGGAACAACATGGAAACCGATTGTCAGCTTTACGTCAAACGTTGCCATAATTGCCAGATTTTCGCTAATATGCAGCATATGCCACCATCCCTGCTGTATACCATGACGTCACCCTGGCCATTTTCAACGTGGGGAATCGATATAATCGGAAAGATAAACCCCTCAGGAACCGGAGGAAACTACTTCATTTTGGTAGCTATCGACTACTTCACCAAATGGGTCGAAGTTGAGTCTTATCGCATTCTCAACGCCAGCCATGTTGCCAAATTTATCCAAAATAGGATAATATGCCGGTATGGGATCCCTCATGAATTCATCAGTGACCACGGGACCCACTTTCAAGCCGAAACGGCAGCCTTGCTAGCCAAGTACAAGATCCAAAGGCATACGTCCTCACCCTACCGACCCCAAACCAATGGAGCGGTAGAAGCAGCTAACAAGACTATTGTCACCATACTCAAAAAGATGGCTGATAATTATCGGGACTGGCCCGACAAGATACCATTTGCACTTTGGGGATATCGGACCTCGATTCGTACTGCGACCGGGGCAACACCGTATTACCTTACATACGGGATGGAAGCGGTCCAACCTGTTGAGTTAGAGGTGCCGTCACTCAGAATCTTGCTCGAAAGTCAAGTACCCGAAGCCGATTGGGTCCGAGCACGATATGACTCGCTAGTCATTTTAGACGAACGACGATCTCGTGCCCTCAATAATATACAAATATATCAAAAGAGGGTCCAACGGGCCTTCAATAAAAGGGTAAGGCCCAGGAATATCAAAGAAGGAGATTTGGTTCTCAAGTCTGTTCGACCTTTATTACCAGTAGACCCAAGGGGAAAATTCAAACCTAACTGGGCCGGACCATATTTGGTAAAGAAGATTCTATCAGGCGGAGCGGTGATGTTAACAGATCTGGACGGGAATGAGTTTGTCAACCCAACTAACCTGGACCAGCTGAAGCGTTACTACCCTTAACCCTTTCCTCTCAATGTCATTTGCAAAAAGTTTATTTTAAAAAAAACATCTTTTCAAAATAAACTTTTAAAGACAAGTCAAAAGTTAGAATTACTTTTTCTACTGTTATAAACATCTTGAACCAATAGTCTTAATGTATTTCGAAATTGCAAACTAAGTCCGAACTACGTTTGGTTTGATTCCACTATTTGTGGATACGTAGGCAGCCCCTCAAAAGGGCACAACCACTGCAATCGAAAAAAAACAGGAACGGTTTTTAATAAACTTCCTTTATTTATTTCAAAAAAAATCCAATTACAAAAAAAATCCAAAAAAAACACACAAAAATAGTACTAATATTTAATAATAAAAAAACTAAGGCATATTTCCCTTTCCCTTGTCCTTAGTTTTTTTTTTCGGTCCACCTGCGTCGACGTGGAGGTGAGCGCTCCCGAATAACCAAGGGAACCTCCTTAACCCGGACTCGTTTCTTCAAACTCGATTCCCCGGTCACCTCCGTCGGTCCTAATCGAGCCCTCACCCTCTCGGGTAGTCGCTCGCGCGGGCCTAGCCTATCCCGGGCCGCCAGTTTCGGCCCAAGCCTTCTCTCCAAGTCGCTAGCACCGGTCTCTTTAGCTCGAGTCTTAGTTTTTGACTTAGAACCCGACTCCGGCCGGACAAGGGTAGTTGGGATTTCTTCTTCGTCAAAGAACCATCTATTGTCCTTTACCGATTCTCTACGGGCCAAGTCAAAAGCCTCGTTAGTCTTTAAAGCTTTACGGGCCTCTTTAGATTCTTCAGAAGCCCACTTGCAATATGATTCGGAGACCCAAACGGTCTGACAAGGGCGAGGTATAGTCCACATGACACGGGTAAACCATCGTTGTAACCACATGTCACACATAGCGTCCGTCAATTGGAGCGAAACGCTAATGATTGCTTCAGTTTTGGGGATCTGCTGAAACGAACCGAACTGCCTTAAAATACCATCTGGGTAAATATGGACGGTCCAGTCCAAGGACAAGATCACCAGGTAACGGGCTTTATCTCTTTTGGCTAGTCCCGTCATCTTCGAGAGGAACCACCAGATCACGTTCCATCTAATCAAGGGCCCGCCATGGAATTTTAGCTCTTCATCCCAGTAATTCCGATTTATGTGATGACTCGAGCTTATTCATCGGGACCGTGAGCCGATCTGACAGCTGCGATATCTGGATATGCTCACCGGGGGCTCTATAATCGACAGGCGCTCGGATAACCAGATCTGCAAAAATTTTTGAAAAGTTAAAAACTTTCGAAAAATCAAAAAAAATAAAAAAGATTCAAAAAAAAATTTCGGAAATTAAAAAAAAAATTCGAAAAATTTTCGAAAAAAAAAGGTCAAATACTTCCCGTTAATTGCCGATCCGGGTCAAGTCTCCTAGCGTCAAGGCCCATAATAATCTCCCCAGTTATCAGCCAGGCTGGGCTATGACCTGCCTCCATCTGGTCCACTATGCTGATTAGCCTGATCTCGCCTAGACATGAGTCAGCATCCATCCGACCTTCGAAGGCGTATCGATGCAGCATATAAAAGGCAAAAGCCCTACGCCTATGGGTAGAAGAAATTCTGGCACCATTTGGATCCATGAATTTATCAGCCAAGTCAAACATGGAAACAGAATTTCCCTTTACCATACGAGCTGTCTCAGCATGAGACAACCCAAGAAAGTCCCTCAGTCTCCTCCCTGGATCAGAATAAAAAGGAGGAATAGCAGAATGGGCATTTGGACACTAACCCCCTACGGCTGCAATCTCTTCGGGAAGGGGACATATTTCTCCCCGGGGAAAGGCAAAAACATGGTGGGTAGTATCCCAAAAGGATAAGCAAGCGTCCAAGAAATGTGCATCCACCTTGAGTCGTTGAAGCGGGAATAAAGCAACAATTCCCATCTGAGTTAGCTGAACCTTATCTTCGTCTCGAAAATTCTGGGCCCACGCATGAAGCATCGCGGTCAGATGTTCGATACCCATAGCAGAAAGTTTTTGTCTTAAAAGTCTAAAGAGATTTTAAGATAGAAGAAAATATTTGGGTTAGAATATGAGAAGATTAAGGGCAAGAACTCTTTATTTATAATAGAGAAATCCCCTTTCCTAGTCATCACGGGAATAGGAGTTTTTATACTCCCTAATTCACCTAGGCATACAGGCCTAACCGCAGGATTTTAGGAATCCGTGTCAGAATCTGATCAGGAATCAAGTCATCCCAAGCAGTCTTATTTCCAAAAAATTTCAAAAAAAAAAAAAATTCGGCATTTTTTCTTTCCAAAAAAAAATCACTTCTTCCCCAGCGCGAGTCAGCTTTTCACCTAAATGTTACATGCAATTTGTTATGTATCAATAGACAGGTGCATCCAAGACTCCCGAAGGACTCTCAAAAAAAAAAACTCCCCAGTGGGAATTCGAGCAACATTTTTATCAGGATGTATCTACAGGCAGGTACACCCAAAGCTTACAGGCAAGCTCCCACGCAATTCTAAGACAGGATGCATCTACAAGCAGATACACCCAAGACTTTTCAGGAAAAGTCCCCGCGCCAGTATTAACATCTATCCAGGTATGATTTCTATCTTATGGATGGCGAGCCCTTCACGCAAGTCTAATGGACTATAAACGACCCGACCGGAAGTCTGCCAGGTTTTAATCCTCGATTGGCCTGGTAGCTACTCTGACTTTTGCCTTGTCCAAGCCTCAGTTAGAGTGGGGGCTCTGTAGACACCCACATTTCGACCGCCAGGTGTCTATAGTAGTTCCCGCCAAACACCCGATGATGATCGGACGCGAACGTGCTTTGACGAACTCGGATATGGGCTCGAAATCATGGACATTTGGTTTGGGCTTATTACGGAGTACAAATCTTACAAAACCAACCTCAAATCCAGGCCCAGTAGGTCGTTTCGAGTCAAATAAGACTAATTTGGGTCGAATCTGGCACCAGGGGCAAAACCGTCTTTTAGCGACCGGGTCAAACCCGGTCAAAGATATTTTTTTCCGAGTCACGCGAGTCAGCCGTGACACCTCACGTGGCTGATTCGGATACCAACACTACAAAAAATCAGCTTCGAAAGTATTAAATAAATCCGTTTAAAGATAGAATTCGATCTCAAGTAGGAATTCTATCCGAAAACCAAATCAGATACCGACCGAGCTCAAAATACTCGGCCAAACCCCCCCCCCCCCATTCAGCCGAGATTTCCTTGCTTCCTCCCCAAGTAACGGACTTCTCGTTCCTTTCAACTACTTACATTTCTTATCCTAATCGGTATTTCTTGTCGTACAAGCAAGACTACCTCCACTCCTATAAATAGGACCTCCGGTCACATACAAAAAAAACATCTACAATTATTCATCAACCTCGACACACATTCATCATTCATACATCATCTAGTAAAGATAATTCGAAGCAAATCCCAACATACATCCAAAAAGCACCGAAATACCGTCAAAATCCACCCGACAAATCCGACCCGCACGCCGGCCAAAACCCGCCACATCACACGACCAAACCAACACCTTAACTCATCCCACATCATCTCAACGCTCCCAAGTTTAAACCACTTTCCGACGAGCTCTTAAACGAGAAAACAAAGCATGTAGGTTGAGGGTGTAAATCAAACCCGATTCTTCTCTTTCTTCTCTTCCTTTCTCACGTTTTTTTATGGGTCGTGTCGTCGTCGGTCGTATTTTTAATATGGGTCGTTCGTCACATATTTTTCATTATTTCTAATAATCGGTACTACAAAAAAAACTATTTTTATAACTGTAGACACCCGCATTTTGACTACCAGGTGTCTATGGTAGTTTCCAAAAAACACCCGATGATGATCGGACGCTAACGTGTTTCTATGCGCTCGGATACGGGCTCAAGTCCATTAATTGTTGGCTAACACACTTACGGAGTACAAATCTCACCAAACGGACCTCAAATCCAGGCCCAGTGGATCATTCCGAGTCAAACAAGACTAATTTAGGCCGAAACCGACACCGGAAATAAAACCGACTTTTCACGATTGGGTCAACCCCGGTCAAAGTCGTTTCCGAGACACACAAAACAGCCATATAATCCTCAAAAGTCCAAATCAAACATAAAACCCATCAAACTCAAAGTCAAGGTCCAAAACAATGGACCCGTGCAACCCGACTGGGCCACTCGATCGAGTGACCCACCCACTCGATCGAGTGGGCGTGTTTCAAGCCCGACGGCAGGCTTCACGGGCCACTCGACCGAGTTAGCCCCATACTCGGTCGAGTAACCCTAAATCGGTGCCCTAGCCATGCCTATATAAGCAACCCCCATGCAACACAATTACACAACTTTTCACAACTCTTTACAAACCCTAGAGCAACCTTACACATACACGCATACTACGTCTTTTGCAAACCATAATCAAACCCTAGCAATCTTACACTAGCAAGAACCCTAAACCTAGTTTTAGGAATCAATCCCGAGCCACCACAACTCAACCTACGTAAAACCTCGAAGACTCTTGTGTAGAAGCCACGATTACGAGTCCGCACCGAGACAAGAACATGTAGGTTGAGGGTGTCAAAACCCTCTCTTTCCTTCCCTTTTTCTCTTCGTCGTCCGTCCCTTTTTCTCCGTCTTCTTTCGTTTTTTTTACTTATTCTCGTTGCATCATAATATCGATAATACTACTAATATCAAAGCATTAAAATATTTATCGATTTGTGTCGAATAAGAAGGATACCGGGATAAGGAAAACCGCATATACAAGTGTACTGCACACGCGTCGTCGGTCGCTTATCCCGATACCTCGACTATTTGATTATTGAGATAAATTAACTTAAACAACAATTCGTTATTATTTCTCGTCATCATCATCATTAATCTTACATTCATCATTTTTTAAAATCAATTTTAATAAGGGTCGAAACCCGTTGACACGGATCCGACAACACAATCCCTAGGGATTTATTTCGATGTCGTTGAAGTCGAGGGAATCAAGTTTTTTTATTCAAGTAAAGCGTCGATTTTAGATTCGATACCAATTCCATAATTGGATGTCGAATCTAACAATCAAGTCATATGAATTAATTAACGTGATTTGTTCATATCACGATAATTATTTTAAAAGCGACTAAAATTAATTTATCTTTTTTTACATTTCACTCTAATATCCCATATCGATTTAATAATCGAATATGGGATACGATGAGTATTCAAATTTAAAATCGGGTATAAATTCAACAATATTTATGTTCGGTTTAATAAAATCAATGATTTATAAAAAACCCGAATTGAGCATAGGTCATGCAATACTTATGCCCAATTCGGTAAAACCGTCGATTCATCAAAAATCTAAAGCAATTTCGAAAATCAATATAAAATTGCAAGCGAATTACAATTCGTACAGATGCCACTCGACCGAGTGCGTTAGTCACTCGATCGAGTGACATCACAAAATCGAGTCAGAACGCTTTTCACGACCCCCACTCGATCGAGTCTCACAGTGACTCGGTCGAGTGGCCATGCACTCGACCGAGTTGGGCAATAACTCGGCCGAGTATGGTCCATAACGCAAAACAGAATCGCTTTTTACAGGTCTACTCGATCGAGTCCATCGACCACTCGACCGAGTAGCCTCATAACGACTAATACAACGAGTCGTACATTCATCTTTTCAAACTCGGTAGTAATTTATGATTTAGGTCAACACATGTTTAATTAAATCACGTGTATTACTACCTTTTCAAGCCATGCATCATCATATTAGCATCTCGTTTACATCATTCAATTCAATTCATCATTTGCACAAACCGTTATTATTCGTTATATCATTACATCGTTACTAACGCGTTTGTTATTTCTTTTGTCAATTTATTTATTGTTCGTTTATTATACTAAACGAACTCACATGCTAAAATTCCACTTTGACGTAGAATTAATTGCATTAAATTGACTTAGAAACCCGTTCCAATTCCATTCACATGTTTAGGGAAAATAAATCTTTGCATATCATTTTCCCGTTTTACTAACGCGCGTATTGTAAGTCATTCGAATTCTTAGTAGAGGCCGCTAATGTGCGGGCGGGGTTGGGTGTCCTTTGTGGGCTTCCCAACACGTACCCTCACCCCTTACTCAGAACCTCGGTTTCCGGATGTCCGAAACCGTTGGCGCACGAGAGTCATTCAATACACGATATCCGATAATGTCGGTATCGGTATCAAATGCAAAGGGACGAGCCCAATAAACTTTGACATCGGAAATGGGCCGTATTTTGTATACGGCCCACTAGAACATAGAGTGGGCTCGAATGGTTCCGAATAACCACAAAATTCGGTGGCGACTCCACATAGACCTAAATTTCAATTCGATCCATTCTCATATGGAGATTCATTCGCCTACCCAAACCCGCGCGTGGCCGCGTCGGGGTGGACCTATGTCATGTCCACAATAACGTTCTTAAAATACGATATCGATTCTCTATAATCGAATATCGTATCTAACAAGAACTAAATTAATTAAATCTCGTTGATGCTAATAAAATCGTTACATCTTTTTAAAACAAATTCGACGATTTTTTACGCGGAGAGAATTAACATGTTTTTCGTTCAAGCCTTTTTTTTCTTCTTTTCGTTCAAAATCCTTTTTTTTTCCTTTTCGTTCAAAACGAACTTTTTTCAAAACCTTTTCTAAAAACATTCCGACTATTCGATATCGATTCCATAATCGAATACCGAATACGACGAATATCGAAAATATGAATCGAGTATGAATTAATCCATATTTGTACGCGATTTATAAAAATTAACGATTTTCGACAAATAAAAAAAAACCAGACAGACCCCCACGCGAGTCGCGCGCCTGCCAGGCGACTCGCGCGGAGGCCTGTTTGGCCGAGTCCCTTTTTCTCGTTTTCTCGCTTCTCTATTTTTTTGTCGGGTCTTACATAAAAAGCGACTTTCGCGACATATTTTCAGATTTCGATAAATACTTTTTTTCGACCTCGGTCAACACGTGTTAATCCATCACGTGTCATAAAAAACCTTTTTCAAAATCATGCATATTATCGTATTTACATCTTTATTCGATTTATTCAATCGTTACTAATTCATTTTCTCGTGTTTGTAGCAATTTATTTCATCTTTTGTTTTATTAGATCAAAACGAACCTCACATGCTAAACTAACTTTGACGTTATTAGTTTAACATGCATTAAACGACTTAACAACCCATTTATTTTTCTCACATGCCTAGGAAAATAATGTTTGCATATCATTCAACCGTCGAACTAACGCGTGTACACCAAAAACGAACGATATCTTAGTAAAGGCCGCTAAGTGCTGGCGGGGTTTGGTGTTCTTATTGAACTTCCCAACACGTACCCTCACCCCTTACTCAGATCAATGGTTTCCGGATGTCCGAATCCACTGGCAACGAGAGTCATTCAATACACGATATCCGATAATGTCGGTATCGGTATCGTAATGCAAAGGGACGAACCCAATAAGCTCTGACATCGGAAATGGGCCGTACTTTGTGCACGGCCCACTACGACATAGAGTGGGTTCGAACGGGCCCGAACTCCCACAAAGTTCGGTGGCGACTCCTACTTCGATTTAAATTTCAATTTGACCATCTCATATGGAGATTCATTCGCCTCCCCAAACCCGCGCGTGGCCGCGTCGGGGTGGACCTATGTCATGTCCACACTAGTCGCATCCACCATTTTGAGCAAGCCCCAACTTGCCTTGCATGGGAGTACTTTACCTCATGAGTATTTCGATGTGAGTTGAAGGGACGGAGCGGTCCCGTTAATTTCCCCGTATCGGCTTAGCATAGTCTAGCTAGTAGTAGTAGTTTGTAATTTTTTTTTGGGTCTTTGCTCGAGGACGAGCAACGGTTTAATGTGGGGGAATTGTTGTGGTCTAAATTTAGACCGTTTTTCCCTCCATTTAGACCCGTTTTTTCCCTCGTTTTGCGAGTCTTGAGTGCGATTATCGCCATATTTTGCATATTTCTCGCATTAGCGTCCCTCTTGTGCGTTTTACGTGTTTTTGGTAGTTTTTCTATCATTTTGATAGGATTTGGCACCGAAATCATGATTGAGCTTCCACGAGCACAAGAGAAGAGAAAACCGTCCAAAGAACAAAGCACACAACTTAAAGTTTAAAGCCATCCAATCGTACGACAAAGAATGAGACAAGAAAGAGGCCAAAAAATGACCGGGCGAAATTTCACCCGACGGTAAAAATGCCTCCCGAAGATTTTCCGTGACCTCCCCACCGGGCGAAACTGACCGGGTGAAATTTTGCCCGATGGAAAGAAGTGCCAAAAACGCCAAAAAAGGAAGAAAATCTCACCGGGCGAAATTTTCACCCGGTGGGAATTATCGTCAAGTCCGCAGGGCGAAGTTTCACCCTATGAAGATGCTAAGGGAGATTGTCTCACTAATGGAGCATAAAGTGGATTTGGGCTTTAGGTTAAATACCCATTAAGAGATTACTATATATATGTTACCCTAGTTTGCTGCCCAAGGCATCACCATTCATTAGTGTAGGAGGCATCCATAATCATCCATCACTTCACCCACCATTAGTATAGAAAAACCATCCTCATATCCCATCATTAGTGTAGTGACACCATTCCACCATCTTATTACACCATCTTCTTAGTAGTAGTATTCTAGTAAAAAATACTCCATAATTCTGTAGTTTACATAGTAATTAATAGTAGATCTACATAGTTTCCATCAACAATTCTCTAGATTACAAGTTTTTAGTAGATTATTCAAAGTTTTATTTGAAGATTTGTTGGGTTTATTGAAGAATTAGTGACAAGTTTTTCATTTTATTCATCAAAGATTCAATCTTTATTCATGCAACATTATTATATCTTATAGATCTTCATAGTTGGTATATTTTTCTTCCACTCTCTAATCTCTAGTTTAGTTTTAATGTTATTTTCTCATCATTGTCTTGTTTAGATCATATTAGTGTTGTTAGTTTTCTTAGATCTAGTTAATATGCATGTTGTAGTGACTTTCTCCTTAGTTAATGTTTTATTGTCTTCCATTATGATTAGTGAGTAGATTTCTTGTTGGGGGTTTTAGGGATGTGGACTTGGATTATTTGAATATAGGGATGTTGGTGGGTTGCTTGCTTGTTGGTTTATCTTGTTTATGGTTTTTATGTCATTGTTGTTTTAGTCCGGCCAACTAGACCGACCTTGACTAGTTTCTATCAATATGAGGAAACTCGAGGTAGAAATTACCATAGCTAGAGACTTACTCTTATTCGCCGCGAAAGCGGGTTTTTAGGTGAGTTAGGTGAAGAAACCGAAAGGTGGCATTCTCCTTTATCAATGTTGCGACAAAAACTCGATTCCGACCTTCTTAGACTCCAAGTACCGAATCCCGACTTCCCCCTAACACCTTTCCTTAGATTGACCACCCCTAGCTACCCTCATAGTCATTCCTCTAGTTATTTCTCTAGTTTAGATTCGACCCTTAGAAAACCCCTCTCTAAGACATCGAACAAGACATTTTAAACTTGTTGTTAGCACAACGTTCCCTGTGGACCGACCTCGACTTACCACGATTACTCTAGTAGTTTTTGTGTTATTTCGAGTCTATAAATATCGTTTGATCCCCCGTCCTTCGTTAACGACCGATCCGATTGGGAGGCGATCAGTAAGTGGTGAGGGTACGTGTTGGGAAGTTCACAAAGAACACCCAACCCCGCTCGCACTTAGCGGCCTCTACTAAGATATCGTTTGCTCTCGAATACGCGCGTTAGTAATACGATGAATGATATGCAAATATTGTTTTGCCTAAACATGCGAATAATTGAATGGGTTGCTAAGTCGATTTAATGCATCTAAAATTAACGTCAAAGTTGTTTTAGCATGCGAAATTCGTTTAGTATAATAAAAAAATAATGAAAAGAAATTGCTACAAACATGAACAAACAAGTTAGTAACGGTTTGTAAATCGAATAAAAGATATAGATACGATGACATGCATGATTTTGAAAAGTTTATGACACGTGATGGATTAAACACGCGTTGATCGAGGTCAAGAAAAATATTTATCGAAACCTGAAATATACCGAAAAACCCGCTGTTTTGTTTAAGAAACGATGCTGGAAAAATTATAACGAAATTGCTTTTTTATATCGCGGTTTTCAGGAGTTCGCGCGACTCGCTCGGGAAGGGCGCGAATCGCGCGGGTCAGGCGACTCGCCCGGGACGCGTGCGGCTCGCGTCGCGGGCTGTTCTCGAAATTGTTTTTTTAGACAATCGATGGCTTTATTAAATCGCGTACAAATATATCATGATTTATACTCGATTTAATTTTGCGATATTCGTTGTATTCGATATTCGATTATGAAATCGATATCAAATATTCGGAATGATTTTTAGAAAGGATAAAAAAAAGGTTTTGTAAATTGTTTTGAAAAATTGAACTTAAAAAAAAATATTGATTCTCTCCGCGTTATAAATCGTCGTATTTTGTTTTTTTAGACCATGTGACGATTATTTGCATCAACGAGATTGATTTAGTTCCTTTTAGATATGATATTCGACTATAGAGTCGATATCGTATTTAAGAACGTTTATTTTATATGAAAATAGCTTGTAGTATCGATATTAAAAAAACGTGACGAAGACCCATAAAAAAAACGGACCGACAACGCAACGACGAAGAAAAAACGACGAGAGAATGAGAAAGAGAAAGGAGAGAACGGGTTTGATTTTACACCCTCAACCTACATGCTTTGTATTCTCGGAACGGGGCTCGTCGGAATGTGGCCTAGACACGGGAGCGTCGAGATAATGTCGGTGAGTTATGGTGGTATGGGACGTGTAGGGTGTCGGGTTGAGGTGGCCGGTTTTTCTCGGGGGTAAAGCGGTGTGATCTCGGGTTTGTATTATTGGTTATTCGATGCTATTATTGCTAATGAATGTCGGTGTTTTTTGTAGTTATGATCGATGTAAAAAGTGTGTGTATTGTGTTGTGCAAGGGGCTATTTATAGGAGAGTTCCTAACCTTGGCTAGGAGAGGTAGTTGGATAAGAATTACCGCTTTGGATAGGAAAAGTAAGAAGTCGAGAGGATCGAGAACTCCGTTTCTTGGTGGGGAAGTCACGGAACTCGGCTGAAATGAGGAGTACTCGGCCGAGTACTCCTTGTGCTCGGTGGAGTTCTCGAGTAGGATTCCTACAGGAGATCGGATTCTATCTTTAACGGCTTTGTTATATTTTTTTTTTGTAGCTGATTTTTGTAGTGTTTGAGCTCAAACCGGACTCGTGGGGTGACACGGCTGGTTTCGATGTCTCGGAAAATATCTTTGGCCGGATTTTGACTCGGTCGCTAAAAGACAGTTTTGCCCCTGGTGACGGATTCGACCCGAATTAGTCTTATCTGACTCGAAATGACCCATTGGGCTTGAATTTGAGGTTGGTTTTGTGAGATTTGTACTCCGTAAAAAGCCCAAGCCAAATGCCAATGATTTTGAGCCCATATTCGAGTACGTTAAATCATGTTTGCGTCCGATCATCATCGGCTGTTTGTCGGAAACTGCTATAGACACCTAATGACCAAATGTGGGTGTCTACAAGCACAAATGTGTATTTTACCTCGAGATTTGTATAGGTTGTAACACCCTTAAGTTTTAATTCAACTTTTTGAGAAATATTTATGATTTTGGCTTTCGTTGACTTGTAGTCATTAATTATACATTTATATAATAAATACTCCCTCTGTATCCATATGTTCGCCCACTTTTTGTTTAATATATGGGTGGACAAAACGATTTCTAATTATAATAACACCTATTTAGGATGCTTAATATTTTAAGAAAGTTTCTATATTTGAAATGTTACTATTTTGGGAATATTTTAAGATATCTTTGAATAAAATACTTATAAGTTTGTTTGAATATGCAATAATGTTGGAAATGAGAATGTATAGTATATAAGTCTAGGATATATAGTGTTTGCCATCAGCTATAAGGTTAGTGTATCTGAGTTAGGGATACATTGATTGTCGAACTGGGTATCATTTCTGCTCAGGAGTCATGCACATGTACTTAGGCTAGGTCCTCGCTGAACCCAGTTCTATTATAGTATGAGTTGCCTAGTGAGAGGGTTTAGGAGTCGCTTTGTGGGACTAAGTTCCTTAACTAGTGACACTTCGGTGTTGTTTTGACATATCTCTGGTAGTGAAAGCTGTATTGATCATCAATTTTATATTCCATTATTCGTCTTGATGTCATGCTTTTGTTGCCTATATATTATGTAATATGGCTGGGAGAACTGCATGAGTTGCTCCAGACTGAATTGTGGCTGTTATGTTTATAACATGGTAGGTATTCTTTGTTCCGGGGTTTGGTATGAGCTAGCGAGTGACATGGATCCTACTCTGGTTCATTATGTTTATTTTTGGATTGTTAACCCATTTAGAGAAATTTTATTTTTAGCCCTTTTGTAAAAAGTGGTTTTTGTATTGACCGATCGTTCTTTTTGTAATACATAAAACATCAGTGTACTTTAATCCAAAATCTACAATGTTTGTGCCACTGTATTGTGTTAGAATTTATAGGGGATTACATCTAGTATCAGAGCATCGTTGCTCCCGACGCTCACACCTGATTTTAGGAAAAATACTAGTAATGATTTGAACATTAATAAAATAATAGTGAGTGACCGGTAGAAACCAAATTAAGGACTTAACTGTTAGGTTTTCATGTTCCTGTAACTCAATGATTAACATTGAATATTTGTTTTTTATGCCCAAGAATTGAAGAAGATGGGTGAACAAGATGTCGAAGTAATGCTGCTCCAGATTGCGATAAGACCTACTTAGTACTCTGACATCCGCCGACTCGAGTAGACAAATTGGCGCTACAATTAGGGCTGAGCAAATTATCCGACTATCCGAATCCGATCCGCTATCCGATTCGTATTCGATCCGAAAAACCGGATATTCGATCCGAAAAATGATTTCGGATCGGATATCCGATCCGAACATTTCGGATATCGGATCGGATTCGGATATCTAAAATAATTTTTTCGGATATCCGATCCGATCCGAACAATGGGTTATTTTTGTAATTTTTATTTTGGATTAATGTATTATAGGGTAGATAGGTTATAATTTAATTTATTTTATGTTAAGTCTTGGTGATATTTTTTTATTGCCTTAAAATATAGAATAGTATACTCCGTATAATACTAGATTAATTAAAATTAGGATTTTTTTCTAGTTGAATTGAACTTCATTTAGAATTTTATTTGACCAAAAATCTCAACCAAATCGGATATCGTATAGTTCGGATATCCGGTCCGAAATTTTCGGATATCAAAAATCGGATATCCGAAGTGATTCGGATCGGATATCGGATATTAAAATTTTCGGATTTTCGGATCGGATATCCGATCCGAAAACCTGATTCGGATCGGATATCCGATCCGTGCTCTGCCCTAGCTACAATGAAGATACAATGGTGACTTTCCAGCTCAAATTCAGTTTGCTCAAGCTACATGTCAGATGATCAAGAGTATATTCCTGTTCCATGATGGTGCAGTAGTCTCAGATGTAATTTCGCTTTGGATTATAAAGACTAGTGTGCTCGTTCCTCTACAAGAAGTTGAATTCGAAGAAACCCAACGAGTTTCCTTACGAACTCTGGAATTATTTCAAATCATTAATTTTCGAATGATAAGAGTTTTATGAATATCTTCGTTAAATACAAATACTTATGTTTATGGAACAATTGGATTGACTGAGAAAATTTAAGTTTTGAAAATAATTTCATAAAGTAAATGCTTTTATTTTATTGTTGGTGGACTTTTGGATATGCTATTGGAAACATTTGATGACTGGTGCGACATTCGCCAAGCTAAGTTCGATTTCTCAAAACTTGATTTTGTTTTGTCTTAAATCGATGTGACGAATTTCTTAATCAAATTGTTTTACTGTTGTTTTGAAATTGTTTTGGGGTACCTTCTTTCCCTCGAAATTCATTTTTAAATATTATTTAACGTCGTTATTTTATCAAATAACTTTACCTTACGTTTTTAGTATTTTGAAATATTATAATACACTTCGGGTGGCGTAACCCTATTAATCTTGAGAATTTTTGCATTTGATCTTGTAAGGAAATAAGTGTCTAACAATTGTTCTTTTGGGTCTATAATTGATTTGTTCCTTATATCTTTCCTAAAGTTGATCTTCTTGTTTTTGGTAACAATATGGTTACATAAGATTGTTTGGTTTTAGGAAAGATTAGTCTTTGTTTCCTAATTAGTTTAAGTAACTAGTTTGGGTGGAATAATACTATATAAAGACTCAACTAGTTTCTAGGTTAATTAAAAAGAGATAGATGATTTGAGATTACAAATATAGAGGGATAATTTGTGAGGTTTTCTTGAGGGGAAAACTCAATTTGTTCTGAGTCTCTATTATTTGGTGGTTCTACTGATCTCGTCTTCTTTGGAGTCCGTTGGAGTTTGTTCGGATCTTGGTTGGCCGCAAGATCGTTTGTCTTTCGTCTCGTCGGTGAGTTCGTCGCAGGTCGAACTCAATCTGAGTATTCTCTTTCCAGTTTGAGATTACTATCTAGTTGGTAGAATTGGTAGTACTTCTGGCTTTAGCTGTGAGCTATTTAAGCGCGTATATTACGGTCTACTGTTGTACTATTATCTCCACAATAGTGAATTTTGTCTCTGTCACGGTGTGGACGTAACCAGTGATTTTGCTGGTGAACCACGTAAATCTGTGTGTCAATTTTACTATTTTTTGCTATTTGTTTTGTTCTTCTCGCATAATTAACAAACCACTGGTAACGGGACGCCTTCGTTAAAACATATTTCATATAACATTTGAAGTTGTAGAATTTCCTTTTAAACGAAGATTGTTATGCGAGTTATTAAGCATTCTCGTTTTGTACAAGTAAAAAAAACTTCGTTTTCTCTTTATATTTTCGTGTTCCTGTAAGTTTCGGGGATAAAACTTTTTTTTAGTGGGAAGGCTGTAACACCCCCAAGTTATAAACTAGATTCGAAATCATATTTTCATTTTTATTTACAATTTAACTCGTAATCCTTAATTCGTGTTAATTCCTAAAATGTTTATTTTGGCCCGAAACTCTAATTTCAACTCGAAACTCGTTAAGACATTTATTATTTTCTCGAAGAAATCATTATATCTAACTTTCGTTGCATAATCATTATTGTGTTTTGAGAAGTCAATTTAATTAATTTTCGTTGAAAACTATCTATTCGTCGAGGAACTCTATTTCTTTACAAACAATCATTTTAAGCTCAAAGTTACCCATTTGATTTCTCGAGTCAAGCTCAAACTCTGGAGGCCGAAGATTCTCCTCTGGTTTAAGACCTTAGTACTTTAGTAGTCTAGGATCATTAACTCTTTTCTTCCAGGCTCTTCTTCTTCCATTCCTCCTCATATAAATTATCATTTTCATTCTCGTGGTGAATCCTTGTTTTATTCTCCCATTCTACCCTATATTCTCTTGAGATTCTTTGGTTAGACTCTTGTCTTATGATCCCCGCGTAATTTAAAGATGTTTAAGGTTTAGTGAACTCCTTGTTACTTATGGTTTTAGGATTGTGAGTTGTACCCTATTATCTAGTCCAGTGAGATTTTTGAGGATTGATTTGAATGGTAAATTGTTGATGGAAGAAATCAAGATGATACCTTAGATATTGATCAACCTTGGGTTATAGGTAACTTGATCATATAGGGTACTTAGAGTTGAATAAGCTTTTGGAGTAGTAAGACTATATCATGTTTTGATGGATATCTAGTACCTAACCTGGAACAGAACTAAGTGTAACTGGTAATATTGCATTGGGTTTTCTACCTAATACTTAGTGGATGTGTCTTAGAGTTTTGAGGACATTGATGATCGTTTAGAGTTCTAACTTGGGTGTTGTGGTACCGTTATATTACATGCTTTCATTAGTATCTTTAGAAATTTTGGTTGACATAGATTATCCTTGTTCCTTAAGGATTAGATCGTTGATTGTTGATGTAAGGTTGTAACCTATGAACTTTTGAGTTGAATGATCTAACAATTATTGAGTGGATCCTTGTTAATCTTATGGAAGAGAAAGGTCATGCAAAATCACATTTTGGGTCACAGTGTTGTTTGAGGAATACTTAATACAAATGTTTTTGATGGAATTAATTTCAAAGTGCTCTGATCAACGAGATTGTGGCTTCGTTGAGTCATTAACCAAATTGTTGTTGCACCATTATGAATATAAATTTGATGGACTTCTAAGAAACATAGTCGGGTGACGTGGTGAAAATGTGTGTGCCACCAGTAAGATTTTTTTTTTAGTAAATTGTAAATAATATTAATGCTCAAGTAACAATTTACAACCTCAAAGTTTCATGGCAACAAAGCCTTACAAATAATTAGAACAACTAACAAATAGGTATTACATTAGTCTATTAATCCATGCTTTGTCCTTACCTGATATTTTACCCTTACTATGGTACTTTAATCTTTTTCTAATATCAGTTTTTATCATGTTCACGCATCTCCCTGGAGGAACCACATGATGTTCAATCCCGCTCCCATTTCTCTGCTGCCAGATATAATTAATAACAACACTAATGATGCTATTCAGTACACCACAGTTGAGCCTGGTAAATATTCTGTGTTTTCTCCACTGTTGATCATTATCCTCAGACATTTCTACCCTGTCCAGTCTTGAAGGAGCTGAATGATAGTCTTGCTGAATTGACATCTGAAGAAAAGGTGTTGGATAGTTTCCTCCCCCTGATCACAGATGCAACAACTGATGTCAGGACTTATATGAAGGTTGTAAAGCTTGTCTTTGGTGTTGAAGCCGCGTTGATAATATAACCAAGTGATGAAAGCATGCTTGGGAAGAACCCATTTGTTCCACACTAGATAGTGCCACTCAACCTCAGGGGAGGATGGAGACACCCAGTTATAACCCTTTATGACTGTGTATCCTTTCCCGGGAATGCTACTCCATTCCTGCTGATCATAGGCAACCTGCATTTCATCCTTCAGCCTGCAGATTTTTTTTCCAATACCAGCTAGGTTGAGTAGGGAGGATATAGTCTTTCCAATTAGCTCTTTTAAGATAAGTATGATGAACCCATTGTACCCAAAGCTTAGTTGGTTGGGTATAAACCAACCGACCAGCTTCCCAATGCTTGCCTTATTCCAGATATAATCATCTTTCAGGCCTAATCCTCCTTGTTTCTTATCCTTGTAGATTTTTGCCCATGCAATAGTGGGAGTTCTTAAGAACTCAGTGCTACCATCCCAGAGAAAATTCATGTACGCTGCTTCAATTTTGACCAACACCCCTTTAGGTAACATAAAGATGGATGCCCAATATGAGTGCAAGGTCTTGTAAATTGATTTAACCAGGGTTAAGCTTCCAGCATAGGATAGCTTTTTAGTATCTAAGGCCCTAATCCTCTCAAGAATCTTGTCAATCAGTGGATGACAATCTTTGACAATAAGTTTTGCTGGTTTGATAGGAAAATCCAAGTACCTGAAAGGCAATTATCCTTCAATACAACCAGAAATTTGCATAATATCATGTCTAATCTGCAAGGGAACACCATTAAAGTAGACATTTGATTTCCCTTTACTCATCTTGAGGCCAGAAGCCTAAGAGAATGTGGCAAATGTCCTGAGTAAGATCATGATGGACTCCACATTTCCTTTACTGAAGAGCAAAAGATCATATTCAAACATCAAGGAACTCAACTTCAGAGGCTTTAAACAAAGGATGATAGATGAAGTTCATTGTAGATGTTGTGTAGGACAGCATCCCAGTCAAGTATTCCATACAAATTGTGAAGAGAAGAGGAGACAAAGGATCTCCTTGTCTTAGCCCTCTTTGAACTCTAAACTAACCAAAGTTGTCACCATTCAAGTTGAGAGTATGCTATAGTTACACACTTCTTAATAAGAGCAATGAAATGGGAAGGAAAGTTCAGCTTCTGAAGCATCTAGAACAAGAAATTCCATTCCAGGCCACAGAGACATAGGCTTTTTGGAGGTCAATTTTGAACATACACCTGGGGGAAACAACATTCCTTCCATAGAGTTTCACCAGATCCTAACAAATAAGGATATTTCATAAGATGCTTCTGCCTTGAATGAATCCTCCTTTGAGTAAGGGATATCAGGTGAGATAGGACCAAAGCTAATCTAGCAAAGAGAAGTTTAGAAATACATTTATAAACCACGTTGGAGCATTTATAAACCACATTGGAGCAAGCAATGGGTCCGAACTGCATCACTGTAGTAGAGTGTCTCACTTTGGGAATCAGTGTGATGTTAGTAGCATTCAATTGTTTCAATAGCTTTCCATTTCTGAAGAATTCCTGGATAGCATCACAAACATCCCTGCCCACGGTATCCCAACTAGTCTTACAAAACTTGCTAGAGTATCCATCAGGCTCTTATCATTAGGGATGCTGAAGATTATATTCTTAATTTCCTCATCTGTAACAGGTTTTAGTAGCATTTGGATGTGAAAATCCTCACATTTATTTCCATATCCCATCACTTTCTTGTTTATAGAAGTAGTAGGATTACTCTTGCTTAGCAGGTCTTTGTAAAACAGAATGAAACTATTCTGAATCCCTGTGGTATGAATATGCTGCATACCATGCTGGTCCTCAATCTGAAAAACCTGGTTCTGTTTTCTCCTGGTACGTAGAATTCCATGGAAGTAGGTTGTATTAGTATCCCCCTCCATAATCCAACTCGGTTTAGCTTTTTGCTGTAAGAATATAGTTTGAGCATCAGCCAACTGTTGGTACACCTCCCTGATTTCACATTCCTGCTGAACAAGGCTAGTATCAGCAGGGTTAGTCCCTAGGCACTTCTGAATAACATTAAGCTTGGTGATAGCTATAGCAGCGTTGTGTTCAACATCAGAAAACTGTGCTTTATTCAGAACTTTTAAATGAGGCTTAAGAGCATTCAATTTATGCACCAGTTCAAACATTTTGGTCCCTCTAGCTTGGCTCTTCCATCCATGTTGGACAATCTCTTCAAAGTTAGGGGATAGGCTCCACATATTAAAGAATTTGAACGGCCTGTTCCACTTAGTACTCTGGTTCCTCATTTGGACTAAACAAGGAGTGTGATCAAATCTTCCTTTAGGTAAGAAATGTGCAATTAAATCAGGGAAATCAGAAAGCCAACTCTGATTCACAAGGAACCTGTCCAATCTGCTATACACTCTATCTACTGGGCACGGCTTATTATTCCAAGTGTATATAGCACCCATAGCCAGACTATATATCTATGACTTCGCATTGTTGAATGCAATTCTGAAAGTCCTCAGTATCAGGTCTGGAGAAAGAACCCCTCCCCCCCCCCCCCCCCACTCTCTTAGTTTCATTCAAAATGCAGTTAAAATCCCCACCAATAGCCCAAGGCCCCTGGAGGTTAGCTGCAATTCTCCCCAAGCTACTACAAAGTGGTTCCCTCTCCTTCCCTCCATTTAAAGCATATACCACAATGAAATAAAATGCCTTCTGAGTCACATTATTAATGATATGCATATGTATGTACTGAGCGTCATATTCAACAAATTGAGCATCACAAATATTAGCTTGCCAAAGGATCCATATCCTCCCCACCGGGTGGAAGGTAGAGTTTGTAGATATGCTCCAATTATTAAAGAACGATCTAGCTTTATTCAATTTATGAGGAAGACTCAAGATGATAGAGAGAGTTTCCTTAGACAAAAAGCTAAGACCCATTGTGTAGACACCCGCATTTTGCCTACTAGTGTCTATAGCAGCTTCCAACAAAACACCCGATGATGATCGGACGTAAACATGCTTTAATACGCTCGAATACGGACTCGGAATCGATAGTATTCGGCATGGGCACTTAGCGGAGTAAAAATCTCTCAAAACCGTCCTCAAATTCAGGCCCAGTGGGTCGTTTCCAATAAAATAAGACTAATTTGAGCCAAAACCGTCACCGAAAATAAAATTGTCTTTTAGTGACTGAGTCAAAACCCGGTCAAAGCACGAAACCGAGATGAAACCAACCTTGCATGCAAATTCAAAAACCAAACCAAGTCAATGCATAAATATCTCAACCCCTCCTATTTTGTCTCACCCGGCTAACCGCACTCGATCGAGTGCCATGAACCCACTCGATCGAGTGCATCTACAAAAGTCCAAACATACGCCTTTTTTTAGCCACTCGATCGAGTGCACTTAGGGCCACTCGATCGAGTAACCCTAAACTGTGGAGGGCTCTATATATACTCCTCCACATTCATTCATTTACCACCTTTTTTCACATCATTTTCAACCCTAATGTTAGTATACAAATATATAAAAAAGAGTTAGAGATTAGAAATGAGATTTATCCACCCTCAACCTACATGTCAATTGTCTCGGAAAACGGGCTCGTGGAGTATCGTTGTAGACACGGGGAGCGGTTCGAGCATGTGAGATGAGTTAGGGAGTGTTTTTGTGTTTGGGACTACCGAACCCTTGTCGAATGAATGGAGTAGTTTTCGAGATTGACGAGGTTTGACTCGGTTTTTGAAGTAGGGTTATGGAAGGATGCAAAGAGGTGAAAAAGAATGGAGGAAAAAGAGCCCCTCTAAATGGTGGAGCAAGGGGGTATATATAGAGTTTACCCCCCGGCTTAGGGTCACTCGATCGAGCCCCCTTGCTGGACTCGATCGAGTGCCTTAATAAAAGGTGTCTGGGTTGTTTTTTTGGTGGTCACTAGATTGAGTGACCCAGGCACTCGATCAAGTGCCTTAGACGACCCGGAGTAAAATCCGGGATGTTGAAGGAAGGTTTTGATTTGATTTTGACTTGGATTTGATTGCGTATTCGGACGCGATTATGGATTGTTTTGTTTTCGGGTTTCAACTTTGACCGGGTTTTGACTCGATCGCAAAAGATGGTTTTGCCCGCAGTGGCGGTTTTTGTTCAAATTAGCTTTATTTTATTTGAAACGACCCACTGAGTCTGATTTTGAGGTTGGTTTTGAGAGATTTTTACTCCGCTAAGTGCCCACATCGGATACTATCGATTCCGAGTCCGTATTCGAGCGTATTGATGCATGTTAACGTCCGATCATCATCGGGTGTTTTGTTGTAGACTGTTATAGATACAAGCAGTCAAAATGCGGGTTTCTACAGGTTGTAACGGCCCTAAATTTTTGGGACTAAAATAATAAACCAAAAATTGGAAATCCAAGGTTGTTACTCCGCACTTAACTCACAAATCCAAGTGCAAGGCAAATAAAATAATATAAATCAACCGGAAAAAAAAAATTGATAGAAAATAATTGAAACGAAATAGAAATTTGATACTTAATTAAATGAAAACGTTGCGACGGAAGAGTTAAGTCTTACAAAATCCAAAATGATTTAAAACAATCTCAAACCAATAAATCTAATATAAGTATAAATATAAATAGCTCGGAGCCAAAGTTAAATAATCAAAATCCTTCCTCGCTTAGCAAAACCCGAAACCATAATGCACCCATGCAGCACATCAAGTGTACCTATCAACTGTACCCAAAATCACGAATAGGTACAGGTTCAAGTGGGGAACGACCCAAAACAAAAGGATAGCAGCAAAGCTGAGTAATAAGTATAAAATAGTAAAACCGTAAACTAATGATAACAATATAATTTATAGAAAACTGAAACCAGGGTTGAAAATCACCGTCTCAATACCAAAACACAATACTGTGAAAACAGTAGTCAAAACCAACCAAAATATACTCCCTCTCATTCTTTGGATTCCTACCATTTGATTAAAATACTACTCACATGTAATCAACTTATGGTAGGAATCCAAAGAATGTGGGGAGTATTTTTCATCACCTGTGTGCCAAGTTCCTACCCTTGCACGGTCTAGAGTCATCACTTGTACTTAGCTCGACTTATATTGTGCGCACCTCTCACATTTGGACAGTTATTAGGATGAGCCTGCCAAAGAACAAAGTCTAACTTCCTAGCAAGTGGGAGTCGGACAATCCCCACTCAAAACAACTCTGGCCAAGAGTTCAGTTTCGGGCCGAAATTCCAGGAACGTTTCAAACGCACTCTTAAACCAACTAGACCAACAGAGCTCCCAGCACCAAAAACTTTACCAAAACAATATCAATGTGTGACTTGTGTCACAAAGTTGAATATCTAAATATTACGAGTATTATGAAGATTCACTATTGACAAAATAATTTACAAAATCGTTTCCAAAAATATAATTTAAACCGAACATGCTTTTTATTTAAAAGTGAAAAGGGTAAAACATTCTAGCCTCTCAAGACGGTCAAATCACAGCTAGTTTTAACCCAAATCTAAAAGTAATGTAAACTGAGTCAATAATTATCTATATCCAACGAATCTAACCTAATAGACCTTTCGTCAAGACTCGAAAGACTAAAATTCCAACCCATAACTTTATCTCTCACACCATTAACTCTATTGGACCAAACAAAGATGCTTAATTCATTACCTACCTAATATGAAGTAGCATTTTCTTGAATTAATACCTAAACAGCCATAAATGAATAACACCCAACGTCCCTGACATCACCCAATTTCCATTTTCTTCATAGATATTCCACAAAATTCTGTTTCTCCAATTAATACCTAAGACCATGGTTACCCATAAATACAATTTCTCTTCATAGAGACCCCATCTCTTCCAAGTTCCACCTCATTTTTTCTACCACATTTTCTCTCTCTTATAAAATACACGTACATCAATGGATTTACTTTTATCTCCATGGAGGGCTCACTCATCTCACCACATTTATCATACCTAATACATTTAATTTTTATTTCATTTTATAAATTTATTTAAGGCAACTTAAATAATTAACCCACCAACTTGCACACTAATTGTTCTCTCTTTCCCCTTTTTCTCAATCCTTCAAAGTGGAGATTTTTGCTCAATCCTTCTCCAAGGATTGAGAATCCATTGATGTATCCTCATTTTCACTCCATCCACCCTATGCATTAAGTCCAAATTCATTGCTAACCTTGCTCTAAACAACCACAAGTCAACCCAGGGGCGAATCTGATTGGTAGCAAGGGGTAGCGGACGCTACCCCAAGCCCGGAAAATTCGATGAAGAAGATGAGTTTGTGCTACCCAAAACATAACTAAGTATAGAATAAAATAATAACATGCATAAAATTAACAATGAAAGGCCTTGGCCTGATGGTAAGATGGTGGGTGAATGTATGGAAGGTAAAGGATTCAAACCTCAGTGAGGTTTGTTTTATTACTTGTATTTTTTAATGTGTGCTATGGATTATAAGTTATAACTAATAAAAATTTACTCTTTACACTCCATACTAACATAGTAACATATTGTAATTATTTCATATCATTTTATTCTTAACTTTTTACTACCTCCGTCTTTTTATATTCTACCGTACCCCTTCCTCCGTCTTTCTATGTTATACCCATTGATTAAAATATACACCATCTATTCGCTCAAAAAAAAAATATACACCATCTAAATAAATATATAATGGGTAGATCATTAGAAGACGAAAGATGCATTATTTTTTGAGAGAAAAATTGACAGAAATGTTATACTCCGTACTATTTAATACAGAATATAACATTTTCTTTATTTATGGAAAATTTTCATTTTTTTTACGAAGACACATGGATTTAATTAATTTATATGCTAATTCGTACTATATATTACTCCGTACTAGGAATACCATATACTCCTATATTGGACTACATAATTTTGTTATTTAGATATAATAGTTACGAGTACTAAAATTCTTCACATAAAAGTAAATGTTCGGTATAATACTAATTATTTAATTACCGTTCTAGGATATGAGATTTAATTCTTAGTAACCACATCAATCATAAGTAGTTTGTTTTACAAAATTGAGTTTTTACGAAAATTTCGCTACCCCATGTTTTGAATCCTAGATTCGCCCCTGAGTCAACCACTACTAACGCCCATATAACTATTTTTTAAAACTCAAATATTTAACTATTTTTTTTGAGCCGACAGAAATTAACCCGTTGCCAATCAACAAACCCGACAACCTGCCCAATACTAACAACCCACACAATTACCAATTCATACCGGAGCATCATTATAAGAATCAGATTTTAAAATACTAAAACGTGTTTCAAGCGTGGTTCACAAATTGAAAAAAGAAAGACATTAAGTAAGAAAGACACTTACAAGCTTGATGGGAAAAGAAGGTAAAAACGTGTTGGTGTAATCAAGGATTAAAACCGCGTTTATGATAGAGATCAAAAGGTTGAAACTGAAATAGGAACCAGAGGGAACAAACGGAGAAGGGAGTATTAGAGTGGCAGCAAAGTTGGGTGGAAAGATAAGTTCTTGTGATGGGGAAGGTAAGGACACGGGTGGGGTTTTGATAGAATTAGGTTTTACCTTTTTTTTCTTTGTAGTTGACTCGAGGTCTCCCTGAAACTAGGTTGGTTTATAAATTAACGTTCCACTTTTAAAATAGTTCAAAAATGATTTAATTTTTGAAGGTCCAAAAGTATTTTAATATTTATAATGATATTGAAAATATTTTTCCAACTTAATTAAAAGCTCGATTTAAATAAAAGTAGAAAAGTCCAGCTTTATAATTGTCTCGGAAAATAACAGAGTGTTACATGGGCCAACTGCTGAGCTCATTAGCACGGTGTGGAAGCTCGAAGAACAGTTTCTTTCTTTTCCGGGGAAACAACATCATCACTGAGAACTCCAGGGCCTATTCCCCTGTAAGTGATAAACTCTTGGTCAACCTGAACCTCACAAGTTTGCCCATATTCGAAGGGACTGAAGACCCACTACTTCACATTCGAGCGTTCAAAGAATTCATGGCCATAAAGGAGATCAATTCAAGCATGTTCGTGAACATGTTCGCGGCATCCTTGGAAAAACATCCGAGAAGTACTCAACTTGGGACGATGTCTCCACTGAATTTGCTCGGAATTATGCTGACAATACCGAGATCCAGACTACCATGCGTACTCTAGAACCAAAAGAAGGGTTCACAAAATACTTCCAACGTTGGAGGGCTGAGAGCGTTAAGTTGGTAGGTAAACCCAACAAGAAGACTCTAGTAGAAACGTTCGTGAAAAATCTCCTACCATCCATCCTACCGGGTTCACCTCAGATACGTCGTCATTCCAAACTTCACTACCCTCAACGAAATGGATATGAGAATTATTGAAGACAACCTAAGGAAAGAAGGCTTAGTCAAAGCCTCCAACAAGGGTTATCAAGCTAAGGAACCTCCTCAACTAAGGTTCCAACCGCGGCTTGTGGCATATTTGACGAGGTTAATCTACTAGATGCATCGTCGAAAAGGAACACCCCACCGCGGGTATTCACCAACATAGGTACAAAGGCTCACTTCCAAAGGCCTAATCTAACCGATAGCCCCGACTCCGGATCCTCCCGCCGATAAACGCTATAAAACTTGGAATGCCCAAGCTTATTGCCAATTCCATTGAGGAAACGGACGTGACACCGAGAAGTGTTATAACTGATGCACCTAATCCATGATTTAATCGAAAGTGGTAAGATCCCATTACATGGGGATAAGACGAGCAATAAGGGCAATTTGTTTAACTCCCACGCCATCTTTTCCGTGGAGGTAATCGATTGTTCTCATCTTTTCCCACACTATCTTTTCCGGTTAAGCCCGATTAGACCGGAATTTTTATCAAATAAATATAATTTTGATTTTCTCGGTCCGGACCGAAAAAAATCAGGTCAGCACTGAACCGGACCGGAACCTAGAATCGGCCAAAATGATGGACCTGAGCTCGGACCGAATTTTTTTTATTCCGGATCCGGTCCGGTCCGGATTGGATTTTGCATACCCAGTCTTATCGGAGGGACTATATTTGTTTGTTCCCCAAATTTGCAGCAAACTTCAGATTCTTTTCACCAAACTCGAGTGACTCCCAGGTCCCAAGTCACAACTCCTCTATCTTCAGAAAAAAAACGATCCCTTTTCAACTCTCAATCACCACATAACTCGAAATTTACTAATGCATTCAAGACACCTTTTCTATGGTTATGTCATAGCGTTAATCGACATTTTCATAAAGCTTATGGGAGTCTTTTGTTGATGGGTTTTGCTGTTCATGTGTTGCTTTCAATTGGGTATCTGTTGATGTCGTCGATTTCTTTACTCAAATGAAACTTTGGGTTTCTTCATTTTCCTTTTTCTGGTAATGGGTTTTCTTTATTTGATGTTTTGATGGTAAAGATTAAGTCTTTTTATTTTTTTAATTTTTTTTAATTTCAGGCTGTTGCTGACTTGCTGTTAAGTTATTTGATTAGGGTTTTGATTTGTTGGGTTTTGAAGTATTATGTTGATTGGTTGGCCATTTTTTAGTTTAGTATAAGTAAAAGTTTCGATAGCTGCATTGTTGCTTAAAAGAATTCGATTCTTTGTGGCTGTCTTCATATATAAGGTTTGGACTGTGAGTGAGGTTTATCGGGGAAGCTTTTCACTTCGTAATTGTTTGAAACAAATGGATTTCTTCTACTAAGATGGCGGACTCCATTAAAATTACATGGCGTAGGAGGTTGACATTTAGATTTCGGAAAAGATTGAGCATAAGCGTTGTTGAATTCGGATTGCAATCTCGTCGTTTAGAGTAAGAGGGAAAGGTTGCGAAATGGATTTGTGGGTCGTGGCAGCTGCTGCTGGTGCTGGATATTTAGCAAAGCATTGGCAGGACATTTTTAATGATAAAGGCGCATCAGTTTTTTTTACCGGAAGTTCCTACCTTGATGAGCCTCATTCTCCTTCATTGACTGAGATTTTATGTGAGAGGATCAATCCGCTAGAAGAGTTACCGTGTAATAGGTCAGACATTGGAAAGGGTGACCTATCAGGTGAAATACTTGCTGACATTTCAAGGAGAGGTAGGGAAGCCACCTGCTCTTGTGCCTTGAATCATGGACAAGAAGTCGGAATACATGATGATGGGAATGTGCCTTCTCAATACATGTTCTCTTCTGGATTCGGGAATGACAAAGACTTTGAGCAGAATAGGGGTGGCTTCGAGCTAGGTGCTAATATGAGTAACATACCTGAGGATAGCACTTGGAAAATGGGAGGTTCGCTTGCTTCTAGAAGAAGCAAGAACACTGTGAGAAGTAGGCGACTTCATGTACCGTTTATAAAGCCGCGTACATCTTTAGACAGTTGTCTCATGGCTCAAATGCAAATGGGATGTACGGAAATAGAGGAATATCTTCTGACTCCGCTTTCATCTCCCGGTACTCCATCTTTGAGGCCATTCCTTGTAAGTGATGGAAAACGATTAATTAGTAAAGCCAGGGGTGAATTTAGGAGTGAGGTGTACAAGGAAGCTCACCTCAAATCAATTATTGAAGTTGTTGGTGTTCCTCATCTGCCTCAAAAAAACATCGTGGATTATTCAAAACAGAAACCTAGCATTAAGAACCAAATGGAAAGATCGCAGTTAAGCAGCGACTTGATGCAATTTGATAGACGTGCAGGTACTGTTTCTCTAACTCATTAATCTTCTCTTAATTGTCTAGACGAACATATTTTTACATGAAAAAAGTTTGAAATGCGAGTATGGTGTTGTTGGGTTAATTCTTGTACCGTTTTCCTGAATAGGCAATGTTATCTTGTTTTGGGATAGAAACTTAAAAGGATTTTTGAAAGGGGTGATGCACTCAATGGCTACATTGTATTTCCCCAGGAGGATGTTTGAAAGGCTTGATGCACTCCATTGCAACATTGTATTTCCCTTTCTACTATTTGGCACACTTAGAATTAAATTACATACACTACTCTCCAACTCTATGTGAACTGCTACTGCCTTTACATGTGCGAGTCCTATATCATAAACAAGGCTATACCCTATGAATCATGAGTTGTTAAGAGCAGACTCTACCATTTTTCTTACTAAAAAAAACATATATTTAATCGGTAAACTGATTCCGGAAATCATGATTTCAATAGCTTGATAGTGAAATTGGGTTGCTCTCCTTTATGAACTTGCAGCCCAGTTCCTTCATTTTGGAATGATGTTTGTTATCTTCCACTATAGTGTATGTACCTGAGGTTTATATACCTTAATAGAAAAATTACTGATCCGTGCCATCTTTCTCTCTTTTCAAGTCTTTGCCTTCAGTTTCTTGAGTGATAGGTGTTATTTATGTCAGGATTCTCAAGTGGGCAAGCCCTTTTCTGTCTTGGAATCTCAATTGGCATACTGTGTACCATAATAGCTAACAAGATGGAATTAGAGAAATTGAAGAAGAGCCTCAAGCAAACTGAACATTTAGTTGAAGATCTTCAAGATGAGCTTGAGATGAAAGATTCATTAACAGTAAAAGAGCTTGTCAATGATGATGATTCACAGGATATAAATGGAATATTGATTGGTATCGAGAATTTAGATGTCTTTTCCAACCAAGTGAATATGAATGTGTTGGTTAGGTATGCTGAAGAAGAATCGGTGTGTCTGAAAAAGGATGATGCAATCAGTAATATTGAAGCAGAGCTTGAAGCTGAGCTGGAAAGACTCGAGCTGAGCATGAAAGGGCCAACTCTTCCAGGAGAGGTAAAACTGTTTAATTAACACTCTCCACTCTGGCACTAGTTACTTGGATGACGTTGAATGATAAGTTTGATCTTCTCGTTCCATTTAGTGTGGCAGTCTGGCTTTGACAGGCCGACGAGTAATATGTAATTAAGGTTTGGGGTCGAGATGGCCTAACGGAACATGGGCTATTGCATCTTAAATGGGGATAATACCTAAAAAAAATGTGATCATATTTATCTTTCAAACCATTATGATCCCTCCGTTCATTATCTTTTGCCCCATTTCACTAATATTTGTGAGGAGTATTTTAATGAAAAGGGGCAAAAGATATGAACGGAGGGAGTAGCTCTCAATCAGAATGCACTGTACGCGGCAAATCCTATGTTTCACATGATGATCCCATTAAATAAGGGACTTGAGGGGGTAGCCTATATTGTTTTCTGTCGTTTTGTTTTTATTATCTTTGCCCCTTCGTGACCACTGCCTTCGTCCCTGCGAAAATGCAAGTAATTGCGTTTGTGATCCCGTACAACTCTTTTTCTTGATTATTATATAAGCTTATTTCCGGAGGTGTAGTGTTAGATTCATCTGACAGTTATTGTGTGCATGGCTATTTCGAACATCTCTGCTTATCTGGTCATGTGAGAGAAGGCCGCAGGAAGCCCTGGTTAGGAGGAGACTTGAAAAGTGGGGAAATGACAAGAATATCAGGGAAATGGAAGGTGAAAACAAACATCGAATATGGTGATTGGAAATTATGCAACTTATTTGGGAATTATGGAAAATATGGTGTTGGTGAGGGGATTGTGAGAAAGTATCTTGGGTTATTGAAGTTAGATTTTTGGGCCTAAGCGATTTCACCGCATAATTCATACTCCGTATTAGGTGACGCCAAATCATTTTATTTCATGTCGTAGTACTCTTGTGCCTGTTTATATAAGTTAACCGTACAAACTTTCTATATATTTTAGACTTGGGCTAATATTTAGTGTGCACAAAAACTTTGAAAGACGGTCTCTCATTAAGTTATTGAGAGATCACTTTTTCTTGACCTCTTTACATGTTATTCACGACCGTTTTATTATTAGATGTCCCTCCAAATGACCCTTCCATTTTATAATATGCGTACCCTTTATTGTAGATCGTGACCGTTTCTATTAGTATGCCATTTTATATTATACGTACCTATTTTATTATTTTTGGTAACATTGTTACATCAATTTGTAATAGGTCTCCCAATAAGTTTAATGAAATACCGTATCTTAAGAGACCTTATTGTGACCGTGGCAGTCTTTTGTTGCCTGGGTGCCATCCAGTCAGTGCTCTGATTAAACTCTCAAATAATAGGGATTTAAATGTACCTGGAAACAACCATATCACTGATTAAAAATTAGGCCAAAGTCTAGCATAAGTCAGCCTCATGGTGAGACTGTAACAGACACCAACCTTGAACAGTTGAACCACATGTAAAAATGCCTCATAGTAAAACTGCCTCTACAAGATACTCAGTGTCTTTCTGCTGCGTTTCTATTGTTTCCAATTTCAATGTAGTTGAACCGAGACTTCGATGAGAACATGATTGCCAATTTGGTGTATGGAGAACTACGGGCTGATGCTGTTCATAGGAGATTGAGCTCGGAAGCAACGCTCGATCAAAGCTCACACAGCACCCTAACCCCTCACTCCACTAAGGATGGGGTCTCACCTCGGGAGCTAAGCTTACGCTTGCATGAGGTCATTCAGTCAAGATTAGAGAAACGTGTGATGGAGCTTGAAGCTGAGCTATCAATAAGCCAGAAGCACATAGAACGCTTGATTTCTGAGAGAACCAACTATTTGAAAGATGTTTCGGATAGTGGGCTTTTGTCATCCAGGTCGAGCACACGGGTCACTGGAACTCATGGATCTCGTGGCTCGACCCCTCGGCCTCTCATTATGAATTTGTCAGGAGATGCTCTTGATGCGTATAATGAAGCATTTGAGGAACTCGACAGGCTAAAGCAAACAGAAGGCAAGGAGGCCTTGATACAGAGTGATGGGCAAGCTGGGTTTAGTGGCGGCAGCAAGGGATGGCTTGCAGGGAAACAAGAGGAAGCGGTTCCTATCAGTATAACAGGGATACCGTCAAGTGAAGATAGTCCAAATGACAATTATGATAGTGATGACGATGACATGTTGCTGATTAAACAGATTGTTGAGAAAGCTCGGCAAGGCTCTCCGGCTATTATGAGGGCTCAGAAGGCTATGGTGTCACTAAATAGAGATCACTAGAAATTCTGAAATTTTGTCCGACATTGTAAAAAGATGACTGAACACTTTCGAGTACTCCTAATAGAATAACTGATTCTTTACTAACTCCTTTCCTTTTCCTCTGGAAAATAAACTAGGATAGGCACAGGCATAGCAGATGACCACATTGAGTCATTCCAACTAAAAACAAATTGATTACTCCGTATCACTCTTCCAGGTGTCCACAGCAGTGCCAGTGCATAGAGCTGTAAAACCGGAAATTATTTGCGAATTTTAATACGGAATACAGTAAAAATTCATCTTATTATGATAGCCTAAACAAGAAATTGTTCAAAACTAAACTAAATATGGAATGTGGAATCTTTCACATAATTAAATCATCATTAACGAATCTCAGATAACTACCTCACCACTCTTTCTCCCCAAAAAACCCTACTTTTCCTCCTCGTTTTGGGCCCTCCATCGATGATTATTTCGAGGTTTCAGTCCTTTACATTAGTATATGGCTTAGATTTAAAGAACTATGTGCAAGATCATGAGAGCAATGGAATTCCTACGTACGGCGATACAATTGAGGTCAGATCTCGGTCTACTATTTGTCAAAATAGAGGAAGTTCATCATCTTGGAGGCTATTTCAGCAGATCTATAGATTCTTTCGCGAAAGGCTGTGTCAATAAACAACGATATATAGAAGGCTATACAGAAGCGAATTATTCTAATAGTGATATTTGTCTCAATGATATTCTTTATTTATTTTTCACAAATTTGTATTCAGTTCAATTTGACATCGTTTGTAGATGCCGGATGACTTATTATTAATGATATTAATCTTCACTTTCAAAAAAAAAAAATTAAATAATGGAAGGTATATTACTCAATAATCTGAATATCTGATCCCGTAGTGACTTGAATGGAAGAACTTGATATATCATACAATGATAATCCAATCCAATCATATAACCATGCTGGACCCAAATTGTTAAAGTTAGTAACTAATCTAGAAAAATCTTGCTAAGTACTAGATGATGTACTAGATGAATTACGTAAACATCCCATGGAGTATGACTTTGCTAGATTATTCTAGGTTAGGTGATGCTAGATTATTCTAGCTAGGAAGGCAAGTGTAGGCAGTAGCATACAAGGCCTATAAATAGGCTTGCTTGTACCAGAATGGCAGAATTGATGCAACAAAAATAAGAACAATTCCCCAATCCCCTATCTACTACCCCCTCCGTTCCAATCAATTCCATACGTTTACTTTATCACGTACATCAATGCATGTTTTATTTTGTCTATATCTTTAGTTACGTATTTCTAAAAATTATAAAAATTTGATATTCATGATGCACTCGATTAGACAATTTAAATGAAATCTCACATGACTATATTTTATCATATATATTAAAAGTTATATCGATAATTCTTCTCATCTATGAATAGTGCATAATTTCCAAATGCATGGAATTGATTGGAACGGAAGGAGTAAAAGGATAGAGAGAGCTAGAAAAAAGATGATGTGTCATCCCCTCCTCCCATTTTCCCGCTCAAAATAAATATCATTTAATTAAGATCCAATGTTAATAGTGGCCCAGTATAATGTACGGTATGAGGTTAGTAGTGGGCCAATACATATTTCTTATAACTACATCTCATAATATCAAGGCCATAAAATATACTACTTCGTACACAATATGATTTACATACTTCGTATAATAGAAGGAAGGCAAGGAATAAATATAATACGGGTATAAATTACAGTATATTTAATTTATAAATGAAAGAGTAATTAGTATAATGTGTACAAAATATACTTACATACTTCATACGGGTAATTAGTATACGAGATTGACTTTATGTATTAAGTACGTGATCATAACTTAATTTTCTTTTTAACATATAATGTGCTGCATTGAAAAAGTATATTATGGTGTGCATATTGCAAGATATATTATGTGTCTGTCCGTAATAATCAATACAGTATTTCTTAAGTTCAAAGTTGATCTAACATTATAAATATACGACCTTCTAAAAAACTTCCTCGAAATGAGCTTTAGAAAAAATCACTACAATAATATATTTCAAACTCAAACTTATTTTTAATAGTACGTAATAAAACCTAATTGACACCACTACATGAATCCTGTAACTCAAAAACCGTGCATTTGTACGGGTTCTATCCTAATTTTGTTCAATCTTATAATATCATGTATAGTTTATATTATACACATTATCATAAAAACATTAACGATCTAAAAATACAAATTATTAATGTAGTTTTAAACCTTAATGTCTAATTAAAGAAAAATTTAAATAATATGTCAAGTTTAAGTGTAATTTATTGTTAATATAATAATGGGTATGATAATATGATACTACATACTCCCTCCACCCCAAAGAGATGTTCTCATTTGATATGGGCACATCTCTTAAGGAAAAATATATAATATTGTTAGTGGGTCCAATTTTTAGAGAAAATATTATAAATAAATGCAAGTGGACTCAATTCAATTACTCCCTCCGTCCCAATGAATTGTTTGCCTATTCCATATTGGGGCGTCTCAATGAATTGTTTGTCTTTCTATTTTAGGAATGTTTTTTATATGCAATTTGACTCTTCTCATGAGTTTTCCTCCACATGTCACTTTCTCATTGGATCCCTTACTCTTGGTGCCAAAATGAAAGACAAACAATTCATTGAAACGAAGGGAGTAATATGAATGGCATGATGTGTAAATAGTAGTGTTGAGAAGGATAATATAGTAAAGTACATTACCAAACAAGGAAATAAAGAAAATGGGAAGATGTTAGTGAGATTTCCTTTTTAGGAAAGTGGAAAGAAGATAGTGGGATGGAGGGAATACTACGTAAGCCGTGCTTTTGCACGGGAATTACATTAGTACAAATCAAATAAATAACAACACAATTCTCCAATCAAATAATAACATTCACATACTAATCCTCCCACATTTTAAACACTAATCAACCTTGCCCCAAATTAACAAACATTCAAATAAAAAGCTAACAGTGGTATCAGAGCCAACCCAAGCCCGTCCGATAAATCATAAATATAAACCCAAAAAAACTAGTCCCAAATAAAACAACACATTAAAAAAAAACATATCAACTCCAATTCAAGTCAATTGGGTACCGATATTCAAAGGTGAAAAATACGACCTTTGGTCTATCCAAATGAAGTCGATATTTATTTCCCAAGGATTATGGGATTTGGTACAAAAAGGTACGAAAAATCCAAAGATACCAATGGAGAATCGACATGGGACGCTACAAAGAATGATTTATACATTGAAAATCAAAGAAAGGATCACCACGCTCTGTCTTTGATTTATCGAGGACTCGACGAGACAATACTCACACGGGTTATATCAGCAACATCATCCGCGGAGGCTTGGAAGATCTTGGAAAACACATACAAAGGTTCTGGTAAGGTATTAACAATTAAACTCCAAACTTTATGGAAAGATTTCAAAAATTTATTAATGTCAGAAGACGAGTCAATTGAAGCATTCTTTAATCGTGCCTCCAACCTAATAAATCAAATTCGTTCTTACGGAGACACAATTGAGGATGCAAAAATTATTCCAAAAATATTACGAAGTCTTCCGAGAAAATTTGAACATATAGTGGTGTGGACATGACATAGGTCCACCCCGACGCGGCCACGCGCGGGTTTGGGGAGGCGAATGAATCTCATGTGAGATGGATCGAATTGAAATTTAAATCAAAGTTGGAGTCGCCACCGAACTTTGTGGGAGTTTGGGCCCATTCGAACTCACTCTATATTATGGTGGGCCGTGCACAAAGTACGGCCCACTTTGATACTAGAGCTTATGGGGTTCGTTCCTTTGCATTACGATACCGATGCCGAATTTTTGGGTATCGTATTTCCAATGACTCTCGTGCGCCAACGGTTTCGGGCATCCGGAAACCGAGGTTCTGAGTAAGGGGTGAAGGTATGTGTTGGGAAGCCCACAAAGGACACCCAACCCCGCCCGCACTTAGCGGCCTCTACTTTCGGGCATTCGGAAACCGAGGTTCTGAGTAAGGGGTGAAGGTATGTGTTGGGAAGCCCACAAAGGACACCCAACCCCGCCCGCACTTAGCGGCCTCTACTAAGATACCGTTCGAGTTTTTAATACGCGCGTTAGTGATCCGGTAAAATGTTATGCAAACAACGTTTTACAAGATATAAATGTCGAATGAGTTGCTACGTCATTTTAATGCATCTTGATTCACGTCAAAGTGATTTAGCACGCGAGGTTTGTTCTAGTACAATAAAACAAACAACGAAAAATAAATCGCAAAGACATAAGCAAACAAGTTAGTAACGGTAATAACGGTTTGTAAATAATATAGAATGACGCAAACGATACGATGCATGGTTTTGGAAAGTAGTAAGGCACGTCATTGACATGACACGTGTTGACCGAAGTCATAAAAAGAATTTTATCGAGACTTGGAATGTATTGAAGGGCTCACGAATTTGACGTGATAAAGGCCACTCTATCGAGTCATTGAGGGACTCGACCGAGTAGACCTCGGAAAAAGCTTCTGTCCCGGAATTTGAGGTATCACTCGACCGAGTCATTGAGGGACTCGACCGAGTGAATCGCCACTCGATCGAGTCAATGAGGGACTCGATCGAGTGGTCCTCAAAAAGACCTTCTCCCTCGGTTTTTGGGGTGCCACTCGATCGAGTGCCCCCTGTACGAACTATAGTTCGTTTTGAAATTTTGCATGAATTTCGAAATTGCTTTTTTAATGTTGAAAATTGATAATTTTGCTAAGTCGTGTAAAAATATGATATTATTTATACTCGACTTGAATTTTCGATACTCGTCATATCCGATACTTGACTATGGAATCAATAACGAATATTTAGAGTGAATTTTAGAAAAGACGTTTATGAGTTGTTTTAAATTGAACTAAGGCGAAATAAATTCTCTTCGCGACATAATGTCGTATTTAGTCCTTTCGGACTACATGACAATTATTTAGCATCAACGAGTTCGCGCTACTTAAATTTATTGACTAATTCGTTTAGATACGATATTCGACTATAGAGTTGATATCGTACCTAAAGAAAGATGTTTTGCTTGTTTGATTAGATCTGAAAATAGATTCCCTCCGCATCTCGACACCGTAATTAATTCTTGCGGATTATGTGATGTCAGATCTACATCAAAAGGTTTCGGTCTAACCTAAAAAAGGAATCGGGCGCGTTTAAAGGGGAATGTTCGTAATCCCATCATGCCTTTGAGTGTTTAGGGCGGGGCTCTTCGAGAGGGCTCCACCACTGTTACAACTCGTAAAAGGATTAGAAGGATCTTATACAAGTATCGCTTTTAAACGTGTTCGATTCGAAATAATTTTAGAAATTGATGAATGCGTGATTTCGATGACGATTATGTAAATACTAAGACGATACTAGCGACGCGATAAAGAAACGATCTTATTGACGTTGATTCGCTTCAACAATCAAATACTTGGGGTGTCGGGATAAGCGACCGGCCACATCGGGTGCGAGACCCTTGTATTCGGATTTCCTTATCCCGTCATCCTTTGTATTCGACACGAATAGGCGAATATTTTAAGGTGTTTTGATATTAGTAATATTAACGATATTAGAAATGAGAAAAAAAAGAGAAATAAAAAAACGCGACGACGACACTAGAAGGACGGAGGGACGACGCGAGCGAAGAGAAGAGAAAAAGGGAAGAGATCAGGATTATTTGCACCCTCAACCTACATGCTTTGTATTCTCGGTATGGAATTCGTCTAGTTGTGGCTTAAGCACGGGAGTTTTGAGACTATGTAGGAAAAGTTATGGTGGTTTTAGGGTTTGTAGGTCTGCTAGATACTAGGGTTGTATGTAAAGTTGTGATGGGTAAAAATTAGGGTTTCGAAAAAGTTGTTTGAAGGTGTATGCAAAGGGGTGTATATATAGGAATTCCCAACCTCCCTGTCCTAGGGTTACTCGATCGAGTGCCCCTGCTGACTTGATCGAGTGGCCCAATGAAGAGGTAGCAGCGGGCCTGTAGAAGGCCCACTCGATCGAGTGGGATGACACTCGATCGAGTGGATGAGGGGGGCAGATATTTTGAAGATTTTGTGTTTGGGTTGGATTCTTGATATTTATGTGGCTGTTTTGTGTTCTCGGAAACGGCTTTGACCGGGGTTTGACCCGGTCGCTAAAAGTCGGTTTTATTTGCGGTGTCGGTTTTGACCCAAATTAGTCTTATTTGATTGGAAACGACCCGCTGGGCCAGAATTTGAGGTTGGTTTTATGAGATTTTGCTGTGTGTCAAATTTGGACCGTTTTTCCTCCCATTTAAGCCCGCTTATCCCTTGTTTTGCGAGAATAAAGTGCGATTATCGCCGTATTTTGAGTATTTCTCGCATTAGCGTCTCTGTTTTGCATTTTACGTGTTTTTGGTAGTTTTCTGTCTATTTTGATAGGATTTTCGACCAAAAACGTGTCCGAGCTTCTATGAGCATGAAAGAGAGAAATACCGTTCGAAAAGCAAAGCACACAACTTAAAATCAAAAGTCCAAACCCAAGAGGTGAAACCTTGAGCGAGAAGGAAAAACTATAAGTCCATTGGGCATCTTCACCGGAAAGGTCGAACTTCAAATGGATATATCTAGAGTTCTAGACCTAGGATCGAAGCAATTCCAGTTGGAAGTGAAAGCTTATCTTCTTAGCTTTCCAACGACATATCACACGCCCCAATCAAAGATCAAACGAGAGAGTTATGGCCCTCTGAAGTCACAGGGCAAAATTTCACCCGATGAATTTGACCGGGCGAAATTTCGCCCGATGGTGTTCCTCCCCAGATTGCCATTTCGGACAAAAAAGTTGACCGGGCGAAATTTCACCGTACGAGATTTTGACCAGGCGAAGTTTCACCCTACGAGATTTTGACCGGGCGAAACTTCGCCCGACGGTATTTCGACCATATTGGAGAGAATCCGCAGGGCAAAACTTCACCCTATGAAGACTCAAAGGACAAAGTCTCACTCAAAGGACAAAGTCTCACTAATGGACAAGGATTAGATTATGGGCTTTAAGATTGTGTGACCCATTAAGGTCTTATTATATATAGTAACCCTAGGTTTTCATTTCAACTTGTACCTTAAGTGTGTCTCCTTAGGGTAGGAGTAGTGTAGTGGATCTCTAGTAGTAGTAGTAGTAGTAGTAGTAGTAGTAGTAGTAGTAGTAGTAGTTCACATAGTAGAAAAACTCTATAAATTAGAAAGCCTTCTTAGTTTAGATTAAATCTACTCTATAATTTGCAATCAAGTTATCATCTTTATTGAAGATTTGAGCTTTATTTTGAAGATTGAAGAGTATTGCAAGGATTGGTGACAAGTTCTTGTATTATCCCTTTCAAGATTAAATTTTTATGTAATCTTCATCTTCCTCCTTTAGTTTTCTCCATAATTAGTAGTTTCTTTCCTCTCCCTTTCTCCATTAGTTAGTTTATGTTTTTCTCTCTCTTTTGTTAGTTTCTCCATAGTTTATGTGGTAGTTTATTTCTCCTTCTTAGTGTTATTTGTTAGTATAGTTTCCTTATCATCTAGTTATCATTTACTCTAGATTTAATTATTATGCATGCTCTAGTTAATCTCTCCCTTATTAGTGTTTTGATGCTCTCCATTATGAACAGTGAGTAGATTTCTTGTTGGGGAATTTAGGGATGAGGACTTGATTATTTGAATTGAGGGATGTTGGTGGGTTGTTTGCTTGTTGATTTATCAATTTTGAGGTTTTTGTGTTTTTGTTGACTTAGAGCGTACGGCTAGGTCGACCTTGACTCACTCTTATCAATATGGGGAAACTCGGGGTAGGAGTTACCTTAACTTGAGACTTACCCTTTGGCCGCGAAAGCGGGTATAGGTGGGTTGGGCGAAGAAACCGAAAGGTGGCATTCTCCCTTATTAACGTTGTGACTAAAACTCGATTCCGAGATTCTTAGACCCCATTTCCGAATCCCGACTCTCCCCAATGCCTTTCCCGTCGTAGTTTCTAGCTTATTCGTCTAACTCGCTAGCACTAGTTCACTCTTCTCGTCCCAATACCCCCATCTTCTCGTCCCAAAACCTCCATCTCAACCCCAATCACAGTCAACACTAGACTTGACCGATAGCACTTAACCGCCTCCCTGTGGTTCGACCTCGACTTGCCGCTACTACATAGTAGTATGTTGGGACTAAAAATATTGTTTGCATGCGTGTCAGCGACAGCGCGCATCAAAATGGCGCCGTTGCCGGGGAGGCGGCGATTAGTTAATTGATTAAGTCTTTGTTTGATTGTGTTTGGTTAATTGTTTTTCCTTCCTCCTACCCTAGTGCCATTAGGTGCTAGGAGGCTCATCATTTGTTAAGTTTTTGCTAGGTATACTTTTGATTTAGGTTGCTTGATCCCCATTCGGAGAACAAGTCGCTTGGAAATATTGTGGACCGAAGCAACAACTTGATATTGTTATCTTCCACCAACTTCTGCATTCCTCATCACCCCATCTTTGAACAACATCCAAGGATTCAAGTATGGCTACACTTGGATCCTATTCTTAACTATCCAGTGAAGAAATTTTGGTTGCAAATCAATTCAACCGAAGTTGTTCTTATTCTCAAGGACCACCTCAAACTATCTATGGTCCTCCTTTTGGAATCTATCCTCCACATAATCAAGGTCATCCAAGGCATTCTCAAGGACTCTTTCAATCTCTTTATAACATTCAACAAACGATCAAGAATCTATTGGAAGAAAATGCATCAAATCAAGCTAGGCTTGAAGCTTTAGAGGCACGTGCCACCTCGCAAGCTTGATTTTCTCATGAACTAACCAATTCTTCCAATCAAGCATCCGTGAATGTTATTAAGGTATTGAGCATAAAGGGACCGGTGAAACCTTTTGATCCACAAAATTTTACATCTCATCCCTCAATCAATGAATTCGGTGAGAATGTGGTCAAGGGTGTAGCCGGAAGACGGAAAATAGATCCATTCAAATACCTTGTAGGAGACCTTACCTACATCATTGAAAAGATTCCAATACAAGACATGAACTTAGTCTCCAGAATGGAAGTACCACTCTTGAATGATAAGCCTCAAAACCCCTCAAATGGTCAAGCTATGGAGCAAATAACCCTCACCGATTTGATAGAGAATTTAGAAACTAGTCCCTCCATGCCAACTCCGACCGAGTATATAAGGGACATGATCTTGAATTTTACCATGAAGAAGGAAATTCCAACACACTAGTAGAAAAAGGCCCATTGACATCGGTTATTTTTTACATTTACAGCGGGTTTTTGGCGATGTATATCCAGGCGTTGTATATGAGCGATTTGTCATTTACATCGCTTTTGAACCGATGTATATGTTGTGTCATTTACATCGCCTTTTGTTTAAAACCGATGTATATGTTGTGTCATTTACATCGCCTTTTGTTTAAAACCGATGTATATGTTGTGTCATTTACATCGCCTTTTGTTTAAAACCGATGTTAATGTTGTGTCATTTACATCGCTTTTTGTTTTAAACCGATGTTAAATATTTTCATGCACATCAGTTAGTTGTTACAAAACTGATGTAAACTTTGTCTTATTTACGTCAATTTGCTTTACAAGCGATGCATATGTTATTTCAATGACATCGCATTTTGTCTCAAACCGATGACAATATTGTTCGGTTTACATCGGTTTGTAACCACAATTGATGTCAATGTTTTTTTATGTACGTCGCTTATGATGCTACGTAAAATTTGAGAAGACTTCCAATGTAAATTTACATTTCCACCATAAAAAAGAATCTGTAGAAATCAATCAACCACAACACAAGCAACCCATAAATGATTTCCAACAATCCATCCACAACATTTATTAATCTAAAAAAATATACAATTGCGTTCATCGTACAAGTTGAACATACTATCTTGCCCAAAGTAAAATATTAAATGTTATCAAGCTCTAGGACGTTAAAATCAGTCGTTCAATATATTAAACGTTTCTTCAAAAGTAAAGCGAACAAAGCTCTTGAACCTTGTTCATTTGATGAATTGTCAAATCTGAACCTGAAACACACTATATAACCACACTATATAACCAGAAACACATTACATAAACCTGAATAATGGTTAAACGTAAAGACACTAAAAGATATTCAAGAGAATAGGTCAAGATACCTTTTTAAAGTCTTCCTGTGATTGTGGCTGGAAGATTTAGGTGGGTGGCGTAACAAATTCAAACAAAATAGTCAGTATCTAAAATTCAACACAATAGACAAGAATTAGGGGACGTTGACAACAATAAGAGTGCCCAGCCTTTATTGTCTGGAAAATCATACTGAGTATAAACAGAGAAAACCACCAAAATTGCTATAACTAAGAACACACTAAACAGGAAGATGAAACACTAAATATGGAACCAAACATCCTTCTCTGCATTATTCTAAATCTATAATCATCCATCGACCAAAAGCATAAACGACAGAACCTATGTTCTCACCACGCACAATTAACTCTCCATAATTAATTACGAAATGCTAAAATTACTAGATCTAGGGTTTTGAAGTAACGAAAGGAGAAAAGAGAGAAAGAAAGAGTAAAATAAAATTATCTATCAGTTGTATCCTCAATCATACGTGCCTCCCCCTAAGTAAATAGAGCATCTTTCCATCGACACTAGATCAACAGTTTGCACTAAGAGCTAAACATAAGCCTTGCATTGTGCATTACCACAACCTCCATCAAGTCACAAATACAGTCCTAACTTTACTTGAGCAACAAAACGCTGCTGTCTTCAGCCAGGTTTGAAGTATGCTGTCTTCGTTAAGAAACGCACACCAAACAATCAGTACATTAAACTTATAAATACAATAAAGACGTCCCTTAGATTTAACTGAAAACACACCTTATTCCTCCTCATATGCATTGAAATGCATCTTGCACTCGCCCAAAAGTGCAGTTCGAGTTGAATCAAAAGGGCAGCCTGCAACGTAATAACGAAGGCCTGCAATTGTGATGAAAATGCAGCAGCAAAGCACTGATTCTTAAATAAAATGCAGCCCGATTCTTCTTCATTTAATGCCTGACTGATATGCCGCCATTCACCTGTTGCTCTCCTTTAAACTACAGCTTTCAACTCATATCAATTCATCTTCCTACGAGTACCATCACCACCTGAAATATACCTCGATGCAGCCACAATATCAGTTTTATTAACTGTAAAAAACATTTGTTATGCAACCAACTGATTCAGCTTCTGTCCACTCATAAAAACGCAGCATGTACTCGAGAATTATTGTAGCCTCATTTTCAGCCTGAGACAAGATATATTGCCGATTTGCAGCCCATTATCTTGCTCGTCCTTGCATTCATTTAAACCCGACATCTGATGTTTACATCGTTTTCCTCTTTCAATTCTTTCACTCTTCTCCTTTTACTGTCGTATTCACAAAATCGAATCTCAAACTCATAATTACATGTTCATATCAAATCCGACATAGAGCATGAAACTTCATTTAAAACCGGATAATAATAGTGTGAAAAGGGGTGAAATGAGCCTAATACGTCATAAAAACGGTTATCAAACCGCCACAACAACAAAGCGGGACAAGATTAGCGAGAAATGGCAACGGAGAAAAAAAACAGGAAGAACGAACGAACCACCGCATAAGAGAATAACAGAAGCGTACAACAAATGTAACGATAATAACAAGGACGGAATAAGAAGAATGGAACGGATAGAACAGCAGCAGTAACAACCATAGCAACAAGAAAACAATAAGCCGTCAATAACACACCAATTATCAATCAACAACATCAATAATGAACACCCAGGCTTCCATCAACAACATTGTTTAAGCAATGAAAATAAGGAAGGGGAGATACCTCGACAACAAGAGAGGATATTGACAGCAATAACACAATGAATGGCGAGGATGAAGATGACGCACGAAGGATGGAGGAGGAAGGGTCAGCGGGACAACAAAAGGAGATAGGTGGGGGATGACGGCAGGAGATAATTGAACGGTGATAGGGCGCAGATGAAGAAAAAGAAGGAAGAAGCAGGCGAAGAAGAGGAATTGACGGTTGACACAAGGGAAGGGAAGTTAAGAGGGTTTATTAAGGACTTCAGGTTGTGGTGGGGATAGGGGAGGAATATTTGAATGAGGTGTTTGGGTGATAAATTGAATCGAGTCACATATTGACCCACGTAAGTATGAATCGAGTTAAAAGAATAAATAATATTTTTCCAGTAACTCTCATGTGAGACCTCTCACATGAGCACATAGGGGGTGGTTACAAATTTAGTAACCACCTCTTATATGAGCCGTCTCACGATAAATTACCGTGAGACGGCCTCATACAAGTTTTTGTAATATTTTTCAGTGTTAAAAGAAAAATATTCGAGACAGGATAAAAGTTCAGAAAAATACTCCGTGATTAACTAGTTTGAGAGAGCAAATAAAATGTATCTCGAGAGTAAAATAAATGTTCACGCTTAAAATAATGCTTCTCGAAGAAATTATAAAAAAAAATTGACGAAAATGAATTAATAAATTCGTTTCTCGAGACAAAAAAAAGTACTGTAATTAATATTCGACGAAAGTTACTAAAATGATTTCTCAACGAATAATAATAATTTTTTTTTTTGATAAAACTTAAATTAAAATGAGCTTCAAGCTAAAAATACCTATTCGAAAATAAATTTAGATATTAAATATAAAAAATAATTTGATTGAAATTACGTGACTAATTGAAAATGAAACACTTAAGCATAAAAATGACTATTCGAGACAAATATATACTACTCCCTCCGTATCTATATGTTCGTCCACTTTATTTAATATATGAGTGGAGTATTATATTAAAATTGGACGAACATATAGATACGGAGGGAGTAGGATTTTAGGAATTCAAAGTGACAAAAACATAAATTCGTTTTAGAATTAATTTAAGAATTACTTTATTGGAATCCTAAAATTTGATTAAAATATACCTCACATAAAATCAACTTATGATAGGTTTCAAGTGAATGTGAAGAAGTATGAGTTGAATAGTAAACAGAATTAGAATATAATAGGAAATTACTTTATAAAATTCCGGGGTGTTACAGTTTTACATAGGTGCACAAGCCCAATATCGATAATTACTAACATCAAAAGTTTAATAATTTTTCGTACACTCCCATTAGTTACTGCTTATATTTATTTTAATTATTGTACAACTTTTTTTCTAGCTAATACAAAAAATATATCTTAAATTAACATGGCTTGATATTGCTCATAGTAGTTTCAGTAACTCTCCTATGAGACCATTTCACGTAATTTTATTGTGAGACCTCTCACATAAGGGGTGATTACAAATTTAGAAACCACTTATTATATGAAAGGTCTCACGATAAATTATCGTAAGACGGTCTCATACACTCATACAAGTTTAAGTGCTTTTAAATTTAAGAATAATTTATTTATCGTAAAAAAACAAGAATTACAATAACATTATCAGAGTTGACTTGTTTATGATAATGAGAATAATATTTACATCAGTTTAGTCAATACCGATGTCAATATTGAGGGAGCAATTACATCATTTATAATTACATCAGTTATCGATCAACTGATGTCAATGAGAGCGCATTTACATCGGTTGTGTTGCAGCCGATGTAATGCATTTGTTACAAATACATCAGTTCTCGATTAACCGATGTCTATGAGAACGCATTACATCGTTTTTTCAAAACTGATGTAAATAACCGATGTAAAAAAATACTTGTATAAAATTTACATCACTTTTTTAAAGAAACCGATGTAATTAGCCAACATAAAAAAATTTACATCGCTTTCTTGAAAAAATGATTTCATTGTGGCGATGTCAATGGGACTAAATGTACTAGTGACACTACCCAGGGTCACCCCAAAAATTATCATTCCTACTAAACTTGGTGACCCCGGTAGCTTCTCCATACCTTGTTCGATCGACAATGTTGAGATACGCCGAGCATTATGTGATCTAGGGGCGAACATTAGCCTTATGCCATTGATTATTGCTCAAACGATTAATATTCCAAGGTTGGTACACTTTCCGTTTAACGTTCAGATGGCCGACGATACTTCAAAAGCGCCAATCGGGTTAGCACCGAATCTTATGGTCAAGGTGGGTCCTTTATACATACCTACCGATTTCGTGGTTCTTGACATGTCCATTGAAGAACGCAATCCTATCTTATTAGGGCGGCCATTCCTTGCAACCGGTGGAGTAATTATTGACATGAAAAAGGGAAAACTATCTTTTAATGTTGGTAATAGCACCATTCAATTTGTATTGCCCGCCTTCTTGCCAAATATCCCTTTTGGTAAGGAATTGTGGGACCATATGGTGGAAATACAAACCGATGACGAATTTCTAGCACAAGAAAGTCACCAAAATTTTAATCCACTGAACTTTGCACCGTCATTTGACTATGCCACCGAGGAACCATCCATAGAAGATGTCCACTATGATGATAGTGATGACGATGACATTTTCCTTATACTTGGTCAAGCTCCCGAAGAAGAAGTTATTATTAATGAGTGGGGGATGCTACCGGAGGTAGCTCGCCTTAGGGGTTTGCCAAGGCCAAGGAAAAAGTGTATGATTGGGGGCGTTATCTTCAAGAGTAAGAAGCATGGTACTCCGGGTTGCTTCTCAAGCAACCCCGACTAAGCTCAAACGATTTGATTTGGTTTGGTGGTGTCCATAATAACCACGTTGTAAAGATTTGTATATTCTTATCTCCTTTTATTTTCCTCGAACAATAGCTTTTGGTTTTTCCTTTGGAGCCTATTTCTTATGGAAGATTTCTTTTGGAATTTTTGGGATGTTCTACAATGACTATGAGAGTTTATCTCCATGTATTTAATACATGGATCGAGAAGATTGGTATTATCGAAGAGTTGAGGTTGGTTTGGACCAAGTCAAGGAGAATTTTCGCAGCAAAAGGCTAATATTGAGTGGAGGATCTCACCGGGTGAAATTTCACCCGGTGGAATTGTGGCCCGAGATCCGTCGGGTGAAACTTCACCAGATGGCATTTTTGATGGAATTACTGGAATTGACGGAAAACTCGTCGGGTGAAATTTCACCCGGTGGAATCTCACCGGGCGAAATTTCGCCCGACGGTGAGTTTCGCGAAATTGACGGAAAAACGGTCCAAAGACCGTCGGGTGAAATTTCACCCGATGGTGACCACCGGGTGAAACTTCACCCCGCGTCACCCTTATACCCCAAACACCCTTCTTCTTCCTCATATCACCCTTTTCCCTATCTCTCTCCTCAAATAAACCCCAAAAACCCAAAAATCCCAAATACTACCACCCTAAATCCATTCTAATCACCAATTTTCTCCACTAAAATTAATCCAACCCCATATTCTTCATCCTTATCGAATTCCTATCATCTTTTAGGAATTCTTTTTGAGAAATCTTCACAGTTTTTGACAACCTCATACCCTAAACCTCCATCACCATAATCACCCACCTCAATCATCAAATATGAAGAGAATCAAGCAAACTGCAAGGAAGAGGTTATCAGCTATGCTCAATCGCCATTCGGTTTTGACGTCCTCTTCTCGTTCCGAGGAGCCGACCGAGGCCCGGGATGAATCTGTCCTAAGGTCCGTTCAAGCACAAGGCTCCGTCTTGCGCGAACAACCTGTTGCGCTAGAGGTACGTTACCCTCCTATTCATCGTAATTTCTTGCATTCTGGCTTTGGTGTTAGTTTCGCTAAGAAATTTCAGCTTGAAAAATTTAAGAAATTCTAGAATTTAAAATTGAGCCAACTCGTTGGGCTGCTAGAGATGTTCTTCAGCAAATGGGTATTGAACCGCAGGTCCGAGTAATGTGCCAAAATCTCGGGCTGATTAGATTTTATATGTCAAAAGAGGAGACTTTTCAAAACCTCACTTGTGAATTTTTTGCAACTTTTGAGTTTGGTGGTGGTGACGACCCCACCATTACTTTTCAGTTGCGAGAAATTCAGTGTGTGTTCTCCTTAAGAGATTTTGGTGCACTGCTTGGTTTACCCACTTCAGTTTTAGGAGGGCCTCGGGCGGGGCAAACTAGGGATGAAAAATTTGCCCGTGATCGATTTTGGTTTAAAATTGTCCGCCAGAGGACCTTCAAAGAGGGTAAGATGCGTTCTTTTTCCATTCGGAACCCCATCCTCAAATACTTGGCGCGTATCATAGCCAATTCGTTTCTGTCTAGCTATGATACCCACCATAACTGTAGTGCTATAGCTATGCAATTGTTAGAGGATGCGGTTTTGAATAGAAACCCTTCTATTGACATGTCTAAGGCCCTAGCTACACATTTCGCCCAGGTTGCAAAGGGCAACCGCAAGAACATTTCTTGTGCTGGGGTAGTCACAATGATAGCTAGAGCCTTGAACGTGGACTTTAGTGACTTAGCACCAGTAATCGGAGTCGGGATTTACTTAGATGAAACCTATTGCTCTTTTCTTGTTTGGCCCCAAAAAGGGGATTATAACAATTTGTTTCTGTATAAGATTACTGAGTTTCGAGCTATTGAAATGCCTAACCGCGATTGGGTGAGGCTTGATGTTGAGGAGAACTTCGGCATGCCGAAAAGGTTAGGGGAGTACATTCGGGATAGCACCCGTGGTAAGTTCTATCAAGTTAATTACCCCGATGGACCCCTTGACTTTGGTGATGATGATGTCGAGGTAGTAGATGTGTCAGAGGAGGAACCGGAAAACGAAACCTTCCGGGATGAGGGTCAAAGAACACTACTGTCTTCATCCCGTGGACCCTCTTCCTCTCGTCAGACCGAACCACAGACCTCACAGTTCTTCACCCCCGACTTTTCTGACTTTACCCCGCACCGACACTCCACTTTCACCCAGTCTACCCCAGGTTTTCAGGAGGACATTGATATGAGTCCTCCGAGACACTCTTTGTTCTTCGGATCGGAGGATTTTTATAACCAATGGGGAGAAGTCTATGATCGTACACGTCAGACTTGGGAGAACTCGACCACTTCCCTCAGCTTGGCCCAAAGCACTTATAACGTAGCTCGGGATGCGCGCGATACTGCGCATGCCTCTTACACCTACTCTAGAGATGGTTTTGAGTACGCCCGGAACAGCTTCGAGATGGCCAGAGACGCTGCTAAGGATGCCCATGCAGCGAGGTTGGCGGCGGAGGAAAACCAGAGGATGTTGCAACAACAACAACACTATTTTGATCAATTTTTCGGTATGCCTCCGCCTGGGTCCTACTACCCACCACTTCGTCCCCCGGGTCCTGTATGAGTGGTTGAGTGTTGTCAGTGTTAGTGTGTGGGGGGGGGGGGTGTCGGGTGTTGGTCGTCGGTAGTCATATTTCTCCTATTCTTAGTAATTTTTGTCAGTTTCTGCTGCGCCAATTTTGGCATCTGGTGATTTTTGATTGGTTATTATTGTGATAATACTTTTGTTGGTTTGATGAAGTTGTCAGACCCTCCGTGGCCCTAATTGGGTTATTACAGAGGTGAGGTTTTATGCAGGTGACCTTGACGAGAGAAGGACCTGATTGTATGCTCCCGATCTTCGGTGATTTGATCACACCAAGACCAAAAGGAAAATCCAAATTTTTTAACTTCTTTTTCTTATTTTTCCCGATTCATGTGGAATCGGGGCGAGGTGACGTGATTACACCTACGCCCTTTTTCCCTCTCGGTTTTTCTGTTTTTCACTTTCATTTTCTTTATTCCCCTAATTTTTGAAAAACACAAAAAAAATTCGAAAACCACAAAAATTTAAAAAGATTTTCCAAATTTTCTATTTTTCTTCTTTTTCGATTCTTCCCCTATTCGTGCATTGAGGACAATGCACAGTTGTAGTGTGGGGGAGGGATCTACTATCCATTTCTTTTTCATTTTTCCTTTAAAAAATCAAAAACCCAAAATTTTTTCCTTTTCCTCTTCATTTTAGTTTTATTTTCTTTTATTTTTGTTTTTGTGTCACTTGTATTGCCTTGCATTCTTCTTCTTGTAGGTACACCACCAACCATTTAGCATGGGTATGTAAGGTAGCAAAAATGAAGACTGCTTGGTAATATCTTCTACCTTCGTTTTATCCCCTTCCCTTAATGTTTGGGAGTATGGGCATTTATGCTATTTGGAGGTTCACTTGGTGAACATTTTGGAATTGGTGGTTGTGGATTGTGTTGACTTGATGGAGTTTGGAGTGCATGGCTATATTTGTGTTTTTGTTCTATTTTTCTCATGTTATTGTCCTTTTTGTGTTCTTTTTCATTTGTGTATAGTTTGTCTAGGTAAAGTTTTCGAAACCCGATTTTGAGTTTAGGCCGAGTGTCTACTACTCCCTTGTTAGAAACTCTTTTTGAATTTTGGACATTGCTCTAGTAGAATGACCTTGAACCAATTTTTGCATTGAATTTTTACCATGAGTCCATCTTTTCTACTAGGAGTCTACATCGGGATTTGCATTTGACCACCTTGACCACCCATGGAGTGATAAGGCCTTGGTTACCGTTTCCCGTTCTCTGAGGTGACCTTAATTGAGAAGCCACTTCTTAGTCCAAATTTCCATCTTTTTGTGGGTTCGGAGGGGATGCATACCCGACTAGCCTATTTCTCTACTATTCACCCATTACAACAAATAAGTTTGCAAAAATATGCTTGATCTCAAATGTACCATCTAGCCAAATATGGGCTACTCAAAAGAAAAAGGGAAAAATGAAGAAGAAGGGCATGAAAAAAAAGCCCTCAATCGAAATAATGGGGAAAGAAAGAAAACCGAAAAGAAATTCAAAATCTCAAAATTGTTCCCAAACCCTAAATAATCCCTTGGTTGATTATTTGCCGTGAAATGTCTACTAGAGGACCGAGTCCCGTGGAAGGAAAATAGCGGTGATTAGTCGATCCTTACCATTTTGCAAACAATTGTCCACTTTTTGTTTGGTCTAATTGGCCTTCTCGAGTTTGGGACGACCCTCTAGGCTTAGCTTAGGAGACGGGATAACACTTACCTACAGCGCTTACTAACTCCATGGTTCTCACTTATCCACTCCATTTATCGTTCCGTTGAAGGCATCTTTAGTGGAATTAGAAGGACCTTGGTAAATTTTCAATGTTTTTATTGTTTGATTGTCATCCTATTAGGATTTTGTCCATGTCAATTTGGGTGACTAACTTGGTAGTGTTCTCGCTTGGCTTAAGTTTAAAATCGGTGCTTGCTCCGCCGTTTCGATGAGGGATTCGGTGATTTATTCTCTCTTTGGATGTGGCTATCTTTTTGTGTGTCTTCTTTGTTTTTGTGTGTTAGTCGCATCTCCAATTTTGAGCAAGCCCCAACTTGCCTTGCATGGGAGTACTCTACCTCATTGATATTTCGATGCGGAGAGGGCCCGTTAATTGCCTCGTATCGGCTTAGCGTAGTTTAGCCTAGTAGTAGTATGTAATTTCTTTTTGGGTCTTTGCTCGAGGACGAGCAACGGTTTAGTGTGGGGGAATTGTTGTGTGTCAAATTTGGACCGTTTTTCCTCCCATTTAATCCCGCTTTTCCCTTGTTTTGCGAGAATAAAGTGCGATTATCGCCGTATTTTGAGTATTTCTCGCATTAGCGTCTCTGTTTTGCATTTTACGTGTTTTTGGTAGTTTTCTGTCTATTTTGATAGGATTTTCGACCAAAAACGTGTCCGAGCTTCTATGAGCATGAAATAGAGAGATAACGTCCGAAAAGCAAAGCACACAACTTAAAATCCAAAGTGCAAACCCAAGAGGTGAAACCTTGAGCGAGAAGGAAAAACTATAAGTCCATTGGGCATCTTCACCGGAGAGGTCGAACTTCAAATGGATATATCTTGAGTTCTAGAGTTTTAGACCTAGGATCGAAGCGATTTCAGTTGGAGGTGAAAGCTTATCTTCTTAGCTTTCCAACGACATATCACACACCCTAATCGGAGATCAAACGAGAGAGTTATGGCCTTTTTAGTAGTAGTAGTAGTAGTAGTAGTAGTAGTAGTAGTAGTAGTAGTAGTTCACATAGTAGAAAAACTCGATAGATTAGAAAGCCTTTTTAGTTTAGATTAAATCTACTCTATAATTTGCAATCAAGTTATCATCTTTATTGAAGATTTGGGCTTTATTTTGAAGATTGAAGAGTATTGCAAGGATTGGTGACAGTTGATAAGTGTAGTTTGTAGTGCCTATTTTGTTGTATTTGGTCCCATTTTCCTTGTGGAATCGCTCCTTGGGAGCAGTTTATGGGCTACTCATGCTTCCTCTAGTTCGTTTCAGGTTCCCGAGACCATTCATGAAGAATTGGAACGATTCCGACTCGTTTCATACACTTTTGGAGCCAACGAAGAGAAGGAACGATCAATCGATGCCTTGGATTCGACCCCGAGACCTTGGGACCCAATCCCGAGCCTCTTAGACTCGATCCCGAGACCTGAGAATCGGTGAGAAGCCCATGAGAACCAAGGAGGAACCAAAAAGATCATAATGGAGGCCTACAAGGTCCTTCCCGGGCGGGATAATGCCTTCCCGACCGGGAAGGAGTGCACAAAAGGAGAGGCCACTGTGTTGAGCTCGTCCCCGCCGAGAAGGAACTCGTCCCGATCGGGACCGTCTCGTTCTGGGCGGGACGAAGCAGCTGCAGCACGCCTTTGCTTCTTTTCTTCTCCTTACTCATTGTAACCCTATATATACCCTTCCTCTTGTATTCTTATGTTATGTTAGACACTCCTCACTAAACCCTAGACTACTTTAGCATAGATTAGTTTAGATTAGAGTAGATTAGTCGGTAATTAGTCGTTAATCTTAGTTTAGCACTTGTATTAAGGGAATTCTTCAAGATCCATCCAAGATTGACAACCTTGGTTGATTGTTTTGGGTTTTTCTTATTAATGCAAGTTTCAATCTTCCTTTCATCTTGTTAGTAGGTATAATCTTCTTAATCCTTTATCTTAATCTTATTTATTCATTCAAGTTTTAATCTTTGTTCATTGTTATTTTTATTGTTCATTAGTTTCACTAGTTTCATTATGTATGCCATGATTCTTGTTTTGGTTCTTCTTGTTAGTGTTAGTTTTAGTCTAGATATGGTTGAGTAGTACTCTTGCTAGGGTTAGTAGGGGGATTTGGGTGTTCAATGGGTGATTAAGAGTTTGTTGGAGATGTTGGTGGAAGTTTTGGGTTGCCTCTTGGTTAGATGCATGGAACATGTTTGATGAAATGCTTGAATGACATGTAGATGCATATGCTTGTTTTTCTTGCCTTTTCTCTTGTGGGTGGTGGTTTGCTCGTGGGTTTGGTTCCCTCACTACGTAGCGAGAACCCGGTGAGGATGACCCCTAGGCCGGTCTACGTAGCGAGAGCCCGGACGTGACCTAGGCTACGAAAGCACGCTAGTAACCCCGTTTGTCATGTGTGTCGCTAAGATGGGTTCTGGCAAGAACCTCTAGGTCGGTCTACGTAGCGAGAGCCCGGACTACACCTAGATTACCCGACTACCCCTTCACCTTAGCTCTTCCTCGACCATCCCGTCACCCCTGAACCCGACCTAATCCTAGCCCGTTTCCTTATTTGCTTTCTCCGTCACCTTAGTCATAGTCTTATTCCCTCCTTATCATTCTAGTTTAGCTTAGTTCGTTGACTTAGTCTTGTGTTTGGGCGACCTTAGTCTAGACGCCTCATTACCGTCCCCGTGGATTCGACCCGACTTGCCCTATCTACGTGTTAGGTGTAGTTGGTTATTACTTGACGGTGGGGATCCACGGCAAATCCCTCACCATCAAAGTTCTTGTATTATCCCTTTCAAGATTCAATTTATATGTAATCTTCATCTTCCTCCTTTAGTTTTCTCCATAATTGGTAGTTTATTTCCTCTCCCTTTAATTTCTCCATTAGTTAGTTTATGTTTTTCTCTCTCTCTCTTTTGTTAGTTTCTCCATAGTTTGTGTGGTAGTTTATTTCTCCTTCTTAGTGTTATTTGTTAGTATAGTTTCCTTATAATCTAGTTATCATTTACTCTAGATTTAATTATTATGCATGCTCTAGTTAATCTCTCCCTTATTAGTGTTTTGATGCTCTCCATTATGAATAGTGAGTAGATTTCTTGTTGGGGGAATTTAGGGATGAGGACTTGGATTATTTGAATTGAGGGATGTTGGTGGGTTGTTTGCTTGTTGATTTATCAATTTTGAGGTTTTTGTGTTTTTGTTGACTTAGAGCGTACGACTAGGTTGACCTTGACTCACTCTTATCAATATGGGGAAACACGGGGTAGGAGTTACCTTGACTTGAGACTTACCCTTTCGCCGCGAAAGCGGGTATAGGTGGGTTGGATGAAGAAACCGAAAGGTGGCATTCTCCCTTATCAACGTTGTGACTAAAACTCGATTCCGAGATTCTTAGACCGAGATTCTTAGACCCCATTTCCGAATCCCGACTCTCCCCAACGCCTTTCCCATCGTAGTTTCTAGCTTAGTCGTCTAACTCGCTAGCACTAGTTCACTCTTCTCGTCCTAAAACCCCCCATCTTCTCGTCCCAAAACCTCCATCTCAACCCCAATCACAGTCAACACTAGACTTGACCGATAGCACTTAACCGCCTCCCTGTGGTTTGACCTCGACTTGCCGCTACTAAATAGTAGTAAGTTGGGACTAAAAATATTGTTTGCATGCGTGTCAGCGACAACGCGCATCAAATTTGTACTTTGTAAAAAGCCCAAGCCAGAAACTAACGATTTTGAGCCCATATCCGAGCGCGTAGAAGCACGTTTGCGTCCGATCATCATCAGGTGTTTTTTGGAAACTGCTATAGACACCTAGCAGCCAAATGTGGGTGTCTACAGAGCCCCCACTCTGACTGAGGCTTGGACAAGGTGAAAGTCAGAGTAGCTACCAGGCCAATCAAGGATTAAGACCTGAAAAAAAAGAATGATATTGTATCGCTATTCCCGAGGGTCGCGCGACTCGCCTGGGATGCCGGCGGGTCGTGTGAGGGGCTGCCTCGGGATCGGTTTTTTTTAAAAATCGATAATTTTATTAAACCGCGTATGAATATTGTGTAATTCGTACTCGACTTAATTTAGCGATATTCGTTATATTCGATATTCGACTATGAAATCGATATCAAATATTCGGAATAATTTTAGAAAAGTTGAAAAAAAAAAGGTTTTGATAAAATCGTTTTGTAGAATTAAAAGAAACGATGTTAAAAAGAATAGCGAAAACAACAAAAAAGGGCGCGGGTTTCAGCACCTCGCGCGAGTCTCCTGTGAGTGACGCGACTCGCGTGGGCTGCTGTCCCGGTTCGCTTGTTTTTTTGAAAATCGGTAATTTTTATAAATCGCGGATAAATATGGATTAATTTATACTCGATTTATATTTTCGATATTCGATTATGAAATCGATATCGAATAGTTAGAATGATTTTTTTTAGAAAAAGTTTTATGAAACTATTTTTTGAAATATCGTTTGTTAGAAAAAAAAACGCGACAACGACCCATAATTAAAAGGGGACTGACGACACGACGCGGAAAAAAGAGAAAAAAAGACGAGAAAGAGTAAGAGAAAAGGAGATAATCGGGTTTGATTTACACCCTCAACCTACATGCTTTGTTTTCTCAGAATAAGGCTCGTCGGAAAGTGGCTTAGGCACGGGAGCGTCGAGACGATGTGGATGAGTTACGGTGTTGGTTCGGACGTGTGAGATGACGGGAGAGGCGGCCGGTTTTGGTCGGGCGTGGTCTCGGTGTATTTGTGTCGTGTGTCGGGAATTATGTCGTTGTGTCGGTGATAGATAATTGATGTTGAGTTTTTGCTTGAGTGAACGTATGGATTGTGTATATTTCTCTGTGTATTGATGTGTATGAATTGTGTGTGTCGCGAGGGTCCTATTTATAGGAGAGGTCCTCGGTTGAAGCTAGCAAAGGTATCTCGTTTAGGTGATGAGAAATACCGATTTGGATAGGAAACGTAGGAGTTTGAAGGGAACGAGAGTCCCGTTTCTTGGTGAGGAAGCCGAGTATCTCGGCTGTTTTGGGGCTGTTTTGGCCGAGTGTTTGAGCTCGGTCGGTAAATTGATTTGGTTTTCGGATAGAATTCCTACTTGAGATCGAATTCCATCATCGAGTGGATTTATTTAATATTTTCGAGGCTGATTTTTTGTAGTGTTTGAGTCCAAACCGGACGTGTGGTGTCACGGCTGGTCCGTGTATCTCGGGAAAAAATATCTTTGACCGGGTTTGACCCGGTCGCTAAAAGACGGTTTTGCCCCTGGTGCCGGATTCGACCCACTTAGTCTTATTTGACTCGAAACGACCTACTGGGCTTAGATTTGAGGTTGGTTTAGTAAGATTTGTACTTCGTAATAAGCCCAAGCCAAATGTCCATGATTTCGAGCCCATATCCGATTCCATTAATGCGTGTTCGCGTCCGATCATCATCGGGTGTTTGGCGGAAACTACTATAGACACCTGGCGGTCAAAATGTGGGTGTCTACACGGGGATGCATAGCCTAGCCTATATAAACCCCTCCATGCACACACTTCAAGACATCTTTGAAAACCCTAATTTTACTCTAATCAAACCCTAACCCTAGTTGAGGAGACAAACCCTAAACCACCACAACTTAGCCTACATCTCGATACTCACGTGCTAGCCACAACTACAAGTCCCGTCCGAGAACAAGAACATGTAGATTGAGGGTGCAAAACCCGTTTTCTTTCCTTCTCCTCTCTCTCTCGTCATCTTCTTCTTTCTCCTCGTCTTTTTTTATTTTTTTTATTATTTATTTCATTATCGCATCCGTAATATCGATAATATAATTAGTATAAAACATTAAAGTATTCGTCGATTCGTGTCGAGTGTGAGTGATGGTGGGATAAGAAAACCCGAATATACAAGAGTATCGCACTCAGCGTTGCCGGTCGCTTATCCCATCACTCCGATCGCTTGATTATTGAAGCAAATTAACATCAACCATAATTTTCTTATTTTGTCATCATTGTCGCAATTTTCATCAATTCTAGGACCTTTTTAAAAAACAAATACTTTTTTTTAATTAAGGGTCGAAACCCGTTGATGCAGATCCGACATCAAACAATTCGTAAGAATTAATTATGATGTCGGGATGCGGAGGGAATCAAGTCGAGTTTATTTAATTCATGTGTCGATCTTTTAGATTCGATACCAATTTCGTAATTGGATGTTGAATCTAACGATCTAGTCAAATAAATTAACTAGCGCGATTTTGGTTGATGCTAATATAAATGTCCTCTAATTCAATTGAATTAATCATGACATTAATAAACGCGGAGAAAATCTATATCGTGCTAGTTAACTTAAAACGACTTATAGTTTTTTCAAATTTCACTCTAGTATTCGATACCGCTTCAATAAGCGGATATCGGGCACGACGAGAATCATAGATATAAATTGGACATAAATTATACAATATTTATGCCCAATTCATCGAATCATCAAAATGAAAGAGCAATTTCAAAATCAATAACGAATTGCAAAACGAACACTGGTTCGTACAAGGGGCACTCGACCGAGTGCCTGGTCCACTCGGTCGAGTGGCACCCCAAAATCAAAACAGAATGCTTTTTCGACCTCCACTCGGTCGAGTCTCACTGTGACTCGGTCGAGTGGCAACGTACTCGGTCGAGTTCGTCAATAACTCGATCGAGTAGGGTCCAAAATACGGGACAGAAGCGTTTTCAGAGGTCCACTCGGTCGAGTCCTCCAATGACTCGGTCGAGTGGCCCTTTATCACCTCAAAACCGTGAGTCCTATACTGTTTTCTAGTTTCAGTAACACTTTTTTATGACTTAGGTCAACACGTGTCAATCAATCACGTGGAATATCATCTTTCAAAAACCATACGGCATCTTATTTACATCATTCTACATTTGCGCAAACCGTTAATATCGTCATACCGTTACTAACCGTTTGTTCTTTTGTCGATTTAATTCTCGTTTATTTTATTGTACTAAAATGAACCCGCATGCTAAAATACAACTTTGATGTTAATTTTAGTTGCATTAAATTGACATAGAAACCCATTCAATTCCTCACATGCTTAGGGAAAACAATGTTTGCATAAGCATTTTCATCGTTCAACTAACGCGCGTATTCAAAAATCACTCGATATCTTAGTAGAGGCCGCTAATGTGCGGGCGGGGTTGGGTTTCCTTAGTGGGCTTCCCAACACGTACCCTCACCCCTTACTCAGAACCTCGGTTTCCGGATGCCCGAAACCGTTGGCGCACGAGAGTCATTCAATACACGATAACCGGTAGTGACAGTATCGGTATCGCAATGCAAAGGGACGAGTCCAATAAACTCTGACATCGGAAATGGGCCATACTTGGTGCATGGCCCACTACGACATAGAGTGGGTTCGAACGGGCCCGAACTCCCACAAAGTTCGGTGGCGACTCCACTTCGATTTAAATTTCAATTCGATCCATTCTCATATGGAGATTCATTCGCCTCCCCAAACCCGCGCGTGGCCGCGTCGGGGTGGACCTATGTCATGTCCACATGTGGTTTGAGCATTCTTAGCGCGCTTGGATTGTTTCTAGTTTAACCTTTAGCTCCACATGTCCATGACGTTTGTCCACCTTCTACCCTTCACCCGAGCCTTCTCTTGTTCTTTTCTTAGCTTCTTTTGTGCAAATTGTGATAAATTGTCAATGGAATTGGGAATGTTTGCCATCCTACGTCGCGGGCGCATTCTTATGAGTTGTAGTAGGTGAGTGTTCTCACAATATACTACCCATTCACAAAATGAGTGAAGAGTGAACCCGTGAGGAGTCCGATGTCAATAAGGGTCATGCAAGAGTTGAAATGTCTTAGTACTTGTCTCCCTCATATTTTTGCCATGTAATTCTAAGCCATGTGTGCTTATCTTGCATCTCGTGTTTGAATTGAGATTGAATTGTGAACTTGCTAGAGCTTGTCAATGGGATTTGTCATTTCGGGGATACTTGGTTTTGTTCACCGCTCTTGTTTTGTCATGTTTGACGATGCTTGCTTGAGGACAAGCAAGAGTTCGGTTTGGGGGATTTTGATGTGTTGATATTTTATATGCTTTTATCCTCGTTTTCCCATGTATTTATCGTGTTAAATACGCTCTTAGGAGCGGTTTTGGGAACTAATCTTCTCCTCTAGTGTGTTTTGAAGTGTTTTGTTGGTTTCCTAGGAAAATAGGCAATATGGGCGCCTTTTCCCTTTCATCATGGCTCACATGGAGGTCGGTGACTATTTACCCACAAGCTAGGTGTTGCTATCGAGGTTGCGTGGATGTCATGAAGTGATCCCGAGTCGAGTTGGAACCATATCATGAAGTTTAGAAGACTAGAGGACTCATTTTTGTTGGTCCCGAGGTCCGTCCCTAGGGATGGATGTCGTCCCTATCCCCTCACTCACGGCAAAATGAAGAAAATTGAGCAATAGTGGATTTTTCAGCTGTCCCGATTCGGGACGACCCTCATCCCATGGGACGACTTTAATCCCGATTCGGAACGGACTCCATCCCGTCTCGGGACGAGATAGCTGTAGTGTCTTTTCACCTTCTTCTTTCTTTGGCTATATAGGAATGCTTTGTATCAGTTTTCAACGTACCTTATTTTCATTCCTAAGAACCCTAAGCCTAGTATTAGAAGAATATTACTTTTTTTCATTCTCTAGTTGGAAGATTTACTCTTGTTCTTGCTACAATTTCCAATCGGTAATCATTTCAATTAGTTTCAATTCTTATTCATCTTTTATGTTCTTGATTGTCTATTTTCATTTCTAGTATTGATTTTATTAGTTTTCCTTTTTCCATATCGGTCATTATGCGTTTCATTACCAATTGTTTATTTCGTGTGAATTTAATTATGAGTAGCTAATTCCGTTACTAGGGTCAAGGGGGATCGATCGGTAGAATTTAAGTTCTTGTTGAATATTTGATGAATTCATATATAAGCTAGTGCCTTGTTAACATGCTCTAAAAGACGATTAATTTTTAAAGGCCACAACTTTTTAATCGAATTAGGAAAATTTCAGTTCATGTGCGAGAGCCGAGTTGAGATTAGACCCGCATGTGATTCGGTAGGAAGCCTAATAAGTAGCGAGAGCCCGTTAGTGTCTTCCTAGGTTGATTTCGATCCAAGAGGACGTATTATAGTCAACTAGCATGTTTGTGTGTTTATCGATTATTCTTGCATGATCATTTGTCTGCTCATTGTGAACCCATAGCCCTAGATTTTCCTTTAATTGATTAATTCATATTTTGTTTACGTATTTCTAGTCTTAGTTAAATCAATCAAACAAAACGTTAGAGCATCTTAGAATCGCCATAGCTATTAGACGAATTCAACAGCTTCCCTGTGGATACGATTCCCTACTTACCGCTATCTTCCTGTTAGTAGTATAAGGATAACTTGATTTGGTGATGCGACTTTAGCCATATCATCTTACCAACAGAAAAAAAAAAAAAAAAAAACTGGACAAAAAAAATCAAAAGTCCAAGAAAAAGCAAAAGGCCGAAATAAAAAAGCAGGCCATCATCAAAAAAGAGAATTCAAATACCCATAACCGTGGTCAGCGGTCAACTCAAGTGGAAGTCCCTTGACCAGGGTACGGTCAACTCAAAGATTATCAAAAATGCCCATACAATCAAATAGGGGAGAAACGATCAAGCTGGTCAGCCAACACCACATCCAGCCTTCCCACATTACAACCCTCAAGATCTTCTCGAGACCTAGGCTAACAGACAGCCCAGAATTATGAGGATTCAAGCTCCATAGGATACCCCTAACCATTAGGGCCAGACATGGAAATTAGATCCCGCATTTTCAAACCTACCCCGATTAAAGTTCGAGTCATTTTTACTCGACTTCCCCTTTTCCTACCACATTACAATACCTTACCCTCGAAGCCTTAGCTCCACAAAATCGAGCTCTAGATGTCAAAACATCAAAGCCACTTGTGACCTAGCTCCACATTTCCAAAAACATCCAAACCAGTTACCAACCCCAAATACGGGAACTCAACTTGCAGTCGGCTTAGAACATGCCCAAATAGTTCACACCACCTCTGGGGGCTACCCCGGAGAACGCTCACAATCACAGGATCAACATCCTAACTATTCTATGTAACAACCCGGATTTTTGATGACTTAATTTAATAGATAATGCGGAAAATTATCTAAGTCATTTAATTATACAATATCAGAGTGTGATAAAATCCGGATCACTACGGATCCTTAAAAAGAAACGACTATTAACAACATAGTCTCGATTTACTAGTACAAAATATAAACCGTATTTTATACAGATATTTTATTAGGTCTCTCACGCGATCCCTTCCCATCGCCTCAGGCCTGCACAAATATATATAAAACAGAGACCGCTGAGCGGGACAGCAACCAAACCGTTCATCTAACATCACCTCATACATAAAGTAATCATGTGAATAACCAAGGATATACTTATATATAAAAAAAATATTAAAGGATTTCACATAACAGATAATTTTTTTTATTCCAATTAACCAACATGTGAGGTGATGAAAACGATAATTTTTAGAAGATGGGACATTGGCAGCCATTTGAGTTTAAATCATTTTTCAAGTGAACATATAAGCACACGAGTCGTGGCTCCTAGTATCACCGCTACATCCTATTGGCTTGCATCTCACCAATAGAAGTAACCGTGTTACCGACTCGTAGACCGAATCGATCTCATGAGGTTTACATCTCACCCATAAGACTCAATTGGGTGGAACTTCAATTATATTATATGTTTATTCAGACGGGGCTCTGGGCGAAATGAAAGCTGATGATTACATTCTCTGCATCATTAATAGGGAACCCGCAGTTTTCAGAATCTTGTTCTGCCCCCATAACCTAGGTAGTAATACTGATCAAGTACTTGTCTATACGTGCGCACATACCCTAGGTAGACTCTTGAACCGCAGCTCTCACTGCCGTGGGACGACTACCTTAAACACTAGGTTGACTCTCGGACCGCAGCCTCCGAGTCTGCTTTTCATTACAAGTGCAGTCGAAACACCACGAGTGGTAGAATCCAACACAAGCTATTCGTTCCAGACTCGTATCGTAAACTTTATATAAAAGTTGTCCGTGAACAAGTAGTATTTTATTTGGTGACCTTAATTAAATTGGTCAGACTCATTAGAAATAGTTAAATCCTCAAATAATTACTTTCAGTGTGACAATGTTACACTTTAATCCTCAAGTGTCACCCGAAACATCATATCTCAAAAGTCGTATATGGAGTATCCTTTATTTTTAAAATAAAAATCTCTCTTTTAAATAAGGTTTTATATTAATTTTAAAACTTAAGATATATATAAATTATGTTTATGGAAAATATAATTTAAATCATACTTAGTCGATTTATAAAATTTTGACGTGAAATTTCTTTTAATAATTATGATCGTCGTATAAAAGTTTTTGAATAATTTAAGTTCGTTGCATTGATTTATCCTAAAGATTTCATTTCAATTGGAATTTGTTTATTATAGAAAATGTAATTAAGTTTATAAAATATAAGTGGAGTAAATTTTATTCGTAATTAAACAATAAAAGTATTAAAACTAATTTAAACTTGAACATGCTATAAGTAAGTAAAATTAACAAGAGTAACCAATAATATGAGATGGAATTTATAAGTACAGGAACATAAATAACACATAAAAGTACAAATAACATGGATTTAAAATAACGTACGTAAATTTTACTTTATTTAGGTTCTTTTAACTATTTAATCCATTTTTCAAATAATTAGGAATGTAAATGTGGTAAATAAATTTAACAAGTGATAATTTAGTCAGTTAAATTTAGTCGTAAACGAAATATATCACATGAATAATATATCACATAACATTTTTATATATATGTAAGTAATATAGTCGTACAAATAAGCCTAAATATCTAAATAAGCAATTTATTAAAGTTAGTAACACGATATAACAAACGTCTATCTTTCTTTCTTAAAAAGTTGAAATATAAGAGTACGAGATTAAAATAATGGAAACCGTAAAATTTATATTTAAAAAGGAATTTGTGGGACGGTAAGTAAAATAGACGGTAAATAGTATAATGAACAAAAGTTTATAAGAAATCATTATTTTAAAAATTCGATAAATTATTAAATTTTTACGAGACGAGAAAATGTTAAAACGACAGGTCAATATTAAAAACTATTTTTGAGTTTTAAACTTTATTTAACGAAAGATAAAAATTTTAATAATACGAAGTCATTTAATTAAAATTATATCAGAGTGTAAATAAATCCGGATGGCTACGGATCCTTACAACAAACGACTATTAATTACATAGTCTTGATTCACTTAGGTTACGAGCATGTACCCTAGAATTTCCCGGAAGTTGGGAGAAAAACCTTCTGTTAATAGAATTTTCATACAGTAATAGTTACCATACTAGTTTGGGATGTTTGAAGCATTGTATGGAAAAAGGTGTAGAAGCCCAGTATGTTGGGACGACATTAGTGAAAATATTGGTTTGGGACCTCAGATCATCCAAGACCAGATTCAACAGATTAAAATAATTCGAGAGAAATTTCAAGCGGCACAGGATAGACAGAAAGCTTATGCCATATGTATTCCATGTATCTCATAATGTATTCCATGTATCTCAATTAAGGAGATATAGGAGTGATCCATCACACATTACTACACCAGATGCGATATCCTTAGAACCAAACCTTGTTTATTCGGAAAGGCCCGTTCGAATCCTAGAAAGGGAAGTACGTACCTTAAGGAGGAAGGTAATACCCCTTGTCAAAGTATTGTGGAGAGGTCAGAAATATGAACAAGCCACATGGGAAACTGAGGCCTCAATGCGAGAAAAACACCCCCAACTATTTGATTCAGGTAGAGTATTAAACCTAAGTCAAACCCTTAAGTTATATCAGAATTTCGAGGACGAAATTATTTAAGGGGGGAAGATTGTGACACTCCGTGTTTAATAAACGTAATTTTAAAATTTTCATCTTTCGTTAAACAAAGTTTAAGACTCGAAAATATTTTAATAATAACTTGTCATTCTGACATTTTCTCGTCTCATAAAATTTGAAACGATTTATCGAAATTTTTATATAACGTTTTTAAAATCCATTACAAGAGGTCGTGAACAAGTACTACGGAACGTACTTACGTCTTACAAAATTTATTTTAATAAATTTTATGGGTTCCATTATTTTAATCCAATGACCTTATATTTCAACTTTTAAGAATAAAAGACGTTTATTTGTCTGCGATATAAATCGAAGTGAATTATTTGGGACAAAAAAAAAAGGGGGAAATCAGGTTTGCGAACATGTGACAATACACAAAATCTATGTGCATGTTGTGCATGCAAATAAACAGCATGTTATACATGCATGATAGTAGGTATGATACATCATACCTACCCTATGTAGAAGGAGGTAAAAATTTCTGAGAAAAGTTTTTGCTATAAATAGCAATCAACGCAAATTGTTTTCGTATAATCAAACATACTACCAACCTTACTCATTTACGTAAGTACTTACGTATTTACTACTCCTCCAACCTTTCATCTTATTAGTCTATTTTATTTACGGTACTTATTATTTTAATTTTTATTACGTTAGTAAGGTCAGAATCTAACTAATTTATTTTCATTTGTATGGGTAAACGTATTATTCTAGAAGAAGGAGGAGGAGACGAGATTCCAAGTTTAGACGACATCATCGACCCCGACAATCTTTAATTCTAATATAAATAATAAATAGTAGCTATCGAGGTAACCAAACTCTTCTTTTAACAACATTTTATATATATATAGGTATATCGTGTTACTAACTTTAATAAATTGCTTATTTAGATATTTAGGCTTATTTGTACGACTATGTTACTTACATATATATAAAAATGTTATGTGATATATTTCGTTTACGACTAAATTTAACTGACTAAATTATCACTTGTTAAATTTATTTACCACATTTACATTCCTAATTATTTGAAAAACAGATTAAATAGTTAAAAGAACCTAAATAAAGTAAAATTTACGTACATTATTTTAAATCCATGTTATTTGTACTTTTATGTGTTATTTATGTTCCTGTACTTATAAATTCCATCTCATATTATTGGTTACTCTTGTTAATTTTACTTACTTATAGCATGTTCAAGTTTAAATTAATTTTAATACTTTTATTGTTTAATTACGAATAAAATTTTACTCCACTTATATTTTATAAACTTAATTACATTTTCTATAATAAACGAACTTAAATTATTCAAAAACTTTTATACGACGATCATAATTATTAAAAGAAATTTCACGTCAAAATTTTATAAATCGACTAAGTATGATTTAAATTATATTTTCCAAAAACATAATTTATATATATCTTAAGTTTTAAAATTAATATAAAACCTTATTTAAAAGAGAGATTTTTATTTTAAAAATAAAGGATACTCCATATACGACTTTTGAGATATGATGTTTCGGGTGACACTGGAGGATTAAAGTGTAACATTGTCACACTGAAAGTAAGTATTTGAGGATTTAACTATTTCAAATGAGTCTGACCAATTTAATTAAGGTCACCAAATAAAATACTACTTGTTCACGGACAACTTTTATATAAAGTTTACGATACGAGTCTAGAACGAATAGCTTGTGTTGGATTCTACCACTCGTGGTGTTTCGACTGCACTTGTAATGAAAAGCAGACTCAAAAGCTGCGGTCCGAGAGTCGACCTAGTGTTTAAGGTAGTCGTCCTACGGCAGTGAGAGCTGCGATTCAAGAGTCTGCGTAGGGTATGTGCGCACGTATAGACAAGTACTTGATCAGTATTACTACCTAGGTTATGGGGGCAAAACAAGATTCTGAAAACTACGGGTTCCCTCTTGATGATGCAGAGAATGTAATCATCAGCTTTCATTTCGCCCAGAGCCCCGTCTGAAAAAACATATAATATAATTGAAGTTCGACCCAATTGAGCCTTATGGGTGAGATGTAAACCTCATGAGATCGATTCGGTCTACGAGTCGGTAACACGGTTACTTCTATTGGTGAGATGCAAGCCAATAGGATGTAGCGGTGATACTAGGAGCCACGACTCGTGTGCTTATATGTTCACTTGAAAAATGATTTAAACTCAAATGGCTGCCAATGTCCCATCTTCTAAAAATTATCGTTTTCATCACCTCACATGTTGGTTAATTGGAATAAAAAAAATTATCTGTTATGTGAAATCCTTTAATATTTTTTTTATATATAAGTATATCCTTGGTTATTCACATGATTACTTTATGTATGAGGTGATGTTAGATGAACGGTTTGGTTGCTGTCCCGCTCAGCGGTCTCTGTTTTATATATATTTGTGCAGGCCTGAGGCGATGGGAAGGGATCGCGTGAGAGACCTAATAAAATATCTGTATAAAATACGGTTTATATTTTGTACTAGTAAATCGAGACTATGTTGTTAATAGTCGTTTCTTTTTAAGGATCCGTAGTGATCCGGATTTTATCACACTCTGATATTGTATAATTAAATGACTTAGATAATTTTCCGCATTATCTATTAAATTAAGTCATCAAAAATCCGGGTTGTTACATAGAATAGTTAGGATGTTGATCCTGTGATTGTGAGCGTTCTCCGGGGTAGCCCCCAGAGGTGGTGTGAACTATTTGGGCATGTTCTAAGCCGACTGCAAGTTGAGTTCCCGTATTTGGGGTTGGTAACTGGTTTGGATGTTTTTGGAAATGTGGAGCTAGGTCACAAGTGGCTTTGATGTTTTGACATCTAGAGCTCGATTTTGTGGAGCTAAGGCTTCGAGGGTAAGGTATTGTAATGTGGTAGGAAAAGGGGAAGTCGAGTAAAAATGACTCGAACTTTAATCGGGGTAGGTTTGAAAATGCGGGATCTAATTTCCATGTCTGGCCCTAATGGTTAGGGGTATCCTATGGAGCTTGAATCCTCATAATTCTGGGCTGTCTGTTAGCCTAGGTCTCGAGAAGATCTTGAGGGTTGTAATGTGGGAAGGCTGGATGTGGTGTTGGCTGACCAGCTTGATCGTTTCTCCCCTATTTGATTGTATGGGCATTTTTGATAATCTTTGAGTTGACCGTACCCTGGTCAAGGGACTTCCACTTGAGTTGACCGCTGACCACGGTTATGGGTATTTGAATTCTCTTTTTTGATGATGGCCTGCTTTTTTATTTCGGCCTTTTGCTTTTTCTTGGACTTTTGATTTTTTTTGTCCAGTTTTTTTTTTTTTTTTTTTCTGTTGGTAAGATGATATGGCTAAAGTCGCATCACCAAATCAAGTTATCCTTATACTACTAACAGGAAGATAGCGGTAAGTAGGGAATCGTATCCACAGGGAAGCTGTTGAATTCGTCTAATAGCTATGGCGATTCTAAGATGCTCTAACGTTTTGTTTGATTGATTTAACTAAGACTAGAAATACGTAAACAAAATATGAATTAATCAATTAAAGGAAAATCTAGGGCTATGGGTTCACAATGAGCAGACAAATGATCATGCAAGAATAATCGATAAACACACAAACATGCTAGTTGACTATAATACGTCCTCTTGGATCGAAATCAACCTAGGAAGACACTAACGGGCTCTCGCTACTTATTAGGCTTCCTACCGAATCACATGCGGGTCTAATCTCAACTCGGCTCTCGCACATGAACTGAAATTTTCCTAATTCGATTAAAAAGTTGTGGCCTTTAAAAATTAATCGTCTTTTAGAGCATGTTAACAAGGCACTAGCTTATATATGAATTCATCAAATATTCAACAAGAACTTAAATTCTACCGATCGATCCCCCTTGACCCTAGTAACGGAATTAGCTACTCATAATTAAATTCACACGAAATAAACAATTGGTAATGAAACGCATAATGACCGATATGGAAAAAGGAAAACTAATAAAATCAATACTAGAAATGAAAATAGACAATCAAGAACATAAAAGATGAATAAGAATTGAAACTAATTGAAATGATTACCGATTGGAAATTGTAGCAAGAACAAGAGTAAATCTTCCAACTAGAGAATGAAAAAAAGTAATATTCTTCTAATACTAGGCTTAGGGTTCTTAGGAATGAAAATAAGGTACGTTGAAAACTGATACAAAGCATTCCTATATAGCCAAAGAAAGAAGAAGGTGAAAAGACACTACAGCTATCTCGTCCCGAGACGGGATGGAGTCCGTTCCGAATCGGGATTAAAGTCGTCCCATGGGATGAGGGTCGTCCCGAATCGGGACAGCTGAAAAATCCACTATTGCTCAATTTTCTTCATTTTGCCGTGAGTGAGGGGATAGGGACGACATCCATCCCTAGGGACGGACCTCGGGACCAACAAAAATGAGTCCTCTAGTCTTCTAAACTTCATGATATGGTTCCAACTCGACTCGGGATCACTTCATGACATCCACGCAACCTCGATAGCAACACCTAGCTTGTGGGTAAATAGTCACCGACCTCCATGTGAGCCATGATGAAAGGGAAAAGGCGCCCATATTGCCTATTTTCCTAGGAAACCAACAAAACACTTCAAAACACACTAGAGGAGAAGATTAGTTCCCAAAACCGCTCCCAAGAGCGTATTTAACACGATAAATACATGGGAAAACGAGGATAAAAGCATATAAAATATCAACACATCAAAATCCCCCAAACCGAACTCTTGCTTGTCCTCAAGCAAGCATCGTCAAACATGACAAAACAAGAGCGGTGAACAAAACCAAGTATCCCCGAAATGACAAATCCCATTGACAAGCTCTAGCAAGTTCACAATTCAATCTCAATTCAAACACGAGATGCAAGATAAGCACACATGGCTTAGAATTACATGGCAAAAATATGAGGGAGACAAGTACTAAGATATTTCAAGTCTTGCATGACCCTTATTGACATCGGACTCCTCACGGGTTCACTCTTCACTCATTTTGTGAATGGGTAGTATATTGTGAGAACACTCACCTACTACAACTCATAAGAATGCGCCCGCGACGTAGGATGGCAAACATTCCCAATTCCATTGACAATTTATCACAATTTGCACAAAAGAAGCTAAGAAAAGAACAAGAGAAGGCTCGGGTGAAGGGTAGAAGGTGGACAAACGTCATGGACATGTGGAGCTAAAGGTTAAACTAGCAACAATCCAAACGCGCTAAGAATGCTCAAACCTGTGGACATAACATAGGTCCACCCCGACGCGGCCACGCGCGGGTTTGGGTAGGCGAATGAATCTCCATATGAGAAGGATCGAATTGAAATTTAGGTCTATGTGGAGTTGCCACCGAATTTTATGGTTATTCGGAACCGTTCGAGCCCACTCTATGTCGTAGTGGGCCGTATACAAAATACGGCCCATTTCCGATGTCAGAGTTTATTGGGCTCGTCCCTTTGCATATCGATATAGATGCCGACTTGAGCGGTTAATCGTATATTGAATGACTCTCGTGCGCCAACGGTTTCGGGCATCCGGAAACCGAGGTTCTGAGTAAGGGGTGAGGGTACGTGTTGGGAAGCCCACAAAGGACACCCAACCCCGCCCGCACATTAGCGACCTCTACTAAGAACTCGAATGACTTTCTAATACGCGTGCTAGTAAAACGGGAAAATGATATGCAAAGATTTATTTTCCCTAAACATGCGAATGTAATTGAAAGGGTTTCTAAGTCAATTTAATGCAACTAAAATTAACGTCCAAGTTGTATTTTAGCATGCGGGTTCATTTAGTACAATAAACGAACAATAATTAAATTGGCAAAAGAAATAAAAAACGCGTTAGTAAACGATGTAATGATATAACGAATAATAACGGTTTATGTAAATATGAGATGAGATGAAAAGGTGCAAATATGAGATGCATGGCTTGAAAAGATAGTAATACACATGATTGATTAAACACGTGTTGACCTAAATCATAAATTACTACCGAGTTCGCAAAATAGAATAATGTACGACTTGCATTTTAGTCATTATGTGGTCACTCGATTGAGTGGTCAATAGACTCGATCGAGTAGACCTTTAAAAAAGATTTCTGTGTTGCGTTTATGACCGTACTCGGCCGAGTTATTGACCAACTCGGTCGAGTACATGGCCACTCGACCGAGTCACTGTGAGACTCGATCGAGTGGTGGTCATAATTAGCATTCTGACTCGATTCTAGGGTGTCACTCGATCGAGTGACTAAGGCACTCGGTCGAGTGGCACCTGTACGAACTTGGTTCGTTTGCTATTTAATTGTTGACTTTGAAATTGCTTTTGATTTTTGATAATCGGACATAAATATTGCACAATTTATGTTCGACTTGGTTTTTTATAAATCGCGAATTTTGTTGAACCGAATATAAATATTGTTGAATTTATACCCGATTCTAAAATTGAATACTCATCCTATCCCATATTCGATTATTGAATCGATATGGGATATTTAGAGTGAAAAATAAAAAGGATGGATTAATTTTAGTCGCTTTGAATTAATTATCGTGATATGAATAAATCACGTTAATTAATTCATATGACTTGATTGTTAGATTCGATATCCAATTATGGAATTGGTATTGAATCTAAAATCGACGCTTTACTTGAATAGTAAAAAAACTTGATTCCCTCGACTTTTCCGACATCGAAATAAATCCCTAGGGATTGTGATGTCGGATCCGTGTCAACGGGTTTCGACCCTTATTAAAAATTGACTTTAGAAAATTGATGAATGCAAAATTGATGATGATAACGAGAAGTAATAACGGAATCTTGTTTAAGTTGACTCATCTCAATAATCAAATAATCGGGGTACCGGGATAAGCGACCGTCAACGCTGTGTGCAGTACACTTGTATGTTCGTGTTTTCTTATCCCGATATCCTTCTTACTCGACACAAATCAATGAGTATTTTAATATTTTAATACTAAAGATATTATAGATATTATGATGCGATGACTAAAATAATAAAAAAACGAAAAAACGAGGAAGAATGATGAATGCGCAATAATAATGATAAAATAACCGTAACACTAATAATAATAATACGAAATAATAATAATAATAATAATAATAATAATAATAATACGTAGTAATAATAATAATAATAATAATAATAATAATAATACGTAATAGTAATAATAATAATAATAATACGTAATAATAATAATAATACGTAATAATAATAATAATAATAATATATAGTAGTAGTACGTAATAGTTATAATATATAATATAAATAATAATAATAATAATAAAATGAGAAAAGAGAGAAAAGGAAAGAAAAAAGGGGGTTTGTCACCCTCAACCTACATGTTTCAGTCTCGGCACGAACTCGTAAACGCGGCTTTAACACGGGAGTCTTCGAGGTATATGGAGGCTAAGTTGTGGTGGCTCGGGTTGAGTTCCTAAAACTAGGTTTAGGGTTTTGCTAGGGTTGATTTTCCTAGGGTTTTTCTAGGGTTTGTAGACGACGTAGTCTGTATGTGTGTAGGGTGTAGATTGCTAGGGTTTTTTTGTGATGTGTAGATGTCCTAGAGTGTACTAGGGTATACTAGGGTTTTTGAGGTTGTGAAAGTTGTCAAAAAGTGTTGAAGATGTGTGCATGGGGGTTGCTTATATAGGCAAGGCTAGGGCACCTTGGTGTCTAGGGTTTTGTGCCTTGACGGACTTGATTTGATGGCCCGTTTGAAGGTGGACCGTGGGTGAGCTAGTCGGAAACGACTTTGACCGGGTTTTAATCTGGTCGCTAAAAGTCGGTTTTATTTTCGGTGTCGGTTTTGACCCAAATTAGTCTTGTTTGACTCGGAATGATCCACTGGGCCTGGATTCGAGGTTGATTTTGTGATATTTGTACTCTGTAAGTGTGTTAGCCAGCGATTAATGGATTTGAGCCCGTATCCGAGCGCGTAGAAACATGTTAGCGTCCGATCATCATCGGGTGTTTTTTGGAAACTACCATAGACACCTGGCAGTCAAAATGCGGGTGTCTACAGAGCCCCCACTCTGACTGAGGCTTGGACAAGGCGAAAGTCAGAGTAGCTACCAAGCCCGTTAAGACCTGGTAGACTTCCGGTCGGGTCGTTTATAGTCCGTTAGACTCGCGTGAAGGGCTCGCCAGCCACAAGACAGAAATCATACCTGAGCTTGATGATTGTACTCCGTGGGGAATTTGGGCTTGTAAGCCCTGCGTGTGCCTGTGTGTTGGCCCATCCCGTGCTATCCCGGAAAATGCTGCTGGGGAGATTTGATGACTTGCATGTCTTTGCTTGAGTCGTACTTGTATAAGTCACATAAAAATGTATGCAACACGTAGGTAGTAAAATGACTCGTGCTGGGGAAAATGATTTTTGAAGTTTTTGAAATTTTGATTTGAAATCCTGAAAGCAATCACGAGCTAGGTTTTCAAAATGGAAAGGGATATAAAAGAAATTCGCAGTTTAAATAGATTGAAATATGACCTTGTCGAAAAAGATCTTTTTTTCAAATGGCTAAATTTTGCAAATCTCAAAATGGAGTTTGAAGAGAGGGACCTACCGACAGACTCGACTCTGGACAGGACGAGTTGACTGACACGGACTGGACTCTCTAAGGGTTGGACCGTGACTCGGTAGGGTAGTGGGCCGCCTAACAAGACTCTCAAGTTGCGCTATCTCGTAACCTAGGCGAGTGGCAACACGGTCGTATATCGAAATGGGATAGATATGCTATAGGGGACTGGCAGTAGTCCGTAATGAGACTGTTTTAGTCTGGTGCCCTTCTGGATTTCCTATTTTAGGATACATTTCCAATGTGGGTGATGCCTCGAGTCCTGACAGATTCTTGTCTTCGACTGAGCCGAGTACTAGGACACACTACAGAAAGAAGGCTAGATTTTTTGTTGGATTTATCTGGATTTTGTGAGTGGATGGAGAACTTCTGCCTAGGAGAAGCCCCCAGGACAACAAAGCTAACCGTTGAGAACATGATGGTGTCGTGACCGGAATAATGGCGCTTTTTGAATGTGTGTCAATGTTGGTGGTTGTGCCTCTGTTGAAAGGCTGCCTACGTATTCACGTGTGGTGAAATCAAACCATGCCGTAGTTCAGTGGATTGAAAGATATATCATGGTGCCTAAACTAATAGGACTTTGTGTGTAACTAGCCATAACGACGGTGCAGGCTAGGTGCATTCCCAGTGATGTCTTGATCAAAGGGCTTGAATGGTTAGGATATTAATCCTGTGACTGTGAGCGTTCGCCGGGGTAGCCCCCAGAGGCGGTGTGAACTATTTGGGCATGTTCTATGCCGACTGCAAGTTGAGTTCCCGTGTTTGGGGTTGGTAACTGGTTTGGATGTTTTTGGAAATGTGGTGCTAGGAAGTAAATGGCCTTGATGACTCGAAATCTGGAGCTCGGTTCTGTGGAGCTAAGGCTTCGAGAGCCGGTTTGATAATGAAGTAAATGGCCTTGATGACTCGAAATCTGGAGCTCGGTTCTGTGGAGCTAAGGCTTCGAGAGCCGGTTTGATAGAGGTAAATGGCCTTGATGACTCGAAATCTGGAGCTCGGTTCTGTGGAGCTAAGGCTTCGAGAGCCGGTTTGATAATGAAGTAAATGGCCTTGATGACTCGAAATCTAGAGCTCGGTTCTGTGGAGCTAAGGCTTCGAGAGCCGGTTTGATAATGCGGTAAGTAAATGGCCTTGATGACTCGAAATCTGGAGCTCGGTTCTGTGGAGCTAAGGCTTCGAGAGCCGGTTTGATAATGCGGGGTCTGGTTTCCATGTCTAGCCCTAATTGTTAGGGGTATCCTATGGATCTTGAATCCTCAAAATTCCGGGCTGTCTCTGGCCTGGGTCTCGGGAAGGTCTTGAGGGTTGTAATGTGGGGAGGCTGAGTGTGGTGTTAGCTGACCAGCTTGATTGTCACTCCCCTATTGGATGGCATGGATAATTTTGAATTTGACCGTACCACGGTCAAAGGATTTTCACTTGAGTATTTGATTATTTGATTTTTTGATTGACCTTGCGGTCATGGGGTTTTGATAATTTTGACAGTACCCTGGTCGTGGGGTTTTCACTTGAATTGACCGTTGACCACGGTCATGGGTATTCTGAATTTTTGATGATGGCCTGCCTTTTTGTTTTGGCCTTTTGCTTCTTTTTTTTTTCATGGACTTTCGATTTTTTTTTTGTGTCCAGTTTTCTTTTTTTTGATGGCCTTCTTTTTTGCTTTGGCCCTTTCTTTTTTTTTTTCTTTTTTTTTGGCGGTCAGACTAACACCTAAGGTAGGGATTGGTCAGTCTTATTGGAGGGGTGTTTTATTGTGGGAAATGGGCTTGCCTCCCGTCTTAAACCCAAACTAGGAGATTAGTTAGATTTGTCATAGGATTCGATACCGCTCCTGCTACGGGTAGTTATGTGGTTTTTCTATACCAGACACGGAAAGAGTAAAAAGAAGACACGGGCTCGGTTTCCTGCAGTCATTATAGATGTGCCTATAATAGTCACGTGCGTGTGCTCACAGTGTATGATGGTGTTCATCATGTTCTCGGAAACACGTAAGGAAAGTATATTTGAGAAACAGGAAAGCTGATTTTATTGGATTTTGAAAGGGAGGACAGAATACAATTGACTCTGACTCTGACTTTGACTTTGACTTCGACTTCGAAGGAAATAGTACATCCTAGACGCGGATTCAGACTCGGACTCAAATCATATCCGGACTCTCGGATAATGTTGTCATTAGTCGTCGGCTTCTAAGGACTCGAGTTGATGTCCAGTATAGCCTTTAGTAGAAACTTCACCCAGATCTTCATTGTGTCGAAGATCGTCTTCAATCCTAATGCCCATTTCGGTAAGTACGGCAAAGTTTGAAATGCCAGCATACCTAAGATGGACGCGGTAAGAAGGTAGGAGGTTGTTGATGAAGGCCTCCACTAGTGTCTTCTCGTTGGGCTTGTTTACCAACTTTACACTCTCGGCCCTCCATCTTTGAAGATATTTAGTGAACCCTTCTTTGGGCTCTTGGGCCATGATTTCCAGAGTACGCATTGTAGTCTGGAACTCGATATTATCGGCGTAGTTCCGAGCGAACTCCGTTGCCACGTCATCCCAAGTCGGGTATTTCTTGGAATCGAGTCTGTAGTACCAGGCTTTGGGGTGTTTCTCCAGGGAAGAAGGGAACAAGTGCTTGAATATAGTTGACTTCACCCCTTTCACCGCCATGAAGTCTTTGAAAGCCCGAATGTGGTGGACCGGGTCTTCGGTACCCTCAAACATAGGAAGTCCCGTTAAGTTGAGGTTAGCAGGAAGCTCGTTATCCAGAGGTGAATAAATACGAGCATTCTCGGTGTGGATCGAGTTGTTCGTTGATAGGTGAACTTGCTCTTCGAGCCTACGAACAACACTGATTAGCTCAGCTATGGGCCCAGTGGGCTCATATCCCTCAACTAGGGCCATCTTTTCCACGGCACTTAGGCGGGTGACTATCGTTGCTTGGTTAGCCTGGATGGCAGCCAGTTGGGTCTCAATCTTGGCCAGAGCATTTTTCAACTCGTCCATTTTGCGTTGATGTCTGGTTTCGGGTGGCCTGTCTGTAAGAACACCACGTAATCAGAAAGGTTGCTTCGGAACTCGAACTCACCAAGGCATAGGAAATAGCGCAAGAGGAGGGACGGCCCCAGTTTGACTCGGGTTAGACTCCCCTAAGACAAATGTGTAGGGTACGATTCTCGGAGTGACTGTGATTAGTCACTTCGTCGGAGAATAGCCCCCGACGTGAGACTAAGGACTTAGATGGTGTGGCATCTTAAGTGACTCGAAAGTGGGGTACGTGAGACACGTGTAAGACATGACCCTTAGAGCAATCGTGATTGATCGCTCTGCTAAGGGGTAGCCCCCGAGTGGGTTTGAAGATTTTGTTAGGACTCGAGTGTCGGACGAGTGACCCTTAGACGTAAGGACCGTGAACCTTTTATTATAGGGCTATGCCTTGTAAAAGGTTGACTCGGAAAAAAAACACCTGGATGGGTGACTTGTGCAATGTGGGCCTTCCTTAGGATTCGGCGGGTGAGCCTAGTCCTGTTCGAAGGAAGGTTCACGTGAGACATCCCCAGACTTTAGACTTGACTGTGTTGACGGGCCCTCCTTTGTAGGGGTTTGTCCTACGTAGGTGGGCCTTGCCTTAGTCTAATAAGGCGGACCGGGAAAAGGAAAAAACTCGTGATGTAAGATCGACGGAGTTTCGACGCTAAAGACCTTGACAACTTAAGACTCGACCCGACACTGCTAAATACGGGCAGTCCTAGAAGTGGAAGGTTTTGAAAATTGATGATTTTTGAAAAAGGGACCGAGTGAACTCGGTGAATGGCCCAAATTTCCGAAAAAGAGGACGAAAAGTCATTGGGCCACGGATTTTGAAAGTTCGAGTTTGGATTTGGGCAGCATACCGGCTAGAAAATAGGCTATTTTGAGTAAAAATCATAAGTCCTAAATTCGGTATGTGTCCCGGGTTTTGAAATCGAATAGTTTGAAAAGGATGCAATTTTGAAAAGTTGACGGTTTTTTGAAAACGACTCGGAAACCAAGTAGCACGTAGTCACACAAGCATTATAACGACGCCATGTATGCTCTATACTAAGTCTCGGTCGGTCTATAAGGGGTCTATACCAGTGTACATAGTCTAGACGTTGATCGGGACGGACTTCCTAAGTCGAGTTGATCTTAGAACATGCCGCGAAACCCACTCGAATCGACTATGGACACCTTTCAACATATCCGTGTTGGAGTACATCGACGGTATAGTGGGACGTCGGTCGCGAGTACCGGCCCGGGAAAATATGGGTTATGCATGAACCGTAGAACTAAAACGCGTATTGTATTTGTCAAACGATTTCTATTCGAGTCTCACCCTGAGGATGCCGATGGTAAGTCACGCATCAGTTAATCCCCAGCGGAGTCGCCAAATTGTGGACATAACATAGGTCCACCCCGACGCGGCCACGCGCGGGTTTGGGTAGGCGAATGAATCTCCATATGAGAAGGATCGAATTGAAATTTAGGTCTATGTGGAGTCGCCACCGAATTTTATGGTTATTCGGAACCGTTCGAGCCCACTCTATGTCGTAGTGGGCTGTATACAAAATACGGCCCATTTCCGATGTCAGAGTTTATTGGGCTCGTCCCTTTGCATATCGATATAGATGCCGACTTGAGCGGTTAATCGTATATTGAATGACTCTCGTGCGCCAACGGTATCGGGCATCCGGAAACCGAGGTTCTGAGTAAGGGGTGAGGGTACGTGTTGGGAAGCCCACAAAGGACACCCAACCCCGCCCGCACATTAGCGGCCTCTACTAAGAACTCGAATGACTTTCTAATACGCGTGCTAGTAAAACGGGAAAATGATATGCAAAGATTTATTTTCCCTAAACATGCGAATGTAATTGAAAGGGTTTCTAAGTCAATTTAATGCAACTAAAATTAACGTACAAGTTGTATTTTAGCATGCGGGTTCATTTAGTACAATAAACGAACAATAATTAAATTGGCAAAAGAAATAACAAACGCGTTAGTAAACGATGTAATGATATAACGAATAATAACGGTTTATGTAAATATGAGATGAGATGAAAAGGTGCAAATATGAGATGCATGGTTTGAAAAGATAGTAATACACATGATTGATTAAACACGTGTTGACCTAAATCATAAATTACTACCGAGTTCGCAAAATAGAATAATGTACGACTTGCATTTTAGTCATTATGTGGTCACTCGATCGAGTGGTCAATAGACTCGATCGAGTAGACCTTTAAAAAAGATTTCTGTTTTGCGTTTATGACCGTACTCGGCCGAGTTATTGACCAACTTGGTCGAGTACATGGCCACTTGACCGAGTCACTGTGAGACTCGATCGAGTGGTGGTCATAATTAGCATTCTGACTCGATTCTAGGGTGTCACTCGATCGAGTGACTAAGGCACTCGATCGAGTGGCACCTGTACGAACTTGGTTCGTTTGCTATTTAATTGTTGACTTTGAAATTGCTTTTGATTTTTGATAATCGGACATAAATATTGCACAATTTATGTTCGACTTGGTTTTTTATAAATCACGAATTTTGTTGAACCGAATATAAATATTGTTGAATTTATACCCGATTCTAAAATTGAATACTCATCCTATCCCATATTCGATTATTGAATCGATATGGGATATTTAGAGTGAAAAATAAAAAGGATGGATTAATTTTAGTCGCTTTGAATTAATTATCGTGATATGAATAAATCACGTTAATTAATTCATATGACTTGATTGTTAGATTCGATATCCAATTATGGAATTGGTATCGAATCTAAAATCGACGCTTTACTTGAATAGTAAAAAAACTTGATTCCCTCGACTTTTCCGACATCGAAATAAATCCCTAGAGATTGTGATGTCGGATCCGTGTCAACGGGTTTCGACCCTTATTAAAAATTGACTTTAGAAAATTGATGAATGCAAAATTGATGATGATAACGAGAAGTAATAACGGAATCTTGTTTAAGTTGACTCATCTCAATAATCAAATAATCGGGGTACCGGGATAAGCGACCGTCAACGCTGTGTGCAGTACACTTGTATGTTCGTGTTTTCTTATCCCGATATCCTTCTTACTCGACACAAATCAATGAGTATTTTAATATTTTAATACTAAAGATATTATAGATATTATAATGCGATGACTAAAATAATAAAAATACGAAAAAACGAGGAAGAATGATGAATGCGCAATAATAATGATAAAATAACCGTAACACTAATAATAATAATACGAAATAATAATAATAATAATAATAATAATAATAATAATAATAATAATAATAATACGTAGTAGTAATAATAATAATAATAATAATAATAATAATAATAATAATAATAATAATAATAATAATAATACGTAATAGTAATAATAATAATAATAATAATACGTAATAATAATAATAATACATAATAATAATAATAATAATATATAGTAGTTGTACGTAATAGTTATAATATATAATAATAATAATAATAATAATAATAATAAAATGAGAAAAGAGAGAAAAGGAAAGAAAAAAGGGGGTTTGTCACCCTCAACCTACATGTTTCAGTCTCGGCACGGACTCGTAAACGCGGCTTTAACACGGGAGTCTTCGAGGTATATGGAGGCTAAGTTGTGGTGGCTCGGGTTGAGTTCCTAAAACTAGGTTTAGGGTTTTGCTAGGGTTGATTTTCCTAGGGTTTTTCTAGGGTTTGTAGACGACGTAGTCTGTATGTGTGTAGGGTGTAGATTGCTAGGGTTTTTTTGTGATGTGTAGATGTCCTAGAGTGTACTAGGGTATACTAGGGTTTTTGAGGTTGTGAAAGTTGTCAAAAAGTGTTGAAGATGTGTGCATGGGGGTTGCTTATATAGGCAAGGCTAGGGCACCTTGGTGTCTAGGGTTTTGTGCCTTGACGGACTTGATTTGATGGCCCGTTTGAAGGTGGACCGTGGGTGAGCTAGTCGGAAACGACTTTGACCGGGTTTTAATCTGGTCGCTAAAAGTCGGTTTTATTTTCGGTGTCGGTTTTGACCCAAATTAGTCTTGTTTGACTCGGAATGATCCACTGGGCCTGGATTCGAGGTTGATTTTGTGATATTTGTACTCTGTAAGTGTGTTAGCCAGCGATTAATGGATTTGAGCCCGTATCCGAGCGCGTAGAAACATGTTAGCGTCCGATCATCATCGGGTGTTTTTTGGAAACTACCATAGATACCTGGCAGTCAAAATGCGGGTGTCTACAAAACCACATGTGGACATGACATAGGTCCAACCCGACGCGGCCACGCGCGGGTTTGGGGAGGCGAATGAATCTCCATATGAGAAAGGATCGAATTGAAATTTAAATCGAAGTGGAGTCGCCACCGAACTTTGTGGGAGTTCGGGCCCGTTCGAACCCACTCTATGTCGTAGTGGGCCATGCACCAAGTATGGCCCATTTCCGATGTCAGAGTTTATTGGACTCGTCCCTTTGCATTGCGATACCGATACTGTCACTACCGGTTATCGTGTATTGAATGACTCTCGTGCGCCAACGGTTTCGGGCATCCGGAAACCGAGGTTCTGAGTAAGGGGTGAGGGTACGTGTTGGGAAGCCCACTAAGGAAACCCAACCCCGCCCGCACATTAGCGGTCTCTACTAAGATATCGAGTGATTTTTGAATACGCGCGTTAGTTGAACGATGAAAATGCTTATGCAAACATTGTTTTCCCTAAGCATGTGAGGAATTGAATGGGTTTCTATGTCAATTTAATGCAACTAAAATTAACATCAAAGTTGTATTTTAGCATGCGGGTTCATTTTAGTACAATAAAATAAACGAGAATTAAATAGACAAAAGAACAAACGGTTAGTAACGGTATGACGATATTAACGGTTTGCGCAAATATAGAATGATGTAAATAAGATGCCGTATGGTTTTTGAAAGATGATATTCCACGTGATTGATTGACACGTGTTGACCTAAGTCATAAAAAAGTGTTACCGAAACTAGAAAACAGTGTAGGACTCACGGTTCTGAGGTGATAAAGGGCCACTCGACCGAGTCATTGGAGGACTCGACCGAGTGGACCTCTGAAAACGCTTCTGTCCCGTATTTTGGACCCTACTCGATCGAGTTATTGACGAACTCGACCGAGTACGTTGCCACTCGACCGAGTCACAGTGAGACTCGACCGAGTGGAGGTCGAAAAAGCATTCTGTTTTGATTTTGGGGTGCCACTCGACCGAGTGGACCAGGCACTCGGTCGAGTGCCCCTTGTACGAACCAGTGTTCGTTTTGCAATTCGTTATTGATTTTGAAATTGCTCTTTGATTTTGATGATTCGATGAATTGGGCATAAATATTGTATAATTTATGTCCAATTTATATCTATGATTCTCGTCGTGCCCGATATCCGCTTATTGAAGCGGTATCGAATACTAGAGTGAAATTTGAAAAAACTATAAGTCGTTTTAAGTTAACTAGCACGATATAGATTTTCTCCGCGTTTATTAATGTCATGATTAATTCAATTGAATTAGAGGACATTTATATTAGCATCAACGAAAATCGCGCTAGTTAATTTATTTGACTAGATCGTTAGATTCAACATCCAATTACGAAGTTGGTATCGAATCTAAAAGATCGACACTTGAATTAAATAAACTCGACTTCATTCCCTCCGCATCCCGACATCATAATTAATTCTTACGAATTGTTTGATGTCGAATCCGCATCAACGGGTTTCGACCCTTAATTAAAAAAAAAGTATTTGTTTTTTAAAAAGGTCCTAGAATTGATGAAAATTGCGACAATGATGACAAAATAAGAAAATTATGGTTGATGTTAATTTGCTTCAATAATCAAGCGATCGGGGTGATGGGATAAGCGACCGGCAACGCTGAGTGCGATACTCTTGTATATTCGGGTTTTCTTATCCCACCATCACTCACACTCGACACGAATCGACGAATACTTTAATGTTTTATACTAATTATATTATCGATATTACGGATGCGATAATGAAATAAATAATAAAAAAAAATAAAAAAAGACGAGGAGAAAGAAGAAGATGACGAGAGAGAGAGGAGAAGGAAAGAAAACGGGTTTTGCACCCTCAATCTACATGTTCTTGTTCTCGGACGGGACTTGTAGTTGTGGCTAGCACGTGAGTATCGAGATGTAGGCTAAGTTGTGGTGATTTAGGGTTTGTCTCCTCAACTAGGGTTAGGGTTTGATTAGAGTAAAATTAGGGTTTTCAAAGATGTCTTGAAGTGTGTGCATGGAGGGGTTTATATAGGCTAGGCTATGCATCCCCGTGTAGACACCCACATTTTGACCGCCAGGTGTCTATAGTAGTTTCCGCCAAACACCCGATGATGATCGGACGCGAACACGCATTAATGGAATCGGATATGGGCTCGAAATCATGGACATTTGGCTTGGGCTTATTACGAAGTACAAATCTTACTAAACCAACCTCAAATCTAAGCCCAGTAGGTCGTTTCGAGTCAAATAAGACTAAGTGGGTCGAATCCGGCACCAGGGGCAAAACCGTCTTTTAGCGACCGGGTCAAACCCGGTCAAAGATATTTTTTTCCGAGATACATGGACCAGCGTGACACCACACGTCCGGTTTGGACTCAAACACTACAAAAAATCAGCCTCGAAAATATTAAATAAATCCACTCGATGATGGAATTCGATCTCAAGTAGGAATTCTATCCGAAAACCAGATCAATTTACCGACCGAGCTCAAACACTCGGCCAAAACAGCCCCAAAACAGCCGAGATACTCGGCTTCCTCACCAAGAAACGGGACTCTCGTTCCCTTCAAACTCCTACGTTTCCTATCCAAATCGGTATTTCTCATAACCTAAACGAGATACCTTTCCTAGCTTCAACCGAGGACCTCTCCTATAAATAGGACCCTCGCGACACACACAATTCATACACATCGATACACAGAGAAATATACACAATCCATACGTTCACTCAAGCAAAAACCCAACATCAATTATCTATCACCGACACAACGACATAATTCCCGACACACGACACAAACACACCGAGACCACGCCCGACCAAAACCGGCCGCCTCTCCCGTCATCTCACACGTCCGAACCAACACCGTAACTCATCCACATCGTCTCGACGCTCCCGTGCCTAAGCCACTTTCCGACGAGCCTTATTCTGAGAAAACAAAGCATGTAGGTTGAGGGTGTAAATCAAACCCGATTATCTCCTTTTCTCTTACTCTTTCTCGTTTTTTTTCTCTTTTTTCCGCGTCGTGTTGTCAGTCCCCTTTTAATTATGGGTCGTTGTCGCGCTTTTTTTTCTAACAAACGATATTTCAAAAAATAGTTTCATAAAACTTTTTCTAAAAAAAATCATTCTAACTATTCGATATCGATTTCATAATCGAATATCGAATACGACGAATATCGAAAATATAAATCGAGTATAAATTAATCCATATTTATCCGCGATTTATAAAAATTACCGATTTTCAAAAAGACAAGCGAACCGGGACAGCAGCCCACGCGAGTCGCATCACTCACAGGCGACTCGCGCGAGGTGCTGAAACCCGCGCCCTTTTTTGTTGTTTTCGCTATTCTTTTTAACATCGTTTCTTTTAATTCTACAAAACGATTTTCTCAAAACCTTTTTTTTTTCAACTTTTCTAAAATTATTCCGAATATTTGATATCGATTTCATAGTCGAATATCGAATATAACGAATATCGCTAAATTAAGTCGAGTACGAATTACACAATATTCATACGCGGTTTAATAAAATTATCGATTTTTCAAAAAACCGATCCCGAGGCAGCCCCTCACACGACCCGCCGGCATCCCAGGTGAGTCGCGCGACCCTCGGGAATAGCGATACAATATCATTCTTTTTTTTCTATTTTTTTCGAGCATCGTATTTACATCTTTATTTAATTCATTCAATCGTTACTAACTCGTTTCCTCGTGTTTGTAGCAATTTCTTTCTTTCTTTTGTTTTATTAGACTAAAACAAACTTCACATGCTAAAACAACTTTGACGTTATTAGTTTAACATGCATTAAACGACTTAGCCACCCATTTAATTTTTCTCACATGCTTAGGGAAAATAATGTTTGCATATCATTCAACCGTCGAACTAACGCGTGTACACCAAAAACGAACGATATCTTAGTAAAGGCCGCTAAGTGCGGGCGGGGTTGGGTGTTCTTAGTGAACTTCCCAACACGTACCCTCACCCCTTACTCAGAACCATGGTTTTCGGATGTCCGAATCCATTGGCAACGAGAGTCATTCAATACACGGTATCCGATAATGTCGGTATCGGTATCATAATGCAAAGGGACGAACCCAATAAGCTCTGACATCGGAAATGGGCCGTATTTTGTATACGGCCCACTACGACATAGAGTGGGTTCGAACGGGCCCGAACTCCCACAAAGTTCGGTGGCGACTCCTACTTCGATTTAAATTTCAATTTGACCATCTCATATGGAGATTCATTCGCCTCCCTAAACCCGCGCGTGGCCGCGTCGGGGTGGACCTATGTCATGTCCACAATTTGGTGACTACGCTGGGGATCAACTGATGAGTCACTTACCATCGGCATCCCTAGGGTGAGACTCGAAAAGAAATCGTTCGAATAGTAATGTAATCGTTCATGCATAACCCAATCTTTCCCGGGCCGGTTACTTGTGACCGACGTCCCACTATACCACTGTGCGTTCCTAAATGGGCGCACTAAAGACTTCGATGGCGGAACTCGCATGGGTTTTACGGCAGGTTCTAATACCAACTCGGTTTAAGAAGACCGTCCTGATTTGCGAGAAAGCTATCGTCGTTGGTATAGACCCTATTCGACCGACCGAGACTTAGACTAAGAGCATACATTGCGTCATTATACCGTTTCCGTGACTACATGTTACTTGATCCATGTCTCGTCTTTTCAAAAACCTTCGTTTCCAAAAAACTTGCATCTTTTTTCGAAAATCATCCATTTTTTTCGAACCCGGAAAGCTACCGAATTTAGGACTTATGATTTTGCCTCAAAATAGCCTATTTTCTAGCCGGTATGCTGTCCAAACCTTTTCAAAAATTCGAAATCATGGCCCGGTAACGTTTTTTTTTTTTTTTTTTTTCGATTTTCAAAAAAAATCAGGCCATCCTATCCGACTTTGCTCGGTTTTCAAATCCAAATCCTCTTTTCAAAGCTTTCTTCTTCTTAGGACTTCCCGTATTTAGCAGTGTCGGGTCTTGTCATAAGTTGTTAGAGTCCATAGCGTCGAAACTCCGTCGATCTTACATCACGAGTTTCTACCCCATCCCAAGTCCGCATTATTTATCAAGGCACGACCCACCTACGTAGGACATACTCCTACAAAGGGAAGCCCACTTACACTTTAGGGTCCAAAGTCTGGGGAATAGCTCACACGTAGGTCTTTCTTCACACAGGACTAGGCCCATTTTGCCAAAATCCTAAGGAAAGCCCACCACTTACGAGTCACCCGTCTAGGAGTCGGTTTTCGGTCTTCTCCGAGTCTAGTCCTTTTTCTTCTTGCTCGGGATGCACTCTTCGATCTGGGTCCGATTCTGATTACACGGTGTTCTTACAGACAGGCCACCTTTCACCCGAACCATGACTCAACAAGCCATAGACGCACTGACCGCCTCGTTGGCTAAGATCCAAGATCAACTGACGCAGATGAGGGGAGACCAAATCGCCATCGTTACCCGGGTAAGCGCCATGGAGCAGGATAGGCCGAGGGACGAAGATGAAACCAAGGGGCCATTAGCCGAATTGACCAGCACAATTCTCAAGCTGCAGGAGCAGGTCCATTTGTCGACCCATAACTCGATTCATACGGAGAATGCTCGGGCCTATGCACCCCTAACCGACGAATTGCCTGCCAATCTCAACCTGATGGGCCTCCCAATGTTCGACGGAACTGAAGACCCGGTATTACATATCCAGGCTTCAAGGAATTTATGGCCCTTAAGGGGATTAAGTCAAACATGTTCAAGCATCTGTTTGCCTCTTCCCTCGAGAAGCACCCGAGAGCCTGGTTCTATAGGCTCGATTCCAAGAAATACAATTCTTGGGATGACGTGGCGACGGAATTCGCTCGGAACTACGCCGACAACACGGAAATCCAGACCACGATGCGCACCCTGGAGGTAATGGGCCAGAAACCCAAGGAAGGATTTACAAAATACCTTCAACGCTGGAGGGCTGAAAGCGTCAAACTGGTCGATAAGCCCAGTGAAAAAGTGCTGGTTGAGGCCTTTGTCAAGAACCTCCTTCCTGCCTTCCGGGTCCATCTCCGGTACGCCATCATACCTAGTTTCGCAGTCCTAACTGAAATGGGGACGAGAATCGAAGATGATCTTAGGTTGGAAAACCTCACTAAGGCCTCCGCCAAGGGATACCAAGGGGCCAGCTCATCAACAAGCAAGCCCACATCTGCTGCTGCCACTCGTAGCATTTTTGACGAGGTAAATCTACTTGATACCCCGTCCAAGAAGAATACCACACCCCGGGTATTCACCGACATAGGTACCACCTATGCAAATGCCTTACAAAGGCTCTCATCAAAAGGCCTGATCAACCCGATAGGCCCAACACCTGAGCTCCCGATCGAGCGTCGCTCCAAGGCCTACGACATCCAGGCCTACTGCCAGTACCATCGGGGCAAGGGACACGATACCGAGAAATGCTGGAAGCTAAAGCATCTTATCCAGGATCTCATCGAAAATGGGAAGATCCCTTTACCTGGAGGCAAGCCCAGCAACAAGGATAACCCGTTGGCCACTCACGCCATCTTCTCCGGGGAAGTCATGGACTGTTCACATCTCATTTCCCCGTTCGTTCCGCAAATAAACGGGATCTGGTGCGATGACGAAGACGACGTCTATCTCACCAAGGGGGAAGCTGTCCCCATCACACCCGAGGAGATCCAGAAGGTTATGTCCAAGGCCTTAACCAGCAGTCACGCCCTCATCGTCACCGAGCCGCCACCTAGAGTGGAGGTCGCCCCGGAAGAGTGATGGTAAGAGATTCGTCACGTCTCAACCGTCAATAATATAACCGGCTAACCTAACTAGGGTAGATAGGGTAAGTGGGGTCGAATCCACGGGGACGGTAATGTAAAGTCGAGACCAAGGTTGCCTAAATACGAGACTAAGTCAAAGGCCTAAGCTAGAGAATGGTAGAGGGGAAGGAGACTAGGCTATGACTATGGCTAAGGAGGAACAAACAAAGGAGAACGGGCTAGGATTAGGTCGGGGTCAAAGGGGTAACGGAATGGTCAAGGGAAAACTAGAGTGAATGAGGTAGTAGGATAATCTAGGTTGGTCCGGGCTCTCGCAACTTAGACTCACCTAGAGGTTTCACCTAAAACCCATCTCGGCGATACGCAACACACTCGGGGTTCTAGCGCGCTATGGTCCTAGGTCGGATCCGGGCTCTCGCAACTTATACCGGCCTAGGGATCGTCCTCACCGGGCTCTCGCAACTTAGTGAGGGGACCGAACCCACAACAAACTAACACCCACAAAAGAAAGGCAAGAAAACAAGCATTCGTAGATACTTAGTCATTCAAGCAATTCCACAAACATGTGATGTGCATCAAACAAGAGGAAACCCAAATCTTCCACCAACACCTCTAACCAACCTTTAATCACCCAATTAACACCCTAATCACCTTACTAACCCTAGCAAGAACACTACTCTAACATAATCCAACTACAACTAACACTAACAAGGAGAATCATCATAAGAAACAAAACAAACATCTATAAACTAGCGAAAACAATAAACAACAATCAAAGATTAAAACTTGGATGAATAAAACAAGATTAAAGAGTAAAAGAGAAGAGGATTATACCAAACTAACAAGAGAAATGGAAAAGGAGAACACTTGCATAGAAGATAACCCAAATTCATCCACCAAGGTTGTCAAGCTTGGATGGATTCTTCAAGAGATCCTTAATACAAGCACTAATCTAGGATTAACTACTAATTACCGACTAATCTACACTAATCTAATCTAATCTAACCTAAAGTAGTCTAGGGTTTTTAAGGATATAAGAGTGCATAAGCTTTACATAACAAGGGAAGAGTATATATAGGGCTACAAATGAAAGGAGAAGAAAGGAGCATTCACGGGCCTGAACTGGGCTCATCCCGGTCGGGATGAGTTGATCCCGATCGGGATGGGCCACCCTTCACGGTCGGGAAGGACCTTCCCGGTCGGGATGGGCTCACAGTAGCCACTCTTCATGCTTCCTTCATCCCGAACGGGATGGGGCCATCCCGAACGGGATGGGTCTTTGTAGGCCTCCCTTAAGAGGTCTTTGGTCCTTCCTTGCCTCTCATGGGCTTCCCACCGATTTCGGGACTCGGGATCGAGTCTCGGAGGCTCGGGATTGGGTCCCAAGGTCTCGGGGTCGATTCCAAGGTCTCGAGTCATCGTTCCTTTATCTCGTTGGCTCCAAAATGTGTATGTATTGAGTCGGAATCGCTCCAACTCTTCCAATTCGGCCTCGGGAACCTGAAACGAACTAAAGGAAGCATAAGAAGCCCATGAATCGCTCCAAACAACACTTATCAACTCCCCCACACTTAACCCTTACTCGCCCTCGAGTAAGCACATACTAACTACTACACTAGCCGAATGGGTATTAGCGCACCCTATGCCCCTTCAACTCACGCGAGCGCACTTAGAGGACAAGTGCACTCCGCAAGGCAAGTTGGGTCTTGCGACAAAACTGTGGATGCAACTGGACACAAAACACACAAACAAACAAACACACAAACAAACACATAATCGGTTGCACCCAAAACAAAAGAAATACCGCTTCCCTCAAAGAGCGGTGAATAAAACACCGGTTTAGGACTCGAGGTAAGCGACAACGTTCCCAAGCTAGCAATACAAACCAAGGTGGACTAAACCCTAATAGTATGACGATAAAGCAATCATAACGTTGGTAACTTACCTAGGTCCTCCTAACTTTCTAAAAACGTACTACGGGACGATCAGCGGAGTGGGAAGTGATGATCCACGGTGTTAGTCGACACTGTAGGTAAGTGAGACCCCGCCCCCTTTAGCGTGAGCCAAGAGGGTCATCCCGTGTCCAAGACCGCCTAACTAGTCCAACTAAAAAGGTGGAAAACATGCAAAATGAGGGAAGACCGACTAAAGCCGCTATCATCCTTCCTCGGGACTCGGTCCTTTGGTAGGCTCTTTACGGCAAAAGTCGGAAAAAGGCTTATTTTTGTGGGGATTTCTTTTTGTGAGACGGGTTTTCTTTTGGCATTTTCTTTCTTTTCGATATTTTGATTTGTTTGTTGCCATGCCATTCTTTTTCTTCTTTTCTATTTTTGTTTTTGGCTTTTGTGCCTTTTCTTTTTCTTCATCTTCTTCTTTCTTTTATTTTATTTTTTTTGTTTTCTTTTCTTTGCCCTTTTTGGCAAGATTTGGCATTCTTGGCATTTTCATTGTATAACGAGAAAGAGAGAATTCATCAAATCGCGTTTTATTGTGTGGATATGTGTAGGAGGTAGGGAAATGAGTATGTCGGGACGGGCCCTTCCCTTCAAACCCACAAAAAGTGGAGAACTTGGACTAATCAAACAATCCTAGACACGGTCACCTAAGGGACGAGACTCGGTAACCAAGGCCTTTTCACACCGTGGGTGGTCATAATGGTCAAAAGTGCAAATCCCGTAGTAAGCTCCTAGTAAGCTAGGTGGACTCAAGGTAAAGGACCAACGAAATCATTGATTTAGGGTCATTCTACTAGAGTAAAGTCCAAGACTCGAATTATACTACTAGAATGTGAAAGTAAACACTTGCACACTAGTCTCTAAACCGGGTTTTCGAAAACGGTTTACGCACAAGACACACAACACACAAACAAAGACTCAACGAGAATGAAAGAAAAAGAAGTAAAAGCAACGGAACATAAACAACACAAAACGAACACATACAAAACACACACCACCCCGAACTTCCAAATGAGCAACCAATCATCCACAAACTTTACAAAGCTCCACCCGAGCACACCACAACACATATCTCCTCCAAACTCCACAAGAAACAAAGAGGAAAAAGGGTTGAAAAGATGTTACCGGGTGTCTTGAAAGCTCTCCAAAGCTAGCGGTGAATAAGCGACCTATAAGGAAAAAGGGAGGCAAAACAAACACAATACAACAATAACACGACACAAGGACACAAAATGAAAACACAAAAGAGAAAATCTTTTTGATTTTTGTGAAAATTTTTCAAATTTTTAGGGATTTTAAAGATTTTTTCGAAAAACAAAGAAAATAAAACTAACTACACTAGAATATCGCTCCCCCACACTTAAATCGAGCCATGTCCTCATGCTCGATCGTAGGGTGCGGAGAGACAAAAGAAAAGAAAAGAAACTACGAAAATAAAGCTAAAAATCAAAAAGAAAAGTGGAGAAAAGGGTAGAAGGTGTCCGACCGGGGTGTAGTCAAGTCACCATGGGCCGAGACAAGAAAAAGATATGGATGGGGGAAGAAAGGAAAAGAAGGAAATAAAAGGAAATGGGAGGGGAGGGCTAGGTGTAATCAAGTCACCTAGCCCGGATTCCGCCTAAATCCGATTAAATCCTCAAAAAGAAAGCGAAAAACTTGTAAAAATTTTGGATTTTGAAATGACTCTCGATGTAGTCACGTCATCGAGAGTCGGGAGCGACATATACCAAGGCCTTGAAGGCTGCCATGACACAAAAGATAAGGGAAGGGGATAAACAAGAGAAAAACAAACAATAAAAGACGGAAAAGTGAGGATAGTTACCAAAACCAATCGTCGAGTAACTCACTCGCTCCATCGTCTCATATATCAACGTGGGCGCGTTGCTTGTCGTCTTTGTCATTCTCCTTCAAGCTTGATAAAATTGCATGGTTGGGGTAGTAATGGTAGGGGGTGGGATTTGATGTGGATCTCGGTGTGTAAAGTGAGGTGTACGGGTCATATGATAGGATTAAGGAGGAGTAGGGAGGTTGGGAGGGGGCATAATGGATGGGTGGAGACAAAGGGACCATCCCGGTCGGGATGGATGGTCCCGATCGGGTTGGTGAACCCTTCCCGATCGGGAAGCTCTCGTCCCGGTCGGGAACACACTCCAGTAAGTCTGGATTTCAGCACCTTCATCCCGATCGGGATGGCTCTTTCCCGATCGGGATTCTTCATCCTTCCCGATCGGGAAGCCCTCTTTCCGGTCGGAATGAGTCTTCTTTGCTTCCCCAAGCCCAAAAGCTTATCAAAGCTTCAAAAACCGACTTCCTCGCTCGCAAAACCAAACTCCATCATCGACCACTCCTTTCTAGGAGTCACCTTCATTTCACCTATCACAATAAACTCATACAAAACATCAAATTCACTCCCTCACATCGCTCATCAAAATACCAAATCAATTACAAAAATATCACAAAACTACCAAAATCAAGAGATAAAACACAATTACAAGCACAAGAATTCTAAAGAAGAGAGGAGGGGAATATACAACATGACGGTTCTTTTAGGAACTCCGTCAAACCTAGGATGGCGGACTCCATTCCTCAACCGTAGCCCTCAAGGGCATGGAGGAGCAAGTCGAACGCGCTACCGACATCGTAGTGAAGGCCCAAGAAGCGCTCGAGCTTAACCGACCTCCACGGCCTCCAAGGAGGAGGCAAGAAGTAGGATTCCCAAGACCCGACATCATCTTCAAAGTTGTCTCTGGGGTCTCTCCATCCTACGAGCTCCACCGATCTCTTCCTCCCTAAGCATTGCCTCCAATCACAAGCAAGCTTCACCTCCAAGAAACAAGGCACAAAAAGCGGTTTTGGCCTTATTTCCTCGTTGCACACCCCCACGCTTGCCTCAAGTTGTGGTTCCCTATCTTCATTACTTGGCCCCACATCATCGCACGATGTACTACCAAGGGGCTCTTGATACTCATCTACATTCTCGGACAAGGGCAACTCGAGGTTAACAATCTCACCCAACAACTCCACAAACTCCACCAACCCATCCCACTCATTATCGTTCTCCAATTCTTCACCAACGACGCCTTCACCAAGAGTCATCTCCTCATTCGTCTCTTTTTGGGTAGACAATTGAGGTTCTTCAAAGCAGATCTCACTAGCAAAGGGAACTACATCGGCGGCTTCGTGATTAGGTTGCTCCTCTCTCTCAAGTGGGCACCCTCCATCTAAATACGATGCTCGGGATAAAGACATTACGGTTTGAGCCGATAATGCATCTAAATGAGCATTCCTCGCCTCGTTTGCCCTTCGCATTTGGACCATTAAATCATCTTGTTCCTTTTTTAATTGAATGGCCGTTTCTTGAAGGCTCCTTTTCATTTGAAGCATCGATTGATGTAACTCTAAGTTTGACGATTGGTGGTCATTGAGGTCTTGTAGAGCTTCTTGATAATCTTGATGATGCCCAAGTGGTGGGGCATCATATTGTTGGTAGCAAGGTTGGGGTGGTTGGTAGTATTGTGGGTCATAGGGTTCATATTGTGGTTGGGGTGGAGGGTAATATTGTGGGTCTTGAGGGTATTGGCTTCCATAAGGGGGATCTTGATTGAACATGGTGGGTTCACAATCATAGCTTGAGTAATAGCCACCATGATCGTAGGAGTTATAATCGTCCACTTGTTGGTAGCCGTTTTCATAATCTTGAGGATCATACCTATCTTGATTACCCCAAGAAGCTTGATAGTGGTAGGGGGACGTCATGTTATACCCTTGGTTCAAGGAAGAAGAGTGGTAGCTCATATCGGCTTCCATGTGTGGGGAGTTTAGATCAAACCCCATGCTCGCTCGAAAATCGTAGTCCATACCCGGTTGGAAAACACTCATTCTAGCAACCGTCCGTTTAAGCGGCTCTGAGTTGCAAAAGGAAGATAATCACCACCTCTAAGCACAAACTGTAGACTAAGAACAAACGTGAGAAGTCTAGTGCTTTTTGAGCACTAGACAAGAGAGAAATAAACCGCACACACACAAGAAGCAAAGTAACCAAAAGGAAAAAGAAAACACAAACACAAAGACAAAGTCAAGTAACTAGGAAAACAAAGTCCAAACTAGCACCGTCCCCGGCAACGGCGCCAAATTGATGGTAAGAGATTCGTCACGTCCCAACCGTCAATAATATAACCGGCTAACCTAACTAGGGTAGATAGGGTAGTCGGGTCGAATCCACGGGGACGGTAATGTAAAGTCGAGACCAAGGTTGCCTAAATACGAGACTAAGTCAAAGGCCTAAGCTAGAGAATGGTAGAGGGGAAGGAGACTAGGCTATGACTATGGCTAAGGAGGAACAAACAAAGGAGAACGGGCTAGGATTAGGTCGGGGTCAAAGGGGTAACAGAATGGTCAAGGGAAAACTAGAGTGAAGGAGGTAGTAGGGTAATCTAGGTTGGTCCGGGCTCTCGCAACTTAGACTCACCTACAGGTTTCACCTAAAACCCATCTCGGCGATACGCAACACACTCGGGGTTCTAGCGCGCTATGGTCCTAGGTCGGATCCGGGCTCTCGCAACTTAGACCGGCCTAGGGATCGTCCTCACCGGGCTCTCGCAACTTAGTGAGGGGACTGAACCCACAACAAACTAACACCCACAAAAGAAAGGCAAGAAAACAAGCATTCGTACATACTTAGTCATTCAAGCAATTCCACAAACATGTGATGTGCATCAAACAAGAGGAAACCCAAATCTTCCACCAACACCTCTAACCAACCTTTAATCATCCAATTAACACCCTAATCACCTTACTAACCCTAGCAAGAACACTACTCTAACATAATCCAATTACAACTAACACTAACAAGGAGAATCATCATAAGAAACAAAACAAACATCTATAAACTAGCGAAAACAATAAACAACAATCAAAGATTAAAACTTGGATGAATAAAACAAGATTAAAGAGTAAAAGAGAAGAGGATTATACCAAACTAACAAGAGAAATGGAAAAGGAGAACACTTGCATAGAAGATAACCCAAATTCATCCACCAAGGTTGTCAAGCTTGGATGGATTCTTCAAGAGATCCTTAATACAAGCACTAATCTAGGATTAACTACTAATTACCGACTAATCTACACTAATCTAATCTAATCTAACCTAAAGTAGCCTAGGGTTTTTAAGGATATAAGAGTGCATAAGCTTTACATAACAAGGGAAGAGTATATATAGGGTTACAAATGAAAGGAGAAGAAATGAGCATTCACGGGCCTGAACTGGGCTCATCCCGGTCGGGATGAGTTGGTCCCGATCGGGATGGGCCACCCTTCCTGGTCGGGAAGGACCTTCCCGATCGGGAAGGACCTTTTCGATCAGGATGGGCTCACAGTAGCCGCTCTTCATGCTTCCTTCATCCCGAACGGGATGGGGCCATTCCGAACGGGATGGGTCTTTGTAGGCCTCCCTTAAGAGCTCTTTGGTCCTTCCTTGCCTCTCATGGGCTTCCCACCGATTTTTGGGACTCGGGATCGAGTCTCGGAGGCTCGGGATTGGGTCCCAAGGTCTCGGGGTCGATTCCAAGGTCTCGAGTCATCGTTCCTTTATCTCGTTGGCTCTAAAATGTGTATGTATTGAGTCGGAATCGCTCCAACTCTTCCAATTCGGCCTCGGGAACCTGAAACGAACTAAAGGAAGCATAAGAAGCCCATGAATCGCTCCAAAGGAGCGATTCCACAAGGAAAAAGGGACCAAAACACAACAAATAGGCACTACAAACAACACTTATCAAAGAGCTAACTACTGAAAAGGCTCTTGTAAAGCAGTTGAGCAGGACTCGAGTTGACCTCTCTATATGGCAACTCCTAGTTAGCTCACAGGAACATCGTGAGGCACTCACTAAGGCCCTCGATCAAGTCAAGATTGACTCTACGGCTACTCCAGCTGAAATGGTAGCCACGGTTCTGCCCCACCTAAAGGGAAAAGCTAAAGAAGAAGGCCCACTTATTACCTTCTCCAATGCTGATCTACCACCATTTGGGCCTGCCCACAACATGGCCCTCTACATCACGGTAATCTGCCGCGGAAAGTACCTGCCCATGACCCTAATTGATGACGGGTCCGCAGTCAACGTCCTCCCCTTGAGGACCGCCAAAACCCTTGGCTTCACCGAGACCGACTACATTCCTACAGCTCAAACCATTCTTGCTTTCGACGGAAGTCCAAAGTCAGTAGCCGGGGCCGTAAAACTTACTATCATAACAGGCCCGATAGAAAAAGAGCTGGAATTTCAATGATCGACGTGACTTCTTCCTTTAACCTTCTTTTAGGAAGACCCTGGATCCACGCGACCAGGGCTGTATCCTCTACCTTGCATCGGAAAATCAAGCTACCTTTGAACGATACCGTCATCACTCTAGAAGCCACGCCTATGACTGTGGCTAACTGCAACACCTCGGGCCGCACCGATCTCTGGGGGTTCGACTTCATAGGGCCATCGAAGAAGAGTACCTTTTCCGACCCTACTTCGCGGTTAGCATTGACTGGATGCTGCAGAATCTGGGCTTTCTACCGGGGGTTACATCAAGGCCCAATCTCCCCGCAGGGAAAATCCTCGAAGTTCTTGATAACGGGAGGACTCAAAACAGTCTGGGTCACACCATAACCCCAGAACATATGAGCCAAACTGGAGCCAGCAAGGTCCTTTTCGTCACTCCAGTATTCGAGCCCGTCCAGACAGGCCTATATCAGCCCAATACTACGCGCCCTGGGACCCACTTGGCCCAGGATTGTAACTACATACCAGACGACATCTTCGCTCTCATCCAGTCCGAAGATGCTAAGAATGCTGAGCCCGCACTGGGACTACTGTTCGGAGAGGAACTCGCGGCCCCAACGCCGAAGGAGGAGCTGGTCAGCCTCATTCTCCGCAGCCGCACCTTGACCCATCTAAGCTGATCTCGGATGTCGGATCCGGGACAGGAAAGAGAGCTTGGAGGAAAGCCGTCAAATGGACTGACGGTCAAGGAAGAACCTACAAGCTAATCGCAGGAGAAGGAGAAATGCCAGAGTTTGAGCTCGAGTCCGAGTCCGAGTCAGAGTCTGAGATTGAGTTTAGTGAGTCCGGTGCTAGGGTCAGTCCTATAAATCCCCCTCTCCCTTTAGCTACTCTTAGTGCCTCGGGGTCTGTCCCGGGCATTTTACCTATCCCGCCACTGACTAGCGATCAGATGGCAGCTCTTTTCGAGCTATTTTCCCAATTTATGAATAATAACAACCGTTCTGCTTACGACTTGTCTCATTTTCAAAAATTTCTTAATTTCAAAAATATTCTGTGCAATGACATTGAGAAACCCGACGAACAGGTATCCTTACCTCCACATCTGATCGAGCAGCTAGAGTAAAGGGAATCCCGCAATCCAGTAATCGAAGAAACTGAATCCATCAACGTGGGAACAACCTTAGAGCCTCAACTGCTTAAGATAGGGTTATCTTTAGGTCCCGAGGAGAAACAGCAATTCGTAAATCTCCTTCAAGAATTCAAAGACGTCTTCGCATGGTCCTACAAGGACATGCCGGGGATAGACCACGAAATAGCTGAGCACCATATATCGATCAAGGAAGGGTTCAAGCCGGTTAAGCAGAAACTCCGACGCATGAGGCCCGAATGGTCCCTCAAGGTCAAGGAGGAAGTCGACAAACAATTCAAGGCTGGGTTCATATGAGTCTCTGAGTATCCAGATTCGGTTGCAAACATTGTACCGGTTCCTAAAAAAGACGGTAAAGTACGCGTCTGTGTAGACTTTCGGGATCTTAACAAGACGAGCCCGAAAGACGATTTCCCGTTACCACACATCGATATACTGATGGATAACACAGCTGATCATGCCCTTCTATCATTCATGGATGGGTATGCCGGGTACAATCAAATAAAAATGGCAAAAGAAGATATGGATAAGACCACCTTCATTACACCTTGGGGTACTTATTGCTATACTGTTATGCCGTTTGGTCTCATCAATGCCGGAGCCACCTACCAACGAACCGGCACAACTTTATTACATGACATGATGCATAAAGAAGTGGAAGTTTACGTGGACGATATGATCGTCAAATCAAAAGACAGGGACGGTCACATCACCGTCCTGAGAAAGTTCTTCACCCGGTTACGCAAATACAACATGAGGTTAAACCCTCAGAAATGCAGTTTCGGGGTAACATTTGGCAAATTACTGGGTCATATCGTTAGCCAACGCGGTATCGAAGTCGATCCAGCCAAAATCAAGGCCATCACCGAGATGCAACCCCCTAAGACCGAAAAGGAGATAAGAGGGTTTCTCGGAAAAGTTCAATACATCAGCAGATTTATTTCAAAGCTAACCATGGTGTGTGAACCGATCTTCAAGAAGCTGAAAATAGGGGAACGGTTACTATGGGACGACAAGTGTCAAGCAGCCTTTGATAGAATCAAGGAAATCTTGTCTTCACCACCGGTCCTGATGCCACCTCAACACGGTCTGCCTTTGTCACTATACCTAACCACGACAGAGACAGCCATGGGGGCTATGCTAGCTCAGACGGTCAATTCCGAAGAACGGGCTATATACTACATCAGCAAAAAGTTCCTAGAGTACGAGTGTAAATACACTATGCTCGAAAAGACATGCTTAGCTTTGGTCTGGGCCACTAAGAAGCTCCGACATTACATGCTCAGCTATGAGGTACAAGTACTGTCAAGAATGGATCCGATCAAGTATCTTTTCGAAAAGCCCATTCTCAACGGCAGGATATCAAGATGGACTCTAATGTTGGCAGAATTCGATCTAAAGTTCGTACCATTGAAAGCCATCAAAGGTCGAATAGTAGCCGAGTTTCTCGTCGACAGTCCTGTGACCGAAGAAGGACACACCGACACTTGGTCCTTCCCGGATGAAGATATTTTCCATACCGACACCAAAACATGGGATTTATACTTCGACGGGACGTCCAACTTCCGAGGATTTGGAGTCGGAATTCTCCTAATCTCGCCAAAAGGGGAACATACTCCCGTGTCCATCAAATTGGACATTGACGTCACCAATAATGCCGCTGAGTATGAAGCATGTATCCACGGGCTACAAGCCGCCGCCGATTTAGGGGTCACAAACCTCCGAGTACACGGCGACTCATCTATGGTCATTAATCAAGCGCTCCAAAAATGGAAAACCCGAAATGCTAACCTTGTGGCCTACCAGGCACGAGTAAGGCATCTCGAGAAACAATTCCAAAAGGTAGAGTATATATACTTACCCCGGGAGGAAAATCAGTTCGCAGATGCACTTTCAAAACTGGCATCTTTACTAAACATTCCTGATCATATGACCAGCATGCCGATCTGTGTCGAAAGATGATCTGAGCCAGCATATATCCACGACATCGAAGATATCGAGATACCTGATCCCGAGCCGTGGTATAAGGCTATCCAAGCATACCTGACAAATGGGGAGTATCCACCCGGGGCCGACAACCGAGCCAAAAAGGCCTTACGTAGGCTAGCAGCCCAGTTCGTCCGTACCGACGACAGTCAACTCTACAAAAAGACACCGCAGGGGGCTTTCCTTTGTGTTGACAAAGGTAACGCCGAAAAGGTCATGACCGAAGTGCACGACGGTGAGTGCGGGCCTCACATGAACGCCCAGATGCTTGTTCGGAAGATCATGAGACTTGGATATTACTGGAATAGCATGGAAACCGACTGCCAACTATTTGTCAAACATTGCCACAACTGCCAGATTTTCGCTAATGTGCAGCATATGCCGCCATCCCTGCTGTACACTATGACGTCACCTTGGCCGTTTTCAACATGGGGGATCGATATAATCGGAAAGATAAACCCCTCGGGAACCGGAGGACACTGCTTCATTTTGGTAGCAATCGACTATTTCAACAAGTGGGTCGAAGCAGAGTCTTATCGTATTCTCAACGCCAGTCATGTTGCCAAATTTATCCAAAATAGGATAATATGCCGGTATGGGATCCCTCATGAATTCATCAGTGACCACGGGACCCATTTTCAAGCGGAGACGGCAGCCTTGTTAGCCAAATACAAAATTCAAAGACATACGTCTTCACCCCACCGGCCCCAAACCAACGGAGCGGTAGAAGCGGCTAATAGAACAATTGTCACCATACTAAAAAAGATGGCTGATAACTACCGGGACTGGCCCGACAAGATACCATTTGCACTTTGGGGATATCGGACCTCGATTCGTACTGCGACCGGGGCAACACAGTATTACCTTATATACGGGATGGAAGCGGTTCAACCTGTTGAGTTAGAGGTGCCGTCACTCAGAATCCTACTCGAAAGTCAAGTACCCGAAGCGGATTGGGTTCGAGCACGATATGACTCGCTAGTCCTTTTAGACGAACGACGATCTCGTGCCCTCAATAATATACAAATATATCAGAAGAGGATCCAACGAGCCTTAAATAAAAGGGTAAGGCCCAGGAACATCAAAGAAGGAGATTTGGTTCTCAAGTCTGTTCGAGCTTTATTACCCGTAGACCCAAGGGGAAAGTTCAAACCTAACTGGGCCGTACCTTATTTGGTAAAGAAGATTCTATCGGGCAGAGCGGTGATGCTAACAGATCTGGACGGGAATGAGTTTGTCAACCCAACTAACCTGGACCAGCTGAAGCGTTACTACCCTTAACCCATTTCTCTCAATGTCATTTGTAAAAGTTTATTAAAAAAAAAACATCTTTTCAAAATAAACTTTTAAAGACAAGTCAAAAGTTAGAATTACTTATTCTTCTGTTATAAACATCTTGAACCAATAGTCTTGATGTATTTCGAAATTGCAAATTAAGTCTGAACTACGTTTGGTTTGATTCCGCTAATTGTGGATACGTAGGCAGCCTCTCAAAAGGGCACAACCACTGCAATCGAAAAAAAACAGGAACGGTTTTTAATAAACTCCTTTATTTATTTCAAAAAATCCGATAAACTCGGAAAATTACAAATTGCAAAAAAAATCCAAAAAAAAGCACACATAAATAGTACTAATACTTAAATAATAAAAACTAGGGCATCTTTTCCTTTCCTTTGTCTTTAGCTTCTTTTTCCGTCCACCGGCGTCGACGCGGAGGTGAACACTCCCGAATCACCAAGGGAACCTCCTTAACCCGGGCTCGTTTCTTCAAACTTGATTCCCCAGTCACCTCGGTCGGTCCTAGCCGGGCCCTTACCCTTTCGGGTAACCGGTCCCGCGACCCCAGTCTGTCTCGGACCGCTAGTTTTGGTCCGAGTCTTCTCTCCAAGTCACTAGCACCGGGCTCTTTAACTCGAGTCTTAGTTTTTGACTTAGAATCCAATTCCGGCCGGACAAGGGTAGTTGGGATTTCTTCTTCGTCAAAAAACCACCTATTGTCTTTTACCGATTCTCGACGGGGCAAGTCAAAAGCCTCATCAGTCTTCAGGGCTTTACGGGCTTCTTTTGATTCTTCAGAAGTCCATTTGCGATATGCTTCCGAGACCCAGAAAGATTGACAGGGGCGAGGTACAGTCCATATGATACGGGTAAACCAGCGTTGTAACCACGTGTCACACATAGCGTCCGTCAGTTGGAGCGAGACGCTAATTATTGCTTCAGTTTCGGGGATCTGCTGAAACAAGCCGAACTGTCTCAGAATGCGATCCGGACAGATATGGACGGTCCGATCCAAAGACAGGATTACCAGATATCGGGCTTTGTCTCTCTTAGCTAACCCCGCCAGTTTCGAGAGAAACCACCAGATGACAGTCCATCTAATCAAGGGCCCACCATGGAATTTCAGCTCTTCATCCCAATAATTCCGATTTATGTGATGACTCGAGCTTATTCGTCGGGACCGTGAACCAATCTGACAGCTGCGATATCTGGATCTGCTCACCGGGGGCTCTATGATTGACAAGCTTTTCGGAAAGTAAAAAACTTTCGAAATTTTTTTTTTTCGAAAAAAAAAAAAATAATCGAAATTTTTGGATCGAGAAAATTCAAAAAAATCGGAAAGCGGAAAAATTCGAAAAAATTCGAGAAAAGAAAAACGCGGTCCAATACTTGCAAAAGCCGAATGCTTCCCGTCAATTGCCGATCCGGGTCAAGCCTTCTAGCATCAAGACCCATAATGATCTCCCCAGTTATCAGCCAAGCTGGGCTGTGACCTGTCTCCATCTGGTCCACTATGCTGATCAGCCTGATTTCGCCTAAGCATGAGTCAGCATCCATCCGACCTTCGAAGGCATACCGATGCAGCATACAAAAGGCGAATGCCCTACGCCTATGGGTAGAATTAATTCTTTCGTCATTTGGGTTCGTGAATTTGTCAGCCAGGTCAAACAAGGAGACAGAATTTCCCTTTACCATACGAGCTGTCTCAGCATGAGACAACCCAAGAAAATCCCTCAGTCTCCTCCTTGGGTCAGGATAAAAGGGAGGAATAGCAGGACAAGCATTAGGGCACCAACCCCCTATAGCTGCAATTTCTTCAGGAAGGGGACATATTTCTCCCCGAGGAAAGGCAAAAACATGGTGGATAGTATCCCAAAACGATAGGCAAGCATCCAAAAAGTGTGAATCCACCCTGAGTCGCTGAAGTGGGAATAAGGCAACAATTCCCATTTGAGTTAGCTGAATTTTATCTTCGTCTCGAAAATTCTGGGCCCACGCCTGAAGCATCGCGGTAAGATGTTCGATACCCATAGCAAGAAGTGTTTTTGTCGTAAAAGTCTAAGGGATTTTAAGATAGAAGAAAAGATTTGGGTTAGAATATGAAAAGATTAGAAGCAAGAACTCTCTATTTATAATAGAGAAAAAGCTTTTCCTAGTCACCCCAGGAGTAGGAATTTTTATGATATTCCCTACTTCATCTAGGCATACGGGCCTATCCAGAAATTTTAGGAATCCGTGTCAGGATCTGATTAAGAATCAAGTCATCCCAAGCATTCCTGTTTTAAAAAAGTTTTCGAAATTTTTCAGCATTTCTTCTTCAAAAAAAATCATTTCTTCCCCAGCGTGAGTCGGTGTTTCGCCTAAATGCTACATACAAATTGTTATGTGTCAACAGACAGGTGTACCCAAGACTCCCGAAGAATTCTCAAAAACTCCCCAGTGGAAGCTCAGGCAACATTTTTACTAAGGAATCGGGATGTATTTGTAAGCAGGTACACCCAGAGCTTCCAAGGCAAGCTCCCACGCAACTCCAAGAGGGGATGTGTCCGTAAACAGACACACCCATAGCTTCCAAGGCAAGCTCCCGCGCAATTCCAAGATGGGATGTGTCTGACACACCCAAGACTTTTCAGGCAAAGTCCCCGCGATATTATTGGCATCTATCCAGGTATGATTTCTATCTTATGGTTGGAGAGCCCTTCACGCAAGTCTAATGGACTATAAACGACCCGATCGGAAGTCTGTCAGGTTTTAATCCTCGATTGGCCTGGTAGCTACTCTGACTTTTGCCTTGTCCAAGCCTCAGTCAGAGTGAGGGCTTTGTAGACACCCACATTTTGACCGCCAAGTGTCTATAGTAGTTCCCGCCAAACACCCGATGATGATCGGACGCGAACACGCTTTAATGGACTCGGATATGGGCTCGAAATCATGGACATTTGGCTTGGGCTTATTACGAAGTACAAATCTTACTAAACCAACCTCAAATCTAGGCCCAGTAGGTCGTTTCGAGTCAAATAAGATTATGTGGGTCGAATCCGGCACCAGGGGCAAAACCGTCTTTTAGCGACCGGGTCAAACCCGGTCAAAGATATTTTTTTCCGAGATACACGGACCAGCCGTGACACCACACGTCCGGTTTGGACTCAAACACTACAAAAAATCAGCCTCGAAAATATTAAATAAATCCAGTCGAGGATGGAATTCGATCTCAAGTAGGAATTCTATCCGAAAACCAGATCAATTTACCGACCGAGCTCAAACACTCGGCCATAACAGCCCCAAAACAGCCGAGATACTCGGCTTCCTCACCAAGAAACGGGACTCTCGTTCCCTTCAAACTCCTACGTTTCTTATCCAAATTGGTATTTCTCATCACCTAAACGAGATACCTTTCCTAGCTTCAACCAGGACCTGTCCTATAAATAGGACCCTCGCGACACACACAATTCATACACATCGATACACAGAGAAATATACACAATCCGTACGTTCACTCAAGCAAAAAATCAACATCAGTTATCTATCACCGACACAACGACATAATTCCCGACACACGACACAAACACACCGAGACCACGCCCGACCAAAACCGGCTGCCTCTCCCGTCATCTCACACGTCCAAACCAACACTGTAACTCATCCACATCGTCTCGACGCTCCCGTGCCTAAGCCACTTTCCGACGAGCCTTATTCTGAGAAAACAAAGCATGTAGGTTGAGGGTGTAAATCAAACCCGATTCTCTCCTTTTCACTTACTCTTTCTCGTCTTTTTTTCTCTTTTTTCCGCGTCGTGTCGTCAGTCCCCTTTTAATTATGGGTCGTTGTCGTGTTTTTTTTTCTAACAAACGATATTTCAAAAAATATTTTCATAAAACTTTTTCTAAAAAAAATCATTCTAACTATTCGATATCGATTTCATAATCGAATATCGAATACGACGAATATCGAAAATATAAATCGAGTATAAATTAATCTATATTTATACGCGATTTATAAAAATTACCGATTTTCAAAAAAACAAGCGAACCGGGACAGCAGCCCACGCGAGTCGCGTCACTCACAGGCGACTCGCGCGGGGGGCTGAAACCCGCATCCTTTTTTGTTGTTTTCGCTATTCTTTTTAACATCGTTTCTTTTAATTCTACAAAACGATTTTCTCAAAACCTTTTTTTTCAACTTTTTTAAAATTATTCCGAATATTTCATATCGATTTCATAGTCGAATATCGAATATAACGAATATCGCTAAATTAAGTCGAGTACGAATTACACAATATTCATACGCGGTTTAATAAAATTATCGATTTTTCAAAAAACCGATCCCGAGGCAGCCCCTCACGCGACCCGCCGGCATCCCAGGCGAGTCGCGCGACCCTCGGGAGTAGCGATACAATATCATTCTTTTTTTTTTCTTTTTTTTTCGAGCATCGTATTTACATCTTTATTTAATTCATTCAATCGTTACTAACTCGTTTCCTCGTGTTTGTAGCAATTTATTTCTTTCTTTTGTTTTATTAGACTAAAACAAACTTCACATGCTAAAACAACTTTGACGTTATTAGTTTAACATGCATTATACGACTTAGCAACCCATTTAATTTTTCTCACATGCTTAGGGAAAATAATGTTTGCATATCATTCAACCGTCGAACTAACGCGTGTACACCAAAAACGAACGATATCTTAGTAAAGGCCGCTAAGTGCGGGCGGGGTTGGGTGTTCTTAGTGAACTTCCCAACATGTACCCTCACCCCTTACTCAGAACCATGGTTTCCGGATGTCCGAATCCATTGGCAACGAGAGTCATTCAATACACGGTATCCGATAATGTCGGTATCGGTATCAGAATGCAAAGGGACGAACCCAATAAGCTCTGACATCGGAAATGGGCCGTATTTTGTATACGGCCCACTACGACATAGAGTGGGTTCGAACGGGCCCGAACTACCACAAAGTTCGGTGGCGACTCCTACTTCGATTTAAATTTCAATTTGACCATCTCATATAGAGATTCATTCGCCTCCCCAAACCCGCGCGTGGCCGCGTCGGGGTGGACCTATGTCATGTCCACACCCCGGCTAGGGTTACTCGACCGAGTAACTGGCTGACTCGGTCGAGTGGCCCAGTGCGCCTGCAGTCGGGCCTGATTGAGGGCCCACTCGATCGAGTGGGTGGAGCACTCGATCGAGTGGATCCACTGGGTCGTGCGGGTCCAATGTTTTAGACCGTGGCTTTGGATATCTTTTGGGTTTTTGTGTTTCGGCTGGGTTTTTGATACTTGAATGGCTGTTTTGTATGTCTCGGAAACGACTTTGACCGGGGTTGGCCCAATCGCTAAAAGTTGGTTTTATTTCCGGCATCGGTTTTGACCCAAATTAGTCTTGTTTGACTGGAAACGACCCATTGGGCCTTTGAGGTCAGTTTTGTGAGATTTGTACTCCGTAAACGCTTAAGTCAGCAACTAATGGTTTTGAGCCCATATCCGAGCGCGTAGAAAAACGTTAGCGTCCGATCATCATCGGGTATTTTTTGGAAACTGCCATAGATACCTGATAGTCAAAATGCAGGTGTCTACAGAGCCCCCACTCTGACTGAGGCTTGGACAAGGCGAAAGTCAGAGTAGCTACCAAGCCAATTAAGACCTGGTAGACTTCAGGTCAGGTCGTTTATAGTCCATTAGACTTGCGTGAAGGGCTCGCCAGCCATAAGATAGAAGTCATACCTGAGCTGATGATAATACCTCCGTGGGGAATCAGACTTGTCGCATAAGTCCTGGGTGTGCCTATATGTGGGCCCATCTCGTGCTATCCCGGGGAAAATGCCGCCTGGGGCTTTCCGTTTGGGAGATACAGTGGGTTGCATGTCCCTGCTTGAGTCGTACCTGTATAAGTCACATAAAATTTGCATGCAACACGTAGGTAGTAAAATGACTCGTGCTGAGGAAAATGATTTTTTGAAGTTTTTGAAATTTTGAATTTTGAAATCGAAATCCTGAAAGCAGCTCACGTGCTAGGTTTTCAAAACGGAAGGGGGTGGAAAAGAAATTTGCAGTTTTAATATACCGAAATTTGACCTTGTCGAAAAGGATTTTTTTCAAATGGCTAAATTTTGCAAATTTCAAAGTAGAATTTGAAGAGAGAGGCCTACCGACAGACTCGACTCTAGACGTGACCGGACGAGTTGACTAACACGACTGGACTCTCGAGGGGTTGGACCGCCTAACAAGACTCTTGAGTTGCGCTAATCTGTAGCCTAGGCGAGTGGCAACATGGTCAAAGTCGAAATGGGAACGATCTGTTATAGGGGAATTGCAGTAGTCTGTAATGAGACTGTTTTAGTCTGGTGCCCTTTTGGATTTCTGATTTTAGGGTACAGTCCAAAATGGATATTGCTTCGAGTCCTGACAGATTCTCGTCTTTGACCGAGCCGAGTACTAGGACACACTGTAGAAAGGAGGCTAGATTTTGAAAGTATTTGGATTATGTGAGTGGACGGAGGTCTTCTGTCTAAGAGAAGCCCCCAGGACGACAAAGCTAGCTGCTGAGAACATGACAGTGTCGTGACCGGAATGATAGTGCTTTTTGAATGTGTGCCAATGTGGGTGGTTGTGCCTCTGTTGAAAGGCTGCCTACGTATTTACGTGTGGTGAAATCAAACCAAGCCGTAGTTCAGTGGATTGAAAGATATACTATGGTGCCTAGTCTAATAGGACTTTGTGTGTAACTAGCCATATTGATGGTGCTGGCTAGGTGCATTCCCAATGATGTCTTGATCAAAGGGCCAGAATGGTTACGATATTGATCCTGTGACTGTGAGCGTTTTTCGGGATAGCCCCCAGAGGTGGTGTGAACTATTTAGGCATGTTCTATGCCGACCGCAAGTTGAGTTTCCGTGTTTGGGGTTGGTTACTGGTTTGGATGTTTTTTGGAAATGTGGTGATAGGTAGTAAGTGGCTTGGATGTTTTTACATCTGGAGCTAGATTTTGTGGAGCTAAGGCTTTGAGGGTAAGGTATTGCAATGTGGTAGGAAAGGGGGAAGTCGAGTAATGATGACTCGGACTTCGATTGGGCTGGTTTGATAATGCGGGATCTGGTTTCCATGTCTGGCCCTAATGGTTAGGGGTATCCTATGGAGCTTGAATCCTCAAAATTTCGGGTTGCCTCTAGCCTAGGTCTCGGGAAGGTCTTGAGGGTTGTAATGTGGGAAGGCTGAGTGTGGTGTTAGCTAGCTTGATTGTCACTCCCCTATTGGATGGTACGAGTATTGATAATTTTGAATTTGACCGTTTTCACTACAGTCATGGGTTCTTGAATATCTTTTGGTTGACCTTTTAGCCCCGGTCATGGGTTTTTTGAATGTTGGTTGACCTCTTAGCCCCGGCCATGGGTTTTTTGAATGTTGGTTGACCTCTTAGCCCGGTCATGGGTTTTTTTAATTTTGGTTGACCTCTTAGCCCCGGTCATGGGTTTTTTGAATTTTTGTTGGTCAGACTAACACCTAAGGTAGGGATTGATCAGTCTCATTAGAGGGGTGTTTTACTGTGGGAAATGGGCTTGCCTTCCGTCTTTAACCCAAACTAGGAGACTACCTAGATTTGTCATAGGATCCGACACCGCTCCTGCTACGGGTAGTTATGTGGCTTTTCTATACCAGACAAGGAATAGGTAAAAGGAAAACACGGGCTCGGTTTCCTGCAGTCATTATAGATGTGCCTATAATAGTCACGTGCGTGTGCTCACAGTGTATGACGGTGTTCATCATGTTCTCGCAAACACATAAGGAAAGTATATATGAGAAAGTATATTGAAAGCTGATTTTATTGAATTTTGAAAAAGATGACAGAATACAATTGACTCCGACTCTGACTTGGAAATGAAGATGTAGGGTATCCTAGACTCGGACTCAGACTTATACTTAAACCAAATCCGGACTCTCGGATGATGTTGTCATTAGTCGTCGGCTTCTAAGGACTCGAGTTGATGTCCAGTATAGCCTTCAGTAGAAGCTTCACCCAGATCTTCATTATGTCGAAGATCGTCTTCAATCCTAATGCCCATTTCGGTAAGCACTGCAAAGTTTGAAATGCCGGCATACCTAAGATGGACGCGGTAGGAAGGTAGGAGGTTGTTGATGAACGCTTCCACTAGTGTCTTCTCGTTGGGTTTGTCTACCAACTTCACACTTTCGGCCCGCCATCTTTGAAGATATTTGGTGAACCCTTCTTCGGGCTCTTGGGCCATCACTTCCAGAGTACACATTGTAGTCTGGATCTCGGTATTATCGCCGTAATTCCGAGCAAATTCAGTCGCCACATCATCCCAAGTCTTATATTTCTTGGAATCGAGCCTGTAGTACCAGGCCTTGGGATGCTTTTCGAGGGAGGAAGGGAATAAGTGCTTAAACATGGTGGACTTCACCCCTTTGACTGCCATAAAATCTTTAAAAGCCCGGATGTGGTGGACTGGGTCTTCAGTACCCTCAAACATTGGAATTCCCGTGAGGTTGAGGTTAGCAGGTAGTTCGTCATTTAGAGGCGAATAAGAGCGAGCATTTTCGGTATAGATCGAGTTGTTTGTTGACAAATGGACCTGCTCTTCCAGTTTGCGAACAACGCTGATTAGTTCAGCTATGGGCCCGGTGGGCTCAGATCCAGCAACAGGAGTCCCTTTCTCCACGACACTCAAACGGGTGGCAAGGGTCGTTTGGTCGGTCCTGATGGCCGTCAATTGGGCCTCCATCTTAGCCAGTGAGGCTTTCAGTTCGTCCAAGGTTTCTTGCATCTTGCGTTGGCTTCTAGTTACGGGTGGCCTGTCTGTAAGAATACCGCGTAATCAGAAAAGTTGCTTCGGAACTCAAATACGCCAAGGCATAGGAAATAGCGTGGGAGGAGAGACGACTCTGGTTTAACTCAGGTTAGACTATCCTAAGACAAATGTGTAGGGTACGGTTCTCGGAGCGACTGTGATTAATCACTCCGTCGGAGAATACCCCCGAGTGAGACTAAGGACTCAGATGGTGTGGTATCTTAAGTGACTCGAAAGTGGGGTACATGAGACACGTGTAAGACATGACCCTTAGGGCAACCGTGATTGATCGCCCTGCTAAAGGGTAGCCTCCGAGTGGGATTGAAAATTTTGTTAATACTCGAGTGTTGGACGAGTAATCCTTAGACGTAAGGACCACGAACCTTTTGTTATAGGGCTATGCCTTGTAAAATGTTGACTCGAAAAAGACACCTAGACGGGTGACTTTTGAAAGGTGGGCCTCCCTTAGGATTCGGCATGTGGGGTGAGTCCTGTTCGAAGGAAGCTCCATGTGAGATATTTCTCAGACTTTGGACTTGAATGTGTAAATGGGCCTTTCTTTGTAGGAGTATGTCCTACTAAGTAGGCCATGCCATAGTCAAATAAGGCGGACTGGGATAGGGAAGAAACTCGTGATGTAAGATCGACAGAGTTTCGACGCTAAAGACATCGACGACTTATGACATGACCCGACACTGCTAAATACGGGAAGTCCTAAGAAGAGGAAGGTTTTGAAAATGAATTTTTTGGAAAATCCGAGAGAACTCGGGGAAGGGCCCGATTTTTCAAAAAAATCGAAAAGTGCATTGGGCCCCAAATTTGAAAGTTCGAAAATATTTTCGAGTTTTGAAATGGGCAGTATACCGTCTAGAAAATAGGCTATTTTGAGTAAAATCATAAGTCCTAAATTCGGTATACGTCCCGGGTTTTGAAATTGAATATCTTGAAAAAGATGTATTTTTTGAAAAGTTGACGGTTTTTGAAAACGACACGGAAACCAAGTAGCATGTACTCAGGCAAGCATTATAACGACGCCTGATGGTAGGGAATTGCCATGGATCCCCACCGATCAATAATAACCAACTACACCTAACACGTAGATAGGGTAAGTCGGGTCGAGTCCACGGGGACGGTAAGAGGTGTCTAGACTAGGTCTACCTAAACACAAGACTAAGTCAACGAGCTAAACTAGACTAAAGCAATAAGAAGGGGATGAATCTATGACTACAACTAAGGTAATGAAGAAATCAAATAAGGAAAGGGTAGGGTTAGGTCGGGGTCATAAGTGTAGTAGGATAGTTGGGAGATCGAGGGTGTAGGTTTCACCTAGTTACTAAGGTCGGTCCACGCTCTCGCGTCAAGGCCAATGTCCGCACTCTCGTGTCAAAGACAAAACCCGAATACTTATGCAAGTTGTCACCCAATACACAAGGATTCAACCACAAATCAATCACACAATGAGAAGAGGAAGACAAGCAAGAGGAGTATTTGCAACTACTACTCTAACAAACAATTCAACAAACACACGGTGCTCTTAATATGTGACTAGTAACAAAGAATCCACCTTTACCCATAATCAAACCCTAATCATCCATAATCAACACTTAATCTCCCTACTAACCCCACAACAAGTCTATTCACACATAATGAAGCTAATCCTAACCATAACAAAAGAAATCAACAAAAACATCAAAACATCCATTATGAAATAACAAGAACAATGAACAATAAGTAAAGATTAAAACTTGAAAGATTAAACAAGGATTAAGATTAAAAGGAATAAGGAGATTATACCTACTAACAAGAGGAAGAAAGATTGAAACTTGTATTAATAAGAAAAACCCAAAACAATCTCCCAAGGTTGTCAATCTTGGTTGAATCTTGAAGAATTCCCTTAATACAAGGATTAAACTAAGATTAACAATTAAATAAAGACTAATCTACTCTAATCTAAGCTAATCTAACCTAAAGTAGTCTAGGGTTTTGTGGGTAATGAAGAACATCCAATAACATTACAAGAGGAAGGGTCTAAATAGGGTTACAAGAGGAAAGGAGAAGAAACAATGAAGCACGGGCCTGAACTGGGTTCATCCCGGTCGGGATGGATGGTCCCGGTCGGGATGAGGTGTCGGTCCCGGTCAGGATGGACCCAAAACAGCAGCCCTCTCTTTTGTGCACTTCATCCCGGACGGGATGAGGTCCTTCCCGTCGGGGATGAGTCTTGTAGGCCTCCAATATGATCTTTAAGGTCCCTCCTTGCCTCTCATGGGTTTCTCATCGATTCTCGGGACTCGGGATCGAGCCTAAGGGGCTCGAGAATGGGTCCCAAGGTCTCGGGATCGAATCCAAGGCATCAAGTGATCGTTCCTTCTCTTCGTTGGCTCCAAAAGTGTATGAAACGAGTCGAATCGTTCCAATTCTTCATGAATGGTCTCGGGAACCTAAAACGAACTAAAGGAAGCATAAGTAACCCATAAACCGCTCCCAAGGAGCGATTCCACAAGGAAAACGGGACCAAAACACAACAAATTAGGCACTACAAACTACACTTATCAACTCCCCCACACTTAACCCTTACTCGCCCTCGAGTAAGCACAAGCTAACTACTAAACTAGCCGAGCGGGTATTAGCGCACCCTACGCCCTTTCAACTCACGCGAGTACACTTTAGAGGAAAAGTATACTCCGCAAGGCAAGTAAGGTCTTGCGACAAAACTGTGGATGCAACCGGACACAAAACACATAAACAAACAAACATACAAGCAAACAAACACAAGGTTGCATCCAAAGAAAACAAATACCGCTTCCCTCAAACAAGCGATGAAAGAAGCACCGGTTTAGGACTCAGGGCAAGTGACAATGTTCCCAAGCTAGCAATATAAACCAAGATGAACTAAACCCTAATAGTATGACGATAAAGCGACAAAAACGTTGGTAACTTACCTAGGTCCTCCTAACTTTCTAAGAACGTACTACGGGACGATCGGCGGGATGGAAACAGGATGAAACACGGTGTTAGTCGACACTGTAGGTAAATGAGACCCCACCCCCTTTAGCGATGAGCCAAGAGGGTCGTCCCGTGCCCAAAACCGCTCAACTAGTCCAAGTAAAAGGTGGAAATATTTGCAAAGTGAGGGAAGACCGACCATTACCGCTATCATTCTTCCTAGGGACTCAGTTCTTTGATAGGCTCTTCACGGTAATAGTCGGTAAAAGGCTTATTTTTGAGATATGGGGATTCTTTTTGTGAGACAGTTTTCTTTTGGCATTTTTCTTTCTTTTGCACATTTGCTTTGTTTGTTGCCATGCCATTTCTTTTTCATCTTTTCTATTTTCTTTTTGGCTTTTTGTGCCTTTTCTTTTTCTTCAATCTTTTCTTACTTTCATTTTCTTTTCTTTGCCCTTTTGGCTTGATTTGAGTGATAGGCATTTCTTTGCAATTAAGAAAGATGATTTCAACAATTTGCAAATTTATTTGGTGGATATGTGTGGAAGGTAGGGGAATGGGTAAGTCGGGACGGCGCCTTCCCTTCAAACCCACAAAAAGGGGAGAAACATGGACTAATCAAACAATTTCGAACACGGTCACCTAAGGGACGGGACTCGGCAACCAAGGCCTTTTCACACCGTGGGTGGTCATAATGGTCAAAATGCAAATCCCGTAGTGAATCCCTAATAAGCTAGGTGGACTCAAGGTAAAAGACCAACGAAACTATTGATTTAGGGTCATTCTACTAGATTAAAGTCCAAGACTCAATTGATACTACTAGAAAGAGAAAATAAACACTTGCACACTAGCCTCAAAACCGGGTTTTCGAAAACCTTTTACACATACGACACAACTACACAACGCAAAACAAAAGCATGACGAAAACGAGAGGAAAAGAAACAAAGGCAACAAAAACAAAACATAACAAAACAAACATATAACGAGACAAACACCACCCCAAATCTCCAAACAAGTCACCAAATCAACCACAAGTATGCACAAAGCTCCACCCGAGCACTCAACATCACAAATCTCTTCCAAACTCCACAAGGAACAAAGAGGAAAAAGGGGTGAAGAGATGTTACCGGATGTCTTGAAAGCTCTCCAAAGCTAACGGTGATTAAGCAACCTATAAGGAAGAAGGGAGGCAAAACACGCACAACAAAACAAATATACGGCATAATGACACAAAAGGAAAACACACAAAAGAAAATCTTTTTGATTTTTGTGAATTTTTTTTCAAATTTTTAGGGATTTTTAAGATTTTTCGAAGAAACTACGAAAATAAAACTAACTATACTAGAATATCGCTCCCCCACACTTAAACCGAGCAATGTCCTCATGCTCGATCGTAGTGTGTGGAGACACTAAAGAAAAGAAAAGAAACTACAAAAATAAAGCTAAAAATCAAAAATAAAGTGGAGAAAAGGGTAGAACGTGTCCGGCCGGGGTGTAGTCAAGTCACCATGGGCCGAGACAAGAAAAGATATGGATGGGGGAAGAAATAAAAAGAAGGAAATAAAAGGAAATGGGAGGGGAGGGCTAGGTGTAATCAAGTCACCTAGCCCGGATTCCGCCTAAATCCGACTAAATCCCAAAAAGTGAAAAATAAAGTGAAAAGACTTGTAATTTTTTGGATTTTGATATGACTCTCGATGTAATCACGTCATCGAGAGTCGGGAGTAATAATACCAAGGCCTCGAAGGCCACCATGACACCATGACACACAAGTGTACAAGGGAAAGGGGACAATCAAGGGAAGACAAGCGACAAAAAACGGAAAAGAAAGGATAGTTGTCGTACCCATGGGTTAGCAACTCACTCGCTCCATCGTCTCAATGATCATTAATGGCTCGAAGCTTGTCTTCTTCAATGTCATCCCATTTCAAACTTGATAATACCGCATGGTTGAAGTACAAAGGTATAAGGGGGTGGGATTTGATGTGAAATTTGGTGTAAAGTGAATAAAAATGAGGTGAGGATATGCAAATGAGGTGCATGGGTCATATGATACGTGCAGGGATAGGTAGGGAGGTTGGGAGGGGGTATAAAGTGGTTGGGTGGGCTCTCATGACCCAGAAGAGGCAAAAGAAGGAGCAGGGGACCATCCCGGTCGGGATGGATGGTCCCGGTCGGGATGACACACCCGTCCCAGTCGGGAAGCCCTCGTCCCGGTCGGCATGGCTCTTCAGAAAACTCAAAATTTAGTACCCTCATCCCGGTCGGGATGACTCCTTCCCGGTCGGGATGACTCCTTCCCGGTCAGGACGACTCATCCTTCCCGGTCGGGATGCCCTCTTCTCGGACGGGAGGAGTCTTCTAACTCTCCATAACCCCAAAAGTTTATCCAAAGCTTCAAAAACCGACTCCCTAGCTCAAAATCCAAGCTCTATCCACAACCATTCCTCTCTTCGGTTCATCTTCACTTGACACCTATCAAATAAGCTCAAAACAATCATCAAAATCCCTCCCTCACATCGCTCATCAAAGATTCCAAAATTACAAGGGTCTCACAAAACAAACCAATCCTAGAAACAAAATCATAAAAAACACAATTACAAACACAAAAACTAAAGAGAAGAGAGAAAGGGGAATATACAACATGACGGTTCTTTAGGAACACCGTCAAACCGAGGATGGTGGACTTTCATTCTTCAACCATAGCCCTCAAGGGCTTGGAGGAGCAAGTCAAACGCACGACCGACATCGTAATAAAGGCCCAAATAGTGCTCGAGCCAAGCTATCCTCCACGACCTCCAAGGTGGAGGCAAAAAGTACTCACCTAAAGACCCAACGTCATCTTTCAAGTCGTCTCCGGGGTCTATCCATCCTACGAGCTTCACCGACCTCTTCCTCCCTAAGCATCGCCTCCAATCACAAGCAAGCTTCAAATCCTTGACAAGAGGCACAAAAAACGGCTTTGGCCTCATTTCCATGTTGCACATCCCCACACCTTCCTCAAGTTGTGGTTCCCCATCTTCATCACTTGTCCCCACATTATCTTGGAGGAGAGAATTGAAACTTCTACCAGCGGTTTCAATCTCTTCCAAGCCATTGCTTGGTTTACATACAAGGGGTTCTTGATGTTTTTCCACATTCTCGGACAAGGGCAACTTGAGCTCATCAATTTCACCCAACAACTTCACAAACTCCACCAACTGATCCAACTCGCTAACCTCCTCCAATTCTTCACCAAAAATGCCTTCACCACGGGGCATATCCTCATTCGTCTCTTCTTGGGTGGACGATTGAGGTTCTTCAAAGCAAGTTTCACTTCCAAAAGGGACTTCATCGGCGGCTTCATGATTAGGTTGCTCCTCTTGCTCAAGCGAGCACGCATCATCAAGTTGTGACGTTCGGGCTAAAAATATTGCGGTTTTAACCGCTAACGCATTCATTCGAGCGTCCGTCGCCTCAATTTCCCTTTGATATTGGGCCATGAGTTCCTCTTGGTTCTTTTGCAATTGAATGGCCATTTCTTGGTTGCTCCTTTGCAATTGAAGAATCGATTGATACAACTCCAAGTTTGGCGATTGGTGGTCATTGGGGTCTTGTAATGCTCCTTGAAAATCTTGACGATATCCAAGGAGTGGGGCATCATATTGTTGGTAGCGAGGTTGAGGTGATTGGTAGTATTGTGGGTTATGGGGTTCATATTGTGGTTGAGGTGAAGGGTAATGTGGTGGGTTTTGGGGAAATTGGCTTCCATGAGGTGAATCATGATTAAACATGGTGGGTTCACATTGATTGCTAGAGTAATAGCCACCATGATCATATGATTGATAAGCGTTCACTTGTTGGTAGCCGTTCCCATATCCTTGAAGCTCATACCCACTGGTGTCTTGATTATCCCAAGAAGCTTGATAGTAATTAGGGGTCATCATGTCATAGCTTTGATCCATAGAGGGAGAGGAGTAGCTCATATTGGCTCCTAAGTGTGGGGAGTTTAGATCAAACCTCATGCTCGCTCGAAATCTTGGCTTGTACCCGGTTGGAAACCTCTCAATCTAGCAACTATCCGTTTATGCGGCTCTGAGTTGTAAAGAAGAGGATGGCGACCACCTCTAGGCAAAAACTGTGGACTAGGAGCAAACGTGAGAAGTCTAGTGCTTTTTGGGCACTAAACAAGAAGGAAATAAACTTCACACACACAAGAAGCAAAGGGACAAAAATAAAAACACAAAATAAAAGACAAAGTCAAGTAACTAGGAAAACAAAGTCTAAACTAGTACCGTCCCCGGCAACGGTGCCAATTTGATGGTAGGGAATTGCCGTGGATCCCCACCGATCAATAATAACCAAATACACCTAACACGTAGATAGGGTAAGTCGGGTCGAGTCCACGGGGACGGTAAGAGGTGTCTAGATTAGGTCTACCTAAACTAGGGGTGTTCGAAAATTGACCCGGACCGGCAAACCGGACCGGACCAGACCGTAAGGTCCGGGTCGGTCCAGACCGGGGCACTTACCGGTCCGGTCTCCGGGTCCCAAAAAAGTTGGTAACCGGTCCCCGGTCCGGTCCGGTCCGGTTCACACTTTAAAAAAATATCAAATTTAGTGTATTTTTACGGTCCGGTCCGGTCCGGGTTTCTTTGTTAACCGGTCCGGTCCGCGGGTTTGGGTTTTTTGGTTTTCCGGTCAGCAGGTCAAACCGGTCCGGTCCGGTCCGGTCCGAGTTTGGACCGGTGAACACCCCTAACCTAAACACAAGACTAAGTCAACGAGCTAAACTAGACTAAAGCAATAAGAAGGTGATGAATCTATGACTACAACAAAGGTAACGAAGAAATCAAATAAGGAAAGGGTAGGGTTAGGTCGGGGTCATAAGTGTAGTAGGATAGTTGGGAGATCGAGGGTGTAGGTTTCAGCTAGTTACTAAGGTCGGTCCCCGCTCTCGCGTCAAGGCCAATGTCCGCACTCTCGTGTCAAAGACAAAACCCGAATACTTATGCAAGTTATCACCCAATACACAAGGATTCAACCACAAATCAATCACACAATGAGAAGAGGAAGACAAGCAAGAGGAGTATTTTCAACTACTACTCTAACAAACAATTCAACAAATACATGGTGCTCTTAATATGTGACTAGTAACAAAGAATCCACCTTTACCCACAATCAAACCCTAATCATCCATAATCAACACTTAATCCCCCTACTAACCCTACAACAAGTCTACTCACACATAATGAAGCTAATCCTAACCATAACAAAAGAAATCAACACAAACATCAAAACATCCATTATGAAATAACAAGAACAATGAACAATAAGTAAAGATTAAAACTTGAAAGATTAAACAAGGATTAAGATTAAAAGGAATAAGGAGATTATACCTACTAACAAGAGGAAGAAAGATTGAAACTTGTAGTAATAAGAAAAACCCAAAACAATCTCCCAAGGTTGTCAATCTTGGTTGAATCTTGAAGAATTCCCTTAATACAAGGATTAAACTAAGATTAACGATTAACTAAAGACTAATCTACTCTAATCTAAGCTAATCTAACCTAAAGTAGTCTAGGGTTTTGTGGGTAATGAAGAACATCCAATAAGATTACAAGAGGAAGGGTCTAAATAGGGTTACAAGAGGAAAGGAGAAGAAACAATGAAGCACGGGCCTGAACTGGGTTCATCCCGGTCGGGATGGATGGTCCCGGTCGGCATGAGGTGTCGGTCCCGGTCGGGATGGACCCAAAACAGCAGCCCTCTCTTTTGTGCACTTCATCCCGGACGGGATGAGGTCCTTCCCGTCGGGGATGAGTCTTGTAGGCCTCCAATATGATCTTTAAGGTCCCTCCTTGCCTCTCATGGGTTTCTCATCGATTCTCGGGACTCAGGATCGAGCCTAAGGGGCTCGGGAATGGGTCCCAAGGTCTTGGGATCGAATCCAAGGCATCGAGTGTTCGTTCCTTCTCTTCGTTGGCTCCAAGAGTGTATGAAACGAGTCGGAATCATTCCAATTCTTCATGAATGGTCTCGGGAACCTAAAACAAACTAAAGGAAGCATAAGTAACCCATAAACCACTCACAAGGAGCGATTCTACAAGGAAAACGGGACCAAAACACAACAAATTAGGCACTACAAACTACACTTATCAACTCCATGTATGCTTTACACTAAGTCTCGGTCGGTCTATAGAGGGTCTATACCAGTGCACATAGTCTAGACATTGATCGGGATAGACTTTCTAAGTCGAGTTGATCTTAGAACATGCCGCGAAACCCACTCGAATCGACTATGGACACCTTTGACATATCCATATTGAAGTACATCACGGTATAGTGGGACGTCGGTCGCGAGTACCGGCCCGGGAAAATATGGGGTTATGCATGAACCGTAAAACTAAAACGCGTATTGTACTAGTCAAACGATTTCTATTCGAGTCTCACCCTGAGGATGCCGATGGTAAGTCACGCATCAGTTAATCCCCAGCGGAGTCGCCAAATTGTGGACATGACATAGGTCCACCCCGACGCGGCCACGCGCGGGTTTGGGTAGGCGAATGAATCTCCATATGAGAATGGATCGAATTGAAATTTAAATCGAAGTGGAGTCGCCACCGAACTTTGTGGGATTTCGGGCCCGTTCGAACCCACTCTATGTCGTAGTGGGCCATGCACCAAGTATGGCCAATTTCCGATGTCAGGGTTTATTGGGCTCGTCCCTTTGCATTGCGATACCGATACCGTCACTACCGGTTATCGTGTATTGAATGACTCTCGTGCGCCAACGGTTTCGGGCATCCGGAAACCGAGGTTCTGAGTAAGGGGTGAGGGTATGTGTTGGGAAGCCCACTAAGGACACCCAACCCCGCCCGCACATTAGCGGCCTCTACTAAGATATCGAGTGATTTTTGAATACGCGCGTTAGTTGAACGATAAAAATGCTTATGCAAACATTGTTTTCCCTAAGCATGTGAGGAATTGAATGGGTTTCTATGTCAATTTAATGCAACTAAAATTAACGTCAAAGTTGTATTTTAGCATGCGGGTTCATTTTAGTACAATAAAATAAACGAGAATTAAATCGACAAAAGAACAAATGGTTAGTAACGGTATGACGATATTGACGGTTTGCGCAAATATAGAATGATGTAAATAAGATGCCGTATGGTTTTTGAAAGATGATATTCCACGTGATTGATTGACACGTGTTGACCTAAGTCATAAAAAAGTGTTACCGAAACTAGAAAACAGTGTAGGACTCACGGTTCTGAGGTGATAAAGGGCCACTCGACCGAGTCATTGGAGGACTCGACCGAGTGGACCTCTGAAAATGCTTCTGTCCCGTATTTTGGACCCTACTCGATTGAGTTATTGACGAACTCGACCGAGTACGTTGCCACTCGACCGAGTCACTGTGAGACTCGACCGAGTGGAGGTCGAAAAAGCATTCTGTTTTGATTTTGGGGTGCCACTCGACCGAGTGGACCAGGCACTCGGTCGAGTGCCCCTTGTACGTACCAGTGTTCGTTTTGCAATTCGTTATTGATTTTGAAATTGCTCTTTGATTTTGATGATTCGATGAATTGGGCATAAATATTGAATGATTTATGTCCAATTTATATCCATGATTCTCGTCGTGCCCGATATCCGCTTATTGAAGCGGTATCGAATACTAGAGTGAAATTTGAAAAAACTATAAGTCGTTTTAAGTTAACTAGCACGATATAGATTTTCTCCGCGTTTATTAATGTCATGATTAATTCAATTGAATTAGAGGACATTTATATTAGCATCAACGAAAATCGCGCTAGTTAATTTATTTGACTAGATCGTTAGATTCAACATCCAATTACAAAATTGGTATCGAATCTAAAAGATCGACACTTGAATTAAATAAACTCGACTTGATTCCCTCCGCATCCAGACATCATAATTAATTCTTACGAATTGTTTGATGTCGGATCCGCATCAACGGGTTTCGACCCTTAATTAAAAAAAAAGTATTTGTATTTTAAGAATTGATGAAAATTGCGACAATGATGACAAAATAAGAAAATTATGGTTGATGTTAATTCGCTTCAACAATCAAGTGATCGGGGTGATGGGATAAGCGACCGGCAACGCTGAGTGCGATACTCTTGTATATTCGGGTTTTCTTATCCCACCATCACTCACACTCGACACGAATCGACGAATACTTTAATGTTTTATACTAATTATATTATCGATATTACGGATGCGATAATGAAAAAAATAATAATAAAAATAAAAAAAGACGAGGAGAAAGAAGAAGATGACGAGAGAGAGAGGAGAAGGAAAGAAAACGGGTTTTGCACCCTCAACCTACATGTTCTTGTTCTCGGACGGGACTCGTAGTTGTGGCTAGCACGTGAGTATCGAGATGTAGGCTAAGTTGTGGTGGTTTAGGGTTTGTCTCCTAAGCTAGGGTTAGGGTTTGATTAGAGTAGAATTAGGGTTTTCAAAGATGTCTTGAAGTGTGTGCATGGAGGGGTTTATATAGGCTAGGCTATGCATCCCCGGCTAGGGTTACTCGACCGAGTAACTGGCTGACTCGGTCGAGTGGCCCATTGCGCCTGCAGTCGGGCCTGAATGAGGGCCCACTCGATCGAGTGGGTGGAGCACTTGATAGAGTGGATCGGCTTGGTCGCGCGGATCTAATGTTTTGGACCGTGGCTTTGGATATCTTTTGGTTGTTTATGTTTGGGCTGGGTTTTTGATACTTGAATGGCTGTTTTGTATGTCTCGGGAACGACTTTGACCGGGGTTGACCCAATCTTTAAAAGTCGGTTTTATTTCCGGCGTCGGTTTTGACCCAAATTAGTCTTGTTTGACTGGAAACGACCCACTGAGCCTGAATTTGAGGTCAGTTTTGTGATATTTGTACTCTGTAAACGCTTAAGCCAGCAACTAATGGTTTTGAGCCCATATCCGAGCGCGTAGAAACACGTTAGCGTCCGATCATCATCGGGTATTTTTTGGAAACTGCCATAGACACCTGACAGTCAAAATGTGGGTGTCTACACCACAACAAACACCACTTAGTCTTTATTACATCAATACAAAACGATGTATGTATCGGAATATAACTTCAACTAACAGCACTTCCCAATTCAATAACAATTATAAACAACTTGGAAGTAACATAATCTTTTCTTTCACTTCTTTCTTCTCATTTTTTTTTCATCTTCAAACATTATTTTTTCTTTCAACTTCATTTTTCATTTTTCCACAAAAGAAACCTCAGGAATCAGCAATCCCGGAAACAATTCTCACATTATTATCAACATTCACCACAATAACCTTAATGAGAACTCATAACGCATCCAACAATTACTAGCTTAACAAGGTAGGCATGATATTTGTAGCTAAATATTGTGGGATATAAAAATAAGCATGTGGGCTCAAAAGGCTAAGATATATTATGTGAGAAAACAACGAAATAGCTTCAAGTGCAAACTGATCAAAAACATCACGGAAAATGGAACAAAAATCATTCATGTGCGTAATTATGCAACGCATACTACGAGGAGGCCTACTCTCACCTAAAAACGATCGATTAAACATGAATCAATCCAAAAGACTCTAAAACTCACATTTTGTAGCTTACCAACGTCAAGGATCAAGTATACTTTGTCTTAGTCTCATCATCACACATACAAAAATGCCAAAACATCACCAAAATGTACAAATCCTGAAAACCAAGCTTAAAAGGAGATATGAACGGAAAACCGCAAAGCTATGCAAGGGGATAAGCACAACGGGACAGCAACAAACCCAACAACTAATGTTTTTGAGATTTTTTTTTGAAACTAAATATAATACAAGACTCGACACAATTTCCCCCCCAAACCAGACTATCAATGTCCTCATTTTTGCTTAAAACATTGGGTCCACAGCACCACAAAGCCACAAGAGAACCAAGTCAAAGGAGAAAATCATGAACTGAAATAAAATAAAGAAAATAAAAAGAGAAATACCTATTTATAAAGTTGGGTCTCCCTCAAACCAGCAACAACGGGGGGAGGATGGTGGCTAGAATGCTACCTGAATCACTCAACCATGTCATCCGCGTCGGGGTTAGTGGCCCCGACTTTAGTGTCCAATGCATCACCCCGAGAAGTACCAGTACGAACGTTGCCAGAAGCAGAATTATCAACCTGAGACCATGAATACCAACTAGGATGCTCGTCAGACTCGTGTACCCAACCTCGCCTCGCGGCTTCAGCATACCAAGGGCGTAGGGCACGGGCTTGGTCATTATGAATTACCCGTAAGTAGGCCATGACGTCGGAGAATCCACTCGTGCCAGATGGAGTATTAGAAATAAGAGTGGACGACGGAGGACCTTAGGGCTGTGTCGGAGCAAGACGCCTTCCATACGTAAGCACGGGTTGAAGTACCCCTCCGATAGGTAGGCGATAGGAAGGAGGTGTAAAATCGGTAAGGGTTGCTGGGGGCGTGACTTCTGTGAGCCGTTCTAATTGGGGCAAAGGCTGTCGGGATGGTAAAGCAATGGAACACGAACCGTCAATAAGCCACTGTTGTGGTTCCCCCTCAATCGGACGACACCAAGGGAGCGACTGTAGGTAGTTGAGGTCAATGTACGCACGTCCCTCGAGTGGTTTTAGACCATCTTCCGTAAATGGCGTCCACCCTAAAGCTAAATGAGTAATGAGCTCGCCTACACAAATTGCTTTTGTCCGAGTACTATGTGCTTGGGATTGAAGGTGCGATGCAAAGTAGTAGGCAATATTGATGTTGAACGGAGCTTGACGTTGCACATTGAGGTAGGAACCTAAAAACTCGAGCTGGGTGAGTCGTACATTACTGGGTTCCGACCTCCCTAGGATAGTGGAGGCGACGAAACGTTGCCAAATGCGGACTACCGGATGGTGGATAGAACCACTACGAAGGTGACTATAGTCCTCAAAATCAGCCCCTCCTAAACAACTCCAAAGCACATGAGCATCAAATGACTCAGGGGCCGATAATTCTAAGTGACACGCAAGTCCGAAAAGCTCACAAAAGTCCTCGAATGAACGATCATAGCCGATATTAAGCACTCGAAACGTGATACGGTAAGTGTCATTTTTTCGCTTCGGCTTGACAAAGTTGAATGAGCTTAGGAACTCCAAAGTGAGACCTGCATAAGTGGAATGAAACATAGAGAAGAAATATTGCATCCCAACTCCCTCGAAAAGGGCTCTAGTTTGGTCAAGAATGCCTAGGGTAGTAAGCATCTCACTATCTAAGAAGATTGTGGGTCGAATGGGGAGCTTCTTTAGCCTTTGGAAACAAAGCCATTGTGCTTCGGAACCAAAAATGATGGTTGGGTGGTCGGGGTCATGCCACAATGGCGGACTAGGCGCTTCGGTAGAGGGTTCCTCAACCCCCGAACGACTAGAACTAGGCCTCTTAGTCCTCGCTTAGAGGGACGACACACAAGCGACAACAAAGAATCGAGATAGGCTGAGAACCCAAAGAAATCAAAACAGCACAGAATCAGAAGCAGAGCACAAAAACCAAAGAAGTCCCAAATTTCCGTCCTACACAAGAACCCAGAAGCAGAAACCGAAAAATCACAAAATTGGTGCACCAAATAAGTCGAAAAACAGCAATGAAGTGCTAATTAACCTATTTAACTGACTCAATTCATGAAAAATCAATTTGAAAAATTGATGCTCACAAACCCTAATTATGCAAATTTGTGAATTTGAAGCAATTAGAGAAAGAAAACACTTCCGTCCAATTTGTCCTTGACTGCGCGACGAAAACCTCGAAATCCGGCGACGGCGCCAGACGACGGCGAGCGTAAGGCGTGGATGAGCAGGCACAGACAGAAAATGGAGGAGGATGATAATGGAAGAGGATGATTGAATTTGGGGAAGGAGGAGGATGAATAGAGGGAGCAGTAGTACGTGATACTACTGAATATTGAGGAGCCTTTGTTTTTTTTTTTATTGTTAGAGTAGTGAAAATATAATCTACAGGTCACCCGTCCCGAGCGGTGATTAAGCGACCTATAAGGAAAAAGGGAGGCAAAACACGCACACAAACAAATATACGACACAAAGACACAAAATGAAAACACATAAAAGAAAAATCTTTTTGATTTTTGTGAAGTTTTTTCAAATTTTTAGGGTTTTTAAGATTTTTTTCGGAAAAACTACGAAAATAAAACTAACTATACTAGAATATCGCTCCCCCACACTTAAATCGAGTCATGTCCTCATGCTCGATCGTAGGGTGCGGAGAGACAAAAGAAAGAAAAAGAAACTATGAAAATAAAGCTAAAAATCAAAAAGAAGGTGAAGAAAAGGGTAGAAGGTGTCCGGCCGGGGTGTAATCAAGTCACCATGGGCCGAGACAAGAAAGAGATATGGATGGGGGAAGAAAAATAAAAAGAAGGAAATAAAAGGAAATGGGAGGGGAGGGCTAGGTGTAATCACGTCACCTAGCCCGGATTCCGCCTAAATCCGAATAAATCCACCAAAAAAGGGTGAAAAACTTGAAAAAATTTGGATTTTGAAAATGACTCTTGATATAGTCACGTCATCGAGAGTCGGGAGCAACCATATGCCAAGGCCTCGAAGGCCACCATGACACCACGACACAAAAGTGTACAAGGGGAAGGGGAGTAAACAAAGGAAAACAAGCATTAAAAGACGGAAAAGGAAGGATAGTTGCCGTACCATAGGTTAGCAACTCACTTTCTCCATCGTCTCATAGATCAATATAGGCACTTGCTTGTTTTCATCATTGCTATTCCGGTTCAAACGTGATAGAACTGCATGGTTAAGGTAGTAATGGTGCGAGGGGGGGTAGGATTCGATGTGAAACTCGGTGTAAAGGGAAGAGAAACGAGGTGAGGGTATGTAAATGAAGTGTAAGGGTCGTATGACATGAGCAAGGATGGGTAGGGAGGTTGGGTGGGGGTATACAATGGTTGGGTGGGCTCAAATGTCAAAGAAGAGGCCAAAAGAGGAGGAAGGGGACCATCCCGGTCGGGAAGGGTGGTCCCGATCGGGATGATGAACCCTTCCCGATCGGGAAGCCTCCTTCCCGGTCGGGAAGCCACTCCAGAATGCTCCAATTTTTGCACCTCCATCCCGATCGGGAAGCCTTCTTCCCGGTCGGGATGGCATACCCTTCCCGGTCGGGAAACCTCCTTCTCGGTCGGGAAGGGTCTTCATGACTCCCAAAACCTCAAAAGCTTCGACGAAGCTTCAAAAACCGACTTCCATTCCCACGATCCAAGCTCTATCATTATCTACTCTCCTCTAGGGTTCACCTTTCCTTCACACCTATCACAATGAACTCAAATACAACATCAAATTCCCTCCCTCACATCGCTCATCAAAAATCCAAATGAACAAGAATTCCACAGAAACTAACAAGTCGTAAACACAAACATAAACATAAATACAAGCACAAAAGAAAAGAAAAAGAAATATTTACACTAAATACTCTCACCAACAACGCCTCCATAGCCATCTAGAGCTCGAAGGAGTAAGTCAAATGCCTTAGCAACATCTTCATTTAAGCTCACATGGCCGAGCCTAGCCACTCCCAAAAGTTTCCAAGTCGGAGGGAAGAAGCGATCGTCTTCATTATACTCGGGGTTCTCGTGATCTTCCGGGTCTTCGGAACCATGATAGCGACGACTCTTATGACCATCCGGTAGGTATAGTGGTCTAGAGTCTGCTCGGTGTCATGATGTGGGAGATCACACCCTAGAGGTGTCGCTTCTTCTACGGGGTCGAGAGTGGAACTCTTTTCCACCGCCCGACAAGGATCCTCTTCACCAACCGTCTCACAAGACAAAGGGCTAGACATCGAGTGCGGTAGAGGAGGAGAAGGCATCAAGTTTTCTTCATTGGAGGCTTTAGGATCCTCCAATCCCCCATACAAGGCAAGTTCCAAGGCATCTACTTCTTTTTCCCAAGTATTGCGCTCCTTTTCACTCACCTTGTCTATATGGCCTAGAGGAGGTATGTCTTCACTTGGCTTAGGATTGTCTAGTGGTTCATCACGAAGAAAATCGAACAAATCCAATTTGATCGCCAATACATCGGCTCCCCAAGAGTTATCTCGAGAATCGTGTTCACTCCCCTCCTCATTTTGGGCCCTTGAAGCCTCAACTTCCCCTATTCTTCCCTCATCTTCACCGCCCAAGCAACACTCAACAATGACCTCTTGATCGACCCTCTCTTCTTCATTTGTAGCTTCAAGATTGGGTTGAGACACCCGACCTTCATGCCCAAATGAAGCTTCCTCATCTTGTAGTGGAGCTCGAGTGGCCGACATCGTGATATGGGCCATGAATGCATTGATGCGAGCATCTTGCACCTCTATTTGGGCCTTGAGCTCCCTTTCAATCCCTTGCATGTGAGTCATCATCACTTGTTGAGTCTTTTGCAATAGAACTATCGCCTCATGTTGACTCTTAAGCAATAGAGACATCGTTTGACAAGTCTCAACCAAGTTGGGATCTTGTGGTCGCGGGTTGTGTGAGGGTGTTTGGTAGTTGTTAGGATGTTGGAATGATCCTTGACAACTTTCTTGGTAACCATAAGGAGGGCGTTCATAAGATTGTTGATGAGGTTGATATGGTTGGTGAAATCTCGGGACTTGGCCATTTGCCCCAAAGTTGTCCCGTGATGATTGATGGTAGCTTGGACGAGCCATGTCCACAACGTCGCTTTGGTACCTAGGATGAGCTAGAAGCACTTGAGCAAACGTTAGTATCCTAGTGCTTTTGAGGCACTAGGAAGAGAGAGTAACACAAGAAGAAAAAACGGAGATACACAAGGAGAAGAGAACACAAAAATCAAGAACAAAGTCCACAACTAAGCAAACAAAAGTCTAAACTACGCCGTCCCCGGCAACGGCGCCAATTTGATGGCAAGGGATTTGTCGTGAATCCCAACCATCAAATAAAACCAACTAACCTAACTAGGGTAGCTAGGGTAAGTCGGGTCGAATCCACAGGGATGGGAGGTCGGACTAAGGTATGCTACGGTCTAGGACTGAGTTCGAGACAAGCTATTCTAAGGGGAAGGCTAAGGACTAAACTAGGTCTAAACAAAGGAAACAAACAAAGGAGAACGGGCTAGGGTTAGGTCGGGGTCAAAGGGGTAACGGAATGGTCGAAGGAGAACTAGAGGTGAAGGAGGTAGTAGGGTAATCTAGGTAATGCCCGGGCTCTCGCAACTTAGACTCACCTAGAGATTCCACCTAAAACCCAACTCGGCGACACAACACAAACGGAGTACTAGCATGCTATAGACCTAGGTCGAATCCGGGCTCTCACGACTTAGACCGGCCTAGGGGTCGTCCTCACCGGGCTCTCGCAACTTAATGAGGGGACCGAACCCACAAACAACTAATACCCACAAGAGAAAGGCAAGAAAACAAGCATTCGCACATACTTAGTCATTCAAGCAATTCAACAAACATGTGATGTGCAACAAACCAAGGAGAAACCCAAATCTTCCACTAACAACTCCAACAATCCCTTAATCATCCAATTAACACCCTAATCACCTTACTAACCCTAGAAAGAACACTACTCTAACATATCTAAACTAAAACTATCACTAACAAGAGGAATCAAACCAAACAACAAAACTAACATAATGAAACTATCAAGAATGAAGAACTAAACACTAACAAGAACTAAAGATTCAAACATGATTAATAAAACAATGAACAAGAGAAAGGAAAAGAGATTATACCAAACTAGAAGATGAAAAGAAGAAAGAAACTTGCATAAATGGAAGAACCCAAAACAAACATCCAAGTTTGTCAAGCTTGGTGAAGATCTTGATGAATTCCCAAATTACAAGTATTAATCTATGATTAACGATAATCTAAGAACTAATCTACACTAATCTATGCTAATCTATCTAGGGTTTAGTCTCTCATGAAAGGCATAAGATAACATAACATAAGATCTTAATACAAGAGGGGGGTATATATAGGGTTACAAATGGAAAGGAGAAGAAAAGAATTGAAGGCGGGCGAGCTGGAGCTTTTCCCGGTCGGGAAAGAAATTCCCGATCGGGATTATGGGAATTCCCGATCGGGATTTTATGTTCCCGATCCGGAACAGCCCCCAGTAGCTGCACTTCGTTCCTCCTTCATCCCGGACAGGATGAGGCCATACCCGTCCGGGAAGAGTCTTGTAGGCCTCCAATTTGAACTATTTGGTCCCTCCTTGGTTCTCATGGACTTCCCATCGATTCTCGGGACTCGGGATCGGGTCTCGAAGGCTCGGGATTGGGTCCCAAGGTCTCGGGGTCGATTCCAAGGCATCGAGTCATCTTTCCTTAGCTTCGTTGGCTCCAAAATGTGTATGTATTGAGTCGGAATCGCTCCAACTCTTCCAATTCGGTATCGGGAACCTGAAACGAACTAAAGGAAGCATAAGAAGCACCTAAACCGCTCCCAAGGAGCAATTCTACAAGGAAAATGGGACCAAAACACTAGGAATAGGCACTACAAATGACACTTATCAAGGGATGAGTTTAATCCCGAATCGGGATCACCATAGTGCAACCCGGGACGAGATCTTCTTGCTGGGACGAATCTCGTCCCTTTCCTTCCCCTGCTCGCACTTCCTTTTTTTTAAGTGAATTATGGTCCCTATTAGGGACCATTATCGTCCCTAATAGGGACCACTAATTCGGAACTTAATTTGAAAGCCATATTTCGACCCGGACGTTTTCGGGCTGCCCCTAATAACCAACGAATGGCAAGTGCTTTTCCTTGTGTGGATCCTATTTCAATGGGAACTTGATGAGTCGATCTATCGTCCCTAATAGGGACCACAATCAAATCGTTCAAGTAGGCAAATCTCTTTATAAGCATCACGGGACTCGGAAACCTGGAACAACCTCAATAAAACTACGTCAAATCACTCCCTCACATCACTCAAAGTTCTAAAAATAAAATAAAATAATAAAAAATAATAATAATAATAATAATAATAATAATAATATATATATATATATATATATATATATATATATATATATATATATATAAAACCGGGCTGCCTCCCAGTAGCGCTGGTTTATAGTCCCGCACTAAAAGAATTTAAGTGTTGGGCGACTGAACGTAGCGACCGTCATCGGTCGCTAAAAAAGTTTAGCGACTGATAGCAGTCGCTAAACGACCGTCGCTAAGGGTAGTCGCTTTTAGCGACTGATTTCAGTCGCTAAAAAACGCGCGACTGAAATCAGTCGCTAAATTAGCGACTGAAATCAGTCGCTAAGGCGTCAGTTTTAGCGACTGAAATCAGTCGCTAATATTCACTTTAGCGACTGATGTCAGTCGCTAAAACTGACGCCTTAGCGACTGATTTCAGTCGCTAAATGGTATGACATGGTAACATTTAGCTACTGAAATCAGTCGCTAAATTGAACATTTAGCTACTGATTTCAGTAGCTAAAGTGCCTCAAATAGACCGGTTACAATTATTATTATTCTAGCCAAAATCTGCGCAAGAAAACAAACCAACAACCACAATACATCCCAAACAACATTCCAAAGGTTGTTCCAAACGTTACGCAAGCTTCACACTCCAAAATGAACGACCAAGTACGCAAACGTCGTGAATACACTAAATTAAAAATGTTGTTACAAACTGTTTTTTCAACAAGTATTCAGAAACTACAAACTGTTTTCAATTACTCACCTAACAGGGAAACTAGCTGCCGCACCACTACCACCCCCATTGAAGGGGTCTCTAGGATCCCGGTGTCGGGGAGTGGGGCCGGAGTTACAGTTCTGCTGCTGCATACTCCTCAGGCGCTGTAGCTCTTCCAGAATTTGCAGGTTAACGGACTCCTGCATCTTCAGCCTCTCATCCTGCTCCTTCAGTTTCTCGGCCATAGCATCCCCTCGCGCCCTTTCCTCCTGCAGTTCCGACCTCATCCCAGCCATTTTGGATGGCACACAGTCCGTCGAGGTCGAATGGGCCTCCCGAATATTGGGTGGTGTCCAGTACAGGGAATGAGCGTTCCCCGTACCGTACACCGCTCCCTTGCGGTATCCCTCCGCGACTTTGAACCAAATCGTGCTCGGGTCCACACCTTCATTCTCGGGCGCTCCAACGGCCTCCTGATACGAGTCCTGAAAAAACTTGAAGTCATGAGTAGGTGTGTTGTGTGAAGAAAAAAAAGTAACGAAGTCCTATGGTTGAAACTTACCCACATGTCCGCATCCTTCTGCGTGGCGAATTCTCGGCCGGTGGCTTTGCTCCCCTTGCTCTTCGTGTCGAGAAATAGCTGCACCGGCGGAGGGAATTCTCCGGTTTTTTTCTTCACCTGTTGACAGTACACGTAGATTTCTCTTTTACATTTATAATGAAAACATTAAATAAGAATCCAAAATAAAAATCAAAGGTAAGGAAATACTAACGCTCATGGCCCGCTGGTGCATCGATTGCGACCCACCGTAGTGGGTGCGCTCAGCGGTGCTCTCTGGGTCCCCTCCCCGCCTCTTGTTCTTTTTCGCCTGGACGGATCTTGCAAGGAACTTCGGGTCGGAACGGGCTGTTCTAAACTGTTGGATGACGTCACCTACAATTTATACACTTTGAGATCAATACGTGTTTTGAAGATATATACAAATTCCTACTCAAGTACTAACACTATTTGAGTAATCGAACCTCTAAGGTGTCTCTGTAACTTCTCGTCGCTTGCCATCTTATAGATCATGTCTTTGTATCTGGGCTTCGCGACATCCATGTACCGGTCTCTCACAGCCACCTCGAGACCCTCGTTGTAGAAGTGTTTCAACTGCAAGATCGTTTGTTGTCATTGTATTAGTAATCTGTAAACAGTAACAGGTAATTAAAAATCAGAAATTGGTGTACCTTAAAGTTGGCAAACCACTTCTCTCGTTGCCACAGAGGCACCTTAGTCCAAGACGTGCAGTACGTAGTTAAGTCCTTCAAGAAACTGTCTGTCACGCCTGTTACAACGTCCCGAGTACGAAACCTGCACCAAAGAGTGAAATAAGATGATGTCTCCCAAAAAAAAGGAAATATAACGTCTCACCATGTGTTCTCCGGGCTAATAATAAGGCGTCCGTCGTCTGTATACTGAAGCCTTTGATCCTATTGTGGTTGTTCTGGTTGCTCCTTGTCGTTCTCCCCTTGGTTATCCTCCTCTCGCCGGTTCTCCTCCTGGTCCTCCTGCTGCTGGGACCCCCTGTTCGTGTTGCTGCTCCCACTACCGTAACGCAGTCTGTTGCCCAAAGTCATATCTGCAGACATATAATAGTAGAAAGTTAGAAATTCACAACATAATATTGAAATAATTTGCCCAAAATAAGTAACGTAAATTACTATGTACAAATAATATAACTTACTAAAACTATACCCTACTAAAAATCATCGTCACTGTCGTTGTCATCTTCCACTTGCCTACTCGAACCAACGACATCCTCTTCCTCGTAGTCATCTTCCTCCTCCTCGTCGTCATTGAACTCTAACTCATTGGCGTCGTCCTCCTCCTCAACCATATCACTAGAACCACCTTCCTCTTCCTCACCACCTTCATCGTCTTCAAAATCTTCCCCCACATCCACCTCATTATTGTCATCATCATCATTTGCAAAAAGATTCTCATCAGCTGGAGACAATGTTGTACCACTAGAAATGACATCCTCTTGGAAAAGGTCAGAGTCATAGTGCCCTCGTGGCTTAGTTTTGAACACCGCCCACCACTGGTTTACAGTTCTGTCGTTCTTTGTGGTTGGGTAAGGCGCAAAGTACACTTGGTGTGCTTGATGTGCAAGTATAAACGGATCGTACTTGGAGTATTTTTTGGTATGATTAACTTCAACTAGTTTGTACCTTTCATGTACTCTAGTACCTAACACAGAGTTGTCCTTCCATTCGCATTTAAATACCACAGCTCTATACCCACGATCATTTCCAACATAGCACAGCTCTAAGATGTCCTCCACTAGACCGTAGTAATCCTCACCCTCAAGTGACGACACACTCACACCGAAATTACATCTACTCCTACTGCTACCGTGGGCAAATGTATGAAAATTGTAACCATTAACCGAATACCGGTTCCAAGTTCTAACATTCCACAAAGGACCTAATGCTAGACTCCTAACCAAATCATCCTGAATATTCTCTGAAATTACATGCTCCTTAAGCCATTTGGGAAACTGTTCCTCATGCTTATTCCAAACGTCATCAGCTTGTAAATGTGGATTAGCAGCCACAAATTCAGTTACAAATTTCTTCTCGTACGGCTCCAAAACTTCGCAGTTTGATAGCAAGTACAGGTGAGCACGATTGTACTCCTTCTCATCTAATGTCCTCCACCCGCTAGCTGCTGACGATCCCTCACCTACCTTACTTTGAAAAAAGTCTGGTATATTGGGGTCAATCGTCGTCTCGGGTGTTTCTAGGTTTAGATTTTTGGCTTTGGTGTTCACTTCCTTCTCGAAATACAGAGAACAGAAGTTGGCTATCTCCTCTGTTAAGTAAGCATTACATATGGAACCCTCCACCCTCGCCTTGTTACCAATTTTTTCTTCAAATGGTTGAGAAATCTATGACAATCATCAAGTAACTATGTTATTATCAAATTATAGTGTCTAACGTTAGTTAGTGGGTAAAATAAGTAAGTAGTTGAAAGTTCTCACCTCTCAAACGGGTACATCCATCTAAACTGTACCGGTCTTCCCACTTTAGCTTCGTAGGGCAAGTGGACCGGTAGATGCTCCATTGAGTTAAAGAAGGATGGTGGGAAGATCATCTCAAGTTTGCATAGTATCTGAGGAATTTGATCCTCCAAACGAGTCATGTCGTCATTTGTAACTGTCGACGAACATAAATCTCGAAAAAACTGAGATATCTCAGTGATAGGATTCCAAACACCTTCCGGTAGCAGGTGCTTCAACGCTACAGGTAGTAACCGCTCCATGAACACGTTGCAGTCGTGACTCTTCAAGCCTTGGAGCTTCAGGTTCTTAATATCCACACACCGTCTAAAATCGGATGCATACCCATCAGGGAACTTCAGCTTCCCTACCCACTCTAACACGGCCTTTCTCTGAGCTTTATCGAGGCTGAACAAGGCCCTAGGCTTGGACCCATCCCGCTTGATATGCATTTTCGGACGGTTACAAATTTTTTTCAAATCTTTTCGGGATCCTACGGTGTCACATGTCTTACCCTCTACATCCATGACGGTGTGAATTAGTTGCTCAAAGAAATTCTTCTCAATATGCATCACGTCCAGATTATGTCGGAGTAATAAAGTACTCCAATATGGAAGGTCGAAGAAGATGCTTCTTTTAAACCAACCATTTTTTAATTTCTTAAGATCTTTGAACTCTTGATTGGTCCCGTCCACAGTAGATGGGAACTCTGAAATAACCTCCCAAATCTCATCTCCTTGGAGACGAATCGATGCCTCATCTAGCACCTCCTCACCCTTCTTGAAAGCTCTCTTATTCTTCCTATACATGTGACCCTCGGGTAGAAACTGTCTATGACAGTCAAACCAACTAATTTTGCTTGAGTTACTTAGGTAGAATGCTTTACTTTCACTCATGCAACAAGGACACGCTTTTTGGCCCGCGGTAGACCAACCACTCAACATACCATACGCAGGGAAATCGTTTATAGTCCACAAAAGCGATGCTCTAAGCTGGAAATTTTGTTTCAACGACACATCATATGTCTCCACCCCTACTTCCCACAAGTGTTTCAATTCCTCTATTACTGGTTGTAAGTAAACATCCAAGTGGTTTTTGGGGTTTTTTGAGCCGGGGACAATGAGAGAAAGGAATATGAACGGTGGTTTCAGACAAAGCCATGGGGGTAAGTTGTACGGTGTGACCATGACAGGCCAGCATGAGTACGACTTACCAAACTGACCGAAAGGGGCGAACCCATCGGTACACAACCCAAGTCTCACGTTACGGGGTTCCTCAGCAAATTCAGGGTAAATCCTATCAAACCGTTTCCACTCCTCCCCATCACTAGGATGACACATCTTCCCCTCTACACGAGTTTCTTCCTTATGCCACCTCATTTGTTCGGCAATGGTTCTGGTTGCATATAGTTTTTGAAGTCTAGGGGTGATGGGAAAGTAGGTAAGTCGACTAAGTGGTATAGGTTTTTTATGCCTCGCGACACTCTTCCCCTTCCTACCCCTCATAACAATGTTCCCATCTACACTTTTGTATCTACCCTTCCCACATATCTTACATTCCTCAAGCACGGCATCGTTCTTCCAAAAAAGCATACATCCATCGGGACAAGCATCGATCTTTTGATGCGGAAGTTCAAGACCTTTAACAATTTTTTTGGTATTGTAGAATGTTTTGGTCATAATGTTGTCTTTTGGGATGAGTTTCTCAATCAACGCAGCGATACCGTCTACGCACCCAAAAGGTAGGTTATACTCACATTTGAGGGTCACTACCATAGACGCCACTTCTAACAATGTCACATCACACCCTCCATATAATGGCTTCTCCGCAGCCTCTAACATATCAAAAAAAGCTTTCGCTCGTGGGTTTGGCTCTTGTGGGGTTGGTTGGTCATCGTCGTTAGTGTACATGCTCCCATCATTAAACAAATTGCACTCAACCACATCAACAATCATTCCTCTCACCCCGCCCTCATTCTGATCCACCTCAGTTACCCCAACAGCAGACGTCTCACCATGACAAATCCAATAATAATAATTTGGGCTAAACCCATTTGAGATAATATGTTCCTTAATCAGAATATCATCCAAGAATTTGAGGTTCTTACATTTCACACAAGGACACCTAAATCTACCCTCTGACGCGTATTCGGGATGGGTTTTAGCGAACTCAAGGAAACTATTAACACCCTCTAAAAATTCAGTTCTGGGACGTCGTCTCTTATCTAATCTTTCCTCATACATCCATTTCCGTTCATGTCGCTTCATTTTTTTATCTAAAAAAATTGGTACAATAACCACATACAAATTATTTTCTCTTAAGTAATTCACTAATAAATACACACTACTCACATATTTTGTAAAATTCTCATTTCACCAAAACATAGTACTATTTGCACCTAATCATCCATAATTACGTTACTAAATCGACATAATTGTATTTCAATTCCAATTTCCTAACACATCAAAACAACCCAATTCATTCAACTACGTAACCGCAAACCCTAATTTTATACTAACAATCTACCTATTTCAAATTGGGGAACCTATTGGGCGATTAACATTCTAACTACACATCATATTCCGACAACTAATAAATTATCCAACCCGACAAATAATTTATATAAATCTATAAATAATTGAAACTAAACAGAAATTATCCTACCCAATAAACAGAAATTAACAAACAATTAAAACTAAATATAGATAGATAAACATACCTTAAAGGAAAATGAGAGAATTGAGGAAGAAATGAAGAGGAATGAAGGAGGAGGCGTTTTAGAGAGAAGGAGGAGAGGTTTTAGAGAGAGGGAGTGAAATGAAGGAATGAGCCGGGGAAGGGGGGGTGTGCGGCAATTTAAAAAAAAATCTGACCCTTAGCGACCGATTTCGGTCGCTAAATTCATTAATTAGCGACTGAAATCAGTCGCTAAGTCTTAGATTTAGCGACTGAAATCGGTCGCTAATAAATGAAATTAGCGACCGATTTCGGTCGCGCGTTCATTTATTTAGCGACCGATTTCGGTCGCTGAAGTTTTTGAAAAAAAAAACCGTCTGCTCGTTCAGCAACTACTATCAGTCGCGAATTATACTTTCAGTCGCAAAATTAGCCACTGAATTTATCAGTCGCGCGTGCTCGGTAGCTAAATGAAGTATTTGTTGTAGTGGCGCACGACTTGATTACCTTAAATCGGAGAGATGGGTGAGCGGGATGAAGTTGAATAACTTCAATCGCCCCAATGTGAACTCCTTCCTTGTAGATTTTCAAACGTTGGCCGTTCACTTTAAAACGTTCACCCGAATCATTCTCAATTTCGATCGAGCCAAATTTACCAACTTGGGTGACGGAAAAAGGCCCGGATGATCACCTCCCAATCGGATCGGTCGTTAACGAAGGACGGGGGATCAAACAATATTTATAGACTCGGAATAACACAAAAACTACTAGAGTAATCGTGGTAAGTCGAGGTCGGTCCACAAGGAACGGTGTGCGATGTAAAGGTTAAAGTGTCGTGTTTGATGTCTAGATGGGGGTTTTCTAAGGGTCAAGTCTATACTAGAGGAATGTCTATGATGATAGCTAGGGGTGGTCAATCTAGGGAAAGGTGTTAGGGGGAAGTTGGGATTTGGTACTTGGAGTCTAAGAATGTCGGAATCGAGTTCTTGTTGCAACATTGATAAAGGAGAATGCCACCTTTTGGTTTCTTCACCTAACTCACCTAAAAACCCGTTTTCGCGGCGAATAAGGGTAAGTCTCTAGCTATGGTAATTTCTACCCCAAGTTTCCCCATATTGATAGAAACTTAGTCAAGGTCGGTCTAGTTGGCCAGACTAAAAAAACAATGACATAAAAACCATAAACAAGATAAACCAACAATCAAGCAACCCACCAACATCCCTATATTCAAATAATCCAAGTCCTCATCCCTAAACCCCCCTACAAGAAATCTACTCACTAATCATAATGGAAAACAATAAAACTTTAACTAAAGAGAAAATCACTACAACATGCATAGAGACTGGATCTAAGGTAACTAACAATACTAATATGATCTAAACAAGACAATGATGAGAAAATAACATAAAAACTAAAGTAGAGATTAGAGAGTGGAAGAAAATTATACCAACTATGAAGATCTATAAGAAATAATAAGATTGCAAGAATAAAGATTGAATCTTTGATGAATAAAATAGAGAACTTGTCACTAATCCTCCAAATAACCCAAGAAATCTTCAAATAAAACTAGAATAATAATCTAAAGATTGAATCTTTGATGAAGAAGATGAAGAACTTGTCACTTAATTCTTCAATAAACCCAACAAATCTTCAAATAAAACTTGGAATAATCTACTACAAACTTGTAATCTAGAGAATTGTTGATGGAAACTATGTAGATTTACTACTAATTACTATGTAAACTACTAGAATTATGGAGGATTTTTACTAGAATACTACTACTAAGAAGATGGTAATGGTGTAACTACACTAATGATGGGATATGAGGATGGTAGCTTGGGCAACAAACTAGAGTAACATATATATAGTAAAGCCTTAATGGGTACTTAACCTAAAGCCCAAATCCAACACTAGTAGAGAAATGACATTTGACGAATAGTTAATATGACGGTTGTTATAAATAACCGTTGCGTATTATAAAAGGCAACGGTTATTGGGAAGTGACCGATGCGAAATGTTTGTAGAAACTGTAACCGCATCGGTCAAACTATACGACCGATGCGATATATATGTGGAAAATATAACCGCATCAGTCAGGATTTACGACCGCTGCGAAAACGTTTTGTATAATATTTAAAGTGACGGTCATAATGACCGTTGCGAAATATATATGAATGTAAAATATAACCGCATCAGTTAAGATTTACGACCGTTGCGAAAACGTCTTGTATAATATTTAACACGACGACTATTATGACCGTTGCGAAATGTATACGTATATAAAACTTAACCGCATCAGTCAAGATTTGCGACCGTTGCGAAAACGTTTTGTATAATATTTAAAACGACGACTATTATGACGTTGAATAATATAATCACAAATTCTTGTTATTGTGAGATCGCTCACATAGTCACCACAAATTCTCAAATGAGACATCTCACAATAATGTTATTATGAGACCTCTCATAACATGGGTGGTTACTTGTTTATTTTTTAATTACATATAAGGGAGTTGCTTTTAATATTTTTTTATTAGTATGTCTCACAACAATTATCGTAAGACGGTCTCACAATAAATTATTGTGAAAACACTCACATACAAGTAAGTCACATACTTTTAATAATATATTATTTTGGGTTATTTAACAACAATAATACCAACTATAGGGCATCTTCCGAAAATAATATCAATTTTAATAAATCTGAGAATAATACGTATTATTAGAGTAGTTAAACCAGAGTAGTATAGGTGACCGGTTACCTGTAGAACCCTTCCATCTTCCTATTTCACCTTTAACTTTATTTAACGGTAATAATACCAACTATAGAGCGTCTTCCGAAAATGATTCAAATTTTAATAAATCAGAGAATAATACGTATTTTTGAGTATTTGAACAATAGTAGTATAGATGACAAGTTAGAGGTAGAACCCGTTCACCTTCCTTTTTCGTCTTATTATTTATTTCATATTACTTCGCTATTTTTCACTTACTCAGTGCACGGGGCATTAAACGTCATTAATGTCCTCCGTCTTTCTCTTCCTTCAAGTCTTCAATCTCACCAAATCTAGCTAACAACACAATCCTACACCAAAATCAACATGTTAATTGATGGAGAGGTTTTAGCCGCGTGCCCCGCCGTCAATAATAAACCGACTATTCCTAGTGGGTAGCTAGGGCAAGTAGGGTCGATATCCACGGGGACGGTAAAGTAGAGTCTAGACTAGGTTGGCCTAAAAACGAGACTAAATCACCGAACAAACACAAAGAAAGCGATAATTGGTAAACTATGGTAGTGGAAGAGGTAAAACTAAGCTAACAATGAATATCTAAACAATGCTAAAATGAAATAACTAATGATCAAACTAACAAACAAGTTAGAGTAAATGATGGCTAACTAAGAGGATGAAATCAATTATGAAAGGAAGTGGGGTAGGTCGGGTTCTTAAGTGTAGTAGGGTAATTGGGGTGATTAAGGGTGTAGGTGTCTCCTAGTTGCTAGAGTCGGTCCGGGCTCTCGCTACGTAGACCGATGCCGAGGTAGGTTCTCGCTCTTGTGTCTAAGACTAACCTCAACACAACACAAAATAGACAAACAATGAGAAGATGAGCACAAGTATGGGGAGCATTGGCCACTACTACTCACACAAGAAAATCAACAAACACATAGAGTGCCCATAATGTGACTAACAACAAAAGAGTCACCTTTTCCCTTAATCAAACCCTAATCACCCATAATCTACCCTTAATCCCCCTACTAACCCCACAAGGAGACTACTCACTCATAATCAAGAAGAAACCAACAATAACAAGAGAAAACAACATCATAAACCAAACATCCATAATGAAGAACAAGAACAATAACAACCAACAAAATATAAAGATTCAAACTTGATTAAATAAACAAGAACAAGAGTAAAGAAAGTTATACCAACAACAAGAGGAAGAAAAAGATGCAATCTTGTATAAATAAGAACCCAAATCAACTCCAAGGATGTCAAGCTTGGAGAAATCTTCAAGAACCCACTTAATACAAGACTAGTTACAAACTAGATTAAACTAAGATTAAAGGAAGATTAAAGGAAGATTAAACTAAAAGGATGAACTCTAAATCTAGGGTTTATATCTTGTAGAGAAGCTTAAGAGAGTCTAATGTAATCTAGCCTATGTAAACAATACAAGAGGGAAGTATTTATATGGGTACAAGAATGAAGGAGGATGAAACAATGAGTTGCATGCTACAGCTCCACGGTCCCGACCGGGACGGGCAATAACAGAGCCTGGTGTTATTGATAACACAGCCCGGTGTTATGCTTGATCCCGACCGGGATGGGCTGGTCCCGACCGTGACGGACCCAGGTCAGTAGCACTCGCTTTTGTGCACCTCATCCCTTACGGGATGAGGCCATCCCGACCGGGATGGGTCTTGTAGGCCTCAATAAGCTCTTTTTGGTCCCTCCTTGCTTCTCATGGGTTTCTCATCGATTCTCGGGACTCGGGATCGGGTCTAAGAGGCTCGGGATTGGGTCCCGAGGTCTCGGGGTCGAATCCAAGGCATCGAGTGATCGTTCCTTCACTTCGTTGGCTCCAAAAAGTGTATGTATCGAGTCGGATATGCTCCAACTCTTCACAAACGGTCTCGGGAACCTGATACGAACTAAAGGAAGCATAAGTAGCCCATAAACCGCTCCCAAGGAGCAATTCCACAAGGAAAATGGGACCAAAACACATGAAAATAGGCACTACAAACTACACTTATCATTAATCTAAACGAAACGTAAAAAAAACTGAAGAAGGATGAAGGGTAATCTAGAGAGAGGATGAAGGACAGAAGTAAGGAGGAGTAGACCTAGCAAAACTGACCCGACATGAATAAGCCAAACCGAATCCGACCCGACACCCAAATTGAACCTGATTTTGACCAGTAATCCAAATTGACCCGAGTTAACCAGAAACTGACCCGACTATTATTATAGAAAACGAGTCGATATCCCTAAAAAAAGTTGAAAGAAGCAAACTCAAGAATGACCCGAACCCGAAATAATCCGACCCGAACCAATGTCAACCCGATTATTATAACCCGAAAGTGGTCTGATCCAAAACTGACCCGACATGGTACATCCGTTATCCAAGTCTAAGGGCAAGAACATAAGTAGCAAGTTAAATATTAATTTGCTGACCTGATGTAGCAGGTTATAAAGTCACTTATACTACTCTTGTTATTTCAATCACTTACAACATTCACTAATGCTCCTTATTATTTCATTCAATAATCAGATGCCAATCATTCACCTTATATAAACTTCAAATGGTGTTTTCTAAACAATTGACCATCTTTGTATAAATTACGTGCAATGAACTTAATACTGCTGGACGTTACTAAATATATATATATATTTATATTCCCATGAGAACCTAAAGTTCAATAAGAACCGTGAGAACTATCTTGATGATAGGGAGCCTGCTGACCGACAAGATGGACACGTACCCCTATTACTCCTCAATTTTGTTCTCCTCAAAAGTGTAACTAGAGCCCTTACAAGTGTAATTATCTAGTTCTCACGGTTATTATTCAAGTTAGTATTATTGAAGATTAGTAAGGTTGATTTGAGTAGTCCATTGTGATACAAATAATAATTAATATGAATATGAATATTATGTAAGTAACATCTTTTGGATTAGAACAATATAATGGGGGTTTTTACAATCAATCACTTTGTCTAAAGTAGTGATATGCATACTAATGCTCCAAGGCCTTAGTGTCGTATAGCATAAAATAGAAAAAGAGATAGTGGATAATAATGTATATGCCTCTACTTCATGGTTCATTAGAGTTTATATGGTTGAATATTGTTTTAGGTAAGAATATTTGATTATTTCTTATATGTTTCGTATGCACAAGATGTTTACAAAAGCTCTATGAAGAGAAGAAAAATCAAGGCTTGCCTAAAGTTGGATTTTTGTGTCCAACAATTATGTCTCGGCTAGGAAAAGATAAGAAATGCAATCATGCAGTAATGAACTATGTGGAGTGTAGTTTTCTTAAGATGGGTAATGTTGATATCATATTCCTTTTTGTCAAAAGTAAGTATGTTTTTACCAAAGTTCGGTAGTTCTTTTTTCTTAAATAATTCAATTCTCCACAATAATGTTATGGTTCAACTTCAAAAGCAGGATCGAGCGCCATATTTGTCCTTTGTCATTGTACATAAAACATTGGATGGTAGCCATTATCTTTTCACTCATTCATGAGGCATGTTTTTGTGATCCAATGGCAAGCATAAAGCGTGATGCATCATTTAAACAACTAATACAGATGTCAGTATTTTGATGAAGCTATAACACCTATGTATTTATAAAAAAAAAAATCAAACTTTCATTTTGATTGATATTTTTTTCCATATATATATATATATATATATATATATATATTTTTTACGAGGCGTAGTGCATTTCGAACTTTTAAGACCGCTCGTGGAGGTTCGATATCGAAACTAGGCTCGTCAATGAAATGCAGCAACATTGAAGTAAGTTACTAAGTTATCATTATCAACATTTTTTGCGGTTATGCATTGAGTTAATTATTTGTCGATTCTACAAATTTGAGTGCATATATGCTTATTTAGGTTGGTTTGTGTAAGTTCGCTAATGTGAAGTTGAACTGACGATTTGTGTTGATTAATGATTGAACTTGTAGCTTTGTCTTATGGGTGTGTGTTTGAATATAATGTTTGATATACGATGAGATGAGATGATAATAAGAAGGGTGGGTGTGGTATGTTCATGTTTTAGACAAGTGTGTTGGAATGCTAGTCACCCTTTTTCTTGATCGTATTTTTTTTTTTTTTGGATTCTCTCATTTGTGTTTCAATGTAGTGTTGCCTTTTCTCATGTCACACTTAATGTTTCGTCAATGTTTTTTTCCCAGTGTAGTCATCAACAAAATGGAAGCACGAAGTCTGGCTATTATGTCATGCGATACATGTTAGATGTAGTTTGACAATATCGGAACATCGAAGATCATAAGAAGGTAATTTATTAGTTAAATATTTTCACTTGACGTTTAATTTCCAATCATTGGATTTTTTTATTTGATTGATTTTTTTTAAAAAAATATAAGAATAATTGATTTGGGTTACTTATACTGTACTCGTATATGTTTTGTGGTCTAATACAAATCTTTTGATTTGGTAGTGGTTCGTAACGAAGAATGCTTATACGGTTGAAGAGATGAATGAGGTTCAAGATTTGTGGGCTACTTATTTCTTTGGCTTGAATTGGTCGTAGATATAATATTGGTATATTGTATGAATTAGAATATATGGATTTTCTTATATATGTATACACAACTTGATTAGTTCGGCATTTTTTAAAGAACGGTCGCTCCTATTATGTATTTAATTTTATGGTTGTGCATGATTATTAATGTAATGTACTCCATATGTAATTGGATAAATTTTATATATACATATATACATACAATACTAGTTAATTGTTCGTGGTTGAGGTGCGATTATTGGTGCGAACTATTTACTTTTGTAGTTGTATAAGATTATTTATGTAATGTTATGGTTCAATTGTGGTCTATCGGGTACAGTAGTTGGATTATTTTTAAAAAAAACTTTTTATGACGGTCATTTGTATTGACTGATGCTAATTTATTACCACTTTAAGCAACGGTCATTGATGTTAACCGATGCAAAATGTATGTTTTTTGCAACAGTCAAAACTAATAACTGATACAAAATGTACAGTTTTTGCAACGGTCACTCTATACAACCATTGCGATATATGAACTTTTCGCAACGGTTACAATTTGAACCGATGCGAAATGTACATCTTTAGCAAAGGTTATTTTATTTAACCGATGGGAAATATGTTTTCGCAACGGCTTTAGAACCGTTGCAATAAGTGGTGGACCTATTGCAACCCCGCGGAATACAACGGTTAACGACCGTTGCGATATGCGATATGCAATTTTTAACCGTTGCGATATGTAGTTTTTGTACTAGTGCAACTTTATGCTCCATTAGTGAGACAATCTCCCTTAGCATCTTCATGGGGTGAAACTTCGCCCTGCGGACTTGACGATAATTCCCACCGGGTGAAATTTCACCCGGTCAGATTTTCTTCCTTTTTTGGCGTTTTTGGCACTTCTTTCCATCGGGCGAAATTTCGCCCGGTCAGTTTTGCCCGGTGGGAGATCTCGGAAAATCTTCAGGAGGCATTTTTACCGTCGGGTTAAATTTCGCCCGGTGGTGTCTCACCGGGTGAAATTTCACCGGTCATTTTCTGGCCTCTTTTATTGTCTCATTCTTCGTCGATTGATTGGATGACTTTAAACTTTAGGTTGTGTGCTTTACTCTTTGTACGGTTTTCCCTTCTCTTGTGCTCGTGGAAGCTCAATCGTGATTTCGGTACCAAATCTTATCAAAATGATAGAAAAACTACCAAAAACACGTAAAATGCACAAGAGGGACGCTAATGCGAGAAGTACGCAAAATATGACGATAATCGCACTCAAGACTCGCAAAACAAGGGAAAAACGGGTCTAAATGGGAGGAAAAACGGTCTAAATTTAGCACACAACAATTCCCCCACACTAAACCGTTGCCCATCCTCGAGCAAAGACCCAAAAAGAAATTACAAACTACCACTACTAGCTAGACTATGCTACGCCTATACGGGGCAATTAATGGGCCCGCTCCGTCCCTTCAACTCATATCGAAATACTTATGAGATAAAGTACTCCCATGCAAGGCAATTCGGGGCTTGCTTAAAATGGTGGATGCGACTAAACACACAAAAACACATAACACGAAAGAATAGACGCATCCAAAGCAAAAATAAAACACCGAATCCCTCATCGAGACGGCGGGGAAGACACCGATTACTTACCAAAAACAACAATAAACTTCCAAGATAAATCACCCACGTAAACAAGGACCAAAGCCTAATACTATGATAATTAAGCAATATAGATGTTGATAACTTAGACTAGGTCCGCCTAATCTTCTAAAGGGGTACTACGGGGCGTATAACGGAGTGGAAAAAGTGAACCATGGATTCGTTCGACACTGTAGGTAGGTGCAGTCCCGCTCTCTTTGGCTAAGCCAAGAGGGTCGTTCCAAACTCGAATTTCCTAAATTAGCCCAAATAAGCAAGTGGAGTGTTTACAATTATTGGGGTGGATCGACTCATCACCGCTATCTTCCTCGGGACTCGGTCCTCTAGTTGGCACTTCACGACGATGAACCGATAAGGGCTTTTTTTTTTTGAAGGAGACGTTTTTGATAATTTGATTTTCATTTGAAGCTCCTTTTCTTCTCCTTTGTTTTTCTTTGTTTTTCATATTTTTGTGCCCTTTCTCTCTTGCTTTGGTTTGCCCTTTTTGGCTTTTTGATGTGGTTTGTAACCAAGCTTGGAGGTTATTTTTGTGTAAACTTATTGTGATGATGTATAGGTGGAGGAAAAATAGGTAATCGAGAACGCGCGCCATTCCCGGATAAAGCGGAAGAAATTTGGACTAAAGGTGCAATGGTCACTCGAGCAAGGTCACCTAGAAAACGGGATGTAGGAAACAAGGCCTAACTCCTCCATGGGTGGTCAAGGTGGTCAAATGCAAACCCCTAAGTAAACCTCTAGTAGAAAAGGTGGACTCAAAGCTAAAGGATGGGTTATCCTACTAGACTAAGGTCCAAAATCTACAATGGGTTATCTACAATGGAATGTAAACTCTTGTAATAAGTTTGTAATTGGGTTTTCGAAAAGTTTTAATCCTAGACACACTATACAAAATCAAAACAGAACAGAACACACGGAAATGAAAAAGCAAATAAAATAAAACACAAGTAAAGTCATGTACTCCATACTCCATCAACATTCAAGCACACAAAAACAACCACAACACCCAAATTGCTCACTTCGAGAGCCTCCAAATAGCTACAACCTAACTCCTCTACAAAATTAAAGAAGAGAGAAGGAAGGGAGTTACCAAACGGGTGCTTTCATAATCTCTTCAAATCGCGCTATCGAGGTGGTGGTTACCTGCAAGAGTAGAGAACAAGACCATACACGGGACACGAAACATAACGAGAAACAAGAAAAGAAAAGAAAAAGAAAAGAAAATGTTTTTGATTTTTGGATTTTTTCAATTTTTTATGGATTTTGAAATGATTTTTGAAAAATAAAAGATAGTAGACTCCTCCCCCACATTAAAACTGTACATTGTCCTCAATGGACAAGTAGGGGAAGATCGAAAAAGACGAAAGAGAAAATTAAAAAAATCTATTTGGATTTTTATGATTTTTTTCAAATGTTTTTGGGTTTTATAATTTTTTTTGAATGTTTTTGGATTTTTCAAAAATTTTGAGAAAAGAAAAGGAAAATAAAAGAAAATAAGGAAAGCGGTAAAATAGTGACGGGCCTAGGTGCAATCACATCACCTAGACCCTAGCCATGTGGCTAAGAAAATGAAAATGAAAGAAAAGAAAATTAAAGGCTGAGAAATTGGGCATAGGTGTAGTCACGTCACCTAGCCCGGATTAAGAAAAATTGAGAAAGATTGATTAAAAATTTGGATTTTTCAAAGGATCAATGGCGTAATCACATCGCCTAAAGACCGGGAGCAATACCAAGGCCGCGACGGCCGCAAAAATCATTCAATGGGACGGTGGGACAGCTTGCAATTTTGTTAAAGATAAAGCAATCACAATGGTTATAATGATGGGACAAGGAACAAGGAACAATATTAATTCACATACAATTGTAGATGATTAGAGACTCACCGACACAATAATCCACATAAATACCCACAACATACACGAACCATATTATCTACCGACTCTTGTAGGGGTGTCTAGGTTGAATAGTCATTTGACGCAAAAGAAGCTGTCGGAGTTCCTTCACCGGCATACTCCCAAACTCCCATTTCCCCTAATTCGGTCAGTCGGTATTCATTGGGGCCTGGAGGTAGGTCCCAGTTGCGATGGTTGTAAATATTAGTTCGGTATTTGTTGGGGACAATTAAGGCACGGCCGTGGCCAAGAGAGACGAGACGGTGGTCAGGCACATGAAAGATCCAAGTAGGAAAGTAAGTCTCGTTAAGCCAGACACGGTTATCAAGTGGTTTAAGATAGTCGGTCGCATAACCCAAATTTCTTGCTATTACAGTCACAAGACCACCACAGACAACAGAGGGGCGTTGGTCAACTTGATAAGTGTGGTTTGTAGTGCCTATTTCGTAGTGTTTTGGTCCCATTTTCCTTGTGAAATCGCTCCTTGGGAGCGGTTTATGGGCTACTTATGCTTCCTTTAGCTCGTTTCAGGTTCCCGAGACCATTCATGAAGAGTTGGAGCGACTCCGACTCAATACATACACTTTTTGGAGCCAACGAAGCTAAGGAACGATCACTTGATGCCTTGGAGTTGACCCCGAGACCTTGGGACCCAATCCCGAGCCTCAGAGACCCGATCCCGAGTCCCGAGAATCGGTGAGAAGCCCATGACAACCAAGGAGGGACCAAAAAGATCATAATGGAGGCCTACAAGGTCCTTCCCGGGCGGGATAGTGGCCTTCCCGACCGGGAAGGAGTGCACAAACCAACCAGCTCCTGACTTGAGCCCGTCCCGGCCGAGAAGGATTCGTTCCGGTCGGGACCATCTCGTCCCGGGCGAGACCATCTCGTCCCGGGCGGGATGAGTGTGTTGCTACCCCGCGCCCCTTTCTTTCTTCTCCTTTCCACTTGTAACCCTATATATACTCTTCCCTTGTTTTGTTAAGCTTAGGTTAGACATTTTCCCCTAAAACCCTAGACTACTTTAGGTTAGATTAGATTAGATTAGTGTAGATTAGTCGGTAATTAGTAGTTAATCTTAGTTTACTCTTGTATTAAGAGATCTCTTGAAGAATCCATCCAATCTTGACAACATTGGTGGATGAATTTGGGTTTTCTTTATATACAAGTGTTCATCTTTTCATTCTTCACTAGTATGGTATAATCTTCTCTTCCTTTTTACTCTTTATCTTGTTTGTTTATCCAAGTTTCAATCTTTGTTCATTCTATTGTTCTTAGTTCATTGTTTTCACTAGTTTCTTTATGTTAGTTTTGATGTTTGTGTTGATTCTTCTTGTTCTTGTTGGTTTTTGCATTAGATATGTTTGAGTAGATTCTTGCTAGGGTTAGTAAGGTGATTTGGGTGTTGATGGATGATTAAGGGATTGTTGGAGATGTTGGTGGAAGATTTGGGTTTCCTCTTGGTTTGATGCATATCACATGTTTGTTGAAATGCTTGAATGACTAGTAGTTGCAAATACTTGTTTTTCTTGCCTTTTCTCTTGTGGGTGATAGTTTGTTTGTGGGTTTTGGTTCCCTCACTACGTAGCGAGAGCCCGGTGAGGACGACCCCTAGGTCGGTCTACGTAGCGAGAGCCCGGATGCGACCTAGGCCACTATAGCGCGCTAGTAACCCCGTTTGTCATGTGTGTCGCCGAGATGGGTTTTAGGTGGAACCTCTAGGTCGGTCTACGTAGCGAGAGCCCGGATCTCACCTAGATTACCCTACTACTCCCTTCACTCTAGTTCTTCCTCGACCATTCCATTACCCCTTTGACCCCGACCTAATCCTAGCCCGTTTTCCTTGTTTGTTTTCTTCGTCTCCTTAGCCATAGTCTTAGTCTTCTTTCCCTTCTTATCCTATTACTCTAGTTTAGCTTAGTCCGTTGACTTAGTCTAGTAATCGGGTGACCTTAGTCTAGACGCCTCTTACCGTCCCCGTGGATTCGACCCGACTTACCCTATCTACTCTAGTTAGGATTAGCTGGTTTATTTATTGATCGGTTGGGACGTGACGAATCCCCACCATCAATTTGGCGCCGTTGCCGGGGACGGTGCTAGTTTGGACTTTGTTTACCTAGTTACTTGATTTTGTCTTTGTGTTTGTGTTTTTCTTTTTTCTTTTTGTTACCTTGCTTCTTGTGTGTGTGAGGTTTATTTCTCTCTTGTCTAGTGCCCAAAAAGCACTAGACTTCTCACGTTTGTTCTTAGTCTACAGTTTATGCTTAGAGGGGGTGACTATCTTCTTCTTGTAACTTAGAGCCGCTTTAACAGACGGTTGCTAGAGTGAGAGGTTTCCAACCGGGTATGAACCACGATTTTCGAGCAAGCACGGGGTTTGATCTAAACTCCCCACACATGGAAGCCGATATGAGCTACTCCTCTTGATGGGCAGGGATTTGTCGTGGATCCCAACCGTCAAATAAAACCAACTAACCTAACTAGGGTAGCTAGGGTAAATCGGGTCGAATCCACAGGGACGGGAGGTCGGACTAAGGTATGCTACGGTCAAGGACTATGTTCGAGACGAGCTATTCTAAGGGGGAGGCTAAGGACTAAACTAGGTCTAAAACGCGGGAAAGGAAGACGAAAAGATAACTAAAGAAGGAAGACTAGGGTTAGGTCGGGTTCATGGGGTGATGGAGTGGTCAATGAAGAGCTAAAGTGAAGGGGTAGTCGGGTAATCTAGGTATGGTCCGGGCTCTCGCTACGTAGACCGACCTAGAGGTTCTTGATAGAACCCACCTTAGCGACACATGTGACAAACGGGGTTACTAGCATGCTATCGGGGCCTAGGTCGCATCCGGGCTCTCGCTACGTAGACCGACCTAGGATTCGTCCTCACCGGGCTCTCGCTACGTAGTGAGGGAACCAAACCCACAAGAGAAACTATCACCCACAAGAGAAAAGGCAAGAAAAACAAGCATACACATATACATGTCATTCAAGCATTTCATCAAACATGTTCCATGCATCAAACAAAGAGGAGACCCAAAACTTCCACCAACATCTCCAACAAACCCTTAATCACCCACAATCACATCCAATCACCCTAATAACCCTAGCAAAGGTCTACTCTAACATAATCAAAGGAAAACTAATACTAACAAGAAGAAACAACCCAAACAACCAAACATACATAATGAAACTAGAGAAAATAAAGAACAATGAACAAAACAATCAACAAAGATTCAAACTTTAATGATAAAACAAAGATTAAGAGAAAGGAAAGGAAGATTATACCATACTAGAAGATGAATGGAAGAAGGAAACTTGCATAAATGAGAAGAACCCAAAACAAACACCCAAGGTTGTCAATCTTGGTGAAGATCTTGAAGAATTCTCAAATTACAAGCACTAATCTAAGATTAAAGATAATCTAAAGACTAATCTACACTAATCTATGCTAATCTATGCTAAAATAATCTAGGGTTTAAGGGGAAGTTTAGAACATGAGCTTAACAAAACAAGGGAAGAGTATATATAGGGTTACAATGAGTAAGGAGAAGAAAAGAATGAGTTGTGTGCTACAGCTCACTCATCCCGCCTGGGACGAGATGGTCCCGCCCGAGACGAGTCCTTCTCGGCCGGGACGGGCTCAAGACAGGAGCTGTTGGTTTTGTGCACTCCTTCCCGGTCGGGAAGGCCACTATCCCGCCCTGGAAGGACCTTGTAGGCCTCCATTATGATCTTTTTGGTCCCTCCTTGGTTCTCATGGGCTTCTCACCGACTCTCAGGTCTCAGGATCGAGTCTAAGAGGCTCGGGATTGGGTCCCAAGGTCTAGGGGTCGAATCCAAGGCATCGAGTGATCGTTCCTTCTCTTCGTTGGCTCCAAAAGTGTATGAAACGAGTCGGAATCGTTCCTATTCTTCATGAATGGTCTCGGGAACCTGAAACGAGCTAAAGGAAGCATAAGTAACCCATAAATCGCTCCCAAGGAGCGATTCCACAAGGAAAATAGGACCAAAACACTACGAAATAGGCACTACAAACTACACTTATCAACTCTTCTTCTATGAACCAAAGCTACTACATGATGACTCCTAATTACTATCAAGCTTCTTGGGGGAATCAAGACTCTAGTGGGTATGAACTTCAAGGCTATGGAAATGGCTACCAACAAGTGAATGACTATCAATCCTACGATCATGGTGACTACTACTCGAGTTATCAATGTGAACCCACCATGTACAATCAAGATTCACCTTATGGAAGCCAATACCCCCAAAACCCACCATATTACCCTCCACCCCAACCACAATATGAAACCCATGACCCACAATACTACCAATCACCTCAACCTCACTACCAACAATATGATGCCCCACCACTTGGGCATCATCAAGATTTTCAAGGAGCTCTACAAGACCCCAATGACCACCAAATGCCAAACTTGGAGTTACATCAATCGATGCTTCAAATGCAACAAGAAATGGCCATCCAATCGCAAAAGACTAAGGAACTCTTGGCCCAATTTCGAAGGGATAACGAGGCGATGGATGCTCGATTAAATGCATTATCGGTTCAAACCGTAATGTTTTTATCCCGAACATCACAATTGGATGAAGGGTGCCCACTTGATAAAGGGGAGCAACCTAATCACGAAGCCGCCGATGTAGTTCCCTTTGAAGGAGAAGTTTGCTTTGAAGAATCTCAATCGTCTACCCAAAAAGAGACGGATCAGGATATGACCCTTGGTGAAGGCAACATTGGTGAGGAATTGGAGGAGGATAGTGAGTTGGATGAGTTGGTGGAGTTTGTGAAGTTGTTGGGTGAAATTGATGAGCCCAAGTTGCCCATGTGCGATAATGTTGATAAGCATCAAGAGCCCCTTGCTAGTACACCAAGCGATGGTTTGGAAGAGATTGAAACCGCCGGTAGAAGTTTCGATTCTCTCCTCGAAGATGATGTGGGGCCAAATGATGAAGATGGGGAACCACAACTTGAGGAAAGTGTGGGGGTGTGCAACGAGAAGACGAGGCCAAAGTCGTTTTTTGTGCCTCGTTTCTTAGAAATGAAGCTTGCTTGTGATTGGAGGCGATGCCTAGGGAGGAAGAGGTCGGTAAAGCTCGTAGGATGGATAGACCCCGGAGACGATTTGAAAGATGATTTTGGGTCTTGGGATTCCTACTTCTTGCCTCCACCTTGGAGGCCGTGGAGGTTAGCTTGGCTCGTTTGCTTGGGCCTTCATTACGATGTCGGACGTGCATTTTACTTGCTCCTCCAAGCCCTTGAGGGCTATGGTTGAAGAAGAGTCCACCATCCTAGGTTTGATGGAGTTCCTAAAGAACCGTCATGTTGTATATTCCCCTCCCTCTTCTTTAGAGTACTTGTGCTTGTATTTGTGTAATTTGTTTCTTGGATTTGTTTGTTTTTGCGGGATTCTTGTAATTGATTTGGTATTTTGATGAGCGATGTGAGGGAGCGAATTTGATGTGTATATGAGCTTTTTTTGATAGGTGTGAAGTGAAGATGAATCCTAGAGACGAATGGTTGTGGTTGGAGTTTGGATCTTGAGTTAGGGAGTCTGTTTTTGAAGCTTTCGATGAGCTTTTGGAGTTGTGGAGTGTTGGATGACAATTCTCGATCGGGAAGAGAGCATCCCGACCGGGAAGGAGCCATCCCGATCGGGATGAGGGTGCAAGAACTTGAGCTTACTGGAGCATGATCCCGACCGGGAAGGACATGTCATCCCGACCGGGACCATCCATCCCGACCGGGATGGTCCCCTGCTTCCCTTTTTGCCTCTTCTTTGTCTTGTGAGCCCACCAACCACTTTATACCTCCTCCCAACCTCCCTAACCTTCCTTGCTCTTATCACATGACCCATGTACCTCATTTACATACCCTCATCTCATTTTTCTCTTCACTTTACACCGAGATTCACATCAAATCTTACCCCCCCCCCAATACCATTACTACCTCTACCATGCGGTTTTATCAAGTTTGAAGCGGGATGACAATGAAGAAGACAAGCAACGTGCCTATAATGATCATTGAGACGATGGAGCGAGTGAGTTACTAGCCGATTTGTTTGGGTAACTATCCTTACTTTTCCGTCTTTTATTGCTTGTTTTCCCCTTATTTATTCCCTTCCCCTTGTACGCTTTTGTGTCTTGATGTCATGGTGGCCTTCGAGGCCTTCGTAGTGGTTGCTCCCGACTCTCAATGATGTGACTACATCGAGAGTCATTTTCAAAATCCAAAATTTTACAAGATTTTCACTTTCTTTTTAGGAATTAGTCGGATTTGGACGGAATCCGGACTAGGTGACTTGATTACACCTAGCCCTCCCCTCTCATTTCCTTTTATTTCCTTCTTTTTATTTCTTCCCCCATCCATATCTTTTCTTATCTCGGCCCATGGTGACTTGACTACACCCCGGCCGGACACCTTCTACCCTTTTCTCCACCTTTCTTTTTGATTCTTATCTTTATTTTCGTAGTTTCTTTTCTTTTCTTTTTTCTCTCCGCACACTACGATCGAGCATGAGGACATTGCTCGGTTTAAGTGTGGGGGAGCGATATTCTAGTGTAGCTTATTTTATTTTCGTTGTTTCTTCGAAAAAATCTTCAAAAACCCTAAAAATTTGAAAAAATTTCACAAAAATCAAAAAGATTTTCTTTTTGTGTCTTTTTCTTTTGTGTCGTTATGTTGTGCCTTTGTTGTGTTGTGTGTGTTTGCCTCCCTTTTTCTTTGTAGGTCGCTTATTTACCGTTAGCTTTGGAAAGCTTTCAAGACATCCGGTAACATCTTTATCCCTTTTTCTTCTTTATCTCTTGCGGAGTTTGGAGGAGATTGTGATGTTGTGTGCTCGGGTGGAGCTTTGTAAAGTTGTGGTTGATTTGGTGGCTTGTTTGGAAGATCGGGGTGGTGTTTGTGTTGTGTATGTGTTCGTTTTGTTTTGTTTTGTTGTGTTTTGTCTCTTTTTCTTTCATTTTCGTCATGTCTTCGTTTTGTGTTGTGTCTTTTGTGTAGAAAGGTTTTCGAAAACCCGGTTTAGAGGCTAGTGTGAAAGTGCTTACTTTCCCCTCCTAGTAATGTAAATCGAGTCTTGGACTTTACTCTAGTAGAATGACCCTAAATCAATGATTTTGTTGGTCCTTTACCTTGAGTCCACCTAGCTTACTAGGGATTTACTACGGGATTTGCACTTTTGACCATTTTGACCACCCACGGTGTGAAAAGGCCTTGGTTGCCGAGTCCCGTCCCTTAGGTGACCATGTCCGGAATTGTTTGATTAGTCCAAGTTCTCCACTTTTTGTGGGTTTGAAGAGGGATCGCGACCCCCGACTTACCCATTCACCTACCTCCTACACATATCCACACAATAAATTGCAAATTGTTGAAATCATCTTTCTTGTTGCAAAAAGAAGTGCTTACAAGACAAATCAAGCCAAAAGGGCAAAGAAAAGAAAATGAAAGAAAATGAAAGAAAGAAAAGATTGAAGAAAAAGAAAAGGCACAAAAGCCAAAAAGAAAATAGAAAAGAAGAAAAAGAAATGGCATAGCAAAACAAAGCAAAGATGCAAAGAAAAGAGAAAATGCCAAAAGAAAACCCGTCTCACAAGAATAAACCCCACAAAAATAAGCCTTTTTCCGACTTTTGCCGTGAAGAGCCTACCAAAGGACCGAGTACCTAGGAAGGATGATAGCGGCATTAGTCGGTCTTCCCTCATTTTGCAATATTTCCACCTTTTTACTTGGACTAGTTAGGCGGTTTTGGGCATGGGACGACCCTCTTGGCTCATCGCTAAAGGGGGCGGGGTCTCACTTACCTACAGTGTCGACTAGCACCGTGGTTCTTCACTTCCCACTCTGCCGATCGTCCCGTAGTACGTTTTTAGAAAGTTAGGAGGACCTAGGTAAGTTACCAACGTTTTTGTTGCTTTATCGTCATACAATTAGGGTTTAGTTCACCTTGGTTTGTATTGCTAGCTTGGGAACGTTGTCACTTGCCTTGAGTCCTAAACCGGTGTCCTTTCACCGCTTTTAGAGGGAAGCGGTATTTGTTTTCCTTTGGGTGCAACCTTGTGTTTGTTTGTTTGCTTGTTTGTGTATTTGTTTGTTTATGTGTGTTGTGTCCGGTTGCATCCACAGTTTTGTCGCAAAACCCGGCTTGCCTTGCGGAGTGCACTTTTCCTCTAAGTGTACTCGCGTGAGTTGAAAGGGCGTAGGGTGCGCTAATACCCACTCGGCTAGTTTAGTAGATAGTATGTGCTTACTCAAGGGCGAGTAAGGGTTAAGTGTGGGGGAGTTGATAACTGTGGTTTGTAGTGCCTATTTCGTAGTGTTTTGGTCCCATTTTCCTTGTGGAATCGCTCCTTGGGAGCTTATGCTTAGGTTATGCTTCCTTTAGCGGTTTATGGGCTACTTATGCTTCCTTTAGCTCGTTTCAGGTTCCCGAGACCATTCATGAAGAGTTGGAGCAACTCCGACTCAATACATACACTTTTTGGAGCCAACGAAGCTAAGGAACGATCACTTGATGCCTTGGAGTCGACCCCGAGACCTTGGGACCCAATCCCGAGCCTCCGAGACCCGATCCCGAGTCCCGAGAATCGGTGAGAAGCCCATGAGAACCAAGGAGGGACCAAAAAGATCATAATGGAGGCCTACAAGGTCCTTCCCGGGCGGGATAGTGGCCTTCCCGACCGGGAAGGAGTGCACAAACCAACCAGCTCCTGACTTGAGCCCGTCCCGGCCGAGAAGGACTCGTCTCGGTCGGGACCATCTCGTCCCGGGCGGGATGAGTGTGCTGCTATCCCGCGCCCCTTTCTTTCTTCTCCTTTTCACTTGTAACCCTATATATACTCTTCCCTTGTTTTGTTAAGCTTAGGTTAGACATTTCCCTTTAAAACCCTAGACTACTTTAGGTTAGATTAGATTAGATTAGTGTAGATTAGTCGGTAATTAGTAGTTAATCTTAGTTTACTCTTGTATTAAGAGATCTCTTGAAGAATCCATCCAATCTTGACAACATTGGTGGATGAATTTGGGTTTTCTTTATATACAAGTGTTCATCTTTTCATTCTTCACTAGTATGGTATAATCTTCTCTTCCTTTTTACTCTTTATCTTGTTTGTTTATCCAAGTTTCAATCTTTGTTCATTCTATTGTTCTTAGTTCATTGTTTTCACTAGTTTCTTTATGTTAGTTTTGATGTTTGTGTTGATTCTTCTTGTTCTTGTTGGTTTTTGCATTAGATATGTTTGAGTAGATTCTTGCTAGGGTTAGTAAGGTGATTTGGGTGTTGATGGATGATTAAGGGATTGTTGAAATGCTTGAATGACTAGTAGTTGCAAATACTTGTTTTTCTTGCCTTTTCTCTTGTGGGTGATAGTTTGTTTGTGGGTTTTGGTTCCCTCACTACGTAGCGAGAGCCCGGTGAGGACGACCCCTAGGTCGGTCTACATAGCGAGAGCCCGGATGCGACCTAGGCGATTATAGCGCGCTAGTAACCCCGTTTGTCATGTGTGTCGCCGAGATGGGTTTTAGGTGGAACCTCTAGGTCGGTCTACGTAGCGAGAGCCCGGACCTCACCTAGATTACCCTACTACTCCCTTCACTCTAGTTCTTCCTCGACCATTCCATTACCCCTTTGACCCCGACCTAATCCTAGCCCGTTTTCCTTGTTTGTTTTCTCCGTCTCCTTAGCCATAGTCTTAGTCTTCTTCCCCTTCTTATCCTATTACTCTAGTTTAGCTTAGTCCGTTGACTTAGTCTAGTAATCGGGTGACCTTAGTCTAGACGCCTCTTACCGTCCCCGTGGATTCGACCCGACTTACCCTATCTACTCTAGTTAGGATTAGCCGGTTTATTTATTGATCGGTTGGGACGTGACGAATCCCCACCATCACAACTATAATTTGATGAAAGTGTAACGCCACGACAATAGGTAGGTCTAGGGGATAAGGGTTACCGAGCAAAGAGTCACTAATTAATTGTAAGACACACACATTGAGGTTGATAATGTTATCGATAGATGGCAAAAGACAGTGGGAAAGGATTTCAGCGAAATAACGAATGGCTGGGTTTCGGATTTCAGCGGTAAAGCTAGAATTGGGTTCGAAATCGCGTTGACCCGGCGCTATGCGCCTCCACAAGTCTCTCTTAGTCGCACTAGTTTGCGAATCACATAGGGGTCTAATTAGTCCGGTACCCGATGAGGGTAAACCTAGAGCTAAGCTAAAGTCAGAAATATTTAAACAGTGATTTCTACCAAACAAATTAAATTTGAACTCTCTAGGTGTGGTCGGGTTATCGATTGTAAAGCTACCTAGAAACTCACAAGTCAAGTCTTTGTTTGTGAAAGGCACAAAATCAAGGAGTTTACTAGTACCAATCCTAGACGATAACTCTCTAATATCGTCCTTAGTTCCTAGAATTTTCATTGTGAATGGACAAGGCCATCTCGTACTCTGAAAAGCTTTTTCAGAGAAGGTTTGAGCAAGGGGCGAATCAGGGCAAGGTAAAAGTTTTGGCCTAGAAGACTTACTAGAAGATGAACGTTTAGAAGAATTAGAAGTCGAGGTCATACCTTGTTTACGCGCGGCTCGTTGGGCTCTTGTCTCCATGATAATAATTTGCAAGAAAAATTTCGAAACTTTTGGCTCCTCCTCTTCAAAAACCCAAAATAAATCACCAAGTTGGAGATGAAGTTATGAATGGAGGTTGGGGTGTATGGAAAGTGGTTTAATGATGTTATGGTGGGTGAAAGGGTGAAATGAAGAGTGAGGTGAAAAAGGTGATATAAATAAGGGTGGATGAGAGGGAAATGAAAAGTTTTTAAAGTGATTGGTAAAAATTTGGTGTAAAATTTTTGGAGGGAAAGTTATGTTGGGGTAAGTATGAAGGAGGGAAATGAAAATGTAGTGAGTGAGTAAAAGGTGTAGGTGATCCGGCTAGCTCATACCGCCGGGTGAAATTTCACCCGGTCGAGCACCATCGGGTGAAATTTCACCCGACGGTTTTTCGTCGTGAAAATCATTTTTGCCAACTTTTTTCCACCGGGTGAAATTTCATCCGGTGAAAATCTCACCGGGCGAAATTTTGCCCGGTTGTATCTTCTTCAATTCCGGCAATTCTGGCAACTTTTCCGTGGGGCGAAGTTTCGCCCGGTCGAGTCTCACCGGGCGAAGTTTCGCCCAGTGGTCTTTTTTGCTGCGTTTTTCCGCCTTGCCATTTCATGGCTCTTCAATAATCACCTAAAGATTCAAATATTGACTCGACTCACATTACATAATCAATATCTTCCACAAACATGCTTGTGGTCTTCGATTAAGCTCCATAACTTCTCCAAAAGCTTGATCTTCATCCAAATTTATGCTCCATGGTGAAATCCAATTTCAATCATTCTTCTCAAGCTAACAAAACTAATAACTCAAAGAAATATGATACATATATACAAGGTGGTTGTTGAGGATACCACCAAACCTACATCAATTCCGAGAAGGGTTCAAACAACGCTCCCCGATAGGAGCTCACCAAGGTTCATAGTAGCAAAGGTCTCACGAATATGACCGGGATGATAAATCTTCAAACGTTGCCCATTAACCATAAACTTCCCGGTTTCCGGGCTAGATATCTCTATCGATCCATATGGTTGCACTCCGGTCACTTCGAACGGACCCGACCATTTTGATTTCAACTTACCGGGGAAGAGCTTAAAGCGAGAGTTGAAAAGTAATACCTTATCACTAACGGAGAAGTCCTTACGAAGAATTCGAGAATCGTGCCATTGGCAAGTTCGTTCTTTGTAGATCTTCGAATTTTCGTAGGCTTAAGTCTTAGTTCTTCCAATTCTTGTAGTTGGAGAAGGCGATTTTCTCCTACAACACTCTCATCGAAGTTTAGCTCTTTGATTGCCCATTTGGCTTTGCGTTCTAATTCCACTGGTAAATAAAAAGCTTTACCATACACAAGACGATAAGGAGTGGTTCCAATCGGCGCTTTGTAAGCCGTTCTCAATGCCCAAAGGGCATCATTTAATTTCAATGAGCAGTCCTTTCGGTGTGTATTTAAAACTTTCTCTAAAGTTCCCTTGATTTGACGGTTGGAGATCTCGGCTTGCTCATTTTATTGAGGGTGGTAGGCTAAGGACATCTTGTGAGTAATACCATATTTCCTAAGAAGGTGTTCAAAGGTATCTTTCCTAAAATGAGAGCCTCCATCACTAATTATGGCTCTAGGCATACCGAATCTCGGGAAAATTACATTCTTGAAAAGATTGATTACAACCTTGGAGTCATTGGTAGGAGAAGCTACGGCTTCGATCCATTTTGAGACGTAATCAACCGCGACTAGAATATACTTGTTGTCAAAAGAGGATGTGAACGGACCCATGAAATCAATGCCCAAACATCGAACAATTCAATCTCCAAGATAGGTTGAAGGGGCATCTCATTTCTTCCTGTTATATTGCCACTTCTTTGGCATGCATCGCATGTGAGAATGAAAGCTCGAATGTCTTTAAACATGGAAGGCCACCAAAACCCGCTTTGGAGAACCTTGGCAATTGTCTTTTGATTGGCCAAGTGTCCACCATAAGATGCCGAGTGAAGGTGCTTCACTATATTATATCCTTCTTCGACCGTAACACATCGTCGGTATATTCCATCTACACAACGGCGGAATAACAAACGCTCGTCCCAATTATAGTGTCGGGCTTCATAACGTAGTTTCTTCCTCTCTTGTTTGGAATAATCGTCCGGAATATAATGAGACACTAAGAAATTGATGATATCGGCATACCAAGGTGTAATAGTTTCAATGGCCATCAAGGCCTCATCTCTCATAGCTTCATTGATGGGAATATCATCATCTTCATCGCTTTCTTTATCAACCGTTAGTCTACTAAGATGATCCGCTACCAAGTTCTCCGATCCGGTCTTGTCTTTGATCTCGATGTCAAATTCTTGTAAAAGGAGCACTGATGGTAAGGATTCGTCACGTCCCTAGCCAACAATATAACACCGACTAACCTAGTGAGTAGCTAGGGTAAGTCGGGATCGTATCCACGAGGACGGTATATCAAAGCTTAGACTAGGTCGGCCTACAACGAGACTAGATTACCAAACAAACACGAAAAAAGCAATAAAAGGAAAACTAATTATGGAGGAGAAGTATGACTATACTAACAATGCTAAACAATGCTAATGATCGAACTAACAAATAAACTAGAGTAAACGACGTCTAACTAGGAGGATTAACACAAATATGGAAAGAAGTGGGGTAGGTCGGGTTCATAGGAGTAGAAGGATAATTGGGATGATCAAGGGTATAGGTGTCACCTAATCGCTAGAGTCAGTCCGGGCTCTCGCAACTTAGACCGATGTCAAGGTGGGTCCGGGCTCTCGCAACTTAGACCCTAGTCCGCGTTCTCGCAACTAAACTATTCTCAACATTTCCGCACTATAAGTAATCAATGAGAAGATGAACACAAGTATGGGAAGCATGGCCACTACAAACCACACAAGCATATCAACAAACACATAGAGTGCCTACAATGTGACTAACAACAAAGATGTAACCTTTTCCCCTTAATCAACCCTAATCAACCATAATCTACCCCTAATCCCCCTACTAACCCCACAAGAAGACTACTCACTCATGATAAAGAACAAACTAACAATCATAAAGGAAATCAATACCACTAAACAAGCATCCATAATGAATAACAAGAGTAATAACAATAACAATATGAAAAGATTCAAACAAGATTAAATAAACTAAGAACAAGAGTAGAGATGATTATACCAATACTAGATGAAGAAAAGATGAGAACTTGTATAAATAAGAAACCCAAATAGAACCCCAAGGTTGTCAATCTTGGAATAATCTTCAAGAATCTTCTTAATACAAGATTAATTACAATGATTAAATAAGGATTAAAGAGAGATTAGAACTAATGAGTGAGAGTAAATCTAGGGTTTTGGAGGCTTAAACTAATCTAGGGTAACATAATATGTCTTAAAATTACAAGAAGGGAGTATATATATGGGTACAAGAGTGAAGGAGAAGAAAGAAAAGAGTCGTGCAGCAGCATCACGGTCCCGACCGGGACGGATCATCCCGATCGGGACGGCTCTGTCATCCTGATCGGGACGGGTTGGTCCCGACCGGGATGGGCTCACAGCAGCCATCCTAATGTAGCACCCCATCCCGAACGGGATGAGGCCATCCCGATCGGGATGGGCCATGTATACCTTCCTTAAATGCTCTTTGGTCCTTCCTTGCCTCTCATGGGCTTCCCACCGATTCTCGGGACTCGGGATCGGGTCTCGGAGGGTCGGGACTGGGTCCCAAGGTCTCGGGGTCGATTTCAAGGCCTCGAGTCATCGTTCCTTTATCTCGTTGGCTCCAAAATGCGTATGTATTGAGTCGGAATCGCTCCAACTCTTCCAAATTGGTCTCGGGAACCTGAAACGAACTAAAGGAAGCATAAGAAGCCCATGAATCGCTCTAAAGGAGCGATTCCACAAGGAAAAAAGGACCAAAACACAACAAATAGGCACTATAAACTACACTTATCAACTCCCCCACACTTAACCCTTACTCGCCCTCGAGTAAGCACATACTAATACTAAACCAACCGAGTGGGTATTAGCGCACCCTACGCCCCTTCAACTCACGCGAGTGCACTTAGAGGACAAGTGCACTCCGCAAGGCAAGTTGGGTCTTGCGACAAAACCGTGGATGCAACCGGACAAAAAACACATAATTAAACCAACACATAAACAAACGCATAATCGGTTGCACCCAAAATAAAAGAAATACCGCTTCCCTCTAATAGCGGTGAATGAAACACCGGTTTAGGACTCGAGGTAAGTGACAACGTTCCCAAGCTAGCGATACAAACCAAGGTGGACTAAACCCTAATAGTATGACGATAAAGCAACAAAAACGTTGGTAACTTACCTAGGTCCTCTTAACTTTCTAAAAACGTACTACGGGACGATCGGCGGAGTGGAAAGTGAAGAACCACGGTGTTAGTCGACACTGTAGGTAAGTGAGACCCCGCCTCCTTTAGCGTGAGCCAAGAGGGTCGTCCCGTGTCCAAGACCGCCTAACTAGTCCAAGTAAAAAGGTGGAAAACATGCAAAATGAGGGAAGACCGACTAATGCCGCTATCATCCTTCCTCGGGACTCGGTCCTTTGGTAGGCTCTTCACGGCGAAAGTCGGAAAAAGGCTTATTTTTGTGAGGATTTCGTTTTGTGAGACGGGTTTTCTTTTGGCATTTTCTTTCTTTTCGACGTTTTTGCTTTGTTTGTTGCCATGCCATTTCTTTTTCTTCTTTTCTATTTTCTTTTTGGCTTTTGTGCCTTTTCTTGTTCTTCATTCTTTTCTTTCTTTCATTTTTTTTTTCTTTCTTTTCTTTTCTTCGCCCTTTTTGGCAAGATTTGGCTTTTTTGGCACTTCTTTGACAATTGAGAAAGAGAGAAATCAACAAATTGCATTTGTGTGGAATGTGTAGGAGGTAGGTGAATGGGTGAGTCGGGGAGCGTCCTTCCCTTCTAACCCACAAAAAGTGGAGAACTTGGACTAATCAAACAATCATAAACACGGTCACCTAGGGGACGAGACTCGGTAACCAAGGCCTTTTCACACCGTGGGTGGTCATAATGGTCAAAAGTGCAAATCCCGTAGTAAATCCCTAGTAAGCTAGGTGGACTCAAGGTAAATAACCAACAAAATCATTGATTTAAGGTCATTCTACTAGACTAAAGCCCAAGACTCGATTTACACTACTAGGAAGGGAAAGTAAGCACTCACACACTAGCCTCTAAACCGGGTTTTCGAAAATGGTTTACACACATGACACAAATACACACACAAAACAAAGGCTCAACGAAAACGAACGAAAGGAAAAGAAACAAAAAGGCAACAAAATAAAACAAAACAAGACAAACAAATAACAAGCACCACCCCAATAATCTATACAAGTCACCAAATCCACCACAAGAATGTACAAGCTCCACCCGAGCACACCTCAACACAACCTTCACCAAACATCACAAGGAATAAAGAGGGAAAGAGGGTTAGAGGATGTTACCGGATGTCTTCAAAGCTTTCCAAACAACGGAGATTAGGCAACCTATAGGGACAAAGGGAGGCAAAACACACACACAAACAAACAACATGATACAAAGACACAAAGGGAAAACACACAAAAGAGAGAATCTTTTTTATTTTTTGTGAAAAATTTTCAAATTTTTAGGATTTTTTAAAGGTTTTTCGAAAAACTATGAAAATAAAACTAACTACGATAGAATATCGCTCCCCCACACTTAAATCGAGCAATGTCCTCATATGCTCAATCGTAGTGTGCGGAGTGACAAAAGAAAAGAAAATAAAATACGAAAATAAAGCTAAAAATCAAAGAATAAGGCGAAGAAAACGGTAGAAGGTGTCCGGCCGGGGTGTAGTCAAGTCACCATGGGCCGAGACGAGAAAAAGATATGGAAGGGGGAAGAAAAATAAAAAGAAGGAAATAAAAGGAAATGGGAGGGGAGGGCTAGGTGTAATCAAGTCACCTAGCCCGGATTCCGTCCAAATCCGACTAACTCCTAAAAAGGGGGTAAAAATCTTGTAAATTAGACTAATCGTTTGACTCTCGACGTAATCACGTCGTCGGGAGTCGGGAGCAACCAAACTATGGCCTCGAAGGCCCCTAGATACCGAGACTCAAGGGAAGGGGGCAAACAATGAAAAAGAAGCAATAAAAAGACGGAAAAGTAAGGATAGTTACCCAAACCGAGCGGCTAGTAACTCACTTGCTCCATCGTCTCGTTGATCATTAGAGGCTCGTCGCTTGTTTTCTCGGTTGCCATCTCGCTTCACACTTGAAGAGAACTCACGGTATAGGTAGTAATGGTAGGGGGGTGGGATTTGATGTGAGAGTCGGTGCAAAGCGGATAGGAAATGGAGTGAGGGCATGACAATGAAGTACATGGGGCATATGATAAGGCTAGGGTAGTTAGGGAGGTTGGGAGGGGGCATAAAACGGTTGGGTGGACTTGATTTGCGAAGAAGAATCACAAAGGGGGAGCAGAGGACCTTCCCGGTCGGGAAGATTGATCCCGATCGGGTTCCTCACCCGTCCCGGTCGGGACGCCCTCATCCCGATTGAGACGAGCCCACAGTAAGCTCAAAATCCAGCGCACCCTTCCCGATCGGGAAGGCACCCATCCCGATCGGGTTGGCTCACCCTTCCCGGTCGAGACGCCTCATCCCGGACGGGATGGGCCTTCTTCAACTTCCAAGGCCCCAAAAGCTTGCTCTAAGCTTCAAAAACCCAATCCTCTTGCGCACAACCCAAGGTATACCATAGCCAATCCTCTCTAGGAGCGTTCTCACTTCACCTATCAAACAATACTCAAACACTCATCAAACTCTCTCCCTCACAACGCTCATCAATCAATCCAAATATCAAGAAATCACAAAAATCCAACTAACTACAAGAAAGAGATATATACAATGAGACGGTTCTTGTGAAACTCCGTCAAACCAAGGTGGTGCACTCTTCATTCTTTTTCAACAACCTTGAACAATTTCATCTCCATCAAGGGCACGTAAGAACAAGTCGAAGGCCCTAGAGAAGTCTTCAATCAAGCTCGTAATGTAATCGGCCACATCCCAAGGTTCCTCATGGCCTTCCCTTGCTGTTCCCGGGGCATCCCGCTCTTCCAAGTTCAACGACTTGAACTTGTACTTTTGGTCCTTGGGGACATACCCAAACGTCCACCGGTCCTCATGCGGCCCCAAGGGAGGCTCATTTTCTTCCTTGTCATTGCACTTCAACTTGTCGTCAAGCCCAAGAATTTGGCACTCATCTTCCTCACTCTCGGAGTCATCATCATCAAGTACATAAGAGTACTTCTTCAAACTTTGTTCCGGTTCACCCCCTAGATCGATGTCTTTCTTGGTTTGGATCATATTGCATGTCTCATCGCTAGTAGGCGAGGTGTTGCCTTGGAGGTCAAACACTATCTTCTCCTCGCCTAACTCAAATGTGATCCTACCGTTCTTCACATCGATCATGGCACCCGCGGAGTGTAGAAATGGGCGCCCAAGAATAATGGGAGTGTTGGCATCCTCCGGCATGTCGAGCACAATGAAGTCGACCGGAATGAAGTATTTCCCCACTCGTACCGGTACGTCCTCTAACATTCCTAGTGGTCGATTGAATGATTTATCGGCCATTTGGAGGGTGAGGGACGTACATTTCAACTCCTTCATTCCGAGTCGGCAACAAATAGAATAGGGGATGATGCTCACACTCGCGCCCAAGTCACATAACGCATTCTTGATCAAGAAGTTGCCTATGGTGCAAGGGATCGAAAAACTACCCGGATCCTTCAACTTCGGAAGCGTGGAACCTTGTATGAGCTCCCTCACCACCCTCGTGAACACTACGGTCTCTTCCTTGTCTACGGATCTCTTCCTAGCTAGGATTTCTCGCATAAATCTTCCATATGCCGGGATTTGGGTAAGTAGTTCGGTGAATGGGACGCTAACATCCAATTTCTTCACAATACTAAGGAACTTGTCGTAATGAGTGTCCACCTTAGTCTTCATTTGCCTCGATGGGTAAGGCAACTTGACTTGGTACTTGTTTTGATCGTTAAGGGTGGACTCTTCAAAGGACACTTTCCTTTTTCCCTTGTCTTTCTCTTGAAGAGGAGGAGGGTTGTCTTCTTGGGGTTTCTCGGCCTCCCTTGAGACTTGCTCCTCAATTGGAATGTCAAAGCTTGACTCTTCTTGATTCGGAGATGTCATTTGCATTGTCGGTTCTTGCATTGGCTCTTGCTCATTAGGATATGGAGGGGAGTCATAAGAGGTACCTCTCCTTGTAGTGATGGCATTTACATGCTCAAATGTCGCTGTTTCACCTTGAGAAGGTAGTTGCCCCTTTTGCCTTGAGGAGCTCCCCGAAGCTAGTTGAGATATTTGATTCTCAAGTATCTTCATACGGGTATCTCTCATTGCGTTTTCCCCTTGGATATAAGTGAAGAGCTCATGATGATTCCTTGACATGTCCACTTGACTTTGTTGCAAATCTTGATTACTCCTTTGTATTTCCATCAAAGTCTTTTGAATGTCAAAATCCCGAGGTGGGGACGATGGATTATGTGGAGTGTCGGTGATGGCGAGGGGAATGCCATAATCATGAGTAGGAGACCGGCTCCTAGGCTTGCTTTGATGTTGTTGATTTTGAGTTGCTTGTTGACGGTTCCCTTGGAACCCATGAGAATTACCTTGTTGATGGCCTTGATTGTTGCCATGGTTGCGGTTTTGATATCCTTGAAAATTTTGGTTTCCTTGGAAACCACCTTGATTGAAGTTCCCTTGTTGGAACCCTTGCTTGTTGTTGAAGTTGCCTTGGTTATTTTGCTTGAAATTGTTGAAGGGTCTTTGGTTACCCACATAACCTTGGTAACTTTCATTGTTGTCCCGTAAGGGAGGTGGAACATAGGGACGATATTGTTGTTGATGTTGAAAAGCTTGTTGTTGGGGGACTTGTTGGGAAGCTTGGAATTGATTAGAGTAAGAGGTACCTTGCTTGAACGCTTGAAAGGCGTTCACTTGCTCATACTTCCATGGCAATACATAGGATCATGTCCAACGATTCCACAAGTGTCGCACATCCCAAAGTAAGGTGTAGGAGGTGCGAACCCCAAAGCATTCACTTCTTGAATCGGTTGATGGTGGGATGAACTATAGCCTTGGACTTGGTTGAGGTGGCTTTGGAGCTTCTTGTCAATAGTCTCCATGTGTGTTTTAAGTTGAGCTCCAAGGTCAATGCTTAACTTAGTGATAGCATCGACCTCATGCCTCCTCGGTGTGCCTTCCTAGGCCTAGAGTATTGCGAATTATGCACCGCCATCTCTTCGATTCTCGCCCATGTTTGGTCGTCATCGACCTCGGTAAACCTACCATTGGAGCCCGTGTTGAGAATGGCTCTCGAGTCCTCATAAAGACCATTCCAAAATTGTTGCACCAAGAACCATTGTGAGAGTCCATGATGAGGGCACGATCTTACCAAAGACTTAAACCGCTCCCAAGCTTCATATAGGCTTTCTTCATCCCTTTGTTGAAACCCGGTGATGGAGGCCCTAAGCAAGTTCGTCTTTTCCGGAGGGTAAAACTTTTGGTAGAACGCCAAGGCAAGCTTTTTCCAAGTATCGATCCCCATGGTTGCCCTATCGAGACTCTTGATCCATTGCTTCGCTTTTCCAATAAGAGAAAACGGGAAGAGTACCCAACGAATTTGATCTTGAGTAACCCCGGTTTGAGATATAGCGTCACAATAATCGGAGAAAGTCTCCATATGTTGGTGCGGGTCTTCGGTGGGCAAACCACTAAATGGGCTCCTCTCCACAAGTTGGATAAATTGAGTCTTTGCCACAAAATTCCCGGTATAGGCTTCCGGTAATGCACTCGGTCCCGGCAAGACATCCTCGGTGAATGTGGAGTGAGAGGAAAACTTAGGCATTCTTGGATGTAAGGGAGAAGATGGTGGTGTAGAGAGTATTGATGTAGAAGAGGAGGGGGAACTAGGAGAAGAATCACCGAAGGGACTGATGAAGGTCCCTCCGGCCGTCTCTCGAGGTGAAATGTTCAAGTCGGCTCCTTGGGCTTGCCCTTGATGAGTATTGCTTGCACTCGGTTGAGAGATCCTAACCCGATTAATCGTCCGTTGGCGAAAGGCTCTGAAGAGTCTCTCCGGCTCTGGATTAAAGAGATAGAAGTCGCCTCCCCTCCTAGGCATACACTACACACTAGAACAAATGTAAGAACGCCTAGTGCTTTATGGGCACTAGGTAACGACAATAAACAAACACAACTAGAGACAAAGAGAAAAAGAAGAAATAAAACTAAGGAAAGAAGAAAAATCTAGAGAATATTCACAAGAGAAGATGGAAGAGCACAAAGAAGGGTAACTAAGTCTAGAAATAAGCAAACTAAGTCTAAACAATGCACCGTCCCCGGCAACGGCGCCAAATTGATGGTAAGGATTCGTCACGTCCCTAGCCAACAATATAACACCGACTAACCTAGTGAGTAGCTAGGGTAAGTCGGGATCGTATCCACGAGGACGGTATATCAAAGCTTAGACTAGGTCGGCCTACAACGAGACTAGATTACCAAACAAACACGAAAAAAGCAATAAAAGGAAAACTAATTATGGAGGAGAAGTATGACTATACTAACAATGCTACTAATGATCGAACTAACAAATAAACTAGAGTAAACGACGTCTAACTAGGAGGATTAACACAAATATGGAAAGAAGTGGGGTAGGTCGGGTTCATAGGAGTAGAAGGATAATTGGGATGATCAAGGGTATAGGTGTCACCTAATCGCTAGAGTCAGTCCGGGCTCTCGCAACTTAGACCGATGTCAAGGTGGGTCCGGGCTCTCGCAACTTAGACCCTAGTCCGCGCTCTCGCGACTAAACTATTCTCAACATTTCCGCACTATAAACAATCAATGAGAAGATGAACACAAGTATGGGAAGCATGACAACTACAACTCACACAAGCATATCAACAAACACATAGAGTGCCTACAATGTGACTAACAACAAAGATGTAACATTTTCCCCTTAATCAACCCTAATCACCCATAATCTACCTCTAATCCCCCTACTAACCCCACAAGAAGACTACTCACTCATGATAAAGAACAAACTAACAATCATAAAGGAAATCAATACCACTAAACAAGCATCCATAATGAATAACAAGAGTAATAACAATAACAATATGAAAAGATTCAAACAAGATTAAATAAACTAAGAACAAGAGTAGAGATGATTATACCAATACTAGATGAAGAAAAGATGAGAACTTGTATAAATAAGAAACCCAAATAGAACCCCCAAGGTTGTCAATCTTGGAATAATCTTCAAGAATCTTCTTAATACAAGATTAATTACAATGATTAAATAAGGATTAAAGAGCGATTAGAACTAATGAGTGAGAGTAAATCTAGGGTTTTGGAGGCTTAAACTAATCTAGGGTAACATAAGATGTCTTAAAATTACAAGAAGGGAGTATATATATGGGTACAAGAGTGAAGGAGAAGAAAGAAAAGAGTCGTGCAGCAGCATCACGGTCCCGACCGGGACGGATCATCCCGATCGGGACGGCTCTGTCATCCCGATAGGGACGGGTTGGTCCCGACCGGGATGGGCTCACAGCAGCCATCCTAATGTAGCACCCCATCCCGAACGGGATGAGGCCATCCCGATCGGGATGGGCCTTGTATGCCTTCCTTAAACGCTCTTTGGTCCTTCTTTGCCTCTCAGGGGCTTCCCACCGATTCTCGGGACTCGGGATCGGGTCTCGGAGGCTCGGGATTGGGTCCCAAGGTCTCGGGGTCGATTTCAAGGCCTCGAGTCATCGTTCCTTTATCTCGTTGGCTCCAAAATGCGTATGTATTGAGTCGGAATCGCTCCAACTCTTCCAAATTGGTCTCGGGAACCTGAAACGAACTAAAGGAAGCATAAGAAGCCCATGAATCGCTCTAAAGGAGCGATTCCACAAGGAAAAAGGGACCAAAACACAACAAATAGGCACTACAAACTACACTTATCAAGCACCCACCGAAAGAGTCGGGACTTTGTCTCCTTTTTGGACATTATGTATCAAATCGCCGCATGATCGGTGTGAATAATGACTTTGGAACCGGTAACATAATTTCGAAATTTCTCCATGGCATAGACAACGGCAAGCATCTCTTTTTCGGTTGTGGTGTACCTCAATTGAGCTTCATCTAGTGTTTTGCTTGCATAATATATCACATGTAGCTTCTTATCAATCCGTTGACCTAGAACGGCACCAACGACAATATCGGATGCATCGCACATGATCTCAAATGGAAGATTCCAATCGGGAGCTTTGATAATTGGTGTGGTAGTGAGAGCGGTCTTTATCCTGCAAAAGGCCTCAAGACACGAGTCATCAAAAACAAAAGGTGCATCTTTCATAAGCAAAGAAGTCAAAGGCTTAGCAATCTTAGAAAAATCTTTAATAAATCGTCTATAAAAACCGGCGTGACCTAGAAAACTCCTCACCCCTTTGACATTTGTAGGTGGTGGCAAGTTCTCAATCACGGAGAATTTCGCCTTATCGACTTCGACTCCTCTATTAGAAACAATATGACCTAGGACAACACCTTGTTCAGCCATAAAATGACACTTTTCGCAAATTAAAACAAGTCTATACTCTTCACATCGAGTCAACACTTGATCAAGATTTTCAAGGCAAGAATCAAAAGATGTACCAAGGACACTAAAATCATCCATAAAAACTTCCATGGATTTTTCAATAAAATCGGAGAAAATAGCCATCGTACATCTTTGAAACGTTCCCGGCGCATTACACAATCCAATTGGCATCCTTCTATAAGCATAGGTGCCATAGGGACAAGTAAAAGTGGTTTTCTCTTGGTCATCGGGATGAATGGGAATTTGAAGAAATCCGGAATGACCATCAAGGAAACAAAAATAAGAATGATGTGCCAATATTTCAAGGATTTGATCAATAAAAGGAAGGGGAAAATGATCTTTTATGGCGGACGTGTTCAATTTATGATAGTCTATACACATGCGCCAACCGGTAATAGTCCTAGTGGATATTGACTCACCCTTTTCTCCTTTTACAACCGTCATTCCTCCCTTTTTGGCACAACTTGTACGGGGCTAACCCATTAACTTCCGGTTATTGGGTATATAATGTTAGCCTCATACAACTTGAGGACTTCCTTCATGACAACCTCTTTCATGGTGGGGTTCAACCTACGTTGACCCTCAACCGAAGAACGGAGGTCATCATCAAGGATGATCCTATGCATGCAAACATTTGGGCTTATGCCTTGGAGGTCGGCAATGCTATACCCGATGGCCTTTTTGTGCTTTCTCAAAACAATCAAAAGTTTTTCCAATTGAGGTCCATCAAGGGTAGCATTGACGATAACGGGATAATTTGTTCCTTCAAGAAAAGCATATTTGAGGGAAGAGGGGAGTGGTTTAAGTTCAAGATTAGGAGGAGAAGATACCATACTCTTACCCACCGGTAGTGGTTCTACCTTTTCATCATGCAAACATTGTTCTTCAAGAGGTGGAGAGTCAAATGCTTCTTCTTCTTGCTTATCATCATCTATCAAGCTATACTCAACCAAACTATCAATAACTTCAATGGAATGCATTTGTTCAATCATTGGTTGTTTAAGAGCTTGAGAAAGGGAAAACTCTACCGACTCGTTCCCTATGTTAAATGACAACTTTCCATTCTTAACATCAACTATAGTACAGCCGGTAGCCATAAAAGGTCGACCTAAGATAATGGGGGTAATAGTGTCTTCGGGCATATCCATGACAACAAAGTCGGAGGGGATGAAGAACTTACCAACTTGAACGTGTACATCCTCAAGTATCCCAAGTGGGTACTTGACGGACCTATCCGCAAGTTGAATCGACATACTAGTGGGTCTCATCTCCCCTACACTAAGTCTCTTAGCAATGGAATAAGGTAACAAACTAACACTAGCCCCAAGGTCGCATAAAGCTTGATTAACAACAACATTTCCTACCCGACAAGGGATGGAAAAATTACCAGGATCCTCTAGTTTCTTTGGCATTTGGTTCATAAGAATGGCACTACATTGTACCGTAAGAGAGACACATTCTTTGTCCTCTATGGTTCTCTCTTTAGTCAAGACATCTTTCAAAAACTTAGAGTAGAGGGGCATTTGAGAAATTACCTCGCACTACTACAAAACCCTTGGTTTCTTGACGCTTTAAAGGTAGGTTCTCTACGCTTTAAAGTGTCGCAAATTTAATTCTCGACACTTTCGGAAAGCGTGGAGATTTTGGGTGTCGGAAATTCTCGACGCATTAAAACGTTGAATATTTTATTATTGACGCTTTTTCGCGTCACCAAATGCACACTAAAATATGCAAGCTCAACGCTATTTTACGTCGTGGTATTTTTTCCTAGGCCAAATTTTTTTCAAAGCACGAGTCTTTTTACTATTGAAAGAGTCGAGAAATAATAATATAAAATTCAGTTATCGACACTTAGGCATCGTAAAAGCGTCGAGAATCTGATCAAAAGAATATATTAATAATATATTTCGATGCAACGTCTAACACCTTACGATTTCAGCTTTATATTGTCAAATAGGCACGACTCTACATTTACCGAATTTATATCAATTATACACAGATCGAGTTGGATTTATTGTTAAGAATTATAACAAGAGCCACATACAACCACTAAAGTAGAATAATCTCGAACCGCATATTTCACAATCAAATAAAGTTTCATGAGACAAAAATTTAAAATAATCTCCAATCATGTATATTTCGCAATCCAAAATAGAATTAAAAAATTCATAAACAACTATTATTCAAAATGGTATGTGTGTCTTCCTCCCAAAAAAATCAATTTGATGTCTAAATTCAAAAACGTGGGCCGATTTTGCATCATCAAACCATTTGCGAAACTGCAAGATAAAATTTTAGAGTAAAGTACTCCTAGAATTACATAATAGCTTGTGCAAGAGAACCGTAATGTTGCTAGCTTAAGTCAAGGTTGTAGAATGAGGCCCAAAATATTAAAATGACTTATGAGTGCATTTTACTATATATATAAATCATGGACCTACAACTACAAAGTGGAGGTTACAGAGACACATAAATTAAAAGCAATAATGAAGAGCAATTCTCATTTAATATGAAAAGAGCGTGTCAAAGAACGACAAATTTGGATCACGGACCAAAAATTTATTACTTAGAAGCTCACTAAAACTTTTATTCTACCTGATCAAAAGGAACCGGCTCCACCTGCTCCTTAAGAAGTGCTGGTGATAAGTAGTTCTCCCTTAAAGATGAAATGTCCACTTGAGGAGGCTTTCCAACACATACACAAATTGAAGTGCCAAGATATGGAGGCAGTTTTAGCACATAATTTTCTACAACAGCTGGTGGAACAAATCTTCCACCTAGAAACTGGTGTGGGGCAACAAATTTATGGGCACATAACTTTGGAGCAGTTAAAGAGACCTAAGACAGGATACAAGGAGCGCTTAATATCCAAATATATCAAGCAGCATAATTTAGAACAAATCATTACCGTAAAAAGAGAACCCGAACATTGCATCAAATCCTCTACATACTTTCATATACTTGTCAAAACCGCGTTCTTTTTTTTACTGTTTACATGTTACTCTGTACTGGAAATCTGCATTAAAGATGTTAATACATTTGTGAGGCTTGCTACTTGCTACATGCTACACCCAATCTTCACCGTAGAAGCTTCAGCAACCATAATAAATTGGATAAAGCGAGGATGTGATGAAAACAAGTAGCTAAATTGGTCTGTCATTTCTATTAATTATTGATATTTTAGAATACCAAGAGTGAGGATTGTGTGCAAGAACAACGAATACAGAATAAACAAAACAAGCACCAATAGATAATCCGCCCCAAGTATGCCAATATCCCAGCAAACATTAGTATCATGAACAAAATAAACACCAGTAAACCAAACATATTAAAAATCCACACCAAGTAAAAACCAAATAGCACCAGCAAACCAACTAATATAAAAAGTGTAGTTAATCAGCCACTCAAAAAATGGAGCAATATTCACAACTAATATACAAATTATGCATTCAATGCCATTTTCGTGACAAATCAACAACAAGATTTTAATCAGCCATTATCAATTAATGTTCACTCAACTCAAATTGAGATGCACAATTCGTTTAAATCAAATTACATAGTCGATTTATGTTTCATTTGGTGTGTTTTACGAATCTAGGCTTGAATTCCTTCATTCACGCCGAATCATGATTAGAGTTCAATTTGAACCAAGAAAGTTAGATGATTTACAGATTAAGGGCAAAACTTGATGAAAATTGAGATTCTAGGGATTTGCCCCAAAATTGGAAAACAGTTATAATTGATCAAAAGAAATGAAGAGATCATAGATGTATACTGGATTCTCCGTTAAAGAAGCGCAAAACTCGAGATTGAAGCATCCTTAAATGACTGCTTTGGAGGTTTCTTCATGCGACTGCGAGAGTATAGTTTACTGCTAGGTTGACTGGAGGGAGGAACGGTTTAGGGGATTAGGGAAAACGAGTGGTTTAATTTTTATTTTCCCAATGGGCTTTTTATGTCTCGATGCATTAAAATGTCACAACCCAAATTTAAGTACACGCGGGCTACGGATCAGCTCGACGCTTTAAAAAGCGTCCAAGAGGAAGCGTCCAGAAAAAGAGGTATTTCTTGTAGTGTCGGTGAAGGGTAAAGCTACCTCTACTTTCTTTAACATATCCACGAAACGGTTAAATTGAGCATTCTCTTTGTGTGGCTTAGCTCGCTCGGGAAAAGGCAATGGAGGAACAAAAGTGGGAGGCGGTGGAACATTAGATTCTTCTTCTTCTTCGGCTAATCGCTTCGCCTCTTTTCTTTTGGCTTCTTCGGCTTCCATTTGCTCTTTATTCTTTCTTTTTTCTCTTAGCTCATTCTCCGCATTTTGGAGGATATCAAACTCCGCTTGTATTCCCCGGTTTTTTTTGGGGGAAGTGGGAGATGATTCTTGTGGTGCACTTGGTTGATTCACTTTGGATGGGGTACTCTTGGTGTTCAAGTTCAAGTTCTTATATGGGTCCTCAAGTTCTTTGCCACCTCTCAAAATGACGGCATTTTCTTGGTGTGAAGGGTCTCTTGGGTTTTGGGGTTGACCGGGCAAACCATGGGGTGGATGAATTGGGGCGGCTAAGGCTTTTGTTGCTTCTTGTGATTCCCAAACCTTTAGCCTTGCCTTAGTATCTTGATGTTCATTCCATAGTTGGCCAACGGTTCTTTGCAAATCATTATAATTTTCCCATGGGACTCCTCCTTGACCAAATTGAGAATTGTTTGGTTGGCCATAAGATTGAGATCGAGGGTTGATTAAATGGTTGGTTATTGTAACCTTGGTTTCCTTGAAAATTGTCTTGGAACCCTTGATTGTATCCATGATTGAAATGATTACCATGTTGATTTTGGTAATTGTTGTAATTGTTAGGAACATGGAAGTTGCTACCTTGTTGATTGAAGTTGCTCCTTTGATGAGGAGGCATATATGGGGGAATCTTTGGAAAACCTTGGTTAAAGGGCCTTTGTTGACTTTGATTAAATGGCCTCATTTGACTCCCTTGGGCGCGTGGCATCGGGTTTTGAACATTTTGATTTCCATAAGAGAAATTAGGATGAAATCTTGTGCCGGCATTGTAGGTATTGGAAAAAGGATCAAATTGAGGTCTTTGCCCATATACTTGTATAGCTTGGACTTCATTTGGCTCTTCAATATAAACTTCTTCATTAGGAATGCAAGAGCTAGAATCATGGCCATAATTGCCACAATGATCACATTGAACTTCCCATGTCAATTGCTTTGGAGGTGATGGTTGCCTTGGTGGAACACTCCCTTAAATTTGGTACATACCTCTAGGAGTGGGCTTCGAACTCATGGCATCCATTCTCTTTTTCAATTTTTCAAGTTCCGTTTGAAATTTCAATTCGTTAGAACTCGTAGATGAGTTCACTTCAACTTTCTTTCTTGAATCCCTCTATTGACCCATTCTAGAATCACTCCTTGTCATCTTCTCAATAAGATTCTTAGATGCCTCATCGGTGAGAGAAGTGAAGTCTCCTCCGACGGCCGAATTGAGGTTTTCCTTGGTTCTCGATGAAAGGGTGTTATAAAACGTTTGGGTGGTTAGCCAATCGGGTATTCCATGGTGTGGATATTTGCGCAACAAGTCTCTAAATCTTTCCCAAGCCTCACTTAGGCTTTCAAATTCATCTTGCTTGAATGTTTGTATCTCCATGCGATATTGATTAGTCTTTGACGGCAGAAAATATTTTTCCAAGAAGGCATTAGATAATTGAGCTCGTGTTGTGAATGTATTAGCGAGATGGCCTTGAAGCCATCTACGAGCTCCATCTCTCAAGGTCTTCGGAAATAATAAACGATGCAATTGACATGAAGTTAATCCATTGAGACGGGCTCCTACTAATTTTTCTTTAAATGAAGGATGTGCTCTTGAGCATCTTCTTAAGAAAAACCGTGAAAAGTATCTTGTTGGACCGCATTAGTCAAAGAGGCTTTCAATTCATAGTCCTCGGGAATCTCTCTGAAATCGACGGGAGAAGGTGTTTCTTCATGTGTTAACTGGGAATGTGAACCTAGGGTCGCCATTTGTTGGATTGGTGGTGATGGTGGATTTGAATTTGGTGAATTTGGTGAATTTGGAGGGGATGGATTTGGTGGTGGTGTTTTCGGTGATGGTGGTGGTGGTGGTGGTGAATTTTGTGAAATGGAAGGTATGGAAGGATTATTTAGGATGGGGTTGTGTGATGTAGAAGGTGTAGAAGGTGTATGTGGTAGGATGGGATTAAGGTTAGGAGGTGATAATGAAGGATGTGGAATGATGGTGGTTGAGTTATATTTCCTCGAAAACGAAATGCTCTAAAAGTCCTTTCCGGCTCCGGATCGAACCACAAGGGCGATGACGTGTTCCTGGGCATAAAACTCAATTTAAACGATGAGACTCCTAGCACCTTGCGGTACTAGGGAAAAAGGGAGAAGGGAAAGAATCAAACACAACAACTAAAAATACGACAACTACTAGCCGTCCCCGGCAACGGCGCCATATTGATCGCCTCCCAATCGGATCGGTCGTTAACGAAGGATGGGGGATCAAACGATATTTATAGACTCGGAATAACACAAAAACTACAAGAGTAATCGTGGTAAGTCGAGGTCGGTCCACAGGGAACGGTGTGCGATGTAAAGCTTAAAGTGTCGTGTTTGATGTCTAGATGGGGGTTTTCTAAGGGTCGAGTCTATACTAGAGGAATGTCTATGATGATAGCTAGGGGTGGTCAATTGACGGTAGTGTTTGTCGTCTATCCTACCGGTCAAATAATAACCAACAAACCTAAGCTGGGTAGCTAGGGCAAGTCGAGTCGATCCACAGGGACGGGGTGTCGGACCTAGGTGTGCTACGGTCTAGGACTAGGTTCGAGACAAGCTAATCTAGGGGAAGGCTAAGGTAAGGTCTAAGCTAAGGTCTATAACATGAACTAACAAGGCTAAACAAGTAGCTAATGACAAAAGGAAACTAATAAATCAATAAGAAGAAACTAGGGTTAGGTCGGGTTCATGGATGTCAAGGAGAAAAAAAGAAGGAAACGGGGTTACTAGCATGTTTTCGTAGCCTAGGTTCCGATCGGGCTCTCACTACTTAAACGGTCTAGGGGTCATCCTCACCACGCTCTCGCTACTAGTGAGGGAACCAAACCAACCAACCAAACACACACATACAAGAGAAGAGGCAAGAAAAACAAGGATTGATCGTCTCTAGTCTCACAAGCATTTCATCAAACATGTGGAGTGCAAGGTAAATGGGAAACAACAAAAACAACATCTAATACCACCCATCTCACCCTAATCATTCCTAATTACATCCAATCCCACTAATAACCCTAGAAAGAGTCTACTCAAACATATCTAAAGGAAAACTAACAAGAACAAGACACAAAAACAACAACATCCATTATGAAGAACAAAAGAGATGAACAACAACAATCATAAACAAAGATGAAAACTTGATTAAATATGAAAGATTAAGAGTAAAAGGAGAAGAAAGATTATACCAACATGAAAGGAATGGAAAAGATGAACACTTGCATAAAAGAATACCCAAACATCCACCAATGTTGTCAAGATTGGTAGATTCTTCAAGAATCCCGTTAATACAAGATTAACTATCTAGATTAAGGACTAATTAAGGACTAATCTACACTAATCTAACCTAAAATAGTCTAGGGTTTAGTGGGTAATGAAGAACATAACATAAGATTACAAGAGGGGGGGTATATATAGGGTTACAATGAATAAGGAGAAGAAAAGAAGTGAGGCGGAGCTGCGGGTGGCCCATCTCGGCCGAGATGAGATGGTCTCACCCGAGATGGGACCCATCTCGCCCGAGACGGCCCATCAGTGGCTCGTCTTTGCTTGCACTCCTTCCCGACCGAGAAGGCTACTCTTCCCGCCCGGGATGAGTCTTGTAGGCCTCCAATGTGATCATAAAGGTCCTTCCTTGCTTCTCATGGGCTTCTCATCGATTCTCGGGGCTCATGATCGAGTCTAAGGGGCTCGGGAATGGGTCCCAATGTCTCGGGATCGAATCTAAGGCACCGAGTGATCGTTTCTTCTCTTCGTTGGCTTCAAAAGTGTAGAAAACGAGTCGGAATCGTTCCAATTCTCCATGAATGGTCTTGGGAACCCAAAACACTAGAAGAAGCATAAGTAGCCCAGAAACCGCTCCAAAGAGCGATTTCACAAGAGAAACCGGGACCAAACACAACAAATAGGCACTACAAACTACACTTATCAACTCCCCCACACTTAACCCTTACTCGCCCTCGAGTAAGCGCGAACTAACTACTTAAACTAATAAGAACTAAAATACTAGCCAAGTGGGTATTAGCGCACCCTACGCCCTTTCAACTCACGCGAGAACACTTAGAGGATAAGTGCTCTCCGCAAGGCAAGTGGGGTCTTGCGACAAAACTTTGGATGCAACCAGACACAAAAACACAAAAACAAACAAACATCCAAACAAACAAACAATCGGTTGCACCCATAAAGAAACAAATACCGCTTCCCTCAAACAAGCGGTGAAGAAACACCGGTTAAGGACTCAAGGCATGTGACAACATTCCCGAACTAATAATACAAACCGATATGAACTAAACCCTAATAGTATGACAACAAAGCAATAAAAACGTTGGTAACTTACCTAGGTTCCTCCTAACCTTCTAAGAACGTACTACGGGACGATCGGCGGGATGGAAAAAGGATGAACCACGGTGTTAGTCGACACTGTAGGTAAGTGAGACCCCGCCCCCTTCAGCGATAAGCCAAGAGGGTCGTCCCATGCTCAAAATCGCCCAACTAGTCCAAGTAAAAAGGTGGATATGATTGCAAAATGAGGGAAGACCGACTATTTACCGCTATCATCCTTCTTAGGGACTCGGTCCTTTGGTAGGCTCTTCACGGTAATAGTCGGCAAAAGGCTTATTTTGAGGGGTGAGAATTCTTTTTGTGAGATGATTTTCTTTGGCATTTTTCTTTTTCATTTGGCTTTTGAGTTGCTATGCCACTTCTTTTTCTTCTTTTGTATTTTGTTTTTGACTTTTTGTGCCTTTTCCTTTTCTTCATTATTTTCTTTCTTTCTTTTTCTATTTTTCTTTCTTTTGACTTGGCTTGCCTTTTGGATGATTTTGTTTTGTAGGCATTTCTTGCAACCAAGTGAGAATTTCAACAATTTGCAACTTATTTGTGGAGATGTGTAGGAGGTAGGGAAATGGGTAAGTCGGGGGTCGCGATTTCCTTTCAAACCCACAAAAAGGTGGAAAACTTGGACTAATCAAACAATTTCGACCACGGTCACCTAAGGAACGGGACTCGGCAACCAAGGCCTTTTCACACCGTGGGTGGTCATAGTGGTCAAAATGCAAATCCCGTAGTAAATCCCTAGTAGACTAGGTGGACTCAAGGTAAAGGACCAACGAAACTATTGATTTAGGGTCATTCTACTAGACTAAAGTCCAAGAATCGACTCATGTTATTAGAAAGGGAAAGCAAACACTTGCACACTAGCCTCAAAACCGAGTTTTCAAAAACCTTTTTACACACTAGACACAACTACACATCACAAAACAAAGACGCGACAAAAACGAAAGAAAATGAGACAAAGACAACAAAACAAAACAAAACAAACATACAAAGAGAACAAGCACCACCCCGAACCTCCAAACAAGCCACCAAATCAACCTCAAACTTTACAAATCTCCACCCGAGCACACAACATCACAAATCTCCTCCAAACTCCACAAGAGACAAAGAGGAAAAAGGGATAAAAAGATGTTACCGGATGTCTTGAAAGCCCTCCAAAGTTAACGCTGATTAAGCGACCTACAAGGAAAAAGGGAGGCAAAACACGCACAACACAATGAATATACGACACAACGACACAAAAGGAAAACACACAAAAGAAACTCTTTTTGATTTTTGTGAAATTTTTTCAAATTTTTAGGGTTTTTTTATGATTTTTCGAAAAAACTATGAAAATAAAACTAAACTATGCTAGGATATCGCTCCCCCACACTTAAACCGAGCAATGTCCTCATGCTCGATCGAAAGTGTGTGCGGAGACACTAAGAAAAGAAAAGAAACTACGAAAATAAAGCTAAAAATCAAAAATAAAGGTGAAGAAGAGGGAATGTGTCCGGCCGGGGTGTAGTCAAGTCACCAAGGGCCGAGACAAGAAAAGATATGGATGGGGGAAGAAATAAAACGAAGGAAATAAAAGGAAATGGGAGTGGAGGGCTAGGTGTAATCAAGTCACCTAGCCCGGATTCCGCCTAAATCCGACTAAATCCTACCAAAAAGTGAAAAATAAAGAAAAAGTGAAAAATTTGCAAATTTGGATTTTTGAAATGACTCTCGATGTAGTCACGTCATCGAGAGTCGGGAGCAATGACCACCAAGGCCCCGAGGGCCACCATGACACAAAAAAGTAGAAGGGAACAAACAAAGGGAGACAAGCAATAAAAGACGGAAAAGAAAGGATAGTTGCCGTACCAATCGGTTAGCAACTCACTCACTCCATCGTCTCAATGTTCGATATCGGCGCATTACTTGTCTCCATCATTGTTATTCCTCTTCATTCTCGATATGGTCGCATGGTTGAAGTACTAGGCTCGCAATGGTATAATGAGGGTAGGATTTGATGTGAAACTCGGTGTGTAGTGAAGAGAAGATGAGGTGAAGGTGTATACATGAAGTATATGGGTCATAGATAGTTGCAAGGGTAGGTAGGGAGGTTGGGAGGGGGTGCATTGTGGTTGGGTGGGCTCAAATGTCAAAGAAGAGGCAAAAGGAGGAGCAGGGCACCATCCCGATCGGGATGAACTTCTTCCCGGTCGGGACGGTTCCTTCCCGGCCGGGACGGACTTGATCCCAGTCGGGATGGCACATCAGTGAACCCACTTTTCAGCACACTCATCCCGATCAGGATGACATCCTTCCCGGTCGGGATGAGTCTTCTAGCCCTTCAATCTCTTGATAGCATCACCCACAAGTCATCCGATACATCGAGATCTAAAATCTTGTCCCCAAAAGTTTGTCAAAAGCTCAAAAACCGACTTCCTCCACCAAACTCCAAGCTTCTATTATCAACTACTTCTCTCAAAGCTTCATCTTCACTATCAACCTAACAAGTGAACTCAATAAACACCATCAAAATCTCTCCCTCACATCACTCAAGAAAACTCCAAATTACAAGAATTCCACAAAAACTAACAAATCCTAGAAACCAAACTATCCAAACAAACATATACAAAAACACAAGCTCAAAAAAAAAGGAAAAAGATATTTACACTAAGATACTCTCACCATCTACGCCTCCATAGCCGTTGATAAGTGTAATTTGTAGTGCCTATTTTGTTGTGTTTTGGTCCCTTTTTCCTTGTGGAATCGCTCCGTGGGAGCGATTTATGGGTTACTTATGCTTCGTTTAGTTCTTTTCAGGTTCCTGAGACCATTTGTGAAGAGTTGGAGCAAATCTGACTCGATACATACACTTTTTGGAGCCAACGAAGTGAAGGAACAATCACTCGGTGCCTTGGATTCGATCCCGAGACCTTGGGACCCAATCCCGAGCCTCCGAGACCCAATCGCGAGTCCCGAGAATTGATGAGAAACCCATGAGAGGCAAGGAGGGACCAAAAGGAGCTTAAAGGAGGCCTACAAGGCTCAACCGGGTCGGGATGGCCTCAACCGGTCCCGGTTGAGGTGCACAAAAGAGAAGGCTACTGACCTGGGCCCGTCCCGGTCGGGACCAACCCGTCCCGGTCGGGACCACGCCGTCCCGGTCGGGATGATCCCGTCCCGGTCGGGACGCTACAGGGGTAGCTCGCATCCATTTCTTTCATCCTCCTACCCATATAAATACTTCCCTCTTGTATTGTTTATGGAGGATACATTACATTAGACCCTCTTAAGACTCTCTACAAGATATAAACCCTAGATTTAGAGTTCATCCATTTAGTTTAATCTTCCTTTAATCCTCCTTTAATTCTAGCTTAATCTAGTTGTAATTAGTTCTTGTATTAAGAAGATACTTGAAGATTCATCCAAGCTTGACAACCTTGGAGTTGATTTGGGTTTCTCTTTTATACAAGTTATCATCTTTTCATCATCTTGTTGTTGGTATAATCTTCCTTGCTCTTGTTTATTGTTGTTTATTCAAGTTTGAATCTTTACTTAGTGTTTTTGTTATTGTTCTTGTTCTTCTTTATGGATGTTAGGTTTATGATGTTGTTTTCTCTTATTATTGTTATGGGTAGTTTGTTAATGAGTGAGTAGTCTCCTTGTGGGTTAGTAGGGGGATTAGGGGTAGATTATGGGTGATTAGGGTTGATTAGGGGAAAAGGGTGAATCTTTGTTGTTAGTCACATATTGGGCACTCTATGTGTTTGTTGAATTGCTTGTGTGAGTTGTAGTGGCCATGCTTCCCATACTTGTGCTCATCTTCTCATTGATTTTATATTTTGTGGTTGTGTTGAGAATAGTCATAGTCACGAGAGTGCGGACTATGGTCTACGTAGCGAGAGCCCGGACCAACCTCGACATCGGTCTACATAGCGAGAGCCCAGACCGACTCTAGCAACTAGGAGACACCTATACCCTTGATCACCCAATTACCCATCTACACTTATGAACCCGACCTACCCCACTTCCTTTCATATTTGATCTCAACTTCTTAGTTAGTCGTCGTTTCTTCTAGATTACTTGTTAGTTCGATCATTAGTTATCCCATTTTAGCATCGTTTTAGATAGTCATTGTTAGTCCACTTCCTTCATCTCCAACCATAATAGTTTACCATTTGTCATTCTCTTTGTGTTTGTTTCGTAATTTAGTCTCGTTTTTAGTGAACTTAGTCTAGACTCTACTTTACCGTCCCCGTGGATATCGACCCTACTTGCCCTAGCTACCCACTATGAGTAGTCGAACTTTTATTGACGGCGGGGCACGCGGCTAAAACCTCACCATCAGCCATCAACAGCTCGAAGGAGTAAGTCAAATGCCCTAGCAACATCTTCATTAACGCTCATGTGGCCTATCCTAGCCATCAACAAGAGTTTCCAAGTCTGAGTCGAGAAGCAATCATCTAATCCATTACGCTCGGGTTTCTTGTAATCTTTCGGGTCTTCCGAACCATGCTTGGCGTTGTAATTTGGGAGATCACACCCTAAGAGGGTTGCTTCTTCTACGGGGTCGAGAGTGGAACTCTTTTCCGCCGCCCGACAAGGATCCTCTTCATCAACCGTCTCACAAGACAAGGGACTAGAAATCGAGTGCGATAGAGGGGAAGAAGGCATCAAGTTTTCTTCACTGGAGGCAATTGGCTCCTCCAATTTCCCTTTTAAGGCGAGTTCCAAGGCATCTACCTCTTTTTCCCAAGTATTACGTTCCTTTTCACTCACCTTGTCAATTTGGTCTTGAGGGGTCATCTCTTCACTTGGGTTTGGATTGTCAACATCCGGTTCATCACGGAAAAAATCATACAAATCCAATTTAATAGCCAATACATTGGCTACCCAAGAGTCATCTTGATAATCATGTTCAAATCCCTCCTCATTGAAGCTTCAACTTCCTCCATTCTTCCCATATCTTCACCATCCAAGCAACACTCAACAATGATCTCTTGATTTACCCTCTCTTCTTCACCTTCCTCAACACGTTGTGGAGCTCGAGTGGCTGACATCGTGATACGAGCCATGAGTGCATTGATTCGAGCATCTTGCACCTCTATTTGGGCCTTGAACTCCTCTTTATCCCTTTTCATTTGAACCAACATCTCTTGTTGATTCCTTTGCAATTGAACCATCATCTCTTGTTGACTCTTTTGCATTTGAATCATCATTTGACAAAGCTCAAATTTGGGGATTTTTGGTTGTGGGTTATGTGAGGGTATTTGATAGTTGTTAGGATGTTGGAATGATCATTGGCAACTTTCATGGTAGTCATATGGAGCGGGTTCATAAGATTGTTGATGAGATTGATATGGTTGGTAAAGTTGTGGGTCTTGGTAACTTGCCCCATGATTGTCCCATGACGATTGATGGAAGCTAGTACGTGCCATTGTCGTAACGTTGCCTTGATACATTGGATGAACTAGAAGCACTTGAGCAAACGTTAGAAGCCTAGTGCTTTTGAGGCACTAGAAAGAGAGAAATAAGCACACAAGAAGTAGAACGGAGATACACTAGGAAAGAAAACACAAAAATCAAGAACATAGCCTAAATAAGCACACAAAAGTCTAAACTACGCCATCCCCGGCAACGGCGCCAATTTGACGGTAGTGTTTGTCGTCTATCCTACCGGTCAAATAATAACCAACAAACCTAAGCTAGGTAGCTAGGGCAAGTCGATTCGATCCACAGGGACGGGGTGTCGGACCTAGGTGTGCTACGGTCTATGACTAGGTTCGAGACAAGCTAATCTAGGGGAAGGCTAAGGTAAGGTCTAAGCTAAGGTCTATAACATGAACTAACAAGGCTAAACAAGTAACTAATGACAAAAGGAAACTAATAAATCAATAAGAAGAAACTAGGGTTAGGTCGGGTTCATGAATGTCAAGGAGAAAAAAAGAAGGAAACGGGGTTACTAGCATGCTTTCGTAGCCTAGGTTCCGATCGGGCTCTCACTACTTAAACGGTGTAGGGGTCATCCTCACCACGCTCTCGCTACTAGTGAGGAACCAATCCAACCAACCAAACACACACATACAAGAGAAGAGGCAAGAAAAACAAGGATTGATCGTCTCTAGTCTCACAAGCATTTCATCAAACATGTGGAGTGCAAGGTAAATGGGAAACAACAAAAACAACATCTAATACCACCCATCTCACCCTAATTATTCCTAATTACATCCAATCCCCCTAATAACCCTAGCAAGAGTCTACTCAAACATATCTAAAGGAAAACTAACAAGAACAAGAGAAACTAACACAAAACAACAACATCCATTATGAAGAACAAAAGAGATGAACAACAACAATCATAAACAAAGATGAAAACTTGATTAACTATGAAATATTAAGAGTAAAAGGAGAAGAAAGATTATACCAACAAGAAAGGAATGGAAAAGATGAACACTTGCATAAAAGAATACCCAAACATCCACCAATGTTGTCAAGATTGGTAGATTCTTTAAGAATCCCCTTAATACAAGATTAACTATCTAGATTAAGGACTAATTAAGGACTAATCTACACTAATCTAAGCTAATCTAACCTAAAATAGTCTAGGGTTTAGTGGGTAATGAAGAACATAACATAAGATTACAAGAGGGGGGTATATATAGGGTTACAATGAATAAGGAGAAGAAAAGAAGTGAGGCGGAGCTGCAGGTGGCCCATCTCGGCCGAGATGAGATGGTCTCGCCCGAGATGGGACCCATCTCGGCCGAGAAGACCCCCTTCTCGCCCGAGACGGCCCATCAGTGGCTCGTCTTTGCTTGCACTCCTTCCCGACCGAGAAGGCTACTCTTCCCGCCCGAGATGAGTCTTGTAGGCCTCCAATATGATCATAAAGGTCCTTCCTTGCTTCTCATGGGCTTCTCATCGATTCTCGGGGCTCATGATCGAGTCTAAGGGGCTCGGGAATGGGTCCCAATGTCTCGGGATCGAATCTAAGGCACCGAGTGATCGTTTCTTCTCTTCGTTGGCTCCAAAAGTGTAGAAAACGAGTCGGAATCGTTCCAATTCTCCATGAATGGTCTTGGGAACCCAAAACACTAGAAGAAGCATAAGTAGCCCAGAAACCGCTCCAAAGAGCGATTTCACAAGAGAAACCGGGACCAAACACAACAAATAGGCACTACAAACTACACTTATCATCAATCTAGGGAAAGGTGTTAGGGGGAAGTCGGGATTTGGTACTTGGAGTCTAAGAAGGTCGGAATCGAGTTCTTGTTGCAACATTGATAAAGGAGAATGCCACCTTTCGGTTTCTTCACCTAACTCACCTAAAAACCCGTTTTCGCGGCGAATAAGGGTAAGTCTCTAGCTATGGTAATTTCTACCCCAAGTTTCCCCGTATTGATAGAAACTTAGTCAAGGTCGGTCTAGTTGGCCGGACTAAAACAACAATGACATAAAAACCATAAACAAGATAAACCAACAATCAAGCAACCCACCAACATCCCTATATTCAAATAATCCAAGTCCTCATCCCTAAACCCCCCTACAAGAAATCTACTCACTAATCATAATGGAAAACAATAAAACATTAACTAAAGAGAATATCACTACAACATGCATAGAGACTGGATCTAAGGTAACTAACAATACTAATATGATCTAAACAAGACAATGATGAGAAAATAACATAAAAACTAAAGTAGAGATTAGAGAGTGGAAGAAAATTATACCAACTATGAAGATCTATAAGAAATAATAAGATTGCAAGAATAAAGATTGAATCTTTGATGAATAAAATGGAGAACTTATCACTAATCCTCCAAATAACCCAACAAATCTTCAAATAAAACTAGAATAATAATCTAAAGATTGAATCTTTGATGAAGAATATGAAGAACTTGTCACTTAATTCTTCAATAAACCCAACAAATCTTCAAATAAAACTTGGAATAATCTACTACAAACTTGTAATCTAGAGAATTGTTGATGGAAACTATGTAGATCTACTACTAATTACTATGTAAACTACTAGAATTATGGAGGATTTTTACTAGAATACTACTACTAAGAAGATGGTAATGGTGTAGCTACAGTAATAATGGGATATGAGGATGGTAGCTTGGGCAACAAACTAGGGTAACATATATATAGTAAAGCCTTAATGGGTATTTAACTTAAAGCCCAAATCCAACTTTATGCTCCATTAGTGAGACAATCTCCCTTAGCATCTTCATGGGGTGAAACTTCGCCCTGCGGACTTGACGATAATTCCCACCGGGTGAAATTTCACCCTGTCAGATTTTCTTCCTTTTTTGGCGTTTTTGGCACTTCTTTCCATCGGGCGAAATTTCACCCGGTAGACGAAATTTCGCCCGGTCAGTTTTGCCCGATGGGAGGTCTCGGAAAATCTTCGGGAGGCATTTTTACCGTCGGGTGAAATTTCGCCCGGTCATTTTCTGGCCTCTTTTCTTGTCTCATTCTTCGTCGATTGATTGGATGGCTTTAAACTTTAGGTTGTGTGCTTTACTCTTTGGACGGTTTTCCCTTCTCTTGTGCTCGTGGAAGCTTAATCGTGATTTCGGTGCCAAATCCTATCAAAATAATAGAAAAACTACCAAAAACACGTAAAACGCAGAAGAGGGACGCTAATGCGAGAAGTACGCAAAATATGGCGATAATCGCACTCAAGACTCGCAAAACGAGGGAAAACGGGTCTAAATGGGAGGAAAAATGGTCTAAATTTAGCACACAACACCGGACCAACGGGATTTGAGTTTTCCGAGGAACAACCGGAGTCAAGAGTTGAATAATAATACCTTATCCCCGACGTTGAATTCACGATCAAGGATATGCTTGTCATGCCACCGTTTGGTGCGCTCCTTGTAAACCCGGGCACTATCATAGGCACCAAGACAGAATTCCTCTAACTCATTCAGCTGCATGAGTCTCTTCTCCCCACTCAAATGCGGATCCAAGTTAAGCTCCTTGATCGCCCACCAAGCCTTGTACTCGAGCTCGACGGGTAAATGACATGACTTGCCATAAACCAATCAGTAAGGGGAAGTACCAATAGGCGTTTTAAAGGCGGTACGATAAGCCCACAATGTATCATCTAGCTTAGAGCTCCAATCCTTTTGAGCTTTTGACACGACCTTCTGGAGAATAGACTTGATTTACCTGTTGGACACCTCAACTTGCCCACTCGTTTGAGGGTGGTAGGCAAGACCGGTACGGTGAGAGACACCGTACTTAGCAAGTAAAGCACCAAGTCTCTTCTCATGAAAATGGCTTCCACCGTCACTAATAATCGCCCTTGGAACACCAAAGCGGGGGAAAATGATCCTTTTAAACATAGATATCACCGTTCTAGCATCATTAGCAGGAGATGCTACCTCCTCCACCCACTTGGAGACATAATCAACCGCAACAAAAATATATCGGTTGCCCTTGGATGACGGGAACGGGCCTTGATAGTCTACACCCTAGACATCAAAAATTTCTACCTCGAGAATCCCATTTTGAGGCATCTCATGCCTCCTAGAAATATTACCGGTCCTTTGACATGCGTCGCAGGACATAATAAAAGCTTGGGCATCCCGAAATAAGGTTGGCCAATAAAAACCCGACTGGAGGACCTTAGCCGTGGTTCGGCTCGGTCCATGATGGCCACCATATGGTGATGAATGACAACTTTCTATTCCACGAACTTCCCATTGAGGGACACATCGTCGGAAAATACCATCCACACACTCCTTAAATAAATAAGGGTCATCCCAGAAAAATTGTCGAACATCATGTAGAAATTTTTTCTTTTGCTGATAAGAAATATCAGAAGGTAATACCTTGCCAACTAAATAATTATCATAATCCGCATACCAAGGTCCTTCGCTTTCACCGGTAGTTAAGGCCATGAGAGAATCATCGGGAAAAGAGTCATCTATGGGGATGACAACTCCTTCCTCCTCAACTCGAAGCCTCGATAAATGGTCCGCAACGGCATTTTCCGCTCCCTTCTTATCCCGGATAAATCAAACTCTTGGAGTAGTAGGATCCATCGAAGTAGTCGGGGCTTCGCTTCTTTCTTAGCAAGGAGGTACTTAAGAGCCGCGTGATCGGTGAAAACAATGACTTCCGATCCAACCAAGTAGGTTCTGAATTTTTCCAAAGCATATACTATAGCTAGTAATTCCTTCTCGGTGGTTGCATAGTTAACTTGAGCAGTATCAAGTGTTTTACCAGTGTAGTATATAGCATGCAAGACCTTGTCCTTCCTTTGGCCCAAAACCGCTCCCACAGCATAATCACTCGCGTCACACATTATCTCGAATGGCAAATTCCAATCCGGTGACTGAATAATCGGAGCCGAAATAAGGGTCTGCTTAATCCTGTTAAAAGTTTCCACACACTCATCAGTAAAATCGAAAGGGGCATCCTTTAGGAGCAATTGTGTAAGTGGCTTAGCAATTTTTGAAAAGTCCTTGATAAAGCGGCGATAAAATCCCGTATGACCAAGGAAACTTCTCACTCCCTTTACATTAACCGGCAAGGACAATTGCTCAATCACTTGCACCTTTGCTTTATCCACCTGAATGCCCTTTTCGGAGACCACATGACCCAAAACAACACCCTCAGTGACCATAAAATGGCACTTTTCCCAATTCAAGACCAAACTGACCTCGAAACATCGGTTCAAAATGGTATCCAAGTTAGCTAAACAAGCTGAAAAACTCATACCATACACACTAAATTCGTCCATAAACACTTCCATAATGGACTCGATGTAGTCGGAAAAAATGCTCATCATGCATCTTTGAAAGGTGGTGGGTGCGTTACATAGCCCGAATGGCGTCCTACGATATGCGAAAGTGCCATATGGACAAGTAAACGTGACCTTTTCTTGGTCAGCGGGGTGTATCGGGATTTGGAAAAATCCCGAATAGCCATCCAAATAGCAAAAATACTTGTGAGAGGCTAGCCTCTCAAGCATTTGGTCGATAAACGGTAATGGGAAATGGTCTTTAAGTGTAGCGGTGTTCAACTTTCTATAGTCTATGCACATTCTCCATCCCGTCACAATTCGTGTAGGGATTAATTCATTCTTCTCATTCGGGACTACAGTAGTCCCTCCCTTCTTAGGTACAACTTGTACCGGACTCACCCATTTTGAATCGGGAACCGCATAAATAATTCCTGCATCCAACAATTTCATAACTTCCTTTTTAACAACCACTTGCATATTCGGGTTCAACTTACGTTGACCCTGGACACAAGGACGATGACCTTCCTCAAGATTAATTCTATGCATACAGAAATCGGGACTGATTCCCTTCAAGTCATCAAGACTATACCCCAAAGCTTTCCTATTTTTCTTCAAAACAAGTAACAAATCAGAAAGTTGTTGCTCAGTTAAATCAGCACTTACAATCACGGGGAAGCTCTCGGTATCATCTAAAAAAGGCATATTTTAGGTGAGACGGAAGTGGCTTACGCTCCGGAACGGTTATGTCTATTGCAAATGAGGTGTGCACGATGTTGATTAGATCGACACCTTGCTCCTCCGTGAGCATCCTTCCTTCCAAAGCATCAACGACAGCAGAGTCAACGGAAGCATCACCTGCACACGCTTCCAAACATATCAGAGCTTCTAAGGGATCCCGTATAAGGGACGCCTCCATAGAATCATGAACTAAAACATCGACAACATCAATCACGCAACAAAAATCCGTTACCATCGGGTTCTTAAGTGTACTATCTAACCAGAAAACAATGGTGTCTCCACCCACTTCCAAAGTCAATTTACCGTTCTTGACATCGATCACCGCGCCGGCGGTGTGCAAAAATGGCCTTCCCAAAATTATGGGAATTTGGGTGTCCTCGGCCATGTCAAGGACGATAAAATCAACCGGGATAAAAAAAATTTCCAACTCTAAGGGGCACGTCTTCTAAAACTCCCAAAGGGCATTTTATGGAACGATCCGCCATCTGCAAAGTGACACTAGTACACTTAAGAGGACCCATATTAAGTTTTTCACAAACGGAGTAAGGCATGACACTTACACTAGCACCTAAATCACATAAAGCCTTATCAATCGATAAGGTGCCAATAGTGCAAGGAATCGAAAAACTACCGAGGTCCTTTAGCTTCGGTGGGGCTTTGTTCTGTAAAAATGCACTACACTCTGCAGTAAGAGCGACGGTTTCTACCTCACCAATGCTTCTCTTCTGAGTCAAGATGTCCTTCATAAAGTTGATATAAGATGGGACCTGCATAATGAGCTCGGTAGATGGGACGGTAACCTGCAAATTCTTTACAACCTCCATGAACTTGCCAAACTGGGTAGTATCCTTCCGATTCTTCAATCGACCCGGGAATGGTACTTGAATTGGTGGACTAGTCGGAGTGGGAACGGGAGTAGTGGGTGGTGGAACTTGATCTTCACTTGGAGTTTCCACAATAACATCCTCATTGACATCTTCCACTAGAACCTCCTCCTTCTCGGCCGGTGTATCATCCTTAGGCATCGACGGACCCTCATAGTGTGTGCCACTACGAAGAGTGATCGCATTAGCCGTATAATGTTCTTGATCACCTTGAGAAGGGATTTTACCTTGTTGACGTGTTGCTTGTGACACGGCAAGGTATCCCACTTGGTTCTCCAAATTCTTGATGGCATTATCCTTGGCTTGATCATTCTTTTGCATTTGTGCCATCATAGAGTCCTGGGTCTTGGCTGTCATCTGCATCATATTACGAAGCTCAGCCATTTCATTAGAGCTCGAAGAAGAAGAAGAATTACTTTGAGCTTGTGCGGAGAATTGGCCAAAATTCTGATGACTAGTATCCGAATTCTGATGAGAATTCCCGAAGTTCTGATTAGTATTGCTAAAATTTTGTTGATGTTGACCCGGGTGAGGTCGCTACTGAAAATTTCCTTGATTTTGGAAATTCCTTTGATTACCGAAATTCTGCTGGTTCTAAAAATTTTGCTGGTTCTGAAAATTTTGTTGGTTCTGAAAGTTCCCTTGATTCTGGAAATTCTGCTGATTCTGGAGATGCTGCTTGTGTGGGGGTACATAAGCTGGTGTAATAGGCGGGTTCAAGACATTAGTACTCCTGTAAGACAAAAGAGATGCATCATAGCCTGGTTGGTTCATATATGGATAGCGTGGGCGCATAGAATGGAATGCATTCACTTGTTCTATGGAGCCTAGTCAATATTGAGCTTGGTGGTCCGCGGCACCACAACGAACACATGCATAATCTTGCATGGCATGTACTTGATACATGTCCCTTCCCCCTTGAGAATTCGACACTTCAAATGCATCAAACCTCTTAGCCAAAGCGGCTAATTGAATAGCCACGGCATTAGAGGACCCACTTTCACCGGAATTTGATCGAGTATTACCACGTGGATTACCCCATCGGGAGTGGTGAGATGGCATCTCTTCTATTGTTTTCCAAGCCTTATCATCATCCACGTTACATTGGAATCGCCCATTACATACCGAATCAAGTGTACTCCTGCAACCATCATACAACTCGTTATAAAATTGGTTACAAAGAAACCAAACCTGAAAACCATGGTGCGGGCATTCCTTCACAAGCTTCTTGAACCACTCCCACGCTTCATGAATATTTTCGTTCGGAGTTTGACGAAAATTGGTGATTTGACTCTGGAGCATGTTCGTCATTTGTGGAGGGTAGTAATGCTTGTAGAAGGCAAGAACAAGAGAATTCCAATCGGTGATCCCCTCGGTGACTTTATCAAGGTCCTCTATCCACTCCCTAGCGGAATCCCGTAGTGAGAACATGAAGAGCATCTCCATGACTTCTTCTTGAGTTACCTCAGCCGGAAGTGGAGTCGTGGAGCAATAATCGGTAAAAATCCTCATATGCTTGTGAGGATCCTCCTTAGGGTCACCACCGAATTGATTCTTCTCCACCAAAGTGATAAAGGCGGGTCGAATCTCAAATGTTCCTTGAGTGGCAGTTGGTCGTTTAGCCAACTTAGGAAGAGCAGTTTGCTCGGGCTCCGAATGACTAGAAAGTTTCGGCATTTTTATAATCGGAGGTGGTAAAATGATCTCGGATTGAGATTGATCTCCCTCTTCAAAGGACTGATTCTCAGCTATAAATTCGGTATAAATAGCTTCCAAAGTCGCAAGATCGGGAGCTGCGGAAATCTCTCTCCAAAAATGTCGTCGCCTACGAAAGGTTTTCTCGGGTTCAGGGTCGAACGGAGTAAGCTCTGATGACCGGAAAGACCTGGGCATAAGCAAAACTACAATAGGAAAGTGAGATCAATCTCAAGGAGTTTTAATTCCTTGAGACGAAAGAGAGCAAAAAAGAAACAAGCTAAAAAACAAATAAAACCGTTTCCCCGGCAACGGCGCCAAATTTGATATGGCTAAAGTCGCATCACCAAATCAAGTTATCCTAATACTACTAACAAGAAGCTAGTGGTAAGTAGGGCATCGTATCCACAGGGAAGCGGTTGAATTCGTCTAATAGCTATGGCGATTCTAAGATGCTCTAACGTTTGGTTTGATTGATTTAACTAAGACTAGAAATACGTAAACAAAATATGAATTAATCAATTAAAGGAAAATCTAGGGCTATGGGTTCACAATGAGCAGACAAATGATCATGCAAGAATAATCGATAAACACACAACATGCTAGTTGGCTATAATACGTCCTCTCGGATCGAAATCAACCTAGGAAGACACTAACGGGCTCTCGCTACTTATTAGGCTTCCTACCGAATCACATGCGGGTCTAATCTCAACTCGTCTCTCGCACATGAACTGAAATTTTCCTAATTCGATTAACAAGTTGTGGCCTTTAACAAATTAATCGTCTTTTAGAGCATGTTAACAAGGCACTAGCATATATATGAATTCATCAAATATTCAACAAGAACTTAAATTCTGCCGATCGATCCCCCTTGACCCTAGTAACGGAATTAGCTACTCATAATTAAATTCACACGAAATAAACAATTGGTAATGAAACGCATAATGACCGATATGGAAAAAAGAAAACTAATAAAATCAATACTAGAAATGAAAATAGACAATCAAGAACATAAAAGATGAATAAGAATTGAAACTAATTGAAATGATTACCGATTGGAAATTGTAGCAAGAACAAGAGTAAATCTTCCAACTAGAGAATGAAAAAAATAATATTCTTCTAATACTAGGCTTAGGGTTCTTAGGAATGAAAATAAGGTACGTTGAAAACTGATACAAAGCATTCCTATATAGCCAAAGAAAGAAGAAGCTGAAAAGACACTACAGTTATCTCGTCCCGAATCGGGATGGAGACCGTCCCGAATCGGGATTAAAGTCGTCCCATGGGATGAGGGTCGTCCCGAATCGGGACAGCTGAAAAATCCACTATTGCTCAATTTTCTTCATTTTGCCGAGAGTGAGGGGATAGGGACGACATCCATCCCTAGGGACGGCGACCAACAAAAAGGACTCCTCTAGTCTTCTAAACTTCGTGATATGGTTCCAACTCGACTCGGGATCACTTCATGACATCCATGCAACCTCGATAGCAACACCTAGCTTGTGGGTAAATAGTCACCGACCTCCATGTGAGCCATGATGAAAGGGAAAAGGCGCCCATATCGCCTATTTTCCTACGCAACCAACAAAACACTCCAAAACACACTAGAGAGAAGATTAGTTCCCAAAACCACTCCTAAGAGCGCATTTAACACGATAAATACATGGGAAAATGAGGATAAAAGCATATAGAATATCAACACATCATCAGACTAACACCTAAGGTAGGGATTGGTCGATCTTATTAGACGGGTGTTTATTGTGGGAAATGGGTTTGCCTCCCGTTTTGAACCCAAACTAGGAGACTACCTAGATTAGTCATAGGATTTGATACCGCTCCTGCTAAGGGTAGTTATGTGGCTTTCTATGTCAGATATGGAACATGTAAAGGAAAACACGGGTCTCGATTTCCTGCAGTCATTATAGATGTGCCTGTAATAGTCACGTGCATGTGCTCACAATGTATGATGTTGTTCATCATGTTCTCGGAAACACATAAGGAAAGCATTTTGTTGAATTATAGAAGAGGACAGAATGCAACTGACTCTGACTCTGATTTGGACATTAGGATGTAGGGTATCCTAGACTCGGACTCAGACTTAGACTCGAATCAAATCCGGACTTTCAGATGCCCGGTTGGTTGTTTTTTTTTTTGGTAAGGTCCTTGATTGAAGAGAACGACAGGTGCCACGACTCGCCTAAACTCGTTTTTGCGCAAATGCAAGACAGAGAGTCAAACTAGACACGGCCCGAGGTGACGGGATGACAAAGACTCTTGGACCGGGATACTCGAACATTGACCTAGACAAGTTAACGACCCTGGCTTGAACTCGACCATGAGACTTAGGGTGCATGAGGGTGAGTCCAAAAATGGGGCGACCGTATTTGACCGCGTCGCGTGCTCGGACCAACCGTGGTGACCTAACCGTAGGTGACTCGAGTATTCGTAGCATAGGTACGACTCAAAGAAGGCATCATAAGGACGCCGATGTAGGATGGACGTGGGGTACCCCCTAAGGCGACCGTGGTTGGTCGGGTGGAGGACAGCCCCCGAGTGAGACTAAAAACTCTGGTAGGACTCAGATGGTGCGACATCTAAGTGACTCAAAAGTGGGGTACGTGAGACAACACGTGTAAGACATGACCCTTAGAGCAACCATGATTGATCGCTCCGCTGAAGGGTAGCCCCCGAGTGAGATTGAAGGTTTTGATGAGACTCGAGTGTTGGACGAGTGACCCTTAGACGTAAAGACCATGAACCTTTGGTTATAGGGCTATGCCTCGTAAAAGGTTGACTCGGCCTCGAGGAAAGGCAGACGGGGTAAGGGAAGAAACTTGCGATGTAAGATCGGCAAAGTTTCGACGCTAGAGACCCTCACATCACTTGAATAATTATGATCCTGTGATTAGGGTAGACCCTTAAGTTAAAGGGTTCGCGAATTGGGGTGACTCGACTAACGGATCGAAAGATGGGCGAAATTCCCTTGGGAAAGGTCGTGGGGACCGTCCTGCTAGAGAGAAAGGTCGCGTGGGACTTTCTAGTTTGGACTCGAGTGTGTAAGCACGCTTTCCATAGTAGGGGTATGCCCTACGTTGGTTAGCCTTGCCTTAGTCAAATAAGGCAGACTGGGATAGGGAGGAAACTCGTGATGTAAGATCGACGGAGTTTCGATGCTAAAGACCTTCGACGACTTATGACAAGGCCTGACACTGCTAAATACGGGAAGTCCTAAGAAGAGGAAAGTATTGAAAAGGAATTTTTAGAAAAAATCCGAGAAAACCGGTGGATGGCCCGATTTTCGGAAATCGGAAAAGTGACATCGGGCCGCTATTTTGAAGGTTTGAAAATATTTTTGAATTTTGAAATGGGTAGCATACCGGCTAAAAATAGACTATTTTGAGTAAAATCATAAATCCTAAATTCGGTAGCTTTTCGGATTTTTTGAAAAGTTGAATTTTTGAAAATTTGAAAATTTGAATATTGGAAATAAATTTCTAAAAATTTGAAATATTGAAAATGGGATCCCGAGGATTGGAAAATCGAAAACGGCGTCTCGAGGATTTGAAAATTGATATGGAACCTCGAAGATTTGAAAATTGAAATAGAATTTTGGAAAATTCGAAAAAAAATCGAATAGTGATCGAAAATTTGAATATTGAAATGGACAGCATGCCGGCTAGAAAGTAGGCTTGTTTTGAGTCAAATCTTAAGTCTAAATTTCGGCAGCTTTCCGAGTTTCTTTTAGAATTGGATATTTTTGAAAAGATGCATTTTTTGAAATGACGGTTTTTGAAAGCAACACGGAAACCAAGTAGCAGGTAGTCTCGGTCGGTCTAAATAGGGTCTATACCAGTGTACATGGCCTTTCCGAGAATCGGGACGGACTTCCTAAGTCGAGTTGAGCTTAGAAGATGCCGCGAAACCCATACGAATTAGCCATAGACACCTTTGACATATCCATGCTGGAGTATATCACGGTATAGTGGGACGTCGGTAGCCAGTACCGGCCCAGGAAAAAATAGGGTTATGCATGAACCGTAAAACTAAAACGCGTATTGTACTAGTCAAACGATTTCTATTCGAGTCTAACACTGAGGATGCCGATGGTAAGTCACGCATCAGTTATCCCCAGCGGAGTCGCCAAATTGTGGACATGACATAGGTCCACCCCGACGCGACCACGCACGGGTTTGGGAAGGCGAATGAATCTCATGTGAGATGAATCGAATTGAAATTTAAATCGAAGTTGGAGTCGCCACCGAACTTTGTGGGAGTTCGGGCCCATTCGAACCCACTCTATATTTTGGTGGGCCGTGCACAAAGTGCGGCCCACTTTGATACTAGAGCTTGTGGGGTTCGTCCCTTTGCATTACGATACCGATGTCGAATTTTCGGGTATCGTATATCGAATAACTCTCGTGCGCTAACAGTTTTGGGCATCCGGAAACCGAGGTTCTGAGTAAGGGGTGGAGGTACGTGTTGGGAAGCCCACAAAGGACACCCAACCCCGCCCGCACTTAGCGGCCTCTACTAAGATACCGTTCGAGTTTTTAATACGCGCGTTAGTGATCCGGTAAAATGTTATCCAAACAACGTTTACAAGATATAAATGTCGAATGGGTTGCTACATCATTTTAATGCATCTTGATTCACGTCAAAGTGATTTAGCATGCGAGGTTCTTTCTAGTACAATAAAACAAACAACGAAAACTAAATCGCAAAGACATAAGCAAACAAGTTAGTAATAACGGTAATAACGGTTTGTAAATAATATAGAATGACGCAAACGATACGATGCATGGTTTTGGAAAGTAGTAAGGCACGTCATTGACATGACATGTGTTGACCGAAGTCATAAAAAGAATTTTATCGAGACTTGGAATGTATTGAAGGCTCACAGATTTGACGTGATAAAGGCCACTCGATCGAGTCATTGAGAGACTCGACCGAGTGGACCTTGGAAAAAGCTTCTGTCCCGGAATTCAAGGTATCACTCGACCGAGTGATTGAGGGACACGACCGAGTGAGTCGCCACTCGATCGAGTCAATGAGGGACTCGATCGAGTGGTCCTCAAAAAGACCTTCTGCCTCGGTTTTTGGGGTGCCACTCGATCGAGTGGGCTAGGCACTCGATCGAGTGCCCTCTTTACGAACTATAGTTCGTTTTGCAATTTTGCATGAATTTCGAAATTGCTTTTCTAATGTTGAAAATCAATAATTTTTCTAAGTCGTGTAAAAATATGATACGATTTATACTCGACTTGAATTTTCGATACTCGTCATATCCGATACTTGACTATGGAATCAATATCGAATATTTAGAGTGAATTTTAGAAAAGACGTTTATGAGTCGTTTTAAATTGAACTAAGGCGAAATAAATTCTCTCCGCGTTATAATGTCGTATTTAGTCCTTTCGGACTACATGACAATTATTTAGCATCAACGAGTTTGCGCTAGTTAAATTTATTGACTAATTCGTTTAAATACGATATTCGACTATAGAGTTGATATCGTACCTAAAGAAAGATGTTTTTCTTGTTTGATTAGATCCGAAAATAGATTCCCTCCGCATCTCGACACCGTAATTAATCCTTGTGGATTATGTGATGTCAGATCTGCATCAAAAGGTTTCGATCTAACCTAAAAATGGAATCGGACGCATTTAAAGGGGAATGTTCGCGATCCCATCATGCCTTTGAGTGTTTAGGACGGGGCTCCTCGAGAGGGCTCCACCACTGTTACAACTCGTAAAAGGATTAGAAGGGTCTTATACGAGTATCGCCTTTAAACGTGTTCGATTCGAAATAATTTTAGAAATTGATGAATGCGTGATTTCGATGACGATTATGTAAATACTAAGATGATACTAGCGACGCGATAAAGAAATGATCTTGTTGACGTTGATTCGCTTCAACAATCAAATACTTGGGGTGTCGGGATAAGCGACCGGCCACATCGGGTGCGAGACCCTTGTATTCGGATTTCCTTATCCCGTCATCCTTTGTATTCGACACGAATAGGCGAATATTTTAAGGTGTTTTGATATTAGTAATATTAACGATATTAGAAACGAGAAAAAGACAAGAAATAAAAAAACGCGACGATGACACTAGAAGGACGGAGGGACGACGCGAGAGAAGAGAAGAGAAAAAGGGACGAGATCGGGATTATTTGCACCCTCAACCTGCATGTTTTGTATTCTCGGTATGGAACTCGTCTAGTTGTGGCTTAAGCACGGGAGTTTCGAGACTATGTAGGAAAAGTTATGGTGGTTTTAGGGTTTGTAGGTTTGCTAGATACTAGGGTTGTATGTAAAGTTGTGATGGGTAAAAATTAGGGTTTCGAAAAAGTTGTTTGAAGGTGTATGCAAAGGGGTGTATATATAGGAATTCCCAACCTCCCCGTCCTAGGGTTACTCGATCGAGTGCCCCTGCTGACTCGATCGAGTGGCCCAATGAAGAGGTAGCAGCGGGCCTGTAGAAGGATCGAGTGGATGAGGGGGGCCAGATATTTTGAAGATTTTGTGTTTGGGTTGGATTCTTGATATTTGTGTGGCTGTTTTGTGTTCTCGGAAACGGCTTTGACCGGGGTTTGACCCGGTCGCTAAAAGTCGATTTTATTTCCGGTGTCGGTTTTGACCCAAATTAGTCTTATTTGATTGGAAACGACCCGCTGGGCCTGAATTTGAGGTTGGTTTTATGAGATTTGTACTTTGTAATAATCCCAAGCCAGAAACTAACGATTTTGAGCTCATATCCGAGCGCGTAGAAGCACGTTTGCGTCCTATCATCATCGAATGTTTTTTGGAAACTGTTATAGACACCTAGCAGCCAAATGTGGGTGTCTACAAGTGGCCGCAATAGAAGAGTTAAAAGATTTAAAACAAATTACGATGGTCGAATTAATGAGCTCACTTCAAGCTCGTGAGGAAAGAATGAAAAGATTTAATGACGAGCCACTAGAACATGCCTTTAAGGCCGAATTAAAATTTTCAAACAAAAATCACGGTAGAGGGGGAGGATTATATAATTAAGGAAACCGACAAATTAACCAAATAGAGTCATATTGTTATCCCTACTTTAATAAAGTAATGTCTTTTAAAGGCACCATATTAATCCTCACATTTTAAAGCTGATGTGGCGGTCTCACAAATATTTGGGTAATTTTATATTATCTTTTAGAGGAAGACATTAACTATGGTCAAAAAGAAAGATATAAATTAACTCAATCAATGCAATCTTATTTATCTTTAGCAAATAAAATGTGTGTCTAAGAAAACCACAATTTCCTCAATCACTATCCTTAACTCCCCATTAAGTTTATATAACCACCCACTTTAACAACTACTCATAACCGCCTAGAACATGGTTACACAAACAAAGATGAACAGTTTAAATACCACCATTAGGAATCATGTATACTAAACTATATCAAAAAAAACATTGAAAATACGTAAATGCAATCAGAAGCAAACAAATTTCAGTATGTTAAACAAATAAGTATTTGGTGCCTATTTAAGAGGAAGAATTGTGTGAAAATGAAAAAAGAAAAACTTCAACAACGATTGAAAAGGAGATTATATATCTCTTGAGCTAATGAAGGTGGATAAAAAGGTTTTTATCCTTTCCTAGTTTAGTAAAAGTAATGTCATATAAAGCATTCATATTCATTCTCAACGAAAAACGATGATGCGTCGTCACCACAATATTTTATGGATTAAAATATTAATTAATTTGGGGAGAAGTTGCCTAATGTACAACAATAATACAATAATCGCTTATTAAATTCAAATGAGACCGCCCATTAAAATTAGCATCCATAACTACATCATTTATCATGAATACAAAACAAAAAACTAGAAAATCAATTGATATAGTGAAAGAAATTCCTACAAATTTCATAAGATTATCATCGATATTTTACAGTTTGTTCATTATAATAATAAATAATTTAAACGCAATTCATGCGATTTTCGCATGGGTTAACATTTTTAAAATTTTATAATAAAGTGATATGGCATGAAGATTTGAAGTAAGAAAATACAAATTGAAAATAAAAAATGTTAACAATATTCAAGAAAATTAATTATAAGTATATTTTAACCTTTTTGTTAAATTTAAGAAAAAATTTGAGATGTCACACGAGTAAATAAAACCTTTAATTTGTTATAAAAATGAAAATATCGATAAAAAAGTATTTTAATGTATTTGTTCGATTAACATTTTACGTAAATCTAATTTCTCTATTATATGAGTTGAGTTATTAATCAAAACTAATTATTTAATTATTCTAATTTCATAAACTTTTTTTCCATATAACGAAGTACGTAATACAGATTAATATTTAATACAACCCCGTGATTTTTCACGGGGATTAATACTAGTTTATGTAAGAAAAATGGTCATAATACAAATGATTGTTGGTTTAAATGTAAGAGGTGTACAAGACACATCCATTTTGAAAGGGATTGTCGGTTCCGAAATAAAGATGAGGCTAATTTCATAGAAGAACAAGATTCGAGTGGACAATTATTTTACTCTTGCTTAAATGCACAAGAGAAGTCCACAGAAATATGGTATATAGATAGCGGTTGTTCCAACCATATGACAGGCAACAAGAACTCATTCATTAGCCTGAATGAAGAAATAAGATCTCAAATTACTCTAGGCGATGGTACAAGCCAAGAGGTTGCAGGTAAAGGGGTCGTAGCCGTTAAAACCAAAAACGGTTTCACAAAATTTATTCACGAAGTCTTATACATCCCCGACCTAGCACCAAATTTATTAAGCGTTGGACAACTATTACAAAAGGGTTATAAAGTTATATTTGACAATAGAAAATGCCTCATCTATGACAAGAAAAATGGGCAATTAATTGCTTCCGTACAAATGGCCGAGAACAAAATTTTCCCACTAAGAATGCCCATAAACACAGAAAAAACAACCATACAAAAACAAACCTCTCTTCCTACACCAAAAATATCATCTCAACCAAACCAAACATCACCAGAAGAATACAAATGTGGCCAAGCAATAATGGTACTCACAACCACAGAAGCACCAAGCTACCAAGAAGCAGCTAAAGAGAAAAGAAAGACTCAAACCATCATATTCTGAGACAAGTCTAGAGACAAAGTAGTTACCAGTCTGAAGGAAATATCGAAGACTCATTACTACAAAAATCAGTCAATTCAAAATAAGACTCAAGTCACTAAAGAAAGGTACTCAACAAGAAGTCATCAGAAGAATCATCAGGTTGACAAAAGATTTTCACAGGCTGTCAAAGCATATCCAGATACGACGGTATTTCATCCAAGAGCTCATAGGAAGCAAAACATCAATATTGACGTTGTTGCCGGGGAGACGGTTAATTTTACTTGTCGTTTTAGTTTATCTTTTGTCTCAGGGAACTTTCAGTTTCTTGGGACGATTATTATTATCATCATCATCATCATCATCATCATCATCATCATCATCATCATCATCATCATCATCATCATCATCATCATCATCATCATCATCATCATCATCATCATCATCATCATCATTATTTTTTTTTCTCTTAGTTTTATTTTTCTTAGTTTTTTTTATTATTTTTTTTAGTCATTTTTATTTTTTTAAATTTTTTTTCACCATTATGACTATTTTCTACTTCCCTCAGTTTGAACATGAATCACTGCATATTTATTTTGATAGACTTTTTTTTTGCCAACGAAGAAAAAGCATCGGATTACATGCTGTTTAGGTTCTCGGAACCCATATTACATCCTTTATTGAAAATACAACCGACATCACAAAGTACTGCTAAAACAGGAACGATAAAATAAAGGTGTCGGGTGAGAGCAGTGAGTTGTTGGTGAACGGACGTTTGAATATGAGCATCATCATCCACATAATCTACACAGCTGTCAACCCCTAGATATCATCCACACATATGAGTAGTACAGTGACGGAACCAAGACGCACTTACGCACTTACGAAGAAGGCGTAGAAAGAAACGGGTGAGAACAAAGCAACCAGGCTTGCCTCTAGTGGAGAAAGAACTCCTACATCTTGATAAACGAATCATATACTCATAAGGCCAATGAACCAAAGAACCGAGCAGCATGCAAAGAGTCGAGGATAAAGACCACACCATAACCAAACCCCTACTAGAAGAACCAATCCAAGACCAATCTATAGTCAGGTCAACCCACTCCAAACGCGAGAAGGCCACCATATGGGGTCTTTTATTCTTACCAAAAGTGAAACTTAAACTTATAATAAAGAAACTAGTAAAGAGAAGAGCTAAACGAGAGGTCATGCTTGGAGAAATCCACCGGACCCCAACCACACAAAAGGCACCAAGAACCACCATGAGAAGACACCAACCCAAAGCCGTCCAACAAAGTGGAACAAACCACACATAAAGACCACAACCGTCAAGAGGGGGAGCCATCATCACGATCAAAACCAGTAAGATTAAGGAGAGAAAGACAAGAAAGACAAAGAGGAGGGACAAGGACCTTACAACTCCTGACTTCAATCCGAACCCGTCGACAAGACCAATCAGAAAACAACCAACTCGAGAACCCAAAGAACAAACCACCAACAGCAGCCAAACCGACCCAAAATGGAAACCGTAGAAAAGGATCTAATCCGACTCAACAAACCTAACCAAACCTAAAATGACAAACATAAGCCCTAAACCGACACATGACAAAAACCATAGGGTGGGGGAAGGGGACGAGGGGAGGGGAGAACACCCACGGGTAAATGTCAACGAAAGGGGAAGGGGCTGAGACAAGAAACAAACAGGGAGCCGATCGCCGGAGGGCGGGGATGGGGGGCGAGGGGATAGGGGATCGCCCCCGGCGAACGCCGGAAGCAAGGCAAGCGCGACAGCCGGACGAGAGGGACGACGGTCAACGGACAGGGCAAGGTGAGACGAAACCTGAGGGTGGGGGAGACGATCAGTCCGAACGAGATGAGTGATAGTAGGGATTCGTCACGTCCCAACCGTCAATAATATAACCGGCTAAGAGGCGTCGAATCCACGGGGACGGTAAGAGGCGTCTAGACTAAGTCGGCCCAAATAATAGACTAAGTCAACGAGCTAAGCTAAACTAGGAATGGTAGAGGAGGGGAGAAAGCTAAGACTAAGACTATGGCTAAGGAAAACAACTAAGGAAAACGGGCTAGGATTAGGTCGGGGTCAAAGGGGTAACGGAATGGTCAAGGGAGGACTAGAGCGAAGGAGGTAGTAGGGTGATCTAGGTTGGTCCGGGCTCTCGCAACTTAGACCTAACTAGAGGTTCCACCTAGAACCCATCTCGGCGACACACATGACAAACGGGGTTCTAGCACGCTATGGTGGCCTAGGTCGCATCCGGGCTCTCGCTACTTAGACCGACCTAGGGGTCGTCCTCACCGAGCTCTCGCAACTTAGTGAGGGGACCGAACCCACAACAAACTAACACCCACAAAAGAAAGGCAAGAAAACAAGCATTCGTACATACTTAGTCATTCAAGCAATTCAACAAACATGTGATGTGCATCAAACAAGAGGAAACCCAAATCTTCCACCAACATCTCCAACCATCCTCTAATCACCCAATTAACACCCTAATCACCTTACTAACCCTAGCAAGAACACTACTCTAACATAATCGAACTATAACTAATAAGAATAAGAGGAATCAACATGAGAACAAGAGCATACATCTACAAATTCAACCAAACTAACAAGAACAAGAACAAACAATAATAAAGATGAAAACTTGGATTAATAAAACAAGATTAAAGAGAAGGAAAAGGAGATTATACCACACTAGAGAGGAATAAAGGAAGAAATCTTGCATAAATGGGGGAAAATCCAAATTCATCAACCAAGGTTGTCAATCTTGGTTGGATTCTTCAAGAATTCCCAAATTACAAGACTAAACTAGGATTAACCACTAATTAAGAACTAATCTACACTAATCTAATCTAATCTAACCTAAAGTAGTCTAAGGTTTAATGTCTAATCAAGTGCCCCCTCTTTACATAACAAGGGAAGGGTATATATAGGGTTTAAGAATGAAAGGAGAAGAAGGAAAGCAAAGCGGGTGAGCTGTAGCCCATCCCGACCGGGACGAATCTTCCCGATCGGGAAGGGTTCTATCTTCCCGATCGGGAAGGATTCAACCCGACCGGGAAGGACCCACAGTAACGCTCCTAATCGTGCACCCCTTCCCGATCGGGAAGGCCACTATCCCGACCGGGAAGGGTCTTGTGTGCCTCCAAATAGAGCTCTTTGGCCCTTCCTTGCCTCTCATGGGCTTCTCGTCGATTCTCGGGACTCGGGATCGGGTCTCGGAGGCTCGGGATTGGGTTCCGAGGTCTCGGGGTCGATTCCAAGGCATCGAGTCATCGTTCCTTAGTTTCGTTGGCTCCAAAATGCGTATGTATCGAGTCGGAATCGCTCCAACTCTTCCAAATCGGTCTCGGGAACCTGAAACGAACTAAAGGAAGCATAAGAAGCCCCTAAACCGCTCCCAAGGAGCGATTCTACAAGGAAAATGAGACCAAAATACTACGAAATAGGCACTACAAATGACACTTATCAACTCCCCCACACTTAACCCTTACTCGCCCTCGAGTAAGCACATACTACTACTAAACTATCCGAGTGGGTATTAGCGCACCCTACGCCCCTTCAACTCACGCGAGTGCACTTAGAGGAAAAGTGTACTCCGCAAGGCAAGTTGGGTCTTGCGACAAAACTGTGGATGCAACCGGACACAAAACACATAAACAAACATACACACAAACAAACACATAATCGGTTGCACCCAAAACAAAAGAAATACCGCTTCCCTCAAACAAGCGGTGAAAGAAGCACCGGTTTAGGACTCGAGGCAAGTGACAACGTTCCCAAGCTAGACATACAAACCAAGGTGAACTAAACCCTAATAGTATGACGATAAAGCAACAAAAACGTTGGTAACTTACCTAGGTCCTCCTAAATTTCTAAAAACGTACTACGGGACGATCGGCGGAGTGGAAAAGTGAAGAACCACGGTGTTAGTCGACACTGTAGGTAAGTGAGACCTCGCTCCCTTTAGCGTGAGCCAAGAGGGTCGTCCCGTGTCCAAAACCGCCTAACTAGTCCAAGTAAAAAGGTGGAAAACATGTAAAATGAGGGAAGACTGACTAATGCCGCTATCATCCTTCCTCGGGACTCGGTCCTTTGGTAGGCTCTTCACGGCAAAAGTCGGAAAAAGGCTTATTTTTGTGGGGATTTCTTTTTGTGAGACGGGTTTTCTTTTGGCATTTTCTTTCTTTTCGATATTTTGATTTGTTTGTTGCCATGTCATTCTTTTTCTTCTTTTCTATTTTCTTTTTGGCTTTTGTGCCTTTTCTTTTTCTTCATTCTTTTCTTTCTTTCATTTTTTCTTTCTTTTCTTTTCTTTGCCCTTTTGGCAAGATTTGGCATTTTTGGCATTTCTCGACACTCAAGAAAGAGAGAATCAACAAATTGCAAGTTATTGTGTGGATATGTGTGAGATGTAGGTGAATGGGTAAGTCGGGACGGGCCAAGACCCTTCAAACCCACAAAAAGTGGAGAACTTGGACTAATCAAACGATCCTAAACATGGTCACCTAGGGGACGAGACTTGGTAACCAAGGCCTTTTCACACCGTGGGTGGTCATAATGGTCAAAATGCAAATCCCGTAGTAAATCCCTAGTAAGCTAGTTGGACTCAAGGTAAAGGACCAACGAATTCATTGATTTAGGGTCATTCTATTAGAGTAAGGTCCAAGACTCGATTTACACTACTAGGAAGGGAAAATAGAAACTCACACTCTAGCCTCTAAACCGGGTTTTCGAAAACGGTTTGCGCACAAGACACACAACACATCACAAAACAAAGACTCAACGAAAATGAACGAAAGAAAAAGAAACAAAAGCAACATAACAAGAACAAAACAAAACGAACACATACACAACACAAACACCACCCCGAACTTCCAAATGAGCAACCAATCCTCCACAAACTTTACAAAGCTCCACCCGAGCACACCACAACACATATCTCCTCCAAACTCCACAAGAAAAAAAGAGGAAAAAGGGTTGAAAGATGTTACCGGGTGTCTTGAAAGCTCTCCAAAGCTAGCGGTGAATAAGCGACCTATAAGGAAAAGGGAGGCAAAACACGCACACAAACAAATATACGACACAAAGACACAAAATGAAAACACAAAAGAGAAAATCTTTTTGATTTTTGTGAAAAAATTTCAAATTTTTAGGATTTTTAAGATTTTTTCGGAAAAACTAAGAAAATAGACTAAACTATACTAGAATATCGCTCCCCCACACTTAAATCGAGCCATGTCCTCATGCTCGATCGTAGGGTGCGGAGAGACAAAAGAAAAAGAAAAGAAACTACGAAAATAAAGCTAAAAATCAAAAATAAAGTGAAGAAATGGGTAGAAGGTGTCCGGCCGGGGTGTAGTCAAGTCACCATGGGCCGAGACGAGAAAAAGATATGGATGGGGGAAGAAATAAAAAGAAGGAAATAAAAGGAAAAAGGGAGGGGAGGGCTAGGTGTAATCAAGTCACCTAGCCCGGATTCCGCCTAAATCCGACTAAATCCTCAAAAAGAAAGTGAAAATCTTGCAAAAATTTTGGATTTTGAAATGACTCTCGATGTAGTCACGTCATCGAGAGTCGGGAGCAACATATACCAAGGCCCCGAGGGCCACCATGACACCATGACACAAAAGTGTACAAGGGGAAGGGGAGTAAACAAAGGAAAACAAGCAATAAAAGACGGAAAAGAAAGGATAGTTGTCGTACCATAGGTTAGCAACTCACTCTCACCATCGTCTCATAGATCAATATAGGTGCTTGCTTGTTGTCTTCGTTGTTATCCTCCTTCAAGCTTGATAAAACCGCATGGTTGGGGTAGTAATGGTAGGGGGTGGGATTTGATGTGGATCTCGGTGTAAAGTGAGGTGTATGGTTCATATGATAGGAGTAAGGAGGAGTAGGGAGGTTGGGAGGGGGTATAATGGATGGGTGGAGACAAAGGGGTCCATCCCGGTCGGGATGGATGATCCCGATCGGGTTGATAAACCCTTCCCGATCGGGAAGCTCTCGTCCCGGTCGGGAACACACTCCAATAAGTCTGATTTTCAGCACCTTCATCCCGATCGGGATGGCTCCTTCCCGGTCGGGATTCCTCATCCTTCCCGGTCGGGATGAGTCTTCTTTGCTTCCCCAAGCCCAAAATCTTACCATAAGCTTCAAAAACCGACTTCCTCGCTCGCAAACCAAACTCCATCATCAACCACTCCTTTCTAGGAGTCACCTTCACTTCACCTATCACAATAAACTCAAAGTACACATCAAATTCACTCCCTCACATCTCATCGAAATACCAAATCAATCACAAGAATCCCACAAACACAAAGGAAGTCCTAGAAACAAAAAACACAAATACAAGCACAAGAACTCTAAAGAAGAGGAGAGGAAGGGAATATACAACATGACGGTTCTTTAGGAACTCCGTCAAACCGAGGATGGTGGACTCCATTCTTCAACCATAGCCTTCAAGGGCATGGAGGAGCAAGTCGAACGCGCTACCGACATCATAGTGAAGGCCCAAGAAGCGCTCGAGCTTAACCGACCTCCACGACCTCCAAGGAGGAGGCAAGAAGTAGGAATCAAAAGACCCAAAATCATCTCCATAGTCATCTCCGGGGTCTATCCATCCTACGAGCTTTACCGACCTCTTCCTCCCTAGGCATCGCCTCCAATCACAAGCAAGCTTCATCTCCAAGAAACAAGGCACAAAAAGCGGTGTTGGCCTCATTTCCTCGTTGCACACCCCCACACTTGCCTCAAGTTGTGGTTCCCCATCTTCATCACTTGGCCCCACATCATCTTGGAGAGGAGAATCGAAACTTCTACCGGCGATTTCATTCTCTTCCAAGTCATCTCTCGGTGTACTAGCAAGGAGCTCATGATGCCTATCCACGTTCTCGGACAAGGGCAACTCGAGGTTAACAATCTCACCCAACAACTCCACAAACTCCACCAACCCATCCAACTCACTATCCTCCTCCAATTCCTCACCAACAATGCCTTCACTAAGAGTTATCTCCTCATTCGTCTCTTTTTGGGTAGACGATTGAGGTTCTTCAAAGCATATCTCTCTATCAAAGGGAACTACATCGGCGGCTTCGTGATTAGGTTGCTCCTCTCTCTCAAGTGGGCACCCTCCATCTAAATACGATGCTCGGGATAAAGACATTACGGTTTGAACCGATAATGCATCTAAATGAGCATTCCTCGCCTCGTTTGCCCTTCGCATTTGGGCCATCAATTCCTCTTGTTGTTTTCGCAATTGAATGGCCGCTTCTTGAAGGCTCCTTTGCATTTGAAGCATCGATTGTTGTAACTCTAAGTTTGGCGATTGGTGGTAATTGGGGTCTTGTAAGGCTCCTTCATAATCTTGATGATGCCCAAAGGGTGGGGCATCATATTGTTGGTAGCAAGGTTGGGGTGATTGGTAGTATTGTGGGTCATGGGGTTCATATTGTGGTTGGGGTGTAGGGTAATATTGTGGGTCTTGGGGGTATTGGCTTCCACAAGGTGAATCTTGAGTGTACATGGTGGGGTCACAATCATAACTCGAGTAGTAACCACCATGATCGTAGGATTGATAGTCATTCACTTGTTGGTAGCCATTTTCATAACCTTGAAGATCATACCCGTCTTGATTACCCCAAGAAGCTTGATCATGGTAGGGGGACGTCATGTCATACCCTTGGTTCATGGAAGAAGAGTGGTAGCTCATATCGGCTTCCATGTGTGGGGAGTTTAGATCAAACCCCATGCTTTCAAATCGTAGTCCATACCCGGGTGGAAACCACTCATTCTAGCAACCGTCCGTTTAAGTGGCTCTGAGTTGCAAAAAGAAGATAATCACCATCTCTAAACACAAACTGTAGACTAAGAACAAATGTGAGAAGTCTAGTGCTTTTTGGGCACTAGACAAGAGAGAAATAAACCACACACACACACAAGAAGCAAAGTAACCAAAAGAAAAAAGAAAACACAAACACAAAGACAAAGTCAAGCAAATAGGAAAACAAAGTCCAAACTAGCACCGTCCCCGGCAGCGGCGCCAAATTGATGGTAAGGGATTTGTCACGTTCCTAGCCAATCAATATAACACCGACTAACCTAGTGAGTAGCTAAGGTAAGTCGGGATCGTATCCACGAGGACGGTATATCAAAGTTTAGACTAGGTTGGCTTACGACGAGACTAGATTACCAACAAACACGAAGAAGCGATAAATGGAAAACTATTGAGGAGGAGGAACAAGAACTAGACTATCAATGCTAAACAATGCTAATGATCGATCTAACAAATAAACTAGAGTAAACGATGTCTAACTAAGAAGATGAACTCAAATATGGAAAGGAGTGGGGTAGGTCGAGTTCATAGAGGTAGAAGGATAATTGGGGGGATCAAGGGTATAGGTGTCTCCTAATCGCTAGAGTCGGTCCGGGCTCTCGCAACTTAGACCGATGTCAAGGTGAGTCCGGGCTCTCGCAACTTAGACCCTAGTCGGCACTCTCGTGACTATGACTATTCTCAACATTTCCACAAAATAAGCAATCAATGAGAAGATGAACACAAGCATGGGAAGCATGGCCACTACAACTCACACAAGCATATCAACAAACACATAGAGTGCCTACAATGTGACTAACAACAAAGATACAACCTTTTCCCCTTAACCAACCCTAATCATCCATAATCTACCCCTAATCCCCCTACTAACCCCACAAAGAAACTACTCACTCATTATCAATGAGAAACTAACAATCACAAGAGAAAACAAACTCATAAACCAAACATCCATTATGAACAATGAGAACAATGATAAGAACAATATAAAAAAGATTGAAACTAGAATGAATAAACAAGGATTAGAGTAGAGAAGATGATACCAACAATACTATGATGAAAAAGATGAAAACTTGCATTAATGAGAAACCCAAATACAATACCAAGGTTGTCAAGCTTGGAACAATCTTCAAGAATCCCTTAATCCAAAACTAATTACAATAATTATCTAAAGATTAACTAAGATTAAGGGAAGATTAAAGCTAATGAGTGAGAGTAAATCTAGGGTTTTGGAGGCTTAAACTAATGTAGGGTAAGATAAGATGTCTTAAAATTACAAGAAGGGAGTATATATATATGGGTACAAGAGTGAAGGAGAAGAAAAGAAGAGGTCCGTGCTGCCTCTGTAGCTTCCCGACCGGGACGGATCATCCCGATCGGGACGGCTCTGTCATCCCGATCGGGACGAGTTGGTCCCGACCGGGATGGGCTCACAGCAGCCATCCTAATGTAGCAGACCCATCCCGTTCGGGATGGCCTCATCCCGTTCGGGATGGGGTGCTACATTAGGATGGCTGCTGTGAGCCCATCCCGGTCGGCACCAGCTCGTCCCGATCGGGATGACAGAGCCGTCCCGATCAGGATGATTCGTCCCGGTCGGGAAGCTACAGAGGCAGCACGGGCCTCTTCTTTTCTTCTCCTTCACTCTTGTACCCATATACATATATACTCCCTTCTTGTAATTTTAAGACATCTTATCTTACCCTACATTAGTTTAAGCCTCCAAAACCCTAGATTTACTCTCACTCATTAGCTTTAATCTTCCCTTAATCTTAGTTAATCTTTAGATAATTATTGTAATTAGTTTTGGATTAAGGGATTCTTGAAGATTGTTCCAAGCTTGACAACCTTGGGATTGTATTTGGGTTTCTCATTAATGCAAGTTTTCATCTTTTTCATCATAGTATTGTTGGTATAATCTTCTCTACTCTAATCCTTGTTTATTCATTCTAGTTTCAATCTTTTTATATTGTTCTTATCATTGTTCTCATTGTTCATAATGGATGTTTGGTTTATTTGTTTGTTTTCTCTTGTGATTGTTAGTTTCTCATTGATAATGAGTGAGTAGTTTCTTTGTGGGATTAGTAGGGGGATTAGGGGTAGATTATGGATGATTAGGGTTGGTTATGGGGAAAAGGTTGTATCTTTGTTGTTAGTCACATTGTAGGCACTCTATGTGTTTGTTGATATGCTTGTGTGAGTTGTAGTGGCCATGCTTCCCATGCTTGTGTTCATCTTCTCATTGATTGCTTATTTTGTGGAAATGTTGAGAATAGTCATAGTCACGAGAGTGCCGACTAGGGTCTAAGTTGCGAGAGCCCGGACTCACCTTGACATCGGCCTAAGTTGCGAGAGCCCGGACCGACTCTAGCGATTAGGAGACACCTATACCCTTGATCACCCCAATTATCCTTCTACCTCTATGAACCCGACCTACCCCACTTCTTTCCATATTTGAGTTCATCTTCTTAGTTAGACATCGTTTACTCTAGTTTATTTGTTAGATCGATCATTAGCATTGTTTAGCATTGATAGTCTAGTTCTTATTCCTCCTCCTCAATAGTTTTCCATTTATCGCTTCTTCGTGTTTGTTGGTAATCTAGTCTCGTCGTAAGCCAACCTAGTCTAAACTTTGATATACCGTCCTCGTGGATACGATCCCGACTTACCCTAGCTACTCACTAGGTTAGTCGGTGTTATATTGGTTGGCTAGGGACGTGACAAATCCCTTACCATCAATTTGATGGTAGGGATTCGTCACGTCCCAACCGTCAATAATATAACCGGCTAACCTAACTAGGGTAGATAGGGTAAGTCGGGTCGAATCCACGGGGACGGTAAGAGGCGTCTAGACTAAGTCGGCCCAAATACTAGACTAAGTCAACGAGCTAAGCTAAACTAGGAATGGTAGAGGAGGGGAGAAAGCTAAGACTAAGACTATGGCTAAGGAAAACGGGCTAGGATTAGGTCGGGGTCAAAGGGGTAACGGAATGGTCAAGGGAGGACTAGAGCGAAGAAGGTAGTAAGGTGATCTAGGTTGGTCCGGGCTCTCGCAACTTAGACCTAACTAGAGGTTCCACCTAGAACCCATCTCGGCGACACACATGACAAACGGGGTTCTAGCGCGCTATGGTGGCCTAGGTCGCATCTGGGCTCTCGCTACTTAGACCGGCCTAGGGGTCGTCCTCACCGGGCTCTCGCAACTTAGTGAGGGGACCGAACCCACAAAAAACTAACACCCACAAAAGAAAGGCAAGAAAACAAGCATTCGTACATACTTAGTCATTCAAGCAATTCAACAAACATGTGATGTGCATCAAACAAGAGGAAACCCAAATCTTCCACCAACATCTCCAACCATCCTCTAATCACCCAATTAACACCCTAATCACCTTACTAACCCTAGCAAGAACACTACTCTAACATAATCGAACTATAACTAATAAGAATAAGAGGAATCAACATGAGAACAAGAGCATACATCTACAAATTCAACCAAACTAACAAGAACAAGAACAAACAATAATAAAGATGAAAACTTGGATTAATAAAACAAGATTAAAGAGAAGGAAAAGGAGATTATACCACACTAGAGAGGAATAAAGGAAGAAATCTTGCATAAATGGAGGAAAACCCAAATTCATCAACCAAGGTTGTCAATCTTGGTTGGATTCTTCAAGAATTCCCAAATTACAAGACTAAACTAGGATTAACCACTAATTAAGAACTAATCTACACTAATCTAATCTAATCTAACCTAAAGTAGTCTAAGGTTTAATGTCTAATCAAGTGCCCCCTCTTTACATAACAAGGGAAGGGTATATATAGGGTTTAAGAATGAAAGGAGAAGAAGGAAAGCAAAGCGGGTGAGCTGTAGCCCATCCCGACCGGGACGGATCTTCCCGATCGGGAAGGATTCAACCCGACCGGGAAGGACCCACAGTAACGCTCCTAATCGTGCACCCCTTCCCGATCGGGAAGGCCACTATCCCGACCGGGAAGGGTCTTGTGTGCCTCCAAATAGAGCTCTTTGGCCCTTCCTTGCCTCTCATGGGCTTCTCGTCGATTCTCGGGACTCGGGATCGGGTCTCGGAGGCTCGGGATTGGGTTCCGAGGTCTCGGGGTCGATTCCAAGGCATCGAGTCATCGTTCCTTAGTTTCGTTGGCTCCAAAATGCGTATGTATCGAGTCGGAATCGCTCCAACTCTTCCAAATCGGTCTCGGGAACCTGAAACGAACTAAAGGAAGCATAAGAAGCCCCTAAACCGCTCCCAAGGAGCGATTCTACAAGGAAAATGAGACCAAAACACTACGAAATAGGCACTACAAATGACACTTATCAATGAGAGAATCGATCGGAACAAGTCGGCGACATAGCAGGCCAGGAGAGGGCCAAACACCCTCAAAACAACCAAAAAAGAAAAAACTTACTGGAAAAAGTGATCGGATGGTGGCCACCGACGAAACGGAAGTGGGTGGAGAAAACTTAGTTGGAACGGAAAAGGATGGAGTCTAGTCAATCGGCCAACCGGAGATAGGCCAAGAGACGGCCATATCTTCGGCCAGGCAAGGGGATCAGGGAGGCCTAGTGGTGGAGGGGGCGGCGGCGGCTGCAATAGATTAGGGTTTTGTTTTGTTTGGGAAGAGAGAAGGAGGAGCGTAGGAAACTTAGAGAGAGAAGTAATGTTATTATATGTATTATATTTTGATAGACTTGACTCTTTTATTAATCAAAATGGTTATCATGTGAGTGTGTGGGAGGTGAGTCATATGATTTATGATGCTGTCGATGACGCGACACGGGCTTATATTGAGGGAAACTGTGAAGGCATGTTTAAATACATGTTTTATGTGAAACGATGGGCGCTACTCCAATATTTAATCCGAAATAGTTTAGAGTCCGAGATAAAGTGGAAGGCCAAGATAGCGGAGCTTAAGGCGATGACGCAACAACTTAGAGATATGCTAACTTTAAAGGAAAATGAGCATGATACTCCACGTAAGTTAGATACTAGAGTTAATTTCTCACATTCCACTGACTATGTTATGAGTGAATCTGTTGCTTCTATTAGACAGGACATATGCCCATTTGAAGAAGAAGATGATGATATGTATAGTGTTCAATCTCACCTCGTTCTCCAAACCCCTATTATTTCTAATTTGATGCGGGATGACAACTTGCATTCCTTGGATACTTGTGAACCACTTTCTTCTCCTTCAGAGCAACTTTCGTACCCTTTAGTCAGACCCGCTTCTCATTTTGTGAATGTTGTTGTGGCAAACAACGATTGTGAGATGGAAAGTGTGAGATTTGAGGAAAATATTTGTTTTGATGCTTTGAATGATATTCCTTGTACGTGAGGATAACATTGAGTATTTTGGTTCATGTGAATTTGAAAGTGTGACATTTGATGTCAATTTTGAGGATTTGGAAAGGGAGTTGAACAATAGAGAAGCCCGTGAGCGTGAGAGGAAAGTTCAAACGGACGAGAGTCGGGAAGAGAGTGCACTTTTGAATGATACTTTTAGTGAAGAGAGTTTCGTTATTGAGGATACTTGGGATTGTGAATCTGATTTCTTTGAAAAACCTATTTTAGAGAAATTTGACTTTTCCCATTGTTTTGAAGAGGAATCTCCTTCACCCATTGATTATCTTGATCTCGATTCCCTTACACCTTTGCTTGAGCCTATGATTATGGATGAGGATTGTGAAACTCTTTTAGAAGAGATTGTTTTGGCTCTTGATTTATCGTTTGATGGTCGTCTTCTTGAGAGCATTGAAGATGGTGATAATAATAACTCCTTCGAGGGAGTTGAAAAGTATAAGTTTGATGCTTTGAGTAGTTTTGAGTTATTTGACTCTCCTCTTGTGCAATTTGTGTCAAATGATAAGACTTGGACTAATTTTGAGATATTTGGTTTGTATGTTTTTTCTCATAAACTGCTCACTGCTCTTCTTACTTATCATACTTATTATTGGTCATGCTTGTTAATGTTGATTCCTTATGACCACTTTGCTGCTGATTGGTTTAGCTTGTTTGACAAGCTAATGCGATCATTGACCTATTTTTTAGGCGATTCACATAAGTTACTAAGATGTGTTCTATATATTTTCTTTGCTTCTCTTGTGTTTTTTTTTGTTTTTTTGTTTTTTTTTTGTGTAGGTACCGTTTTTGCGACGGAGACATCGACAATTTCGATTATGAAGAGGATGCTTCGATGCGGTTTGGGGATGTCTCCTTTATATGTATCTTGTAAGTAGTCTCATTTTTTTCCTTTCACACTTTCATTGTCTTTCATATCTTTCCCCATATTTTTTTTCTCTTATTATTTGTTGTACACAATGAGGGCATTGTGTGATTTGGTTTGGGGAGGATATGCATCTGTTGTTTTCATCCATCTGCATATTTCTTGCATTTCTGTTTATATAAAAAAATCAAAAATATGTTTTTGCAATTAGTCGAGTCTTAGTTGAGTCGGAATGTTATGTAGCGATGATGATAATGCTTCTATATCTTCATTTAGTTGCTTATACTTGTGTGCCGTTAAAGTTTTTGTCCACAATCACATGCGATATTCTTGCATCTTTGGTTAACTGTAATGAACGAATAAACTTGACTCATTGCTGGCAAACTACTCAGATTTGTAAGGAATTAGAGCCTTAAACTGATGACATTCATGATCAGTTTCATTTAGGTTGAGAGTAGTACTCCTTATGAGGCATGTAATATCAAACTGCATAAGCATGACATTCGTCTCTTAGGTACCTGTACGTTTTTTACTCGTGGTTTTGACATGTGCGAAAAAGGCAAATCCTTTCTTTTATCTGATTCCCATAAGCCTCACATAGCCAAATTGACCTGTTTGACCCGTTTATCAACTACATGCCATATATTGCCTACCCTAATCAAGCTAGTAGATTGGTTGGACGGAATTATTTTTTTTCAGATTGATTTTGGTATCATGACAATTGAGAAGGGAATGAAAAAAATATGAAAAAAAATATTTATTTGAAAAAAAAATTGAAAAAGAAAAAAAATGAGAAAAGAAAGAAAGGAAAGAAGAAGACTAGAAAAAAATGAAGTGAAACTAGAAGAAGAATGTGTTTTTGCTATGAGAAAAGAATTGGTCTCTCTAATTTCATAGTTATTAGTGGGAAGTGATTTTGATAAGGCGCTTGTTGCTATGCCTAATTTATTCGACTAGAGTTTGGTGAGAACGGAATATTTATTATTGATGGGTGTAGAGAATACTAGCTTGGCTTTTACCTCCTCATATCCATATCGTTTTGCCCCTTCTTACCCGATTAGCCTCACTTTATACTATATGTTAGTCCTTGGCACGTGTCTTTTCCCGATAGAATGCGTATGTACGGTTAGTAGAGATTAATTTCATGTTAGATTGCATGCATGTTCTTGTAGGTCGCAGTTTAGGTGAGTGCTTTGTCTTTCCGTTTTTACATAAACTCACAATATCACCCGTTTTGTGTGATGAGCGATCTGTGAGAGTCCGACATAGACGAGTCTTGCAAGGTTGAAGGTTCAGTATTGTTGTCATTGGTCAAGCTTGTTGTATGTGGTTGTTTACATTAATTTTAATCGTTGCGCATTAGTTTGGGTAACTCTGGAGCATACTCCGCTATGAGTTATATACATTCCAATAGGCTTGAGTTCGTCGTTTTGTGCTTGCTTGAGGACAAGCAAGGGTTTGGTTTGGGGAGATTTGATAAGCCAGTCGTGTACCTATCAAAAATAACCAACTACGATCCAACTAAAAATATAGCTAGGGAAGTCGGGATCGATTTCATAGGGAGTCAAATAAATCCTACTTGCAATTAAAGTCTATCTTAGTAAACAAATCCGGGATTTTTATGTTTGTGTTAACTAATCTAAAAGTTGTGAAGGAAAGAGAATTAAAAGAGAATAAATAACTAAAATAAATAAGATGAATTGAAGACGAATTTATATATGGAGAGAAAATTAGGATTGTCAGTTCACTACAAATCTCATATGGTCACGGTCTAAGTCACAGGTCTATCGCAGATATTGGTCTAAGGGGTAGTGAAAAGGTCCTTCCGGTCCACTATTCATCCTAGCATGCATCTAAAGGCTTCCGATCTTATTAGGGCAAACTAATGTGTTGTAGCAGGTCTAACTTTTACCAGGCTTCCGATCTTAGGTTCAAATTTACCAGTTCAATTAATCAATTACGTCAACTTAATCAATCAATCTCAATTAAATGCTACAATTGACAACTCAGACACAATATCATTGACAGATCTATAAATTATTTAGCGACCACATTCAATTCGCAGATCCACTAAATCCTAGTGAAGGAAATTAGCTACTCATAATTAATTCAAGAACAACAAGATTAATAAAAGATTTTAGTAGATTAAACATGATGAATAATAATAAAATTACAACAAGCATAAAACAAAGATTAAGAATAAATTAAATATAAAGAAGAAGAACAAACGAAGATTAAGAACAATGAAGAACGAAGAAGAAGGAAGAAAGATTAGATTAAATTACCAAGAATGAAGGGAGAAGAGATCTAAAAAGAAGTTTTAGGAGTAGTGGAGAAGTAAAAGTTAAAAGAGTAAAAGAAGTAAAAGTGGCTGAAAAGTCTTATTTACACAACTTAGAATGAGTTAAAACTGTTAGAAAACTGCTTGCTGAACACGAAACCTGTCCGCGGCCCAGGAAATAGTCGGTCGACTATTTTAATAGTCGGTCGACTAATTATTCACTTATTTGATCTTCTGTAGATTCCAGAATAGTCGGTCGACTATTTTGATAGTCTGTCTACTATTCTGATAGTCTGTCTGCTATTCTTGACACTTTACAGCGATCAGCTCTTTCCAGCTTCGTTTTGCCTCGGTTTTGGTACGTTTTAGCTCCTGTGGCTTCCGTTCCTGCAAAAAGACAAAATATACCACAAAGTAGCCAATTCGGGACAAAATGGTAGCTTACACTACTCGATAAACACGGGAATGCGCGTAATAAGAGCATAAAAAGTGTATATAAAATACGCGCATCAAATATAATGCAAGGACGAGCAACAGTACGATATTTTCAGAAGATCACTCCCGACAGAGAAAAGCCATCAATGCAAATTCAAACTACAGTTCAAGATTGTTCTGACTAAGGGGGAGTGTTAAAGTTAGTAACTAATCTAGAAAAATCTTGCTAAGTACTAGATGATGTACTAGATGAATTATGTAAACATCCCATGTAAAATACTACTCCCTCCGAGTTCCTATTATTCTCCCAAAAGGTTTTGGGTGCAAAATAAGGATGGAAAATGAGTGGCTTAAGAAAGAAGAAGGAAGAGAGAGAAATGGGAAAGTAAATGTGAGCCACACATTAATGGCCTAAAAAGAAAAGTGGGACAAATATCAAACTCAACTCAAAAAGAAAAGCGAGACAATAATAGGAACTCGGAGGGAGTATGACTTTGCTAGATTATTCTAGGTTAGGTGATGCTAGATTATTCTAGCTAGGAAGGCAAGTGTAGGCAGTAGCATACAAGGCCTATAAATAGGCTCGCTTGTACCAGAATTGATGCAATAAAAATAAGAACAATTCCCCGATACAAATCAAATAAATAACAACACAATTCTTCAATCAAATAATAACATTCACATACTAATCCTCCCTTATTTTAAACACTAATCAACCTTGCCCCAAATTAACAAGCATTCAAATAAAAAGCTATCACGATAAACACAAATTCACTCCGACGATATCACGATACTAACAAGCAAGGTGCAAAACTGATAGATGGAATCTATAATGACCCTAACTCAATGCAAAGGATAATATTGTACTCTCTCCCCCGTCACAAAAAGTAACCAATAGAAAGAGGGTATATTTGATGAATAAAAAAAAATTTGAAGTGGAAAAAAGAGTAGGTCTCCTGAGAGACGGTCTCTCGTTAACTTTATTGAGAGACTAAGTACAAATGGAAGTAATGGTAATACCAAACCTAATAGAATTAGGTACGATTAAGTATACAAATATAAAGAGGGTACGCTTCTTATAAAAACAGGTACAAAACAAAGTTGTCTTTTAAGGGTATGAATAAGACATAGTGTGGTACTGAATAGTGGTCTCTTAATAAATTATTGAGAGACCGTTTCTCTCAATAATCTGTTAAATTCAAAATTGACCCAATTTGACCAGGTTCATGACCATCCCTACCCTGATGGGGTTGAATTCAAGCTACGAGTACAGTTTAGCGAACTAACATTTGGACAAAGAGCTGATTTATGGTTGACTGAAGCAATCCAATCCTACAAAGGCTTGTGCGAAATCGGCTTAGACCAAAAGGTTTTAACTTGGTAATTCACAAAATTAGTAGGTATAAAAAACAAATTTGTCTTTCTCCAATCCAAACAAATCCCTACCGTACACACCTCATAATTATTTTTTTGCACCAAAAAATAACAAATCCTTACATGGGTAAAAAAAAGGATCTATGTAAAAATTTGGGGACTACTTTTTACCGTCGGCGCTTTATTTTTTACCGTCGGCGTTAATTACGTAAAATGACGGTTTTACCCTTGATTAATATTTGTTTTTTTGTTTTATGTTTTTAATATTTTCGATTAACGAAGTCGATAATATTTACGATTTTTAATTTGAAAGCCGTCTTTCCCAAATCGATTTTTTAGAAACCGTTAATTAATTGACAAGTATTACGCCGTTTTATTAATTTGGTTCATATATTTTGAAAAACCGTGTTTATAAATTTATTATTTTGGAACTCGACTTGAATGACTCGGTTTTTGAATATTGAGTTTAAAAAATTGGACTTGAGTCCACATAAGCCCACAACTTATTATACTATTGGATATTTGAATATCGAGTTTTGTGAATATTACGAAGCCATTTTCAAACCGATTAAAAGCCAAAAATTTACGCATTACAAATTCATTTGAATCCCACAACAATCGTTTACTGGTCAAACATTTAATTAAATGGTGTTTTAGGTGAGGCTAATTAAAGCTTCTTCTTGGCATATTTTTAAGTTTCCCCATTTCCTTAGACTTCTTAATTAATTACAGTAGTGTTAGGTGAGGCTAATTAAAGCTTCTTCTCCTTGGCATGTTTTTAAGTTTCCCAATTTCTTTGGACTTCGACCGTTTTACTCTTCACTTCCATTTGTCCTCTCATCCATTGACTCACGTTAATCATTCATTTCTTCATCGTGCTCCTGGCATCTTTATTTGCACAAATACTTCAAAAGATACTTGATTCCTTGTTTCACGTAGTCTCTCTAGAAAATTCAAATTTCAAATTAATTATGAAATGGTTTTTTGATTACCGAGTTTCTTATCTTGACGAAGCTTGAAGAGCGGGTATTTCAATTCCACTATCGGACTGCGTTAATCGATCGATCGTGATACTATTGGAGGTATTTTTCGATTTGATTTGGGTAGATTTATTGGTATAGACAGAGTCATGTCCGTTTGCGTTCTAGGTCGTGTGAATCGATCGAAAAATGAAAAAAAAAAACCGGAAAATGGATCAGTCGAACGATATTTTCGAAACCCCATGGACAAGTCGAAGAAATCGCTCGACTGATGGATGGGGTAGTCGAAAAAATCCGGCGACACGTCGATGGGGAGGTCGAAAATTTCGGTCGGCATCCCCATCGGCGGGTCGCCGGATTTTCTCGACCAAGCTCGTTTTGCCACAATTGTTTTTGGTTAAGGTCGTAAAGGAGCCTTCGACAAAGATAACAGCAAAGAACCTTGCTGTAGTGATGATTACAACAAAGATCACAGTGATCTGATGTTTTGGTAGAATGCGCATTGTGATGAGGCGACTATGAGTCTGCTGATGCCTGGCTAATGGGCATTTGATTTGGCCAATTTGAAGATTACTTTTTTTTGGCTGTCAATTGTCTCCCTAAGTTATTGATGTCCAATATTTCAATTTCCAGACCGAGCACGATGAACTTGAGGCCAAGTTCTTTGAGGAGACAAGAGCATTTGAAAACTGGGACAATTTCCGAATAATGGAAAACGTAAACAAACGAGAATCGATGGAAAAAAATTACTTTCGTACAAAATTAGGTCATAGAATCGAAATTTATTTAAGTAATTAAAGTACAAATAACATTACCCAAAATGTAAAGACGGTCCACCATTGGTAACCCCGGCACCGAAGACGAGACGGAAATTATTGAAAAGGATGAAAAAATGGTACGAGTATTTTTTTAAGAGAGAGAAAATAACAAGATGTGAAGGTAATATTTTTTTTTTACCACAATACATCCGACTTTCATAGAAAACCGAGTTCCGTATAATATGATAATCGAAAATAAAATATTTTCACTAACGAGTATTATTAAACCGAGAATCAATAAAATGTAAGAAACGTAATAAACTCGTCATTTCCAGTCAATCTGTATACTACTTAATCGAAAAAAACGTAGTATTACGTTTACTCCTCCCTTTTTGACTCTGCACCATTCATTTCACTATTATTAGAAAATCGAAAAAAAACGGTTTTCTTATCGAGTAATACAATAATCGAAAAATATAAAAGTAATATTATTTCGAGAATAAATAGTAAGGGTAAAGTTGTCATTTCACTTAATTAACGCCGACGGTAAGAAGTAAAACGCCGACGGTAAAAAGTAGTTGCGAAAAATTTGTTTGAACGGAAGGTGATATGATATTTCGAGGAAATTTTTCGTAAGAGGTCAACCAATTCATTGTTGGGTTAGTCCGTAATTATTGTGTACAAGTATCATGTAATAATAGTAAAAATAATTATTTTAGGTTAATTAGTTATCTTTATCAGATAAATAATTACCATATACAATATTTTTTTTTAAGTCACCATATTTTATTTAACTCAAAGTGATCACTTAATAAAAAGTGATCATAAATTCATAGTTTAAGATTTATTGCATGGTATAATAGTTCTCCGTCCTAAAAGATTGTCTTATTTTTTTTAAGGATATTCTACCTGGTACCCTCGTGTTTTTTCATATTTTACGTGGTACCCTCATTTTGTTCAAAATACCTTTGATTTACGATAACTCTTAGCTATGAATTTCAAAAGAGACGATTTTAATTTTAAACTGAAGATCTCTTAAAAACGATCAGTTTGGAAAAAAAATCATCACTTTTGAAACTCGGGAATGAGAGTTATGGTCGGTCAAAGTTTATTCGTTTAAAAGCATTTGACTGAGCATAACTCGTAGTACAAGTTTCGAAATTTCAAAAAATCAAATCTCAAATCGAGGATCTTGTAAAGACAATGACTTTAGCGAAAATATCGTCATTTTTGGAACTCGTGTCCATAAGTTATCGCAAGTCAAATCTATTTTGACTAAAAGGAGGTTACTACGTAGAAAATGAAAAAATACAGGGATACAGGCAAAATATCTTTTTATTATTATTATTATTATATGTGAAGAATATTTTAATAAAATGGGACAATTTTAGTAAGACGGAGAGAGTATATAATTTTTGGGTTAGTTGCCAAGTAGATTGCATTTTGGACTTATCCCCTCTTTTGCAAAGAAATAAAAAAAGATGTCGGATCTCTTGCTGTTATAACCCATTTTTACCCAGACCTCCTTCACAAAGTTGGCATCACCATCTGAGACTGAGTATAACATCACCCTTTGATTTTTTGGAATTCCATCATCAAAAGTCTAAACTAAACTTTCGATCTCAAAATGGAGAGAAGCCAAAAACCCACAAGCATAATTGACACATTAGGTGAGGAAATAATCAGAATCATAACCCCAGTTTCAATTTGCATGTTTTTGGTTGTTTTGTTGGTCTTAACCTTAAATTCTGGCCCTTCATCGACATCTGGGTCGAATTCAATCGTCACCATAGCTAACTTAGCTTATGATGAGACCTCTTCGGACTCAATTTGGGACAAATTTGAAGGTGCCCTTTTAAACTCTCTTCTATTTGTGGTTGTTGTAACTGTTATCACCTTCATCTTAGTGTTCTTGTTCTATATCAGATGCACAGGCTTTTTGAAATATTACATGGGGTTTTCTGCCTTTATGGTGTTAGGGTTTATGGGTGGTCAAGTGGCTGTTTTGCTGATACAAAAGCTCAGCTTGCCTGTTGATCCTTTGACATTCTTTTTGCTTTTGTTTAATTTCTCTGTTGTGGGTGTTCTAGCTGTGTTCATGTCAAGAATGGCAATTATAGTTACTCAGGCTTATTTGGTTGTTATTGGGGTGTTGGTTGCTTATTGGTTTACCATGTTACCTGAGTGGACTACTTGGGTGCTTTTGCTTGCTATGTCTTTGTATGATTTGGCTGCTGTTTTGTTGCCTGTTGGGCCGCTTCGATTGCTGGTGGAGCTTGCTATATCTAGGGACGAGGATATACCGGCATTGGTCTATGAAGCACGTCCAGTTATTGTTGATGAGACCAATGTTACAAGCGAGGGGAGGTTATGGAGAGATAGAAGGGGTGGTGAGGGCCACAGGGTGAATGTTGAGATGAGTACTGATCAACGAAGACCGTCGTCTAGTGAGAGTGGCCTTAGCGATAGAGATTTAGCCAATGCTGAAGAGGGTCAGGTTGAGCCTAATGGCAACCAGGATGTTGATGTGCCACTGCTTGAGAATCATGTGAATGTTGGGCAAGCGGTGGTTTCGGATGAAGGTATGGCTTTCGAAGGGATTGGTCTAGCTTCTTCAGGGTCTGTGAAACTAGGGCTAGGGGATTTTATCTTTTATAGCGTTTTGGTTGGAAGGGCAGCAATGTATGACTTTATGACAGTGTATGCCTGCTATTTAGCTATAATAGCCGGTCTTGGAATCACCTTGATGTTATTGGCCTTTTATCAGAAAGCATTGCCTGCTTTGCCTGTATCGGTCATGCTAGGGGTGCTTTTTTATGTCTTGACTCGGACTTTACTTGAAGAGTTTATCGTGCAGTGCTCAATAAATCTCGTCATGTTCTAGTTCTAGTCCTAGACATCAGTTTTTGTGCTTGTATATTGTACGAATGCCGTAAATTTATAATCAGTTTTTTCTTGGTTGCTATGAACATAGTGAAACCAGCAGATTGTAGTTTTCATGCATGTGCTTTGCTGCTAATTTCAAACAACAAATGTACCACAATATCGATAATCAGTATTCAGACTAGGGTATTTTTTAGAATTAACCTTATATTGGTTGCAGTTCTTAATGTTTCTAATGTATATGAATAAGATGTTCTTGCGTACCACAATATTCAGACTAGGGTACTGATAAATTTGCAATTAAAAATCGATAAAACAATAAAACAATAAGACTATGGGATGTAGTGACGGCTGTACAGGATTTCTTTACTTCAGGGAAGATTCTGAAGGAGGTCAATGCTACTACATTAACTCTTATTCCTAAAGTTATCAAGCCCTTAGTTCTCCGGATTAGGCCTATAGTTGTAACGTGGTGTATAAATGCATTTTTAAGCTCTTGTGTAAGAGGTTGAACTTAGTATTGCCGATATCATTAGCCCTCAGCAGGGAGGGTTCATTGAGGGAAGGAACATTAATGAGAATGTCCTAACATGTCAAGATCTGGTAAGGCTATATAGTAAGAAAACTATCACCTCGATGCTTGATGAAAATTGATGTTTAGAAGGCGTATGACAGTGTTGAATAGGCCTTTGTTGAGCAGATGATGGAAGCACTTCATTTTCCTCAATATACTGGTTTAATTATGGAGTGTGTAAGTACATCCAACTTCTCTTTAAGCTTTAATGGAGATAACTTCGATTTTTTTCAAGGCCAAAGGGGCCTGCGTCAGGGGGATCCAATCTTGCTCCTTATCCACCGTTTGTATGGAATACTTGTCCATGATTCTTAATTATGCAACTACTCAGTATAGGTTCAAGTATCACCCTAAATGTGCATCGATGAAATTGTGTTTATGTTTGCGGATGATTTGTTGCTTTTCTGTAAAGGAGACCAGGAGTCTAGAAACATATTGATGCGGGCTTTTGCTACTTTTACAAAGACATCAAACTTGACCATGAGCATTGGTAAGTCTCACCTATATTGTGCGGGAATGACTGCAGTCGGCCAGTCGCTGCTGCTTTGGTTAGTACATGGTGTGCCATTGGGTCTTTACCTTTTAGTTACTTAAGGATACCAGTGCAAACTACTAAGATAACTGCCAGGGTACGCAGTCTAGGTATAAAATTGTCTTATGCAAGGCAGCTGACTTTTGTTCAGTATGTCTTGTCGCAGGTTCATGTTTATTGGGCGATGATTTTCATACTGGCTAAGTATGTTCACTGTGTAATCCGTTGATGTTTTGACAACCGGCAAAAAAAATATCAATAATGTTTTGTAATTTCTAGTATATAGAATTATAGATAGATAAATAGATATAGATTTGAAGTTCGAAACTACCCTTTTACTAATTTTGAAGTTCGCCTTTCATATATTCATTGTGACGAGATATTTTAATTAAAGGCAAACAAATTAACGAGATGAAGGGAATATATAGATATATAGATGTAGATTTGAAGTTCGAAACTACCTTTTACTAATCTATATATATAATAAAAAGGCAAACCTTTTTACGTTCTCTTACAACATTTATTTCAAAGTGAATATCATCAAGCCACGTCATCAACGTCATCCATCATTGTTTGACACATGACAGCTTTCTTCACCCCTTATTCTTCCACTTAATATTTGTAGCATAAATAAGCCATATGAAAAGTATCTAAAGATCATAAAAAAAACATTATTAACTTCTTTTTTATACTGCTCCATTTCATTAATATCTCATTATATGCCGTAAATTACAAATGTTTGATGTCCTTTTGTGGACGTACACTTTCCTTGAAAAGATATTATTTTATTATGAAGTGTTTTTTTTTCTATTTAACATCAACGCACTTAAAATTGTTTATACTGTAATTATCAATTATTGATCTTTTGAGATTAATAATACAAAATTTTAATTCGTTTTTTTTAACTATATATTGATATAAGCTAAATAACTTAGTTCGAGTTTGTGAAAGTGATTTTATTTTTTAGTTAATGGTGAATAGTTGCTATAAATCACATTAAAAACGTTTATCTAACTAGCGTGTACATGATTGTAACGATATAAAGAGGAGAAATTGAAACATTCAAATTCGTTGAACAAATAAGTAGGCTAATAGTAACAAATTAGCATCGTTCTCTAAGAAAAAAAAAGTTTTGACATATTATTATTTAAACTTCATTTATCTCTAGGTATTACTTCATTTGTTTCAAATTAAAGTTAGTTGAATTTCTTATAATTTTTAATTTTTATATGTCTACAAGTTCAAATTTTGATTTAACTAATTCCATATTTTGTAGTATATTGCTCAATTTTATTCCATTACACTGTTCTTCGCAAACGAATGTTTAAAATTAAGTACTTTAGAAAAGAGAAATTAAAATTAAAAAGACATTATTGTTCATACAAATAAAATCTATTTAGGGAAGTCGTGTACTCCCTCCGATTCACAAAGATGTTCCCCTTTGTTTAATATATGTGAGATATATTTTAATCAAATGGGAACATCTTTGTGAATCAGAGGGAGTATATCTTTGGGAAACCCCAAATTTCTATCTAAAAATTATAATTCTCCGTATGAAATAACAATATAAATTTAATGTACACACAATTAGGTGATAATTAAACAAGTCCGTGCATTGCACGGGTACAAAACTAGTTGAGTTTAAATTCCAAAATTCCAAAATAACAAGATAAATTACTGACACAGCTAGTAGGTGGCATCATCTCATATTCCTGGTGGATATACGGTTTGGTCTAATAAATTTTCTTTTAGTACACGGTTTGGGCACATTTATGTGCAAGTATTTCACTATATACGAATGAGGGAGGGAGCGATTGAGCAAGGCCCAGGGGTGCTTGGTAGTTGGTACTATGAATCTTAGGATGCCAACGGATCGGTTTTGAATCGGGTGGAGCCTCACCCGAATCCGCATACTCCACCCAATTCATCCGTCACCCGATTAACCCTTCACCCGAATCCAATCCATCCGTCATCCGTGGGTGATTCGGGTGGATCGGGTGCTTAACGGATGAAAAAATATTTTAAAAAAATATAATAACAAATATACAAATTATAAGATGCAATAAAGTTTTTGAGATTTTTTGGTGATCAGAAAGAAAATCTAAAATGGTGGCCGGCAAAGTGATTACGGAAATATTTTATTAGGCTTTAGAAAAAAAAGATAATGAGTATACAAATAGAGTAAAATAAATTATTTTTTTAATTCATTCAATTTTTTTTTAATTTTTTTAATCTATAAACGGGTGGACGGATCGGATGACGGGTGAAAAATCTCCACCCAAATCCGACCCGATCCATCACCCGATTCATCCGTCATCCGCTTAAAATCCATTTAGTTCGGGTTTTCGTCCATTAATTATTCGGGTGTTTGAATTTTAATCGGGTTCGGGTGAAATTGACCTCCCTAACCTTAGTAGTTCGCACACAAACTTCCATCCTGATCATGTCTTGTTAGCTTAGGACTGTGTTCCCGCAGATTTAGGCCTAATTATTAATTTACCTGCCATTTGGAATTTGGATCTGGCTGAGTTTTTATGTATGAAGGCATCAACTTTAAATCAACACTTCCATCTAGTCTCCATGCATCAGAATGAGTAGTTGTACACATTTCCATTCAAAAGTTTATTCACGAAAATTACACGGTAATGTCTGTTCAACCCCAAGAACATGAGTGCTATAAGGACATATTAAGTGGCAACCTTCTCAAACACAAGGAAACTGAAACTGAAACTAAGCAAATCTATAATTAAATCAAACAATGCCATCACCTCCTTCTTCCCTCCCTGCGCGAGTAATGTAAGGATTTTGGGGACCCTTCGAAGAAATCTTGGAGAAGATTCTCCAACTCATCAGAATCATATTTAACATACTTCTCAATATCATACTTGTTGTGCCTTCCAATGAAGCTCTGGTACGCTAAAATGACTTTTTGCGAGATGGAAATCCTAAGCTCCTCCTTGAGCTGCTCATCCCTGATAATCCAACCCGTTTGGTTCCGGTAAACTTCCTCAAATGCAATGCTGAAGATCCGAATCTTCTCCTTGAGAAAATTCTTAACCCCTGAACCCGATCCGGATGGAATACCGTCTTCCCTAAGCGAAGCCACCACCGAGCTCCATGTAGTCCTCACATAGCTAGTCGCATGCTGCTGGTAACTCACTATTTGGGTTCGGATCCAATCATCTCCAATTATACTTCTTAAGTCGGAACCAATTACCTTGTGTTGAATATAATGCAAGTTGTTCATCATGAAAACATTTTGAAGGGCAACATCTTTGTACAAGTGGGATTTCTTTTCTAGGTTGGATTTCAACTTATCCCCAAGGGATCGAAGGTGAGACCCTAATAAGCTGTCTTTCGAGGTGATAGTGTGGACGTCGCTCTTATCCTGAACTAGGATGTCGAGGGTCTTGAAGTAGTCAGGTAAATAAACAGTAATGTAATTCATAACCCAACTGGTTAGGGGGTGCACCCCTCCTCCCGGGAATTGGTCCACAGACGGGTCAGATAGAATGACATTGCCGAATCCTAAGAAAGTTGCTTTAGCGGAATCTCCCATTCTCTCCATGACCTCTTGAAACTCAGCCCTAACAAATGACCCATCCTCTTCGGAGAACAGGGAATCGATCTCCCCACGCACCTCGGCCAAGGCCTCGTACATGTCGAGGAGACTAAAGAGTTTCTCGGGGGTGTGAGGCCCCAGGGACATGGCATGGCCAAAGATTAAGAGACACGACATAGAGGATTTTGCTGTATTAACAAAGCAAAGGGAAGCACTGGACCCCGGTTCCCCAAGGATTTGAGTGCAGAGTCGTTTCTCAGCACTTAGATAAACATGAACCGCGGTTTTGATCACTTGAACCCATGTCTTAATCTTCGAGTCCAAAATGGTCCATTCCATTTTAAGCAGCTCATCTATGCTGTTTTTCTCCATCCCAAGCCCGACCAGACAATCTTTCAATACTTCCTTTTGGGTTCTTGTATAAGCTGAACAAAACTCCTGATCGTAATTTGCAGCAAACATGGTACTCTTGACCAATTTAAGGAAAGGAACAGCTTCCGGCTCAATCAAATCAAACACGACCGAGCCGGGTTCAGGCATGACAAGACTAACATCATCATCGCCTTCCGACCCGTCATTCTCTGCTTTAAAGGGTTCATAGGACTGCCTTTTTTGAACAAGAATATACGATAATTCCTCCTCCAACCTAGCCATAGCAACCTGCAAAACATCCTCAGCCAGGGAAATACTCTCCTTGATCTCATTTTCGTCCGAACACATACCCCTCAATCGCTCAACCAAACCCGACACTTGCTGAACCGCTTCAATGTAGTCGTCTGCCACTTCAGGGCCCGATTCACAAATCATGGCATTATTGGATTCCCAAACCGTGATAACCTCCTTGACACTGTTCAATTTATCTTTCATTGCATCAAACTCATCCTCTTTACCCGGGGCTTCCACAGATTCACTCTCAAGGGATAAATTCTTAGAGAGTTTTGAGTCAATATCTAATAAAATCCTCCTCATTTCATCAGTAAGGCTCTCATTAGCCTCCAACTCTTTCAAAAGATTATGAGCTGCTATCAAGCTCTCTCTTCTCACGGGTGCTGTGGGGAACATCCTAATATCGCCCATTCTACTACTACTCGTATATATAAAAAAAAGAAGAGATTATAGCAATACCAAGAAAAATGGACAATGTTTTTTTCTTTTTCTTTTTTTATTGGTCAAAGCTAGATATAAACATGAAAATATATGAAATGAAGCTAGAAGAATTGGATGGTACCTCTCCTCTTTGATGGAGAATCCGGATATTTGGTCAATAATCAAACATGTTGAATGTTGATGATAAAGAGCATAAACAGCAATATTGGGAAGATGGAAAGAGGGAAGAGAGGGCAGAAAGGAACAAAAAAAAGGACAGGAATTGAATATAAACCAAAAATAAAATACTCCACTACCAAGTTGAGGGCCTTGAATCAATCAACAAATTAATTAATTAATTAAATTACTATATCAAGACCACTCAACAACTAATTTTTTAAAAATAAAATAAAAATACGAAAGCAAGAATAGAACAGCTGAGATAACAGAAGTGTTTCAACAATTAAGTTAGAAGTATCAAAATAAATAAAAAATAAAAATTGTTAATCCTATTTGAGGGAAGCAGCAGAGAAGAGAAGAGAGACATGGAATGGAAGGAAGTGCTTCAAAGGGGTCTGTTGAGGTAATTTGATTTTACTCCGTAGTAGTAGTATTTGTTTCCAATTGTTTTTATTTAGAAGAAGAGTTGATCTCAAGGAAGAAACTAAGGAAGCACCCAAGCTTGACTTTTCTGCTTTCAAATATTATGAATATGAATGAATGCCAGGGTCAGCATTCGGCAGGCCATGGTCAAACTAGGACCCTCAATAATTTGTTTTGTAATTTCTCATTCTTCTTCTCTAGTCTAGTTTTAAAATGGTTTATGTTCTACTCACTTGTTCACCGCTTGTTTATCCTTCACCTTAGTTAAGAAACTCGTCGTAAAGGGGAGTGGTTAACTACTTAACTAGTGGGTAGATATGATTTGTTTCTTCCATTCAACTCCACTTGTCACTATTCATTTTTGCATATATACGAACGATATCTATCATTTTACATTAACAAAAATTATAAAAATTTGATATTCTTAATGCACTCATAAACACAAATCAAACAAAATCTCACATGCCTATGTTCTCACTTATAGATTGTCGAGAATATCGAAGATTTTCTTCAAGCGTGAATAATGTCAAAAAAAGAAATATGAAGAGTGGAGTTGAATGGAAGGAATATTTAAGTTGTGTTTTTCCCGTCTTATTTTCAGTTTCAGCTAATAAATTTTACTCTTATCCTATATATATTATTAAAAGGGTACCTTATCCATTAATTCTTTTGCCACATGGTGATGCATTAATGTTTTTTTTAACAATTTAGTATTTTAGTAAAATCTATATATATTATTAAAAGGGTACCTTATCCATTAAATTATTTGCCACATGGTGATGCATTAATGTTTTTTTTAACAATTTAGTATTTTAGTAAAATTTAACCTTATTAAATTTTAATTTTTTTAATTACATATGTGTTGTAAAGTTTTATTTTTATTAAATATATAATAAATCACATTATTAAGGATCACAAACTTTTCGTTACCCTTTAATGGCTTGATTTAGCTTTGAGATTTGGGGAAATGGAGGATGGAGAATGTTTTGTTTTCCTTTTAATATAATATATAGACTAGTTGGAAAGCCCGTGCGTTGCACGGTCGATTTTTAGTGACATCGATGGTAATACTTAGTGTTCCGGTCACGGAAACAATAGACCCGACTTCGGATTCAGATCCTTTGATTATGATGCTACTTTGATGATGATCGTATGATTTCCTTTGATCCCTCCTTTCTCTTACTCCGGTGATCGGACCTTCCCGGCGGAGATGGCCTGCTCCCTGCACACAGAACGCACAGGGCCCCGGAGGTGTCCGGGGGAACCCTCTCCGATGCCTAAGTTAGTCCGTGAAATGCCTTGAGGAACCTTACTCGCGAGGAGTAAGGTGACGGTTTTAGAGTAAGAGTCTAGAGAGAGAAAGTCCAACCATTTTCATGTGGGAAATGACAAAGTATTTATACCTTTCCTCAAGAGAGAGAAAAGAGAGAGGGGGAAAGAGGAGGAATGAGTGGACGGGAAGGTGACACGTGGGTTCGCCTTGTCCACTCATTTCCCTTTACCTTAGCCCTGGACGGAAAGGTTCTGACTTCCCTCCATGACCCTGCCAGGGGTGAGAATACCGTGAGGACTGGCAGGCGGGGGGCTCAATTGGCTCAGCCAGTGCGCGGCATGACCCTGACGGGCAGAGAGGTGTTCGCCTGGAGCTCGAGGTAGCTGAGGTCACCTTTTGGAGGCTCAGCAAGGTTTTGCTTTGATGGCCTGCCAAGCAGACCCTTCTTTATCTTCGGGTCGGGCTTTCCCGGGACCCGGATGGCGGGCTACCCGTGGCAGGATACCGACCCCCCATCAATTGGCCCTCGCCGGCTGAGGGGGAGCAGGGCTCCTCTTCAGCAGGCGACTTCTTGATTGGGATGGCGGGAGGTTGACTTCTTGAATCCCACCTTGGCATTTAACGCATCGCATGTTCCCGAGGGGAAAGTCTTAACTGCTCTGGGCATGCAAAGCGTTGGGATGTCTTTCCTCATGATTACTTTTCTTGTAAAGTGGTCTCTCGGGCTTCGTGCTGGACTGTCGATTGGCTCTTTCTTGTAAGAATGGTTGAGGCGCCATTTAATGCCTTGCCTTTGCCCTTATATAAATTCCGACTTTACTTCATTATTTTGACAATCCATCTTCATCTCCCTCTATTCTTCTTCAAAGAAAAATGTCTTGGGTGAGAAAAACGGTCTTTCGTTGTGGAATTTATGTGAACATCCTCTACTTCAGGGGGCGTCGGAGATTGAGGTACCCCAGGCAGGTACACCTGGCCCTTCGTCGCAGCAGACGAACGTGCTCTCGTCCTTCGCAGACTGTCAGGGCGAAGCCTTCCTCCAGGGCCAGCAAGCGCCCTAAGAGGTCTCTACCCGCCGCAGGGCCTGGACCCAAACGCTGTACCCATGCGGGGGGTTGCTCTTACAGGGGATGCTACAGATGCTTTCCCTGGCTACATCCTGAACATTTCGACCCTGACTGCCCTGACTTGGGCTCTTCTCCTGAGTCAGGCCCTTCTTCTCCCTTGGTGAGAAAGAAGGAGGATTATGGCTCCCCTGAGGGTACCAGGGTGGCCTTGTATGGTCAGGACTGGGACCTGAGTAGACAGGACTCAGAGGACAGTGAAGGTCAAGGCTACTCGTCTGGCCGGGAGGCCCTGGGGAGTGAAGATGAGGGCCCCGACGACCCTTTCAAGGACTCTGGCAGCTGGGATTGGGGGTCCGACGACGGAGGCCGTGGGAGTCCTGGGGATTACTCTTCGGGTTTCGATGAAGACTAGTCCTGCCCTGCATTTGCAGGCATTACGAGCCGGATTTGCAGGCTCCTTTTATAATCTCTTTTTATCCCACTTATTTTGTAACTTGGACCCTTTGGGCCTTTTGATGAATGAGAATCAGGTGGGCTTTTGACTCCCGTGCGTTTGTTTCGTTTTTTCGTGTGTGTTTTTTTTGAATGAATGACATCACGCAACGATTTTTCTCTGCCTCTGTTGCTTTCTCGAGGTTTCTTGGGATGTGATGGGTGGTTGGCTTTAAAATGTGTGACACGTGGGGGTTTTTCTTGGGGAAGCTTCCTGACTGGGCGGCTTTTACACATTTGAAAACTTTGCAAACCCTCCTTCACATTCTCTCTCTTTGTTAAGCGTTTTTAGACTGAGGAGCCTTTTCCCGCGTCTTCATCCGGCGGCCATCAATTAGGTTAGAATCTTCATCCCTATCTTCCTCGTCTTTCTATTTCTTCGCTTTTTCTTACCCCTTTGAACACCATGATCAATCGTCGTGCTCGAATCCTCTCTTTCACTGGTCCTTCGACTGAGGGGATAAAGGGTAGGGATAGGGTTAGCGCTGATTTTGCCTCCTCCTCCGGGGGGCCAGGTGTTAGGGTGGCTGAGGAGGGCCACTCAGAGGATAGTGGGGGCGCCAACTCCCCTGAGCCTGCTCCCTTGGACATTTATCGATTCTGATGACGAGGCGTTGGAGATTGACACCTCCACAATCGCTGGCCCCCTTATTCCTAGGAAGCCAGGGAGGACCTATTACCTAGATAAGACTAAGTATAGGATCCCCCTGCGAACGTACCCTGCCCCCAAGAACCGGGATCTTCTTTTGGAGAAAAACGCTGAGGAGGCTATAGCCAAGCTTTACAACTTTGGGGAGGGATATACTGTTATTGTCCCTGGGGAGAAGGACACTGTGTGCAATCCCCCTGACGGCTGCATAGCCGTCTACCACAAGTGCTTAGAATTCGGCCTGCGCTTTCCCCTGCATCCTTTCTTGGAGGAAACTTTCAGGCGCATGAACGCGGCTATTTCCCAGTTGACGGCCCTTGCTATTAGGTCGTTGGTGGCTTATACCTTAAGGTTTATGGTGGGCCTGCCTGTTCTGGGGTGAGCGGCCATCCATTGATGCCTTAAGGTTTATGGTGGGCCTGCAGATGGTAGCCTCCACTGAGGGGGGTGGCTCCCCAGGGTATTTCTCCCTTCTCCGGAAAAAAACCAGTTCCCTAGTTTGGCCGGTCCTGAGCGGCCTGAAGGATTAGAAAGATAACTTTCTGTATGTGCATAGTGCTACGAGATGGAGGATTCCTCGGCACTTCAGGAACCATGTCCATACCCGGCTGGAGACCCACCAGGAGTATCACCCCGGGGGTCGGGGGAAAATCTCTTGAAGTTAGGTTGACCCAGAAAGAGAAGGACTTGGTCGAACGGTTCGCTTCTTCCAAGGGCAGGAAGGGCGTATATGGTCCTGACCACTGGCTCCCCCATGCGGAGCTCATAGCGACTGACGATTACTTGACCTGGGCGGGCCTAAACCCTGGTCTCAATGCAGGTAGCTTGGGGATTTTTGCAGTAGCTATGTTTCCTTAGACTTATTTTATTGTGTGCTTACTTGGTTATCTTTCTTTATTTTTGTAGACCTTGCTACTTGCCTTTGGTCAAAGAGAGAACTGACGGACCTGGGCCTGAATAAGGATCTCTCGGTTGCTGTCATCCATCCTCCCCTCCCTTCTAACTATAAGAAGCGGAATCTGATTAAGTATGTAAAGAGTATATCAATCAACAGAGCGAGGTTTCCTCCTCTTCCTCCCAAGCCGACTCCTACAAAGCCTGCAGCTCTAACCTCTGCCCCTAGAAATGCAGAGGGGGAGGCTGCTTTAGAGGCCACCCCTTCCCCTGTTAGCAAGCACGGAGGCTCTCTCGCTGGGACTCGCCCTCCTGTGGGGTCCAAGCCCTCCGACTCTGAGGAAACTGGGGAGAGCACTCCCCTGGCCGGCACGAAAAGAAAAGATAAGGAACCGATGGACGCCGTCCAGGTGGTGGATCTGGAAGCGGATGCCAACACGCTTGAGGCCAAGCGCCCTGCTCGTGATATCCCAGGCACCCTTTTCTCAGAAGAAAATGCCGAGTTTCACTTTACTGCTGGCGACAGTGTGGACGTTTCCGCCTTGCTCTCTGATTCTAACACTGCATTGGCGGACCATCTTACCAAGTCTCTGGCCTACATTACCAATCAGGTGATCCAATTTGTTCAGCGTTGCTCCAGGGTGTTTCAGGCCTCTTCAGATCTGGTGGCTCTCAGCCGTTTAAGTGATGAGGAATTAAACGTTACTCCTGGGTTCCCTCTTCCTGAACGCTTGGCGGTGGTTGAGAGGGATGTTGCCCTCATTGCCAGCTTGAAGGATCAACTGACAAAGTATGAGGGCGAGCTGGGAGAGGCCAAAGACCAGGCAGCTCACTGGAAGGCTCAGGGTGAAAAGGCTGTGAGGGAGGCAGCTGACTTTGAGGCAGAGCTGGAGCAGGCCAAGAGGGCGGTTGCCGAGTTGGAGCAGGCCAAAAAAGCAGTTGCCGAGTTGGAGCAGTCCAAGAAAAGGGTTGCTGAACTGGAGGACTGTCTGACCAAGGCCGATTCGGACCTCCAGAAGGCAGATGACTTGAAGACGCAGGGCGAGGAATGGCAGAAGGAGAAGAACGACATTATTCAGGAGGCCAACTCTGCGGTGGCAGTGAACTTTAATGCTGGAGCGTCCCTTACAGTTTGTCATGGAGGTCATTAGGGAGATGCTTCCAGACTTTAATGAGGAGGCCTTTCAGGCCCTTTATACTGCCAAGAATGATGCCCGGGCTAATAGATCGCCTGAGGAGGGCTTTGGTCCTGACCAGGATGCTCCCAATGCATAACATGCAGGGCAGCCGTCTTCTGAGGGCTCCTGCCCCTACCCCTCTGCGCCTCTGCTTCTTTGTTGATATTTCATTCTTTTTTGCGCGCCGGGCCCTGATGTGGCCGGCTGCCGGCTAATGTAACCCCTTAACTCTTTTATGTCTGGATTTCCATTGCCCGTTTTGTTAAACTATTCTGGATTTGTTATGAATGTATTTCTTTTGGTTATTTATGTCATCGTTTTCTTTTGAGGTTTGGCCTGACCTTGGCTTCTTGCCGAAGTCCAGGGGGTCTGCTCCCTGCCTGCCCAGAGGCAGGCGGAGGGGACTGTAGTTCTTTTTGGCCCGTGGGGCCTGGCCTGACCTTGGCTTCTCGCCGAAGTTCAGGGGGCCTGCCCCCTGCTTGCCTAGAGGCAGGTGGAGGGGATTGTATTTTTTTATACAAGGTTGGGGGTTCCCCAGTCCTTGTTTTTTTTAGCTCGTGGGGCCTGGCCTGACCCTGGCTTCTTGCCAAAGTCCAGGGGGCCTGCCCCTTGTCTGCCCAGAGGCAGGTGGTGGGGACTGTATTTTTTATACAAGGTTGTGGGTTCCCCAGTCCTTGTTCATTCGGCACATGGGGCCCGACCTGACCCTGGCTTCTTTGCCGAAGTCCAGGGGGCTTGCCTCCTGCCAGCCCAGAGGTAGGTAGGGGGACTTTGGTTTTTTGTTGGGGGGTCTATTTTCTTTGGGTTTCGCAACAGGGGGGGCCCTCCCCCTATTGCCCCCTGCTCGTTTGTGTGTGAAGTGCCAATCTGAACAGACAACGAGTATAAGTTCGAGAACTCTTTTCATTTCTTGATAAATCTTAAACACTTTGTGGTCGGAGCCGTCGACATCGTACCTTGACCGTCCTCCGCCGTTTTTCTTAGAAAAAAAAACTGAAAACAAAATTTTGAACTTCAAACGTAGTACTTCTTCAAGGTGTCCACATTCCAGTGGGCAGCCAGCTTCTGGCCTTCAGAGTTAGCAATTCTGTAGGTTCCTAGCCCCATAATCTGGGTGACTTCATATGGGCCCTCCCAATTGACGCTCAGTTTTCCATGCTCCCTTGACCTTCCTACAACCTGTGTCTTTCTTAGAACTAGGTCCCCAATCTGGAAGCTTCTTACACTTACTTTTTTGTTGTAAGCCTTTCTCATTCGCTGCTGGTAGGCGGCAATGTTGACGCAGGCCTCCTGCCTTACTTCCCCGACTAGGTCAAGGGCCTCTATCATTGCAGCCTCGTTACTCGCCTGATTATATTGCTGGGATTGGAGAGTGGGAATTCGTGCCTCTATAGGTAGCAGGGTTTCGGCCCCGTAGACCAGGCCAAATGGAGTCTGTCCTGTGGACTCTTTTCTGGTGGTCCTAATTGACCATAGCACACTTGGCAGTTCGTCTGCCCACCTCCCTTTGAGATCATCCACCATCCTTTTCAGCCCGTTCAGTATTTGCTTATTCGCTGCCTTGGCCTGCCCGTTGGTTTGGGGGTGGCAGACGGCTGAGTAGGCGACCACTACAAGAAAAACAGTCCCGGGCGTCCACCTAGTGGGCACCGATAATGGATGCTATAAAGGGACGGGTGTGGACATGACATAAGTCCACCCCGATGCGGCCACGCGCGGGTTTGGGGAGGCGAATGAATCTCCATATGAGATGATCAAATTGAAATTTAAATCGAAGTTGGTGTCGCCACCGAATTTTATGGTTATTCGGAACCGTTCGAGCCCACTCTATGTCGTAGTGGGCCTTATACAAAATACGGCCCAGTTCTGATGTCATAGTTTATTGGGCTCGTCCCTTTGCATATCGATACCGATGCCGACTTGAGCGGTTAATCGTATATTGAATGACTCTCGTTGCCAATGGTTTTGGACATCCGGAAACCACGGTTCTGAGTAAGGGGTGAGGGTACGTGTTGGGAAGTTCACTAAGAACGTCCAACCCCGCCCGCACATTAGCGGCCTCTACTAGGATATCGAATGATTTTTTAATACGCGTGTTAGTAATACGATGAATGATATGCAAACATTGTTTTCCTAAACATGCGAGGAATTGAATGGGTTGCTAAGTCGGTTTAATGCAACTAAAATTAACGTCAAAGTTGAATTTAGCATGTGAGATTCGTTTTAGTATAATAAAACAAATAAAAAAAAAGATGAATTTGCTACAAGATAAACAAACGAGTTAGTATCGATTTGTAAAAATAATATAGCAAATAAAATAAATATACGAGATCGAGAAAATAAATATTAATCAAAATCTGAAAAATATCGCTAAAAACGCTGTTTTGTATAAAAAACGAAGTTCGAAAAAAAAAAAAAAAAAAGAAGAAGGTGCGTCGTGGTAGTCGGCCGCGCGGCTCGCCTGGGATGCCGGCGAGTCGCGTGTCGGTCTGTTTTTGAAGACAATTTTTCGAAGATTCGATGCTTTTATTAAATCACGTACAAATATTGCATAATTTGTACTCGATCTAATATTTTCGATATTCGTTATATTCGATAATTGGCTATGAAATCAATATCAAATACTCGGAATAGTTTTAGAAAGATATAAATTTTAGAAATCGTTTCGTAGAATAATAAAATAAAACGAACGAAAAAGCTAAAAAAAGACTCGGGTTTTAGGCCCGTGCGCGAGTCGCCTGGGAGTGGCGCGACTCGCGTGCGGGTCTGTCCGATTTTATTTTTTTTTGTTCGAAATTGCTAATTTTGATAAATCGCGTACAAAATATGAATTAATTTATACTCGATTTTATGTTTTCGATATTCGTCGTACCCGATATTCGATTATGAAATCGATATCGAGTATTCGGAATGAATAAAAAAAGTTTTGTAAAAAGAAGTTTGAACGAAAAAAGATGTTACGATTTTTAACACCGTCGAGATTTTAATATAATTCTTTTTGATACAGTATTCGATTATAGAGAATCGATATCATATTTTTAAGAATGTTTGATATATGAAAGTAGTTTTTAATAATATCGATATTAGAAAATAAAAAAAGCGACGACCGACCCTTAAAAAAAATAAGACAGACGAGGAGGAGAAGAGAAGAAAAGGTGAAATCGGGTTTGGTACACCCTCAACCTACATGCTTCTGTTTACTCGGATCGGGGCTCGTCGGGACGTGGCTTGGGCACAAGAGCGTCGAGTGGATGTCGGTGAGCTGCGGTGGCTCGGTTTGGACGTATTGTGTATAAGGGGCCGGTTTTCCTTCGGGAATAATATCGGTTTCTCGATGCTAAGTGTGTAATTGATGTATGATAATGAATGTAGATGTGTGTAATTGATTCGTATTGTGTTGATCATGTCCTCAAAAGTGTGTGTGCAAGGGGCTATTTATAAGGAGTTCTCGACCTTGGCTAGGAGAGTTTGAACTACCGTTTAAGATAGGAAACGTAAGAAGCTGAAAGGCATGAGAATTCCGCTTACTTTTCGAGGAAGCAAGGGAAACACGGCTGGTTTGTGCTACTCGGCCGATTGTTTGCACTCGGTCGGGTGTTTGAATCGGTTTTCGGATAGGATTCCTACTTGAGATCGAATTCCATCCTTAAACGGATTTGTTTAATATTTTATGTAGCTGATTTTTCGTAGGATTAGAGTTCGAATCAGCCGTGTGAGGTGTCACGGCTGACTCACGTACCTCGGGAATATTTTTGACGGGTTTTGACTCGGTTGTTAAAAGACGGTTTTACCCCTGGTGTCGGAATCGACCCAAATTAGTCTTATTTGACTCGAAACGATCCGTTGGGCCTGATTTTGAGGTTGGTTTTGTGAGATATGTACTCCATAATGAGCCCAAGCCAAATGCCAATGATTTTGAGCCCGTTTCTGAGTATTTAAAGCACGTTTGCGTCCGATCATCATCGGGTGTTTGTCGGAAACTGCTATAGACACCTGGCGGTCAAAATGTGGGTGTCTACAACGGGCGTCCACAAACAGACGCCAGAAAGCGGAAGCCACGACCGGTCGCCCATTTTCAAAACGGGCGTCCACTATTGGACGCCAAGGGAAATGACGACCGACAATGGACCCCAAGGGTGGCGACCGACTGCGGACGCCAGGTGTCCCTGGGTGGCGTCCACAGTCGGACGCCATGTTCCTTGAGTGGGCGACCGACTGTGGACGCCACCCAGGGACACTTTGCGTCCACAGTCGGACGCCATTTTAGCTTCCCCTGGTGTCTATCATGGCGTCCGTTATTGGACGCTATTTACGCTGTTGCATGACCGTAAACATGCGTTCAATGTTTAGCCAAAACCTGCAAAATAAACCACAACCAAAACTCTCAACCAACCACAAATGTCGACTATCCACAATACCGCAACCACAGTCACTCTCAGTCAACCAAAAGAGTTCATCTCTCGACTCATTTATGCTGAAAAAACTTATATAAAAAGATTGAACATACGGTTTGAAGGTACACAAGTCTAAACTAGTTCGAAGATACATAATCCTTAAATACAGTTGCAACAACAACAACAAAAACAATCAACTAACTGTGAAGCTAGCTGCAGCACCGGAGTTACCACCATCCCCGTTAAAGGAGTCTCTGTCGTCTGGAGGAGGTGGGGGAGGACCTTGGTTGCATTTGTTAAACATGGCCCGAATCATGGCCATCTCATCCTCTATCTTCTGTATGTGCTCCGCCTGTGCCTTCAGTTGCTTCTGCTGCTCCGTTAGCTGTTCCTTCATGGCCTCCTTCTCCGGGTCAGGCTGCTGAGATCCGGCCGGCGTGTACTCCATTTGTGTGGAGGTGCTCAGACGCGATGTGGGAGGTGTGAAGTACATACCGTGTGCATTTCCTACACCGTACACACTTCCTTTCTTGTAACCCTTGACGACCTTGAACCAAGTAGCATTTGGGTCGACTTCCTCAACATCAGGGTCAGCCTCGAGTCTCTCCAGCTCTTCTTGGTAGGCGTCCTGCGTACAGAAGAACGATTTCAATTTAAGTTATTATTAGATGAAATTATTGAAGATAGTTATCCACCACCTACAGTCGATTTAGTACTCACCCAGGTCGCCTGATCCTTTTTCGACTTAAAGGTAGTCCCTTTTTCATCGGTCTGCCCATGCATGTCGAAGAATATCTCCGCCGCGGTTGGCTCCCTCCCGAGCTCAGCACGCAGCTATTAAATGAGTACGAACGTTAGGCGAATATAAATTATGCAAACGTAGTTTACGATTATTCAAGGAAGAGTACGGTATTAATTAGTAGAAATCATACTCTCTTGACACGAGTGAAAGAAGACTGAGAACCCCGATGATGTGTCGGGTTTGCGCGGCCCTCACGGTCACAGTTCGCCAACTTGTTCCTTTGGGCAATTTCAGACCTCACCTTAAAGTCTTTCTTATCGTGGTAGGCAATCCATCTCTCCAACGCCTCCCCTAAAATATGATGACCCAATATATTATTTAATACAGTGAAAGATTGAAGTTAGATTGTTTATTTGTTAAAATTGATTACCCAAAAAAAAAATAACTAACACCTTTAAGGTCCTTCAACGGAGTCCCCCGCGTACGTCGTTTATTCATCACACAGCGAAACGTCGTGTGCACGTTTCATTATACCGTTCCCAGACCCTTCCATCAAACTCTGAGGCCCAACTGAACTTGAACTATACAGTCAAGACAGATTAATAATTACTATGAAAAATATTTACGAAGTCCAGATTATAAAATAAAAACTCGGTAGCAAAAACAATCCACGTACCTTGAATTGGTTGAACCACCACTCTCGTATCTTAGCCGGTACCTGAGACCAACATGCATACCCTTGCGCTTTGTCGACCATGAAGCTGTTGGTACAGCCTTTGACGACCTGTTTGTGCAGAAACCTGCACCGAGTCGTGAAGCACGTATATGTAGTCAATCATACAAGATGTAGTCCAAAACGGAATATGTTACAAAAGAATAATCAACATGTTAGATTATATTACCATGTGCCTGTTGGTTTGAGAACCAACCGACCGACATCGTCCTTCTCCAGTTCCTCCTCTGGCCCCTGCTGCTGCCCCTCCTCCTCATGCTCAGCGGTCTGCTCCGGTCCTGTTTCGAGGACCACCTCCTCCTCCTGCTGCTGTGTGGTGGACGTGTGAGCAGACCTACTACCCTCACCACGTCTCCTAGTCGATCTACCGCCTGCCATTATCTTAACCTGCCAAAAAATTAAACAATGTTAACAACAATTAGCCATGTAAACAACAATTACATTCTAACTTTATTCAAGTAAAATAGCCTACTGTAGTAAACATCAATATAACTTAACCATGTAAACATGCAAACATACAACAACTCTAGTAGTCACCGTCGCTGTCGTTATTTTCTTCAGCCTCATCCTCCTCAGTCTGATCCTCTTCCTCGGTCTCCTCGCCCTCCACTTGATCGTCCTCTGAATTCTCTTCATCGTGTCCGTCATCCTCCTCAAGGATCTCCGGAACATCCTTGACCATGTACTCTCCTTGTCCATCATTTCTCTAACTAAGTTTCATCAATTTAATTACTAATACATGAAAGTAAACCCAAATGTCTTATTAATTTAGAATTAACCTTACAAAAAGCAGTCACCGATTTTAATCACAAATGTAATCACAATTTCATCGCAATTTATGAAAACCCTAACTCATTTATCAATTTAATCCCAAATTAACCGAACAAAACACAAAAATTCATGGCCTACGTCCGACAAAAACAGCTAAAATAGGTCAAATAAGGTCAAATTTTCGGATACAGATATCAAAACTCCAAAAGCACCGCTAACACCTAATTACAACCCCGGTCAAGATAGAAGTGGTTTCGGGAAAATCCGGCATTATTACGACACCTTTTGGCCCGTCCTAAGTCACACAAAACCTCACGGAAGGCCCTAGAGGTCATTCTAGCACAATTCAACCAAATTGATCAAACCCTAATCAAAATTGTGATTGGCAAAAATAATCTACCAAATCGAATTTGGGATAAACTAATCAACCTAATCGAACTTGACCTAAACTAATCACCCTAATCGAAATTTAGACCTAAACAATATTATCTAACAAACTATCAATAAATAACCTAACAATCAAGAATAAGAACTAATTATAATGAATAGAGACTAAGTAAACTAAGAAAACGTACCACAAATTAGGAATAAAGGATGAAAATTGGAGGAGAGGAAAGGAGATTGGGGTCGGCGAGGGAAGAGGGAGATTGTAGAGAGTGTTTTTTTAGAGAGTGAAGGGGGAGAGGGGGGTGAGCGGGTATTTGACGCCACACTCACCCGGACGGGCGTCCGCTGTCGGACGCAACATGCTGCTAAATGGCGAGCGACAGCGGACGCCATTTGGGGTAAATGGCATCCGCCTGTGGACGCCCGTCGTCCTTCATTTTGTCCTCCCAAATTTCAGTCGGACGCCAAGTTTTGTGTCCGACTGTGGACGCCCATGTGACTTTTCGGACGCCATTTAGGCGTCCGTATGCCCAGGACGCCAACCAGGTGGACGCCCGGGACAGTTTTTCTTGTAGTGGACGGTTATGCCATGGCCTTCCAGCCAAGCCCTCAAGGGGTCCCTATCAAACTGCCTTCCATGATCGAAGACTAGCACCTTCGGCAGGCCATACCTTGTTATGATATTTCTCCATATCACCCTTCTGACCGCCGGCTCCGTTATGTTTGGGACATCCTCAGCTTCGATCCACTTAGTAAAATAATCGATTCCCACTATCATAAATTTTCTGCCCCCAGTCGCTGGTGAATGGTCCTAGAATATCCATCCCCCATTGGGCGAAAGGGATAGGAGACGGAATTGGTCTGAGATCTTGGGCAGGGGCGTGTATTGATGGGCAAAGAGCTGACATTTCCTGCATTTCTGGGTGAGGTCCCTGGCATCAGCAAGCAGGGTCGGCCAATAGTAGCCTGCCCTCAGGGCTTTGTGTGCCAATGACCTTCCTCCTATGTGGTGGCCGCAGATGCCTGAGTGTATATCGTCTAGCACCTCGGCTGCCTGCACTGCCCCCAGGCACTTGAGCAGGGGAGATGAGAATGATTTACGGTATAACTCTTCACCGACTAGTATGAACCACGCCGCCATGGCCGGCATTTTTCTTCTCTAGATAGGATCTTGTGGAAGGGTTTCATTCTACTTGAATTGGATGATTGGGGTCATCCAGTCCTCAGGTTCTGCTTCTTCAATGACGCTGACCAATTGGCAGGGCGTGGTGGACTTTTTTTGAATCACATCCACCCACACTGATCTTCTTATATCCTGCAGGCTGGAGCTGGCCAGTTTTGACACGGCATCTGCTCGGTTGTTCTGGGACCGAGGGATTTGTTTGACTTCGTAGGATTTTAAACCAGATAACTCTTGCTTCACCTTTTCCAGGTATGCGGCCATAGTCTGGTCTCTGGCCTCGCACTCTCCATTAATCTGATTGGCAATGAGCTGAGAATCTGTTGCCAGGACAAGCCTCTCTGCCCCTGCGGCTTTGGCCAGATTAATGCCCGCCAGTACGGCCTCGTATTCAGCCTCGTTATTCGACGCAAGGAAGGTGAATCTGAGCGCATGCTCAAAGTCTGTCCCCTCAGGGCTGGTCAACACGATCCCTGCCCCTACACCATTGGTTGTAGAGGATCCGTCAGTGTATACTACCCATTCTCCGGCGGGTGGATCGTCTTCTTTTGAATGAGAACATTCTGCCAGGAAATCTGCCAAGGCCTGCGCCTTGATGGCAGTCCTGGACTGGTATGATAACCCTAACCCGCTTAGCTCTATGGCCCATTTTAGCAGTCTCCCAGATTTCTCAAATTTTTCCAGGACTTTCTCCAGGGGTTGGTCAGTCAGTACTACGACGGGGTGGGCGTCGAAGTAAGGCCGGAGCTTCCTGGCTGCTTTGACGACCGCATAAGCTGCTTTTTCGACCACTGGGTAATTCTTCTCTGCTCCCCCTAGGGCATGGCTCACAAAATAGATCGGCTGCTGGGACCCTGCCTCCTCCCTTAGAATTACCGCGCTCACTGTTGAGTTTGTTACGGCAATGTAAAGGAAGAGCTTCTCCCCCGCAACTGGCCATGCCAGGGTGGGCAGCTTCTTCAGGTGTTTTTTCAGTTGCTCGAAGGCTTCTTTCTGTTCATCTTCCCATTTAAATTGCTTGTTTCCTTCCAATATTTTGAAGAAAGGCGTTTATTTGTCGGCCGATCTGGCAATGAACCGTGCCTGGGCAACCATCCTGCCGGTTAGGCACTGGATGGCTCTTATTGTCCTTGGTTCTGGTAGGTCTAAGGCGGTCTGAACTTTCTCGGGGTTCGCGTCAATTCCCCTGGCTGACCAAGAAACCCACGAATTTTCCAGAGCGGACCCCAAAGGTGCACTTCTTGGGGTTAAGCTTCATTTGGTATGCGCGCAGGGAGGAGAAGGTCTCTTGTAAATCTTTCAGTTGCTCTGCGTCCCCTTTACTCTTTACAATTGCGTCGTCGACATAGGCCTCCAGATTTCCACCCTTCTGATTCTCAAAAACCTTGTCGACCAACCGCTGGTAAGTGGCGCATGTATTCTTGAGCCCGAACGACATCGTCTTGTACATGTATGTACCGGAACTGGTGATGAAAGCACATTTCACCATGTCAGGCTGCCAGAGGTATACTTGGTGATAGCTTGAAAAGGCATCCAAGAAACTATGTGTGGTGTACCCGATGGTGGCGTCTACCAGCTGATCGATCCTTGGGAGGGGGTAGCAGTCTTTAGGGCAAGCTTTGTTAAGATTGGTGAAGTCTACACACATCCTCCATGCTCCTAAGGATTTTTTTACCATCACCACATTAGCTAACCACTCGGGGTAATCGCAACTTTCTATGAAATCGACCTTCAATAGTTTTTTGATTTCTTCTTTGAGAGCCTGATCCTTTTCCGCAGACATGTTCCTCTTCTTCTGTTTCACAGGGCGGGCTTCCGGACTTACGTTCAGCTTGTGAACAATATGTGCCAGATCGACCCCCGGCATTTCGTCTGCCGAGTAGGCGAATACATCCCTGTTGTCTCTCAAGACTTTGATCAATTCTTCGTGGTAGGAATCTTCAAGGTCAGCCCCTATGACGACCTGCCTCCCTAGTTCCAGGTCCACCAGCATGCTTTCTCCCCCAGGTTCAAGGTGGTCTGCTGCCTGCTGGTCAGCTGGAATCTTCTCTTCCCTGCTGGGGGAACTGTTTGCTTTTCTTTTACCCTTCCGCTCTGTTTCATGGGTGCGTAGGGCTACGGAGTAGCACTGTCTGGCTGACTCCTGGTCACCGTGCACCTTCCCCTCCATACCAAAATCCGTAACGTAGGCTATGGTAAGGGCTTTGATTGATATGGCAGCCTCAATCTCGTCCAGGGTAGCCCTGCCTATCAGGGCATTATACGCCGATTTTGCGTCCACAACAAAAAAAGATGCTCTAATATTCCTGGTTGAGGCTCCCTCTCCAAACGTCACCGGCAGATCGATGATCCTCATCGGGAGCACGCCTGCTCCGCTGAATCCGTACAGAGACCCGGGGGCAGGCTTGTGGTGCCTTTTTTCTAGATTCATTTTGTCAAATGCGTCCACTACAAGAGAATTGCAATTTAGCTACTAATTTAGCAACTGCCTAAAATTCAGTCGCTAAATTTATAAATTAGCTACTACTTTTGAGACATAAATATATTAGTCTCAATGTTAGAGATCAAAATATAGTGGTAGCTAATTACGTCGCTATTATAGAGACTAAATAAAGACGATAGCAAATTTGGTATCTAATTTAAGTTTTTAGATACGGAAAAACGTCAGTAGCCAAAGTCGTCTCTATATATATCGACATAAAATTGCGAATAATGTATTTAGTTTTTATATAGGAGACCAAAGTAAATTCGTAAATAAGTGTAGTAGTTATTATAGAAACGAAACCAAGTGAGTAGCAATTTTAGTATCTAATTTAAATTCTTAGCTACGGAAATAAATTGGTAGCTAAATTTAGTTGCCGGTTGTTGCTATCATGTACTCCCTCCGTATCTATATGTTCGTCCACTTTTAATATAATACTACACCCATATATTAAACTTTGTGAACGAACATATAGATACGGAGGAGTATTTTTTATATTTCTTATGATATTTTTTTTTAATTTTTTTTTACTGTCACCAAAAAAAATGATATTTTTTTTTATATTTTTTAATATATGTATATTATTATTGGAGTATTACAAAAATATCTTACAATCCACATTTTAATGATTAATTTTACCTTTAAGTATACATTCATTGTCCAAATAAGCATAAATCTTCAAGTGGTCCAATGGTTTGAATGTTGGTCAAGTGTTTGAAGGTTATGGGTTCGATTCCTCTTGCGAACATAAATCATCAATTTCTTTACAAGAGACGGTGGTGTGGTGCTGGACCTACATGGTAGCTTTACGTGTTGTGTTCGATATTCAATGTGGTATGGTGGGCTAGCTAAGGTGATGGGCGGGGTAGGGGAGGGGTGTATGATGTGTATATCTTGTTTTTTTCGCGGCCATTTTAGATACCAAAAAATTGCGTCGCTAATTTTGCTACAACTGAATCGGTCTCTAAGTTCGTCCCTAAATTAGCTACTATACAATCTACGGTCGCTAATGTAGCTACTCGAATTTTCGTCTCTATTATTGTCTCAAACTTTGCTACTACGCTTTCGTCGCTAAATTGGTAGCTAATGTTGGTCGCTAATTCAGTATCTAAATTAGCGACAAGGCGTTTATCTACTAATGAAATTTAGTCGTAAATTCGGTCTCTAAGCTAATTAGCTACTAAATATTGAAGATTTGCTACTAAAACCTCCGACTCTAAAGTGACTTTACCTTGTACTGGTCCTTGTATAGCAGGTTGGTGTAGGCCCCTGTATCCACCATACACCTTCTTACTATATGATTGCTGATGACAAGAGACAGCACCAGGGGATCGCTGTGAGCGTATATTACCCGCCCTGCATCCTGAGGGGTGATGCTCAGGGTCAGGCCCTTTGGGCTCCCTGCCCTTTCAGCATAGCATATCTGGTTTCGTAGCTTACAGATTTGTCTTTTTTTGGCCTCTTTTGCTTGTCTGGCCTTCTGCGTCTCCTGACACCACATGAATTATCAGGCGGTTTTGCACTGAGCTTTCAGGCTTTTCCGCCGTCTCCTGTGCCTTCTGACTCTTGTTTCTCGCAGCATAGGTGCTCAACCAACCGTTCCTGATGAGTTTCTCAATCTCATCCTTTAGATGGCGACATTCCTCAGTGGTATGCCCAACGCAATCATGAAATGTGCAAAACTTCTTTGGATCACCCTTTGGACTGCGCGGCTTACTTGGGCGGTTCCACTTGGTCGTCTCTTTTTCAAGCTCAAAGATCTCAGCTCTGGTTTTGTTGAGGGTGTGTAGCTATCAAACCTGGGCTGATAAGCCACACGCTCCTTTCTGGGAGTGTCTCCCTCCTCATTCCTCTGTTTACTTGCCTCACCCCTGCCGCACCCACCCTGCGGTCCCCCCTGGGGCCTGGAAGGTCCTGTGGGGGTATCCGGCAGGCTGTGGATCTCTTCCTGCAGCATGAAGCCCTCGACAATTTTCCGAGCTTTGGCCAGAGTTTCTGGCTGGGCTTTGATCATTTGATTTTTCATCTCTCCTGGGAGTAATGAGTTGGTCAAAGCATACGCTGCTGTGGGATCATCGATCTCCCAGACCTGTTGGAAGGCCAGATTGAATCTCTTCAGATAATCTCTGACAGTCTCACCCTTCTTCTGCCTGAGGGTCATTAGATCAAAACGGGTTAGTCGATGCCTCTTGTTACCTGCATATTGGTCCAAGAAGGCCTCGGCCAGTTCTATAAAGTAACTGATTCACCCCTGCGGTAGATCCCTTAACCATCCTTGAGCCAGACCCACCAGGGTGGTAGGAAAAATCTTGCACCAGACCGCATCGTAGGCATCGTACATCTCCCATGTGACTTTCATAGGCTGCCAGGTGATCTTCCGGGTCGGTAGTCCCATCAAACTTGACAGAAGGCATTTTAATCTTAGGGATAGGATGCCCCTACACTTTAGGGTGAAGTGGGGTCTTGGTAGGTCTGCCCACCATTTTCGACCTGCTTCCAACAGAGTGGTAACCGTAGTCATCCCATTTGCCAGGAGTCGGTTTTCCAATACTGGGGGAGCGGTGCTTGGGCGGCTGCCTACTCATAGCTTCATCCTCCCTCGCAGGTGAATGGTGTCTGGGTCGTTTCTTCTACAACCGAAATGGAAACCTAGCGTTTCGTGGTTCAAAAATACGGACTCCCGCCTCAATCATCACTTATCCGGACTCTTCGGAGTAAGTTCCTTAGCTTGGACAAGACATTTAGTTCATGTGGCTATTCCCGGAGCCAAGGGAGAGAACGTTCGATGGAATAATTTCTTAGACGTATTACCACAGGGCTCTGATCATTTGATTTTTCATCTCTCCTGGGAGTAATGAGTTGGTCAAAGCATATGCTGCTGTGGGATCATCGATCTCCCAGACCTGTTGGAAGGCCAGATCGAATCTCTTCAGATAATCTCTGACAGTCTCACCCTTCTTCTGCCTGAGGGTCATTAGATCAAAACGGGTTAGCCGATGCCTCTTGTTCCCTGCATATTGGTCCAAGAAGGCCTCGGCCAGTTCTATAAAGTAACTGATTCACCCCTGCGGTAGATCCCTGAACCATCCTTGAGCCAGACTCACCAGGGTGGTAGGAAAAATCTTGCACCAGACCGCATCGTAGGCATCGTACATCCCCATGTGACTTTCATAGGCTGCCAGGTGATCTTCCGGGTCGGTAGTCCCATCAAACTTGACAGAAGGCATTTTAATCTTAGGGATAGGATGCCCCTACACTTTAGGGTGAAGTGGGGTCTTGGTAGGTCTGCCCACCATTTTCAACCTGCTTCCAACAGAGTGGTAACCGTAGTCATCCCATTGGCCAGGAGTCGGTTTTCCAATACTGGGGGAGCGGTGCCTGGGCGGCTGCCTACTCATAGCTTCATCCTCCCTCGCAGGTGAATGGTGTCTGGGTCGTTTCTTCTAAGGCAGTTCGAGGTTATCACCTTGGCGGTGCCTTGATCCCAGCGGCTGTCCATGGTTGAGCCTTGACTGCAGGTTCTGGGACAACACTAGGGCTCGCTGCGAATCAGCCGTCGTTAACCTGGAAAAGACCCCACCCTGCTTTTCCCCCAGACGCTTCGAGACGGGCTCCCTGGGCCTCATCCGCTCCTGGAGATCTTGGGACAAGCCTTTTTTTTCGATAGCTAACGTGGACTTAGTGGTATGTATGGAAAATGCCTGTTGTTGAGCAGGCCGCTCTTGGTTGCCGGCGGTGATCCGTTTTTGGGCCTGCACATACCCTGAGCGGTCTTTCTCGCCTTCTTTTGGGCATTCCTGGCAGTGTTCCGCTTTGTGCCCTCAGCCCCTTCCATACTTTCGAAGTGAAGGTGCCTGGGGGTCGTGGCGATCCTGCCCACCAGGTCCTCCGGAGTGAATTCCTGATTGAGCATGCCTGAGAAGAAGGCTGCAGTCTGACCAACCTGGGCAGGAGTGAGATTCAAGCTGGGCCTCTCGTGACCCATCTGCCCAGCTACAACTGCGGTTTCCTTGCCGGGCGCCCCTTGGAGACTAGCTCTCCCCAACCCTGGGATTGTGGTGGTGGGCGTTATCTCTGGTAGGGGCATGCCGTACAGGGGGATCACCTGTGGTACCGTCGGACCCGCCCTAGAACTGGCTTCAATAATTTCAGGCATGTTTTTGGCTATGGTTGATTTTTGTGGGTAACTCGTGAGCACAACCGAATTCTCCCCACAGACGGCGCCAAATTGTTCCGGTCACGGAAAAAATAGACCCGACTTCGGATTCGGATCCTTTGATTATGATGCTACTTTGATGATGACCGTATGATTTCCTTTGATCCCTCCTTCCTCTTACTCCGGTGATCGGACCTTCCCGGCGGAGATGGCTTGCTCCCTGCACACAGAACGCACAGGGCCCCGAAGGTGTCCGGGGGAACCCTCTCCGATGCCTAAGTTAGTCCGTGAAATGCCTTGAGGAACCTTACTCGCGAGGAGTAAGGTGACGGTTTTAGAGTAAGAGTCTAGAGAGAGAAAGTCCAACCATTTTCATGTGGGAAATGACAAAGTATTTTTACCTTTCCTCAAGAGAGAGAAAAGAGAGAGGGGGAAAGAGGAGGAATGAGTGGACGGGAAGGTGACACGTGGGTTCGCCTTGTCCACTCATTTCCCTTTACCTTAGGCCTGGACGGAAAGGTTCTGACTTCCCCCATGACCCTGCCAGGGGTGAGAATACCCTGAGGACTGGCAGGCGGAGGGGCTCAATTGGCTCAGCCAGTGCGCGGCATGACCTTGACGGGCAGGGAGGTGTTCGCTTGGAGCTCGGGGTAGCTGAGGTCACCTTTTGGAGGCTCAGCAAGGTTTTGCTTTGATGGCCTGCCAAGCAGGCCCTTCTTTATCTTCGGGTCGGGCTTTCCCGGGGCCCGGATGGCGGGCTACCCGTGGCAGGCTACCGACCCCCATCACTTAGTTTGATGAATACGTAAATTGGTGAGGCTACACAACAGTAGAAAGTAAGTCGAAGGTAAGAATATGTCTAATAGTAAGTGAATGTGTTTCTAGTGAACTATATGCGGTGAACTTCAAATCAAATTATAGACATTATGATGCATTGTAGTTAGAAAGATTAATGAAAGTACCTCACATATACAAAGTGTACGTAGATATAAAAATTATTTATCTTATTTATGATATAGAATTTCATTCCCTCATTATAATTTTTTGATGTGGGATAGATCTATTTAACTTTATAGTTTTAAAAACTTTTTTTAGAACTCAAAAGATTTAGGGTTCATATCTAAAGACGAAAGATAACTCTTAATTACTTAAATCCCATCAACTTATTACCTCATCCGAGTTCCTATATACTTTCCTATTTCTTTTTGACTGAATTTGATCTTCTCCCCTTGCGGGAATGACATAGGTCCACCCCGACGCGGCCACGCGCGGGTTCGGTGGCGGCGAATGAATCTCATGTGAGATGGATCGAATTGAAATTTAAATCGAAGTGGAGTCGCCACTGAACTTTGTGGGAGTTCGGGCCAATTCGAACCCACCTTTATATCTTAGTGGGTCGTGCAAAAAGTACGGCCCATTCGGATTTAAGAGTTTATGGGGTTCGTCCCTTTGCATTGCGATACCGATACCGACATTATCGGATACCGTTTATTGAATGACTCTCGTGTGCCAATGGTTTCGGATATCCGGAAACCACGGTTCTGAGTAAGGGGTGAGGGTACGTGTTGGGAAGTTCACAAAGAACACCAACCCCGCCCGCACTTAGCGGCCTCTACTAAGATATCGTTTGATGTTTTAATACGCGCGTTATTAATTCGATGAGATGTTATGCAAACAGTATTTTGCCTAAACATGTGAAGATTTGAATAAGTTTCTATGTCGATTTAATGCATCTAAATTAACGTCAAAGTTGTATTTAGCATGCGAGGTCCGTTTTAGTACAATAAAACAAAAATATGAAGAATAGCAAGACAAAAGTAGAAAACACACGGGTTAGTAACGATAATAACGGTTCGCAAATAATATGGAATGGCATAAACGACATGATGCATGGTTTTGAAAGTAGTGAGACACTTTATTGACTTGACACGTGTTGACCGAAGTCATAAAAATATTTGACAAGGCTCGAAAATATGTTGAAGGTTCACGGTTTGATGTGATAAAGAGACACTCGATCGAGTCATTGAGGGACTCGACCGAGTGTGCCTCGGAAAAGGCTTCTGCCCAATATTTGAGATGCCACTCGATCGAGTCATTGAGGGACTCTACCGAGTGGTCCTCAAAAAGACCTTCTGCCTCGGTTCTTGGGGTGCCAGTCGATCGAGTGGGCTAGGCACTCGATCGAGTGCCCCCTGTACGAACAAGGGTTCGTTTCGCAATTTGCATGAATTTCGAAATTACTTTTGATTTTGGAAAATCGATGATATTGCTAAGTCGTGCAAAAATATTATGCGATTTATGCTCGACTCGAACTTTCGATACTCGTCATATCCGATATTTGATTATGGAATCAATATCGAGTACTTAGAGTGAAATTTAGAAAAGAGATTATAAGTCGTTCAAATCAAACTAAAACGAAATAGATTATCTCCGCGTTATAATGTCGTAATTAGTTCTTTCGAACTTTGTGACAATTATATTTAGCATCAACGAATTTGCGTTAGTTAAATTTATTGACTACTTCTTTTAGACGCGATATTCAACTATAGAGTCAATATCGTATCTTTAAGAACAAATGCTTCATATTTGATTAGATTGAAAATTGATTCCCTCCGCATCTCGACATCGTAAAGAATCCTTGCGGATTATGTGATGCCAGATCCGCATCAACGGGTTTCGTCCTAATCTAAATAAACGTGTTGATTTGAAACAGTTTTAGAAATTGATGAATGCGCGATTTTGATGATGATGATTATGTAAATACTAAAACGAGACTAACGACGCGATAAAGAAAAGAAACAATCTTGTTGACGTTGTGGCTTAGGCAGGGTCATGGGGGGAAGTCAGAACCTTTCCGTCCAGGCCTAAGGTAAAGGGAAATGAGTGGACAAGGCGAACCCACGTGTCACCTTCCTGTCCACTCATTCCTCCTCTTTCCCCCTCTTTCTTTTCTCTCTCTTGAGGAAAGGTAAAAATACTTTATCATTTCCCACATGAAAATGGTTGGACTTTCTCTCTCTAGACTCTTACTCTAAAACCGTCACCTTACTCCTCGCGAGTAAGGTTCCTCAAGGCATTTCACGGACTAACTTAGGCATCGGAGAGGGTTCCCCCAGACACCTCCGGGGCCCTGTGCGTTCTGTGTGCAGGGAGCAGGCCATCTCCGCCGGGAAGGTCCGATCACCGGAGTAAGAGGAAGGAGGGATCAAAGGAAATCATACGGTCATCATCAAATTAGCATCATAATCAAAGGATCCGAATCCGAAGTCGGGTCTATTGTTTCCCTGACCGGAACAATTTGGCGCCGTCTGTGGGGAGAATTCGGTTGTGCTCACGAGTTACCCACAAAAATCAATCATAACCAAAAACATGCCTGAAATTATTGAAGCCAGTTCTGGGGCGGGTCCGACGGTACCACTGGTGATCCCCCTACACGGCATGCCCCTACCAGAGATAACGCCTACCACCACAATCCCAGGGGTGGGGAGAGCTAGTCTCCAAGGGGCGCCCGGCAAGGAAACCGCAGTTGCAGCTGGGCAGATGGGTCACCAGAGGCCCAGCTTGAATCTCACTCCTGCCCAGGTTGGTCAGACTGCAGCCTTCTTCTCAGGCATACTCAATCAGGAATTCACTCCAGAGGACATGGTGGGCAGGATCGCCACGACCCCCAGGCACCTTCACTTCGAAAGTATGGAAGGGGCTGAGGGCACAAAGCGGACTGCTGCCAGGAATGCCCAAAGGAAGGCGAGAAAGACCGCTCAGGGTATGTGCAGGCCCAAAAACGGATCACCGCCGACAACCGAGAGCAACCTCCTCAACAACAGGCATTTTCCATACATACCACTAAGTCCACGTCAGCTATCGAAAAAAGAGGCTTGTCCCAAGATCTCCAGGAGCGGATGAGGCCCAGGGAGCCCGTCTCGAAGCGTCCGGGGGAAAAGCAGGGTGGGGTCTTTTCCAGGTTAACGCCGGCTGATTCGCAGCGAGCCCTAGTGTTGTCCCAGAGCCTGCAGTCAAGGCTTAACCATGGACAGCCGCTGGGATCAAGGCACCGCCAAGGTGATAACCTCGAACTGCCTTAGAAGAAACGACCCAGACACCATTCACTTACGAGGGAGGATGAAGCTATGAGTAGGCAGCCGCCCAGGCACCGCTCCCCCAGTATTGGAAAACCGACTCTTGGCCAATGGGATGACTACGGTTACCACTCTGTTGGAAGCAGGTCGAAAATGGTGGGCAGACCTACCAAGACCCCACTTCACCCTAAAGTGTAGGGGCATCCTATCCCTAAGATTAAAATGCCTTCTTTCAAGTTTGATGGGACTACCGACCCGGAAGATCACCTGGCAGCCTATGAAAGTCACATGGGGATGTACGATGCCTACGATGCGGTCTGGTGCAAGATTTTTCCTACCACCCTGGTGGGTCTGGCTCAAGGATGGTTCAGGGATCTACCGCAGGGGTCAATCAGTTACTTTATAGAACTAGCCGAGGCCTTCTTGGACCAATATGCAGGGAACAAGAGGCGTCGGCTAACCCGTTTTGATCTAATGACCCTCAGGCAGAAGAAGGGTGAGACTGTCAGAGATTATTTGAAGAGATTCGATCTGGCCTTCCAACAGGTCTGGGAGATCGATGATCCCATAGCAGCGTATGCTTTGACCAACTCATTACTCCCAGGAGAGATGAAAAATCAAATGATCAGAGCCCAGCCAGAAACTCTGGCCAAAGCTCGGAAAATTGCCGAGGGCTTCATGCTGCAGGAAGAGTTCCACAGCCTGCCGGATACCCCCACAGGACCTTCCAGGCCCCAGGGGGGACCGTAGGGTGGGTGCGGCAGGGGTGAGGCAAGTAAACAGAGGAATGAGGAGGGAGACACTCCCAGAAAGGAGCGTGTGGCTTATCAGCCCAGGTTTGATAGCTACACAGCCCTCAACAAAACCAGAGCTGAGATCTTTGAGCTCGAAAAGAGACGACCAAGTGGAACCGCCAAAGTAAGCCGCGCAGTCCAAAGGGTGATCCAAAGAAGTTTTGCACATTTCATGATTGCGTTGGGCATACCACTGAGGAATGCCGCCATCTAAAGGATGAGATTGAGAAACTCATCAGGAACGGTTGGTTGAGCACCTATGCTGCGAGAAACAAGAGTCAGAAGGCACAGGAGACGGCGGAAAAACCTGAATGCTCAGTGCAAAACCGCCTGATAATTCATGTGGTGTCAGGAGACGCAGAAGGCCAGACAAGCAAAAGAGGCCAAAAAAGACAAATCTGTGAGCTGCGAAACCAGATATGCTATGCTGAAAGGACAGAGAGCCCAAAGGGCCTGACCCTGAGCATCACCCCTCAGGATGCAGGGCGGGTAATATACGCTCACAGCGATCCCCTGGTGCTGTCTCTTGTCATCAGCAATCATATAGTAAGAAGGTGTATGGTGGATACAGGGGCCTACACCAACCTGCTATACAAGGTCGCATTTGACAAAATGAATCTAGAAAAAAGACACCACAAGCCTGCCCCGGGGTCTCTGTACGGATTCAGCGGAGCAGGCGTGCTCCCAATGAGGATCATCGATCTGCCGGTGACGTTTGGAGAGGGAGCCTCAACCAGGAATATTAGAGCATCTTTTTTTGTTGTGGACGCAAAATCGGCGTATAATGCCCTGATAGGCAGGGCTACCCTGGACGAGATTGAGGCTGCCATATCAATCAAAGCCCTTACCATAGCCTACGTTACGGATTTTGGTATGGAGGGGAAGGTGCACGGAGTCAGCCAGACCATCAAACGCAGTCCTCAACCACGCACCACCATACTCCCATACCCGACCACCACTAGCGCCGGCAGCCGCGTCTCCCTCCGTTTCCGGAGAACATCACCACCGAACCAACTCCCTCCATTAACCCATCTCCGACAGCACCCACACCACCGGTGGCGGGCAACACCAACGACGCACCAGCAGCAGCGGCGGCCTGGACCAGCCGCGTCCCATCTTCGCCTCCCCTCCGTCTTCCTCTACTCCGGCGAGCATTGCAACAACCAACAGCAGCCCGGCAGCGGCCTCCCCTTGATTCCGGCTAGTGCCGGCGAACAACAGCAACGCAACGGCAGCCTCCAAATCTGGTTGCCGATTCGGGCAAGCACGCTGATAAGTGTAGTTTGTAGTGCCTATTTTACTATGATTTGGTCCCATTTTCCTTGTGAAATCGCTCATTGGGAGCGGTTTATGGGCTACTTATTCTTCCTTTAGTTTGTTTCAGGTTTCCGAGACCATTTGTGAAGAGTTGGAGCGATTCCGACTCAATACATACACTTTTTGGAGCCAACGAAGTGAAGAAACGATCACTCGGTGCCTTGGATTCGATCCCGAGACCTCGAGACCCAATCCCGAGCCTCCGAAACCCGATCTTAAGTCCCGAGAATCGATGAGAAACCCATGAGAGGCTAGGAGGGACCAAAAGGAGCTTAAAGAAGGCCTACAAGGCTCAACCGGGTCGGGATGGCCTCAACCGGTCCCGGTTGAGGTGCACAAAAGAGAGGGCTACTGACCTGGGCCCGTCCCGGTCGGGACCACACCGTCCCGGTCGGGACGCTACAGGGGCAGCACGACTTCAATTCTTTCATCCTCTTTCATTCTTGTACCCATATAAATACTCCCCTCTTGTATTGTTTATGTATCTTATCATACCCTAGACTCTTTTAAGCTTCCATTAAACATTCATAACCCTAGATTAGTGTTCCTCTCATTAGCTTAATCTTCCTTTAATCTTCCTTTAATTATAGTTTAATCTAGTTTTAATTAGTTCTTGTATTAAGAGGATACTTGAAGATTCATCCAAGCTTGACAACCTTGGAGTTGATTTGGGTTTCTTATTTATACAAGTTTGCATCTTTTTCTTCATCTTATTGTTGGTATAATCTTCTCTACTCTTGTTCTTTGTTATTTATTCAAGTTCCAATCTTTACTTAGTGTTATTGTTATTGTTTGTTTATAATGAATGTTTGGATGCTTGGTTTAGTTTCTCTTGTTTATGTTATTGTTAGTTTCATAATGAGTGAGTAGTCTCCTTGTGGGGTTAGTAGGGGGATTAAGGGTAGATTATGGGTGATTAGGGTTTGATTAGGGGAAAAGGGTGAATCTTTGTTGTTAGTCACATATTGGGCACTCTATGTGTTTGTTGATATGCTTGTGTGAGTAGTAGTGGCCAATGCTTCCCATACTTGTGCTCATCTTCTCATTGTTTGTCTAGTATGTGATCATGTTGAGAATAGTCGTAGTCACGAGAGTGCGGACTAGGGTCTACGTAGCGAGAGCCCGGACCCACCTTGACATCGGTCTACGTAGCGAGAGCCCGGACCGACTCTAGCAACTAGGAGACACCCATACCCTTGACCACCCCAATTACCTATCTACACTTATGAACCCGACCTACCCCACTTCCTTCCATAATTGATTTCATCCTCTTAGTTAGTCATCAATTCTCTAGTATCATTGTTTAGTTAGTTTCTAGTTATTTCATTTTAAGCATTGTTTTAGCTAGTTCTTTGTTAGCCACTTTCCTCATCTCCAACCATCAATAGTTTGTCAATTATCATTCTCTTTGTGTTTGTTTGGTGATTTAGTCTCGTTTTTAGGCCGACCTAGTCTAAGCTTTGCAATACCGTCTCCGTGGATACGATCCCGACTTACCCTAACTACCGTTAGGTCTAGCCGGTTTTACTATTGACGGTGGGGACGTGACAAATCCGCACCATCAACTTGGCGCCGTTGCCGGGGAAGGTGCATTGTTTAGACTTAGTTTGCTTATAGCTAGACTTAGTTACCCTTCTTTGTGCTCTTCTATCATCTCTTGTGCATATTCTAGTTTTTCTTGTTTTCTTAGCTTTCTTTTCTCTTTGTCTCTTGATTTTTCTTGTTTATTGTCGTTGCCTAGTGCCCATAAAGCACTAGGTGTTCTCACGTTTGTTCTAGTGTGTATTGTATGCCTAGGAGGGGAGGCGATTTCTTTCTCTTTAATCCAGAGCCGGAAAGACTCTTTCGAGCCTTTCGCCAACAGACGATTAACCGGGTTAGGATCTGTCAACCAAGCGCAAGCAATACCCATCAAGAGCAAGCTCAAGGAGCCGACTTTAGCGAGTCACCTCGAGAGACGGCCGAAGGGATCTTCATAAATCCCTTTGGTTCATCTTTCCATTCTTCTTGTTCTAGTTCCCCCTCTTCATCTACATCAACACCGTCTACACCATCATCTCCCGCAAATCCAATCATGCCTAAGTTTTCTTCTCACTCAACCTTCACGGAAGACGTTTTGCCGGGTCCATCCACTTTACTGGAGGCATATACCGGGAATTTTGTGGCGAAAACACAATTTATTCAATTGGTCGAGAGAAGTCAATTTAGTGGGTTACTAACCGAAGATCCTCATCAACACATGGAAACCTTTTCGGACTATTGTGACGCTATTTCTCAAACGGGAATAACTCAAGACCAAATCCGGTGGGTATTATTTCCTTTCTCTCTAATTGGTAAGGCGAAGCAATGGTTCAAGGGGTTGGACAAAGCAAGACTCGGTATTGATACTTGGAAGAAGCTAGCCTTAGCTTTTTACCAACAATTTTATCCCCCGGAGAAGACAAATCTATTGAGAGCCTCTATCACGGGATTCCAACAACGTGATGAAAAAAGCCTCTATGAATCGTGGGAAAGATTAAAAGCCTTGATCCGTTCTTGTCCACACCATGGTCTATCACAATGGTTCCTTGTGCAACAATTTTGGAATGGGTTATATGAAGACTCAAGGGCCATACTCAACATGGGATCTAATGGTAGGTTTACCGAAGTGGATGACGACCAAACTTGGTCGAGGATTGAAGAGATGGCGGTGCATAATTCCTAATACTCTAGGCCTAGGAAGGCGAATCGAGGAGGTAGGCACGAGGTAGATGCCATTACACAATTGAGCATTGATCTTGGGGCTCAACTAAGAACTCACATGGAGACCATTGACAAGAAGCTCCAAAGCCACCTCAACCAAGCTCAAAGCTCTAGTTCCTCCAACCAACACTCGATTCATGATGTTAATGCTTTGGGAGTTGTACCCCCTACACCTTATTATGGGATGTGCGATACTTGTGGAATCGTTGGTCATGATCCTATGCATTGTCGGGGAAGTATTGAGCAAGTGAACGCCTTTCAAGCGTTCAAGCAAGGTGCCTCCTATTCTAATCAATACCAAGCTTCCAATCAAGTCCCTCAACAACAAGCCATGCAACCTCGTCCCTATGTTCCACCTCCCTTAAGGGACAACAATCAAGGTTATCAAGGTTATGTGGGTAATCCAAGACCCTTCAACAACTTCAAGCAAAATAACCAAGGTGCCTTCCACAACAACAATCAAGGGTTCCAACAAGGCAACTTCAATCAAGGTGGTTTCCAAGGAAACCAAAGATTCCAACAACAACAAAACCACAACCAAGGGTTTCATGGCAACAATCAAGGCCTTAATCAAGGCAATTCTCATGGGTTCCAAGGGAACCGTCAACAACAAACGACTCAAAGTCAACAACAACAAAGCAAGCCAAGGAGCCGGTCTCCTATTCATGACTATGGTACTCCATTAGCCCTTACCGATACTCCGCATAATCCGTCATCTCCACCTCGGGATTTCGATGTACAAAAATCTATGATGGATATGCAAAGGAGTACTCAAGAGATGGCAAGAAACCAACAAGAGTTCTTTGCTTACGTTCAAAGGGACAACTTAGCAAGAGATGCCCATGCGAAGATGCTTGAGACTCAAATATCTCAACTTGCTTCGGGAATCTCTTCAAGACAAAAGGGGCAACTACCTCCTCAAGGCGAAACACCGAAATTTGAGCATGTAAATGCTATTACTACTAGGAGTGGTACATCCTATGAACCCCCCTTTTCCCCTAGTGAGCAAGAACCAAGACAAGAAGTCATACCCCCCTCTCAAGACAATGCAAGCTATGAGAATCCAATGGAGGAGCAAGTCTTAGGAGAGATCGAAAAACCCCATGAAGACAAGCTTCCCCCTCTTCAAGGAAAAGAGAAGGGAAAAAGGAAAGTGTCATTTGAGGAATCTACCCCGATTGAGCAAAACAAGTACCATGTCAAGTTGCCTTTCCCAACAAGGCAAATGAAGACTAAGGTGGATACTCAATACGATAAGTTCCTTAGTATTGTGAAGAAATTGGATGTGAGTGTCCCGTTTACCGAGTTACTTACCCAAATCCCGGCATATAGAAAATTTATGAGAGAAATCTTGGCTAGGAAGAGATCCGTCGACAAGGAAGAGACTATAGCGTTCACGAGGGTGGTGAGCGAGCTTATTCAAGGTTCCACGCTTCCGAAGTTGAAGGATCCGGGTAGTTTCTCGATCCCTTGCACCATAGGCAACTTCATGATTGAGAGAGCATTGTGTGACTTGGGTGCGAGTGTGAGCATCATTCCTTATTCCATTTGTGATCGATTAGGGATGAAGGAGCGGAAATGTACGTCCATTACACTCCAAATGGCCGATAAATCTCTTAACCGACCATTGAGGATGATAGAGGACGTACTGGTACGAATCGGGAAATTCTTCATTCCGGTCGATTTTCTTGTGCTCGACATGCCGGAAGATGCTATCACTCCTATTATACTTGGGCGCCCATTTCTACATACCGCCGGTGCCATGATCGATGTCAAGAAGGGTAGGATTACTTTTCAATTAGGCGACGAAGAGTTAGTGTTTGACCTCCAAGGCAACACCTCGCCTATGAACGAGACATATAATATGATCCATGCCACGAAAGACGTCGATCTAGGGGTTGAGTCGGGACAAAGCTTGAAGAATAATTCTTATGTACTTGAGGATGATGACTCCGAGATTGGAGAAGATGAGTGCCCATATCATGGGTTTGATGACAAGTTGAAAAGCATGGAGAAAGATGAGCCTCCCTTGGGGCCGCATGAGAACAAGTGGACGTTTAAGTATATCCCGAAGGATCAAAAGTATAAGTTCAAGCCATTGAACTTAGAAGATCGGGAAGCCCCGGGAACGTCAAGACAAGGTCATGAAGAGCCTTGGTATGTGGACGGTTATATCTCGAGCTTGATTGAAGACTTTGCCAGAGCCTTCGACTTGTTCCTTCGTGCCCTTGATGGAGATGGAATTGGTCGAGGTTGTTGAAAAAGAATTGAGGAATGCACCATCCATGGTTTGACGGAGTTCCAAAAGAACTGTCTCATTGTATATATCGCTTTCTTGTAGTTAGTTTGAGTTTTGTGATATTCTTGTTATTTGGATTGATTGATGAGCGTTGTGAGGGAGAGAATTTGATGTGTGTTTGAGCTTTGTTTGATAAGTGAAGTGAAGATGATTCCTAGAGAGGAATGACTATGATAGAGCTTGGATAGTAAGCATGAGGATCGGGTTTTTAAAGCTTTGAGTAAGCTTTTGGGTATGTAGAAGGTCAAGAAGACCCATCCCAACCGGAAAGAGGGCTTCCCGATCGGGAGGGATGAGGCATCCCGACCGGGAAGGAGCCATCCCGATCGGGATGAGGGTGCACATTATCGAGCTTCCTGGAGTGCCATCCCGATCGGGATGAGGGCGTCCCGACCGAGACGAGTGACGCATCCCGACCGGGACCATCCATCCCGACCGGGATGGTCCCCTACTCCCCTTTGTGCCTTTTCTTCGACGTTTGAGTCCACCCAACCGTTGTATACCCCCTCCCAACCTCCCTAACTATCATTGCTTTTATCATATGCCCCATATACTTCATTTTCATACCCTCACTTCATTTCCTATCCACTTTACACCGACTCCTACTTCAAATCCTACCCCTTGCCATTACTACCTCTACCGTGAGTTCTTCTCAAGTTTGAAGCGAGATGGCAACCGAGAAGACAAGCAACGTGCCTATAATGATCATTGAGACGATGGAGCGAGTGAGTTACTAGCCTATTGGTTTGGGTAACTATCCTTACTTTTCCGTCTTTTGTCGCTTGTTTTCTCTTGTTTTCCCCCTTCCCCTTGAGTCATGGTGTCTTGATGGCCTTCGAGGCCTTAGTATGGTTGCTTCCGACTCCCGATGATGTGATTACGTCGAGAGTCAATCGATTAATCCAAATATACAAGATTTTCACCCCTTTTTTTAGGAAGTAGTCGTATTCGGGCGGAATCCGGGCTAGGTGACTTGATTACACCTAGCTCTCCCCTCCCATTTCCTTTTATTTCTTTCTTTTTATTTCCTCCTCCATCCATATCTTTTCTTGTCTCGGCCCATGGTGACTTGACTACACCCCGGCCGGACACACTCTACCTTTTCTTCATCTTCATTTTTGTTTTTAGCTTTATTTTCGGAATTTCTTTTCTTTTCTTTTGTCCCTCCGCACACTACGATCGAGCATGAGGACATTGCTCGGTTTAAGTGTGGGGGAGCGATATTCTAGCGTAGTTAGCTTTATTTTTGTAGTTTTTCGAAAAATCTTAAAAATCCCTAAAAATTTGAAATTTTTTCACAAAAATCAAAAAGATTTTCCTTTTATGTCTTTGTGTTGTATGTTTGTTTTGTTGTGTGTGTTTGCCTCCCTTTTTCCCTATAGGTTGCTTAAATCACCGTTAGTTTTGGAAAGCTTTCAAGACATCCGGTAACATCTTCTATCCCTTTTCCCTCTTTATTTCTTGTGGAGTTTGGAGGAGATTGTGATGTTGTGTGCTCGGGTGGAGCTTTGTGCATATTGGTGGACGATTTGGTGACTTGCATGGAAGATCGGGGTGGGGTTTGTATTGTTTATGTGTTCATTTTGTTTTGTTTTTGCTTTGTTGCTTTTGCTTCTTTTTCTCTCGTTCTTTGTTGAGTCTTTGTTTTGTGGTGTGTAATTGAGTCTTGTGTGTAAAAAGGTTTTCGAAAACCCGGTTTAGAGGCTAGTGTGCGAGTGTCTACTTTCCCTTCCTAGCGGTATAAATCAAGTCTTGGACTTTAATCTAGTAGAATGACCCTAAATCAATGATTTCGTTGGTCCTTTACCTTGAGTCCACCTAGCTTACTAGGGATTTACTACGGGATTTGCATTTTGACCATTATGACCACCCATGGTGTGAAAAGGCCTTGGTTGCCGAGTCCCGTCCATTAGTTGACCGTGTTTGGGATTGTTTGATTAGTCCAAGTTTTCCCTTTTTTGTGGGTTTAAAGGGAAGGACGCTCCCCGACTCTCCCATTACCCTACCTCCTACACATAACCACACAATAAATTGCAATTTGTTGAATTTTCTGTTTCTTGTTATACAAAGAAATGCCAAAAAGCCAAATCAAGTCAAAAGGGCAAAGAAAAGAAAAAGAAAGAAAATGAAAGAAAGAAAAGAATGAAGAAAAAGAAAAGGGCACAAAAAGCCAAAAAAGAAAAAAGAAAAGAAGAAAAAGATATGGCAAGGCAACAAACAAAGCAAAAATTCAAAAAGAAAGAAAAAAATGCCAAAAGAAAACCCGTCTCACAAAAATAATCCCTACATCTCAAAATAAGCCTTTTTCCGACTTTTGCCGTGAAGAGCCTACCAAAGGACCGAGTCCCTAGGAAGGATGATAGCGGCAAAGGTCGGTCTTCCCTCACTTTGCAATATTTTCCACCTTTTTACTTGGACTAGTTGGGCGGTTTCGGGCATGGGACGACCCTCTTGGCTCATCGCTAAAGGGGGCGGGGTCTCTCTTACCTACAGTGTCGACTAACACCGTGGTTCATCCCTTTTCCACTCCGCCGATCGTCCCGTAGTACGTTCTTAGAAAGTTAGGAGGAATCTAGGTAAGTTACCAACGTTTTTGTTGCTTTATCGTCATACTATTAGGGTTTAGTTCACCTTGGTTTATATTGCTAGCTTGGGAACGTTGTCACTTGCCTTGAGTCCTAAACCAGTGTCTTTTCACCGCTTTGTTGAGGGAAGCGGTATTTGTTTTTCTTTGGGTGCAACCTTGTGTTTGTTTGTTTGTTTGCTTGTTTGTGTGCTAGTTTGTCTTTGTGTTTTGTGTCCGGTTGCATCCACCATTTTGTCGCAAGACCCCACTTGCCTTGCGGAGTGCACTTTTCCTCTAAGTGCACTCGCGTGATTTGAAAGGGCGTAGGGTGCGCTAATACCCACTCGGCTAGTTTAGTAGTTAGTATGTGCTTACTCGAGGGCGAGTAAGGGTTAAGTGTGGGGGAATTGATAAGTGTAGTTTGTAGTGCCTATTTTACTATGTTTTGGTCCCATTTTCCTTGTGAAATCGCTCCTTGGGAGCGGTTTATGGGCTACTTATTCTTCCTTTAGTTCGTTTCAGGTTTCCGAGACCATTTGTGAAGAGTTGGAGCGATTCCGACTCAATACATACACTTTTGGAGCCAACGAAGTGAAGGAACGATCACTCGGTGCCTTGGATTCGATCCCGAGACCTCGAGACCCAATCCCGAGCCTCCGAGACCCGATCCCGAGTCCCGAGAATCGATGAGAAACCCATGAGAGGCAAGGAGGGACCAAAAGGAGCTTAAAGGAGGCCTACAAGGCTCAACCGGGTCGGAATGGCCTCAACCGGTCCCGGTTGAGGTGCACAAAAGAGAGGGCTACTGACCTGGGCCCGTCCCGATCGGGACCAACCCGTCCCGATCGGGACCACACCGTCCCGGTCGGGACGCTACAGGGGCAGCACGACTTCAATTCTTTCATCCTCTTTCATTCTTGTACCCATATAAATACTCCCCTCTTGTATTGTTTATGTTTCTTATCATACCCTAGACTCTTTTAAGCCTCCATTAAACATTCATAACCCTAGATTAGTGTTCCTCTCATTAGCTTAATCTTCCTTTAATCTTCCTTTAATTATAGTTTAATCTAGTTTTAATTAGTTCTTGTATTAAGCGGATACTTGAAGATTCATCCAAGCTTGACAACCTTGGAGTTGATTTGGGTTTCTTATTTATACAAGTTTGCATCTTTTTCTTCATCTTATTGTTGGTATAATCTTCTCTACTCTTGTTCTTTGTTATTTATTCAAGTTCCAATCTTTACTTAGTGTTATTGTTATTGTTTGTTTATAATGAATGTTTGGATGCTTGGTTTAGTTTCTCTTGTTTATGTTATTGTTAGTTTCATAATGAGTGAGTAGTCTCCTTGTGGGGTTAGTAGGGGGATTAAGGGTAGATTATGGGTGATTAGGGTTTGATTAGGGGAAAAGGGTGAATCTTTGTTGTTAGTCACATATTGGGCACTCTATGTGTTTGTTGATATGCTTGTGTGAGTAGTAGTGGCCAATGCTTCCCATACTTGTGCTCATCTTCTCATTGTTTGTCTAGTATGTGATCATGTTGAGAATAGTCGTAGTCACGAGAGTGCGGACTAGGGTCTACGTAGCGAGAGCCCGGACCCACCTTGACATCGGTCTACGTAGCGAGAGCCCGGACCGACTCTAGCAACTAGGAGACACTCATACCCTTGACCACCCCAATTACCTATCTACACTTATGAACCCGACCTACCCCACTTCCTTCCATAATTGATTTCATCCTCTTAGTTAGTCATCATTTCTCTAGTATCATTGTTTAGTTAGTTTCTAGTTATTTCATTTTAAGCATTGTTTTAGCTAGTTCTTTGTTAGCCACTTTCCTCATCTCCAACCATCAATAGTTTGTCAATTATCATTCTCTTTGTGTTTGTTTGGTGATTTAGTCTCGTTTTTAGGCCGACCTAGTCTAAGCTTTGCAATACCGTCTCCGTGGATACGATCCCGACTTACCCTAACTACCGTTAGGTCTAGCCGGTTTTACTATTGACGGTGGGGACATGACAAATCCGCACCATCACACGCCCAGATTCCGACGACAGCAACTCTGGCAACTTTCGCCGGCTTCGACCCGGCTCGACCCAGATCCGGAGTTCGAGAGTTAGGAACCAACATTTGAATGGAGACTCGAGGAATTTAATTGGAATGGACGGGTGAGATCTAATTTGGAAAGATCTTAATATATGCGAGGTATATTTTAATCAAAGGGGGAGATCATTCTGAATCGGAGGGAGTATCCTCTTCTCAATGATTTACGGTTTTCTGTTTTAGTGTTTCCGTCAACACTTTACGTTTCGTTTTGGGGAAATTTTACTCTACTTTTTATTTTTAAGTATAATAAAAGCAATTTTGTTTTCACTACTGTGTCCTTCTGTATAAATAAAATGTACCCCTCCGGACACTATTTTTTGCATCATTACCTCAATATTTGAGAGAAATATTTTAATGAAATGGGGCAAAAAATAGTGTCCGGACTGAGTAACATTCTATTACGAAGTAGGATGGAGAGCCTATAAAATTAATAATATGTTGATTCATATATAAAATACAATATGTTGTTAACGTTTTATCTTTTTTTTTATGTGTCATCCATAAAATGATATTCTATAAAAAGTATACCTAAGTACCTAACAAATGGATCAACGTCTAATTTGTGACAAAAAACAATGTCCCTATATAAGTAGAAAATAGTATTGGATGCCTTTCTATAGACACCCAAATTTTGACCGCCAGGTGTCTATAGCAGTTTTCAAAAAACACCCGATGATGATCGGACGCTAACGTGTTCTAATGCGCTCGGATACGGGCTCGAAATCAATAATGTTCGGCATGGGCTTTTAACGGGATACAAATCTCACAAAACCAACCTCAAATTTAGGCCCAGTGGGTCGTTCCGAGCAAAATAAGACTAATTTGGGTCAAAACCGACACCAAAAATAATTCCCGTCTTTTAGCGACCGGGTCAAAACCCGGTCAAGACAAACCCGATACAAAGAACGACCGGGTGCATTCTCGAAACATGCACCAGGTTCGAAAATCAGCCAAAATCATTCCAAATCATTCAAAATCAATCACAATCAATCAAGAGCAAATCAAGGCCAATCCTTCCCGATTTAGCACGGCCTAATTGATCCACTCGGTCGAGTGGATTGACCACTCGATCGAGTGGAGCCTCACAAAAACGGTCCAGGTGTATCCGCGAGAGCACTCGACCGAGTGCACCCGCGCCACTCGGTCGAATAACCCTATATCATGCTCCTTATAAATACCCGTCAATCCTAAGCACAAAAAACAACTTCCCAACCAGAATTTTCAGCCAACTTTACACATCCAAAACCTCTCATTTTCAACCATAATCCGACCCTCAAACATCATCACGCTTATACACACTTCGAGAGCAAAACTCGTTAAAATCCGTCTCCATACAAAACCTCATACACACACCGTCAACTCCTCCTACATATCTCGACGTTCCCGTGCCGTTGCCGCCATTTGACGAACCGTATCCCGAGAAGCAAGAACATGTAGGTTGAGGGTGTAACATTCAACATCGACTTCTCCTTCTTCCCTCCTTTTTCTCGTCTTTTTTGTATATATATATTCGTACATTTTTATTTACGCTTATAGTATTTTATTTAGTCGATAGTAACGACATTTTTACTAACACTAACATTTTATTTTTCGCATTTAATCATCGTTGTTATATTTTAATGTACCGTGTATATGTATAATAATATCAAAATTCGGATCCGAACTCGTTTAACTACGATGATCAATTTCCAAAGATTCGTTTTTTAACACGATCTCGATCATTCGTAGTTGAACGCGTATAGATCCCTTTCAAGGATTGGTATGGAACCCGTTGACACGAAAACCGATGTCACATAATCCGTAAGGATTAATATCGATGTCGTGACGTAGAGGGACGCAATTCCGTCACTAATCAAATTTTTTATCTAACAATAACCTTTTTCACAAAATTCCGATAACGGTATTATAATCATATAAGACATGATTATAGTACCGACAAACCGAGTTAAATCTAAATCCGTCAATATTTTTATTTGACTCGGCCAATCATCGATTTAAAACACATTAAAACAAACGAGTCACAACTCGCACAGGTGCCACTCGACCGAGTACACCTGCTACTCGATCGAGTAGCACCCTAAATTACGGGCAGTAGCGTCTTCCAGGACGCACTCGGCCGAGTCCAGCCATGACTCGACCGAGTGGGTCCTGCAGCCCAGAAACCGAGAGCCTTTTTTATCATTCGAGCCTCGTATTTTTTAAGCGACCTAGTCGACACGTGTAAAGTCAATCACGTGGCTTTTCCAAAATTCATGCATATCACTTCACTTAAACGATTTTGATCGACGGTCTCACATTATTAATTTTATGTCGACGACTCTTTAGTCGTATCCGATGTAAAATTAATTTAGACTCAATTTCTCGAGGTGATAAGTCGGGACAAGGCATCGAGGTTCGAGATCGGGCTAGCAACACGTCTAGGTCTCGAACCTCCGTCCCTTGATTAACATGCAATATAATGTGTAATTAATTAAGGTTCGTCCATCTACACAAATTCACGGTCTAGTTTATACACGGGTCCGTTTATAATTATTGCTCGTCATTTCAATTGTATATTTCAATTGTTCTATTTTATTGTACGCCGTATTGTGAATTCCGGGTTGTATTCCGCCCGTGTAACTTGTAATCGATTTATTTTTGCTTTGCTTTATTTATTTGCGTTTTACCGCTTTTAAATGAACCCTCGCATGCTAAATCACTTCGACAATAAATTAGATGCATTAAATTGACGTAGCTCACATTTAATTCGCATGCTTAGCTAAAACGCTGTTTGCATAACATTTCACCGAATCACTAACGCGCATATTAAAAAGTCAAACGATGTCCTAGTAGAGGCCGCTAAGTGCGGGCGGGGTTGGGTGTCCTTAGTGGGCTTCCCAACACGTACCCTCACCCCTTACTCAGAACCGTGGTTTCCGGATGTCCGAATCCATTGGCAACGAGAGTCATTCAATATACGATTAACCGCTCAAGTCGGCATCTATATCGATATGCAAAGGGACGAGCTCAATAAACTCTCAAACCAAAATGGGCCATACATTGTGTATGGGCCATGGCGATGTAGAGTGGGCTCGAACGGTTCCGAATAACCATAAAATTCGGTAACGACTCCATTTCGACTTAAATTTCAATTCGATCCTTCTCATATGGAGGTGCATTCGCCTAACCCAAAACCCGCGCGTGGCCGCGTCGGGGTGGACCTACGTCATGTCCACAATTTGGCGACTCCGCTGGGGATCAACCGATGTGTGGCTTACCGTCGGCGTTCTCAGGGTGAGACTCGAATAGAAATCGCTTGATGAGTACAATATGCGTTTTAGTTTTACGGTTCATGCATAACCCCATATTTGCCCGGGCCGGTACTGGTGACCGACGTCCCACTATACCACGACGTATTCATCGTTGGATACGTTAAAGGTGTTCATGGTCGACTCGGATGGACTTTGCGGCATGTTCTAAGCTCAACTCGAGTTAGGAAGACCGTCCCGTTTCTCGACTAGACTATGAACACTCGTATAGACCCTATTCAGACCAACCGAGACTTAGTGTAAAGCATACATGGCGTCGTTATAATACTTGCGTGACTATGTGCTACTTGGTTTCTGTGTCGTTTTCAAAAAAAAATCGTCATTTCAAAAAAATGCATCTTTCCAAAAATATTCAAATTTTCAAAAAACTCAGAAAGCTGCCGAAATTTAGACTTAAGATTTGACTCAAAACAAGCCTATTTTTTAGCCGGCATGCTGCCCATTTCAAAATTCGAATTTCCGATCCACAATTCGATTTTCGAATTTTCAAAATTCAATTTTCAAATCCTCGCGATGCCATTTTCAACTTTCAAATCTTCGAGATGCCGTTTTCGATTTTCAAATCTTCGGGATCTCATCTTCAAATTTTCAAATCGTCGGAAATTCTTTTTTCCAATATTCAAATTTTCAAATTTCAAGATATCCAATTTTCAAAACCCGGGACACATACCGAATTTAGGACTTATGATTTTACTCAAAATAGCCTATTTCTAGCCGGTACGCTGCCCAATTCAAAACTCGAAAATATTTTCGAACCATCAAAACCAAGGCCCGATACCCTTTCCGATTTTCTCGAAAAATCGGTCCTTTTCCTGAGATTTTCTCGGGTTTTCCAAAACTATCAAATTTCAAAACCTTCCTCTTCTTAAGACTTCCCGTATTTAGCAGTGTCGGGTCATGTCATAAGTCGTCGAAGGTTGTTAGCGTCGAAACTCCGTTGATCTTACATCACGGGTTTCCTCCCTATCCCAGTCTGCCTTATTAGACTAAGGCAAGGCCCACCTACGTAGGACATACTCCTACAAGGGAGGGCCCGTCTACACACTTGAGTCCAAAGTCTGGGGATTAGTCTCACGTAAACCTTTCTTCGAACAGGACTCGGCCCACCCGCCAGATCCTAAGAAAGGCCCATCTTTCACGAGTCACCCGTCTAGATGTCTTTTCCGAGTCAACCTTTTACAAGGCATAGCCCTATAAAAAAGGTTCACGGTCCTTACGTCTAACGGTCACTCGTCCGACACTCGAGTTTTAACAAAATCTTCAACCCCACTCGGGGGCTACCCCTTAGCAGGGCGATCAATCACGGTTGCTCTAAGGGTCACGTCTTACACGTGTTGTCTCACGTACCCCATTTTCGAGTCACTTAGAAGTCACACCATCTGAGTCCTATCAGAGTCTTTGGTCTCACTTGGGGGCTATTCTCCGACGGGGAGATTAATCACAGTCACTCCGAGAATCGCACCCCACGTATTTGTCTTAGGAGAGTCTAACCCGAGTCAAACCAAAGTTGTCTCTCCTCCCGCGCTATTTCCTATGCCTTGGTGTAGTCAAGTTCCGAAGCAACATTTTTGATTACGTGGGTATTCTCGCAGAGTATGGCACCCACAACCGGAAATAGGGACATGGAAAACACCATCAATGAAATAAAGGCTTTGCTGGAGAAAATGGCTAGTAAGCAGGCCATAACCGAAACCCATATAGGGTTCCTGAAAGCCAACCAAGAGGCCATGAATGCTCGTTTAACGGTCATTGAACGGCAAGATCTCAATTCTGGGTCGGTAAATACTGGGCCATTTGCCAAACTGATCAGCACGGTGCGTGAGCTCGAACAACAGTTCCACGCCCTTCAAGGGAATACCATTTATATTGAGAACTCCCGAGACTATACACCCATCAGTGAGAAACTACCAACAGATCTCAACTTAGAGGGGTTACCCATATTCGAAGGGACGGAGGATCCATTACTACACCTCCGAGCCTTCAAAGCATTTATGGCAATCAAGGGGGTCAAAGCCGACATGTTCATCAATCTGTTCGGCACATCTCTCGGAAAATATCCAAAAGCCTGGTTCTATAGGCTTAATGCAAAAAGATTCCCCACCTGGGAAGATGTGGCTACCGAGTTCGCTAAAAACTATTCTGATAATACTGAACTTCAGACTACCATGCGGACTTTAGAAGTCATGGCCCAAGATCCAACAGAAGGTTTCACCAAATACCTTCAACGTTGGCGGGCCGAGAGTGTTAAGCTGGTAGACAAGCCCAGCGAGAAGACACTAGTGGAGGCGTTCATCAACAACCTCCTATCCTCCTACCGCGTCCATCTTAGGTATGCCGCTATTCCAAACTTTGCAGTGCTTACCGAAATGGGCATTAGGATTGAAGACGATCTTCGACATAATGAAGATCTGGGTGAAGCTTCTACCGAAGGCTATACTGGATATCCACTTGAGTCCTTAGAAGCCGAAGACTACTGACAACCTCATCCAAGAGTCCAGATTTGATTTGAGTCCGAGTCTGAGTTCGAGTCTAGGATGTTCTATCTCTTGCAATTTCAAAGTCAGAGTCAGAGTCAACTGTATTCAGTCCTCTTTTTCAATCCAATAAAATCAGCTTTTTTTCAATCTCTCATATATGCTTCACTTTTGTGTTTCCGAGAACATGATGAACATCATCATACACTGTGAGCACATGCACGTGACTATTATAGGCACATCTATAATGACTGCAGGAACTGAGACCCGTGTTTTCCTTTTACCTGTTCCATGTCTGGTATAGAAAACCACAAAACTACCCTTAGCAGGAGCATATCAAATCCTATGACAAATCCGGGTAGTCTCCTAGTTTGGGTTTAAGACGGGAGGCAAGCCCATTTCCCACAATAAACACCCCCCAATAAGACTAACCAATCCTTACCTTAGGCGTTTAGTCTGACCAGAAGCAAAAAAAAAGCATCGTGACTCTATAGATGCCCGAAATACCCAACTTGGGACGATGCTCCCACCAAGCCTGCTCGGAATTATGATGACAATACCGAGATCCAAACCACCATGCTTATCGTAGAGTACTCCATCGCGAGTTGCACTCACACAAACACCAACTAGGCTTACACCTTACAAAGGTTTAGCTCCACAAGCCTAATCCAACTGATGGGCCCACCCGCATATCCGCCCACAACACCATCGGGGGGTAGCCAAAAAAAAAAAAAAAAAACAACAACAAAAAATTCAAAAAAAAAAAACCATGACCGGGGCTAAAAGGTCAGCCAACAAATATTTAAGAACCCATGACCGTAGTGAAAACGGTCAAATTCAAAGTTATCAATACTCAATCAAGCTGGCCAGCTAACACCTCACTCAGCATTCCCACATTACAACCTTCAAGACCTTTCCGAGACCCAGGCTAAGAGACAGCCCGAAATTTTGAAGATTCAAGCTCCATAGGATACACCCTAACCATTAGGGCCAGACATGGAAATCAGATCCCGCATTATCAACCTACCGCGATCGAAGTTCGAGTCATTTTTACTCGACTTCCCCCTTTCCTACCACATTACAATACCTTACCATCGAAGCCTTAGCTCCACAAAATCGAGTTCCAGATTTCGAAGCATCAAAACCACTTTCAACCTAGCTCCACATTTTCAAAAACATCCAAACCAGTTACCAACCCCAAACACGGGAACTCAACCTGCGGTCGGCATAGAACATGCCCAAATAGTTCACACCACCTCTGGGGGCTACCCCGGAGAACGCTCACAGTCACAGGATCAAGATCCTAACCATTCTAGCCCTTTGATCAAGACATCATTGGGAATGCACCTAGCCTACACCATCGCTATGGCTAGTTACACACAAAGTCCTATTAGCTTAGGCACCATAATATATCTTTCAATTCACTGAACTACGGCATGGTTTGATTTCACTACACGTGAATACGTAGGCAGCCTTTCAACACAGGCACAACCACCCACACTGACACACATTCAAAAAGCGCCATCATTCCGGTCACGACACTGTCTTGTTCTCAACAGTCTGCTTTGTTGTCCTGGGGGCTTCTCTTAGACAGAAGTTCTCCATCCACTCACATAATCCAAAAGATTTCAAACTAGCGTCCTGTCTATAGTGTGTCCTAGTACTCGGCTCAGTCGAAGACAAGGATCTGTCAGGACTCGAGACAACGCCCACTTCGGGCCTATACCTCGAAACCAAGAATTCAAGAGCGCTAGACAACAACATTGCTAAGCCCTGTTGTGCAGTTGCAGTCTCATTACAGACTACTGCAATTCCCCGATAACGCATCCTTCCCATTCCGAGGATTCGACCATGTTGCCACTTGCCTAGGCTACGGAATAGCGCAACCTAAGAGTCTTGTTAGGTGGCCCACCCCCCTACCGAGTCACGGTCCAATCCCTCGAGAGTTCAGTCGTGTCTGTCAACTCGTCCGGTCACGTCCAGAGTCGAGTCTGTCGGTATACCTCTCTCTTCAAAAAATTTGCAAAGCTTAGCCATTTGAAAAATCCTTTTCGACAAGGTCAAATTTCGGTCTATTTAAACTGCAAATTTCATTTCTACCCCTTTCATTTTGAAAACCTAGCATGTGAGTTGCTTTCAGGATTTCGATTTCAAGGTTCAAAAATTTCAAAACTTTCAAAAATTCAAAAAACATTTTTCCCCAGCGCGAGTCATATTTTTTACTACCTACGTGTTGCATACACTTTATGTGACTTATACAGGTACGACTCAGACAGGGACATGCAACCCTCTAAATCTCCCCAGCGGAAGCCCAAGGCGGCATTTTCCCCGGAATGGTACGGAATGGGCCCACATATAGGCGCACCCAGGACTTATGCTACAAGTCCGATTCCCCACGGAGTTATTATCATCAGCTCAGGTATGATTTCTAACTTATGGCTGGCGAGCCCTTCACGCGAGTCTAATGGACTATAAACGACCCGATCGGAAGTCTACCAGGTCTTAACGGGCTTGGTAGCTACTCTGACTTTCGCCTTGTCCAAGCCTCAGTCAGAGTGGGGGCTCTGTAGACACCCAAATTTTGACCGCCAGGTGTCTATAGCAGTTTCCAAAAAACACCCGATGATGATCGGACACTAACGTGTTCTAATGCGCTCGGATACGGGCTCGAAATCAATAATGTCCGGCATGGGCTTTTAACAGGATACAAATCTCACAAAACCAACCTCAAATTCAGGCCCAGTGGGTCGTTCCGAGCAAAATAAGACTAATTTGGGTCAAAACCGACACCAAAAATAATTCCCATCTTTTAGCGACCGGGTCAAAACCCGGTCAAGACAAACCCGACACAAAGAACGACCGGGTGCATTCTCGAAACATGCACCAGGTTCGAAAATCAGCCAAAATCATTCCAAATCATTCAAAATCAATCACAATCAATCAAGAGCAAATCAAGGCCAATCCTTCCCGATTTAGCACGGCCTAATTGATCCACTCGGTTGAGTGGATTGACCACTCGATCGAGTGGAGCCTCACAAAAACGGTCCAGGTGCATCCGCGAGAGCACTCGACCGAGTGCACCCGCGCCACTCGGTTGAGTAACCCTATATCATGCTCCTTATAAATACCCGTCAATCCTAGGCACAAAAAACAACTTCCCAACCAGAATTTTCAGCCAACTTTACACATCCAAAACCTCTCATTTTCAACCATAATCCGACCCTCAAACATCATCACGCTTATACACACTTCGAGAGCAAAACTCGTTAAAATCCGTCTCCATACAAAACCTCATACACACACCGTCACTCCTCCTACATATCTCGACGTTCCCGTGCCATTGCCGCCATTTGACGAACCGTATCCCGAGAAGCAAGAACATGTAGGTTGAGGGTGTAACATTCAACATCGACTTCTCCTTCTTCCCTCCTTTTTCTCGTCTTTTTTGTATATATATTCGTACATTTTTATTTACGCTTATAGTATTTTATTTAGTCGATAGTAACGACATTTTTACTAACACTAACATTTTATTTTTCGCATTTAATCATCGTTGTTATATTTTAATGTACCGTGTATATGTATAATAATATCAAAATTCGGATCCGAACTCGTTTAACTACGATGATCAATTTCCAAAGATTCGTTTTTTAACACGATCTCGATCATTCGTAGTTGAACGCGTATAGATCCCTTTCAAGGATTGGTATGGAACCCGTTGACACGAAAACCGACGTCACATAATCCGTAAGGATTAATATCGATGTCGTGACGTAGAGGGACGCAATTCCGTCACTAATCAAATTTTTTATCTAACAATAACCTTTTTCACAAAATTCCGATAACGGTATTATAATCATATAAGACATGATTATAGTACCGACAAACCGAGTTAAATCTAAATCCGTCAATATTTTTATTTGACTCGGCCAATCATCGATTTAAAACACATTAAAACAAACGAGTCACAACTCGCACAGGTGGCACTCGACCGAGTACACCTGCTACTCGATCGAGTAGCACCCTAAATTACGGGCAGTAGCGTCTTCCAGGACGCACTCGGCCGAGTCCAGCCATGACTCGACCGAGTGGGTCCTGCAGCCCAGAAACCGAGAGCCTTTTTTATCATTCGAGCCTCGTCTTTTTTAAGCGACCTAGTCGACACGTGTAAAGTCAATCACGTGGCTTTTCCAAAATTCATGCATATCACTTCACTTAAACGATTTTGATCGACGGTCTCACATTATTAATTTTATGTCGACGACTCTTTAGTCGTATCCGATGTAAAATTAATTTAGACTCAATTTCTCGAGGTGATAAGTCGGGACAAGGCATCGAGGTTCGAGATCGGGCTAGCACCACGTCTAGGTCTCGAACCTCCGTCCCTTGATTAACATGCAATATAATGTGTAATTAATTAAGGTTCGTCCATCTACACAAATTCATGGTCTAGTTTATACACGGGTCCGTTTATAATTATTGCTCGTCATTTCAATTGTATATTTCAATTGTTCTATTTTATTGTACGCCGTATTGTGAATTCCGGGTTGTATTCCGCCCGTGTAACTTGTAATCGATTTATTTTTGCTTTGCTTTATTTATTTGCGTTTTACCGCTTTTAAATGAACCCTCGCATGCTAAATCACTTCGACAATAAATTAGATGCATTAAATTGACGTAGCTCACATTTAATTCGCATGCTTAGCTAAAACGCTGTTTGCATAACATTTCACCGAATCACTAACGCGCATATTAAAAAGTCAAACGATGTCCTAGTAGAGGCCGCTAAGTGCGGGCGGGGTTGGGTGTCCTTAGTGGGCTTCCCAACACGTACCCTCACCCCTTACTCAGAACCGTGGTTTCCGGATGTCCGAATCCATTGGCAACGAGAGTCATTCAATATACGATTAACCGCTCAAGTCGGCATCTATATCGATATGCAAAGGGACGAGCTCAATAAACTCTCAAACCTAAATGGGCCATACTTTGTGTATGGGCCATGGCGATGTAGAGTGGGCTCGAACGGTTCCGAATAACCATAAAATTCGGTGGCGACTCCATTTCGACTTAAATTTCAATTCCGTCCTTCTCATATGGAGGTGCATTCGCCTAACCCAAAACCCGCGCGTGGCCGCGTCGGGGTGGACCTACGTCATGTCCACACTTTCTTTTTTTTTTGTTTTTTTTTTTCTTAGTTTAGGTTAGAAAAATATTTTTAATTTTGGATCATATCGGTCATTACTTATCTTATCATATATATTAATATCGTACCTCTCTTTGAAAAGATTACATAGAAATTTTTAAATTTAGAGTTTAGTAAAGTAAATAGTTATGTTAAATTTCGACCCGACTCGTAAACTTGTCCATTTTCTTGGAGTCAACACCCTAAAGTTTTAATCCGCGAGGTCGTGGTCCATTTGAACTAAACGCGAAATAATCCGTGAATTTAGGATCAAAATTCGGGTTGACCCGTTGGTTCAATAACGTGTCATGAAAAATAATTATTAAAAAATTATCGACTTTATTTTGTAAATTACAAAAAAATTAAAGAATAATAGTTTTATATATTTTTAATACGAAGTAGCATTTTTAATGATAAAATATTTGTAAAATATAATCTTGTGTTACAAATTTTTAATTGTAAATTCACTAACTAATTAATTTAATATGAATTAACATTAGTGATATTAAATTCGATTAATATTTTACGAATAATTGAATTTAAATATTATACGGAGCATGTATTAAGGGTTTTTTGTTAATTGTTATAGAAATCTGGGCCTTCTGATATTAATTATTAGATGAACTTTGTTTCAATAAGAATCTTTTGATATGTTTTGGGCCATCACCAGATTCCGACGACAGCAACTCTGGCAACTTTCGCCGGCTTCGACCCGGCTCGACCCAGATCCGGAGTTCGAGAGTTTGGAACCAACATTTGAATGGAGACTCGAGGAATTTAATTGGAATGGACGGGTGAGATCTAATTTGGATCGAGATTTGCAATTGAATTAGAATGGGTGAAACCGTAAGTGCGTGGGGTGATTTATCACCCTATGAAGTGATCGGGCGAAATTGGATAACTGCGGGGTAAAGTTTTGCCCGGTGGGTTAGTTATGCAAAACCGCGGGGCGAACTTTCACCGGATGGGTTTCATAAGGTGAAATGCAGTTTATGGGTATTGAGGTATTGGGCTGCCACTTATTGGGCTTAGAAGATTAGGATTTTGAGACCCCTCTTTTCTCTCCTCTCTATATATATGTAACTTCTCATTTGAGGAGGGGACACAACTTCACAACACCACCACAACACTACCTAAGCTATTAAATTAGTAGATTATATTAGTAGATTACTATAAGTTTCTTAGTAGATTAATTAGTAGAGATATTTTTGGAGGGTGACAATCCAAAAATCTCCTTTTATTATAGATCTAATTAATTAGTGTTCAAGACTCCATCTTTATTATAATAAAGTTTTAGTCTTTCTTCCCCTTGCAATTTTTGTTGAAGATTCTTGAAGATTATTAAGGGATTAGTGTAACACCCCGTTATTTTCTGAGTCAATTATTAAGCTTGACTTTTCTACTTTTATTTAAATCGGGTTTTTAAGTGATTTTTTTTAATGTCGTTATAAAATTAAAGTATTTTGGATCGTCTTATAATAAATCGGTTTTGATTTTCTTAAAATTGGAACGTTATTTTATAAACCGACTTTGTATCGTATTCAATTTCGAGTCAAACACGGTAAGGAAAAGAAAAAAAAAGAGGAAATCCTCAAAATATAAAAACCCACGTATCAAACCCCATCATAATTCATTCATTCATTCTCCTCTCTTGCCTGCCGCCATAGATGGGTGGGATTTATCGTGAATCCCAACCGTCAAATAAAACCAACTAACCTAACTAGGGTAGCTAGGGTAAGTCGGGTCGAATCCACAGGGACGGGAGGTCGGACTAAGGTGTGCTACGGTCTAGGACTATGTTCAAGACGAGCTATTCTAAGGGGGAGACTAGGACTAGTCTAAGGTCTAAAACTAGGACTAAGGGAAACTAGGATAACACTAAGAAGGAAGACTAGGGTTAGGTCGGGGTCAAAGGGGTAATGGAATGGTCGAAGGAGAACTAGAGTGAGGAGGTAGTAGGGTAATCTAGGTAATGCTCGGGCTCTCGCAACTTAGACTCACCTAGAGGTTCATCCTAAAACCCACCTTGGCGACACAAACGACAAACAGAGTACTAGCATGCTATAGGCCTAGGTCGCATCCGGGCTCTCGGAACTTAGACCGACCTAGGGGTCGTCCTCACCGGGCTCTCGCAACTTAATGAGGAAACCAAACCCACAAACAAACTATCACCCACAAGAGAAAAGCAAGAAAAACAAGCATATGCACATACTAGTCATTCAAGCATTTCAACAAACATGTGATATGCATCAAACCAAGGGGAAACCCAAATCTTCCACCAACATCTCCAACAATCCCTTAATCATCCAATTAACACCCTAATCACCTTACTAACCCTAGCAAGAGTCTACTCTAACATATCTAATCGATAACTAACACTAACAAGAGAAATCAAAGCAAACAACAAAGCTAACATAATGCAATTTCGAAAATTAGTGATGCCGAGGGCCAGGTCCATGAGACGAAGGAGGGGATTGAGAATGCGTTTATTCGGTATTACCTATCGCTCCTAGGTGATTCGAAAAACGTCGAGCCCATTAATAGTGCCATTGTTCGAATGGGACATACTTGCTCCGATGAACATAAGCGCTGGCTGAGTGAGCCAGTGTCCGCGGAAGAGATCAAACGAGCCGTGTTCAGCATTCCTCGGGACAAAGCTCCGGGGCCGGATGGGTTTTCTAGTCAATTCTTTATTGATGCTTGGGACATTATTGGTGACGACGTGGTGAAAGCTGTCAAAGATTTTTTCTATTCAGGTAAACTTCTGAAACAGCTGAACTGTGCTAATATCACTTTGATTCCTAAAGTGAATAGACCCCAGTCCGTGATGGAATTTAGACCTATTGCGTGTTGTAATGTCTTGTACAAATGTATTGCTAAAATCATTTGCTCCCGTCTGGCCCGAGTGCTTCCTCACTTAATCTCGCCTACTCAAGGGGGTTTTATTGAAGGACAAAGCATTGTGGAGAATATCCTTATTTGTCAAGACCTGGTTCATATGTATCAAAGGAGGCGTATCTCGCCTAGATGCCTGTTTAAGGTTGACATTCACAAGGCCTATGATAGTGTTGAATGGTGCTTTGTGGATCACATGTTGAGGGCCCTGGATTTTCCTGACCATTTTCGTGGGCTTGTAATGGAATGTGTTACGACGGTCTCATATTCTCTTTGTGCTAATGGTGATAACTTTGGTTTTTTCCGGGGTAAAAGAGGATTGAGGCAAGGTGATCCTATGTCTCCGTTGCTGTTCACAATATGCATGGAATATTTTTCTCGACTATTGATTTATGGCAAGATTGATAGGAGTTTTAAATATCACCCGAAATGTGGCCCGATGAAGCTCACTCACTTGCTGTTCGCCGATGATTTGCTCTTGTTTTGCAAGGGTGATTCGAATTCTATGGAATTTTTGTGGAGAACGTTTGCCACTTTCAGCAGAGCCTCGGGCTTATGCATAAGTGTTGGTAAGTCGCATGCCTATTTTGCAGGAGTTGACGAAGATAGGAAGGCGGCTATACTACAATTTTCAGGCTGTGTGGAAGGTACGCTGCCTTTTCGTTACCTTGGTTTGCCAATCCAATGTACTCATTTAGGTAAGATTGACTGTGAAAAACTGTTGGCTCGAATTATTTCGAGGATATCAAGTATAGGAGCCCATAAGCTGTCGTATGCGGGTAGGCTGACGTTAGTGCAGGCTGTTTTATCTCAGCTGCATAATTATTGGGCGATGGTGTTTATTATCCCAAAATATATCTTGGCCCGAATTAATTCACTATGCCGTAATTTCCTTTGGGATGGCGGTGTGGAAGGAACTAATAGGGCTTTAGTGAGTTGGGAGAAAATTTGTTTTCCTAAGGAGGAAGGTGGTTTGGGGCTGAGAGATATCACGGTGTGGAATGAGGCTGCTGTAGCGAAATTAGTGATGGTAGGGATTCGTCACGTCCCTAGCCGATCAATATAACACCGACTAACCTAATGGGTAGCTAGGGCAAGTCGGGATCGTATCCACGAGGACGGTATATCAAGGTTTAGACTAGGTTGGCCTACAACGAAACTATATTACCAAACAAACACAAAGAAGCGATAAATGGAAAAATATGATGGAGGAGAAGTATGAACTAAACTAACACTAGAGACTAACTAAACGATAAAACTAACGGAAATGATGGCTAACTAAGATGATTAACACAAATATGGAAAGAAGTGGGGTAGGTCGGGTTCATAGGAGTAGAAGGATAATTGGGGTGATCAAGGGTAAAGGTGTCTCCTAGTTGTTAGGGTCGGTCCGGGCTCTCGCAACTTAAACCGATGCCAAGGTGGATCCGGGCTCTCGCAACTTAGACCCTAGTCCGCGCTCTCGCGACTAAACTATTCTTGATATTTCCGCATCATAAACAATCAATGAGAAGATGAACACAAGTATGGGAAGCATGGCGACTACAACTCACACTAGCATATCAACAAACACATAGAGTGCCTACAATGTGACTAACAACAAATATATAACCTTTTCCCCTTAATCTACCCTAATCATCCATAATCTATCCCTAATCCCCCTACTAACCCCACAAGATTACTACTCACTCATTATTAATGAAAAACTAACCATCATAAGAGAAAACAAACTCACAATCCAAACATTCATCATAAACAAACAATAACAATAACTATATGTAAAGGATGGAACTTGATTGAATAACTAAGAACAAGGGTAAAGAAAGATTATACCAATACTAGATGAAGAAAAGATGCAACCTTGTATTAATGAGAAACCCAAATACAATCCCAAGGTTGTCAAGCTTGGAACAATCTTCAAGAATCTCTTAATCCAAGACTAATTACAATAATTATCTAAAGATTAAGGAGAGGATTAAAACTAATTAGAGTAGCAATAATCTAGGGTTTTGAATGTTAATGGAGGCTTAAACTAATCTAGGGTATGAAGGAGAAGAAAGAAAAAAGAGTCGTGCAGCAGCATCACGGTCCCGACCGGGACGGATCATCCCGATCGGGACGGACCAGTCATCCCGACCGGGACGGGATGGTCCCAACCGGGATGGGCTCACAGCAGCCATCTTAATGTAGCACCCCATCCCGAACGGGATGAGGCCATCCCGAACGAGATGGGCCTTGTATGCCTTCCTTAAACGGTCTTTGGTCCTTCCTTGCCTCTCATGGGCTTCCCACCGATTCTCGGGACTCGGGATCGGGTCTCGGAGGCTCGGGATTGGGTCCTAAGGTCTCGGGGTCGATTCCAAGGCCTCGAGTCATCGTTCCTTTATCTCGTTGGCTCCAAAATGTGTATGTATTGAGTCGGAATCGCTCCAACTCTTCCAAATTGGTCTCGGGAACCTGAAACGAACTAAAGGAAGCATAAGAAGCCCATGAATCGCTCCAAGGAGCGATTCCACAAGGAAAAAGGGACCAAAACACAACAAATAGGCACTACAAACTACACTTATCAATTAGCCTCTTGGATTTTTGATCAGCCTGATCGCTTGTGGGTTCGATGGGTAAGTAGCATTTATCTAAAAGGGAAGACTTGGGCTGAGTTCAACCCAATACCGATGTCACTTGGGCTTGGAGGAAAATTTGTCATGTGAAGGAGAAAATTAAACACATGTTTGTGAATGGAAGGTGGCATGGCACGAGTAACTTTTATTCGATTGCGACGGCACGAGGAAATGAGGGTGCGTAAGTCACGTGTTCCGTGGTCGCGATTGGTTTGGAGTGTGTGGAGTGTCCCTAAGCATAGCTTTATTGCATGGCTTGTGTTTAGGGGAGCTCTTAACACTAGGAAGAAATTATTAAGGATTGGGGTTGCTGATTCGGATAGGTGCTATTTGTGTGAAGCACAGGAAGAGACTTTAGAGCATCTTTTTTTCGGATGTTCTTGGAGTTCTCGGGTTTTGAACTTGTTGAGTGACTGGGTTAAGAAGAAATTACCTGGTGATGGGGGCTTGAGTTGGGCGTGCAATGTTCGGGGGACGAAGCTACAATGCAATATTCTCCGTCTTCTCGTTAATGCAGCGATTTATCATGTTTGGAGACAACGCAACTTAAGCAGAATTGAAGGAATGGTTCTACAACCGCAATATGTGGCCAAGTTAATTAAAATGGACGTTAGAAATAGAATCATGTGTAAAATAAAATATCCGTTAAGTGCGAAAGACGCTAGATGGCTACATAAATTGATGTAGTCATATTCTTTTTTAATCGTTTCCCGGCATATATATATACTTACCCTTTACCAAAAAAAAACATAATGAAACTAACAAGAACTATGAACTATGAACAATCCAAACAACAAAGATTCAAACTTTAATGATAAAACAAAGATTAAGAGAAGAGAAAAGAAGATTATACCAAACTAGAGATGAAAGGAAGAAAGAAACTTGCATAAATGGAAGAACCCAAAACAAACATCCAAGTTTGTCAAGCTTGAATGGAGATCTTGAAGAATTCCCAAATTACAAGCATTAATCTATGATTAAAGACTAATTACCGACTAATCTACACTAATCTATGCTAAAATAATCTAGGGTTTAGTCTAATATGAAGAACATAACATATGATAGTGTCTTCATACAAGAGGGGGGTATATATAGGGTTTAAGAATGAAAGGAGAAGAAAAGAATTGAAGGCGGGCTACAGCACCCCCGTCCCGGCCGAGACGAGGTGGTCTCGGTCGGGATGGGGTCGGTCCCGGCCGGGAAGACATGCTCCCGGTCGGGATGGGCAGTCAGAACGCTCCATCTTCGTTTCCTTCTTCATCCCGGACGGGATGAGGCCATACCCGTCCGGGATGAGTCTTGTAGGCCTCCAATATGAACTTTTTGGTCCCTCCTTGGTTCTCATGGGCTTCCCATCGATTCTCGGGACTCGGGATCGGGTCTCGGAGGCTCGAGATTGGGTCCCAAGGTCTCGGGGTCGATTCCAAGGCATCGAATCATAGGTCCGTTACTCCGTTGGCTCCAAAATGTGTGTGTATCGGGTCGGAATCGCTCCAACTCTTCCAAATCGGTCTCGGGAACCTGAAACGAACTAAAGGAAGCATAAGTAGCACATAAACCGCTCCCGAGGAGCGATTCCACAAGGAAAATGGGACCAAAACACTACAAAATAGGCACTACAAACGACACTTATCAACTCCCCCACACTTAACCCTTACTCGCCCTCGAGTAAGCACATACTAACTACTAAACTATCCGAGTGGGTATTAGCGCACCCTACGCCCCTTCAACTCACGCGATTACACTTAGAGGAAAAGTGCACTCCGCAAGGCAAGTCGGGTCTTGCGACAAAACTGTGGATGCAACCGGACACAAACACATAAAAAAACACACACACAAACAAACAAACCAACACATAATCGGTTGCACCCAAAAGAAAACAAGTACCGCTTCCCTCTAAAAGCGGTGAATGAAACACCGGTTTAGGACTCGAGGTAAGTGACAACGTTCCCAAGCTAGCAATACAAACCAAGGTGAACTAAACCCTAATAGTATGACGATAAAGCAACAAAAACGTTGGTAACTTACCTAGGTCCTCCTAACTTTCTAAGAACGTACTACGGGACGATCGGCGGAGTGGAAAAGGGATGAACCACGGTGTTAGTCGACACTGTAGATAAGTGAGACCCCGCCCCCTTTAGCCATGAGCCAAGAGGGTCGTCCCATGTCTAAAACCGCCTAACTAGTCCATGTAAAAAAAAATGGAAATATGCAAAATGAGAGAAGACCGACTAATGCCGCTATCATCCTTCCTCGGGACTCGGTCCTTTGGTAGGCTCTTCACGACAAAAGTCGGAAAAGGGCTTATTTTGAGAGGTAGGGGTTATTTTTGTGAATCGGGTTTTCTTTTGGCATTTTCTCTTTTCTTTTGCATTTTTGCTTTGTTTTGCCATGCCATTCTTTTTCTTCTTTTCTATTTTCTTTTTGGCTTTTGTGCCTTTTCTTTTTCTTCATTCTTTTCTTTCTTTCATTTTCTTTCTTTTTCTTTTCTTTGCCCTTTTGGCTTGATTTGGCTTTTTGGCATTTCTTTGTATGACAAGAAAGATAGAAATCAACAATTTGCAATTTATTGTGTGGAGATGTGTAGAAGGTAGGTGAATGGGTATGTTGGGATGACGTCTTTCCCTTCATACTCACAAAAAAGGGGAGAACTTGGAATAATCAAACGATCCTAAACACGGTCACCTAAGGGACGAGACTCGGCAACCAAGGCCTTTTCGCACCGTGGGTGGTCATAATGGTCAAAAGTGCAAATCCCGCAGTAAATCCCTAGTAAGCTAGGTGGACTCAAGGTAAAGGACCAACGAATTCATTGATTTAGGGTCATTCTACTAGATTAAAGTCCAAAACTCGATTTATACTACTAGAAAGGGAAAGCAAACACTCGTACACTAGCCTCTAAACCGGGTTTTCGAAAACCTTTTTACACACAAGACTCAACCACACACAAAACAAAGACTCAACAAAGAACGAGAGAAAAAGAAGCAAAAGCAACAAAACAAAACAACACAAAACGAACACATAAACAACACAAACACCACCCCGAACATCCAAACAAGCGCCCAAATCAACCGCAAACTTTAAAAAGCTCCACCCGAGCACACCACATCACAAACCTTCTCCAAACTTCACAAGAAATAAAGAGGGAAAAGGGATAGAAGATGTTACCGGATGTCTTGAAAGCTTTCCAAAACTAACGGTGATTAAGCAACCTATAAGGAAAAAGGGAGGCAAAACACGCACACAAAACAAATACACGACACAAAAGTAAAACACACAAAAGAAAGTCTTTTTGATTTTTTGTGAAATTTTTTTCAAATTTTTAGGGTTTTTAAGAATTTTTTCGAAAAACTACGAAAATAAAGCTAACTACACTAGAATATCGCTCCCCCACACTTAAACCGAGCCATGTCCTCAAGCTCGATCTTAGTGTGCGGAGAGACAAAAGAAAAAGAAAAGAAACTACGAAAATAAAACTAAAAATCAAAAATAAAGTGAAGAAAAGGGTAGAAGGCGCCCGGCCGGGGTGTAGTCAAGTCACCATGGGGCGAGACAAGAAAAGATATGGAAGGGGGAAGAAAAATAAAAAGAAGGAAATAAAAGGAAATGGGAGGGGAGGGCTAGGTGTAATCAAGTCACCTAGCCCGGATTCCGCCTAAATCCGACTAAATCCAACAAAAAGGGGGTGAAAAACTTGTAAATTTTGGATTTTGAAATGACTCTCGATGTAGTCACGTCATCGAGAGTCGGGAGCAACCATATACCAAGGCCTCGAAGGCCACCATGACACAAATATAAGGGGAAGGGGAGTAAACAAAGGAAAACAAGCAATAAAAGACGGAAAAGACAGGATAGTTGTCGTACCAATAGGATAGCAACTCACTCGCTCCATCGTCTCCAATGATCAATAAAGGAACTTTGCTTGTCTTCATCATTGCTATCCCTCTTCGAACTTGATAAAACACATGGTAGAGGTAGTAATGATGTGAGGGGAGTGGGATTCGATGTGAAACTCGGTGTAAAGGGAAGAAAGATGAGGTGAGGGTATGTAACTGAAGTGTAATGGTCATATGACATAAGCAAGGATGGGTAGGGAGGTTGGGTGGGGGTATACAATGGTTTGGTGGGCTCAAATGTCAAAGAAGAGGCCAAAAGAGGAGAAAAGAGACCATCCCGGTCGGGATGGATGGTCCCGATCGGGAAGACACACTCGTCCCGGTCGGGAAGCCACCTTCCCGGTCGGGACGACACTCCAGCAAACTCCAATTTTTGCACCCCCATCCCGATCAGGACGGCTTCTTCCCGGTCGGGATGGCACATCCTTCCCGGTCGGGAAGCTCCCTTCCCGCCCGGGATGGGTCTTCTTGACCTCCAAAACCCCAAAAGCTTCACCGAAGCTTCAAAAACCGACTTCCATTCTCACGATCCAAGCTCTATCATTATCTACTCTCCTCTAGGAATCACCTTTCCTTCACACCTATCACAATGAACTCAAATACAACATCAAATTCCCTCCCTCACATCGCTCATCAAAAATACCAAATCAATTACAAGAGCTCCACAAAAGCTAACAAAAACTAGAAACCAAACTATACAAACAAACATAAACACAAATACAAGCACAAAAGAAAAGAAAAAGAGATATTTACAATAAGATACTCTCACCAACTACACCTCCATAGCCATCAAGAGCTCGAAGGAGTAAGTCAAATGCTCTAGCAACATCTTCATTTAAGCTCACATGGCCGAGCCTAGCCACTTCCAAGAGTTTCCAAGTCGGAGGTAAGAAGCGATCATCTTCATTATGCTCGGGGTTCTCGTGATCTTCCGGGTCTTGCGAACCATGATAGCAACGACTCTTATGACCATCCGGTAGGAATAGTGGTCTAGAGTCATGCTCGGTGTTGTAATGTGGGAGATCACACCCTAGGGGTGTCTCTTCTTCTACGGGGTCGAGAGTGGAACTCTTTTCCACCGCCCGACAAGAATTCTCTTCACCAACCGTCTCACAAGACAAAGGGCTAGACATCGAGTGCGGTAGAGGAGGAGAAGGCATCAATTTTTCTTCATTGGAGGCTTTAGGATCCTCCAATTTCCCATTCAAGGCAAGTTCCAAGGCATATACTTCTTTTTCCCAAGTATTGCGCTCCTTTTCACTCACCTTGTCTAATTGGCCTAGAGGAGTATTGTCTTCACTTGGCCTTGGATTGTCAAGATCCGGTTCATCATGAAGAAAATCGAACAAATCCAATTTGATGGCCAATACATCGGCTCCCCAAGAATTATCTCGAGAATCATTTTCACTCCCCTCCTCATTGTTGGCCCTTGAAGCTTCAACTCCCTCTATTCTTCCCCTATCTTCACCACCCAAGCAACACTCAACAATGGTCTCTTGATCGACCCTCTCTTCTTCATTTGTAGCTTCAAGGTTGGGTTGACTTTCTTGTGGAGGCACCCGACCTTCTTGCCCAAATGAACCTTCCTCAACATGTAGTGGAGCTCGAGTGGCCAACATCGTGATATGAGTCATGAGTGCATTGATGCGAGCATCTTGCACCTCTATTTGGGCCTTGAACTCCTCCCTAACCCTTTGTATTTGAGTCAACATCAATTGTTGACCCTTTTGCAATAACATCATCATCTCATGTTGGCTCCCTTGTGTTTGGACCAACATTTGACAAGTCTCAAAGTTAGGGATATTTGGTTGTGGGTTATGTGAGGGTGTTTGGTAGTTGTTAGGATGTGGGAACGATCCTTGACAACTTTCTTGGTAACCATAAGAAGAGGGTTCATAAGATTGTTGATGAGGTTGATATGGTTGGTAAAGTTGTGGGTTTTGGTAATTCGCCCCATAGTTGTCCCGTGATGATTGATGGTAGCTTGGACGCGCCATGTCCATAACGTTGCTTTGGTACCTAGGATGAGCTAGAAGCACTTGAGCAAACGTTAGTATCCTAGTGCTTTTGAGGCACTAGGAAGGGAGAGTGACACACAAGAAGAAAAACGGAGATACACAAGGAGAAGAGAACACAAAAATCAAGAACAAAGTCCAAAACTAAGCAAACAAAAGTCTAAACTACGCCGTCCCCGGCAACGGCGCCAATTTGATGGGTGGGATTTGTCGTGAATCCCAACCGTCAAATAAAACCAACTAACCTAACTAGGGTAGCTAGGGTAAGTCGGGTCGAATCTACAGAGACGGGAGGTCGGACTAAGGTGTGCTACGGTCTAGGACTATGTTCAAGATGAGCTATTCTAAGGGGGAGACTAGGACTAGTCTAAGGTCTAAAACTAGGACTAAGGGAAACTAGAATAACACTAAGAAGGAAGACTAGGGTTAGGTCGGGGTCAAAGGGGTAATGGAATGGTCGAAGGAGAACTAGAGTGAAGGAGGTAGTAGGGTAATCTAGGTAATGCCCGGGCTCTCGCAACTTAGACTCACCTAGAGGTTCATCCTAAAACCCACCTTGGCGACACAAACGACAAACGGAGTACTAGCATGCTATAGGCCTAGGTCGCATCCGGGCTCTCGCAACTTAGACCGACCTAGGGGTCGTCCTCACCGGGCTCTCGCAACTTAATGAGGGAACCAAACCCACAAACAAACTATCACCCACAAGAGAAAAGCAAGAAAAACAAGCATATGCACATACTAGTCATTCAAGCATTTCAACAAACATGTGATATGCATCAAACCAAGGGGAAACCCAAATCTTCCACCAACATCTCCAACAATCCCTTAATCATCCAATTAACACCCTAATCACCTTACTAACCCTAGAAAGAGTCTACTCTAACATATCTAATCGATAACTAACACTAACAAGAGAAATCAAAGCAAACAACAAAACTAACATAATGAAACTAACAAGAACTATGAACTATGAACAATCCAAACAATAAAGATTCAAACTTTAATGATAAAACAAAGATTAAGAGAAGAGAAAAGAAGATTATACCAAACTAGAGATGAAAGGAAGAAAGAAACTTGCATAAATGGAAGAACCCAAAACAAACATCCAAGTTTGTCAAGCTTGAATGGAGATCTTGAAGAATTCCCAAATTACAAGCATTAATCTATAATTAAAGACTAATTACCGACTAATCTACACTAATCTATGCTAATCTATGCTAAAATAATCTAGGGTTTAGTCTAATATGAAGAACATAACATAAGATAGTGTCTTCATACAAGAGGGGGGTATATATAGGGTTTAAGAATGAAAGGAGAAGAAAAGAATTGAAGGCGGGCTACAGCACCCCCGTCCCGGCCGAGACGAGGTGGTCCCGGTCGGGATGGGGTCGGTCTCGGCCGGGAAGACATGCTCCCGGTCGGGATGGGCAGTCAGAACGCTCCATCTTCGTTTCCTCCTTCATCCCAGACGGGATGAGGCCATACCCGTCCGGGATGAGTCTTGTAGGCCTCCAATATGAACTTTTTGGTCCTTCCTTGGTTCTCATGGGCTTCCCATCGATTCTCGGGACTCGGGATCGGGTCTCGGAGGCTCGGGATTGGGTCCCTAGGTCTCGGGGTCGATTCCAAGGCATCGAATCATCGTTCCTTTACTCCGTTGGCTCCAAAATGTGTATGTATCGAGTCGGAATCGCTCCAACTCTTCCAAATCGGTCTCGGGAACCTGAAACGAACTAAAGGAAGCATAAGTAGCCCATAAACCGCTCCCGAGGAGCGATTCCACAAGGAAAATGGGACCAAAACACTACAAAATAGGCACTACAAACGACACTTATCAGCCATACTCCCCGATCTCTCCTTCGATTTCCAGTTTTCAATCATAATCCGAGAATCGATTCTTCATCCTTACTTACTCTAGCACGTTTTTACGTTCTTCTTCATCAAATTGTAAGTATCGACTTTATTAAAGATCTTTATTCGTTTATATATATATATATATATATATATATATATATATATATATATATAGAGAGAGAGAGAGAGAGAGAGAGAGAGAGAGAGAGAGAGAGAGAGAGAGAGAGAGAGAGAGAGAGAGAGAGAGAGAGAAGGGATCATATAAGTCCCTTCTCCTCTTATAAGTCCATAAGGCTTATTATAAGCCATTGGATGAATTCAAGATGGATGGCTGAGATTGAAGTAAGATATCATTTAAAAAAAAAATTCATCATAAATACTCCTCGTTTTCTTCCCACCTTCATTACTTCAATATTCCCACCTCCATTACCTCACTTCCTTTCCCAACACAATTAAACCATACTCCCGCTCACTTCCCACTCCACTACTCCATCAGCAACATTCATCCACTCGAACATTCATCATCAGCAACATTCATCATTCATCATCCGGATCAATTTGTTTGTTTGCTCAAGTACATTCATCATCAGCAATATTCATCCGCTCGTTTTAACTGTTGGTTCTCGATCAATTTGTCCTCTTTTCGCAGGTAAACGTCTTTTCTTTCTCTAATCAAAGTTTTGTTGTATAATCTTGCGATTTGTTTTTTAATTTGACGAATTTCGTAGTTTAATTTTTTATTTAGCAAAATTAAACCGAGATTTATCAACTTCCTCACCAAATTTTTTTAAGGTCTGTTCATTCTCTAATTTCGTGGCTCAAGATCTGTTCTTTCTCTAAGCAATTTTTTTTTAATTTGGAGTTTAATTGCGAAATTAGGGGTTAAATTTTAATTTGCGAGTTTAATTAGGGAAATTAGGGTTTAATTTTTGGGTCTATTTTCTGAGTTTTTCTGGGTATACGAAATTAGGGTTTGCGAAATTAGGTTTAATTGTTCACAATTTGGGTATAATTGTTGCGAAATTAGGGAAATTAGGGTTTAATTGTTGCGAGTTTAATTAGGGAAATTAGGGTTTAATTTTTGGGTCTGTTTTCTGAGTTTTTCTGGGTATACGAATTTGGGTCGTAATCAATTGAATTGATTTATTTGATGATTTCATATAAAAAAAAACTTGTTGAATTTGATCGTAAGTGATCGATTTGTTTGATTTCATATCAATAAACTGGTTGAATTTAATCGTAAGCAATTGATTTGATTTAACGATTTCATATCAAAACAACTGGTTGAATTTGATCGTAAGCGATCGATTTGTATGATTTCATATGAAAATTAAAAACTGGTTGAATTTGATTTGGTTGGTGATTTCATATCAAAAATTTGATTGAATTGATGAACAGGTAACAGGAAAAGTGACATACAATATGATGACAAACGTGTGGTAGATTGTGATGTTGGAATTTAATAATGAAGTTGTAGACGTTGTGCACTGAAGTTGTAGACGTTGTGCACTGAAGTTGTAAAGTGAATGACTTAAAGTTACAAAGTTATGTTCTACAAATCAAAGGGGCGTGATGTTGAAGTTTCAGAAACAGAAAGTTGAAGTTGTAAAGTTTTCGAACTGAAGTTGCAAGTGTGTGGTAGATTGTTTTGAATGTACACCAGTTAACTATAATGTTGTAAATATAATGTACTGAAGTTGTATTGCAGCTGAATTAAAGTTCCAAACAAATTGTTATTTAAATATTGAAAGTCATGCACTGAATATGTAAGTGTACGTGTTTTGAAGTCTTGGAAGCTTAGAGTTGAAGTTTCATGAATTGAGAGTTGCAGTTGTAAAGAATTGAAACTTCAGCATCCGTAACTCTAGGTGTATGTAGAGGAGCTTCAACTGTATTGATCTGTCACTTCAATTGTTTCAGTTTGTAACTTCACTTTAATTGGTAAATATGCAACTTCAATTACTTTATAATGTCACGTTAACTGATAAATTTGTAACTTCATCTCCATAACAACATTATTTTAAAAAACATTTGTAACTTCACATATTTCGTAACTTCAATTTATATGTTTTGTAATTTCAGTTCATATGTTTGGTAACTTCATATCAATAAAATTATACTGTAGCAATAACGAAAAATACAGTAAATTACATATTAAAATAAAAAATAAGAAAGAGATAAATAAAATTATTTACTACGTTTATTCGAAGTTATACTGTATGCACTTGAAATCATGCAAAAAAAATACTCCTACTAAGAAATAAAATGGACGGTGATGAAGATGGTAAAACGAAAACAAAACAAGAAGGGAGGAAATTAGAGAAATTAAAGAATTCTGATTTTTTTTAAGTTATGATTGTATGGAGAAGAGAGAAGATGATTGTTGGTAAAAGAATTAATTAATGTGTAGGAGTTATTGGTAAAAGAGTTAATAGGGATTAATTAGTGTGGTGGAAGGAGAGAGAAAGGATTAATGATGATAGTAAATGCTACATGGGGAGTGTGAATTAGAGTGGGATTTTGTGTTTTTAGATCAAATCTCAACCATACATCCTCACCTCATCCTATGGCCCAAAATAAGACTTATGTACTTATAGGGAGGGGTGTCCTTATGTGAACCCCTCTATATATAGAGATAGGTTCACATAAGACCAACAACTCTTATAAGTTCATAAGTTCCAGTGTTAAAGTTACACAAAAGGTGCTTAAAGTTACACGAGATGAGTGTTAAAGTTGCACTTTATCACTTGAAGTGATAAAAGAGCTGAATGTTATAATTACATATCAATTCTGAAAAAATGCAACTTTAACGTATGTCATCTGTAACTTTAATATAGACTTAATTACATATGTTGAACTTATTTGATCCCTTCTATATATATATATATATATATATATATATATATATATATATATATATATATATATATATATATATATATATATATTTTGATTTAGGTGGATTACCATCTTTCTCTCTCTCTCTCTCTCTCTCTCTCTCTCTCTATATATATATATATATATATATATATATATATATATATATATATAAAAGGTGTGTGTGGTGGGTACATTAGCAGAGGTTTGTTTTAATTGAAGATGTTGTTGGGTACGTTAGTGAGTCACTTTGAATAATTAGGGATTTGGAAGGTGATGTTTAAGACTAGGTTGATAGTTAAGATAAAATCTAATACTAGTCGGAGCGTTAGATGAACGAGGATTTGGTGACTCAAGAGTTAGATTATTCGTCCGGTTAAGTCAGTTAGAACTTGAGTTATCTATACTTTGACCGTTATTAGCAAGTTATTTAGTTAGTAGCTAGTGAGCGGGTATTATGAGTTAGCATCGTCTCGATATTATTTAGTTGGAAGGTTAAGTTGTTGAACCGTTTATATTATTTGTAGTTTTTGGGTTCGAGAAGAAAGAATTTTTGGACTAGCCTTAGCTTGGATTGACCGTCTTGAGAGGTAAGGACGTTTTGACCTTTTCACCTCTAAGTAAAGAGCATGTTCGGTTTAAATTATATTTTTGAAACGATTTTATAATTATTTTGTCAATGGTGAATTTTTATGATACTCTTGTGATATTTTGGATATTGGAACTTTGTGACACAAGTCACACACTGGGATTATTTTGGTATGAATTTTGGTGGTTATAATAGACTCTAGGAGCTCTGTTGGTCTATGAGGTTAAGGTGCGTCTGAGACGTCCCTGGGATTTCGTCCCGAAACTGAACTCCTGGCCCGAGTTGTGTTAAGTGGGGTTTTTCCGGCCCCCCACTTGCTAGGTAGTTAGACTTCCTCCTTTGGCAGCCTCATCCTACCGACTGCCCAAATGTGAGTAGTGCGCACTATAGTAAGTCTAGCTAAGTATAGGTGGTACCTCTAGATCGTGCAAAAAGGGTAGGACCTTGCACACAGATGGTGACAATATATTGTGGTTGGTGTTGATTTTGACTACTGTTTTCACAATACTTTTTGTTTGGTATCGAGATAATGATTTTTAACTCTGATTTCAGTTTACTATAAATTATAAAAATTATTGTGTTATGTTTTCAATATAATATGTTTTACTCAGCTTTGCTGACGTCCTTTTGTTTTGGGTCGTTCCCCCGCTGGAACATGTACCTATTTGTGTTTTGGGTGTACAGTTGATAGGTACACTTAATATGCTGCATGGGTGCATTTGGTTCGGGATGCTGAGCGAGGAAGGATTTTATTATTTAACATTTACCTCCGAACTGTTTATATTTATTTTGAACTTTCGTTTGAAGTTGTTTTAAACCGTTTTGGATTTTGTGGGACTTAAGTCTTCCGCTGCAACGTTTCTATTTAAATTAACTATCGAATTTATATTTCTTTTAATTCTTATATTATTCTTTTGCCTTGCACTTGGCCTTGTGAGCTAAGCGGAGTAACGACTTTAAATTTTCCGGTTTTATTCTTCTATGTTGGTTGCGAAAATTTAGGGCTGTTACAGTTGGTATCAGAGCAATAGGTCTTTCCGAAAATTTTTGCAAAATTTGAAATGGTTTAAAAAAAAAAATTTACTACTTTATTAAAAAATAAAAATCTTTCTTTTTAAACCGAGAGTGATGGGTGGATTGGGTGCATTGCATATGCATGAATTATGTTATTTGTATATATAGATACTAGTGTAGACCCCGTGCAATGCACGGTATTTATAATATAAATATCTTAGAGCAATCATAATGGACAAACTCAATATAAAGTTTGTTATTGCCATGTAAGATTTTGACAAACTCAATATGTTTAGAACTTTTATTAACAATGGAGGACTTCAAATAAAGTTCTTATATGAGATAGTAGAATAAAAATAAATAAATAAATAAAATAGCAATTGGGCAACTTTGTCTTGAATTTAACAAGAACTTGGTTCTTAAATAAGAACCCAATTTCTTAAAAATAGTAAGAACTTTTGTCCACAATGGACAAACTTTATCAAATAAAGTTATTTTGACAATCTCAAGGGTAAGAACTACCCATTGTGATTGCTCTTATAGAATATTTCATTTAATATTTAAAATAAAAAATTCATTATTTTATTTTTACTATTTATCGACTGCGTACTTTTAGATATAGGAAAATATTTTTTAAATCGCAAAACTAATCAAAATACTTGAGTAATGTCTTGAAATGTATTAAATAATGTGTAATTAATGAAAATATTTTTTATATTTTTTATATATCTTGTTTATGTCATCTCACGTTTCGAGATACTCACTTATCTCTTTAACATAGCTTAAAACACATAAATATTTATCAAAAATTGTATAATAATGAACTTTTTTAATGGTTACCACACCGCGATACATTCTTTTTGTATAAAAAAATATTCAATTTTTCATTAGTTTTTTTTTAAATGGCCTGTCTCAGACATAAGACTTATATTATGTAATTTCTGAAACTTTTTTTTATACGGATTTTAATAGTATATTCCATATTTTGTACTCCCTAAATGATAAGATCTTAGTGGTATTCGAGTGAGTATATATTTTTGTAAAAGTAAAAGTAAATAGCTCATTTCAAAAATAAAATTTTCATATAACCATGTTTTTTTTCTATGGTTAATGACATCATATCTTAAAACTTATCTAATTATTTTTGTCAATTTCTTTAACATTAATGAAAATGAATAGTTTGTGAATTCATTAGTGAAATGTTCTTTTACTTCCCGATTTAAATTAGTGTATTTTTTTAGGAAAATGTTAGTAATTGTTATTGTCTTAGAGTAGTATATAGATTATTTTGGTGAGTTTTTGCTTTAATTAGCATCTTAACGTGTGCCCAGTGGGCACACGTTAGAAAAACCGTTTTACTATATATTAGGCTTTGTATGAACAATCGGTATATATTCCGTTTTTATACAGTTACTAAATTTATATCGATGTTAAGAATATGATCTTCGAATATGATAAGAAAGATATACAATAACAATCATAACTATTTTATATTCCACGTAAAATTTTGTATGGGATAGTGCAATCTCCTATTAACAAAAAATAGTGCAACTATTTGGTTAAAAATGGAATATACATTATGTTTATACTTTTAAAAAAAAAAAATTGATCATAAATTCCTTATTAAATATTGCATGTCATATGTAAAACACGTGATTTTCCTAATCAATGTAATTAATCAAATTTTCTTAATTACATAATTTTTGTGGTGTATAGTTTTATGTGTGATTTAGTGATATTTTAATTAGTCAGATGTTTGTAGTTGGAAAGAAGAAGGGTGAGTGGGTGACACACATAAGGTTAAGAGTTCGATTTGCACATGTGGATATCTTTAGGCGGTAAAAATGTTACTAAGAGTTAATCTCTTTGTGGTAAGAGGATTTATGGCACGGTACATATATTTTGGAGAATAAATATTTGCATATTCTAATCAATCAACCAATCATAGAAATCTACTAATCAACGGTATAATTGTATAAAAATTTGCATATTCTAATCAATCAACCAATCAATTATATTCTAATCAATCAATCAATTATATTTTTCTACAAATATTTCTTCTCGAATATGATCAGAAAGATATACAATAATAATCATAACTATTTTATATTTTATGTAAAATATTGTACGGGATAGTGCAATCTCCTATCAACAAAAATAATGCAACTATTTTGTTAAAACAGAATACAATATGTTTATACTTTTTAAAAAAAATTGATCATACATTCCATATTAAATATTGTATGTGATATATTCCATTTAAAACATGTGATTTTCGTAATCAATGTAATCAATCAGATTTCCTTAATTACATAATTTCTGTGGTGTATAGCTTTATATGTGATGTAGTGATACTTAAATCAGTAGGATGTTAGAGTGTAGTTGGAGAGGAGAAGGGTCACACATATGAGGTCAAGTGTTCGATTCCCACCTAGCTCATTTGACCTTATTTTTTTTGTTGTAGATAGCTTTAGACGGGAAAATATATGAGTTGTGTTATTTGGTTAGTGGAAAGGGGGATTTATAATTGTCATGGTTTAGTACTGTTAATATCCTTGCCTAATTGAACTGTGATAGTGATGAATGCTACTTACATTAATATTTGTGATTGAACCTTTTTGTGCTTGGACTTAATAGAATATTGTTTATATCTATAGTAACAATGTCTCGAGGAAATGAAAACAATGATATGCCCGCTATGATGGCACAATTGTTAGTTCAGAATGCAGCTCTTCTCGAAGCTGTAAAACAGATGACTGCTGTCACCCGGAATATGAATGATAGGGTTGAGAATGAGAATGATCCTACACCCACTGTTGCTGGAATGTCTGAAGCAGTACAGAAGAAGAAACCGTCGACCTTTACTGGGAAAGGGGATCCTAATGAACTAGATAATTGGGTTAGGGAGATGGAGAAAATTTTTCTAGCTTTAGGGTGTCCACATGAATTTCAGGCTAGGATTGCCGTCTTCTATTTGAAAGAAGAGGCGGACATTTGGTGGCAGACTGTAAAAGAGGACTTTATGAAACCAGTTAGAATAAGAAATCCTAATGGCACACACACACTACATGATAAAGACTGGGATACTCTTAAGGAGATATTAGAAGCATAATTTTTCCCAGAACATGTGAAACATCAAAAATTAGCTGAATTTGGAGATCTAAAACAAACCGATGAGATGAGTGTGAAAGATTTTTATAATAAATTTATTGAGCTTAGTCGTTTTGCTAAGGAGCTAGTGCCAACTGAGGGGATTAAAGCATCTAGGTTTGAGGATAAGTTACATTGGAAGATTAAGGGTAAGTTTGCTGGAGAGACATTCACTTCATTAAGAGATATTTATGCTAGGGCTGTTAATATTGAGAGAATTAACCAGAAGATGGAGGTTGAGATGGTAAGTACTGGGACTAAGAAGAGGGAGTTTCAGAGAAGCCAATCTGACACCCCAGCGAAGAGAGGGAATTTCAATACTAATACGTATATAACTAGTACAAAAAACACATTTGGTTTGTGAAAAAGGTTATGGTTGCATATAATAACCGTAACCACAATATTCTAAAGGAATAGGATTTATAAATGGCTACGGTTCTACAAAAAAAACCGTAGCCAGATATAAAATGTTTCGGTTGATTTTATAAACCGTAGCCAAAAGTGGTTATAAAGGGTAACGGTTTTAATCAAAAACCATAACCAAATATAAAAGGCTATGGTTGAGTCTTTAACCGTAGCCAGAAGTGATTTTGAATGGCAACAGTTGTAATTAAGGAGCCGTAACCATTTATGTTAACATATAATATAAAATCAATTGTATATAGAAAAAATTGATAATTTTTTATTATATCATCAGTTAATATATCCCCAAATTTCCTATTATAGATAACTAACCATAATTTCCTAATCATACCACAAAAGACCTTTAATTCATATATTGTTGACATGTCAGAACTTGACTCGACCCAAATACTACTCGTCCGACCCCGTTTTTTTACTTAAAATTTACACTACTACAATTTTGATTATACAAGACGCCCCAAATAATAAGACACTTATATAAGGAATTGTCCTCTATATCATGATAAATTTTGGCGGTCCATGAACTGGTTAAATAGCACGGTTCAGTAAAAGAACCCTCCTTTTATTTGTACTATTAGCGCGGTTAGTCAATAAAATCATTCTCATTAATATAAAAACACGGTTATAAATTAAACCCATTTTATTAAAACAATTTTTTTTTTTTTTTTTTTTTTTTGAAAACCCGACATACGGGATTACATAGAACCACAAGCCTCTAAATGAATAAGAATAGCAATGCAATCGGGAAGATTATCCACCCAAGTATGAGACTCAACCCGCCGAAGAGAGAATCGAGCCGCCTCGTGGGCTACCCCGTTAAATTGTCTCGGTGTGAAGGACCAAAGCACTTCCTCGAACCTCGAACTTGCCTCCCTAATATCATCGATCAGCCTGAAGAAATCATTCCGACCAGTTGTCCCTTGCTCAAGCACTGTAATCACCTCCAGGCAATCGGATTCCACAATGAGCCTGCGATGACCACGTCGACCCGCTTCCTGCAGCCCCATTAACACTGCCTCGGCCTCCAAGTCCCGAACCTCCCTTCCACCTCTTCTTCCCACATTCCCTCCCCATAAGAACTGTCCCGCCTCCCCCCGACAAATGAAGCCCACCCCAAACCCCTCGTTCCAAGTGCTAGCATCACAATTGATCTTTACTCTTCCCCCGTCCGGCCTCCTCCACCCGACCACCTCCGAGGCCCCATACTCCTCCCCTGCCTTGTTTCTTCTTCCTCTTTCCCTCTCTTCCCTTCCCGCCTCCTCAAACTCCCTCAACACGTCCTCTGTTCTTCTGACCACCTTGTCGCCATTCACCCTAACCCCTTCAAATACCCATTTATTGCGTGCTTCCCATATAGCCCAACATCCCACCATGAACTTCCCTCGCTCTTCGTCCTCCATCTCCCTCCACACATCTTCCACCCACTCCCTCACCCTCTCATGCCCGTCTTCCTTCTTTATCTCCACCCCCAACCCATCCCAAACCCCTCCCCCCCACCCACAACCCTTAACAAGGTGGAGACAAGTCTCCACCTCACAAGAACAAATAGGACAAAGAGCATCACCATGGCGCACGCGACGAGCAATATTGTAATTAGTAGGTAAAGCATCTGAACAGAGTTGCCAGAAGAAGGATTTTACCCGGGGAAGAATGTTTGCCCTCCATATGATATTCCAGACCTTTCTTTCCTCAATACGATTCGACGGCCCCTGCTCCTCTAGCTCATTTTCGGTAAGCAAGCGATAAGCCGATTTGGTCGTGTAACATCCCATCTTGTCCGGTCCCCAATACCAGCGATCTTCAGCCGAGCTATTACAAACTCGAGTCCCCAGGATCAGCTCCTGCTCCGTCGGGATGAATAACTCTCGAACCTTGCCTTCATCCCAGTTCCCGCCCCTAGCATCCAAAAGCTCACAAACCAGCATGTCCCTGTTTCCATCCACGCAAGGTGATAGGACTTTCCCCGTGGACTCACCAGGCAACCATGGGTCCTCCCACACCCTAGTACCAAGGCCGTTTCCAACACTTCTCCGTAAGCCAATTTTGACAACCTCCTTCGCCTCCCATATTCCTTTCCAAGCATAACTAGGACATCTTCCAAGGTTCGCCTGCATAAAAGACCGTCCATCATGATATCTAGCTCGATAAATTCGAGCAAGTAAGCTATCCGGCTCAATAACCAGCTTCCAAGCCTGTTTCCCCAGGAGAGCGAGGTTGAAGTTATGGAAATCTCGAAACCCCATACCCCCTAGGTCCTTCGGTTTACAAAGATTGCGCCAAGCGATCCAAGGGATCTTTCGCTTGCCTTCCTTTCCACCCCACCAAAACCTAGAGACCAAACCCCGAAGCTCATCACAGAAATTCAGAGGAAGCTTGAACACACTCATCGCGTAGGTAGAAATCGATTGAGCTACAGCCTTTATCATAATTTCTCTACCCGTCTTGGACAAGAAAGTACCTCTCCATCCCTGTAATTTTTTAGCCAGCTTATCTCGAAGGACCCTAGTAAGTGCCCTCTTAGAGTGACCCAGGACCATGGGTAAACCCAGATAGCTTCCCGGATTGTCCACACATCTCACCCCAAGAATAGCCACCACATTATCGCGAGTCCCACCCGGGGTTGAATAGCTGAACGAAACAGTCGTCTTATCAAAATTTACCAACTGACCCGAGGCCCTCTCATACTCTGCTAAGACAGCCTTGACCTGCGTGGCCTCCCTAACATTTGCTCGACAAAAAAACAGGCTATCGTCAGCAAATAGTAAGTGAGATATAACCGGAGCATAACGTGCCACTCTAATACCGTGGAGAGTCTTCCTCTCGACAGCCCTCCTCATCAGGTTAGACAGGACCTCCGCGCATAAAATAAACAAATACGGGGAAAGAGGATCCCCCTGTCTAATCCCCCGCCCCGGGGCGAACTCCTCACCCGGTTTCCCATTCAGAAGAACCTGGTAAGAGACAGTGCTAACACAGTGCATGACGCGGTCAATCCACCCGTAATCAAACCCCATAATCCTAAGAACCCGATCCAAAAAAACCCACTCAACTCTATCATAAGCTTTGGCCATATCTAACTTGATAGCCATGTACCCCTCCCCAGACCGGGTATTTTACATATGATGAAAAGCTTCAAAAGCAATCAAAATATTATCAGTTATCATTCTCCCGGGGGTAAACGCGCTTTGGTTCTCGGAAATAATTTTACTTAGAAAAATTTTCAGTCTATTAGCCAAAACTTTGGACACGAGCTTATATATGACATTACATAAACTAATGGGGCGGAATTCACCCATCGAGGAAGGATTCTTCTTCTTAGGAATAAGGACTATAAAGGTTTTATTACACCCTTCAGGAAGGGGTGCTCCACGTAGTACCTCGAGAACCATACCTGAAACCGACTTGCCAACCACGTGCCAGTAAGTCTGGTAAAACAGACTATTCATTCCGTCAGGCCCCGGCGCTTTAAGTGGGTGAATCTGCTCCAGAGCCATCATGACTTCCTCTACCGTATAGTCCCTTCGAAGAACAGAATTCATAGACTCCGAGACTCTCCCTTCCATACCAATCAAAGCGTCGTCGAAATTGCACGGCATATTGGAAGTGAACAACTTCATAAAATAGTTCCTCGAGACCACCTCCATCTGTCTTGCCCCTTCTCTCCGCGTCCCTTCGTCATCGACAAGAAAGTTAATCTGGTTTTTTTGTTTCCTGCCCGTAGCCTTCTTGTGAAAATAACTCGTATTCCTATCACCCTCTTTCAACCATAATGCTCGGGACCGTTGTCTCCAGAATTGTTCCTCCTGTCTCAGCAAAGCCGCAATCTCCTTCACCACTCTCCTCCTCTCGTCGACATTCGCTCTGGTTCTCTCGTCCCTGTCCAGTTTAGCGAGCCGGTTCCTTCTACGATGTATTTCCTTCAGAATCTTCCCGATATTAATACTTTTCCACTTCATGAGGGCTTCCCCACACCTCTTAATTCGTTCTAAAATATCCACATCACTCCCTTCCCACTCCTTCGCAATCACCTCTTCACAACCTTGCTCCCCCACCCAGACCTGTTCAAAGCGAAAGATCTTACCCCGCACATTCCCCCCCTCACTTCTTTCTAACTCCACCTTGATTGGGGCATGATCCGACCATTCCCGAGTTAGGTGCTGAAGTTTCGCATAAGGAAAGAGTTCGCACCAACTATCGTTGGCCATCGCCCTATCAATCCTACTTTGTCTGTTCATCGCACCACCTTGTCCATTATCAAAGGTAAATTCATACCCCTCGAATGTAAGGTCACGAAGCTCACACTCCTCCACCGCGTCTCGGAATTGGTTCATTTGCCACTGTTCTCTCGACCCACCCTTCATCTCCGTCGCGAATAATATTTCATTAAAGTCCCCCAAGCAGAGCCATGGTCCAACGTACCCCTCCTTTAGTAACCTCAGAAGCTGCCAAGAAAGGTGTCTCTCACTCACGTTAGGCCACCCATAAAAACCGGTCACCCTCCACTCGTGTCCCCCCAGGCTAACCATAAAGTCGATATGATGCATCGACGAAGATCTAAGAGAACAAACAACACCTTTCCTCCACAAAAATGCAAGACCCCCCGACCTCCCCGCACTATCAACTTCTACACTCTCGTAGTCATTAAAGCGTTTCCCAGTCTCCCTGAACTCCATACTGCTTAGCTTCGTCTCGCATAAGAAAGCTATAGCAGGGGCCTCCTTCCTAAGAAGGTTTTGTAATCCTCCAACTGCAGAGGGGTTGCCCAGCCCTCTGCAGTTGATACTTAAAAGATTCATAATGCCCGGCGGGGCTGAGTTATCTCAGCCTCCGCCTCAAGTGACCCATCACTCATGGTTTGTTTGTAGCGTTTTCCTGATTCGAGGTCCTCCTCCACCTCCTCCGTTCTCTCCCTCTTGCTGCTTCCTCCGCCCATATCTCCCTTACTGCCAACAACGTTCCTCACCAGCCTCTTCCATTTCCCTCCTGTCTTTTGTCCCATAGCTAACTCGTTAATACCATCCCTCTGTTGAATCACTCCCTCCTGACGAAGGCCCACCCCCTCCAGAGTGTGGACCCTCCCACCATCCACCTCCATTTCCCATTCCTCCATTCCCCCTGTCAGAGCTCTCCCACCCTCCCCATCCTCATTGGTCTTGTTCCCCATGTCCTCCAATAGCAAGTGTGATCTACCCCCAACTCCTCCCACGTCCCTATTTTGTTCCCCTTCCTCTATCCCTCTCTTCTCCCCCATCATTTTACCCCTGTCACCCATCGCTTTAGGCTGCTGTTTCCCCCACCTTTGAACCGCTATCTGCTGAAGTTTATCTATTAAATGGTTAATAGCCTCCTCTTCCCTATCCCATTGCTCCTGCTCCAACTCCGGCTGCAAAATCCGCCCCTGTCCACCTTTGTTTCCAACCTCCTGTTTAGCCGGTTTCCAGGGAGATGCCCGCAGATCCTCCCCGAAGAGAAGCTCCTCCTCCTCATAAGGCCCGTCTTCGCAATCTTTCTCTCCATGACCCAGCACACCGCACCCGTAGCAATAAATAGGCAACTTCTCATACTTCACAGAAAAATACAGCATATGTCCTCGTTGCATTCGTATCCCCAGGTTCTTGTGTAGAGGCTTGCGGACATCATGCAAAACTCGAATACGGACCGCTCTATCCAGTGAAAGGTTCGCCCCTTCATCCCTTCCCAGATATTTCCCCAACCGGTCCCCTAGTCTTTTGATATTCTCTGTGTTCGATCTCCCGTTTAACGGTAGGTCATACACCCGTGCCCAAAAAGGTACATGAAATAGGGGTGTGTCGGTCAATTTTCCTTCCTTCGCCGGCACGTTAAAACACCAAATGAATTTATCGAAGTGCCAAGGTTGTCCCTCAAGGATACGAGATCGGTCTTCCTCAGACTCAAATTGAAACATAAAAGTACGTTCCTTGATATCAAGAACATTCGCAGTGATCTTACCTTTCGTGGACCAGACTCTCAACATGGTATCGATCGCCGCTTTCGCATTTATTGTCTTCGTTGTCCAAATCTTGCCTAATAGCACGTAGTCATCCATGGGTTTTGTTTGCGTAACATCCTCAGCCCAGAACAATTCGTCCTCTTCCCCTACTTTGCCTTTTCCTTTGTCCCGAATTCGAATTGTGTTGCTAGCCATTGCTATAAAAGAATCGTTCTCGAAATTGCAGAAACGTTTGTCGTGATGCTAACGCGAGAAGGGAATTCCGCAACAACGTGCGGAAAACGACAAGGAGAAACCCTAGAGTACGGAACTCTCAGTAGGAAACCCTAGAGAGACTTTTTAAAACGCGGCTATATACTATACCCATCGTATTAAAATATAGAATCCATCCTATTAAAATATACTACCCATCCAGTTCAATCCTTAGAGTAACACTGGGTTATACGTTTTCTATTCAATCAAAAATTTCCAACTTCCCCTTCCTCTTCAACCCTAGCTTTGTCTTCAACCCTTCAATCAAATCACTCACTCACGCCACAACAATGGCGGCAGCAACAGTAGGAGGAGGAGGATGCTGCCCTCCCATGGATCTCAGAAGGTCCGAGCATATGCACTTGGTTCAACTCATGTCGCCGTCTGTTATCTCGACGAACTCGGCCTTCTCCAATTCAAAGATGTGTCTCCTCCTTCTCTTCTCTATTTCATGTTTTTCCCCTGAATTCTCGTTATTGCTTCATTGACATTACTTTCTTTCTTGTGTTTTTGATGATTCAACCAATTTCTGATTATTAATCTCTCCTTTGTCATACCCTTTTTTTTCCAAAGTAGATTGTTTATGCTTGATCGCTTCTTTGTATTAGCTTCCATATGTTTTTTTTATGATTGATAAATATGATGATGATTGGACAATGTTTCAGTTATGGAGGCGTCGTCTTTGATACTCGAGTTTTTCTTACAAGTAGAATTATTTATTGAATGATGCTTGAGATACTTCGTGGAGTTGACATTGATTGATTATTACTAGAGTTTGTGTGCTGAAACTCAGGGGAAGATTATTTGTCAGTTTTCCACACTTATTATTTTTCTATTCTTCAAACCCACTTCGGCTTTGCTAAGTCTCTACACATTCTCACCCAAACTCACCTTGACTTGATTATTGAGTTTTTTCTGCCATGTCGAAATTAGGTTTTAGGTGAGAATCAACTCAGTACATGGGTTAGAATTGGGGGTAGATGATATGTTGGACTCGTTGATGTCATTGAATAAGGTATTGTTCTTTGTGGCATAAATGGGCTTACGCAAACTTAAACTCAATTGCGCTTGATTCATTAATTGGACTTAAAAGGTTGAATTGACGGAGACATATATGCTGAATAGAGCTGATTAGCGTTTTGACACCTACTAGGGAGCTTGCTCGGCAAGTCGACAAAGAAAGGGAAAGTATCTTTCGGCGAAGAGAAGAGGCTTTCTTTTGAAGTTCCCATTTTTGGTTTTGGCGACCTATCAGAGTGTCAGGTATGCCTTATCAGTATGCATCTATGATACAATTCCTGATTATATTTGCTTTCTGGTTTTGTTCAACAGGTATCTTTCTTTCCTTGTTTTTGCTTTCTTCATTGGACGATTTTTTGAGGTTTTTTTTTGCTTAATGGATTGAAATTAAACACTGGATAAAAAAATTGGATAGTATGTCAAGATTAAAACTCTACTACAATTAATGCAAGAGAACAATTGTATAGCTAGGAGGTATAAAGATCAAGTAATAATGTATGGATCAGATGATTGTGGAGTCAGGGGTAGCTATGAAAATGGATGAGAACGTAGACTATCATGAATATATATTATAGTGAAAAGCGACTAAACCCCTCCTTCTCCTGACCTCCTCCATCCATGGCTCGATGATACATATGGCCGGTCCTATGAGTGTATGTCTCATGTCCGACCCTGTGTAAGTAAGTATGAAAAGGTTAAAAGAGGAGCTAGCTAGGTGAGTGAATTGAACGAGTCGTGGCTGGTCATATATACAGTAGAATGAAACCCTAGAAACAAAGAAAAGGCACATGCAATAGGTCGTATAATCAAAGCTAAGGTGGTGTATTAGCTAGTACGGTACGTATTGATTAACCGTGTTATGTATGTCATATCTGGCCCCTGCTATGCTGCTAGTTGTACACTACTGGTACGGGCAGTGTACTACATACATACATACACAAACAGGAGACAGGAGCTAGGCAGCCAAGTCCAGCCCATCCCTCACTCCTCCACCTACATACATTCATACATTTTGACTTCCCTTAGCTTAGTTTTTTTCTTCATTATTCATTCCTTCTTTTTTTCCACGTTCCCCACCTAGCTACCTAGCTCGCTTTATTACTGTTATTATTATTATTATTATTATTATTATTATTATTATTATTTATCATCATCATCATCATCATCATTGTGGCATATATTATCTCAGGCCATCCATCCATCCATTTACTCCATCGATGATCACTAATCATAATTTCATGCCATCTTGCAATGAGGATGATAAAACTAAGCCAAGGGATTTTTTTTACTATAAGTTACTAACTATTTATCGTACAACGGTTTGACACTATAATTCCGCTTTTTTTTTTGCTCCTGTTACTTGATAGATGTTAAAAATCACATTCGTACAACCATTTTTTTCGTAGCCCAGCTTCAGAAATTGATGGTCGAACCCGTCCTGCTACATTATCTGTTTCAAATCAAGATTTTGCAAGGTACACATACTATCTCGTTTGCCTAAATAATCTTATTCTACGCGTTTTAAAGTACTCCATATCAGGCAAGGTCGAGTTTGAGTTTACAATACTTTTCCAAGTCTAGAGCTTAGAATGACAACTAGTACACGGAGGTCCGACGTTTCCAGGTCTAGAAGACTTGTCTATACAGTTTTACTTCACCCGAAGGTCCGACGCTTCCTACCAGAAATGTCCGTCATGCTGCTCGGGATGCTTTGAATGAACTCTTCCCGGTAAGTATTGATGTACAAATTAGTGGTTGTAGAATATCAGTTTCCCTTAGTACTTGTGTTAAGCATTGTGTGCAGGTTTGTATCCTTAGTACTTATGTTAAGCATTGTGTGCAGGGCTTGTACAGCTGCCTAAACTGGCATTAAAAGGAAATCAAAAACAAAAAAAATTATTACATGATGCATGAAGGAAAATGTGACCACGTTTAAACGAAGTGTCGAAAAAGTTGGTTTGATGATGCTTGATTAATACGAAAGCAATTGATAAAGTTTAGTACGGAGTATTACTTGTTCATTTTAATAGTTTGAGTTATTCTCTTGAAATTTATATTTTTGGTTGGTTGTAATAACTAGCTAATTGTAAGTGGTGTTATTTTTGGATAATGTATTTTTTGGTGGTTACTAAAATTATGCTAATATTAATTTCATGTGAAATTACTGGTTTTTTTTTATTATTTTTTTTTATTTTTAATTTTTTAACTATGAAATGGCTTCGGTTATTTATTATGAACCAAAGCCTTTAATATATTTTTAGCTTCGATTATAGTAATCAACCGAAGCTTTTTATCAACCTTTGGCTTCGGTTCCTACTAACAGCTGAAGCGAAAAGTACTTTTTGCTACGGTTCATCTCAAATAACCGAAACCTTTTATCAACCTTTGGTTACGGTTGCTATAAACAACAGAAGCCAGAACTACTTTTGGCTTTGGTTCATCTTAATGACCAAAGCCTTTTACCAGCTTTTTGCTTCGGTTCATAACCGAAGCCACAACTCATAGACTTAATGCTACGCCTTGATTTACTACGCCCATTTAACCGTAGCCATATGTCCTTTTTAACCGAAGCCACAAGTGCTTTTTGTACTAGTAACACTCAACACAAGTCCCGGTCTTTTGGAGGGAATGGGAAGAAAGAAGGTAGTAGCTGGAAAGGTAGAAACCAGGGAACAACTAATGACTTTACCCCACATTACTACTGTAAGTTATGCAAGGGAGATCACCCAGGCGTTGACTGTCATGGAAATAAGGTGACATGCTATTGGTGCGGGAAGTTAGGACATCGAGAATTCGAGTGTAGGAACAAGAAGGCAGGAAAACCTCGTGCTACGCAATCTGCTAGTGCTAGTGTGAATCAAAGTAACCGATTTGAGGGTCAGGGGAACACACAGAATTTTGGTAGGTCCACAGCTAACAGTAATTTTAGGAATCCAGCTCCAACTCAGACCAACATTACCGCAGCTAGTAAACCCGCGGGCCAAGTAAATGCCGCACAGAGTAATAAGAAGCCTACTGGGAAGCTCTATGTCATGAATAGAGAGGAAGCTGAAAACACAAACATCGTTCGGGTAACTTTCTAGTGAACTCTATTTTAGCTCATGTTAAATTTGATTCTGGTGCATCTCACTCTTTTTTTTCAATTAAGTTTGTAGATAAAATAAATGTTGAACCTATTGAAATCGTGGATTATGATTTGCCATGCCATGTGGGTAACATCAATTAATGATAGCGCTTGAGGATTTACCTAGGATTATATTTTCTACTAGATAATGTCATTGTGAGTTTACTGTGATGCTTTTGGGTTGACTAGTGCACCTGATGTTTTTATGGACTTAGCAAACCGAACCTTGAGGACTTACCTAGATAATTTTATTGTTATATTAATTGATAACATAGTGATTATATATTCAAAGAATGAAGAAGAGTATGGGGAACATTTACGAATTTTCTTAGGCATCTTGAGAGGAAATTAGTAATTGCTAAAGTTTCGAAGTGTGAGTTTTGGCCGGTACGAGTAATTTTGGGGAATATTACATCTAAGGATGGAGTATCAGTAGATCCTGCTAAGGTTGTTAAGGAGTGACCTAAACCGGAATCTGTGACTGAAATTCATAGCTTTTGGGTTTAGCTGGTTACTATAGGAAATTTGTGAAGGATGTTTCCAAAATAGATAGATTAATGACTACACTGATGTAGAAAGCCATAAAATTTCATTGGGCTGAGGTGTGTGAGGAATCGTTTTGAATTTTAAAGGAAAAATTCACCATTGCTTTAGGATTGGCCTTACCGGATGGAAATGAAGTTTCTGAATTTTATACCTATGCATTTTAAGAATGGATTAGGCTGTGTTTTCATCGGAATAAGAAAGTGATTGCTTATGCATTTAGGCAGTTGAACCTTTATGAAGAAAATTACCCTACTTATGATTTAGAGTTAGCAACCGTAGTCGTTACCTTGAAAATTTGGAGACATTATCTGTTTGATGTACCATTTAAGGTTTTTATGATCACAAAAGTTTAAAATATATATTTATCCAGAGCCCAGTAGGACTGAATGTGAGATAGAGGAGGTGGTTGGATTTGATTAAGGACTATAAGATCAAGATTCAGTATTATGTAGGAAATGCCAATGTGGTGGCCGATGCCTTGAGAGTAAAATTTTTACCCATATAATACTGTTAGTGATGCACCGTGATAAGCTGAGGGAAGAGTTTTTGATAATTGGGATCAAAATGACAAATTAAGAATCTGTCTAATGTGTTATCTGCTGAGAGCGAATTAATGAGTGCTATTAAAGAGTTGAAAGGTGGTATTAAATTTTTGTAGGATAAATTGATGAATGAGTTTGCTTTGTTCAAGAATAATGACAGAGTGTATTGATTAAGTTCCGATTGAGTTTGTGTATCTAACCACAAGGACACAGGAAAGAATAATGTATGAGGCACATCCAACACTGTATTCTGTTCATTTAGGAATTGATAAAATGTATACGGATTTGAAATTAGGATTTTGGTGGACTAGTATGAAGAAACAAATGATAGATTTTGTGGCTTAATATTAGATATATTAGAAAGTTGTGAGTGAACATATGGGACATCAGGGAGAGTTAGATCCTTTAGAAGTTTCCGAGTAAAAGAGGAGTTTAATCTTTATGGATTTTATAGTTGGACTGTCAAGGTCAGAGGAAGGTAATAATATGATTTGGGTATAATTAATAGATTAATTAAGAGTGCACATTTTATTCCCATGAAAGGTATGCGAGAGAAGAAGCAACTTGTTGATGCTTATATACTTTATGTGGTAGGACTTTAAGGGGTTTCAAAGGATATTATATTAGGTAGCGAACATATGCGTTCCAATATTTTGGGAGAAACTCGAGCCAACCATGAGAGACAAATACCCTATCTTTTTGCCTAAGGTGAAATTTTTTGTGCTTCGAGGACGAAGCTTTATTTTAAGGTGGGTAGAAATATGCATGACTACTTGTTTTTGTAGTAAACTAAGCATGTCTTTGTGTGATTTCATGCTATTTACTGTTAATTGGTTACAAATATGAATATTTTGGCTATCGTTGATGCTTAATAAGCACAATATCATTGGGTATTTGTTATTACTTGAAATTGACATGTTTGTGGTTTGGTTGTGCTCAACGCACGTATTGGTGATTTTGTGCTCAACGTACATATGGTTGGTTTGGTAGTGCTAACCGCACTTATTTGATTGACTGATTCATTTTGTGCACTACGCACTTGGAAAATGGTTGAACTTGTGAATTTCAAAATTTTGAAATTAATTTAAATATTTTGTCCGACATGCTTTTAACTTGGCAAGTGATACTTTTACCTTAGAGAATGAAAATTTTGGTGGTTTCGAACTTTGGTATTATCTTATGGAGTTAGGTGATCTTACCTCGTGGATTTAGGTGGTGGTGAAGTCATATACTTTGAAATTTGAGGAATTAGGTGGTTTTGGATTTTGAGGATTTAGAAATGTGAGATATCTTTAAGGTTGTGTTTAATTTGACGGATTTTGGATATATGGAGTAAATGATTTATTTTGGAGATATATGAAGAGTTTTGGTGGATTTTGGATATATGGAGTGAGCCGGTCATTTTGGACATTTGTGAGTAATGTGAGACTTTATTTTCGAGGATGAGTTTAAACTTCGAGGACTAACTTTTGTTTTAAGGAGGGAAGTCAGTAACACCCGTTATTTTCTGAGTCGATTATTATGCTTGACTTTTCTACTTTTATTTAAATCGGGTTTTTAAGTGAATTTTTTTTAATGTCGTTATAAAATTAAATTATTTTGGGTCGTCTTATAATAAATCGGTTTTGATTTTCTTAAAAGTGGAACGTTATCTTATAAACCGACTTTGTATCGTATTTGATTTCGAGTCAAACACGGTAAGGAAAAGAAAAAAAAAGAGGAAATCCTCAAAATATAAAAACCCACGTATCAAACCCCATCATAATTCATTCATTCATTCTCCTCTCTTGCCTGCCGCCATACTCCCCGATCTCTCCCTCGATTTCCAGTTTTCACTCATAATCCGAGAATCGATTCTTCATCCTTACTTACTCTAGCACGTTTTTACGTTCTTCTTCATCAAATTGTAAGTATTGACTTTATTAAAGATCTTTATTCGTTTTCTTTATATATATATATAAATCGAGTTTTGTGAGTGATTCTTATGTTTTATTAAACTTATGGGTATTGTTTAAATAATACTTAAGAGCGATTTGATTGTCCTTAATTGTCGATTTGTGTCGGAAAGAAGGGTGTATTTGGGTTACAGTGTCGATTTTGCGAATTTTGTTGTAATGTTTGGGACGTTGTTGTATCGAGGTCATTAATAGTCGTTTTGGGTTTGGATTGTCTTTGGGTTTATAGTCTAAGGTTAACAGGTGATCGGAGTAGTAAGTTGATATATATATATATATATAGATGGGATCAGGTGAGTCCACTTATATATGTTGAGTCCGTGAGTCCCCATCTTAGCCCTTGATTCAATGTTAGATTAATGGACAAGATTTGATCTAATAATTAAGGAAATAACTATAATATCTATCAAAATATATTTTCTTTCTCTCTCTTCCTTAATTATCTCGGTGCAAATTCTCTCTTTCCTATCAAATTTGTTATTGCCTCTTTCTCTCACACAACAAATTTATTTAAAATTAAGTTTTTTTTCATCTTCAGCAAAAAATCATATGTTCCCTACTGCCATTGTACGTATGTTACCATGTTAATGTCATAATCCATAAACTATGTTACTGTAACTCATACGTTGTGTTACTCTAATTCATGAACTGTGTTACTTTAACTCATAAAATCTGTTACGTTGCATAGTCTCTTGCAAAAACTGTTACTCTAACTCATACAATGTGTTACTTTAATTCATGAACTGTGTTACTTTAACTCATAAAATCAGTTTCGTTGCATAGTAGTCTCTTGCAAAAACAGGAGTTCCAATTAACAAAAAGAACAATGTTTGTTTTTATTAAGATACTCCAAAACAAAAAGTGGTACAAGATTCCAACTAAATCAACTCCATTACAATTCCAATTTTTCACACTTGTTACTCATAATGTCCTACTTATAATTCTGCTTCTTCTTCATCCTTCTCGTTCTCTCCGTCTTCTTCTTTTTCATTTTCTTCATCATCATCTCAGAAGCTTTGATTTAATCTCACCACCGCACAATGGAGGAAACTCTCACCCACATCCCTACATCATTCATGTGGATTAAAGTAACAGATAACAAAAGTTAAAGTAACAAATGAAGTGCATTGAATTAATATTGAATTAAATTAACAGAGTATGCTTATATACCAGGTATAAAGTAACAGAGGTCAGACATTAAAGTAACAGATAGTATGAATTAAAGTAACAGATAATGTTCATTAAAATAACACTAGATATAAGTTAGTGCAAAAAATTCATATAATGATAAAAATGAGAGTATGACACAGTATCTTACTCTTTGATATTGTTTCTTATTTTGAAGTCATCACGTCCCATAATTATAGGAAGTAGTATTTTTTTTTCTTTTTTTATATGGCGTTACTCTTTGATATTGTTTCCTATTTTGGTGGCAATCACGTCCCATTATTATAGGAAACAATATCTTTTTTTTATTATTTTTTTAATATGGCAGTTTCCTAAATTCTTAGGACACTACAATGCACTACAATAACAGATTAAAAATACTAAAGTAACAACTGGAGTGTATTAAAGTAACACGACATATAAAGTAACAGATGGTAGACATTAAAATAACAGATGCTCTACACTAAAGTAACGCAGTATATGAACTACAATAACTCAATATATTGTAAATGTAAAAACTAATAATTGAGTAGCATCTTAATGACTTCCATGGCGATTCCAGTATAAATTACAAAACATATATACTCACAGTTTGTGTGTTCTACGATTTGCATATGAATCTATGATGAATAACACGACCATGAAAACAATATCAACATGAAAATTGACGCAAAACATGAATGACACGACCATGAAAGCAATATCAACATGAAAATTGATGCAAAACATGAACACAAATGAACACAAATTGACGCAAATTAATCAAGATAATGAATAAAAATTGACGCAAAACATGAAAGCAATATCGAAACTCACCATTGTTATACTCGATGAATTGCTTATCAACAGTTAATGAAGATGTCGCGATCATTGAATTCATGGTAACGGAATTTCGAGCACATACAGATTTGATTGAATGAATAAACATGATGATCGATGGGAGCGTTTTTTTTAAGGTTTTGATGAACCTGCAACGTGAATGAATGAATGAATGAGGAATGATTGTGATTATGGGAGTTATTGTTTCCTAAAATCATGGGAGTTATTTTAGGATACTAAATTTTCCTCTTTTTTTTTTTTTTTTTTTTTTTTTTTATAAATACAAAATATTAGGATGCATCTTATCCATCCTCATCCCATCCAACGGATGGGATGAGGACTTAGGGACTCAACATATATAAGGGGACTCATTAGAACCTCTCTCTCTCTCTCTCTTTCTCTCTCTCTCTCTCTCTCTCTCTCTATATATATATATATATATATATATATATATATATATATATATATATATATAAGGTGTGTGTGGTGGGTACATTAGCAGAGGTTTCTTTTAATTGAAGATGTTGTTGGGTACGTTAGTGAGTCACTTTGAATAATTAGGGATTTGGAAGGTGATGTTTAAGACTAGGTTGATAGTTAAGATAAAATCTAATACTAGTCGGAGCGTTAGATGAACGAGGATTTGGTGACTCAAGAGTTAGATTATTCGTCCGGTTAAGTCAGTTAGAACTTGAGTTATCGATACTTTGACCGTTATTAGCAAGTTATTTAGTTAGTAGCTAGTGAGCGGGTATTATGAGTTAGCATCGTCTTGATATTATTTAGTTGGAAGGTTAAGTTGTTGAACCGTTTATATTATTTGTAGCTTTTGGGTTCGAGAAGAAAGAATTTTTGGACTAGCCTTAGCTTGGATTGACCGTCTTGAGAGGTAAGGACGTTTTGACCTTTTCACCTCTAAGTAAAGAGCATGTTCGGTTTAAATTATATTTTTGAAATGATTTTATAATTATTTTGTCAATGGTGAATTTTATGATATTTTGGATATTGGAACTTTGTGACACAAGTCACACGTTGGTATTATTTTGGTATGAATTTTGGTGGTTATAACAGACTCTAGGAGCTTTGTTGGTCTATGAGGTTAAGGTGCATCTGAGACGTCCGTGAGATTTTGTCTCGAAACTGAACTCCTGGCCCGAGTTGTGTTAAGTGGGGTTTTTCCGACCCCCCACTTGCTAGGTAGTTAGACTTCCTCCTTTGGCAGCCTCATCCTACTGACTGCCCAAATGTGAGTAGTGCGCACTATAGTAAGTCTAGCTAAGCATAGGTGGTACCTCTAGATCGTGCAAAAAGGGTAGGACCTTGGCACACAGGTGGTGACAATATATTGTGGTTGGTGTTGGTTTTGACTACTGTTTTCACGATACTTTTGGTTTGGTATCAAGACAATGATTTTTAACTGTGATTTCAGTTTACTATAAATTATAAAAATTATTGTGTTACGTTTTCAATATAATATGTTTTACTCAGCTTTGCTGACGTCCTTTTGTTTTGAGTCGTTTCCCCGCTGGAACCTGTACCTATTTGTGTTTTGGGTACAGTTGATAGATACACTTAATATGCTGCATGGGTGCATTTGGTTCGGGATGCTGAGCGAGGAAGGATTTTATTATTTAACATTTACCTCCGAACTATTTATATTTGTTTTGAACTTTGGTTTGAAGTTGTTTTAAACCGTTTTGGATTTTGTGGGACTTAAGTCTTCCGCTGCAACGTTTCTATTTAAATTAACTATCGAATTTATACTTTTTTTAATTCTTATATTATTCTTTTGCCTTGCACTTGGCCTTGTGAGCTAAGTGCGGAGTAACGACTTTAAATTTTCCGGTTTTATTCTTCTATGTTGGTCGCGAAAATTTAGGGCTGTTACAATTAGTGACAAATTCCTTGTCATCTTCACTAAGCTTCTTATTTTATTGCAATTTTCTTCCTTATTGTTCATCTTCAATAGTTGGTATATTTCTCTTCCTCTTCCTAATCTCTAGACTAGATTTATTTTTGTTCTAGGTTTAGTTATTATGCATGTTTTAGTTGATTTCTCCTTAGTTATTGTTTTATTAGTTTCCAGTATGAATAGTGAGTAGATTTCTTGTTAGGGGCCTTAGGGGGGAAGATCTTGGGTAATATGAATTAAGGAATTTTGGTTAGGTTGCATGCTTGTTGATTTATCATGTTTGATTTTTTGTGTCTTTGTTGACTTAGACCGGCCGGCTAGATCGACCTTGATTACTCCTATCAATATGGGGAAACTCGGGGTAGGAGTTACCTTGACTTGAGACTTACCCTTTTTCGCCGCGAAAGCGGGATCTAGATAAGTTGGGTGAAGAAACCGAAAGGTGGCATTCTCCCTCTATCGACTTTGTGACCGACCCATAATTCCGAGACTCATAGAACCCGATTTACGATTCCTCGACTCTCCTTAACGCCTTTCCCATTAGTTGTTTCTCGCTTTAGTTTCCTCTCTCTCGTCTACTTAGTTTAGTTCCTCTCGACCAAAACTCCCCCCTTCTCAACCCCAATCACTCCTAGACTTTGACTTGACCGACTACCCTCGACCGTCCCTGTGGATCGATCTCGACTTGCCGCTACTACGTAGTATTTAGTTGGAGTTTATAAATATTGTTTGACCGTGTTGGATAGGCGACGATCTGACACACATCAAGTAGCTACCAGGTGAATCGAGGATTAAGACCTGGCAGACTTCCAGTCGGGTCGTTTATAGTCCATTAGACTTGCGTAAAAGGGCTTGCCAGTCATAAGATAGAAATCATACCTGAGTTCAGTTGTCGGGGATAGCTCCGTGGGACTTTTTTTTAAGCCCTGGGTGTATCTGTATGCGGATACATCCCATCTTGGAGCTGCGCGGGAGCTTGCCTAAGAAGCCCTGGGTGTGTCCGTTTGCAGACACATCCCATCTCAGAACTATGAGGGAGCTTGCCTAAGAAGCCATGGGTGTGTCCGCTCGCAGACACATCCCAACTCAGAATTACGCGGGAGCCTGCCTAAGAAGACCTGGGTGTACCTATATGTAGGCACATCCCGTGTTTTTCAGGAGAAATGCCACCTTGGGCTTTTCGCTGGGGAGTTTAGTGAGTTGCGCTGGCCTGCTTCCGAAGCCTTGCGGTTTACATGTTTTGTACGGTTACACAAAACTTTGCATGTAAAGCTTAGGTGAAACACGACTCACGCTGGGGAATAAAAAACTTGATGTTCCTTTGGGAAGCCAAGCTGGTACCTGAAAGGTTAGATATATAGGCAAATATAGCAGATAGCAAGATAGCATACAGGAAATGCAGTTAACATCTATAGACTGATTTGCACCGGGGAAAATGATTTTTGCTTCATTTTGAAGTCGAAGTCCTAAAAGCAACTCACGTGCTAGGAGATAGGTTTTCAAAATTGAAAGGGGTAGAAAAGAAATTTGCAGTTTAAATAGACTGAAATTTGACCTTGTCGAAAAGCATTTTCTCAAATGGCTATGTTTTGCAAATTTTAAAATGAGAATTTGAAGAGAGACATATAGACAGACTCGACTCTGGACGCGACAAGACGAGTTGACAGACACGAACTTGACTCTCTAAGGGCTGGATCGTGACTCGGTAGGGAGGTGGGCCACCTAAGATGACAAGACTCCTAAGTTGCGCTATTCCGTAGCCTAGGTGAGTGGCAACACGGTCGAATCCTCGGAATGGGAAAGATCTGTTATAGTGGATGGAATTGCAGTAGCCTGTAATGAGACTGTTTTTGCATGACCAGACTTAGTAGTAGCAATGTGTAGTCTAGTGCTCTTTTGAAATTTTTGGTTTTGGGGTATATTCCCAAAGTGGGTATTGCTTCGAGTCCTGACAGATTCTCGTTTTCGACTGAGCCGAGTACTAGGACACACTATAGAAAGGAAGCTAGATTTTGAAAGTATTTTGGATTTTGTGAGTGGAAGGAGAACTTCTGCCTAATAGAAGCCCCCAGGACGACAAAGCTAGCTGTTGAGAACATGACAGTGTCGTGACCGGAATGACGATGCTTTTTGAATGTGTGTCAATGTGGGTGGTTATGCCTCTGTTGAAAGGCTGCCTACGTATTCACGTGTAGTGAAATCAAACCAAGTTGTAGTTCAGTGGATTGAAAGATATATTATGGTGCCTAGTCTATTAAGGCTTTGTGTGTAACTAGCCATAACGATGGTGTAGGCTAGGTGCATTCTCAGTGATGTCTTGATCAAAGGGCTAGAATAGTTAGGATGTTGATCCTGTGATTGTGAGCATTCTCCGGGGTAGCCCCAGAGGTGGTGTGAACTATTTAGGCGTGTTCTATGCCGACTGCAGGTTGAGTTCCCGTGTTTGGGGCTGGTGATTGGTTTGGATGTTTTTGGAAATGTGGTGCTAGGAAGTAAGTGGCTTTGATGATTCGAAATCTGGAGCTCGATTTTGTGGAGCTAAGGCTTCGAGGGTAAGGTTTTGTAATGCAGTAGGAATGAGGGAAGTCGAGTAAAAATGACTCAAACTTCGATCGGGGTAGGTTGATAATGCGGGATCTGATTTCCATGTCTGGCCCTAATGGTTAGGGGTATCCTATGGAGCTTGAATCCTCAAAATTTCGGGTTGTCTCTTAGCCTAGGTATCGAGAAGGTCTTGAGGATTATAATGTGGGAAGGCTATATTGGGCGTTAGCTGACTAACTTGATTGTTTCTTCCCTATTGGATGGTATTGAGATTGATAATTTTTGAATTGACCGTTCCCGGTCAATGGTCTTTCACTTGAGTTGACCGCTGACCACGGCCATCTTTTTTGGTTGACCTCTTAGCCCTGGTCATAGGATTCTTCATTCGAGTTGACCGCTTAACCTCGGTCATGGGTGCCTCTTTTTTTTGATGATGGCCTGCTTTTTTGTTTTGGCATTTTGCTTTTTCTTTGGACTTTTGATTTTTTTTTGTCAATTTTTTTTCTTCTTTTTTTCTCTTTTCTGTCGGTCAGACTAACACCTAAGGTAGGGATTGGTTAGACTTATTGGATGGGTGTTTATTGTGGGAAATGGGCTTACCTCCCGTCTTGAACCAAAATTAGGAGACTACCTAGATTTGTCATGAGATTCGATACCGCTCCCTAAGGGTTGTTATGTGGCTTTCTATGTCGAACATGGAGCAGGTAAAGGAAAACACGGGTCTCAATTTCCTACAGTCATTATAGATGTGCCTATAATAGTCACGTGCATGTGCTCACATTATATGACGGTGTTCATCATGTTCTCGGAAACACATAAGGAAAGTATATAAGAGTGATAAGTGTAGTTTGTAGTGCTTATTTGTTGTGTTTGGTCCCGGTTTCTCTTGTGGAATCGCTCTTTGGGAGCGGTTTCGGGGCTACTTACGCTTCTTCTAGCTTGTTTTAGGTTCCTAAGATCAATATTGGAGAAATGGAACGATTCCGACTCATTTCCGACACATTTGGAGCCATCGAAGAGAAGCGACGATCACTCGGTGGCTTAGGCTCGATCCCGAGACCTTGGGACCCATTCCCGAGCCCCTTAAACTCGATCCCGAGCACCGAGAATCGATGAGAAGCCTATGAAGAGCAAATAGGGACCTTTGAGATCATATTGTAGGCTACAAGACCCTTCCCGGGCGGGAAGAGTAGCCTTCCCGGTCGGGAAGGAGTGCAAACTTAGAGCGGCTACTGTTGGGCCATCCCGGCCGGGACCAAGCTCATCCCGACCGGAAAGAGCAATAACACCGCCTGGTGTTATGCATAACACAACCCGGTGTTATGCATGATCCTGGTCGGGACCACCACCATCCCGACCGGGATAGAGCAGCTGTAACCCGCGCTTCCTTTTTTCTTCTCCTTTGCTCTTGTAACCCTATAAATACCCCCCCTCTTGTAATCTTATGTATGTTAGACATTACCCACTAAACCCGAGACTACTTTAGCCTAGATTAGCCTAGATTAGTGTAGGTTAGTCTTTAGTTAATCGTTAATCTAAGTTTAATCTTTATATTAGGGGAATTCTTGAAGAATCCAACCAAGATTGACAACCTTGGTTGATGTATTTGGGTTTTCTTATTATTACAAGTTTCAATCTTTCCTCCTTACTAGTTTGGTATAATTTCTCTTCTCCTTTCCTTTAATCTTTGTTTTATCATTCAAGTTTTAATCTTTGTTCATTGTTTTGTTTATTGTTCATTGTTTTTACTGGTTTCATTATGAATGTTTTGTTGCTTGTGTTGTTTTCCTTTCTTTGTGTTAGTATTAGTTTGAACATGTGTGAGTAGACTTTTTGTGGGGTTAGTAGGGGGATTAAGTGTTGATTATGGATGATTAGGGTTTGATTGTGGGTAAAGGTGGATTCTTTGTTACTAGTCACATGTTATGCATACCATGTGTTTGATGAATTGCTTGTTAGAGTAGTAGTTGCAAATACTTCTCTTGCTTGTCTTCCTTTTCTCATTGTGTGATTGATTTGTGGTTGAATCCTTGTGTATTGGGTAACATCTTGCATAAGTATTCGGGTTTTGTCTTTGACATGAGAGTGCGGAGATTGGCTTTAACGCGAGAGCGCGGACCAACCTTAGTAACTAGGTGAACCGTGCACCATCGATCTCTCAACTATCCTACTACACTTATCAACCCGACCTAACCCTATTCTTTTCTTGTTTGATTTATTCGTCATCTTAGTCATTGTTCCCTTAGTTAGTTGAATTCTTTAGCCTTATTTGTTTTACCTAGTTCGTTCCTAGTCATAGTTTTTTTCCTTCTTATTGTTCTAGTTTAGCTTAGACTTGTGACCTAGTCAAGTCTTTAGGTGAAACTTAGTCGAAACCCTCATAACCGTCCTTGTGGACTCGACCCGACTTACCCTTCTACCCAGTTAGGATTAGTTGGTTATTATTTGTTGGTAGGGATCGACGGCAAATCCCTCCCATCAATTTGGCGCCGTTGCCGGGGACGCTGCTAGTTTAGACCTAGTTGTCTTTTGTTTTTGTGTTTTTCTTTTTTTGTTCCTTTGCTTCTTGTGTGTGCGAAGTTTATTTCCTTCTTGTCTAGTGCCCAAAAAGCACTAGACTTCTCACGTTTGCTCTTAGTCTACAGTTTGTGCCTAGAGGTGGTGACCATCTTCTTCTTTACAACTTAGAGCCGCTTTAACGGACGGTTGCTAGATTGAGAGGTCCTCAACCGGGTACGAGCCACGATTTTCGAGTATAGCATGAGGTTTGATCTAAACTCCCCACCCATAGAACACCATGAGCTACTCCTCTTCTTCCATGAATCGAGACTATGCCATGATGTCTCCTAGCTACCACCAAGCTTCATCGGGTAATCAAGAAACCCGTGGGTATGAGCTTCAAGGATATGGAAATGGCTTCCATCGAGTGAGTGCTTATCAACCTTGTGATCGTGGTGGTTATTACTCAAATTACCATCATGAACCCACCATGCCTCATCATATTCCTCCTCATGGAAGCCAATTTCCCCAAAACCCACCACATTACCCTTCACCTCAACCACAATATGAGCCCCAAAACCCACAATACTACCAATCATCTCAATCTCACTACAAACAATATGATGCCCCACTCCTTGGGCATCATCAATATTTTCAAGGAGCATTACAAGACCCCAATGACCACCAATTGCCAAACTTGGAGTTGTATCAACCGATTCTTCAATTGCAAAAGAGCCAACAAGAAATGGCCATCCAAATGAAAAAGGCACAAGATGAATTCATGGCCCAATATCAAAGGGAAACCAAGGCGATGGATGCTCGATTAAATGCTTTAACGGCTCAAACCCTAATGTTTTTAACTCGAACTTCACAACTTGATGAGGGATGTTCATTTGGGGAAGGGGAACAACCCAATGATGAAGCCGCTAATGAATCCCCTTTGAGAAGCGAGACTTGCTTTGAAGAACCTCAATCGTCTACCCAAGAAGAGACGAATGAGGATATGACCCTTGGTGAAGGCATGGTTGGTGAAGAATTGGAAGAGGTTAGTGAGTTGAATGAGGTGGTAGAGGTTGTGAAGTCTTTGGGTGAAAATGACGAACTCAAGTTGCCCTTGTGCGAAAATGTGGAAGAACACCAAGAGCCCCTTGCAAGTAAGCGAAGCAATGATTTGGAAGAGATTGAAACCGCCGGTAGAAGTTTCAATTCTCTCCTTCAAGATGATGTGGGGACAAGTGATGTTTTGAGACTTGAAGATGGGGAACCACAACTTGAGGAAGGTATGAGGGTGTGCAACAAGGAAATGAGGCCAAAACCGCTTTTTGTGCCTCGTGTCAAGGATTTGAAGCTTGCTAGTGATTGGAGGCGATGCTTAGGGAGGAAGAGGTCGGTAAAGCTTGTAGGATGGATAGACCCCGGAGACAATATGGAAGATGACGTTGGGTCTTTTGGTGACTACTTCTTGCTTCCGACTTGGAGGCTTTGGAGGATAGCTTGGCTCGGGCACTCTTTGAGCCTTCATTATGATGTAGCTCGTGCGTTTGACTTGCTCCTCCGAGCCCTTGATGGCTACGGTTAGGAAGGAATAGTCCACCATCCTTGGTTTGACGGAGTTCCTAAAGAACCTTCATGTTGTATATTCTTCTTTCCTCTTCTTTAGAGTTCTTGTGTTTGTATTTGTGTTGTTTGTCTCTTGATTTTGTTTGTTTTGTGGAACTCTTGTAATTTGGAATTTTCTTGAGCGATGTGAGGGAGGGAGTTTGATGGTGTTTATGAAGCGTATTTGATAGGTTGATAGTGAAGATGGAGAGTTATGAAGAGTACTTGATGATAGAAGCTTGGATCTTGGGCAAGGTAATCGGTTTTTGAAGCTTTTGACAAGCTTTTGGGGACGAGATTCTAGGTCTCGTTGTATTGGTGGCCTTACGGGTGAGGCTATCAAGAATATGAAAGGTTAGTAGAAGTTCATCCCGACCGGTAAGGATGTCATCCCGATCGGGATGAGTGTGCTGAAAAATGGGTTCTCTGGGGTATGATCCCGACCGGGATCAAGTTCATCCCGACCGGGAAGGAGCCATCCCGACCGGGAAGAAGTCCATCCCGACCGGGATGGTGCCCAGCTCCTCCTTTTGCCTCCTCTTCGACATTTGAGCCCACCCAACCACTTTATACCCCCTCCCAACCTCCCTACCTACCCTTGCGACTATCCATGATCCCTACACTTCATATATGTACCCTCACCTCATCTTATCTTCACTACACACCGAGTTTCACCTCAAATCCCACTCTCCTTGTACCATTGCAAGCTTAGTACTTCAACCATGCGACCTTATCAAGAACGAAGAGGAATGACAATGATGAAGACAAGTAACGTGCCGATATTGAACATTGAGACGATGGAGACTTTTGAGTTGCTAAGCGTGTGGTAAGGCGACTCTCATTTCTTTTCCGTCTTTTATTGCTTGTCTCCCTTTGTTTGTTCCCCTTCCCCTTATCAATTGTGTCATGGTGGCCCTCGGGGCCTTGGTAGTCATTGCTCCCGACTCTCGATGACGTGACTGTACTACATCGAGAGTCATTTCAAAAATCCAAATTTACAAGCCTTTTCACTTTTTCTTTATTTTTCACCTTTTAGGATTTAGTCGGATTTAGGCGGAATCCAGGCTAGGTGACTTGATTACACCTAGTCCTCCCCTCCCATTTCCTTTTATTTTCTTTTTATTTCTTCCCCCATCCATATCTTTTCTCGTCTCGGCCCATGGTGACTTGACTACACCCCGGCCGGACACATTCTACCTTTTCTCTGCTTTTCTTCTAGATTTTTAGCTTTATTTTCGTAGTTTCATTTCTTTTTAGTGTCTCCACACACTATCGATTGAGCATGAGGACATTGCTCGGTTTAAGTGTGGGGGAGCGATATCCTAGTGTAGTTTAGTTTTATTTTCATAGTTTTTTCGAAAAATCTTAAAAAACCCTAAAAATTTGAAAATATTTCAAAAAAATCAAAAAGATTTTCTTTTGTGTCTTTCCTTTTGTGTCATTGTGTCGTATATTGTTGTGTTGTGTGTGTTTTGCCTCCCTTTTTCCTTATAGGTTCCTTGATCGCCGCAATATTCGGAAAGCTCAAGACATCCGGTAACGTCATTCTATCTTTGTCCTCTTTGTCTCTTGCGGAGTTTGGAGGAGATTTGTGATGATGTGTGCTCCGGTGGAGCTTGTTGAAGGTTGTGGTTGTTTTGGTGGCTTGTTTGGAAGTTTGGGGTGGTGTTTGTTCTCTTTGTGTGTTTGTTTTGCTTTGTTTTGTTTTGTTGTCTTTGTCTCATTTTCTTTCGTTTTTGTCGCATCTTGTTTTGTGATGTTTAGTTTGTGTCTTGTGTAATAAAAGGTTTTCGAAAACCCGGTTTTGAGGCTAGTGCCCAAGTGTTTACTTTCCCTTTCTAGTGATGTGAATCGAGTCTTGGACTTTAGTCTAGTAGAATGACCCTAAATCAATAGTTTCGTTGGTCCTTTACCTTGAGTCCACCTAGCTTACTAGGGATTTACTACGGGATTTGCATTTTGACCACTATGACCATCCACGGTGTGAAAAGGCCTTGGTTGCCGAGTCCCGTCCCTTAGGTGACCGTGTTCGGAATTGCTTTGACTAGTCCAAGTTTCTCCCCTTTTTGTGGGTTTGAAGGGAAGGGCCCGTCCCAACTTACCCATTTCCCTACCTCATACACATTTCCACAAATAATTTGCAAAATTGTTGAAATTCTCACTTGGTTGCAAGAAATGCCTACAATATAAGTTATATCAAAAAGCCAACCAAGTCAAAAGAAAAAAAAAGAAAAAGAAAGAAAGAAGAAAAAGAAAAGGCACAACAAATGAAAAACAATATCAAAAGAAGAAAAAGAAATGGCATAGAAACTCAAAAGTCAAATGCAAAAGAAAAAAATGCCAAAAAGAAAACCATCTCACAAAAAGATTCTCACCCACTCAAAATAAGCATTTTTCCGATCGTTACTGTGAAGAGCCTACCAAAGGACCGAGTCCCTAGGAAGGATGATAGCGGTAATGATCGGTCTTCCCTTATTTTGCAAGCATATTCCACCTTTTTACTTGGACTAGTTGTGCGGTTTTGAGCATGGGACGACCCTCTTGGCTCATCACTAAAGGGGGCGGGATCTCATTTACCTACAGTGTCGACTAACACCGTTCATCCTTTTTCCATCCCGCCGACCGTCCCGTAGTACGTTCTTAGAAGATTAGGAGGAACCTAGGTAAGTTACCAACGTTTTTATTGCTTTGTTGTCATACTATTAGGGTTTAGTTCATATCGGTTTGTATTATTAGTTCGGGAACGTTGTCACTTGCCTTGAGTCCTTAACCGGTGCTTCTTTCACCGCTTTGTAGAGGGAAGCGGTATTTGTTTCTTTTTTGGGTGCAAACGATTGCTTGTTTGTTTGTATGTTTGCTTGTTTGTGTGTTTTTGTGTCCGGTTGCATCCACAGTTTTGTCGCAAGACCATACTTGCCTTGCGGAGTGCACTTTTCCTCCAAGTGTACTCGCGTGAGTTGAAAGAGCTTAGGGTGCGCTAATACCCGCTCGGTTAGTAGTCTAGTTCTTTTAGTTAGTTCGTGCTTACTCGAGGGCGAGTAAGGGTTAAGTGTGGGGGAGTTGATAAGTGTAGTTTGTAGTGCTTATTTGTTGTGTTTGGTCCCGGTTTCTCTTGTGGAATCGCTCTTTCGGAGCGGTTTCGGGGCTACTTACGCTTCTTCTAGCTTGTTTTAGGTTCCTAAGATTAATATTGGAGAAATGGAACGATTCTGACCCGTTTCCGACACATTTGGAGCCATCGAAGAGAAGCGACGATCACTCGGTGGCTTAGGCTCGATCCCAAGACCTTGGTACCCATTCCCGAGCCCCTTAGACTCGATCCCGAGCACCGAGAATCGATGAGAAGCCTATGAAGAGCAAATAGGGACCTTTGAGATCATATTGTAGGCCTACAAGACCCTTCCCGGGCGGGAAGAGTAGCTTTCCCGGTCGGGAAGGAGTGCAAACTAAGAGCGGCTACTGTTGGGCCATCCCGGCCGGGACCAAGCTCATCCCGACCAGGAAGAGCAATAACACCACCTGGTGTTATGCATAACATAACCCGGTGTTAAGCATGATCCCGGTCGGGACCACCGCCATCCCGACCGGGATGGAGCAGCTGTAACTCGCGCTTCCTTTTTTTTCTCCTTTGCTCTTGTAACCCTATAAATACCCCCCCTCTTGTAATCTTATGTATGTTAGACATTACCCACTAAACCCTAGACTGCTTTATCCTAGATTAGCCTATATTAGTGTAGATTAGTCTTTAGTTAATCGTTAATCTTAGTTTAATCTTTATATTAGGGGAATTCTTGAAGAATCCAACCAAGATTGACAACCTTGGTTGATGTATTTGGGTTTTCTTATTATTACAAGTTTCAATCTTTCCTCCTTACTAGTTTGGTATAATTTCTCTTCTCCTTTCCTTTAATCTTTGTTTTATCATTCAAGTTTAATCTTTGTTCATTGTTTTGTTCATTGTTCATTGTTTTTACTGGTTTCATTATGAATGTTTTGTTGCTTGTGTTGTTTTCCTTTCTTTGTGTTAGTATTAGTTTGAACATGTGTGAGTAGACTTTTTGTGGGGTTAGTAGGGGGATTAAGTGTTGATTATGGATGATTAGGGTTTGATTGTGGGGAAAGGTGGACTCTTTGTTAGGCCATGTCCTTTTCGGCTGAAACAAGGCTGAGCTGAACTGAGCTGGTCTGATAGGAGCTGAGCTGGACTGATAAGAGCTGAGCTGGTCTCATAGAAGTTGAGCTGAGCTGAGCTGAATTTATTGAAGCTGAAACTAATAATTTCTTATATATATTATCTAATAATTTTAAGAAAAATATTGGAGCTGAGCTGAGCTGATAAGAGCTGGGCTGAGCTGGTAAGAGCTGGGTTGAGCTGATAAAAGCTGAGCTGGTCTGAAACGGGCTGAAATTAAGCCGAAAAGAACAGGGCCTTACTCGTCACATGTTATGCATACCATGTGTTTGATGAATTGCTTGTTAGAGTAATAGTTGCAAATACTTCTCTTGCTTGTCTTCCTCTTCTCATTGTGTGATTGATTTGTGGTTGAATCCTTGTGTATTGGGTAACATCTTGCATAAGTATTCGGGTTTTGTCTTTGACACGAGAGTGCAGACATTGGCTTTGACGCGAGAGCGCGGACCAACCTTAGTACCTAGGTGAACCTTGCACCATCGATCTCTCCACTATCCTACTACACTTATGAACCCGACCTAACCCTATTCTTTCCTTGTTTGATTTATTCGTCATCTTAGTCATTGTTCCCTTAGTTAGTTGAATTCTTTAGCCTTAGTTGTTTTACCTAGTTCGTTCCTAGTCATAGTTTTTTCCCTTCTTATCGTTCTAGTTTAGCTTAGACTTGTGACCTAGTCAAGTCTTTAGGTGAAACTTAGTCGAAACCCTCATAACCGTCCCCGTGGACTCGACCCGACTTACCCTTTCTACCCAGTTAGGATTAGTTGGTTATTATTTGTTGTTAGGGATCGACGGAAAATCCCTCACATCAATGAGAAATAGAAAAGCTAATTTTATTGAATTTGAAAAGAGGACAGAATATAGCTGACTCTGACTCTGACTTTGACTTTGAAAGTAATAGTACATCCTAGACTCGGACTCGGACTCGGACTTAAACCAAATCTAGACTCTCGGATGGTGTTGTCAATTCAGCTTCTAAGAACTCAAGTTGATGTCCAGTATAGCCTCCAATAGACGCTTCACTCAGATCTTCATTTTGTCGAAGATCATCTTCAATCCTAGTGCCCATTTCAGTTAAAGTGGCGACGTTAGGTATGATAACATACCGGAGATGGACCCGGTAGGAAGGGAGAAGGTTCTTGACAAAGGCCTCCACTAAAGTTTTTTCATTGGGCTTTTCCACCAGTTTCACACTTTCGGCCCTCCAGCGTTGAACGTATTTAGTAAAACCTTCTTTGGGCTCCTGGGCCATAACCTCCAAAGTGCGCATCGCGGCCTGTATCTCGGTATTATCAGCGTAATTTCGAGCGAACTCCGTTGCCACGGCATCCCAAGTCGGATATTTCTTGGAGTCTATCCTGTAATACCAGGCTTTCGGATGCTTCTTGAGGGAAGAGGCAAACAGGTGTTTAAACATGGTCGATTTCACCCCTTTGACGGCCATGAACTCCTTGAAGCCCGGATGTGAAGCACCTGGTCTTCTGTCCCATCAAACATTGGTAGGCCCCTAAGGTTGAGGTTTTCGGGCAGTTCATCATTCAGGGGTGAATAGGTACGGGCATTTTCCATGTGGATAGTGTTGTTAGTTGACAAGTGGACCTGTTCTTCCAGTTTGCGGACTGCGCTGACCAGTTCAGCCAAAGGCCCAGTAGTCTCAACCCCCCCCCCCCCCCTTTAGAAGTCCCTTGTTCTATGGCGCTCAAACGGGTAACAATAGCTATCTGGTCAGACTTGATAGCTGTCAGTTTGGCCTCAATCTGAGTCAGCGAGACCGTCAATTTGTCCAAAGCCTCTTGCATCCTGTGCTGGTGTCAGGTTACCGGTGGCCTGTCTGTAAGAATACCGCGTAATCAGGAAAGTCACTTCGGAACTCAAATACACCAAGGCATAGGAAATAGCGCGGGAGGAGAGACGACTCCAGTTTGACTCGGGTTAGACTCTCCTAAGACAAATGTGTAGGGTACGATTCTCGGAGTGACCGTGATTAATCACTCTGTCGGAGAATGGCCCCCAAGTGAGACTAAGGACTCAGATGGTGTGACATCTAAGTGACTCGAGAGTGGGGTACGTGAGACAACACGTGTAAGACATGACCCTTATAGCAACCGTGATTGACCGCTCTGCTGAAGGGTAGCCCCCGAGTGGGATTGAAGGTTTTGCTAAGACTCGAGTGTCGGACGAGTGACCCTTAGACGTAAGGATCACAAACCTTTTTTTGTAGGGCTACGCCTTGTAAAAGGTTGACTCGGCCTCGAGGAAAGGCAGACGGGGTAAGGGAAGAAACTTGCGATGTAAGATTGATAGAGTTTTGACGCTAAAGACCCTCGACTTGACTCGAATAAGGGTGGCCCCGTGATTAGGGTAGACCCTTAAGTTAAAGGATTTTCGAATTGGGATGACTCGATTAACGGATCGAAAGATGGACGAAATTCCTTTAGGAAAGGTTGTGGGGACCGTCCTGATAGAGGGAAAGGTCGCGTAAGACTTTCTAGTTTGGACTCAAGTGTGTAAGCGGGCTTTCCTTGGTAGGGGTATGCCCTACGTTGGTTAGCCTTGCCTTAGTCAAATAAGGTGGACTGGGATAGGGAGGAAACTCGTGATGTAAGATCGACGAAGTTTCAACGCTAAAGACCTTTGACGACTTATGACAAGACCCGACACTACTAAATACGGGAAGTCCTAAGAAGAGGAAAGTTTTTGAAAAGGAAATTTTTAGAAAATTCGAGAAAATCGGTGGATGGACCGATTTTCGAAAACCAGAAAAGTGCCATCGGGCCGCAAGTTTGAAGTTTCGGAAATATTTTTGAATTTTGAAATGGGTAGCATACCAGCTAGAAATAGGCTATTTTGAGTAAAATGATAAGTCCAAAATTCGGTATACTTCCCGAATTTTGAAATTGGATATTTTGAAAAGATGCATTTTTTTTGAAAATGACGACTTTTGAAAATGACACGGAAACCAAGTAGCACATAGTCATGCAAGCATTATGACGACGACATGTATGCTTTACACTAAGTCTCGATCGGTCTAAATAGGGTCTATACCAGTGTGCATGGCCTTTTCGAGAATCGGGACGGACTTTCGAAGTTGAGTTGATATTAGAACATGCCGCGAAACCCATACGAATTAGCCATGAACACCTTGACATATCCAATTTGGAGTATATCACGGTATAGTGGGACGCCGGTCACCAGTACCGGCCCGGGAAAAGATGGGGTTATGCATGAACCGTAAAACTAAAACGCGTATTGTACTAGTCAAACGATTTCTATTCGAGTCTCACCCTGAGGATGCCTATGTTAAGTCACGCATCAGTTATCCCGAGTGGAGTCGCCAAATTGTGGACATGACATAGGTCCACCCCGACGCGGCCACGCACGGGTTTTGGGCGGCGAATGAATCTCATGTGAGATGGATCGAATTGAAATTTAAGTCGAAGTGGAGTCGCCACCAAAATTTGTGGGAGTTCGGGCCCATTCGGACCCACTCTATATCTTAGTGGGCCGTGCACAAAGTACGGCCCATTCGGATTTCAGAGTTTATGGGGTTCATCACTTTGCATTGCGATACCGATACCGACATTATCGGATACCATGTATTGAATGACTCTCGTGTGCCAATGGGTTCGGATATCCGGAAACCACAGTTCTGAGTAAAGGGTGAGGGTACGTGTTGGGAAGTTCACAAAGAACACCCAACCCCGCCCGCACTTAGCGGCCTCTACTAAGATATCGTTTGATGTTTTAATACGCGCGTTAGTAATTCGATGAGATGTTATGCAAACAGTATTTTGCCTAAACATGTGAAGATTTGAAAAAGTTTCAATGTCGATTTAATGCATCTAAATTAACGTCAAAGTTGTATTTAGCATGCGAGGTCCATTTTAGTACAATAAAACAAGCATATGAAGAATAGCAAGACAAAAGTAGAAAACACACGGGTTAGAAACGATAATAACGGTTCGTAAATAATATGGAATCGCATAAATGACATGATGCATGGTTTTGAAAGTAGTGAGACACGTGATTGACTTGACACGTGTTGACAGAAGTCATAAAAATATTTGACAAGGCTTGAAAATATGTTGAACGCTCACGGTTTGACGTGATAAAGGGACACTCGATCGAGTCATTGAGGGACTCGACCGAGTGTGCCTCGGAAAAGGCTTTTGCCCAATATTTGAGACGCCACTCGATCGAGTCATTGAGGGACTCGACCGAGTGGTCCTCAAAAAGACCTTCTGCCTCGGTTCTTGGGGTGCCACTCGATCGAGTGCCCCCTGTACGAACAAGGGTTCGTTTCGCAATTTGCATGAATTTCGAAATTGCTTTTGATTTTGGAAAATCGATGATATTGCTAAGTCGTGCAAAAATATTAAGTGATTTATGCTCGACCCGAGTTTTCGATACTCGCCATATCCGGTATTTAATTATGGAATCAATATCGAGTACTTTGAGTGAAATTTAGAAAAGAGATTATAAGTCGTTCAAATCAAACTAAAACAAAATAGATTATCTCCGCGTTATAATGTCGTAATTAGTTCTTTCGAACTTTGTGACAATTATATTTAGCATCAACGAATTCGCGTTAGTTAAATTTATTGACTACTTCTTTTAGACGCGATATTCGACTATAGAATCGATATCGCATCTTTAGGAACAAATGCTTCATATTTGATTAGATTGAAAATTGATTCCCTCCGCATCTCGACATCGTAAAGAATCCTTCCGGATTATGTGATGCCAGATCCGCATCAACGGGTTCCGTCCAAATCTAAATAAACGTGTTGATTTGAAACAGTTTTAGAAATTGATGAATGCGCGATTTTGATGATGATGATTATGTAAATACTAGCTTACTCACTTATGCTTTGCTGATGACTTAATCATGTTTAGCAAGGGGGATATAACTTCAGTAATGCTGCTGTTGAGAGAGTTTGCCACATTTACAAATGCATCTGGACTACATATGAATGCACTCAATTCCAATATATACATGAATGGGCTGAATCAGGAGATGAGGAGAGTGTGTTTGCAGATGACAGGTATGAGAGCTGGCACTTTACCATTTCGATATCTTGGGGTGCCTATATCACCCAAAAGATTGTCAATCCTGGATTGTGCTATCTTAAGTGAGCGTATTGTGGAACGTATTAGGAATTTGGGAACAAAACACTTGTCTTATGCAGGCAGATTGGCTTTAATACAGTCTGTACTTAGCAAATTGCATACTTATTGGGCGCGAATCTTCATATTGCCTGCTGCGGTATTGAGGAAAATTGAGTCTATTTGTAGCACTTTCCTGTGGAGCGGGAATGCTATGAATAATAGCCCTGCATTGGTCTCGTGGCTGGAGGTTTGTACAGCGAAGGACAAGGGAGGATTGGGGTTACTTAACATTAAACAGTGGAATAGAGCAAGTATTGGTAAGTATTGTTGGTGGATTCACAGTAATGCGGAGACACTATAGGTAAAATGGATTCACACAACCACTTTAAAGGGTAAAGATTGGAAGGACTTTCAGCCTAATGCTAATGCCAGTTGGACGTGGAGGAAGATCTGTCAGATTAAAGAAGAGATGAAAGGAGCTTATGTAGAGAATTGGTGGAGGAATATAGGTGATACTTATATTGTTCAGGATTGTTATGAATGGTATCTGCAGGATAGAGGGAAGATTCCTGAGTATCAGTTGATTTGGAATGCAGTTAGTTTGCCTAAGCATCGTTTTATTTGCTGGTTGGCTACAAAAGGAAGATTATTAACTAGGGATAAATGGACTTATACAGGAGAAACTATCTGTGGGATATGTGGGGAGTGGCCTGAAACTCACAGCCACCTGATGTTTGATTGTGAATACAGAAAAAGGTGTGTGATGCTGATGAAGAAATGGACAGCAGTCGATATTCCAATAGCAGATTATAGGAGTTGGTGGATTCAGTTGGAGCAGCGAAGGAAGATATATAAAACTTTAAGTGGGGCTTTAATTAGTGCTCTCATATATCATGTATGGTGGGCACGGAATAAGAGCATTCATGATGGAATTTTAGTGTTGCCTGAAAGCTTAGTAACCAAGATGAGAAGGAGTCTACGAGAAAGATTGGAGTTTTGTTTGATTAAAAACATTATTAAGGACGAACAAGGATGGATTAGTAAATTGATTACTTGATTTTATATGTAAGTAAGGCCGAGAAGCCTAAGTTGTAATGTTTTGGTGTGGTAATATAATTCTTACATTTTAACCCCAAAAAAAAAGATTATGTAAATACTAAAACGAGACTAACGACGCGATAAAGAAAAGAAACAATCTTGTTGACGTTGATTCGCTTCAACAATCAAATACTTGGGGCGCGACCGATCACGTCGGGTGCGAGACCCTTGTATTCAGATTTTCTTATCCTGTCATCCCTTGTATTCGACACGAATAGGCGAATATTTTAGTATTTTGATACTAATGGTATTAACGATATTAGATACAAAAGAAAGATTAAAAAAACGAAAAAACGAGAAGAGAAGAGGAAGATGACGCGAGAGAAGAGAGGAGAAAGAGAGAAGAAATCGGGATTATTTTGCACCTTCAACCTACATGCTTCGTATTATCGGTATCGAAATCGTCTAGTTGTGGCTCAGGCACGGGAGTATCGAGATTATGTAGATGGAGTTATGGTGGTTTAGGGTTTGATGTTTACTGGATGCTAGAGTTGTATGTAAAAGTTGTGATGGGTAAAGTTGTGATGGGTAAAGTTGTGTATGAGAAAGTAGGGTTCCAAAGTTGCATGCAAAGGGGTGTATATAGGAATTCCCAACCCCACGACCTAGGGTTACTCGATAGAGTGCCCCTGTTGACTTGATCGAGTGGCTCAAAGAAGAGGTAACAGCGGGCCTGTTGAAGGCCCGCTCGATCGAGTGGGCTGACACTCGATCGAGTGGATGAGGCGGGCCAGATATTTTGAAGATTTTGTGTTTGGGTTGGATTCTTGATATTTGCTGTTTTGTGTTCTCAGAAACGGCTTTGACCGGGGTTTGACCTGGTCGCTAAAAGTCGGTTTTATTTCCGGTGTCGGTTTTGACCCATATTAGTCTTATTTGATTGGAAACGACCCGCTGGGCCTGAATTTGAGGTTGGTTTTGTGAGATTTGTACTCCGTAAAAAGCCCAAGCCAGAAACTTATGATTTTGAAACCATATCCGGGCGCGTAGAAGCACGTTTGCGTCCGATCATCATCGGGTGTTTTTTGTAAAACTGCTATAGACACCTAGCAGCCAAATGTTGGTGTCTACACCCCTATTTTCATTTATGGAAAACTTTTTCACATAACTTTATCATCTTTAATTAATATAAAATCTCTCTTTCGTACTTTTCTAATCCACTTTTTCTCTTTACGTTTATTTGTACAATAAAATTTTATCACCTTGTTATAATTTCTCGATGTAGGATAATTTTACTTTAATTTATAGCCTTAAGAGTTATTATAAGATTCAAAATATTTTTGGTTAATATCTAAATACGAATAATTTCTCTTACACATAATTTTTTGGTTGATATCTAAAGACGAATGATTACTCTTTATTATATTGCGTATAATAGAATTTCATCATCTTATTACAGAGTATATTTTTTAGATGTGGGCTAATTTTACTCATACTTAAGTTTATTATCTTAAGAGCATTTTTAAGATTACTCTTATTTATATATATATATATATATATATATATATATATATATATATATATATATATATATATATATATATATATATATATATATATATATATATATATATATATATATATAATAGAATTTCATCATTATAATTTTTCAATGAGCGATAATTTTTTTTAACAATGTGGAGTAATTTTAATTAAGCTTATAATCTTAAGAACATTTTTAAGCCTCAAATTTTTTAGCTGATTTCAAAGAACGAATGAATCCTATTTATAATATAGATATCCATCACCTCATCATAATTTTTCAATTTTTCTGTTCCGGTCACGGAAACAATAGACCCGAATCGGATTCGGATCCCTTTGAGTTTAGTATTGCTTTGATGGTGATTGTCTTCTTGCTTGATCCTCCCTTTCCTCTTACTCCGATGATCGGACCTTCCCGGCGGAGACGACATGTTCCCTGTACATAGGGCCCCGGAGGTATCCGAGGAAGCCCTCTCCGATGCCTAAGTCAGTCCGTGGAATGCCTTGATGAACCTTACTCGTGAGGAGTAAGGTGGCGATTTCAGAGTAAGATTCTAGAGAGAGAAAGTCCAACCTCTTTCTTGTGGGAAATACCGAAGTATTTATAGGTTCCCCCAAGAGAGAGGAAAAGAAGAGAGAGAGGGGAAGAATGAGAGGATGAGAAGATGACACGTGGGCTCACCGCATTCAACCATTCTTCCTTACCTTAGGCGCGGGCAGAGAGGTTTCCAGTTCCTGTCCCCTCTGGGCCTGCCAGGGAGGGATGCCCTGCCTGCTGACAGGCAGGGGGACTCGTCTTTATAACCACAACGATTGTGGCATGACCCTGATCGACAGGGAAGGGGAAGCTTGTTTGGAGCCTGGGGCAGCTTTCTAAGACTGCCTTTTAGGGGCCTCTTAACGAGGTCCTGTTGGCAGGCCGACCAAGCAGGCTTCCTTCTACCTTCGGGTCGGGCTCCTTCGTGGCCCATATAGCGGGCGACCCGTGGCAGGCTACCGACCCCCATCAATTGGCCCTCGTCGGCGGAGGAGGAGCATGGCTCTTCCTTGGCTGACGACTTTCTGATTAGGATGGTGGGAGGTTGACTTCTTGAACCCTACCTTGGCATTTAATGCAACGCGCGTTCCCGAGGAAGAATGTCGTAAATGCCTTGGGCATGCAAAGAGTTGGGATGTTGCTCCCTCATGATTACTTTCCTCGTAGAACGTTCCCTCGACCTGTGCGCCGGACTGGCGATTGGCCCTTCTCTTGCAGAGATGGTTGGGATGCCATTTAATGCCTCGTCTTTGCTTTGTATAAAATCCAATTCCACCTCTTCGTTTTCACAATCTTTCTTCAACATCCTATTCCACTAGTTTTCCTCTAAAATGTCTTGGGTGAGAAATGTGATCCTTCGCTGTGGGGTTTACGTGAGCGCCCTTCGCTATAGGGGACATAGAAGACTGAGGTACCCTATGCAAGTGCACCTGGCCCTTCGTCTTAGCAGGCGAACACGTTCCCTCCCTCTATGAATTGTCAGGGCGAAGCCTTCATCAAAGGCTATCAAACGTCCCAAAAAATCTTCATCCCCCGCAGAGCCTAGACCCAAGTACTGCACCCAGGCCGGGGGTTGCTCCTTCAAGGGTTGCTACAGGTGCTTCCCTTGGCTGCAGCCTGAAAACTTCGACCCTGACTGCCCTGATTCGGGCTCCTCTCCTGGTTCGGGCCCTTCTTCTCCTCTAGTGAGAAGACCGGAGGATTATGGCTCCCCTGAGGGTACCAGGGTGGCTAGGTATGGCGAAGATTGGGACCTGAGCAGTCATGATTCAGGGGACAGTGACGGCCAGGGCTACTCGTCTGGCCGAGGGGCCCTTGGGAGTGAAGAAGAGGGTGCTGACGACCCTTTCAAGGACTCAGGCAGCTGGGACTGGGGTCCGACGACGGTGGCTGCGGCAGCCCTGGGGGTTACTCCCCGGGTTTTGATGAAGATTAGGCCCTACCCTCCGCTTGTAAGCAAGCTGAGCCAGACTTTCAGGCTCCTTTTGTAATCTCTTTTAATCCCACTTGTTTTGTAATCTAGGCCCTTTGGGCTTCTTAATTAATGAGAACCAGGTGGGCTTTTGACTCCCATGCATTGTTTTTTTTCCTTGGGTGACGTCACGCAATGGTTTCCCTCTACTCGTGTTGCTTTCTCGAGGTCTCCTTGGGAAGTGGTGGGTGGTTGGATTCAAAGGGTATGACACGTGGGGGTCTTTTAGGGAAGCCCTCTGATTGGATGGCTTTCCATCTTCCCCTTCTTATAAAAGTGTTATTACCTCCCCAATTCCCCCTTTTACACAGTTGAATTCCCATAAACCCACCTTCATACTCTCTTTCTTTCTGTCAAGCGCTTAAGACTGAGGAGCTTTTTCTGGCGTCTCCATCCAACGGCTGTTAATTAGGTTAGAATCTTAATCTTTGTCTTCCTCGTCTTTCCGTTATTCACTTTTTCTTGTCCCCCTGAACATCATGACCAATCGCCGCGCTCAGATTCTTTCCTTTAACGATCCTTCGACTGGAAGGTTAGAGGTTGGGGATAGGGTTACCACTGACCTTCCCTCCTCCTCTGGGGGGGGGGTTAGGGTGGGTGAGGAGGGCCACTCAGAGGACAGTGGGGGCGTTAACTCCCCTGAACCTGCCCCATATGATGTTATTGATTCTGATGATGAGGCGCTGGAGATTGACCCCTCCAGAATCGTCGGCCCTCTCATTCCTAGAGTGCAAGGGAGAACCTACTACCTGGACAAAAATAAGTATAGGATCCCCCTGCGGACTTACTCTGCCTCCAAGAACCGGGGGCTTATACTGGAGAAGAACGCCGCCGGGGCCATCGCTACCTTTTACAACTTTGGGGAGGGCTACATAGTTATTGTTCTTGAAGAGAAGGACACTGTGTGTAACCCCCCTGACGGCTGCATAGCCGTCTACCACAAGTGCCTTGAATTTGGCATGCGCTTTCCCCTACACCCCTTCTTGGAGGAGGCCTTCAGGCGGATGAACGTGGCCATTGCCCAGCTGACCGCCGTGGCTGTCAGGTCGCTGGTAGCGTATACTTAGACCTGCCTGTTCCTAGGTGAGGGGTGATGCGAAAAAAAAATGCGGAAGCTCCAATGAAAACTTGTTTTTGTATTTTGTTTTGGACAAAGGTTAATGTAACCTTGAAGTTTATTGACGAACGGAAATAAACGATGAATATAAAGAGATATTTAGCCCGTAGTTCGACCTTGAACCCGGAACTAATCACGAAAAAGATTGGAGCCCAATCTTTTATCGCCAATTCGAAGTACCTTCTCGAATTTAGTAAACACCATGATCACATGATCAAAATGCAACCTTTTTTTTCATTTCATTTCATAATTCATGTTCTTTCTAATACATATTCGTGTGTCACATAAATAGGCTATATGTGAAGATCAACTCGATATCTCGAGTGATATTATTTCCTAATTAATAATATGCTAAATAGGAAACAAATACTAGAAAATAATCTACCATATCAACTAAGTAAATCCTAGCCAAAATTGTGAGATTCTTGATTTCCTTGAATTTCTTGAGATCACGACATCTTCATGATTAAGGCAATATCCACTTGATTTTATTCTTCATGTATTAGGGAAGATCTCGGCATTCCCACTACTTTGGCAAACAATCATTTTGGTTCATCTTTGCCACTTATTCGAGATTCATAATCTCTTAAATATATCAGCCGCATCTCCCTTTTATTCACTTCTATATTTATGAATATTAAAAGATTCTCCACATCTCATCAAGATATCTGAATGCACCTAGATGAGGTTCTAGTCACATTCAGTTCATCTCGTCTTTCTTCAAAAAGAATTGTCCTCAATTCCAAAATGGTAATCGAGGCATAACATTATGACTGGGTTCACTTTCTTTTTTGTGAACAGTACCGCGTGAATAATAACACGTGAACAGTACCGCGTGAATAATAACACGTGAACAGTACACAATTTCTTTCTTTTTTTTTCTTTTTTTCTTTTCGATTTTTTTTTCCTTTTTTTGGGTATAAAAAAAACTAAACAATTAAGAAATCACAAATTCAACAACGAACAAAAAAGTTAGTCAAAACCGATTAACCCTTGAACTACCTCACTCATGTTTTACCTTTGAATTTCAATCGCAACCGGAAAATCAACCAAAAACTTGGATTCGACACACCTTTAGGACTGTCTTGATTTTGAGAAAAATCAAGAGTTGTAGCTCTGATACCATTCTGATGCGAAATAAAAATGCGGAAGCTCCAATGAAAACATGTTTTTGTATTTTTTTTTTTTGGACAAAGGTTAATTTAACCTTGAAGTTTATTGACGAACGGAAATAAACGATAAATATAAAGGGATATTTAGCCCGTAGTTCGACCTTGAATCCGGAACTAATCACGAAAGAGATTGGAGTCCAATCTTTTATCGCCAATTCGAAGTACCTTCTCGAATTTAGTAAACACCATGATCACAAGATCGAAATGCAACCGTTTTTTTTCATTTCATTTCATAATTCATGTTCTTTCTAATACATATTCGTGTGTCATATAAATAGGCTACATGTGAAGATCAACTCGATATCTCGAGTGATATTATTTCCTAATTAATACTATGCTAAATGGGAAACAAATACTAGAAAATAATCTACCATATCAACTAAGTAAATCCTTGCCAAAATTGTGAGATGCTTGATTTCCTTCAATTTCTTGAGATCACGACATCTTCTTGATTAAGGCAATATCCACTTGATTTTATTCTTCTTGTATTAGGGAAGATCTCGGCATTCCCACTACTTTGGCAAACAATCATTTTGGTTCATCTTTGCCATTTATTCGAGATTCATAATCTCTTAAATATATCAGCCGCATCTCCCTTTTATTCACTACTATATTTCTGAAGATTACAAGATTCTCCACATCTTATCAAGATATCTGAATGCACCTAGATGGGGTTCTAGTCACATTCAGTTCATCTCGTTTTTCTTCAAAATGAATTGTCCTCAATTCCAAAATGGTAATCGAGGCATAACATTATGACTGGGTTCACTTTCTTTTTTGTGAACAGTACCGCGTGAATAATAACACGTGAACAGTACCGCGTGAATAATAACACGTGAACAGTACACAATTTCTTTCTTTCTTTTTTCCTTTTTTTCGTTTCGATTTTTTTTTTCCTTTTTTTGGGTATAAAAAAAACTAAACAATTAAGAAATCACAAATTCAACAACGAACAAAAAAGTTAGTCAAAACCGATTAACCCTTGAACTACCTCGCTCAAGTTTAACCTTTGAATTCCAATCGCAACCGGAAAATCAACCAAAAACTTGGATTTGACACGCCATTAGGACCGTCTTGATTTTGAGAAAAATCATGAGTTGTAGCTCTAATACCATTCTGATGCGAAATAAAAATGCGGAAGCTCCAATGAAAACATGTTTTTGTATTTTTTTTTAGACAAAGGTTAATGTAACCTTGAAATTTATTGACGAACGGAAATAAACGATAAATATAAAGGGATATTTAGCCCGTAGTTCGACCTTGAACCCGGAACTAATCACGAAAGAGATTGGAGTCCAATCTTTTATCGCCAATTCGAAGTACCTTCTCGAATTTAGTAAACACCATGATCACAAGATCAAAATGCAACCGTTTTTTTTTTCATTTCATTTTTTAATTCATGTTCTTTCTAATACATATTAGTGTGTCATATAAATAGGCTACATGTGAAGATCAACTCAATATCTCGAGTGATATTATTTCCTAATTAATACTATGCTAAATGGGAAAAAAATATTAGAAAATAATCTACCATATCAACTAAGTAAATCCTTGCCAAAATTGTGAGATGCTTGATTTCCTTCAATTACTTGAGATCACGACATCTTCATGATTAAGGCAATATTTACTTGATTTTATTCTTCTTGTATTAGGGAAGATCTCGGCATTCCCACTACTTTGGCAAACAATCATTTTGGTTCATCTTTGCCATTTATTCGAGATTCATAATCTCTTAAATATATCAGCCGCATCTCCCTTTTATTCACTACTATATTTCTGAAGATTACAAGATTCTCCACATCTCATCAAGATATCAGAATGCACCTAGATGGGATTCTAGTCACAGTCAGTTCAAGGGGCCTTCCATAGACGCCTTAAGGTATATGGTTGGCCTGCAGATTGTGGCTTCCACCGAGGGGGGAGCTCCCCAAGGTATTTCTTCCTTCTCAGGCAGAAAAACTGCTCCCTAGACTGGCCAACCCTGAACAGCCTGAAGGACTGGAAGGATAACTTCCTGTACGTGCGTAGCGCTACGGGGTGGAGGATCCCTCGGTATTTCAGGAACCACGTCCACACCCGGCTGGAAACCCGCCATGAGTATCACCCTGGGGTTGGGGGGAGGGCCCTTGAAGTCAAGCTGACCAACAAAGAAAAGGACTTGGTCAACCGAATTGCTTCTTCCAAAGATAGAAAGGGCGTATATGGCCCTGACGTCTGGCTCCCCCACGTGGACCTTATCTCAACTAATGACTACTTGACCACAGTGGGGCTAAACCCCAGCCTTGGAGAAGGTAGCTTGGGGATCATGATAATAGTCGACTTTTTCTAGCCCTGCTTTGTTGTATGTTTACTTAGTTAACTGTTGATTTTTGCAGAATTTGTTACCCATCTTTGGTCTAAGAGGGAGCTGAGGGACATTGGCCTGAACAAGGATCTCTCGATCTCTACCAGTTGTCCTCCCCTCCCATCCGGTTTTAGGAAGCAGACCCTGATGAAGTATGTAAAGAGTATATCGGCCAACAGGGCAAGGCTTCCTCCTCTTCCTCCCAAGCCGGTCTCTACACGACCTGCGGCTCCATCTCCTGCCCCCAGGAATGCAGAGGGAGAGGTTGCCTTAGAGGCCACCCCTTCCCCTACAAGCAAGCATGGAGGTTCTCCCACTGGGACTCATCCTCCTACGGGGTCAAAACCTTCTGATTCTGAGGAGCAATCCCCTGGTTGGCAGGAAGAGAAAAGATAAGGAGCCAGTGAACACTGTCCAGGTGGTGGACCTGGAAGCAGATGCCAGCACACCCAAAGCGAAGCGTCCTGCTCATGATCTTCCTGACACCTTGTTCTCAGAAGAAAATGATGAGTTCAATTTCACTGCTGGCGACAGCGTTGACGTCTCTGTCCTTCTTTCAGACTCTAACACTACATTGGCGGACTATCTTACCAAATCTTTGACCTACTCTAGCAATCAGGCGGTCCAGTTTATCCAACATTGTTCCAGGGTTTTACAAGCTTCCGCAGAGCTGGCGGCTCTCAGCCGCTTAAGCGATGAGGAGTTAAATGTTACCCATGGGTTTCCTCTCCTTGAGCGCATAGCGGTGGTTAAGAGGGACGTTGCTCTCATTGCTAGCATGAAGCTTCAGCTGGCCAAGTATGAAGGTGAGTTGGGGGAGGCCAGAGATCAGGTCGCCCGTTGGAAGGATCAGGGCGAGAAGGCTGTGAATGAGGCAGCAAACTTGGAGGCTGAGGTAGTGCAGGCCAGGAAGGAAGTTGCTGAGCTAGAGCAAGTTAGAAAGAGGGTTGCTGACTTGGAGGACCGTCTGACCAAGGTCGACTCGGACCTTTAGAAGGCACAGGGTGAGCTGAAAACTCAGTGTTAACAATGGCTCAAAGGGAAGGACGAGATTATCCAAGAGGCTAACTTGGAGGTGGAGGAGGCCTTTAATTCAGGAGCTTCCTCCTCTTTAAAGTTTGTCATGGAGGTCATTAGGGAGATGCTTCCGGATTTCAATGAGGATGCCTTCCAGAACCTTTATGCTGCCAAGAATGAGGCTAGGGCTAACAGATCACCTGAGGAGCCCCTGGTCCCGACCAGGATCCCCCCACTGCGTAAGATGCACGGCAGTCGTCCTCTAAGGGCTCTTGCCCCTACCCTTCTGCGCCTCTGCTTCCTTGCTAATTTTTCTCTTTTGCGCGCCGGGCTCTGATGTGGCCGGCTGCCGGCTGATGTAATCTTTTAACTTTTTTGTATCCGGATTTTTATCACTTGTATTGTTAAACTATTTTGGATATCTGTTATCTGTTATAAATGCTTTCTTTTGGTTATTCCCATTGTTGTTTTTCGAGGTTTGGCCTGACCCTGGCTTCTTGCCGAAGTCCAGGGGACCTGCCCCCTGCCTGCCCGGAGGTAGGTGGGGAGACACTGCGTTTTTTTGGCAAGGTTGGGGGGGGTTCCCCAGTCCTTGTTTTTTTTGGCACGTGGGGCCCGACCTGACCCTTGCTTCTTGCCGAAGTCCAGGGGGCCAACCCCCTGCCCGCCCAGAGGCAGATGAGGGGACTTAGGTTTTTGTTGGGGGGTCTATTTTCCTTTGGTTTTGCAACATGGGGGCCCTCCCCCTATTGCTCCCTGCTCGTTTGTGTGTGAAGTGCTAATCTGAACAGACAACGAGTATAAATTCGAGAATCTTTTTCATTTCTTGAAAAACTTTAAACACTTGTGGTCGGAGCCGTCGACATTGTATCTTGAGCGTCCTCCGCCGATGTTTTTAGGGAAAAGAGAAAAAAGCCAAAAATTTAACTTCAGACGTAGTACTTTTTTAAGGTATCCGCATTCCAGTAAGCAACCAGCTCCTGGCCTTCAGGGTTAGCAATTCTGTAAGTTCCTGACCCCATAATCTGGGTGACTTCATACGGGCCTTCCCAATTAGCGCTTAGCTTTCCGTGCTCCCTCGATCTTCCTACAGCCTGTGTCTTTCTTAGGACCAGGTCCCCTACCTGGAAATTCCTTACATTCACTTTCTTGTTGTAAGCTTTTCTCATTCGTTGTTGGTAGGCGGCGATATTGACGCAGGCCTCTTGTCTTACTTCAGCGACTAGATCAAGGGCCTCGGTCATTGCAGCCTCATTGCTTACCCTGTTATATTGCTGGGATCGGAGGGTGGGAATTCGTGCCTCTATGGGTAGCAGGGCCTCAGCCCCGTAGACCAAGCCAAATGGAGTTTGCCCTGTGGACTCCTTTCTGGTGGTCCTGATTGACCATAACACACTCGGGAGTTCGTCCGCCCATCTCCCTTTGAGCTCATCCACCATCCACTTCAGTCCGTTTAGGATTTGCTTATTCGCTGCTTCAGCCTGCCCATTGGTTTGCGGGTTGCAGATGGCGGAATAAGCGATGGCTATGCCATGGCTTTCCAGCCAGGCTCTCAGGGGATCATTGTCGAACTGCCTTCCATGATCAAAGACTAACACCTTCGGCAGGCCATATCTTGTTATGAGGTTTCTCTAGATCACCTTTCTAACCGCCGGCTCTGTTATATTTGGGATGGCTTCAGCTTCAATCCACTTAGTGAAATAATCAATCCCTATTATCAAACACTTTCTGCCCCCAGTCGCCACAGTGAACGGCCCAGAATGTCCATCCCCCATTGAGCGAAGGGGATGGGAGACAAGATCGGCCGGAGGTCCTGGGCAGGGGTGTGTATTGATGGGGCAAATAGTTGACACTTCCTGCATTTCTGGGTCAGATCCCTGGCATCAGCGAGCAGGGTCGGCCAGTAGTAGCCTGCCCTCAAGGCTTTGTGGGCTAGTGATCTTCCTCCTATGTGATGACCACAAATACCTGAGTGTATATCGTCTAGCACTTCCGCGGCCTGCCCTGCCCCTAGCACCTGAGCATGGGAGAGGAGAATGATTTTCTATACAATTCCTCGCCAATTAGTATGAACCAAGCGGCCCTGGCTGGCATCTTTCTTCTCTGTATTGGGTCTTGCGAAAGGGTTCCATACTTCTTGAACTGGATGATTGGGGTCATCCAGTCTTCGGATTCTACTTCCTCAATGACACTGACCAGTTGGCAGGGTGTGGTAGATTTTTCTTGTATTACATCCACCCACACTGATTTTCTTATATCTTTCAGGCTAGAGCTGGCCAGCTTTGACTGACCGTCTGCCCAGTTTTGACTGACCGTCTGCCCAGTTGTTTTGTGACCCGGGGAATTTGCTTGACTTCATAAGATTTCAGTCCGGATAACTCCTGTTTCACCCTTTCCAGGTACGAGGCCATAGCCTGATCTCTAGCTTCGTATTCTCCATTAATCTAGTTGGCAATGAGCTGGGAGTCTGTTGCTAGGACGAGCCTCTCTGCCCCTGCGGCCTTAGCCAGATTGATGTCTGCCAGTACGGCTTCGTACTCGGCCTCATTGTTTGATGCTGGGAAGGTGAACCTGAGCGCATGCTCAAAGTCTGCTCCCTCAAGGCTAGTTAGCACAATCCCTGCCCCCGCACCGTTGGCTGTAGAGGATCCGTCAGTGTACACTGTCCATTCTCCAGCGGGCGGATCGTCTTCTTCCGAATGAGAACACTCTGCCAGGAAGTCTGCCAAGGCCTGCGCCTTGATGGCAGTCCTGGACTGGTATGATATTGCCAACCCGCTTAGTTCTATAGCCCATTTCAGCAATCTTCAAGACTTCTCAAATTTTTCCAAAACTTTCTCCAGGGGCTGGTCAGTCAGTATAACGACGGGATGGGTGTTGAAATAGGGCCTGAGTTTTCTGGCTGCACTGACGACTGCGTAGGCTACTTTTTCAACGACTAGGTAATTCTTTTCTGCTGCCCCCAGGGCATGGCTCACAAAATAAATCGGCTGCTGGGAGCCTGCCTCTTCCCTCAAAATTATCGCGCTCACCGTTGAGTTTGTCACAGCAATGTAAAGGAAGAGCCTCTCCCCTACCACCGGCCTTGCCAGGGTGGGCACCTTCTTCAAGTGTTCTTTCAGTTGTTCGAAAGCTTCTTTTTGTTCAGTTTGAACTGCTTGTTCCCTTTCAACACTTTGAAGAAAGGCGTCGGTTTGTTGGCTGACCTGGCGATGAACCGCGCCAGGGCAGCCATCCTGCCGGTTAGGCACTGAATATCCCTAATTGTTCTTGGCTCTAGAAGGTCCAGGACAGCCTGAACTTTCTCTGGGTTCGCGTCAATCCCCCTGGCGCTGACCAAAAGCCTAAGAATTTTCCCGAGCGGACCCTGAAGGTGCATTTTTTGGGGTTCAATTTCATCCGGTATGCGCGCAGGGAGGAGAAGGTCTCCTGCAAATCTTTCAGGTGTTCTGCATCCTCCTTACTCTTTACTATTGGGTCATCCACATACGCCTCCAGGTTTCTACCCTTCTGATTTTCGAACACCTTATCGACTAACCACTGGTAGGTGGAGCCTGCATTCTTGAGCCCGAATGGCATCATCTTGTACATGTATGTACTTGGTGATAGCCTGAAAAGACATCTAGGAAGCTAAGCATGGAGTATCCACAGGTGGCATCTACCAGATGATCGATCCTCGGAAGGGGATAGCAGTCCTTAGGGCAGGCCTTATTAAGATTGGTGAAGTCCACACACATCCTCCAGGCACCCGAGGATTTTTTCACCATCACCACATTAGCCAGACACTCAGGGTAATCACAACTTTCTATGAAGTCAGCCTTGAGGAGCTTCTCGATCTCCTCTTTGATGGCCTGATCTTTTTCTGCAGACATATTCCTTTTCTTTTGTTTCACAGGGCGGGCCTCCGGACTTACGTTCAGCTTGTAAACAATGTGGGCCGAATCGACCCCTGGCATTTCGTCTGCCGAGTAGGCAAACACATCCCTGTTGTCTCTTAAGACTTTAATCATTTCTTCGCGGTAGGAACTTTCCAGGTCTGCCTCTATCAGGACCTGCCTTCCAGGCTCTAGTTCCACCACCATGCTCTCCCCCCAGGTTCAGGGTGGTCCGCTGTTTGCTGACCAGCTGGAATCTCCCCTTCCCTGCTGGGGGAACTGTCTACTTTTCGCTTACCTTTCCTTTCCATTTCATGGGTGCGCAGGGCCACAGAGTAGCACTGCCTGGCCGACTCCTGGTCACCGTGCACCTTTCCCTTCATGCCAAAATCCGTCACGTAAGCTATAGTCGGGGCTCTGATTGATATGGCTGCCTCAATTTCATCCAGTGTCGCCCTGCCTATCAAAGCGTTATACGCGGACTTTGCATCAACAACAACGAACAATGCCCGGATATTTCTAGCTGAGGCCCCTTCTCCGAACATCACCGGCAGCTCGATGACCCTTATAGGGAGGACCCCTGCCCCGCTGAACCCGTATAACGATCCAGGGGCGGGCTTGAGGTGCCTCTTCTCCAGGTTCATTTTATCAAATGCTTCCTTGTATAGTAAGTTGGTGTAGGCTCCCGTATCCACCATGCACCTTCTCACGATGTGATTGCTGATGACAAGAGACAATACCAGAGGGTTGCTGTGGGGGTAGACGACCCGCCCTGCATCCTGGGGAGTGATGCTCAGGGTCGGGCCTGTTGGGCTCCCTGCTCTTTCAGCGTAGCAGATTTGATTTCTAAGCTCTCGGATTTGCCTTTTCTGGCCCCTCCGGCTTCTCTGGCCTTCAGCGTCTCCTGACACGACATGAATTATCATGCGGTTTGTACCGAGCCCTCGGGCTTGTCCGCCGTTTCTTTCTAGCTTTTATTCCTTGCAGCATGGGTACTCAGCCAGCCATTCCTGATGAGCTTCTCAATCTCGTCTTTCAGATGGCGGCACTCCTCGGTGGTATGCCCTATGCAATCATGGAATGTGCAGAACTTTTTCGGGTCACCCTTTGGGCTGCATGGGTTACTAGGGTGGTTCCATTTGAGTGTCTCCTTCGCCAGCTCAAATATCTAGGCTCTTGATTTGTTGAGGGCTGTGTAACTGGCAAACCTGGGCTGGTAGGCCACACGCTCCTTTCTTGGAGTGTCACCCTCCTCAGCTCTTTGTTTCCCCGCCTCGCCTCTGCTGCGCCCACACTGCGGTCCCCTCTGTGGCCTGAAAGGTCCTGTGGAGGTGTCCGGTAGGCTATGGAACTCTTCCTGCAGCATGAAGCCCTCGGCTATCTTCGAGCTTTGGCCAAAGTTTCTGGCTGGGCCCTGATCATCTGATTTTTCATCTCCTTTGGGAGCAATGAGTTGGTCAGCGTGTACGCCGCAGTTAGGTCATCAATTTCTCTGACCTGCTAGAAGGCCAGGTTGAATCTCTTTAAATACTCTCTGACGGTCTCACCCTTTTTCTGTCTGAGGGTCATCAGGTCAAATCGGGTCAGCCTGCGCCTCTTGTTCCCTACATACTGGTCTAAGAAGGCTTCGGCCAGTTCTATAAAGTAACTGATTGAACCATGCGGCAAGTCCCTGAACCATCCTTGAGCCAAACCTACCAGGGTGGTGGGGAAAATCTTACACCAGACCGCATCATCGGCATCGTACATCCCCATATGACTTCCATAGGCTGCCAGGTGATCTTCTGGGTCAGTGGTCCCATCAAACTTGACAGAAGGCATCTTAATCTTTGGGATGGGACATCCCTGAACCTCCGGGTGGAGAGGAGTCTTGGTAGGCCTGCCCATCATTTTTGACCGGCTCCCCGCAGAGTGGTAACCGTAGTCATCCCATTTATCAGGGGTCGGTTTTCCAACACTGGGGGAGCGGTGCCTGGGCGCTTGCCTGCTCATAGCCTCATCCTCCCTTCCAGTAGGGGAGTGGTGTCTGGGTCGCTTCTTCTGAGGTGGCTCAAGGTTATCGCCCTAACGGTGCCTTGGTCCTAGTGGCTGTTCATTGTTGAGCCTTATTGCATGCTTCGGGACAGCCTTGGAGCTTGCTGTGATTCTGTAGCGGGTCTCAACCTGGAAAAGACTCCACCCTGCTTTTCTCCCAGGCGCTTCGAGGCAGGTTCCCTGGGTCTCATCCGCTCCTGGAGCTCCTGGGATAACCCTCTTTTCTCGGCACCTGCCGTAGATTCGGTGGTATGTATGGAAAACACTTGCTACTGGGCAGGCGGCGCCTGGTCGCCGGCTGTGATGCGTTTCTTGGCCTGTGCATACCCCTGAGCGGTTTTCCTCGCCTTTCTCTGGACATTCCTGGCAGCGGCTCGCTTCGTGCCCCCAGCCCCTTCAGCACTCTCAAAGTGTAGGTGCCCGGGAGTCGTGGCGATCCTGCCCACCAGGTCCTCCGGCGTGAATTCTTGATTTAGCATTGCCGAGAAGAAGGCCCCAGTCTGTGCAACCTGGGCAGGGGTGAGGTTAAGGTTAGGCCTCTGATGATCGACCTGCCCGGCTGCGACTGTAGTCTCCTTGTTGGGTACCTCGTGGAGGCTGGCTCGCCCCACTCCTCGGATCGTGGCGGCGGGTGTCACCTCCGGCAGGGGCATGCCATACAGGAGGATCACCGGTTGTACCGTCGGATCCGCCCCAGAGTTGGCTTCAATAATCTTAGGCATTTTTCTGGTCGTGGTTGATTTTTGTGGGTAATTCGTGAGCACAACCATTACGTCCCCACAGACGGCGCCAAATTGTTCCGGTCACGGAAACAATAGACCCGAATCGGATTCGGATCCCTTTGAGTTTAGTATTGCTTTGATGGTGATTGTCTTCTTGCTTGATCCTCTCTTTCCTCTTACTCCGATGATCGGACCTTCCCGGCGAAGACGGCCTGTTCCCTGCACACAAGGCCCCGGAGGTATCCGAGGAAGCCCTCTTCGATGCCTAAGTCAGTCCGTGGAATGCCTTGATGAACCTTACTCGTGAGGAGTAAGGTGGCGATTTCAGAGTAAGATTCTAGAGAGAGAAAGTCCAACCTCTTTCTTGTGGGAAATACCGAAGTATTTATAGGTTCCCCCAAGAGAGAGGAAAAGAAGAGAGAGAGGGGAAGAATGAGAGGATGAGAAGATGACACGTGGGCTCACCTCATTCACCCATTCTTCCTTACCTTAGGCGCGGGCAAAGAGGTTTCTAGTTCCTGTCCCCCTTGGGCCTGCCAGGGAGGGATGCCCTGCCTGGCGCCTGCTGACAAGCAGGGAGGCTCGTCTTTATAACCACAACGCTTGTGGCATGACCTTGATCGACAGGGAAGGGGAAGCTTGTTTGGAGCCTGGGGCAGCTTTCTAAGACTGCCTTTTAGGGGCCTCTTAACGAGGTCCTGCTAGCAGGCCTTCCAAGCAGGCCTCTCCCTACCTTCGGGTCGGGCTCCCTCGGGGCCCATATAGCGGGCGACCCGTGGCAGGCTACCGACCCCCATCATTTTCGATGTGGGATAACATTATTTAAGTTTATAGTTTGAAGAGCTATTTTTAAGACCCAGAATTTTTGGTTGATATTTTAAGGACGAATGATTACTCTTATTTATACTGTAATATAATATACGGAGTATCAACTTATTATAATTTTTCGTTGTGGCATAATTTTCTTAAGTTTATAGTGTTAAGTATTTTGAGTTACTCTCAATTATTATAATTTTTCGATGTGTGATAACTTTAATTAAGTTTATAATATTTTAAAGAGCATTTTTAAGACTCAAAATCTTTTGATTGATAACTAAGGGCGAATGATTACTATTTATGATATAAAATTCAATCACCTCATCGTAACTCTTTGATGTGGGATAATTTTAATTAAGTTTATAGTCTTTACAGAATTCTTAAGACTCAATTTTTTTGTTGATATCAAGGACGAATGATTACTATTTATAGTATAGAATAAAATTTCATCACCTCATTACTCTTATTTATATGAGTTTTGTTTTATACAACTCTAAGAGTTGTATTTAAGAAATTAAAATCTTCCAAATTTAGTATAAACATAGAATTTGAAGCCCAAATTACACTTACATCTATGCAATTAATAAATGTATTGAAATTTTTTTTTCTCTTATGGTGTCTTAAATATAGTCCCAGGGCTGTATAACTGTATTTATCATTTCTCTATTTATATTATAATATTCCATCACCCTATTAAATTTATAAATTTTATTACCAAAAAAACATGGATATAAAACATGAGTTGGAGATAATTTTATTTAAATTTATAAATTTAAGAACTTTCTTACCAAAAAAAAGTTCCTTTTAAGACTCAGGATTTTTTATTTGATATCAAAGAACGAAAAATTACTTTTATTTATAACACTAGTTGAGGTCCCGTGCAAATGCACGGCTTATTATTAAGATAATGTATTAGTAATGACGATAAATTTAAAAATATGTTGTACTCTGTATATGTTAAAATATAATTTTAGGTTATGTTGGGGTGATAATTTGGCTAATCTCTTATTTATAAAATATACTCCATCTCGTTTTTATTTATTGCTAAATTTTAATAAAATATTCTTCACATGTATTCATGAAATCGGGCAATAAAAAATGCGAAGGGAGTTTTATGTATATGTGGCATATTATTGGGCTAGTTCGTTCCAGAATTTTCTTACGTTTTAAAATTATTTTGTTTATCAATAGTTATGGATTGATTTGATAATTTTCTTAGTTATGGAAAGCCTAATATGATTCGCCCATTAATATACTTCACTTTAGGCGGGAAAATTTTCTTTGAGAGCGCGACATGTGTCAATTTTTTCTTTATTGGTTTCTCATTTAGTATATAAGAGATATAATTTCATCGCCTTACTTAAATTTTAGATTTTGGATAATTTTATCTTATTTATTTGTAATATATTTATCACTTGTTCGATCAAATAATATGAATTTTATATTAATAAATGCATTTTGTATCACGATATTGTCAAATTTACGATAATACATATAGACTCAAATTTTTTTTGATTGATACTTAAGAACCAATGAAGACTCTTATTTATAATTAGAGATACACATTACGTTATTATAATTTTTTGATATGACTTTTATATTATATATTATATGTATGTAATATTGAATATCTACATTATTTATTCAATGTAGGACAAACAAAATTACGATAACTTTTTTATGAAACGAAATGTAATGATTTTTACATAAAACTATAATTTCTCAGAGTGAGTTTTATTAAAAATGTAAATCTAATTCTATTAGGATAATTTTATCATAGTTAAATTGGGTTATTTAACGACAATAATACCAACTATTGGACGTCTTCCCTAAATAATATCAATTTCAATAAATCTGAGAATAATACGTATTATTGGAGTAGTATAAGTGACTTTATAACCTGATACGTCATGTCACCTAATTAATATTTAACATGCTAGTTATCCTCCTCCTTAGACCTGGATAACGGGTGAACCGTGTCGGGTCAGCTTCGGGTCAGGCCACTTTCATGTTATAATATATTAGGTTGACTTTGGGTCAGGTCGGATAATTTCGGGTTCGGGTCATTCTTGGGTTTGCTGTTTTCAACTTTTTTAGGGATATCGATTCATTTTCTATAATAATAGTCGGGTCAGTTTCAGGTTAACTTGGGTCAATTGGGATTACGGGTCAAAATCAGGTCTTTAATTCTGGTGTCGGGTCGGGTTCGGTTTGGCTTATTCGGGTTGGGTCAGTTTATCCAGGTCTACTCCTTCTTACTTCTCTCCTTCATCCTCTCTCTCTCCATTACCCTTCATCCTTCTTCACTTTTTTTCTATACGTTTCGTTTAGATTAACGTGTTGATTTTGGTGTAGGATTGTGTAGTTAGTTAGATTTGGTGAGGTTGAATACTTGGAGAAAGAGAAAGACGAAAGACATTAATGACGTTTAATGTCCCGTACACTGAGTGACAAAGTGAAAAGGAGTGAAGTAATATGAAAGAAAATAAAGGTGAAAAAGGAAGGTGAAAGGGTTCTACCGCTAACTGGTTCATCTATACTACTATGGTTAAACTACTTCAAAAATACATATTATTCTATGATTTATTAAAATTAGAACTATTTTCAGAAGACGCCTTATGGTTGGTATTATTGCCGTTAAATAAAATTAAAGGTGAAAAAGAAAGGTGAGAGGGTTCTACAGGTAACCAGTCACATATACTACTCTGGTTTAACAATTTCATTAATACGTATTATTCTCAGATTTATTAAAATTGATATTATTTTGTGAAGACGCCCTATAGTTGATATTATTGTTGTTAAATAAACCTAAAACATATGTACTTATATTAGTATAATAATTTATTTAATTATTATTTAAAAAATAATATTAAAAAAATTATTTGCTTCCACGCGGTCGCTATTCAATTTTCGTTGTCTTCTGAGGTGATAATTGACTGTTTAATCTTACGTGTAGTAGGATTGTTTTTTCTTATACGAATCTAATATCGTTTCAGTCTTAGGTGTAGTAGGATTGATGTTTTTCCTATACAAATTCTTATACAATTATTTAAACTAAAAAATATATTAAAAACTTTTAATTAATTAGTTTTAAAAACTTGGACCAATCATATCGCTTAAAAAATTCTTGCTTTATTAATATATATATATTGATTTGTTATAGTAAATAATTCAATTTATTATTATTGTTATTCATCAAAACTTTTGCGCTCACCTTAAAGGCTTTGTTTACAAACAACCAAACAGGTATACTTTGCACAACACGGTAATAACTTTTTTTAGAGTAAGAATTTCCATTTGTTAGGTTATTTTTTTTATAGAAAAATTTGTATTTGTTTTCTATTTTATTCCTATTACATTTAAAATTTATTACATTATTAATTTTTTATGTAATTATATAATTTTCTTTATTAATCAATCAAACAATCGATATATATAATTAAAGGACGCCTTTTTTATTTTACAATCAATATTAACTATATTCTTATTTTATTTTCGGGTTTTGAGTAAGTATGAGGTTAGAAGTAGACTTCTTAATTCTAACCTAAGACGGATTTTGAGTGAAAGTAGAATTCTTTTTATAAACAAGACAAGTCTACTAATTACTAATTACATTACGATAATTACAATACGCAACACGAGTAATATGTCATATTATATATAACAATAACAATAATGCGCGCATGAACTTAAAATTGATTGATTATAGAACACGTAAAAATGATTATCATTATATTGAGTATATTGATTAGGGTTATTTCATAACAATAATACCAACTATGGGGGTGCTTCTTATATTAATACCAACTATACGTAATCCCATTTTAATATGAACAATCCCCACATTAATCTCTCTTTAGAACAAGTTACCGGCTACCTGGTGAGCCGGTTCCCTTTTCCTTTTAATTTCTTTTTGAATTAAAGTCCCACTCCCACCATACTCTGTACACTTCCTCTCTCGTTACTACGTACTCTTCTCTCGCCATTGTTGAACTCGACATCTCCTATCGCCATTGCTTTTCTTAAATTCTTTGAAATTGTGGTAAATAAATTAGAGCATCTGACGTTTGCAAAAAAAAATCTGACATTTGAAGGATACGAATTAGAGGAGGATCCAGATGAATAACCACATCTCATTGTATCAATGAGGGTTTTGAAGGTTGATAATGGAGGATGACTTTTAATTTGATAAATATAAAGGGGAAGAAGAAGAAGAGGCGCACCAAAACCTAGCAGGTCACAATTACCGGTTTTACAGGTAAAAAATGCATTGGTTATAAAGAGAGATTAATGAGAGGATAGTTGATATTAAAACGGGATTACGTATAGTTTGTATTAATATAAGAAGCACCCCCATAGTTGGTATTATTGTTATGAAATAACCCTATTGATTATTATTAGTAATAGTATAAAATAATAAATTTTGATTGAAAGTAGAATTCATACTTCTAACCTTATAAGACAGATTTTTTTAATGTACATAATTTTTTTTAAATAACTTTAAGCATGTCGGGTCAAAATACTGAATACAGGTCGGTTTAATTATGGGTCGTGTTTAGGGATGGCAATGGGTTCAGGACCCGGTCCAGACTAGACGGGTCGGACCCAAATGGTCTGGCGATGGGTCTGGGTCTCATTTTTCACCCGGCGGGTCTGGGTCGGATCTAGGTCTTGTTTTTAAAAACCGGGTCCGGGTCTGAAATACTGGACCCGTACCCGACCCGTGGACCCGACACTTTAATTAAAAAAAAAACTAAAATCTACCAACCTACGCAGAAGCCAGCAAACAACAAATAACTAAAACACCTTGCTGGGCTTACTCCCTCACTTAGTCACTTCTCTCCTCATCCTTTCAAAGTTCAAACTTAGTCATTTATGTAAGTCTCCTAAGACTATTATGAATGAGTTTGTAAGAGTGTTTAATTTCTTAGTAAAATATATGCGTAGACAATTTTGTACGTGCTAAAAGTCACCGGCGAAATCTGAAATTTGGAAGAAATGAGGAATGTAGGACAAAATAAAATAAAACTGTGAGACCCGCGGGTAGACCCGGACCCAAACCGGGCCAGGCGGGTCTGGATCTGGGTCTTAAAATTTTGGACCTGGCCGGGTCTAGGTCGGGTCCAGGTCCAGGGTAATTTTGACGGGTTCGGGTCTGGATCCTAGTGGACCCGGTCCAGATCCGGCCCATTGCCATCTCTAATCGTGTTATATGGGTCCGAAACGGGTTATGGTCAGAATACAGATAGTTTCGAATGTCAATTTTTTAACCTCTTTTTATTTATTTTAATAGTACTTCGTATTATTTACTCTTTAATTATGATGTTATATTTCAATTATTTAAACTAATATTCATCACACACACTTTATATTTCAATAAATTTTTTAAATTCTTTTATAATTAAAAGATAAAAAATTAAATTGAATATTAGTTTATATTTTTAATTAAAATATCGAGTCATAGATCAAGATTTAGAGATCTTGACTCTAGCTTGACCTACGAAAAAACGAGTTGGGCATGTCGGATCAGGTTTTGTCTTATAGTAATGTTGAGTATTATTTAACACGAGAATACAATTTTTGTCAGCTATGTGCAACTATACATGAGAGTAAGTTACTAAAAATGCTAGATGATTTAAGTTAAGATAGACATAAAATTATATTCAAATAAAAGGATAATATATACGGAGTAATAATTAATTTCTCCCTCTATTTTTTTAATATAGAAATTTAATAATGTATTATAGTTTTTTAATATATAGAAATTTAATATATATTGTTTAATGTATATAGTTTAATATATAGAAATTTAATATAGTTTTTTAGTATAATGTTTTATAGAAATTTAATATATATTTTTAATATAGAAATTTAATAATGTAATAATATACAGAGTATTAATTACTAATTTAATAATAAAAAGTTTGACACAAATTTTTAAAAAAAGTGAAAAAGTAAGAGAAAATTGGTGATATAGTGTATGTGATGAGAGAAAAATACTAATTAATAAATTTCCATATGAAAAATAGAGGCTAACTAAAAAAAATTCCCTAAAAGAAAATGGGGCTAAATGAAAAAAATGGAGGGAGTATATATTGAATTGCTAATAGGTTAAAGTTAGAGTTTTAACAAAATCTAGGCATAGGAATAGATTAGCTAGAATTGTGCTTTAGGCTTTGTAGTCTCTTCTTTCCAACAGGTTGAACGGGTCGGGCCATGTCATGTCCCTAAATTAACATGTAATTTAGGATTTGGGTAAAAAAAATTGGGTTCATAAACCAAAAAATAACAGATTGGGTGGGACGAGTTTACGGGTCTGGTCGAATTTAAAGCGAGATGGTTGCATGCATGCAAATATATTAGATGTAGTAGAGTCAAATGGTTAACGTGTAATAGACATAGATAAACTCAATGTTCGCAGATGAGTTGTCATGGTCCTACGGACATATTAATAGTGCGCAAGACCTGGTGTTTTGATGAGTGTCATTTGTTTCACCTAGGTAACTAATGTAGACACTAGAACTGTAACAACCTGGTTCTTCTAATGACATTAATTAACAAGGCGGAAAATAATTAAGTCGTAAAAAGGGGTAAAAATTAAAAACCATCGACTCAAGTGAGTCTTTTACCGATAAATGAACCGTTTGTTAAAATACAACAACTGAAAACCGAATTACAAATTTCTAAATACAATAGTCTGATAAAATTTGTGTTACAAGATTTATTGTTTGACACTCTCATCTGCTAAACTGTGTCTTTTGCACTCATGCATGCCCCCATGTCCAGTCTTGAGGGTTCGTCAACCTGAATGCATATTTAAATATACATGTCCCACTTAGTGGGAGTAACGTAAACGTCCTTCTAACACGGCCCCGAATAATCAATGTAGTATAACGTTTAGGTTGTCTAATTAACAGATAAGCAGGCATGCCACATTACAAATCAACATGTATACAATGTGAGATACACATGAAGTGATTTCTGTTAACATGCGAATCAATTTACATATATATGACATGTAGGTTATATAGAATAAAGGAATACATACGTCATATGAGTATCATGTGAATAGAATACAGTAAAGCATGGATCATGGATTTATAGAAGTGTCAGGTGAAAATAGAGTAAGACATACATAATACAAATCATATGAAACATAATATCAGTCATAATCAATATTCAGGCAAGACATATAACAAAACATCACTTCCCATTATCAAACATTTCAATCACATCATTAGGCATAAGAGTATAGAACAGTAACGAAGCATACTGTAGACACCCACATTTGACCACTAGGTGTCTATAGCAGTTTCCAAAAAACATCCGATAATGATCGGACGCAAACATGACTTAATACACTCGATTTTCGGACTCGGAATCAATAGTAGTTGGCACGAGCTTTTAGCGGAGTAAAAATCTCACAAAACAGACCTCAAATCCCGGCCAGTGGGTCATTTCAAGTCAAATGAGACTAATTTGGGTCAAAACCGACACCAAGGGTAAAACCGTCTTTCAGCAACCGGGTCAAACCCCGGTCAAAGACGTTTCCGAGACACAAAAATCTGTCACACCACTTCAAAAATCTGACTCGAAGTCAAATACTCCAAAATATCAGCTACAAAGTAGGAATCCTTTCCTATCCAACGTCGGAATCCTACTCCGTCTAAACCGGGTGTTTCTTCCCATGCAAGTAACATTTTCCTATCCAAAGACGGAATCTCACTTTATCTCAACCGGTTGTTTTCTTCCTTTGCAAGATATCAATCTCCTATCCCAAGTAGGGATGGCAACGGATCCGGGATCCGATCCGGATCCGCAAGATCCGGTCCGCACGGGTCGGATATGGATCCTAAATTTTGAGATCCGTTGGATATGGATCCGGATCCGGATCCGCTATCTATAAACGAATCTGGATTTGGATCTTAATAAGTAAATCCGGATCCGGATCCGCAAATCCGTTTTATTAAAAAATTAACAATAATAAAAAACTTAGTACTTTAATTTGTATTTTTTTGGTTATTTCTAATTTTTTTTTCTTTTAGTTTATTAATATTTTATTATAAATCTTCATATTCGATTTTATTTTTAAAACTATGAAAATTAATATGGTCGCAAATACATATTAATTAAAAATTTTGTAGAATTTAAGTAAGAAATTGGATCCGTAGATTGGATCCGGATCCGGTCCAGATCCGGCGGATCTGGATCTGAATCTACATTTTTGGGATCCGTCGGATCCGGACCGGATCCGGATCCACTACTAGGGGTGCGGATCCTGATCTGGATCCATGCGGATCCGGTCCGTTGTCATCCCTAATCCAAAGTCGGTATTTCATCCTAAATACCCCACCCTTGCACACACCATTCATACACACAATTTCCGACAACAATTCATCAACAATTCACAACACAACAATTCCAATCTCGACATACACAAATTGCAACCCGAAATTCCAGCAATACTAGGCATATTATATTCCGATCTTTCCTCTAGAAATCCTATAGGATTCCCGACCACAACCCAAAATTCTAGGCAATTTTAGGCAAACCATATATAAACCCGAGAGCAAAACTCGCCAAATCCCCTCCCTAACCATACACACCATAACTCACCTATATACATCTTAACGCTCCCGCGCCTAGGCCGCCACTACGAGTCCGTTTTCGAGATAATCAAGCATGTAGGTTGAGGGTGTTTTGAAATCCCGCTATTCTCCCTTTCCCATTTTTTTAGTCACAATTTTTTAGTCACAATTTTTTTAGTCACAATTTTTTACGCACAATTTTTCGGGAACTTTACACAATTTTTTCGGAAACTTTACACAATTTTTTCGAGAACTTTACACAAATTTTCGGAAACTTTACACAATTTTTCAGCAACTTTTTCAAAATCTACTCTAAATATTCGATATTGATTCTATAATCAAGCATCGAATATTACGAGTATCGATATTTAAGTCGAGTATAAATTGCACCATATTTTTACACGACTTAACCAAATCATCGATTTCCAAAACCAAATACAATTTTTTCATCATATCATATTTACATCTTCTAACTCGTTTGCTCCTTTCTTATCGCGATTGTTGTATTGTATCATTGGTTGCATTGTATTTCCGGGTGGTATGCCGCTCGTATATTGTAATCTGTTGTCGCTTTTATTTCGTTGTTTGTTTTATTGTACTAAAATGAACCTCGCATGCTAAAACAACTTTGACGTTAATTTAGATACATTTAAACGACATAGATCAAACATAATTCACATTTTTAGTCGAAAATAATGTTTGCATATCATTCATCGAATTACTAACGCGCGTATTTCAAAATCAAACAATATCCTAGTAGAGGCCGCTAAGTGCGGGCGGGGTTGGGTGTTCTTTGTGAACTTCCCAACTCGTACCCTCACCCCTTACTCAGAACCATGGTTTCCGGAAGTCTGAACCTATTGGCATAAGAGAGTCATTCAATACACGGTATCCGATAATGTCGGTATCGGTATCAAATGCAAAGGGACGAACCCAATAAACTCTGACATCCGAATGGGCCGTACTTCATGCGCGGCCCACTAAGATATAGAGTGGGTTCGAGCGGGCCCAAAATCCCACAAAGTTCGGTAGCGACTCCACTTCGATTTAAATTTCAATTCGATCCATTCTCATATGGAGATTTATTTGCCTACCTTATGGCTGGCGAGCCCTTCACGCAAGTCCAATGGACTATAAGCGACCCGACCGGAAGTCTGCCAGGTCTTAATCCTAGATTGGCCTGGTAGCTACTCTGACTTTCGCCTTGTCCAAGCCTCAGTCACAGTGGGGGCTCTGTAGACACCCACATTTGACCGCTAGGTGTCTATAGCAGTTTCCGAAAAAATACCCGATGATGATCGGACGCAAACATGACTTAATACACTCGATTTTCGGACTCAAAATCAATAGTAGTTGGCATGAGCTTTTAGCAGAGTAAAAATCTCACAAAAAAGACTTCAAATCCAGGCCCAGTGGGTCGTTTCCACTCAAATGAGACTAATTTGGGTTAAAACCGACACCATGGGTAAAACCGTCTTTTAGCAACCGGGTCAAACCCCGGTCAAAGACGTTTCCGAGACACAAAAATCTGTCACACCACTTCAAAAATCTGACTCGAAGTCAAATACTACACAAATATCAGCTACAAAGTAGGAATCCTTTCCTATCCATAGTCGGAATCCTACTCCGTCTAAACCGGGTGTTTCTTCCCATGCAAGTAACCTTTTCCTATCCAAAGACGGAATCCCACTTTATCTCAACAGATTGTTTTCTTCCTTTGCAAGATATCAATCTCCTATCCCAAGTCGGTATTTCATCCTATAAATACCCCACCCTTGCACACACAATTCATACACACAATTCCCGATAACAATTCATCAACAATTCACAACACAACAATTCCAATCCCGACATACACAAATTGCAACCCGGAATTCCAGCAATACTAGGCATATTATATTCCGATCTTTCCTGTAATCCCCTAGAAATTCTAACGTAATACAGTGGCGGAAACACTATAGAGTGGGATTAAAACACACTGAGAAACTATATCTTATTAAAAGAAATGGTTAGTCAATACAAATGCCTCTTTTTACAAAAGGGCTAAAACCAAAATCTCCAAACGGGTTTATACAAATCCATAAATAAGCACGAATGAAGGAAGAGTAGGATCCACGCTACTCGCTAGCTCACACCCAAAACCTAGCAACAAATACCTGTCATGTTAAAAACATAATAGCCACGTCAGTAGGGAGTAACTCGGACGTTCTCCCAGCCATATTATATCATATGGAAAAATAATAGTATTATTATATCAAAATATTTAAAAAGAGAAAACATTAAAACGATATAATAAAAATAAGTTTTCAATGAAACTTAAAGCACTTGTCAACCTGCAAGGCACTTGTCAACCGATAATAATAATATTAAAAAATGGGGTTATGGAAATTCGATCAGTGTGTACAAGGCTAGACTTCTTTCACTAGGATAATACTGGAAACTAGCTTCGAGAACTGTAGACTTAATTCATAACAGAATCCAGTCTCTAACTAGGCAACTCAACTATAACAGGACTGCGTGCAGCGAGGTCCTGGTTTAAGTAGTGCACACCCCTCCTAGACAACAAATATGTCTAGTTCAGTTGACGGCGACTAACACGATGCGATATCTAGCTTAAGGTCAAAACATACACTCTCCTGGGCGAAACTGCGCCCAGTTCAACGACCAAATGTGCCCCAAATAGACACACCGGCTTTATAGCTGATGGCAAAAACGTACATCCCAGACTATATTACTCTAACCCCACACTTCTCTTTATTCCATAACTCCAATACAAAGCCATTATCGATATTCAAAATAAATATAATCATTATAATAATGTGAGGATAAAAGGAATAAATATTTTATATTAAAAGGGAAAATTTCTATAAATAGAAACTCACTATTTTAGAAACTTACTTAAAATAGAAATATTGTTATAGAAAATTCGTAAATTATTAAAATATGTTAAATGTATTAAAAATAGCATTTCTAACGAAATTAACATTTTATTATTATCGTCGTTATCGTAACTTTATTATATTTCTAAATTCGTTACTCAAAACATAAAGGAAACATAATAACTCAATATATAATATTATATAAATAATTAGGAAATCGAGTTAAAACTATAGATTTTAGAAAAGAGATGTTTTAAGAAAAACGATATCAAAATTAATTGAATGAACGAGTTTTATAAATGAAAAGAATTTTACAAAGGTTTCAAATTATTTTTAGCAAATTATTTTTATTAATAAATAATACGGATCTTACTAAAAATAGTTAATTTTAAACCAATAAAAAAAATTATTAGTGAAAATAGTGTCGACTAAAAAAATATTTAAAACAAAAGATACTATTTTTCTCATTTATTAATATAAGTCGTAAAACGAAAATTAATTTATTAAATAAGTACATAAATCTCGATTATAATATAAAAATATGATTTTGAGTTTAAATTATAAATTAACGAAATATGTATGAAGAAAATATAAAACCATTATTATTTAGTTACTAGTGTCACGATAACAACAAAATACTATAACGATCATAAATAATTAAATTACTAACGATTTATAAAACGATACAGAAAGTCGTAAAATATTTATAAAGTACACGGTTTAAAAATAATAATATAATTAGCAAATAATAAATAGCTAAATTAGAAAACCGAAGTTAAAATATGTACTACATACTACTACTCAAACATACGATATAAAATCGAGTAACGTCCTAAAGTTACCTCACAAGAAATCATCACTGCACTCCCTTCAATCAATCTGTCCAAGCTTCAGAACTTCAATAGTAACGTCTTTAGGCTCCACGTTGTAGAATCGTTAGTCTTGTAACGTAAATCGAGTTGAAACCACAAAAGAAAGAGAGAAGTGTTGGATTCAAGTACAATCGATAAATCCAAATAACGAGGAAGGCTAGAATAAAAAGAATGGGTCAAGATAGATTATACCCAAGTGGAGAAGCAAAACGACAGTAATTGTCGATTGAAAAGGGAGAAAAACAAAGAGGGAAATGAAGAGCAAACTGAGACGGAGAAAGCAGAAGCACAAAAACGAGGCCAACACAGTACACACGAGAACATTGAACATCATAAACAACGAACAGTAGCAGCGAACAAACGACATCGAAACGGAGTGAAACAAGGGTACGAAAATGTGACAGTAACAGTAACACGGTAGCATCCACGAATGAAAACAGAGGAGGAAGAAGAAAAGAATAAGAAGAAGGAGAAGAAGAAAACAGCAGCACAAGACAACGTTCAGACATGACAAAAAGAGGCAAAACCAGAGCAGCAAAGTCAATAGAAACTGCGGCAAAAAACAGCAGACGGAAAAAAAAAAAAAAGAACTGAACTGGTGTCATAAACAGCAGCAGCATCAGAATATAAGGAACATCTAACGACAAACGCAACAGCCGACAACCGGAACGACAAAAACAACAGAAATACGCAGAGGAAAAGAAAAAGACAGGAACAACACGCAACAACAAATACGAATATAGCAGCGGCAAAATAGAACCGGTAAAAACGGATCAGCAAAAGACAAAACGAAGAAGAAGAAGAAGGAATCGGTCACCGATTTCCGACGACGAAACAGAACAAGAACAGCAGGTCACATCGGCAGAAATACTTGGCCGGAGTTGACACGACGCAGGGGTAGGAAGAGCAGGTTGACGCAAATTGATGAAGAGGGTAGAAGAAAGACGAGAAACAGGACGTAACAGCAGCCGAACACAGCAGCAAGAGTACGCAGAAGCAGCAGCAGCGAGCAAAAGACGATGATGGTGACATGATAAAAACAAGGAGAAAACAAAGAGGAGGACGAAGAGGTATAAGAAAAAAAACGAAGGAAAGTGGAATGAAAAGGGGAATGAAGCGGTGGTCAATGAATGAAAGAAAACGAAAATGAATGACGGTGGGGAAGCCAAACTGAAACGGTGGGGCTGAATGTAGGAAAGGGGAGTGTACTGAATACAAGTGATTAAAACAAATGAAAAGGGAGCTGAATCATCTAACAATGTAGTGGATTAAAAACACGGATAACTTAAATGAATCGAGTTTCGAAACGATAAGTCGACTGACCCAGAAATCGAATTAAAACGTGTTAAGAAAACTATTAAATAATTGGGCCGTCAATTAAAATGAGTAATTACATATTCGAGACAAAAACGAAGTAGATATAAATAAATAATTTAGACGATGAAAATATATTTCCCGATGAATAATAAATTTTCGATAAAGTGAATTAAATTGATTTCTCGAGGAAAAGAAATAGATGTTTTGACGAAATTATAAAATAAATGCACTTCGAGACGAAAATAGAAATTCGAGTTTAAATATAAATAAATAAATAAATAATTTAGAATTTAAATCGTCGAAATGGATTTTCGATAAGAATTAAATTAAATGTACAAAATGAATCGAAACAGAAATAAAAATATGTTTTAAATATAAAAGTTTCCGAGTCAAATAGAATTTTCGGAGTTTGAAACGATTAAACGATAAATTCATTTTATAATAATTTTCAGAATTACGGATTAAATCGTAAATAAAAAAAATACGAATATAACTTTAAATTAATTTAATTTATGAAATCGGGGTGTTACATTTCCTCTAGAAATCCTATAGGATTCCCGACCATTCACAACCCGAAATTCTAGGCAATTTTAGGCAAACCATATACAAACCCGAGAGCAAAACTCGCCAAATCCCCTCCCTAACCATACACACCATAACTCACCTATATACATCTTAACGCTCCCGCGCCTAGGCCGCCACTACGAGTCCGTTTTCGAGATAATCAAGCATGTAGGTTGAGGATGTTTCAAATCCCGCTTTTCTCCCTTTCTCATTTTTTTAGTCACAATTTTTTAGTCACAAATTTTTTAGTCACAATTTTTTACGCACAATTTTTTTAGTCACAATATTTTGCGCACAATTTTTCGGAAACTTTACACAATTTTTTCGGGAACTTTACACAATTTTTCGGAAACTTTACACAATTTTTCAGCAACTTTTTCATAATCCACTTTAAATATTCGATATTGATTCTATATTCAAGCATCGAATATTACGAGTATCGATATTTAAGTCGAGTATAAATTGCACCATAATTTTACACGACTTAACCAAATCATCGATTTCCAAAACCAAATACAATTTTTCATCATATCATATTTACATCTTCTAACTCGTTTGCTCCTTTATTATCGCGATTGTTGATTGTATCGTTGGTTGCATTCTATTTTCGGGTGGTATGCCGCTCGTATATTGTAATCTGTTGTCGCTTTTATTTCGTTGTTTGTTTTATAGTACTAAAATGAACCTCGCATGCTAAAACAACTTTGACGTTAATTTAGATGCATTTAAACGACATAGATCAAACATAATTCACATGTTTAGTCGAAAATACTGTTTGCATATCATTCATCGAATTACTAACGCGCGTATTTCGAAATCAAAAAATATCTTAGTAGAGGCCGCTAAGAGTGGGCGGGGTTGGGTGTTCTTTGTGAACTTCCCAACACGTACCCTCACCCCTTACTCAGAACCATGGTTTCCGGATGTCCGAATCCTTTGGCAAACGAGAGTCATTCAATACACGGTATCCGATAATGTCGGTATCGGTATCAAATGCAAAGGAACGAACCCAATAAACTCTGACATCCGAATGGACCGTTCTTTGTGCGCGGCCCACTAAGATATAGAGTGGGTTCGAACGGGCCCGAACTCCCACAAAGTTCGGTGGCGACTCCACTTCGATTTAAATTTCAATTCGATCCATTCTCATATGGATATTCATTCGCCTCCCCAAACTCGCGCGTGGCCACGTCGGGGTGGACCTATGTCATGTCCACACATACTAACACATATGATTTAGAAAAATGTAGTCATTTACTTTTAAAAACAATGGTTTCCTTTCACATAATGCACGGGACGTGACTACTAATGTCTCATGCACATTTAAGGCTTATATTTCACCATAAGTGCGGATGGGAACATCAATCCCGCCAATCCATATCGATACTAGGAGATTTACATCACAACCCTAGTGCTCAATAGGATCAAACAACGACTATGATTTGATTTAGAACTCTAATCGCGGGGGAGAACAGACTGCTGATGATGTAGACGACAACTCGCAGAAGCCTACCCAGACCACCTCGAGGCCCACTGACAACACGAAGAAGCAGGGAAAAGAATCACGTTCACAATCGTGAATAAAAGTGCCAAGATATCAGAGAATAGAGCTGATCAGGCCCTTGTCAAATACATGCGCACGTACCCCTTAACACAACTCTTGGACTCCTGCAGGCCCTCAGTGATAGCCGGTGACTACTACTCTAACGACAATCCATCCACACGCAGCTTCAGGATGTGCTGCCCGTACTCTCATAGCAAAAGCTCTCCGAGCAATCTCCCGTCACGTCGATCTCTAAACCTCGGCATAATATTGGCCAACACCAACGATACTACGATATAGATTATCTATAGGAGACATATAAGGATGCTGAACACTTAGACTCCCGTAGGTTCATTGGTTCAGACAACCAGAATGATCGCATATCGTCCCGAAGGTACAGTTGCTACATATGGGTCACTTGGTATCGAACGGTAAGACTCCCGTACGACCTAAGTTAAGATGACCGGAAGGATGCATACTGTCCCGTAGGTACAAATGCTCCAGAAATGGAACACTGGGAAGGTCCACTATTGATTCATGTAGGACACTGACTGACCCGAAGGTACACCAGTTCCTTAAGCTAATTTAGGAACGATTTACTAAACGATCATCATAATTATGTTAAGTGTATCTTACTTTACTGTTCATCTTAAGTATATTTGATGTTAGAGATTTGGAACGTTTTATTGGATATACATTATTTGAACGTTCATTATTTGAGATTTGATTAAAATTCAATTATCACTAAGTACATTATTTAAGATGAGTTTCTTTATCTTGACTTGGTCTATGTTGACTTAAAAAGCCAAAGTTTGACCAAGATGGACTAGTCAACCCTTAGTTTTGACTTAGTCACTAATTAGTTCTTAAGTGCGTATTATAAAGTTTAAGTGTTGTCTTGCATATTTAAGCATTGTTCAACTTAGTACTTTTGGGTTATTCGTCTTTTAGTACTCTATACTTTTTGGGCACAAGTAGTACATTTATTGTTCAAGTGTACGTATTTAGTATTTTTATACGGTTTCGTATTTGTACAAGTATACTTATCTCTTAAAGCCTATTTATACTTAGTTAAATATTTCAAACATCAAATAAATCTATATTAATTATAAAAATTATTTTTAACTTTATTATGTGTCATATTTCTCAAAACTTAGAGTTTTACAAAAATAACTTTAAGTAATAACGAAATCGATAATATTATTAAGGATACTAAATGAGTCATTTTTCAAATGTTATTTTTAACTTCCGATTTTTATACTCAAAATACTTTTATGAGTTAAACTTCCAGATATAAAGTCATTTTTTCAAAATAATAAGGTTTATTATTTTTAACAAATTAAAAGTGAAAATAGTACGGTTTTCAATACTTTCTTTTAAATCGTTTAAAATACTTAAACATCAGAAAAGTGAACCAAATTTTTATTTTTGGATACCTATTCTTGTACATAACTTATACCCATAAATTTAGATTAAAATACTTTATAAATGTTCTTAAATAAAATATTCTTTCCAGATCTGACTCATTTTAATACAAATTTTTAAATGAAAATATATATGATGGATTTATATGAAATTTAAGATACATATAATAGACATCATCAGGAACATAACCTAATTTTTCCAAGTCCAAAAGAAACTTTTAACATCACGAAACATATTATCTTCTCAGACAGTACATAAATTCATACGGTACCAGTTTACGAAATAAATTATTATTAAATATATATTTTCATAAAAACTTACTTTTCATATTTTTATCACATTATAGACATTCAGATCTACAACTTTTATGAAGGTATCTAAGGCTAATTCGAAACATATTTTACACAGAAAAATCATGAACATACATCATACATATTCATTATTGATTATTTCATTCTCGCGCTTTTCTAAAAGAAAACCTTTTTTCTTATGAAAACCCTAAGTGGCTAAGTGACTGCGCTCCATCCCTAATTGAATATCTACGTTAACTTCTCATCAATTCTCTCCAATTTGATGAATGTTATTCCATAATTTAGTAATTTTTCAATAATTGTTTTCCAATTTACTGAATTCTTAGCAATTTGTGTAACGATTTGTTGATTGATTTTATTGTTGTTATGGTTATAGAATTGGCTATGCGGCTAGACGGTGATTCTCTAGTGTCAACTTCTATTGGAAGATCTCGATGTCCTTGTAAGAATCCAATCAAACGAAGATCTCATGAACATAATCGAAGAATACGACAAGTCGTCAATAATTTTCTACAAGGAAGCAAAAATCAGAGCAATCCTCTCTCCGCTGAATTCCTTTGCCTCATCACTGGTGTCGCTGATCTCGCCCTCTTCGTCTAGCCCCGACCTGTACCGGTCATCCAACGATCCACGTCGCTAATTAAGTTTCGTGCCTTTCATTCATCTTGCATATTCATGTGTGCCGACTGATCATCATCGTTCGTCATTTTTCTTTCAGTCGATTCCTCTCCAATAATCTAAGCATGGCAGGTTTGTTTATTTTGTTGTGTTCCCAATTAACTTTTAGTTAGTGATTTGTTCAATTGAGATTGTAATTTCATTACTCTATTATGAGTTTGGCTTATAAAATGTCATTTTAGTTGGTTTAGTTGCATTTTGATATTGAATTAGTGGCTTAATTTATCCTCCAACTTGGTTTTCACATCCTGCTAACCAATTTTGGATATGGATTAAACTTCCAGAAAAATAGAATTTGGCCGATGAGCCTAGATGATTTTTAACCAGCCCCAAAAATATTATTTAGAGTGTTGGTTTAGCAATTAATTTGTAAAGTTGAACTCTATAAATTGGTTGATAAACTAGTTCTAGAGGGATGGTAAAGGTACCCACTACGCATTTGAATTCGTTGGTGCATTTTTTATTGCTCTATTATTTATGTTAAAAAATGATATGGTTGTTGCTTGATGAATACTTGAACTTTCGTAGAAAGTATCATCTTGCACTTTCTAAGTAGAATATGTGTTCTAGGTGATGGCATTTGAATTGGGGAGGAAACACGTGTCAGAATGAACACGATATCAGGTAGTATGTAAATAAATCCATGAATTTGTACTTTCTAAGAAACAATTTCAACATAAATGATATTACTACTTGTTCATCTAATCATATATATAGGCTTACATAAGAGTTGTATCGCCAAAGTAATCGGGGTTATCGATATGAAGCTCAGTGTTTTTATTTTAGGTGATTATGATCTTCATCAGCTGGACATTCAGCTTGCTACTCGTCTAATGCATCTTTATGATCTAGCTATCAACATCAACCTCCTCTAAGGTCTTGGTAGTAACTACTATTCATTTCTTTATTCTCATGTGTTTTTTTATTACTCATAACCAACTACTCATATTTAATAAGAACTTGTAGTTTCCTAACAAGATCTTTTTGAAACTTGAACTTGATCTTTCTAGGTCGCCATCGGATATAAGCACATGATGTATACTATAAGGTTGATGTTAACGAGCATACATGGGGTTGTTTCTCAAAAGTCTATCCTAGCATTTATTTCATCTATTCTTATAATTATATGACTACTGGTATATGCATAGTAAAGAATTGATCATTCTTGTACATTGTCCAAATGGCCGAGTCAGATAAATTGTGCTCTTCAGTCTTCACCTACCAAAGTGAAATATTAAGTAAAATTCATATTATTAGCCTCATGTTAACTTATTTTTTAACCGCTATTTGGTTTTCCCTATTTTCTTTCAAACTAGCTCTAGTAACTAGTGGTACTGCAGGTGTCTAAAGTTGTTGAAGAATTGATATGTAAGAAGTTCAACTTTAAGCTTACTAAGTTATCTCAGATCGTTAAAAAAATTAGATCTATTATGGGAATACTTGTATGTTTACTTTCTATTTATGGATCGACGTCATTGACAAGCAACTTCCCAAGCGAGTCTTTTTTATCCTGTTTAGTATTTTCGCTCCACTTTTTGTATTTATCAGTTAATTCTTTTAATGTTTAACCCGTTGACTGAGATAGAGATTATGAACAACTACTTTAGTTTATATACCTACAATCACTTTGGTTTATACAATTACCAAAGGCCGTGATTCTTGGGCGTACAAATTAATGGCGGAACATTTCCAAGTCCAAACGTAAGAAATAGTGGGCTCTTGGTTCAACAATATTACTTAGTGATTCCTCTATTCTTCCCTTTCTTTATCATGTAATAAGTTGATTTAATTATTGTCGTGTTATGGTATGTTTATGCAGAGTTATTCTTAATATACTCATGCCTTGAGAGGTATGTCTACCGTCTTCTACATTGTAAAAGATCTACCACTGCATCTTTTCCACTTAATTAGCAAAATCCTAATAATAATCTTTTAAACGGTCATACTATTAGTGGCTTATCCCTATTAGTTATGCTTCTAAGCTAAGTAATCATCTTCTGTTGATGCTCAGTTTATTTTGAACCTAGATAACATTATATGTAATCATACTTAGGACTCCAATAACACTCCACAATATTTTAATTTATCTTTGTTTATATCTTTGTTTCAGCATGTTTTTATTTTCATTTCAGATAACCGGTGAAATAGTAGGGGAAGTAAACGTTGTGGCATACATGCATCAAAGAAAAGCAGAGATGGCTAGGCATTCTGATGCTTTTATTCACTTCCAGGTTTGTTTTTAGGCCCTCTGCTAATAACTCCTTCCAAACTTTACTTTATGGCTAGTGCTAAAAAGGTTTCAATGTAAACTGTCTAACTATATGTTCAACGGGGTGAGCCACGCAAATACTTACATAATAAGACAACTATGTTATTCTTTTATTGTTTTTTATTGATTCTCTTACTGCAATTTGGGTAACCGTTTGCAATCATGGTGTTGTAGATGCAAATATCCTTTTTCTGCGTTCTCTGTTTAATTTTGAGAGTATGGAAATGACTAATGAATGGTTAATGTTTTCACTATTGCAGCCTTGCAGGGACTAGGTGATTTGCCAAGTGAGATTCAGCACCGTACCCAAATAAGAATCGATGAGATAAATTTGTACTCCGTATCTTGTCATGATTGTCGTTGTAATGGCTTATATGCATGTTGGGAATGGACATACAAAGTACTATGTATATTTTATTGTGTTTATTAATTACAAAAAAGCACCGAATTTGATCGTTTTGTGTAATCTCTTATATACATAATCTTGTATGTACCTGGATTTTAATGTAATATGTGATTTGTTACATTATTGAACTACTATGTGATGGCAATCAATCTAACACTTTTGTAAAGATAAAAAATGATTTCAAGAGCTCATCTTAGATGTTATATGACACTTACAAGTGTCAATATTGGAAAATGACTTCAGAAAGCGTCGAGAAATATGACAGAAAAATGTGCCAAGAGGAAAGTTTGGGTGGCCAGGGAACGTTAAGGTATGTGACACTAAAGAGCGTCAACATGACACTAGTGACGCCTTAAAGTGTCGAGGATGATGACATTAAAAAGTGTCGCCAATTGGTGACGCCCCAAAAAACGACGCTTATAAAAACCGACGAGAATATTTTTTAAGACACTTTAAAGCGTCAAGAATTAGGAAAAAAAGTGTCAAAAAATGCATGGATTTGTAGTAGTGAGTATGTGCTCTTGAGGTATGGTGGTGTAAATACCTTAGAACTTAAAAGAACTTGTATGATTTTCTTTGGTTTTTAGATGGATCTTTGAAGAAATGTTTAAGTGAGTGAATGGATGAGTAAATGAAGAGAAAATGGCTGGTTATAAGCACACAAGTCGTGCATTAGATGGGGGAGCAAAGAGTGGACAAGAACTTGACAATTACTCAAAGTAGCTAATCATACTTTAAGTAGTACATTACTAGAAATGGTGCTTTTGATTAGTTAGGCATATTTTGAGGCTAGGGATTCGAAGTCACGGTTTGGCATGCCTTAGGATTATATTTATGAGTTTATTTGGTCACACAATGGTTAAGAAACAAGTACGGAAATCGAAAGTCGAGGAACGAATAATCGGATGACAATTTTCGTTGCAAAGGAGCTGTCTAGTACAATTTTCTTTCGTTGAACTTGGAAAATGAAACTTTGGACATTACCATTGTGTAGACCCTGGAAAAACAATAAATTTAGGCTTTTGAAACGCCTCAATCGGAGTCCGTATAAAAAAATAGGAACCATTTTACGAATCGCGCAAAATTGCGATAACGATAGAAATTTCAGTTTTGCAAACAATGAACGAAATAGAAAGGTTCCAAAGGCACAAGAATTGAATATTAATATATAAAATAGTTTTTCGAGACTCGATTTATTAATATTAATCGTTATTATAAATAACTAAAATGGTTAAAAGCACGGGGTGTTACAGACTACCCCCCTTAAGAAAATTTCGTCCTCGAAATTCACAACTACTAGGTTGATACGGCATATATTTCCTAAGGTTAGGCTAATGTTTTCCTTTAATTTTTTTTGGTGGTTCTTATATATCCATAGGGTATTCTCAAGTTCTCAAAAGTAGAACAATCTCGGGTCATTTCGAGATTTGGTTCACTATCGGCTCTAACTCCAAAACCAGATAATACCTAAATTCCTTAAAAACGATATAACATGTTTTTTTTTTCTTGGAGAAATGTTGGTTTAGCTTAAGGTATAATCCACTCAAATAAAGGTTGTCCTAATTTCCATAAAATTTAAAAACGTTTAGTATTTTTGATGTCTTTAGGTTTATTTGGACTTTCACTCGTAAATCCTCCACTATCAATCATATCAAAATTCATGGTTCTCATGGCACTCTCAATATTTATCATCTAAAGAGTTGATCTCCTAGGGTTGCTTAGTTCTTTCAGTGATAAGCTCTTGGGGTTAGTCCAAAACTCTTGTATTGATTTCTATAAAGTTTCTAATTTTTTTTATTTGTTTCCTTGTTTCTTGATTCCTCGATTGGTAGGTTATTCCAAAACTTCAAATTGACAATCTGTGGGTTTTGAAGTGTCCGTCATCATTACAACATTCGGGGTTGTAATATTATCATCCATCATCCAAAATAGAAATAAGTCACCGAAATAGATATAGTTTTCATAAGGATTCCAAAAATTATAGGTTATAAATCAACAAATCCTGAAATTTCTGGAGATCTGCTAAGGCTTGTTCACAAGCTATTCTCCAAAATAGCTTTTGAAGTCAATAAAGGAAATCCTCAAATAATTTGATCATTGATCGTTCTCATACTTCTTTCGAACACCTAATTCCACAAATATAAGGTAATGAATCTCGAATATCTCTCGACCTCAAAGGTGTTCTAACTTTGTTATAACAGGTTAGTTAAGATTTTGACTGGAAAACTATAGTCTATGTCTCACGATAGGTTATCGCTTAAAGAGGATTACACGTAAGACACACAGTACTGATAACTTGACTTAAGGTTCCCAGTCCTAAGAGTATTCTAAGGTCGGCAAGTGGTCGGGCAGAACAAAAACAAAAACTAGGTTAGCGAATCTTCAGTCCAAGGTTCGCACGACGATCTCGTAGGTCTTCTTTGATGATATGGTCCTTGATCAAGTTTCTGAAGTCTATACTTCTTGGTGATTTCCTTCTGGATCAACTTTGAATAGGTTCATTATATTAATAGTCTTTCTTCTATACGTTCCTGGTGAAGTCGTTCTCTTGCTCTCAGTAGTTCCAACATTACATCTACTCGTCTAAGTACTAAATCGTCAGGTCAAAGGTTAATAACAATATTCTAGTTGGTTGGGTTAACTCGATCGGAGATGCATAGAAAAGTTCAATGAAAGTATGTAGGTACAGTTGATCAAAGAAGTGGGTATTAGGTTTCACCAAAGAACGTATATGAATATAAGTGGTAAGTGAAACCAAAAATTCTCATTTGGTTCGTTGCATAAAAGAGGTAAGGGAAGTAACAACTACGGGGAGGAATTATCGCGATGATTTGTCAATAGAACATTGCTCCAACTAACCAAAGAGTTCCTCGTCCGATAGAGAGAAGGTAATTTGAGTTTATATAAGACAACTTCTAGCAAAGTTTATTTTTCAAAGGAATGGGCAAGGTAAGGATCGAGATAGGTACGTTATTGATGTACTCCTCAATGAAAAGAATAGAAGTATTAGTGAGTTTTCAAATAACCTATGAGGTTTCAGATAACAGGCAAAGCAGAATTCAAGACCAAAAGGTCGTTGAAAATTTGCATAGGTTCTGTTGTGGTACGAAGTCGGGCTAAGAAGTTTTACCACGACTCTAGATAATAATTAGAATAGGAACATATAGGATCATAATGGGAACATCACTGATCCATGAAGACTTCGTTTAAGGAGCAGCTGGAATGTATTCCGTACGAAAATTGATATGGAGTGATTTAACTGATAATGGAAACAACACATCATCAATCAAGAACCATGTTAGATTGGATCACTCATGTCTCTATTCTTAGTAACTTCGTCATTCTACATTCCTTTCTAGTTAATCCTCAAAAATGTTTTTTTTGTTCCTCCAGTTGTTTCTCTAACCTTTATATTTAGAAGTTTGGTTCCTTAAACTCTCGGCATATTATTCCTCAAGTATTTCATTTGAGTATATCTCGCATAGGTATACATCTCCAATAGTATATAATAATGTCCTTTATTTGCTAAATTATACTAATTAACTTAATTATTCCAGTTAACTCCCTGATAACCAGTAAGGTAGAATCCATAGGTGTTTCCATTCATCAAGGATTTTTCTCTAAAGGTTACACAACCTTACATCTAATTTTGATTTAAACAATCCCAATAATTTTTATGAGGTTTCATCTATATCCTCGAATTTAAAAATTATAATTAACAAATTCATTGGATGTCTACCCCACTCAAGTTACAAGTCCTTAGATAATCAGGTTCTCTATACAATCATTGGCTATTGACCGCGATTTACCAATTCTAAAGCTATTCATGATTTACCAAAGAGTTCCATAAATCCGTTCAGTCGGAACTATGCATCTTATCATTGGATTATAAGTTTCATTCTTCAAAATTTTCATAAAATTCTCTTAGTCCTCAAAATAACTACCACATGCATTGTTAAATTCTATCCCTTAGTACTCTTTACTAGTTCCTTTCCCCGATATCTTTTCATAAAGGTCAATACTCTCTTGTTATTAGTAATAGTTACTCATCTACAAAACTCGTCTGTTGGCTAACATAATCCGCAAAAACATTGAAAATACAAGGGTTCTAAATTCCACAAAAATCTGTATGACTTAATTTCTCATCAAGTAGTCACTATGTATGTGAATTAGATTTCCATAAATGTCATTCTTTCTTATCTTTCCTTAGCTTACAACCTTAAATCTTCCAATCTTCTGTTATTCTTTAGTATCCTCAAATTACGATCTCTAAACCTCTCAATCGTTGGTTAAAATTAAGAATTCTCAAAATCATTGAATCCAAGATCAACACTCAAAAACATTAGTTTGTTTCCATCTTTTTCCACCCTCTCGTCATTCCAAAAATCAATAGGTTCCTAGGTCCAATAATTATAGGTTGACTAAAAGGGTAAAGATTGGGTGATCCTAGTGTGGTTGGTTTAGAAGGATATTGGATACTTCCAAGTACATTATACTGGTGAGAATCCTTAGTATAACTATGTCCATTCTGAGTGGTTTATGGGTTCATCATGCTTCCACTGCGCTCTGATAAGTTTTAACCATGGTTCATTCAAGACGTAGAAATGTACTTAGAAAATGGGTTGAAAGAATAAATATTTAAGAATTTTGAATTGGGTTGATGAGAATAATAACTGAGAGTATTGAAGTTTATCTCCATAGTCAACAGTTATGACAAACTTGGAAAGAAGAAATAGTAACAAGGTAGAGATAAAAGACGATGAATATGTATGATGTTAGCATACATGCATGCAGTTTGATAGCAGTCTAAAAGAATAAGAAGCAAGCTGAAGAAATGAGAAGGAAATAAGATAGAACGGTAAATATGAAAGGTTCCATCAGATAGGAATATTTCAGACTAAGTTTAGCTGAGCAATAAAATACAAAGGTGAAATAAGCGAAAGCCTTCTTGTCTGACTCAGGATAAGTAGTCAGAACTAAGAACTAGTTCACGAAGGGATCGAAATGAGTTTAGAAACAAAAGAGAAGGAATCAGTTGAGGTTAAAACTTCTTTAGAAAAGATTAGAAGTTTGTTCAAGGATAGTTCAAGGGTTAGGCTTTAAATGACTTTTGTCTATGCATCCTGATATAGTTTCAAATGTTGGAGATTGGTGAACAATTTAACCAAAAATAATAATAATAATGAAAAAGTAAAAGGTGTTCATCGATTTATGAAGGTATGGATGTTAGACATGAAGGAAAGCTTTGTATGTGATGTTTAAGAATTTCGACGGAAGGATTGAAGATAGTTCGGAATTGAACTCAAATCGTTGCTTGGTTAGATGAAGAAAGTGGGGGCAAAGGTAGAAAATAAGGATAAGCTAAAAAAAATGAATTAGATGTGGTGTAAGGTGTTACTGTGAAATGAATATGGGCAAGAAGGGTTCATTTCCGTGACTACAATTTAGGCTAATAAATGATCTCCGATGTACGAGTTATATAGGTAAGTAGAGTCTCGGTCAAGTCTAAGTCGACACCTAAATAGGACTCGGGGACTACTATCTTACGTACATCTGCACTTTATCTTCTTGTATGTTACTTCTCGTCTGCATAACTTCAGTCGATTCTTCAACATGATCCAACTTTATTTTGAAACTATAGTTGATTTGGAAGATGCATCCATTTGTGCTTGCAATGGTGTTCTACCAGTCTTGAGCTCTCGATGGTTGCAAGTGCTTTATCTTGCATCGCGTTGATCACAAGTAAATTAAAACTAGCCAATTGGCTAAGGTTAGATAATCACTGTACATACAACTATTGAGATAGCACATGGAAACAAGCGAGGGGCCAAAACCTAAATCGGAAGGTACGGGTAATCCTTAGTAGTTCTACCCATTTATATATTCTACCCAAGTATATTATTTGATCCTAGGCTTATGCTAGTGAATCTCTCATCTAGTGATCTTAAATGTCCTACAAGTTTTAGACACATCAGACACTAGACACGTGTCATGAGCTCCAGGCGCGTTCCCTCGATAGGTGATGTAAATATGCATCGCACATAGTTACACACGGTCTCAAGGTCGCTCTGATACCAATTGTAACAACCTGGTTCTTCTAATGACATTAATTAACAAGGCGGAAAATAATTAAGTTGTAAAAAGGGGTAAAAATAAAAAACCGTCGACTCAAGTGAGTCTTTTACCGATAAATGAATTGTTTGTTAAAATACAACAACTGAAAACCGAATTACAAATTTCTAAATACAATAGTCTGGTAAAATTTGTGTTGCAAGATTTATTGTTTGACACTCTCATCTGCTACACTGTATCTCTTGCACTCATGCATGCCCCCATGTCCAGTCTTGAGGGTTCGTCAACCTGAATGCATATTTAAATATACATGTCCCACTTAGTGGGAGTAACCTAACCGTCCTTCTAACACGGCCTCGAATAATCAATGTAGTATAACGTTTAGGTTATCTAATTAACAGATAAGCATGCGTGCCACATTACAAATCGACATGTATACAATGTGAGATACACATGAAGTGATTTCAGTTAACATGCAAATCAATTTAAATATATAAGACATGTAGGTTATATAGAATAAAGTAATACATACGTCATATGAGTATCATGTAAATAGAATATAGTAAAGCATGGATCATGGATTTATAGAAGTGTCAGGTGAAAATAGAGTAAGACATACATAAAACAAATCATATGAAATATAATATCAGTCATAATCAATATTCAGGCAAGACATATAACAAAACATGACTTCCCATTATCAAGCATTTCAATCACATTATTAGGCATAGGAGTATAGAACAGTAACGAAGCATACTAACACATATGATTTAGAATACTGTAGTCATTTACTTTTAAAAACAATGGTTTCCTTTCACATAATGCGCGGGACGTGACTACTAATGTCTCATGCACACTAAAGGCTTACATCTCACCATAAGTGCGGATGGGAACATCATTCCCGCCAATCATATCGATACTAGGAGGTTTACATCTCACCCCTAGTGCTCAATAGGATCGAACAACGGCTATGATTTGATTTAGAACTTTAATCGCGGGGGAGAACAGACTGCTGATGAAGTAGACGACAACTCGCAGAAGCCTACCCACACCACCTCGAGGCCCACTGACAACACGCAGAAGCAGGGAAAGAATCACGTACACAACCGTGAATAAAAGTGCCACGATATAATAGAATAGAGCTGATCAGGCCCTTGTCAAATACATGCGCACGTACCCTCTAACACAACTCTTGGACTCCCGCAGGCCCTCAGTGATAGCCGGTAACTACTACTCTAACGACAATCCATCCACACGCAGCTTCAGGATGTGTTGTCCGTACTCTCATAGCAAAAGCTCTCCGAGCAATCTCCCGTCACGTCGATCTCTAAACCTGAGCATAACATTGCCCAACACGTAACGATACTACGATATATATTATCTATACGAGGCATATAAGGATGGTGAACACTTAGACTCCCGTAGGATCATTGGTTCAGACAACTAGAATGGTCGCATACCGTCCTGAAGGTACAGTTGCTTCATATGGGTCACTTGGTATCGAACAGTAAGACTCACGTAAGACCTTAGTTCAGATGACCGGAAGGATGCATACTGTTCCGTAGGTACAGAAGCCCCAAGAAATGGAACACTGGGAAGGTCCACTACTAATTAATGTAGGACACTGACTGACCCGAAGGTACACCAGTTCCTTAAGCTAATTTAGGAACGATTTACTAAACGATCATCATAATTATGTTAAGTGTATCTTACTTTACTGATCATCTTAAGTATATTTGATGGTAGAGATTTGGAACGTTTTATTGGATATACATTATTTGAACGTTCACTATTTGAGATTTGATTAAAATTCAATTATCTCTAAGTACATTATTTAAGATGGGTTTCTTTATCTTGACTTGGTCTATGTTGACTTAAAAAGCGAAGTTTGACCAAGATGGACTAGTCAACCCTTAGTTTTGACTTAGTCACTAATTAGTCCCTTAGTGCGTATTATAAAGTTTAAGTGTTGTTTTGCATATTTAAGCATTGTTTAACTTAGTACTTTTAGGTTATTCGTCTTTTAGTACTCTATACTTTTTGGGCACAACTATTTTTAGTACATTTATTGTTCAAGTGTATGTATTTAGTATTTTTATACGGTTTCGTATTTGTACAAGTATACTTATCTCTTAAAGCCTATTTATACTTGGTAAAATATTTCAAACATCAAATAAATCTATAATAATTATAAAAATCATTTTTAACCTTATTATGTATCATATTTGTCAAAACTTAGAGTTTTACAAAAATAACTTTAAGTAATAACGAAATCGATAATATTATTAAGGATACTAAATGAGTCATTTTTCAAATGTTATTTTTAAGTTTCGATTTTTATACTCAACATACTTTTATGAGTTAAGTTTCCAGATATAAAGTCATTTTTTCAAAATAATAAGGTTTATTATTTTTTACAAATTAAAAACGAAAACAGTACGGTTTTCAATACTTTATTTTAAATCGCTTAAAATACTTAAACATCAGAAAAGTGAACCAAATTTTTATTTTGGAATACCTATTCTTGTACCTTATACCCAGAAATTTAGATTAAAATACTTTATAAATGTTCTTAAATAAAATATTCTTTCCAGATCTGACCCATTTTCGTACAAATTTTTAAATGAAAATATATATGATGGATATATATGAAATTTAACATACACATAATAGACATCATCAGGAACATAACATAATTTTTCCAAGTCCAAAAGAAATGTTTAACATCACCAAACATATTATCTTCTCAGACAGTACATAAAATCATACGGTACCAGTTTACGAAATAAATCATTATGAAATATATATTTTCATGAAAACTTACTTTCCATATTTTTATCATATTCTAGACATTCGTATCTACAACTTTCATGAAGGAATATAAGGCTAATTCGAAACATATTTTACACAGAAAAATCATGAACATACATCATACATCACAGAATCCATTTTACAACATGTATTGTTAAGTGATAAATCAACAAATAGTTAACTTTAAACTTGGTGATCTAATGATATAGTCCTAAACATGATGTTATATGTTAGTTAGAGTCTAAACACTATACTACGAGATTTGAGGGCGAAGAAAAGTTAGGTTACCTATTAGCAATTCTCCGGATCAACTATGAAATCAAATATACTAAGATCGAAGCCCCCTTCCTCTTGCTCCTCTTCATGAATAAGTTAGAAGGACACACAAACAAATTAAGTTAGTAAATATAATAGGAATAAGACTTAAAAATAAAGAGTATAAGGTAAGGAAAAGAAAGAGTATGTGCTCTTGAGGTATGGTGGTGTAAATACCTTAGAACTTAAAAGAACTTGTATGATTTTCTTTGGTTTTTAGATGGATCTTTGAAGAAATGTTTAAGTGAGTGAATGGATGAGTAAATGAAGAGAAAATGGCTGGTTATAAGCACACAAGTCGTGCATTAGATGGGGGAGCAAAGAGTGGACAAGAACTTGACAATTACTCAAAGTAACTAATCATACTTTAAGTAGTACATTACCAGAAATTGTACTTTTGATTAGTTAGGCATATTTTGAGGCTAGGGATTCAAAGTCAAGGTTTAGCATGCCTTAGGGTTATATTTATGAGTTTATTTGGTCACACAATGGTTAAGAAAGAAGTACGGAAATCGAAAGTCGAGAAACGAATAATCGAAGACAATTTTCGTTGCAAAGGAGCTGTCTAGTACAATTTTCTTTCGTTTCACTTTGAAAATGAAACTTTGGATATTACCATTGTGTATATCTTGGAAAAATAATAAATTTAGGCTTTTGAAACGCTTCAATCGGAGTCCGTATGAGAAAATAGGAACAGTTTTACGAAATCGCGCAGAATTGCGATAACGATAAAAATTTCAGTTTTGCAAACAATGAAATGAAATAGAAAGGTTCCAAAGGCACAAGAATTGTATATTACTATATAAAATAGTTTGTCGAGAATCGATTTATTAATATTAATCGTTATTATAAATAACTAAAATGGTCAAAAGCACGGGGTGTTACAGAACTGTCGAGTGGGTCGGGTCAAATACTGGTCCCGTATCGAGTATGGTCAGAATTAGGGCCGTCTCAAAATGAATGGAGGTCCGGTGCAAAATTTTTTTTGAGGCCTCTCATTTCATAAAATTAATGCAATATTTCATAATTTTACAATTTTTTTTATTAAAAAAATTAGGAAGCATAAAACTATTACAAAGTCCAACGATTTCCTTAACTATGACGCTGAAGTTTCTTGAAGCGCTTCTTCCTGCTAACTTTTGCCGAAGCAAACTCGTCAATCAGATTTTCAAAATCTACCTTCTCCAACAAATCAGCCTCGATGGCTATCGATGCTAACCCATTAAGTCGCTCTTGTAACATTGTAGAACGCATGTAAGATTTCAACAACTTAAGCTTAGAAAAACTTCTCTCCGCCGAAGCAACTGTGACAGGAATAGTCAACAAAATTCTATACACAACAAATGCATTAGGGAAATAATTTTTATGTTTCACAAACCTCAATATATCCATGACATTCATTTGTTTATTAGGCAATATGTCTTTTAACAACATTAACTCCATATACAAGTCATTTCCATCAATATCGCATCATTCACCATTCGTTAGTGACATGTGAAGTTTAATACAAGAAGATTTTAAACAAGCATTATCTAATAAGTGCAAATTATTAGAGGTGAACAAAAAACCAAATACATTTTGAAAATCTTGATATTGTTCAAATCTCCTCTTAAGTGAACCAATAGCTTGATCAACTATAAATAAAAAATAATTCACTCTAAAAGATTCTCACTAGTTTGTGAAACTACCTTAGATGTATTTTGATTCTCATCAAAATGTCTCTTTCTTCGAATTTCACACCTCTTCGGAAACACTGGATCAACATCTAATTCACAAGCAATTTCTTTTGCTAAATATATGGCATTAGAAAACCCAGTGTCTCTATAGTCTTCAAAAAACAAAATCAAATTTTCAATATCTTCAATTGCTAAATCAATAACCATAGTTTTTGATTGCAATTGTTTACTAATGAAATTTATTCTATACAATACATCATACCAAATGACCAGTGCTACCAAAAACTCAAAATCACCAAGCTCATTTGTAGCCAAAGATTTGGCTTCACTTCTTATTTTAGAGTCATTATCAACTTATCCTACTTGAAGTAACGCTTCACGTACTTCCGCAATTTGAAATCGAATAGCTTTAACACTATCAACACGACTCTCCCAACGCGTAGAAGAAAAAGGTTTTGGTGTAAGTCCTTTTACATTATCTTTCAGTATGTCCCATCTCTTTGAAGAGTTGGCAAAAATAGTATATATTCTTTGTATGACTCCAAAAAAATCTTTAGCTTTACCGCACGAGTTGGCCATATAACATAATGTCAAATTAAGACTATGAGAAGCACAAACAGTAAAAAATGCTCTAGGATTTATGTCTAACAATCTTTTTTGAACTCCTTGATGTTTACCCTTCATATTAGACCCATTATCATAACTTTGACCCCTTACATCATCAACATCAAGTTCAAGAGACTTCAACTCATTTAGTAAAACATCAAAAAGTCCTTGACCGGTTGTGTCTTTTCCATGGATAAATCCTAAATATGACTCTTCAACACAAATAAAATTTGTAGACACATCAACATATATCAAAATCAACGACATTTGTTCTTGGTGACTTGAATCAGGAGTACAATCAAGTATCACAGAGAAATATTTAGCTTTTTTCACATTTTTTATCATTTCAGATTTAATTGCGAAAGCAATGAGAAGAATTAATTCATTTTGAATGGTGGGATCAAGATAATGAACATGAATATCATCATTAGTGATACGACGTACATGCTCTTGAATAATAGGGTCAAATTCCGCTAACATTTCAATTAATCCCAAAAAATTGTCACTGTTATCCTGATACAGTCTTGATTGTCACCACGAAATGCCAAGGTTGTGCTTCGCTAGAAACTTTACAGCACTTATGATTCGTTGTTATACTTTTATCCAATGATCTCTTTCTCGTTCTTGTGCTTGTTGTACAATTTTATCAATTGTTTGGTTCTTTTCTAGTCGTTCACGTAAATCATACCAAGTAATCATGTTTGTGATATGTTGGACGCCCATTTCATGCTCCTTAAGTCTAGAACTGACATGAGCCCAATCTTCGAAACTCTCATTAGCTAATTGACCTATGGCCACCCCTTTTCTAAAAACTTTACAGCAGAAACAAAATATTTTATCAAACTCTTTTGAATACACTAGCCAATCCCTATCACACTTTTCTCCATTTGGTAAAACTTTAGTGTAAAGTGTTGGATAAGTATCCCACATCGCCATATTATGGCTCGGTTATATGCTTCAAAAGAAGCTTCCTTACTCGTTGTACCACATTGAGAAAATACGGAGAAATGAGACTAATCTCACATTGACAAAGCTTGGTTGTTTTTTAGTTTCCTTTGTGGTGTTATCCCACATATGAAAAATAGGAGGAAGACTTGAGGTTTATAAGCTTCCTCCTTCCTAGTATTATCACTTGTTGGAAAATGGGTTTTTATAAAGATGTGTGGGTTTGGCCTTAAACCACATTTGTGTTTGGCTTGGGTTCGGGTTGCTGACTTTAGCTTACTTCTACATTTTTGTTTGCTCCAGGAATTTGGCACAAGTCCCAATAAATTCTAGAGCCTTCTTGATTATTCTATCAATGTGGGAGATGCACTTGATTTGTTCATGCACCTACTCTTCTCGTTTTTTGCTACACCATTAATTCGAGCTTTGTTTTCTCCGTCAAGCTTTCTATATAAACCCTCTCTACACTCACTCACAACACACAACATCATCTCTTCTCTTCTCTCTTCAATTTCTCTCTTCAATATTATTGCTCTCAAATATTTCCGAGGTTACTTGGCAACGTTCTTGGTAGTGTTCAGTTTGCAGTTCCGTCTACACCGAAGCTGCAAAGGTTGTGTAATCCTGGGGGTCGATTGTCATGTTAAACCGTGTGTAGAGTACGGGGCAAATATGACTTTGGGACAGTGACTTATCACGCCACAACCATCCATTTATCAGATAAGCTCGTTCCTTATTAGTTCATATTTTATCATAATTATTTGTTTTATTTATCGTCTATATATTATTATTATTATAACTCAATAACATTATTCCTAGCACCACTTGTATTATTTGATTATACTTATTTTCGATACTAGCCTTATACCCTTTTTCCAACAATCTAAAGTCGAATTTATTTTATATTTTATCTGTTTGGTATAATTGTTATCCATATCCTCATTTTTGTAATTCTCTCATATTGTATGATGTAGTATCCAACTCATCCTTATTCTTTATGCATATTTTGTGAGATATTATAACATGTGCGAATACATGATTTTTTTTTGGGTCTAACACTTCCGTATTTACTATCAATTAATAAACAATAGTATTACGTTTTGGACTATCAATTTGGCATGTTAATTACTTCCATGATAATATATTTTTTTGGATTATATTTTGGTATGCGTTTTGGATAGTTGACTAAAGTGTCTTTATGGATTAACATGTGTGAAATACGGATGTATAATTGACTAGAGTGTCTTTATTTATTGTATGGTAGTTTATAATATCATGTGTAAAAACGTGTCTAATGCATGTTAACATGTCTTTATTTAATTTATGGTAGTTAAAAAGGGGAACCGCAACTAATTATTTCTCATGTGTGGTTGAGTAGTTTTGTTTAATTATTATGCACTTTGTTTTATTATGTAACAACTTCCATGTATAATATTCTCCATATATCTTTATTTATTGTATGATATGTGTTCATAATCTATTAAAATGTCTATTATTGTCAAATTCTATATATGAAGTACGTGTGAGTAAATGACATGAGCTAATAAAGTCTATGTACTTCGTGTGGATTATTTTCATTCATGGATTCGATGTCACTATAAATGTCATTATTTAATAGTTTTTTGAAAAAAAAGAGTTCAAACTTTGGAAGGATGGAATGAATTTGTATTATATACATGTTTGTTATATGTTATGTATGGTGTGAAAAGTACCGTCAAGAAGTAGAAGCAATAAAAAGAGCCATGATTGATCAATAGTGTGATTAAGAGCCGTATCAAAGAGTCTAAACCAAAAGGTACGTCCAAATTATTATTATTATTATTATTATTTATAAATAAATACTATATATATATATATTTATATATATATATATATATATATATATATATATATATATATATATCTTCAATCCTCTCGTTACTCAAATTTTTGTTGGTGTTAAATGTGTGTAGTATGTTATTATTAATGACATTGTATATTTGTGAGATTAATACGGAGTAGTATATACGTAGTATATATGAATTTTTGAAAGTCAAATATTATTGAGAAGTGGTTTGCTTGAGTTTAGAGTTATTTCTAATTACCAAGCCGTTATACTCTTTATATAATGGTCATTTGTATTTGCTTCACTTAGTAGTCGTTAAATTCGCACATTAGACAAAGGAGTACAATTAAGATGGTAATATTTGTCTGATTTACAGGACTAGAGCCTCCTACCTATATTTCATCATCATTATGACAATGAATTTAGGACTATTTTGCACTTTTATGATTATTTATAAACTCTGAGTTATAATTTTTTTTAAATTGGTTATGATAAGTTTGTGTTGATGAGTAACCAATAGTTGTTGGGGTTGAATATGACGTTTTTTTTGTAATAAAGATGTGTGTACGTATGTAATAACTTCCTGAAGTGATGAGTTTATAATTTATTCTTTTAGTCGTTATGTTTTCACTTTTGTATGACGTGCCAACATGTAGGGGAAGTGATAAAATCGTTGAATATAAATTTCTGTCCAAAGAATTATGTGATGGTTTATAAAACACAATTTGCAGTTGAATGTGTGAGTTCATATTTGAGAAAGTCAAGTATGTGTATGAGTTATTTGTTGATTATCTTTTCTTTTATGGACATGAGTCTATTAATAATTATGAGAACGATATTTGTCAGATGAGTTAGTTTTGAACATGAAAAATTTGATAGCACTTGTTTCCTGCGTAGTTTATGTCATTGTTTTTGGTATTCATGATCATGTGATATTTGGTATATATGTCTAATAAGTTTGCATTGATATTTATCATTAGCAATTTAAAGTATGATATTAGTATATGACTCTTACTCAAATAGAAGTGGTATGATAAATGACTACTAAAATTTGGGTAGATCTTGATTTTTGGCATTCATGAATGTGGTTTTTAAAGGGTTTCACAAGTGTCTCATGAAATTACTTATTACAATTGTGCTAATATATCATATTCATGTTGATAATATTTGTTGGTTATTGATCAACGTTTATGAATAATGGTCAATTGTAAAGAAGTGAAGGTTGATTGTGACAAATTTATGTCTATCATTAAATTGAGAGACGTGATGTGATCAGGATGATGAAGTTTCTTCAATTTACTTAAGCAAGTTAATTGAATACAGTTTTTTGCTTGTGTGCAACTATCTTGAATCATGAGATGGAGTCAGATGTAGGTATAATCTTATGATTGAGATTCCATGATTTGTTTACGATTTGCATGGAAATTGGGTATTGAGTTAATATAAAGTGAAGTATTAATATAGTGCCAAGATTGGGTTGCTATTGATTGCTACATCGTATTTGTATATTAAAGTATAATGACATCTAAGCCTGAAATTGCTTAAATTGTCAGGTAAATGAGCTGAGTGGCGAAGATGCCATTCAGTAAATTTTTAATGTGGGGGAGATACAAACTCCATCATACTTATCAAAGGCTACATTGAGGTAGCAAATTGCCAAATGTTGAGGCATTGTGAAATGGTGATCATCGATGTATGCGATATCACAAAAGTATATGGTTTTTCGAGAATAGGTTAAATTGAGAGGATATTGAGATCCTCTCGTCAATGGCCATTGTTTTAGTTGTGCTGGCGACAACATCAGGAATGGGTTTAAAAAAGCAGTTAAATAGTGAAGTGTGATGGATACCCAACTTAGTACCGCTAAGTTCAATGCGGTCAAACGAAGTCACATGGATCTCGAAGTGTAGTGCTACGAACCATTCCTGTTAGTAAAATGTTGCTTGTCGTAGCATTGATTGATTTTGTACTGTCACACGTGTAAGGTTGAGCCTATGGCTCTTAACAAGTTCATAGTCCATTCATGGGTGGTTTGAGTGACAGTCAAACTTGATGAACTTGCTTATGTGAGTGTGGGGGGCTTTGCCCACCCCCCTATGAGGGGCCCCTTTGGCTTGGGACCTCTAGAGCACTCATGAAGTACCAGGAAAATGTGGGGCACTTGGATAAGTCCAAGTAAAAGATAATGACCAATTTGCGTTCATAGAGAAATGAGCGTAGTCGCGAACACTTGCCTTGATTTGGGGTTAAGTAAGTGAGCAACGGCCTCTCACCAACTTCATCTATGGTTCAAGGTGAAAGATTCCACCTAAGATGACGGTTTGAGGGAAATTGTATTCATGGGTGTTAATTCAAGTCCGAAAGATATTAACATCTTAACGCTAAACCCCCGTTGCCAACTATCTTCTTTACCCTTTGAAATCTTCTTTTGTAGCATGTGGGGGATTGTTGGATAAGTATCCCACATTGCCATATTATGGCTCGGTTATATGCTTCAAAAGAAGCTTCCTTACTTGTTTTACCACATTGAGAAAATACGGAGAAATGAGACTATTCTCACATTGACAAAGCTTGGTTGTTGTTTTTTAGCTTCCTTTGTGGTGTTATCCCACATCTGAAAAATAGGAGGAAGACTTGAGGTTTATAAGCTTCATCCTTCGTAGTATTATCACTTGTAGGAAAATGGGCTTTTATGAAGATGTGTGGGTTTGGCCTTAAACCACATTCATGTTTGGCTTGGGTTCGGGTTGCTGACTTTAGCTTACTTTAACGTTTTTGTTTGCTCCAGGAATTTGGCACAAGTCCCAATAAATTCTAGAGCCTTCTTGATTATTCTATCAATGTGGGAGATGCGCCTGATTTGTTCATGCACCTACTCTTCTCATTTTTTACTACACCATTAATACGAGCTTTGTTTTCTACGTCAAGCTTGATATATAAACCCTCTCTACACTCACTCACAACACACAACATCATCTCATCTCTTCTCTCTTCAATATTATTGCTCAAATATTTCTGAGGTTACTTGGCAACGTTCTTGGTAGTGTTCAGTTTGCAGTTCTGTCTACACCGAAGCTGCAAAGGTTGTGTAATCCTGGGGTTCGATTGTCATTGAAAACCGTGTGTAGAGTTGATGGGTAGGATTCGTCGTCGATCCTAACACCAAATAAACCAACCAAACCTAGTGGGTAGCTAGGGTAAGTTGGGTCGTGTCCACGGAGACGGTATTGTAAAGTTTAGACTAGCTTGACCTAAAAACAAGACTAGGCTACTAAGACAAACACAAAGAAGATGATAATTTGTAAACTATGGTGGTTGGAGATGAAGAAAGTGGACTAACAATGAACTAGCTATAACAAGACTAAAAGAAATAACTAGAAACTAACTAAACAATGAAACTAGAGAAATAACAACTAACTAGAAGGATGAATCAATAAGAAAGGGAGTAGGGTTAGGTCGGGTTCTTGAGTGTAGAAGGGTAATTGGGTGGTCAAGGGTGTAGGCGTCTCCTAGTTGCTAGAGTCGGTTTGTGCTCTCGCGTCTAAACCTAGGTCAAGGTCGGTTCGCGCTCTCGCGTCTAAACCCAAGTCCACACTCTCGTGTCTAAGACTATACCCGAACACAATCACACACTAGCCAAACAATGGGAAGATGAGAACAAGTATGAGAAGTATTGGCCACTACTACCCACACAAGCAATTCAACAAACACATAGAGTGGCCAATATGTGACTAGCAACAAAGATGTAACCTTTACCCCTAATCAAACCCTAATCACCCTCAATCCACACCTAATCCCCCTACTAACCCCACAAGGAGACTACTCAGTCATTATCAAGATGAAACTAACATGAACAAGAGAAATCAATATAAACATCCAAACATCCATTAAGAACAAACAAGAACAATGAACAAATAGTAAAGATTCAAACTTGATTAAATAAACAAAGTACAAGAGTAAAGAAGAGAAGAAGATTATACCAAACTAACAAGGATGAAAAAGATGAAAACTTGCATTAATAAGAAACCCAAACAAATCTCCAAGGTTGTCAAGCTTGGAAGAATCTTCAAGAATCCCTTAATACAAGGCTAATTAAACTAGATTAACAAAAGATCAAAGGAATATTAAGCTAATAAGAGGAACCCTAATCTAGGGTTATGAATGTTCAAGAGAGGCAAAGAGAGTCTAGGGTAATGTAAGATACATAAACAATACAAGGGAGGAGTATTTATAAGGTTACTAGAGTGAAGGAGAAGAAAAGAATCAAACACGGGATGTATCGCTCCTTCCCGTTCGGGAAGGAATGGTCCCGGTCGGGAAGCGCTCCTGCCCGGTCGGGAAGCCACCTTCCTGGTCGAGAAGAGCTCAACATAGCAGCTGTCTAATTTGCACACTCCTTCCCGGTCGGGAAGGCATTATCCCGCCCGGGAAGGACCTTGTAGGCCTCCATTATGATCTTTTTGGTCCCTCCTTGCTTCTCATGGGCTTCCCATCGATTCTCGGGGCTCGGGATCGAGTCTAAGGGGCTCGGGAATTGGTCCCAAGGTCTCGGGATCGAATCCAAGGCATCGAGTGATCGTTCCTTCTCTTCGTTGGCTCGAAAAGTGTATGAAACGAGTCGGAATCGTTCCAATTCTTCATGAATGATCTCGGGAACCTGAAACGAAATAGAGGAAGCATAAGTAGCCCATAAACCGCTCCCAAGGAGCGGTTCTGCAAGGAAAACGGGACCAAAACACAACAAATTAGGCACTACAAACTACACTTATCAACTCCCCCACACTTGACCCTTACTCGCCCTCGAGTAAGCATAAACTAACTACTAAACTAGCCGAGCGGGTATTAGCGCACCCTACGCCCTTTCAACTCACGCGAGTACACTTTAGAGGAAAAGTATACTCCGCAAGGCAAGTAAGGTCTTGTGACAAAACTGTGGATGCAACCGGACACAAAACACATAAACAAACAAGCATACAAACAAACAAACAAACACAAGGTTGCACCCCAAAAAGAAACAAATACCTCTTCCCTCTAAGAAGCGGTGAAAGAAGCACCGGTTTAGAACTCAAGGCAAGTGACAACGTTCCCAAGCTAATCATACAAATCGAGAAGAACTAAACCCTAATAGTATGACAACAAAGCAATAAAAGCGTTGGTGACTTACGTAGGTCCTCCTAACCTTCTAAGAACGTACTACGGGACGATCGGCGAGATGGAAAAGGATGAACCACGGTGTTAGTCGACACTGTAGGTAAGTGAGACCTCGCCCCCTTTAGCGATGAGCCAAGAGGGTCGTCCCATGCCCAAAACCGCTTAACTAGCCAAGTAAAAAGGTGGAAATGATTGCAAAATAAGGGAAGACCGACCATTACCGCTATCATCCTTCCTAGGGACTCGGTCCTTTGGTAGGCTCTTCACGGTAATAGTCGGTAAAAGGCTTATTTTTGAGATGTGGGGATTCTTTTTTTGTGAGACGGTTTTCTTTTGGCATTTTTCTTTCTTTTGCATTTTTGGTTCATGTGTATTGCTATGCCATTTCTTTTTCATCTTTTGTATTTTCTTTTTGGCTTTTTGTGCCTTTTCTTTTTCTTCAATCTTTTCTTTCTTTCAATATATTTTTTTTCTTTTCTTTGCCCTTTTGGCTACATTTGAGTTGTAGGCATTTCTTTGCAACTAAGAAAGATGATTTCAACAATTTGCAACTTTATTTTGTGGAAAATGTGTAGAAGGTAGGGAAATGGGTAAATCGGGACGGGCCCTTCCCTTCAAACCCACAAAAAGGGGAGAACTTGGACTAATCAAACAATCCCTAACACGGTCACCTAAGGGACGGGGCTCGGCAACCAAGGCCTTTTCACACTGTGGGTGGTCATAATGGTTAAAATGAAAATCCCGTATTAAATCCCTAGTAAGCTAGGTGGACTCAAGGTAAAGGACCAACGAAATCATTGGTTTAGGGTCATTCTACTAGAATAAAGTCCAAGACTCGATTCATACTACCAGAAAGGGAACGTAAACACTTGCACACTAGCCTCAAAACCGGGTTTTCGAAAACCTTTTACACACATGACACTCTACACATACAAGATAAAGACACGACAAAAACAAAGGAAAAAGAGACAAAGGCAACAAAAAAAATAAATAAAACATAACAAAACAAATATATAACGAGACAAATACCACCCCGAATCTCCAAATAAGCAACCAATTAATCACAAATCTTCACAAAGCTCCGCCCGAGCACACAAATCATCACAAATCTCCTCCACACTCCACAAGAGATAAAGAGGAAAAGGGATAGAAAGGCGTTACCGGATGTCTTGCAAGCTTTCCAAGGCTAGCGGTGATTAAGCGACCTACAAGGAAAAAGGGAGGCAAACGCACACAACACAACAAAAGCACGACATAACGACACAAAAAAGAAAAGACACAAAAGAAAATCTTTTTTGATTTTTTGTGAAAATTTTCAAATTTTTAAGGTTTTTAAAGATTTTTCGAAAGAAACTACAAAAACAAAACTAACTACGCTAGGATATCGCTCCCCCACACTTAAACCGAGCAATGTCCTCATGCTCGTTCGTAGTGTGTGGAGACACTAAAGAAAATAAAAGAAACTACGAAAATAAAGCTAAAACTGAAAAAGCAAAGCGGAGAATACGGTAGAGTGTGTCCGGCCGGGGTGTAGTCAAGTCACCATGGGCCGAGACGAGAAAAAGATATGGAAGGGGGGAAGAAATAAAAGTAAAGAAATAGAAGGAAATGGGAGGGAAGGACTAGGTGTAATCAAGTCAACTAGCCCGGATTCCGCCCGAATCCGACTAAATTCTAAAAATGGTGAAAATCTTGTAAATTTGGATTTTGAAATGACTCTCGATGTAGTCACGTCATCGAGAGTCGGGAGCAATAACTACCACGGCCTCGAAGGCCACCATGACACCATGACACAAAAGTGTAAACGGGGAAGGGGATAGACAAGGGAAAACAAGCGATAAAAGACGGGAAAGAAAGGATAGTTGCCATACCCATTGGTTAGCAACTCACTCGCTCCATCGTCTCAATGATCAATATAGGTAACTTGCTTGTCTTCTTCATTGTCATCCCGCTTCAAACTTGATAATAATGCATGGTTGAGGTAGTAATGGTATGAGGGGGTGGGATTTGATGTGAACTCGGTGTAAAGTGACGAGAAAATGAGGTGAAGGTATGTAAATGAGGTATATGGGTTATATGATATGGGCAAGGATAGGAAGGGAGGTTGGGAGGGGGTATAAAGTGGTAGGGTGGGCTCACATGACGAAGAAGAGGCCAAAAGAGGAGCAGGGGACCATCCCGGTCGGGATGACACTCCCGTCCCGGTGGGGATGGCACTCCAGAAAACTCAAAATTTGGCACCTTTATCCCGATCGGGATGACTCCTTCCCGGTCGGGATGCCTCGTCCTTCCCGATCGGGAAGAGTCTTCTAACTCTCCACAACCCCAAAAGCTTATCCAAAGCTTCAAAAACCGATTCCCATGCTCACAATCCAAGCTCTATCTACAACCATTCCTCTCTTTGGTTCATCTTCATTTCACACCTATCAAATAGGCTCAAAACATTCATCATAATCCCTCCCTCACATCACTCATCAAAAAAAATACCAAATTACAAGAATTCACAAAACTCAAAGAAACTACAAGAAAGAGATATATACAATGAGACGGTTCTTTTGGAACTCCGTCAAACCAAGGGTGGTGCATTCTTCAATTCTTTTTCAACAACCTTGTACCCACTTCCATCGCCATCAAGGGCTCGAATAAACAAATCGAAGGCCCTAGCAAAGTCTTCAATCAAGCTTGTGATATAAGCATCCAACCTCCAAGGTTCTTCACAACCTTGTCTCGACGTTCCCAGGGCATCCCGATCTAATAAGTTCAATGGCTTGAACTTGTACTTTCGATCCTTCGGTATATACCCGAACGTCCACCTATTCTCATGTGGCCCCAAGGGAGGCTCATCTTTCTTAGCTTCTTGTCTTGACTCTTGTCTTCAAACTCATGGTATGGGCATTCATCCGCACCAAGCTCGGAATCATCATCTTCAAGCTCATAGAAGTCGTTCTTCAAGCTTTGTCCCGACTCTTCCCCTAGATCGATGTCTTTCGTGGCGTGGATCATATTGCAAGACTCGTCATTAGTAGGCGAGAGGTTGCCTTGGAGGTCAAACATTAGCTTTTCTTCGCCTAACTCGAATGTGATGCTACCGTTCTTCACATCAATCATTGCACCGGCGGTATGTAGAAATAGGCGCCCAAGGATAATGGGAGTGATAGCATTTTCCGGCATGTCGAGTACTAGGAAGTCGACCGGAATGAAGAACTTCCCGATTCTTATCGGCACATCATCTAATATCCCCAATGGTCGGTTGAATGAACTATTGGCCATTTGGAGTGTAACAGAAGTACGCTTAAGCTCCTTCAACCCAAGTCGGCAACAAATGGAATAGGGCATGACGCTTACACTCGCACCCAAATCACATAATGCTCTCTCAACCTTGAAGTTGCCTATGGTGAAAGGGATCGAGAAACTACCCGGATCCTTCAACTTGGGAAGCGTAGAACCTTGAATAAGCTCACTCACCACTCTCGTGAACGCTATCGTCTCTTCCGTGTCGATGGATCTCTTTCTAGCCAAGATTTCTTTCATAAATCTCCCATATGCCGGGATTTGGGTAAGTAGCTCGGTAAAGGGGACACTCACATCCAATTTCTTCACAATATTAAGGAACTTGTCGTATTGAGCATCCACCTTGGTCTTTCCTTGCCTTGTGGGGAAAGGCAACTCGATGTGCACTTTGTCTTGCTCGATAGGGGTGGACTTTTCAAATGATATTTTCCTTTTTCCCTTGTCTTTTCCTTGAAGTGGGGAAAGCTTGTCTTCATGGGGTTTCTCAATCTCCCATAAGACTTGCTCCTCTATCGGATTTTCCATGCTTGAATTGTCTTGAGAGGGGGGTGTAACTTTTCTCATTGCTTCTTGCATTGGTACTTGCTCACTAGGGAATAAGGGGGAATCATAAGATGCACCACTCCTCGTGGTAATGGCATTTACATGCTCAAATTTCGGAGTTTCACCTTGAGGAGGTAGTTGTCCCTTTTGTCTTGAAAAGCTTCCCGAAGCAACTTGAGATATTTGAGTCTCAAGCATCTTCATATGAGCATCTCTTGCTATGTTATCCCTTTGAACATGAGCGAAGAACTCTTGTTGGTTTCTTGCCATCTCCATTTGGCTTCTTTGCAATTCTTGATTACTCCTTTGCATATCCATCATAGATTTTTGCATGTTGAAATCTCGAGGTGAAGATTGTGGATTGTGCGGAGTATCGGTGATGGCTAGAGGAATACCATAGTCATAAGTAGGAGACCGACTCCTTTGCTTGCTTTATTGTTGTTGACTTTGAGTTGCTTGTTGTAGTTGACGGTTCCCTTGGAACCCATGAGAGTTGCTTTGACTAAGGTCTTGATTGTTGCCTTGGTTGTTTTGATATCCTTGATTGTGTTGGTTTCCTTGAAAATCACCTTGATTGAAGTTCTCTTGTTGGAACCCTTGATTGTTGTTGAAGTTACCTTGGTTATGTTGCTTGAAATTGTTGAATGGTCTTGGATTACCCACATAACCTTGGTAACCTTGATTGTTGTCCCTTAAGGGAGGTGGAACATAGGGACGGTGTTGTAGAGCTTGTTGTTGAGAGGCTTGATGGGAAGCTTGGAACATACTAGGATAGGAGGCACCTTGCTTGAACGCTTGAAAGGCGTTCACTTGCTCAATACTTCCTCGACAATGTATAGGCTCATGTCCAACTATCCCGCAAGTATCGAACATCCCATAATAAGGTGTAGGAGACACAACTCCTAAAGCATTAACTTCATGAATCGAGCGTTGGTTGGAGGAACTAGTGCTTTGAACTTGATTGAGGTGGCTTTGGAGCTTCTTGTCAATAGTCTCCATGTGAGTTCTTAATTGAGCTCCAAGGTCAATGCTTAGTTGTGTAATGGCATCGACCTCGTGCCTACCTCCTCGATTCGCCTTTCTAGGCCTTGAGTATTGGGAGTTATGCACCGCCATCTCCTCGATTCTCACCCAAGTTTGATCATCATCGACCTCGGTAAACCTACCATTGGAGCCCATATTGAGTATAGCTCTTGAGTCCTCATATAGACCGTTCCAAAACTGTTGGACTAAGAACCATTGTGAAAGTCCATGGTGGGGGCATGATCTAACCAAAGATTTAAACCGTTCCCAAGCTTCATAAAGGTTCTCTTCATCCCGTTGTTGGAAACCGGTGATGGAGGCCCTTAGCAAATTTGTCTTTTCCGGAGGGTAAAACTTTTGGTAGAACGCCAATGCAACTTTCTTCCAAGTATCGATACCCATGGTTGCCCTATCGAGACTCTTGATCCATTGCTTCTCTTTTCCAATGAGAGAGAACGGGAAAAGTACCCAACGGATTTGATCTTCAGTAATCCCGGTTTGGGAGATAGCATCGCAATAATTGGAGAAGGTCTCCATGTGTTGGTGCGGGTCTTCGGTGGGCAGACCACTAAACTGATTTATCTCCACAAGTTGGATGAATTGTGTCTTTGCCACGAAATTTCCGGTATATGTATTCGGTAAAGTACTCGGTCCCGGCAAGACATCCTCGGTAAAAGTGGAGTGAGATGAAAACTTCGGCATAATTGGATGTAAGGGAGACGATGGTGTAGACGGTGTTGAAGAAGATGTAGAAGGAGAACTAGGACTAGAAGTACCGAAGGGATTGATGAAGGTCCCTCCGGCGGTCTCTCGCGGTGACTCGTTCAAGTCGGATCCTTGAGCTTGCTCTTCAATGGTATTGCTAGTACCCGGTTGAGAGTGTCTAACCCGATCAATCATCCGTTGGCGAAAGGCTCTAAAGAGTCTCTCCGGCTCTGGATTGAAGAGAAAGAAATCGCCTCTCCTCCTAGGCATACACTACACACTTGAGCAAACGTAAGACCACCTAGTGCTTTTTGGGCACTAGGCAAAGACAATAAACGAACACAACGAAAAACAAAGAGAAAAGAAATCTAAGAAAACAAGAGAAACCTACAAAATATGCACAAGAGATGATAGAAGAGCACAAAGAAGGGTAACTAAGTTAAGCTAGAAGTAAACTAAGTCTAAACAATGCACCGTCCCCGGCAACGGCGCCAAATTGATGGTAGGATTTGTCGTCGATCCTAACACCAAATAAACCAACCAAACCTAGTGGGTAGCTAGGGTAAGTCGATTCGTGTCCACGGAGACGGTATTGTAAAGTTTAGACTAGCTTGACCTAAAAACGAGACTAGGCTACCAAGACAAACACAAAGAAGATGATAATTGGTAAACTATGGTGGTTGGAGATGAAGAAAGTGGACTAACAATGAACTAGCTATAACAAGACTAAAAGAAATAACTAGAAACTAACTAAACAATGAAACTAGAGAAATAACAACTAACTAGGAGGATGAATCAATAAGAAAGGGGGTAGGGTTAGGTCGAGTTCTTAAGTATAGAAGGGTAATTGGGTGGTCAAGGGTGTAGGCGTCTCCTAGTTGCTAGAGTCGGTTTGCGCTCCCGCGTCTAAACCTAGGTCAAGGTCGGTTCGCGCTCTTGCGTCTAAACCCAAGTCCGCACTCTCGTGTCTAAGACTATACCCGAACACAATCACACACTAGCCAAACAATGGGAAGATGAGAACAAGTATGAGAAGTATTGGCCACTACTACCCACACAAGCAATTCAACAAACACATAGAGTGCCCAATATGTGACTAGCAACAAAGGATTCCCCTTTACCCCTAATCAAACCCTAATCACCCACAATCCACACCTAATCCCCCTACTAACCCCACAAGGAGACTACTCACTCATTATCAAGATGAAACTAACATGAATAAGAGAAATCAATATAAACATCCAAACATCTATTAAGAACAAACAAGAACAATGAATAAATAGTAAAGATTCAAACTTGATTAAATAAACAAAGTACAAGAGTAAAGAAGAGAAGAAGATTATACCAAACTAACAAGGATGAAAAAGATGAAAACTTGCATTAATAAGAAACCCAAACAAATCTCCAAGGTTGTCAAGCTTGGAAGAATCTACAAGAATCCCTTAATACAAGGCTAATTATACTAGATTAACAAAAGATCAAAGGAAGATTAAGCTAATAAGAGGAACACTAATCTAGGGTTATGAATGTTCAAGAGAGGACTAAGAGAGTCTAGGGTAATGTAAGATACATAAACAATACAAGGGAGGAGTATTTATAAGGTTACAAGAGTGAATGAGAAGAAAAGAATCAAACACGGACTGTATCTGCTCCTTCCCGGTCGGGAAGGAATGGTCCCGGTCGGGAAGCCCTCCTTCCCGGTCGGGAAGCCACCTTCCCGGTCGGGAAGAGCTCAACACAGCAGCAGTCTAATTCGCACACTCCTTCCCGGTCGGGAAGGCATTATCCCGCCCGGGAAGGACCTTGTAGGCCTCCATTATGATCTTTTTGGTCCCTCCTTGCTTCTCATGAGCTTCGCATCGATTCTCGGGGCTCGGGATCGAGTCTAAGGGGCTCGAGAATTTGTCCCAAGGTCTCGGGATCGGATCCAAGGCATCGAGTGATCGTTCCTTCTCTTCGTTGGCTCGAAAAGTGTATGAAACGAGTCGGAATCGTTACAATTCTTCATGAATGGTCTCGGGAACCTGAAACGAACTAGAGGAAGCATAAGTAGCCCATAAACCGCTCCCAAGGAGCAGTTCTGCAAGGAAAACGAGACCAAAACACAACAAATTAGGCACTACAAACTACACTTATCAAGAGTACGAGGCAAATTCGACTTTAGGACAGTGACTTATCAGATAAGCTCGTTCGTTATTAGTTCATATTTTATCATAATTATTTATTTTATTTATCGTCTATATATTATTATTATAACTCAATAACATTATTCCTAGCTCCACTTGTATTATTTGATTATACTTATTTTCAATACTAGCCTTATACCCTTTTTCCAACATAAAGTGTTGAACTAAATCTTCTAGACAGTTTACCTTTAGGACCTTTTTCAATAGATAAATCTCTCTTAGGCCCTTTCCGAGCTAAAATAGTGATGATTTTAGAATTAAGTCCTTCCCAATTTCGCGGATAAAATATATCTAACTTGCTCTCCATATTATTCTCATTTTCATTTTCATCTTGATTAATATTATTGTCTTAACTACCATAGCTATTTTCGACGGTATAATCATTAGCATTATCACAATTAAAATCACCAACACCAATATCTTTATTATTCTGATTAATACCATCCGAATTCATCACATTTTCATCCTAAACAATTACATTATCATTCAGAGTAGTATTTTTAGTGGTAGTATTAGAATTTCTTGTCAAAAATTTATCAAGAGCTCCAGTTTGAGATCGAATTAATTCTTCAATTCGTTTTTTTTCTTACGCTTTTCAGCCCCGGAATCAAACTTTCGAAACATAATAAAGAAAATATAAATTTTTGGAAGAAACAACCGTATAGAAAATGACTGAAACAAGCCGAAATAATGTCGGAAAATGACAAATGAAAGTATGAAACACGAACTGTCGGAACTTGGGAATTCACAAATCACACTCACCTGCAACAAAATTTAAAATTGTAACACCCGTAAATTTTACTACTTTGCTATTCGTCCCGTTGCGATTAAATCGACTCTTATCAAGTCTCGTTATTTTCCATCCAGCTTAATTTCGATCTTCGTAATAACACTTTAATAAATTTTCGTTCAAAAACCATTTTAATTTCCTTGTTCACGAGAATTTTAAATAATCTCGAGAAATTGCTATTTAATATTTTTCTACGCGGGTTCGTACATAATTATTTTTGAAACGTGTTTTTTTAATACTACTTTCTCGTAAACACGTTCTTATATGTTTTCCGTCTTATTATTTTTAAAAGTTATCCATTTTCGATTTTAAGCGCAATTCGGGACCAAGTTAATTCAGCCCAGTCACGTCCTTCATCTGATTTGTTGGAGTCGGTTTTGAAGTTGTCAAAGAAATCAGATTCTCTCCTTGTTTTACTGCTTTGGACTCTCTACTACTTCCTTTAAGACTCCAACTATATCCCCACTTTCCCTATTGTACGTTCACCTCCCCTCTACTCAAAAAAAAAAAGAACGTAAACATCATCAACAACAGTCAGTGCATTGTTCTTCATTTTTTTTCCATTTTCGATCATTCTCTTCATTCTGTGTTCATCTTAATTCAAGGGTAATCATCGAAACCCCTATTCCTCATTCCTACTTCTCGATTTACAACGCTAATAAGGGTCTTGTACCTTTTTATATTTTTTTTTTTTAGGTTTTCGAGACAACCCCGAGGAGGACGAGTACATTATTGACTCAGATCTCGATTAAGGTAACACGACGATCTCGATATTGCTTGATATTTTTGTTGTAGTTACATGTATAGAATTTAAATTTTTTGTTTGGCTATTATAGTATGTCAATTTTCTTATAAAAGTTTTATAATCGTTAATTTTCAATTTTTGCGTTGTTGCGTTCGTTTTTACGAGATTATTGCATAAATTGTTATATTAGTTATTAAACCATAATATTTGGCCGATACACTAATACAATTATAAAGTTAATGTTACAACATAAATTTTACAGTTTTTTAATTTTTCTTTTTTTGTAGAGTCGTTTAATGGATTTTTAACAGATTTCGTACAAAATCGATTTAAAACCGATTTAATGTTCAAATGCCTAAATTACGTATTAAAATATGAAATTTTTTGTGTAAGTACATTCTGACAAAATTTAATTTTCTGTAATTTTTTGTAATTTTTCGAATTTTATAAATGGGTGAAAAAAATTAATAGTCCTAAACACCGTTTATCGTTAAAACCGAATATTCCTTTTAATTTCTGTTTTTTATTTTTAATTCTCGATTCAAAATAAAGTTTCTGATATTTTCTAACAAAATAATTATTTTAGTGACATTCGAGATTTAATAAAATAAAAAGAGCGATAAATCGTTATTTAACCTTTTAAAACGAAACCGATGATTAAAAGACGGTTTTTCCTTTTTTTTTTTAATTCTGGAATTTTCATTTTTTTTTTAAAATTGAAAAGTTTCTGGAATTTTTTTATTTCCATGATAAGTTACGATTTTTAACAACCGTGCACAAATCATTTTGAATTTAGCTTTTATTTTTTTTATCGTTAACGTTTAATTAACGCATTTTCCGTAAAAGCCTTTAAAATCGGGTTTCCAGATTTTGAAGAAATTATTTTTGGAAAGATTGTCTAAATATTAGTTTTAATCATTTATCATAATTTATACACTAATTTTTGAAGCTTTTAAATGATAGAATAAATTTTTAAGCGAAATCGTGAATTATCGTAAAAATGCGATTTTACAGCAATTTATTTATTTTTCCAGCAACTTCAAACCTCCTGAAAATTTAACCGTTTCATCTTAAGTCACCCTTTATGTTGTTCGAAAATAATTTAAATGTTTAATAAAATAAAGAATGTTAAATAAATTACTTTTATAAGATATGATTGTCGTAAAACATTATTTTATACTCGTTCCATCGAAACTAATAATAATTAGGGATTTTTAGTTTTATATTATTTTGAAACACCCTAATTCATAATAATAATACGTTTGTGAAATATTACGATAATTCATATAAATAATTTATACTCGATATAGAACTTAATAATTGTTAAGGCCGAAAGTAGTAGTTTGCGAAATTAATAATATTTACTTTATAGTTAGAGTAAATTACTATTCTGGATATTTTTCTATAACGCTATTTTCATCGTATTGTTATTCCGAGAAAGTTTCCCAAATTAGAAAGTTTCCTTTTAAGAACGTTTTGATAATCTTATCGAATTACGTCAACGACTTTGTTTTGGAGTTATGGAATAAGGATAAGTGTACGGGTAGAGTAATACAGTCTAGAGTATACGTTTTGCCATCAACTATAAAGTTGGTGTGTCTATGTTGAGACACATTGGTCATTGAACTGAGCATGGTTTGTGTTCAGGAGTGTGTATATTTTGACCTTAAACTTAGATATCGCATCGTGTAAGTCGTCATCGGGTTGAACTGGATTACGGTTGGTGTCCAGGAGGGGTCTACATTACTTAAGCCAGGACCTCGCTGCATGCAGTCCTGTTATAGTTGAGTTGCCTAGTTAGAGACTGAAGTCTAATTTGTTTTGACCGAATTCTCGAACCTAGTTTAGTATGATCCTAGTGAAAGTCTATTCCGTTACACTGATTGATTTCCATAACGCCGTTATTATTATTGATTGACATTAATCTGCAGGTTGACAATCATTTCGAATTATTTTACCATATCATTTTAAATGTTTTCCATTTTCAATTATTTTGATATATTAGTAACTAGATGGAAAGCCCGTGCGATGCACGGGCCGCTTTTTAGTGACGTTGATAAATACACCAAGTCGCTAATGCCGTCATTTAGCGACTGATATCAGTCGCTAATGCCGTCATTTAGCGACTGATTTCAATCGCTAAATGGAGTGATGTGGCGACATACACCGTCATACAGCGACTGATTTCGGTCGCTAAATAGAAAAACTAGCTACTGAAATCAGTCGCTGTTGTACCTGAAATAGGCCGGTTATAATTATTATTTTTCTAGCCGAAATCTACACAATAAAACAAACCAACAACCACAATACATCCCAAACATCATTCCAAAGGTTGTTCCAAAGTTACGCAAGCTTCACACTCCAAATTTGGCAACCAAGTACGCAAACGTCATGAATACACTAAATTAAAAGTGTTGTTACAAACTGTTTTTTCAACAAGCATTCAGAAACTAGAAACTGTTTTCAATTACTCACCTAACAGGGAAACTAGCTGACGCACCACTACCACCCCCATTGAAGGGGTCTCTAGGATCCCGGTGTCGGGGAATGGGGCCGGAGTTACAGTTCTGCTGGTGCATGCTCCTAAGGTGCTGTAGCTCTTCCAGAATTTGCAGGTTAACGGACTCCTGCATCTTCAGCCTCTCATCCTGCTCCTTCAGCTTCTCGGCCAAGGCATCCCCTCGCGCCCTTTCCCCCTGCAGTTCCGACCTCATCTCAGCCATTTCGGATGGCACACACTCCGTCGAGGTCGCATGGCCCCCCCGAACATTGGGTGGTGTCCAATACAGGGAATGAGCGGTCCCCGTACCGTACACCGATCCCTTGCGGTACCCCTTCACGACTCTGAACCAAATCGTGCTCGGGTCCACACCTTCATTCTCGGGTGCTCTAGTGGCCTGCTTATACGACATCTGAAAGAAAATGAAGTCGTGATTAGGTGGGTTGTGTGAAGAAAAAAAAAGTAACGAAGTCTTATGTTTTAAACTTACCCAAATGTCCAGATCCTTCTTCGTGGCGAATATTCGATCAGGATCGTCCCCCTTGCTCTTCGTGTCGAGAAACAGCTGTACCGGCGGAGGGAATTCTCCGGTTTTCTTCTTCAGCTGTTGACAGTACATGTAGAGTTCTCATTTATATTTATAATGAAAACATAAAATAAAAATCCAAAATAAAAATCAAAGGTAAGGAAATACTAACATTCATGGCCCACTGGTGCATCGACTGCGATCCACCATAGTGGGTGCGCTCAGCAAAGGTCTCGGGGTCCCCTCCCCGCCTCTTGTTCTTTTTCGCCTGGACGGATCTTGAAAGGAACTTCGGGTCGGTCCGGGCTGTTCTGAACTATTGGATGGCGTCACCTACAATTTATACACTTTGAGATCAATAAGTGTTTTGAAGACATATACAACTTTCTATTCAAGTACGGACACTAATTGAGTAATCGAACCTTTAAGGTGTTTCATTAACTTCTCGTCGCTCGCCATCTTGTACATCATGTCTTTGTATCTGGGCTTCGCGACATCCATGTACCGGTCTCTCACAGCCACCTCGAGACCCTCGTTGTAGAAGTGTTTCAACTGCAAGATCGTTTGTGTCATTGTATTAATAATCTGTAAACAGTAACAGATAATTAATAAAAAACAGAAATTCAGTTGTACCTTAAAGTTGGCAAACCACTTCTCCCGTTGCCACAGAGGCAAATTTGTCCAACTCGTGCAGTAGGTATTCAAATCATTCATAAAACTGTCCTTCACACCCGTCACCACCGCACGGGTACGAAACCTACACCAAAGAGTGAAATAAGATGATGTCTCACAAAAGAAAAGGGAAATATAACGTCTCACCATGTGTTCTCCGGGCTAATAATAAGGCGTCCGTCGTCTGTATACTGAAGCCCTTGATCCTGTTGTGGTCGTTCTGGTTGCTCCTCGTCGTTCACCTCTTGGTTCTCCTCCTGGTCCTCTCGCTGGTTCTCCTCCTCTCGCCGGTTCTCCTCCTGGTCCTCCTGCTGCAGGGACTCCCTGTTGCTGTTGCTGCTCGAACTACCGTACCGCAGTCTGCTGCCTAACGTCATATCTGCAGACATATAGTAGTAGAAAGTTAGAAATTGACATCATAATATTGAAATAATTTGACTACAATATGTAATGCAGATTACTATGTACAAATAATATAACTTATTAAAACTATACCCCACTAAAAATCATCGTCACTCTCGTTGTCATCTTCCACTTGCCTACTCGAACCAACGACATCCTCTTCCTCGTAGTCATCTTCCTCCTCCTCGTCACTGACCTCTAAGTCATTGGTGTCGTCCTCCTCCTCGACCATATCAGTAGAAGCACCTTCTTCCTCCTCACCACCTTCATTGTCTTCAAAATCTTCCCCCACTTCCACCTCATTATTGTCATCATCATCATTTGCGAAAAGATTCTCATCAACTGGAGACAATTTTGTACCACTAGAAATGACATCCTCTTGGAAGAGGTCAGAGTCATAGTGCTCTCGTGGCTTGGTTTTGAACACCGCCCACCACTGGTTTACAGTTCTGTCGTTCTTTGTGGTTGGGTAAGGCGCAAAGTACACTTGGTGTGCTTGATGTGCAAGTATAAACGGATCGTACTTGGAGTATTTTTTGGTATGATTAACTTCAACTAGTTTGTACCTTTCATGTACTCTAGTACCTAGCACAGAGTTGTCCTTCCATTCGCATTTAAATACCACAACTCTATACCCACGATCATTTCCAACATAGCACAGCTCGAAGATGTCCTCCAATAGACCGTAGTAATCTTCACCCTCAAGTGACGACACACTCACACCGAAATTACATCTACTCCTACTGCTACCATGGGCAAATGTATGGAAATTGTAACCATTAACCGAATACCGGTTCCAAGTCCTAACCTTCCACAAAGGACCTAATGCTAGACTCCTAACCAAATCATCCTGAATATTCTCTGAAATTACATGCTGCTTAATCCATTTGGGAAACTGTTCCTCATGCTTATTCCAAACATCATCAGCATTTAAATGTGGATTAGCAGCCACAAATTCAGTTACAAACTTCTTCTCGTACGGCTCTAAAACTTCGCAGTTTAATAGCAAGTACAGGTGAGCACGATTGTACTCCTTCTCATCTAATGTCCTCCACCCGCCAGCTGATGACGATCCCTCACCCACCTTACTTTGAAAAAAGTCTGGTATGTTGGGGTCAATCGTCGTCTCGGGTGTTTCTAGGTTTAGATTTTTGGCTTTGGTGTTCACTTCTTTCTAGAAATACAGAGAACAGAAGTTGGCTATCTCCTCTGTTAAGTAAGCATTACATATGGAGCCCTCAACCCTCTCCTTGTTACCAATTTTTTTCTTCAAATGGTTGAGAAATCTATGACAATCATCAAGCAATTATGTTATTATCAAATTATAGTGTCTAAAGTTAGTTAGTGGGTAAAATAAGTAAGTAGTTGAAAATTCTCACCTCTCAAACGGGTACATCCATCTAAACTGTACAGGTCCTCCCACTTTAGCTTCGTAGGGCAAGTGGACCGGTAGATGCTCCATTGAGTTAAAGAAGGAGGGTGGAAAGATCATCTCAAGTTTGCATAGTATCTGAGGAATTTGATCCTCCAAATGAGTCATGTCGTCATTTGTAACTGTCGACGAACACAAATCTCGAAAAAACTGAGATATCTCGGTGAAAGGATTCCAAACACTTTCCGGCAGCAGGTGCTTCAACGCCACAGGTAGTAACCGCTCCATGAACACGTGGCAGTCGTGACTCTTCAAGCCTTGGAGCTTCAGGTTCTTAATGTCCACACGCCGACTAAAATCGGATGCATACCCATCATGGAACTTCAGTTTCCCTACCCACTCTAACACGGCCTTTCTCTGAGCCTTATCAAGGCTAAACAATGCCCTAGGCTTGGACCCATCCCGCTTGATATGCATGTCCGGACGGTCACAAATTTTTTTCAAATCATTTCGGGATCCTACGGTGTCACATGTCTTACCCTCTACATCCATGACGGTGTGAATTAGTTGCTCAAAGAAATTCTTCTCAATATGCATCACGTCCAGATTATGTCGGAGTAATAAAGTACTCCAATATGGAAGGTCGAAGAAGATGCTTCTTTTAAACCAACCATTTTTTAATTTCTTAAGATCTTTGAACTCTTGATCGGTCCCGTCCACAGTAGATGGGAACTCTGAAATCACCTCCCAAATCTCATCTCCTTGGAGACGAATCGGTGCCTCATCTAGCACCTCCTCACCCTTCTTGAAAGCTCTCTTATTCTTCCTATACATGTGACCCTCGGGTAGAAACTGTCTATGACAGTCAAACCAACTAATTTTGCTTGAATTACTTAGGTAGAATGCTTTACTTTCACTCATGCAACAAGGACACGCTTTTTGGCCTGCCGTAGACCAACCGCTCAACATACCATACGCAGAAAAGTCGTTTATAGTCCACAACAGCGATGCTCTAAGCTGGAATATTTGTTTCAACGATACATCATATGTCTCCACCCCTACTTCCCGCAAGTGTTTCAATTCCTCTATCACTGGTTGTAAGTAAACATCCAAGTGGTTTTTGAGATTTTTTGGGCCGGGAACAATGAGAGAAAGGAATATGAACGGTGGTTTCAGACAAAGCCATGGGGGTAAGTTGTACGGTGTGACCATGACAGGCCAGCATGAGTACGACTTACCAAACTGACCGAAAGGGGCGAACCCATCGGTACACAACCCAAGTCTCACGTTACGGGGTTCCTCAGCAAATTCAGGGTAAATCCTATCAAACCGTTTCCACTCCTCCCCATCACTAGGATGACACATCTTCCCCTCTACACGAGTTTCTTCCTTATGCCACCTCATTTGTTCGGCAATGGTTCTGGTTGCATATAGTTTTTGAATTCTAGGGGCGATGGGAAAGTAGGTAAGTCGACTAAGTGGTATAGGTTTTTTATGCCTCGCAACACTCTTTCCCTTCCTACCCCTCAAAACAATGTTCCCATCTACACTTTTGTATCTACCCTTCCCACATATCTTACATTCCTCAAGCATGGCATCATCCTTCCAAAAAAGCATACATCCATCGGGACAAGCATCGATCTTTTGATGCGGAAGTTGAAGACCTTTAACAATTTTTTTGGTATTGTAGAATGTTTTGGTCATAATGTTGTCTTTTGGGATGAGTTTCTCAATCAACGCAGCGATACCGTCTACGCACCCAAAACGTAGGTTATACTCACATTTAAGGGGTCACTACCAAAGACGCCACTTCTAACAATGTCACATCACACCCTCCATATAATGGCTTCTCCGCAGCCTCTAACATATCAAAAAAAGCTTTCGCTCGTGGGTTTGGCTCTTGTGGGGTTGGTTGGTCATCGTCGTTAGTGTAAATGCCCTCATCATTAAACAAATTGCACTCAACCACATCAACAATCATTCCTCTCACCCCGCCCTCATTCTGATCCACCTCAGATTCCTCAACAGCAGATGTCTCACCATGACAAATCCAATAATAATAATTTGGGCTAAACCCATTTGAGATAATATGTTCCTTAATCAGAATATCATCCAAGAATTTGAGGTTCTTACATTTCACACAAGGACACCTAAATCTACCCTCTAACGCGTATTCAGGATGGGTTTTAGCGAACTCAAGGAAACTATTAACACCCTCTAAAAATTTAGTTCTGGGACGTCGTCTCTTATCTAATCTTTCCTCATACATCCATTTTCGTTCCTGTTGCTTCATTTTTTTATCTAAAAAAATTGAGACAATACCCAAATACAAATTATTTTCTCTTAAGTAATTTACTAATAAATACACACTACTCACATATTTTGTAAAATTCTCAATTCACCTAAACATAGTACTATTTGCACCTAATCATCCATAATTACGTTACTAAATCGACATAATTGTATTTCAATTCCAATTTCCTAACACATCAAAACAACCAAATTCATTCAACTACGTAACCGCAAACCCTAATTTTATACCTACAATCTACCTATTTCAAATTGGGGAACCTATTCGGCGATTAGCATTCTAACTACACTAAATATTCCGACAACTACAAAATTATCCAACCCAATAAATAATTTATTTAAATCTATAACAACAGAAATTAACAAATAATTGAAATTAAATATAGATAGATAAACATACCTTAAGGAAAATGAGAGAATTGAAGAAGGAATGAAGAGGAATGGAGGACGGGCGCGTTTTAGAGAGATGGGGGAGAGATTTTAGAGAGAGAGAGTGAAATGGATGAATGAGCCGGGGGAGGGGGGGTGTTCGTTAATTTAAAAAAATTTCACACCTTTAGCGACCGAAATCGGTTGCGCGTATTCTTTTTTAGCGACCGATTTCAGTCGCTAAATTCATTAATTAGCGACTGAAATCAGTCGCTAATTAATGAATTTAGCGATCAAAATCAGTCGCGCGCCCATTTATTTAGCGACCGATTTCGGTCGCTGAGGATAATTTTTTTTTAAAACTCCGTCTCCTCGTCCAGCGACTAATATCAGTCGCGCGTTGTACTTTCAGTCGCAAAATTAGCTACTGAATTTATCAGTCGCGCGTGATTGGTAGCTATATGAAGTATTTCTTGTAGTGGTAATGATGCCGGATTTTCCTAAAACCACTTCCATTGTCATCGGGATCAAAAATGCGTGCTAGCAGCCTTTTCGGAATTTTGACATCCTTATCCGAAATTTTGACCCTATTTTGACCTGTTTAAGCTGATTTAGCCTGACTAGGGTTAAGCGTCCCGAGGGAACTTTCTCGGTTGGTGCTAGTGCTGGTGCTAGTGAGGAGGTTGTTGGGGCGAGCTCACAGACTTCCTGAGGAATTCCCAGGAGACATCGGAGTATCTTGTCCCATCGTCGCGATCCCGAGACTATTAATGAGGCTGATTTCGATAGAGTGAAGAAGCGTAAGCTTCCAGAGACCGTGGCTAGGAGGGTTCATGTCCCGGTTCATGTATCGGAGGATGAGGAGGTTGTCTATGAAGATCCCGATTGGACTCGGGACTGGGATGGTCATCAGGTGATGTTTCATCTTAACGTTCACATTTCTCACCGCATCGTGCGGGGCCTGGTGAGTGTCCTATTTGTGTTTGTTAGTTGTGCCTTAGATTTCCTTTTTTGCTTGGGCTAGATTGGGTTTGTTTTGTTTATACTTGTGTTGTTTCGGCTTGCAGTTCCCATGTCCGATGAGGACTTTCTCGGGCTTTATTATGTGTCTCGACGCTTACATTCAGAAGTTGACCCCCACGGTAAAGAGGATTATCGCGAGGACCGCTCTAGGTCCCGTGGTCGGGCAGTGGGTTAGGTTGGTGGGTTGCAAGACTAAATGCAACCTTATGGTGATTAGAGCGATGATAGATCACTTTCACGATACTACCTCGACCTTCCACATGGCTTTTGGGGAGGTCGGGATGACCTTAGAGGATTTTGGGATGATTAGCGGTCTTCCCTGGGGTCCGGACAGGATTAGGTGGGCCACCGAAGGCCCTAGTCTAGATAGCGTTGAGGTGTGGGGCCTCATCGGGGATAGTTTACCGCGTGAGGCATATAGTGCGCCTAATGCTTTGGTGAGTTCTTACATCATCGATCACTTCGAGCGAGTGGCGGTGCTAGAGGGACGGGAACCTAACACGCCGGAGAAGGATGCTCGGTTGTGGTTGTGGTACTTCCTAGGGTCGATCCACTTCTCGGATAAAGGCGAGAGATTTAATACTAGGATTTTGCCTTTCCTAGCTGACCTGACTCAGTTGGGACGCTACGATTAGGTGACCGCGGCTTTCGCGGAGATGAATTGTTGCCTGCAAGTCATGGTGAGGCCGTTGGTGATAGAGTCGGCTTCAGCTGTGCCCATTGTGGGTCCGGGCCATATATTGGAGGTTTGTTACTACCCTCACTCTTAGATTTTGAGTTAACGTAGTTTTGGTTTGGGGTTGCTAAAGTTTTTTTGAGATTTTACAGGCTTGGATCTATTCCCATTTCTCGTCTTTGGCACCTAAGACGGTGCGGGTGCACCCGAAGAGATTCCCAGCGGGGATCGAGTTGAGGCTGGCTCAACCTAAGAGCACAATCAGCCACTACTCGACGGAGAATGCACTGGTTAATAATTTATGCCTCGAGGATGTAAGTTTTCTTCTTATAGCCTATTTCGTTCGATAGCCCCCAAGGTTTGGGATTCATTGGGATTTTGGTTCTATTTGTGTAGTTTGTGGCCCGCCCCTAGGCCGGTAATGAGGGCGTGCCCGGGTACGTGACTGCGGAGTTGAGGCCTCGGAGTTATAGGAGGATGCTCCTTTCTGCGTTGTTTCGTCCAGTTTGGTATATTTGGGCGAGCAGTTGGTGCGTCAGTGTCTGTACGACGATTTCAGGGTGCCGGTTGATCCTCCCTGGACCATGTTCAGACCACCGACCGCCGCAGAGGTCCTCGAGGATAGGGACGGAGAAGGGGGCGATTCACTCTTGGTGCCTGGTGCCTCCTATCTATCTCACGTTACCCGGCGGCTAGCCTGGTACAGCCTCGTGGTAATGTTCTAGTCTTTGGTTCAAAGGTTTCTTTTGCGGTTTATTATTTCTTCGCCCTTTGACTGATCAATCCGTTGTCTTTTCAGCTGGCCGATCCGGCTGATGAAATCCAGCCCCCAGATTTTCCCCTGACGCTGCTTAGGGTGGATGCGGCCGGGGTACCCTTTACCGAGTCTCTCCCCCCGTGTTCTGCTGAGGACATGCACGCCGGGATGGAGTGGCGTGACCGGGTATAACGGGTAAGTTTTGGCTTTTGTTTTCGATTTGGGTTCTAAGGTTTAGGATTGGCTTATCTAACCTTTATGGTTTCAACTCTCAGGTTTCGTCGGCTTGCCATCAGCGTTTGTGGCAGGCCGCCAACTGCTTCCGGGCCTATGCCTTGAGTGTTTCCCGTGACACTTCGGGGCCTCGATCGGTGAGTTTGCTTGACTAGGGTGGTTTTCTAGGCTATTTGCGTGTTTTCCTAATGTTTGAGTGCGTTTGCAGGATGTCCCGGATATGGTGGGACAGTTGGAGACTCGGGTGACCGAGCTTGAGGCGAGATAAGTTGAGTCGTAGCGACTTCTGCAATCTCGGGCTAACGAGATAGCTTTTCTTAAGGAGCAGCTGGCTCGGTCTCGGGGTGAGACCTCTACACAGGGTGAGGCCAGGCATCGGATCGAGAGGGAGGCTGAGGCTACGGGTGAGGAGGTGGGAGGAATTCCCGAGACAGCTACCCTAGATATGCTGTCGGGGATGGACGGTACTGCGTCTCCTCTTATAGACTTGGAGGACCTAGGTTTAGATGACAACATTTGCGAGGTCGTAATGGCCATTAGCGCGGCTTCTAGGGGTCCTCCCTAGCCTCGATTCGTGTATGGATTTGTATATGTTGTATATTTGCTTTAAATTCTTAGTATTCAAACTAGTTGTATTAGTCTTGCGTTTTTATTTGGCTAATTGTTTAGCTAGATCGACAAGTAATCACTTTTTGCGTTCATTCGTTTGCAATTTGACCTAGTTTCGGGCGTGTTGGCGTCGTATGAGAGTATGAAAACAGTTCCTTTCGGATCTTTTAAAATGCGTTAGTTTGAGCCGGCAATTGGATCAGGTAGTACGTCGATTAAAAGGTTTTGACTCGAGATGTAAAATATTAACATACTTTGACCGAGTGTGTTAAGAGATGAGCGTGGGCATTCAGAACGAGACCGAAGCTTAAAATTCGGGAGACTTTTGAAAAAGTTATACCACTTTTATACATTCATAATATTGCCTTGCTAGGCTACAGACGCGACTTGACGATAACCGTTAAAAGGCTACAACACGTCTAGGTAGGGTAGCTTATTCCCTTAAAAAAACAAAAAAAAAACGTCTAAATCTCGTGCGTCCGACGAGTGAACTCGCGTTCCTATACTTCTTGCATGGGTGTCTTGGTTTTCAGGGCGGGTTTTAGTGACTTTGGGAGGTCGTTCCCGATTTCAGAGGTACAGGATGATATCTACGGTAATAATGCGGGGTCCAAATTTCTATCCTTGGGTTGCTCGGGATGTCAACTGCCTGGCTATAGGCGCTTGGCCTGAGGCTAGCGGGTTCCGTGCCGCTTGGGCTCGGACGGCCGGAAACTCGGGCGCGTGGGCCGGTGCGGTTCGAGCCTGGGTGATAAGTGTAGTTTGTAGTGCCTAACTTGTTGTATTTGGTCTTGTATTTCCTTGAGAAATCGCTCTTTGGAGCGATTTCGGGGCTACTTATACTTCTTCTAGCTCGTTTTAGGTTCCCGAGACCATTCATGAAGAATAGGAACGATTCCGACTTGTTTCATACACTTTTGGAGCAAATGAAGAGAAGGAACGATCACTCGGTGCCTTGGATTCGATCCCGAGACCTTGGGACCCATTCCCGAGCCCCTTAGCCTCGATCCCGAGCCCCGAGAATCGATGAGAAGCCCATGAGAAGCAAGGAGGGACCAAAAAGTTCATATTGGAGGCCAACAAGGCCCTTCCCGGGCAGGATAGTGGCCTTCCCGACCGGGAAGGGGTGCACAAATTGAACAACTCCTGTTTTGGAGTCGTCCCCGACGGGACCATTTCGTCCAGGACGGGACCAATTTGTCCCGGACGGGACCATCTCGTCCCAGACGGGATGGGCAAGCTGCAGCACGAGACTCTTCTTTTCATTCTCCTTCACTTTTGTAACCTTATAAATACTTCCCCCTTGTATTGTTTAAGCATCATACACTACATTAGACTATCTTAGGCCTCTCTTCAACATTCAAAACCCTAATTAGCTTCTCTTCATCTCTAGTTTAGTTTCATATTAATCTTTAGTTAATCCTAGTATAATCTAGCAATTAGTCCTGTATTAAGAAGATTCTTGAAGACTCATCCAAGCTTGACAACCTTTGAGATTATTTGGGTTTCTTATTATGAAAGTTCACATCTTTTTTCATCCTCTTGTAGTTGGTATAATCTCTTTTCTCTTGTTCTTTGTTTGTTTATCAAGTTTCAATCTTTACATATTGTTTACTGTTCTTGTTTGTTCATTATGAATGTTTGGATGTTTATATTGATTTCTCTTGTTTATGTTAGTCTTAGTTTGATAATGAGTGAGTAGATTCTTTGTGGGGTTAGTAAGGGGATTAAGTGTGGATTATGGGTAATTAGGGTTTGATTAGGGAAAAGGTTGAATCTTTGTCACTAGTCACATGTTGAGCACTCTATATGTTTGTTGAATTGCTTGTTTGAGTTGTAGTAGCCAATGCTTCTCATGCTTGTTTTCATCTTCTCATCTTGTAATCAATTTGTGATTGAATGCTTGTGCTTTAGGTAATACTTTGCATAGGTTTTCGGGTCTAGTCTTAGACACGAGAGTGCGGACTTAGGCTTTGGCGCGAGAGCGCAAACGGACCTTAGTGGCATGGAGAAACCTATACCCTTGACTTCCCAATTATCCTAGTACACTTTTGAACCCGACCTAACCCTACTCCCTTTCATATTTGAGTTCTCCTTCTCCTTAGTCTTTAGTTGTTTTATTAGTTCTTGTTATAGTTAGTTCATTGTTAGCCTAGTTCATACCTGTTCAACCATCATAGTTAATCACTTCTAGTCTCTTTGTGTTTGTTTGTGACTTAGCCTAGTTTTAAGTGGACCTAGTCTAGACACCTAAAGCCATCTCCGTGGATATTGACCCGACTTACCCTAGCTACCCATTAGGATTAGTTGGTTAATATTGATCAGTGGGGGAACGCGGCAAGAACCCACCATCAATTTGGCGCCGTTGCCGGGGACGGTGTATTGTTTAGACTTAGTTTGCTTATTAGCTAGACTTAGTTACCCTTCTTGTGCTCTTCTTCTATCTCTTGTGCATATTTTGTATGTTTTTCTTGTTTTTATAGCTTTCTTTTCTCTTTGTCTCCCGTTGTGTTTGTTTATTGTCTTTTGATAAGTGTCATTTGTAGTGCTTATTTGTAGTGTTTTGGTCCCATTTTCCTTGTATAATCGCTCCTTGGGAGCGGTTTATGGGCTTCTTATGTTTCCTTTAGCTCGTTTCAGGTTCCCGAGACCATTCATGAAGAGTTGGAGTGATTCCGACTCTATACATACACATTTTGGAGCCAACGAAGCTAAGGAACGATGACTCGATGCCTTGGAATCGACCCCGAGACCTTGGGACCCAATCCCGAGCCTCCCAGACCCAATCCCGAGTCCCGAGAATCGATGAGAAGGCCATGAGAACCAAGGAGGGACCGAAAAGTTCATATTGGAGGCCTACAAGACTATTCCCGATCGGGTATGGCCTCATCCCGATCGGGAATAAAGAGGAAAGCAAAGACCGGCCACTGTGGGGTGTTCCCGATCGGGATTCCCACTTTCCCGATCGGGATACACTTTCCGATCGGGATTTCCCACTTTCCCGATCGGGAAAGTCCCAGCTCAGCCCGTGCTTTGTTCCTTCCTTCTCCTTTCATTCTTAAACCCTATATATACCCCTCTCTTGTATTAAGACAGGAGGTTATGTTATTTTCTTCACCTCTCCTTAAACCCTAGATAGTTTTAGGTTAGATTAGATTAGATTAGTGTAGATTAGTCGGTAATTAGTTAGTTAATCATAGTTTAGTACTTGTATTAAGGGATTCTTCAAGAATCACCCAAGATTGACAACCTAGGGTGTTTGTATTGGATTCTTCTCATTAATGCAAGTTTCTTCCTTTCTTCTTCCTCTAGTATGGTATAATCCTTCCTCCTTTCCCTTATTCTTGTTTTGTTCTTCCAAGTTTCAATCTTTGTTCATCTTAATGTTTGTAGTTCATAGTTTTCATTAGTTTGTTTATGTTTGTTTTGGTTCTTAGTTTGATTCATCTTGTTTTTGTTAGTTATAGTTTGATAATGATAGAGTAGTGTTCTTGCTAGGGTTAGTAGGGTGATTAGGGTGTTAATTGGGTGATTAAGGGTTTGTTAGAGATGATGGGTGGAAGATTTGGGTTTCTTCTTGGTTTATGCACATCACATGTTTGTTGAATTGCTTGAAAGACTAAGTAGGTTGGAATGCTTGTTTTTCTTGCCTTTCTTTGTGGGTGTTAGTTTGTTGTGGGTTCGGTTCCCTCATTAAGTTGCGAGAGCCCGGTGAGGACGACCCCTAGGTCAAGTCTACGTTGCGAGAGCCCGGATTGGACCTAGGACCATAGCGCGCTAGAACCCCGTTTGTCGTGTGTGTCGCCTCGATGGGTTCTAGGTGGAACCTCTAGGTTGGTCTAAGTTGCGAGAGCCCGGACCGACCTAGATCACCCTACTACCTCCTCCTCTCTAGTTCTCCCTCGACCACTCCGTTACCCCTTTGACCCCGACCTAACCCTAGCCCTTTTTCCTTGTTTGCTTTCCTTAGTCATAGTCCTTAGTCTAGCCCTCTTCCCCTTCTATCATTCTTTAGGATAGTTTAGTCCGTTGACCGAGTCTAGTTTTTAGGCGACCTTAGTCTAGGCTATACATTACCGTCCCAGTGGATTCGACCCGACTTGCCCTATCTACCGTAGGAATAGCCGGTTACTTTATTTGATCGGTGGGGATTCCACGACAAATCCCCGCCCGTCATCTTTACCTAGTGCCCATAAAGCATTAGGTAGTCTTACGTTTGTTAAAGTGTGTAGTGTATGCCTAGGAGGAGAGGCGACTTCTTTCTCTTCAATCTAGAGCCGGAAAGACTCTTTAGAGCCTTTCGCCAACGGACGATTGACAGGGTTAGAATCTCTCAACCAAGTGCTAGCAATACCATTGAAGAGCCCAAGGATCCGACTTGAACGAGTCACCTCGAGAGACGGCCGAAGGGACCTTCATCAATCCCTTTGGTACATCTATCCACTCCTCTTCACCTAGTTCTCCTTCAACATCTACATCCGCACCGTCTACACCATCATCTCCCTTACATCCAATTATCCCGAAGTTCTCATCTCACTCCACTTTTACCGAGGATGTCTTGCCGGGACCGAGTACTTTACCGGATACATATACCGGAAATTTCGTGGCAAAGACACAATTCATCCAACTTGTGGAGAGAAATCAATTTAGTGGTTTGCCCACCGAAGACCCGCACCAACACATGGAGACCTTCTCCAATTATTGCGATGCTATCTCCCAAACCGGGATTACTCAAGATCAAATCCGTTGGGTACTTTTCCCGTTCTCTCTCATTGGAAAAGAGAAGCAATGGATCAAGAGTCTCGATAGGGCAACCATGGGTATCGATACTTGGAAGAAACTTGCATTGGCGTTCTACCAAAAGTTTTACCCTCCAGAGAAGACAAATTTGCTAAGGGCCTCCATCACCGGTTTCCAACAACGGGATGAGGAAAGCCTTTATGAAGCTTGGGAACGGTTCAAATCTTTGGTTAGATCGTGCCCCCACCATGGACTTTCATAATGGTTCTTAGTCCAACAGTTTTGGAACGGTCTATATGAGGACTCATGAGCTATACTCAATATGGGCTCCAATGGTAGGTTTACCGAGGTCGATGACGATCAAACTTGGTCAAGAATCGAGGAGATGGCGGTGCACAACTCCCAATACTCAAGGCCTAGAAAGGCGAATCGAAGAGGAAGGCACGAGATCGATGCCATTACACAATTAAGCATTGATCTCGGAGCTCAATTAAAAACCCACATGGAATCTATAGACAAGAAGCTCCAAAGCCATTTTGATCAAGGTCAAAGTGCAAGTGCCTCCCACCAACATTCTACTCATCAAGTCAATGCTTTGGGAGTTGTATCTCCTACACCTTATTATGGGATGTGCGATACTTGCGGGATAGTTGGACATGAGCCTCTATATTGTCGGGGAAGTATTGAGCAAGTGAACGCCTTTCAAGCGTTCAAGCAAGGTGCCCCCTATCCTAATATGTACCAAGCTTCTCAACAACAAGCTCTGCAACACCGTCCCTATGTTCCACCTCCCTTAAGGGAAAAAAATCATGGATACCAAGGTTATTAAGGCAACCCAAGGCCATTTAACAATTTCAAGCAACATAACCAAGGTACCTTCAACAACAATCAAGGCTTCCAACAAGGGAACTTCAATCAAGGGGGTTTCCAAGGAAACCAACACAACCAAGGACATCAAAACTACAACCATGGTAACAATCATCAAGGCAACTCTCATGGGTTCCAAGGGAACCATCAACAACAACAAGCAACTCAAGGTACTCGACAAGAGAAAAAGCCAAGGAGCCGGTCTCCGATTCATGATTATGGCACTCCCTTAGCACTCACCGATACTCCGCACAATCCACAATCTCCACCTCGAGATTTCGACATGCAAAAATCTATGATGGATGTGCAAAAGAGTAACCAAGAAATGCAAAGAAGCCAAATGGAGATGCTACGAAACCAACAAGAGTTCTTTGCTCATCTTCAAAGGGAGAACATAGCAAGAGATGCTCATATGAAGTGCTCGAGACCCAAATAGCTCAAGTTGCTTCGGGAAGCTCTTCAAGGCAAAAGGGGCAACTACCTCCTCAAGGTGAAACAGCGAAATTTGAGCATGTGAATGCTATTACCACGAGGAGTGGTGCATCTTATGATTCCCCCTTAAACCCGATTGAGCAACAAGCAATGAAAGAAGTTGCATCTCCAACTCAAGAATATTCAAGCTTGGGAAATCCAATGGAGGAGCAAGTTTTGTGGGAGATTGAGAAACCCCATGAAGACAAGCTTCCCCCACTTCAATGAAAAGACAAAGGTAAAGGGAAAATGTCATTTGAGAAGTCCAACCTTAATGAGCAAGACAAGGTACATATCAAGTTGCCTTTCCCAACAAGGCAAATGAAGACCAAGGTGGATGTTCAATATGACAAGTTCCTAGACATTGTGAAGAAATTGGATGTGAGTGTCCCGTTTACCGAGTTACTTACCCAAATCCCGGCATATCGAAGATTCATGAAAGATATCTTGGCTAGGAAGAGGTCCATCGACAAGGAAGAGACCATAGCGTTCACAAGATTAGTGAGCGAGCTTATTCAAGGTTCTACGCTTCCCAAGTTGAAGGATCTGGGTAGTTTATCGATCCCGTGCACCATAGGCAACTTCAAGATTGAGAGAGCACTATGTGATTTGGGTGCGAGTGTAAGCATCATTCCCTATTCCATTTGTGAGCGACTTGGGATGAAGGAGCTCAAGTGTACTTCCATTACACTCAAAATGGCCGATAGTTCACTCAACCGACCATTGGGGATGTTAGAGGATGTGTCGATAAGAATCGGGAAGTTCTTCATTCCGGTCGACTTCCTAGTGCTCGACATGCCGGAAGATGCTATCACTCCCATTATCCTTGGGCGCCCATTTCTACATACCGCCGGTGCTATGATTGATGTGAAGAATGGTAGGATCACATTTGAGTTAGGCGACGAGATCAGAAGCTCGTGTTTGACCTCCAAGGCAACACCTCGCCTATTAATGATGAGTCTTGTAAAATGATCCACGCCATGAAAAACATCGATCAAGGGGATGAGTCGAGTAAAAGCTTGAAGAACAACTTCTATGAGCTTGAGGATGATGATTCCGAGCTTGGGGCGGATGAGTGCCCATATCATGACTTTGAAGACAAGTTCCAAGACAAGAAGAAAGATGAGCCTCTCTTGGGGCCACATGAAGATAGATGGACGTTTGGGTATATACCGAAGGATCGAAAGTACAAGTTCAAGCCTTTGAACTTAGTAGATCGGGACCCCGAGAAACGTCGAGGTTAGGATGTGATGATCCTTGGAGTGGAGGTTGGTATTCCACTAGCTTGATCGAAGATTTTGCGAGAGCCTTCGATTTGTTTCTTCGTGCCCTTGATGGCAATGGAGTTATCCATGAGGATTGTTGAAAAATGATTGAATAATGCACCATCCTTGGTTTGACGGAGTTCCAAAAGAACCGTCCCTTTTGTATATATCTCTTTCTACTAGTTATTTTGAGTCTTGTGAATTACTTGTAATTTGGTATTTTGATGAGTGATGTGAGGGAGGGATCTTGATGAATGTTATTTGAGTTTAATTGATAGGTCTTAGTGAAGATGAAGTCTCACGGAGAGTAGATGATGATAGAAGCTTGGATTTGAGCAAGGGAGTCGGTTTTTGAAGCTTTGGATAAGCTTTTAGGGGATTTAAAGGGCTAGAAGATCCATCCCGGGCGAGAAGAGAGCTTCCCGACCGGGAAGGATGATCCATCCCGACCGGGAAGGGGCCATCCCGACCGGGATGAGGGTACTAAAATTTGAGTTTTATGGAGCGTCATCCCGACCAGGAAGGGAGCTTCCCGACCGGGACGGGGGTGTCATCCCGATCGGGACCATCCATCCCGACCGGGATGGTCCCCTGCTCCACCTTTTGCCTCTTCTTCGACATTCGAGCCCACCCTACCACTTTATACCCCCACCCAACCTCCCTACCTATCCTTGCACATATCATATGACCCTACACTTCATATACATACCCTCACCTCATCTTATCTTCACCACTTACCAAGCCTCACATCAAATCCCGCCTCCTTCTACCAATGCAAGCTTAATACTTCAACCATGCGGGCCTATCAAGATTGAAGGGGAATAGCAATGACGAAGACTAGCTATGTGCCGATATTGAACTATGAGACGATGGAGCGAGTGAGTTGCTAACCGATGGGTACGGCAACTATCCTTTCTTTTCCGTCTTTTATCGCTTGTCTTCCTTTGTTTGTCCCCTTCCCCTTATACACTTTTGTTTTATGATGGCCCTCGGGGCCTTGGTAGTTATTGCTCCCGACTCTCGATGACGTGACTACGTCGAGAGTCATTTCAAAATCCAAATTTACAAGCCTTTTCACTTTATTTTTCACTTTTTTGGATTTAGTCGGATTTTGGCGGAATCCGGACTAGGTGACTTGATTACACCTAGTCCTCCCCTCCCATGTCCTTTTATTTCCATCTTTCTATTTCTTCCCCCATCCATATCTTTTCTCGTCTCGGCCCATGGTGACTTGATTAAACCCCGGCCGGACGCATTCTACCCTTTCTCCACTTTTCTTTTTGATTTTTAGCTTTGTTTTCGTAGTTTCTTTTCTTTTCTTTAGAGTCTCCGTACACTATGATCGAGCATGAGGACATTGCTCGGTTTAAGTGTGGGGGAGCGATATCCTATCGTAGTTAGTTTTATTTTCGTAGTTTTTTCGAAAAATCTTGAAAACCCTAAAAATTTGAAAAAGTTTCACAAAAATCAAAAATATTTTCTTTTGTTTCTTTTCCTTTTGTGTCGTTATGTCGTATATTTGTTGTGTTGTGCGTGTTTTGCCTCCCTTTTTTCTTATAGGTTGCTTAATCACCGTTAGCTTTGGAGAGCTTTCAAGACATCCGGTAACACCTCTTTATCTCTTTTCCCTCCTTGTTGCTTGTGGAGTTTGGAGGAGATTGGTGATGATGTGTGCTCGGGTGGAGGTTTGTGCATATTTGTGATGATTGGTCGTTTATTCGGAAATTCGGGGTGGTGTTTGTTCTCTTTATGTGTTTGTTTTGTTTTATCTTGTTTTGTTACCTTTGCCTCTTTTTCTTCCGTTTTCGTCGTGTCTTTGTTTTGTGATGTGTAGTTGTGTCTAGTGTGTAAAAAGGTTTTCGAAAACCCGGTTTTGAGGCTAGTGTGCAAGTGTTTACTTTCCCTTTATAGTAATATGAATCGAGTCTTGGACCTTAGTCTAGTAGAATGACCCTAAATCAATGGTTTCGTTGATCCTTTACCTTGAGTCCACCTAGCTTACTAGGGATTTACTACGGGATTTGCATTTCGACCATTATGACCACCCACGGTGTGAAAAGGCCTTGGCTGCCGAGTCCCGTCCCTTAGGTGACCGTGTTCGGAATTGTTTGATTAGTCCATGTTTCTCCCCTTTTTGTGGGTTTGAAGGGAAATCGCGACCCTCGACTTACCCATTCCCCAACCTCCTACACATATCCACAAAATAAAGTTGCAATTTTTTGAAATCTCTCTTTCTTAGTTGCAAAAAGAAATGCCTACAATTCAAATCTAGCCAAAAGGGCAAAGAAAAGAAAAAGAAAGAAAATGCAAGAAAGAAAAGATTGAAGAAAAAGAAAAGGCACAAAAAGCCAAAAAGAAAATACAAAAGATGAGAAAGAAAAGGCATAGCAACACACGAAGCAAAAATACAAAAGAAAGAAAAATGCCAAAAGAAAACCGTCTCACAAAAAGGGTCCCCACATCTCAAAAATAAGCCTTTTGCCGACTATTGCCGTGAAGAGCCTACCAAAGGACCGAGTCCCTAGGAAGGATGATAGCGGTAATGGTCGGTCTTCCCTCATTTTGCAATAATATTCACCTTTTTACTTGGATTAGTTAAGCGGTTTTGAACATGGGACGACCCTCTTGGCTCATCGCTAAAGGGGGCGGGTTCTCACTTATCTACAGTGTCGACTAACACCGTGGTTCATTCTTTTTCCATCCCGCCGATCGTCCCGTAGTACGTTCTTAGAAGGTTAGGAGGACCTAGGTAAGTTATCAACGTTTTTATTGCTTTGTTGTCATACTATTAGGGTTTAGTTCATTTCGATTTGTATTATTAGCTTGGGAACGTTCTCACTTGCCTTGAGTCCTTAACCGGTGTTTCTTTCACCGCTTTTTAGAGAGAAGCGGGATTTATTTCTTTTTGGGTGCAACCTTTTGTTTGTTTGTTTGTATGCTAGTTTGTTTATGTGTTTTTGTGTCCGGTTGCATCCACAGTTTTGTCGCAAGACCTTACTTGCCTTACGGAGTGCACTTTTCCTCTAAATGTACTCGCGTGAGTTGAAAGGGCGTAGGGTGCGCTAATACCCGCTCGGCTAGTTTAGTAGTTAGTTTGTGCTTACTCGAGGGCGAGTAAGGGTTAAGGGTGGGGGAGTTGATAAGTGTAGTTTGTACTGCCTAACTTGTTGTATTTGGTCTTGTATTTCCTTGAGAAATCGCTCTTTGGAGCGATTTCGGGGCTACTTATACTTCTTCTAGCTCGTTTTAGGTTCCCGAGACCATTCATGAAAAATTGGAACGATTCCGACTCGTTTCATACACTTTTGGAGCCAACGAAGAGAAGGAACGATCACTCGGTGCCTTGGATTCGATCCGGAGACCTTGGGACCCATTTCCGTGCCTCTTAGACTCGATCCCGAGCCCCGAGAATCGATGAGAAGCCCATGAGAAGCAAGGAGGGACCAAAAAGATCATATTGGAGGCCTACAAGGCCCTTCCCGGGCGGGATAGTGGCCTTCCCGACCGGTAAGGGGTGCACAAATTGAACAGCTCCTGTTTTGGGGTCGTCCCCGACGGGACCATTTCGTCCCGGACGGGACCACTTCATCCCGGACAGGACCATCTCGTCCCGGACGGGATGGGCAAGCGGCAGCACGAGACTCTTCTTTTCATTCTCCTTCACTTTTGTAACCTTATAAATACTTCCCCCTTGTATTGTTTAAGCATCATACACTACATTAGACTATCTTAGGCCTCTCTTCAACATTCAAAACCCTAATTAGCTTCTCATCATCTCTAGTTTAGTTTCATATTAATCTTTAGTTAATCCTAGTATAATCTAGCAATTAGTCCTGTATTAAGAAGATTCTTGAAGACTCATCCAAGCTTGACAACCTTTGAGATTATTTGGGTTTCTTATTATGAAAGTTGACATCTTTTTTCATCCTCTTGTAGTTGGTATAATCTCTTTTCTCTTGTTCTTTGTTTGTTTATCAAGTTTCAATCTTTACATATTGTTTATTGTTCTTGTTTGTTCATTATGAATGTTTGGATGTTTATATTGATTTCTCTTGTTTATGTTAGTCTTAGTTTGATAATGAGTGAGTAGATTCTTTGTGGGGTTAGTAGGGGGATTAAGTGTAGATTATGGGTAATTAGGGTTTGATTAGGGGAAAAGGTTGAATCTTTGTCACTAGTCACATGTTGAGCACTTTATGTGTTTGTTGAATTGCTTGTTTGAGTTGTAGTGGCCAATGCTTCTCATGCTTGTTTTCATCTTCTCATCTTGTAATCAATTTGTGATTGAATGCTTGTGCTTTAGGTAATACTTTGCATAGGTTTTCGGGTCTAGTCTTAGACACGAGAGTGCGGACTTAGGCTTTGACGCGAGAGCGCAAACCGACCTTAGTAGCATGGAGAAACCTATACCCTTGACTTCCCAATTATCCTACTACACTTTTGAACCCGACCTAACCCTACTCTCTTTCATATTTGAGTTCTCCTTCTCCTTAGTCTTTAGTTGTTTTATTAGTTCTTGTTATAGTTAGTTCATTGTTAGCCTAGTTCATACCTCTTCAACCATCATAGTTAATCAATTCTAGTCTCTTTGTGTTTGTTTGTGACTTAGCCTAGTTTTAAGTGGACCTAGTCTAGACACCTAAAGCCGTCTCCGTGGATATCGACCCGACTTACCCTAGCTACCCGTTAGGATTAGTTGGTTAATATTGATCGGTGAGGGAACGCGGCAAGAACCCACCATCACTGGGTTATGAAAATTTTTCGTGGTTTCCTAATTATAGTGAGATTTGGACTATATATACGGGTTGTGGATGCTTGTTTTAGACATATTAGAATATCCATAGGGTATAGCACACTTATATTTTGGGTCATGTCGGGTTTTGGGAATATCCTAACCGAGTGGGCGGGTTCTTTTAAGAAATGTGACCCTGAGGTTAGTTCAAATGACGGTTTGTCAACGGTTGTCGCGCTAAGTCGAGTCAATGTACAAGATAATTTCTTACGGGCATGTTCTACGTTTTGGGACCCGAAACGCCATGTTTTCGCCTTTCCCAGAGGTAAAATTTGTCCTTTGTCCGAAGAGATAGATGCTATAGGTGGGTGGAGCTCGGTTCGCCCTTGTGTTCCTTATGGGGATGATGCTTACGTGTAGCGGTTTTACAACCTTTTGGACCTTTCTTCACTAGAGGAGGCTAAAGGTTACTTTGAAGGAGACAGCATTAACTTAGAGTTGCTTTCTAGGATGTTCTCACAGGTTGGCTCTCGTCATGTTTCGGTCTTAGCATGTAGGCGTGCTTTTAACATCGCTATTGCTTACTATTATGTTTTTGAGGATGCGCGGTCACGTGAAGGTTCGGGCAATCCTAGTGTTTTGGATGTGGTAGCGGCAATGGAACATGGACGATCACCCTCTTTGCTTATTTTCGGTGAGCTTATTCTGGATCTTGATGCTAGTGCCCGGTTACAGGGGACACCTTCTCGTAGTTCTAGGATCATCTTACAAGTGTGTTTTTTTGTTTCCCCCCTTTTCCTTTTTTAGTTTTTTTTGTTTGTGATGTTTTGTAGTGGTTTGTACAAATTTGGTTGTAGGAGCAGCTTGGTTTGGTCGTCCCTCCCCGGTGTTTTAAAGATTATAGTTATAGGGGTTTTACGGGTCGGAAGATGGTGCAGGTGTGGAGTAAAAGTCCCGAGGAAAAGGATTGGCTTTCCTATTTGGTCAAGGGAGATGTTGTCATCAGGTGGTCTGTCCCATGGTGGAATATTAGTGGGCGTACCTGGTTTCCATTTTCTTCTTCGATAAGGGCTTTGTTGGTATTATCCATGAGGGATCAGGTTTACATTTATCAGGGTTTATTGTCACATCAAATGGGTGTCCAACCTTCTATTCCAAAGGACAGTAAACTTGTTTCCAGTTCTGACCCATGGACGGAGGATTTGCTTCGGGAGTTTAGGGTGTCTTGGGAGCAGAGGTTCTTACATCTCGTTGTTCGGCCGACCGACAATTGATGGGTGGGATTTGTCGTGGATCCCGCCACCAAATAATAACCAACTAACCTAACTAGGTAGCTAGGGTAAGTCGGGTCGATCCACAGGGACGGAAAATGGGTTTAGACTAATGGGTGCTATGGTCAAAGACTAGGATAAAACACACGAAAATAAAACTAAACTATACTAGAATATCGCTCCCCCACACTTAAACCGAGAAATGTCCTCATGCTCGATCGTAGTGTATGGAGACACTAAAAAAAAGAAAATAAAACTACGAAAATAAAACTAAACAAGAAAAATAAAGCGGAGAAAAGGGTAGAATGTGTCCGGCCGGGGTGTAGTCAAGTCACCATGGACCGAGACGAGAAAAGATATGGATGGGGGAAGAAATAAAAAGAAGGAAAAAAAAGGAAATGGGAGGGGAGGACTAGGTGTAATCAAGTCACCTAGCCCGGATTCCGCCTAAATCCAACTAAATCCCAAAAAGTGAAAAATAAAGTGAAAAGGCTTGTAAATTTGGATTTTGAAATGACTCTCGACGTAGTCACGTCATCGAAAGTCGGGAGCAATAACTACCAAGGCCCCGAGGGCCACCATGACACAAAAGTGTATAAGTGGAAGGGGACAAACAAAGGAAAACAAGCGATAAAAGAAGGAAAAGAAAGGATAGTTGCCGTACCCATCGGTTAGCAACTCACTCGCTCCATCGTCTCATAGTTCAATATCGGCACATAGCTTGTCTTCGTCATTGTTATTCCTCTTCAATCTTGATAGGCCCGCATGGTTGAAGTATTAAGCTTGCAAAGGTAGAAGGGTGTGGGATTTGATGTTAGGCTCGGTATGTAGTGAAGATAAGGTAAGGTGAGAGTATGCATATGAAGTGTAAGGTCATATGATAGGTGCAAGGGTAGGTAGGGAGGTTGGGAGGGGGTATAAAATGGTTGGGTGGGCTCGCATGACCAAGAAGAGGCAAAAGGGGGAGCAGGGGACCATCCCGGTCGGGATGACACACTCGTCCCGGTCGGGAAGCTCCCTTCCCGGTCGGGACGACACTCCAGAAAACTCGAATTTTGGTACTCTCATCCCGGTCGGGATGGCTCCTTCCCGTTCGGGATGGATCATCCTTCCCAGTCGGGAAGCCCTCTTCTCGCCCGGGATGGATCCACTAGCCTTCCATAACCCCAAAAGCTTGTACAAAGCTTGAAAAACTGACTCCCTTGCTCAAAACCAACTTCTATCATCATCTACTCTCCTCTGGACTTGATCTTCCCTAAGACCTACGAAATAAACTCAAATAACATTCATCAAGATCCCTCCCTCACATCACTCATCAAAATACCAAATTACGAGATTTCCACAAGAACTAACAATCCTAAAAACCAAAATATCCAAACAAACATATACACAAATACAAGCACGAAAGAAAAGGGAAAAGATATTTACACTAAGATACTCTCACCAACTATACTTCCATAGCCATCAAGAGCTCGGAGGAGTAAGTCAAATGCCCTAGCAACATCTTCATTGAGGCTCACATGGCCGAGCCTAGCTACTTTCAAGAGCTTCCAAGTCGGAGGCAAGAAGCTATCATCTTCATTATGCTCGGGGTTTTCGTGATCTTTCGGGTCTTCCAAACCAGCATAGCAACGACTCTTATGACCATCCAGTAGGTATAATGGTCTGGAGTCATTCTCGGTGTTATGATGTGGGAGATCACACCCTAAGGTGATTGCTTCTTCTACGGGGTCGAGAGTAGAATTCTCCTCCACCGCCCGACAAGGATCCTCTTCATCAACCGTCTCACAAGACAAGGGACTAGAAATCGAGTGCGATAGAGGAGAAGAAGGCATCAAGTTTTCTTCATTGGAGGCAATTGGCTCCTCCAATTTCCCATTCATGGCGAGTTCTAAGGGATCTACCTCTTTCTCCCAAGTATTACGTTCCTTTTCACTCGCCTTGTCAATTTGGTCTTGAGGGGTTATCTCTTCACTTGGGTTTGGATTGTCAACATCCGGCTCATCGCGAAGAAAATCATACAAATCAAATTTAATAGCCAACACATTGGCTACCCAAAAGTTATCTTGATAATCATGTTCAAATCCCTCCTATTGTTGACCCTTGAGGCTTCAACTTCCTCCATTCTTCCCATATCTTCACCATCCAAGCAACACTCAACAATGATCTCTTGATTTACCCTCTCTTCTTCATTTGTGGCTTCATAGTCGGGATGATTTCCATGTGGAGTCAACCGACCTTCTTGATCAAATGAACCTTCCCCAATAATTTGTGGAGCTTGAGTGGCCGACATCGTGGTGCGAGCCATGAGTGCATCGATTCGAGCATCTTGCACCGCTTTTTGGGCCCTAAGCTCCTCTTTGACCCCTTGCATTTGAGTCATCATCTCTTGTTGACTCTTTTGCAATAGAATCATCGTCTCTTGTTGACTCTTTTGCGTTTGAACCAACATTTGACAAGTCTCAAAGTTGGGGATTTTTCATTGTGGGTCACGTGGGGGTATTTGGTAGTTGTTAGGATGTTGAATGATCCTTGACAACTTTCAAGGTAACCATATGGAGGGTGTTCGTAAGATTGTTGATGAGGTTGATATGGTTGGTGAAATTTGGGAACTTGGCCATTTGCCCCATAGTTGTCCCGTGACGATTGATGGAAGCTAGGACGTGCCATTTCCATAACGTTGCTTTGATACCTAGGATGAACTAGAAGCACTTGAGCAAACGTTAGTAGCCTAGTGCTTTTGAGGCACTAGGAGGAGAGAATAGCACACATGAAGTAGAACGGAGATACACAAGGAGAAGAAAACACAAAAATCAAGAACACAGTCCACAACTAAGCAAACAAAAGTCTAAACTACGTCGTCCCCGACAACGGCGCCAATTTGACGGTAGTGTTTGTCGTCTATCCTACCGGTCAAATAATAACCAACTAACCTAACTAGGTAGCTAGGGTAAGTCGGGTCGATCAACAGGGACGGAAAATGGGTTTAGACTAATGGGTGCTATGGTCAAAGACTAGGTTCAAGACAAGCTAATCTAGGGGAAGGCTAATGACTAGTCTAAGGTCTAAAACACGAAAAAGGAAGACAAAACAAGTAACTAATGACTAAGGGAAGAAAGGATAACAATAAGAAGGAAAACTAGGGCTAGGTCGGGTTCATGGATGCAAAGGTGACAAAAAGGGGAAAAACGGGGTTACTAGCATGCTTTCGTAGCCTAGGTTCCGCCGATCGGGCTCTCGCTACGTAATCGGCCCAGGGGTCGTCCTCACCACGCTCTCGCTACTAATGAGGGAACCAAACCAACCATCCAAACACACACATACAAGAGAAGATGCAAGAAAAACAAGGATTGATCGTCTCTAGTCTCACAAGCATTTCATCAAACATGAGGAGTGCAAGGTAAATGGGAAAAACCAAAAACAACAACTAATACCACCCATCTCACTCTAATCATTCCTAATTACATCCAATCCCCCTAATAACCCTAGCAAGAGTCTACTCAAACATATATAATGCTAAAACTAACACTAATAAGAGCAACCAACATAAGAACCAATTAAAACATTCATATAAAGAACAAGCAAGAACAACAAACTAGATATAAAGATGAAAACTTGAATAACATAAACAAAGATTAAGAATAAAAGGATGAGAATATTATACCAACTAACAAGAGAATGAAAAGATGAGAACTTGTATATAAATAACACCCAAAACATCCACCAATGTTGTCAAGATTGGATGGATTCTTCAAGAAATCCCTTAATACAAGATTAACTAACTAGATTAAGGACTAATTAACGACTAATCTACTCTAATCTAAGCTAATCTATGCTAAAGTATTCTAGGGTTTTTTGGGAAAAATCTCTAAGATCCCCTAAGATTACAAGAGAGGGGTTATATATAGGGTTACAATGAATAAGGAGAAGAAAAGAAGCAAATGCGGGCTACAGCAGGGTCGTCCCGACCGGGACGAGGTCATCCCAACCGGGACGTACCCAAAACAGCATCCATCTCTTTTGCACCCTCCTTCCCGGTCGGGAAGGCATTATCCCTTCCGGGAAGGACCTTGTAGGCCTCCATTATGGTTTTTTTTGTCCCTCCTTGCTTCTCATGGGCTTCTCGTCGATTCTCGGGGCTCGGGATCGAGTCTAAGGGGCTCGGGATTGAGTCTAAGAATGGGTGCCAAGGTCTCGGGATCGAATCCAAGGCACCGAGTGATCGTTCCTCCTCTTCGTTGGCTCGAAAAGTGTATGAAACGAGTCGGAATCGTTCCAATTCTTCATGAATGGTCTCGGGAACCTAAAACAAACTAAAAGAAGCATGAGTAGCTCCAAAACCGCTCCAAAGAGCGATTTCACAAGGTAAAAAGGGATCAAACACAAGAAAATAAGCACTACAAACTACACTTATCAACAATCCTCCCGTCTGGCAGGGGGTTAGTGGACACCCGGCAGGACAGAGCAACTTAAAGGCTAGGAAGACAGCGCCACTAAAAGGCGGGGAGGAGACTCGAGACACCGTTACTAAGCGCCTATCAAGAGATAGTGGGACCAATCCTAGTCCTTTCAGCTCATCTAAACGGGCCAAGACTAACGAGACCCATATTGGAATTGTGGAAGAGGAAGGAAAGTTGGATTGGCTGGGTCCGCGTTTGGCTGGGGCGTTAGAAGCTTGCCTTGAGAAGATTGAGGACGAGAAACGCAAGTAGGTACCCCCGAATCGCAAGGGGAAGGAAAAGTTGGGCCGGTAGGGCCCAGCCACTTGTATTATGTCTTATTATTTGATATTATGTGGCGTATTAGTACTAGTTTTTGTGGAGTTTTGACACGTTGTTTTTCGGGATATCCGGATTGCTTGATGTAAATGCCTCGACAAAGGCTCGATTTAACCGAATTTTGTTATTAATGAGAAGCACATTTTTATTATTATTATTTTTTTCGGTGGCTCGCAACTCGATTCTTCATTTTGCCCGGGGCGCCCTTTCGGGTTTTCACCCCGTCTCGGCTCGTCGTTTGTGCTTCGTCATTTTAAATCACTCATTGGCTGGGTCGTGGAATAAATCCCGATTTTGTAGATGAATCGATTAACCGATTTTTTTTGTTTGTTTGGTTGTACCCGGGGAAGGGTTGCCTACGTATCCGTGTTTAGACGGAATCAAACCATGTTCGTAGTTCTTAAAAAAATGTGAGTGATTTTACTTTAGACTCGTTATGTCAATTATCGATGCGAACTTGATTTTTTTTTGTTTTAGCTTCCTCCTAAGTTGGAGGTTGGGATGTGGTTGCCAGGGTGTCTACGGGTAATATTGTTTGAGTTGATCCATGTTGGTCGGGGTTGAGAACTCTTGACCGTCTAGGTCGGTAAGGATCATGGCGCCCCCCTAAGAGTATTTTCTTAACGAGGTAGGGGCCCGCCCAGTTTGGTTTGAATTTCCCTCTAGGGTCGACGGGAAGGGGTGATCTAATGGATTTGATCACTAAATCTCCCTCGTGTATGTTTCGGGAATTCACTCGTTTATTAAAGGCTCGTTGGATGCGTTGTTGGTAGGCTTGTACGTTGGATAAGGCATGTATCCTACGCTCGTCTAGAAGTACTAGCTCGTCATATCGTTTTTGGTTCCATTCCTCCTCGGGAATGCCACTTTCGGCTAATATCCTTAGCGACGGTATTTCTAGCTCTAGGGGTTGGACGGCTTCGGAACCATAGGTTAGGTAATAGGGTGTGGCTCCAGTGGGTGTCCCACTCCAGTGAGTGTCCCGATAATTGTCTATCATTTTCTTAAGGATTGTGGTTATGGTTTTGTCGGCTGCTTCTACGGCCCCGTTTGTTTGTGGTCAACAGGGTGATGACTTGTGTCTTTGGATTTTGTTTTTGTCGAGGAGTTTCTGGGTGTCGGCCCTGAAGTGAGCCCCCTGGTCACTGATAATTTCGTGGGGTATACCGTAGCGGCAGATGATGTTGTTTTGTAAGAATTTCACTACTTGTTTTGAGGTTAGGACGGTGTAAGAGGCGGCTTCTACCCATTTGGTGAAATAATCGACGGCCACTAGTATAAAGCTGTGTCCGCCGATCCCGGATGGTTGTACTTTCCCTATGATGTCTATTCCCCAAGTAGAGAAAGGCCAGGGTGTGGCTATGGTGTGTAAAGGATATGGAGGTAGGTGTTGGACGTTTGCAAATATTTGGCAATTGTGGCAGTGACGGACGCGATGCCGACAGTCTGCCTCTAAGGTAATCCAGTAATAGCCCAGTCTCATTATTTTTCGGGCAAGTAGGTGTGCACTCATGTGGGGTCCGCACTCACCGTCATGTACCTCTTCCATGACTTTCTCGGGTTGGCTTTTGTTTATACACCTAAGGAGGACTCCTTGTGGGGTTCGTTTGTATAGTAGTCCTTGATTTAGGACATAATGGGTGGCTTGTATTCGTAGGGCTCTTTTGTCTTGGTGTTAGCGTTGTGCGGATATGACCCGTGGGTTTTAAAGTCTAGGATTGCTTTGTACCAAAGTTCTTCGGGGGTGTCATTGGTTTTGAGGCTATGGATGTAGGCCGGTTGTTCACTTCTCTCTACGCAAATAGGCATAGAGAAAAGGTGATCGGGCATGTTTATCAGGGAGGCTAGTTTGGATAACGCGTAAGCGAATTGGTTTTCTTCGCGGGGTATGTGTATGAAGTCGAATTCGGTGAATTCCCGGGACATCGTTTCCACTCGGGTTTGGTATGGGGTTAGGCTTTCGCTATAAACATTCCAGTTGTCCGTGGCTTGGTTAACCGCTAGGGATGAATCTCCATGTACTCTAAGGTTTTTGACTCCTAGAGATATGGCTGCTTTTAGACCTATCAGACGGCTTCATGCTTTGATTATGTTGGGGAAGTTTGGTTTGATGGAGGTTTCCCCGTTGTAGGTTTACCGTTGTTTGGTTAGGAGTCGATCCTAGGGTCGATGGTCCCGATCTTTTCTTTAGGGGGAAGCTAAGTGGGCCGTCTATTATAGCCCTTGCGTTTTAGTCAGTTGTTATCGATAATTGGCACAAGGTCGAGTTTTAGGCGTTTTAAGTAAATTGTTGAAAGAAGATTGAGCGATTGTCGAGGCATATTTGTAAAAAAAAAGTCATTTTATTGATAATATAGTGGACGGGCTAGATGCCCGTGTTTTTGTTTTGGGGAGAGGTTGAGGACATGTCCCTCGCACCCCCCTCGAACTCGATAAGAAGAAAAAAAAGCAAGACATTTATTATTATTATTTTAGTCTAGGCCCTAAGATGAACTAGACTCTGGCTAAGACTGGTCGCATGGTCCGACCATGTTACGATATTGACCCCTCACGCTCTCCGGGCCTTAGCGGCTGTCACGGTCATCCGAGGATGTCCCCCTCGAGCGGCGCCTGAAGGTAGTTTTTAGGGTTGACTTGTTGAGGGGTTTGAAGTGACTTGTGACGACTACCGATGTCACTATCTCTCCCTCGGCAACTGGAAAGGTGAAATCTGTTTTTTGTCATTTTGCTGGGGAATACGTTCTTGCTTCAATTAGGTTTTGTACGACGTGTTTCAACGCGAAGCATGTCTCGGTGTCGTGCCCATTGCCTTGGTGGAAGAGACAGTAAGCATTAGGACTCCATGTCTTACTCCATTTACCAATCGGTGGGTCTGGGGTGGGACCCAGAGGTTTGAGTAGCCCTTGATCTATTAAGTGTTTAAGAGTCTCGGTATATGTTGAGTTGAGCTTGGTAAACTCTCTGGGAGGTGTTTTTGCTTTGCTGGGTAATGTCTTGTGCCACTACTACAAATCCCTTGCTTTTATGACGCTTTGTCATTGACCCTCTCACAGGGTGTCAACCTCATAATCTTCCCTCTTTTATATTGTGACACCCTTTGATGTCATAAATTAAACTTGCCATTAATGACCCGAAATCCCACCAATTTTGTTTAAGCGCTGGTATCAAATATTGTGAAAAAATTAAAACCTAAAATTAACCCGCTCACACCTTAATTCACCCAAAACTTGCCAATTATGTCCCGCTTATTCATCCCATCATCCCTAATAAATCCACAAATACCCCAATTAAACCATTCCAATTCCCATTTCATCCATCACCATACTGACCACTACTGAGCACCGTCGCGCGACCCACAACACCACTGGTAGCCAACAACAACCCCGTGCTCAGACCAGGAATCCGCCGTTCACCTTCAGATTCCGGCCGTCGTGATTCGTGCCTCCTCTGTTCAGAAATCGCTGGAGCCACCACTTAGAGCAGCGAACCAAACCCTAAAATTATTCCACCCAACAACGCTAATATTCATCAGGTTTGTTCTTCAATTATTTTTTGTATGTAATTCAGGTTTGTTTTTCAATTATTTTTTTGTATGTAATTTTGATATGAATAACCAGTGCTTCTTGTATATTCCTACGCAATTTTGATATGAACCAACACGCTTCTTGTTGTTGGTGTTCTTTTAATTGTTCAAGTGTGTTTTGCAATGTAATCGAATGCAGTTCTTCGTTTTCTGCTGAAATTATAACTAGTGCATTTAATTGTATGTAATCGTATGCAAATATAAATTATGAATAGCTATTCATACCATTCTACTAAATTATGAATAGCTATTCATACCATTTTGGATCGGGTTCATGTCATTTTGGTTGGAATTAATGTGTCTTGTGTGTACGCTCATTTGTAATTTGATGGAAATTGTTTGTTCTCTTGTGATTGTTTAAATCGATAGGATTTGATTCATTTTTGTGGGCAGGAGGTGTTACTGATTATCCGTGGCGAAAATGGGCGGTCAAACCCCTTGAACATTATAATTTTTGGATTTCGGAGTTCAAATTTTCAATTCCCCCCCTAAATTACCTTAATTCTGTTCATAGTTTACCTCTGTAAGTCGACGGGATTGTGACTAAAGAGCAAGTTAATGCCGTGTTTCTAAGAATTCAGAATTCGCCATCTCGTTAGAAATTTGATAGTATTTTGGAAAATCATGCAGTTGTTTTTTCTTTTGTAATGGATGAGAGAATAATGTTACCAAATATGCTTGAACTATGATCTGTTGCTCAGTAGGCTAAGTTTAAGTGTATAAGGATGGGCAATTTTCGAAGTTGAATTCAGAGTTGTAGGATCCCTAAGAGTCTAGAGTTGTGGAGTTGTACTAAGCTAGTGTTTCCGTGATTTAGGCTAGGATTGTAGGTCTTGTAAAATTAAGCATAAATTATACTCTGGGAGTAGGCTTCATCATCTGTAATGATAAGCCGGAGGAGGATAGTGTCATTTATTATATGAGGGCATGTGAGTCGGTAATTTTTTTGTTCATTGGGTTTTTCTATAGGGTACCCCTCAACTAGCGGCTTTTCCAAGTGGTACCCCCTCCTTTTTCAAATTACAAGATGTACCCTTAAACTTTGTAAATTAGTCTATATTGTACCTAAAGTTATAGTTTTCCAACGGAAATTTCACAATTGATGATATAAATAGTGATTATTCCCTATTTTACTTTCATCAACCATGATATATTTATTCAATTTGCATCCTTTACTCGAAAAAATCCATTCCACCACACGACGCCATGGGGGTGACAGAGGGATTGAGGTTGAAGGATTTAAAAGAGTGAAGGAGATACGTCGATGTAGGCCGATAATAGAGTGCGTTTTGATGGGCATTTGGTGGCTTGGTGAATGGTAAAGAAAAAGAGGTGGTTTGTAGCATCAAGTTGGATTGATTAATATGTTAATTATTCATTTTTAAAAAATAATTGTAATACACTTATCACTTTGGTTATGATATGGAGTGATAAGTAAAGTTTACGGGTACACCATGTAATTCGAAAAAGGCGGGGGTACCACTTGGAAAGCCAATAGTTGAGGGGTACCCCATAGAAAAACCCTTGTTCTTTTTCTTCAAACTTTTATACGGAGTACTCAGTTTTATGTCCTTTGTACCTCAACTCTGCATGAAGCCAGCCTGTATGTTTTAGGGTTGTTACCTCAACTGGCTGCTGTTCCGGTGGTTGCTAGTATTGATAGAGTGCTTGAAAACTTCCATTTTTTTTTCGACGATTTTGTAGATGAACCATATACTTCTGCTGTTTTGAATTTTGTCCTTCACAAAAGTATTTTCCTGTTTCGAATTGTGTAGATGAACCATATACTTCTGCTGCTGTTGTTGTTAGCATTGATGTAGTAATAATAGTCGTATGAATGACCTGTTTTTGGCTGACCTGTTTGAAGGTAAAAAAAACAGTAACACACAGTTTGAATGACATGTTTCCCCAACTTTCTGAACTCTTTTTTATGTATTTCAGGATATATCAAGGAGCGTCTTTCTCAATGATCAATTATCGAAGCAAAAGAACAAGGGCATTGCTAGGAAAAGATGAGGAATCACAAGCACCGAAAAAGTCAGCATCACATATACCCGTTGTATCATCAGAAATCCCATGTGGTGTAACGGGTAAGAGATGGGGACCATTTAAACCCAACAAACCACCCCAAAATGCCAATGACAACAACGGTACTCCTGTCGAAGCACATCAATTTAAAGCAACAAAGTTCGGAGAACCTTCAAAAGGCGGAAACCCATTTACTCGGAGATTTCAACCTGTGAATAACCACAGTCATTCATCAAGAACTTATCCGTCTAGCAAATCTGATACACAACCGTTAGAAAGTCAATTTGGTGTCAATTCTCCTTGTCAAGTTGAAAAAATCTCCCAACAATTCAAAACCACAAAATCATCCCCTATTTGGAAAAATCATGTGTTTGAAAGAAATAGTCCAAAACCTTCCTTAGCAGATCATCAAATATCTTTCCCCGACAAAATATTACTAGAAAATGGTCAATCGAAGGAATCTTGTCAGCATTTGAGTTTTCCTAAGATGGCTCATGAAAAAAGATCGACTCCAGCATTCGACTCGTCTATTCAAATTTCAACTATGTCCTGTCCAAAGTCCCATGATAAACAGACTACACCTGTTAGTCGTCTTCAATACGAGAATCAGAATCCTTCACAGATTTTATCCCCCCGTTATCCTCAAACTAGTGACCTCAATCCAAACCTTCCAAGCAAAACTCCCAACACTTCCCCAAATGAAGTGGCCACAAAGCTTGAAGAATCATCAAATATGTATAAACCATTCAACCCGAGACATCGAAGTTCAATATCCGATTGGCCAGATAAAGTCAGCTTTAATGAAAATGAGGAGGTCCTTACTATTGGTACGTCTGCATCTCATATTAATTTACATTGTTTTCGTTTATAAAACAAATATGAAAATGTCCGTTTATAACTTATACTCTTGAATATACCCTCCAATTATGTTGTGATTCCCCGTTTTAGTGGCGATGATGCTGCTGCTGCAACTTTAGTGACTGTTGCAGTGGCAACTATTATCCCTTGTGCACCTTCTCAAAATTTACTATGGAATCTTTTTGATCTCTTGTCTCATTATCTTCACCACACAGCAGGCACATTCTCATCCACACTCATACCAAACATTTTTAATATTTCTACTGTTAATACGTCACATTTATGTGTTTAACTAATGTTGCAAATTAAACGAATTGGTCGGCGACTTCTAATTTGTTTTGCAGATACCAAAGAAAATTATGAATTGGTCAGTGGTCCAATCCAACATCATGACGTCTGGCATTCTTCTGGCGTGAAGTATTTTGTTACCTTCAATGAGTTTTACCAGCCAAATAAAAAAGGAGGGCACATTTTGATAAGATTTATTGGGGATGTTGCAAGAACTGAGAGATATTGCCCAATAAGAGAAACCAATTGGCACCACGTCAATGAGCAATACAAAATTGAGATCGTTGAACTGATTCGGGTACGCGTTTAACTTATTTGGGTATTATTTTTTTTATGGATTATAATTTAATAATTTCCTTGTGGCATTATTTTAACTCCACACTATTCTGTTTCTTTGAAGTCTCGTTTTGTTATACCGGAAGGTGATCCACATGACCATGGAATATTGAAGCGTACGGGTAGAAGCGTGAGGCAATATAGACATTCACTAAGGAATAAATATTTTAAACCTACAAAAATGACCAAAAAACAAATCTATGAAGTTGTACCTACAGGACATACTCGTGATAGTTGATGCATCTAGTTGATTATTGGTATTCCAAAAAGGGAAAGGTATATGTTCAACATAAGAATACCGTATAATGTTCGATATAAGTTTATACTTAATTTACTCATTCATTTCCTCTTATCTTAGACTAAAAAAAGTTAGTAATAACTATTTTAATGCAGAAATTTTCGGAATGTGGGAAAGAAGCACGTGCAAGTCAGGTTTATATTCATACAACTGGAGCAAAAAGCTATGCTAACATACGGGCCGATTTTGTATAGTTTCTCCTATTTTCATTCCTTTGTGTCGACTAAATTTAAGTATATGTTAAGAGAAAATAGTGTAATGGTGATATATTTCAGGAAGAATCACATAATAGAGAGCCAAGTCTTTTGGAACTGTTCCAGGAAACTCGTCAGAAGAAAGATGGAACATATGTGGCAGACACCTTATGTGAAGATTTTGTGGTAAACTTGTATACTATTTAGCAATGTAATCCTTGTACATATTTTTGATATGTTAGGTTTTATTTTGAATTGTTCAATACTAATTTTATTCTTTTGTGTATATATATATAGATGGACGTTGAAGCTAATGTTGAGACTCAAATTGTCTACTCAGACCCGTCAAGTACCAAGTCTCGTCAACAAATTGAAAACGAAGCCTTTAATAACAAGCTAATGTATGCGGGGGAGATCCCTAAACGGCCCGTTGGTTATGGATATGGCGTGAAGCAAAGCGATGTGTTTGGGGCACGTGGTATTTTAAGGAAAGAGGAATTCACTAATAGGGAACAAACACCTTTGCTCTACAAAATATGGAGAAGGCAGTTGCTAATTTAACCGAGAAAAACAAAGGTTTGATGAAACAAAATGAAGGGTTATTGAAGCAAAATGAAGGGTTGGAGATCAAGTGCAATGAAAATAGTAACTTATTGAAAAAAATGACTACACAATTTAGCCAAATCTTGGATGTTCTGAGGAATGGGAAAGCACCAATTGAGTTTTTTTGATGTTGCAAAGACAATTTTAGACATGACCAATCCTAAGGTAATCTTTTTTTTCCTTTTGTTTTCATAGTTTTTTCACATGTTTTATACACTTTTGCACCTGATTTTATGTTGCTGCTGTTGTTACTTGCTGCTGATGTGGGTTGTCATGATGTTCTATGATGATGTTGCTGATGTTAATGATATTTTATACCATCATAGTATCTAGTCGGTATCGGCTCAATTACTAAAACAGAACACTTACGGCTCTTAAAAATCTACCCCATCATTTATCTACCAAGAAGTGGTGAATTTATCCAAATTTGAGTTGGTCCATATTTGATTTTGTACAGGTTGTACTAAGAGTACGACTTTGGAATTTGAGATTCAACTATAACCAATCTCATTACCTAATCGGCGATTAGGTGGTGTGGATGAAGAAGTGAATTAGGCCCTGTTCTTTTCGGCTGAAACAGGGCTGAGCTGAGCTGAGCTGGTCTGATAAGAGCTGAGCTGGTCTGATAGGAGCTGAGCTGGACTGATAGAAGCTGAAATGAGCTGAGCTGAGCTGAATTAAAAGAAGCTGAAACTAATAACTACTTATATAAATTATCTAATAATATTTTTAAAAATGAGAAAAAAAATATAAAAAATTATAACACTAAATAAAATAATAATAATAATAATAATAATAATAATAATAATAATAATAATAATAATAATAATAATAATAATAATAATAATAATAATAATAATAATAATAATAATAATAATAATAATAATAATAATAATAATAATAATAATAATAATAATAATAATAATAATAATAATAATAATAATAATAATAATAATAATAATAATAATAATAATAATAATAATAATAATAATAATAATAATAAAAATAATAATAATAATAATAATAATAATAATAATAATAATAATAATAATAATAATAATAATAATAAGTAATAATTAATTAATTAATAATAGTAATGATAATAACAACAACAATATAGTACTCACTCCAATTCATTTGATTTCTACGTTTGTTTTTTTTAGTACTTGGTAATAGAAAATGTTATGTATATATATTTGATTACGTAATATACAAAATTTTAAATTTTCATATTCTAAAATCTTAATACAATAGAAATAATACTCATATGCTATATTGTGTGTGTGGGTTGTAAATATTTGAATGTAACATCTATTTCAAGACCTCAAAATATTATGGAGTGCATAATAATATAAATAATTATTATAATAACAATGATGATAAAAAAAATAGAAAATAATAATAATAACGATAATAATAACAATGACAATAATGATGATGACAACAACGACAATGACGATGATAATAATAATTTGTTATTATTATTATAATTATTATTATTAACATTAAGAGATACAAGTAATGAAAATAACAACAACAACAACATCAACAACAACAACAACAACAACAACAACAATATTATTATTATTATCATTATTATTAATTTTTTATGAAAAGAAACTTGCATTAATATCGAAATGCAATAACAACAACAACAATAATAATAATAATAATAATAATAACTTATTGTAATTTGTTTCAATATTAATGCAACTTCCGTTTCATATAAATAAATAAATTAATAATAATATTATTATTATTATTATTATTATTATTTTATAGTATATATTATTATTATTATTAGTATTAGTATTAGTATTAGTATTATTATTATTATTATGATTATTATTATTATTATTATTGTTATTATTATTATTATTATTATTATCGAAGTATTATTTTAGGAGCTGAAAATATTGAAGTTGGGCTGAAAATATTAGGGCTGAGCTGAACTGAGCTTATAGGAGCTGGGCTGAGCTGATAGAAGCTGAGCTGGTCTGAAACGGGCTGAAAATAAGCTGAAAAGAACATGGCCTTAGTCATTTTGAGTTTAGAAAAGATTTGTTTTTCTGTAATTGACTAATGTTGTTTTATACAAGATTGATATACAAGGTATAAATGTTGATACTATTATCTTTTGTTCTAATGTGCTGATCAAAGCTCTTTTTTTTTTTAGGTTACAAAGTCTTCAAATGGTGAAGAGGCGCCTGAAGATCACTCTTAGCTTTTACATCAAACATAAGCATCTATAGTTTTATTTCTTTTAGGTGACGTTCTTCAACAATGACAATTGTTATAGCATTTTTTTAGTTTTTTTTGTTGGAAATATATTTCAAACTTAATTATTTTGAATAATCGCAACGACATTCGTTATAGCATTTTTTTTGTTTTTTGTCGACGATGGACATACTTTTCTATGAGAAGAAGAAATGTTTTGCTATTTTTCTTTTGATGTTTTTTTTTAATATATTTTTTCTTTATGAAGATTTAATTAGGTTTTGCTATCGTTCTATGTATATTATCACGATTAGCCTCCCATCGTTACTTGTGATAGGAAAAGGCGTCAATAATTATTCTTATGAAGTTTTTTGGAATACACAAAAAAGGCGTCAATAATTATTCTATGACATAATTTTGCGTCAAAAATTATTGACGCAAATAAGCATCACTAAATTAAGACGCATAAATGTGTCGAGAACATTGACACTAAAAAGCATCAAAAAATTAAGGCACCCCAAATTTTGACTCTTTTTCGAAGCGTCAAAAAATAAGCTTTTTAGACTAAATTAAGACGCATAAATGTGTCGAGAACATTGACACTATATTTTTGTCGCTTTTTAGCGTCATAAATAGGCTTCAAAAGTGTCATAAAAGCAAGGGATTTGTAGTAGTATGGGGTGTGGAGGTTATTTCTTTGTTGTTATCAGGGGGCCTTGCCCGTACGGAATATTTGGGTGATTTGCTCGGGGTATGAGTATGGTAATTGATCGAACTAGCATTTGGTTCGCTGTCCGCACCTTCATTTTCAATAAAGTTGAGGCGCTCGTCGATGTGACGGACGATGTTCGTTTGGTGGTCTATTGATGTGCGGGTCTCGTGGACTACCGCGGTTAGGGTATTGACGTAAATACAGAGATTCTCGATCACTCCTGGGTCTGAGGACATGTTGAGGTAATTGCTTCTGAAAGGCAGTGTCACGGGTCAGGGTGGATTTGTCGGACGTTTTAGGGACTCAAGGCATGCTCTTAGCTGAGCGACACGGAAACAAGACCTTTGACTCGCACGTGCGTGCGGTCACTAACTTGGGTGCTTTTGACTCTTAGTGTATTTGGCGAGACGCCTAACGGACCTTAGATCTCTTTGACGAGATGATTTGACACAAACCTCGGCGGTGAGATTCGAAAGAGGACTTCTCGAAATGAGATGACCCAAAATATAAAACCTCAAGTAGAGGTGATCCTAGGAACTAACACGGAAAGTTAATCACACGGTTGTACGACGTAAGGAGTTGATCGCGATCCTGGCTCAGGATCAAAGATTGTTTTTTTGAAAACGACCGATACTCGCAGAGGAAAGTTTTTTTTTTCTTGAAAAGTGATTTTATAAAATTAGGGTGACGATGGCGTGGTGACATCGTTTGTAAAAATGTGTTGCTATGTGTATGCGTCGGGAACCCGGCGATAGCAAGGGTGCAAAACGTTTTTTTTTTAAAAGAGCATGGTTCTTAGGGGAACCAGTTTTGAAGATCGTAACGTGATGCTCTTATCGAGACTACTATTAATTAGCTAGTTCGATATTTGTGGTGTAAAAGGTTTAACGGCGGTGCTCTATGGGCGCAACTAAATTCTTATTAAAGAACTTAGGCGATGGATAGTGTTTTTTTTAGAAAAAAGCCTTTTTTTTAAACGATCGGTCCACGTTTGTCGGTTGCCTTTATTGGCATTCGACGGTGGGAAGGACGTATTTGTGAAAAGTGTTTTGAGAATGTAACCGTTTCGGATTCCTTGACTTCATTAATTGAAGTTTCGGTTGTGTTAACGGTATGTGTGCAAAAACTCTTTTTTATGAAAATAAAATGTAACCGTTTGGTGGACCTTAATCCCATTAATTGGGAGTTTCGGTAGTATTAACGGTATTTGTTGTTTGATTTTGGTCATGTGATGTTGTTTGAAAATACATTCTATTCGAAAACATCGAATGTAAAATTTGCCATGATGTCGGCATCTGAAAATGCTTTTCCTTTTTTTTTAGAAATCATGACTTGGCCAAAGTATCGATGTTTAAGAGGTCGTTTTGAAAAGATGAATTTTTTTTTCGAAAAACAGAATTGGGTGCGGTTGAATATGTTGGCGTGGTTGAATCCGGATTTTTAGTGTTTTATTTGGGTTTGATTGTTCAAACACGCTACACATAACTAGGAATGCATACACGCATGCAGGATGCAGACACGGGTAGGTTAGGGTAGGCTACCGCCAACGAATAGTCTTTACTTAGGCATTGAAAATGGTCTGGGGAGACGAGTGTCATACCGTCCGTTCGAAACTATCCGCTTATCATTCCCGCGGGGTACGCGTTAGGCGGCCGGATCGTCAATCGACGATCTCTCCGCGTGTCCCTAGCGATCTTACCGCGAAGAGGTCGATTGGTCCTGATATCGGTTAGGGTGGGCTTTTTAGGGCCAAAACCTGTAGTGACCACAACTAGGAACTAGGAAATGAGTTTCACCGACCTCGTTCAAGTTACACCACCGCTGGAAACTTGTTTCCAATTCCCTAGCGGAGTAGCCAAACTGTGGACGTCCGTCCGCACCGCCTGGCGCCCCGCGCGCGCCCGCGCGGTACCGACCTGATTTTCAACATATGGCGGCGGCCACCCACGCGGCCTCCTCCCTGCCAGGGGTCGGTCCGATCTCGGGTACGGAGCGAAGTGTCGGACCTCGATTTGGATGACGATCCGGACTTGTACTAGACGGGTGGGGGCACCCGTGTTTTCGTTTGGGAATCGATCGAGTCGTGGTTGTAAATGTTTAATGGCCGTTTTGTTTGGTAAGGCGATATTTTTAGTGAACTGAAGTTGTTGCCAATTTCTGGAGTCGCCACAGAGTCAATTATGGGGACTCGGAAACCATTCAAGTCAACTTTAATCCCTTACCGGCTCAAAGTTGAGTGGCACGGGACCTAAATATAAAGACTTGTGCCCTTAAGCACTCCATGCCTAGAATGACTCTCATTGCCAATGGTTTCGGACTTCCGGAAACCGTCGATTCTGAGTAAGGGGTGAGGGTTCGTATTGGGAAGCCAACATCCGATAGATGTCAACAACCAATCCCGCCCGCACTATAGCAGTCTCTACTAATCAATCGGTTTGCTGATATCCTAGTTCTTTTGTTGTGGTGGAAATACTATAACATCCGTTGTTTTAACCCTATGCCTTTTGCTACGTCGGTTGTTTAAGGACAGGTAAGTTTTGTCGTCAATGTAGTTGTGTTTACATTCTTTGCATGCGATTTCACGTGACAAGCAGGTCATGAAAAGATGCACGTAGGAGAGTAGAGAGTACTAATATTATATGTATAAGCAAATCAGTTTTAACGCGATAATACGGATATTAGTCGTTCTCGTGGTGTACCTTACCTGGTATTCTGCTTAAGATGTGTGGGCTCGGTATTAGTAGGGATGCGTCGAACCTAATGAGGCGAGCACCGGGACTAATACGGAACCCGACCATCACTTTGTTCAGTTTTAGTTGTTTTACGTTTTGAATTCCGTGTTAGGTGATTTAGCATGCGATTATAAGGTCATAAAAGCAATAAATCATACAAAAAACTGTAAATGCGAATAAAAGTAAATCACATAGTGAGGAGTTGCACCGTCGGAGTATACACTAAACGGGACTCGATGCATAGATAGTTTTGAGAGCGGATCTTGGAATTACTCGGGTCTATTTAGTGTATTTTGGTGTTTGTGGTTGAAGTTTGGACGTTACGTATTTTAATAGATGTGTGTGGACCTAGTGTCCACGTCTAATATTATCGTAGTGCATAATAATGGAAAGTGTGAATATGGAAAGTTTCGTTTAGATGACAACCTAGTGATGACTCGATCAACAGGCGGATCCTCCTATCTTGACCAGTGACTCCGGCAGAACTCCGTTACCGTTTGACCCTTCCTGTGGCTACTCCAGCAGAGCTTCGTTACTTTGGACCATTTCTGCGGCTAATCCGGCAGAACTTCGTTACTAGACTTGGGCTAGTCGAACACAGGCACCTCTTTATCGAGTGGGGTGCTCGAAGGTGAGAAGAAGCGTCGATGTCTCTTTTTTAATCGGAACTACGATCGAGTGGATTGTTTACTTCGGGTGTCGGAGTGCGAGCCCTTAGCGAGAGGTTAGAGGGAGAAGAGAAGGTTAAGATGTGTGTCGAATGAATGAGGTGAAGGGGGGTATTTATAGGTTTTTTCGACCCTCGTCACCCATATGGGCGCCTGAGCTGTGGCGCACCGAGACTCAGGCGCCTGGGTTGAGGCGCGGGGAGTCCTAGGCGCGTAAGGCGGGGCAGTTGGAGATTTGAAGATACGATTTTGATACTTTCCAAAACCGAGAGACGGGAGTGTGATACTTAGCTTAGGGCTTAAGGCTTCCCGCGGCTTGACCTAGCACCGTGGGTTTAGTGGGCCTCGGAAGTTCATCCCGAGGTTCGCCTGGCGCAGTGTTGACTCGGTTCGAGTTTCGGGACCGACTCGGGATCCCGGTGTCAGAATTGACTCTAATTAGTGTCTATGCGACCGTAACGACACGACTAAGGCTGCCATCATGTTAGTTTAATTTGCCCGAGTAATTTATTTGATCCGTTCTATAGAAAAACTACCTAAAACATCGCGAACCAGCGTCGCGTTGCAGTCCTATCGTCATCGGGTGTTTGTTGGGCACTTCTGCAGCCACTAGGTCCAAATCCAGGTGTCTACAATATAGCATGCAAGACCTTGTCCTTCCTTTGACCCAAAACCGCTCCCACAACTTAATCGCTTGCGTCACACATTATCTCGAATGGCAAATTCCAATCCGGTGACTGAATAATCGTAGACGATATAAGGGCCTGCTTAATCCTGTTAAAAGCTTCCACACACTCATCAGTAAAATCGAACGGGGCATCCTTTAGGAGCAATTGTGTAAGTGGCTTAGCATTTTGGAAAAGTCCTTGATAAACCGGCGATAAAACCCCGCGTGACCAAGGAAACTTGTTACTCCCTTTACATTGACCGACAAGGGCAATTGCTCAATCACTTGCACTTTTGCTTTATCCACCTGAATGCCCTTTTCAGAAACCACGTGACCCAAAACTACACCCACCATAAAATGACACTTTTCCCAATTCAAGACCAAACTAACCTCGACACATCGGTTTAAAATGGTATCCAAGTTAGCTAAACAAGCTGAAAAACTCATACCATACACACTAAAGTCGTCCATAAACACTTCCATAATGGACTCGATGTAGTCGGAAAAGATGCTAATCATGCAGCTTTGAAAGGTGGCGGGTGCGTTACATAACCCGAATGGCATCCTGCGATATGTGAAACTGCCATAGGGACAAGTAAACGTAGTCTTTTCTTGGTCAGCCGGGTGTATCGGGATTTGGAAAAATCCCGAATATCCATCTAAATAGCAAAAATACTTGTGAGAAGCTAGCCACTCAAGCATTTGGTCGATAAAGGTTAATGGGAAATGGTCTTTAAGTGTAGTGGTGTTCAACTGTCTATAGTCTATGCACATTCTCCATCCCGTCACGATTCGTGTAGGGATTAATTCATTCTTCTCATTCGGCACCACAGTAGTCCCTTCCTTCTTAGGTACGACTTGTAACAGACTCACCCATTTTGAATCGGGAACCGCATAAATGATTCCCGCATCCAACAATTTCATAACTTCCTTTTTAACAACCTCTTGCATATTCGGGTTCAACTTACGTTGACCCTGGACACAAGGGCGATGACCTTCCTCAATATTAATTCTATGCATACAGAAATCGGGATTGTTTCCCTTCAATTCATCAAGACTATACCCTAAAGCTTTCCTATTTTTCTTCAAAACAACTAACAAATCAGAAAGTTGTTGCTCAGTTAAGTAAGCACTTACAATCAATGGGAAGCTCTTGGTATCGTCTAAAAAGCATATTTTAGGTGAGACGAAAGTGGCTTACGCTCCGGAACGGTTACGTCTATGGCAAATGAGGTGTGTACGATGTTGGTTACATCGATACCTTGCTCCTCCGTGAGCATCCTTCCTTCCAAAGCGGCTTCCAAGGCATCAATGACAACATAGTCAATGGAAGCATCACCTGCACACGCTTCCAAACATATCAAAGCCTCTAAGGGGTCCCGTATTAGGGATGCCTCCATAGAATCATGAACTAAAACATCAAAAACATCTATCATGAAACAAGAATCCGTTACCATCGGGTTCTTAAGTGTACTATCCAAGCAGAAAAAAACGGTGTCTCCACCCACTTCCAAAGTCAATTTACCGTTCTTGACCTCGATCGCCGCGCCGGCGGTGTGCAAAAATGGTCTACCCAAAATTATGGGAATTTGGGTGTCCTCGGCCATGTCAAGGACGATAAAATCAACCGGGATAAAAAAAATTCCAACTCTAACGGGGACGTCTTCTAAAACTCCCAAAGAGCGTTTTATGGAACGATCCGCCATCTGCAAAGTGACACTAGTACACTTAAGAGGACCCATATCAAGTTTTTCACAAACGGAATAAGGCATAACACTTACACTAGCACCTAAATCACACAAAACCTTATCAATCGATAAGGTGCCTATAGTGCAAGGAATCGATAAACTACCGGGGTCCTTTAGCTTTGGTGGGGCTTTGTTCTGTAAAAATGCACTACACTCTGCAGTAAGAGTGACGGTTTCTACCTCACCAATGCTTCTCTTCCGAGTCTAGATGTCCTTCATAAACTTGGTATAAGATGGGACCTGTATAATGAGCTCGGTAAATGGGACCGTAACCTGCAAATTCTTCACAAACCTCCATGAAGCTGCCAAATTGGGTAGTCTTCTTCTGATTCTTCAATTGACTCGGGAATGGTACTTGGATTGTTGGACTAGTCGGAGTGGGAACGGGAGTAAAGGGTGGTGGAACTCGCTCATCACTTGGAGTTTCCACAATAACATCCTCATTACATCTTCCACTAAAACCTCCTCCTTCTCGGCTGGTTTATCATCTTTAGGCATCGACGGACCCTCATAGTGTGTGCCACTACGAAGAGTGATCGCATTAGCCGTATCATGTTGTTGATCACCTTGAGAAGCGAGTTTACCTTGTTGACACGTTGCTTGTGACGCGGCAAGGTGTCCCACTTGGTTCTCCAAATTTTTGATGGCATTATCCTTAGCTTGATCATAGAGTCCTGGGTCTTAGCCATCATCTGCAACATATTACGAAGCTCAGCCATTTCATTAGAACTCGAAGAAGAAGAAGAATTACCTTGAGCTTGTGCGGAGGATTGGCCAAAATTCTGCTGACTTGTACCGAAATTCTGATGAGAATTCCCGAAGTTTTGATTAGTTTTGCCAAAATTTTGTTGATGACCCGAGTGAGGTTGCTGCTGATAATTTCCCTGATTTTGGAAATTCCTTTGATGATTGAAATTTTGGTAGTTCTGAAAATTCCCTTGATTCTGGAATTGCTGCTTGTGTGGGGGCACATAAGTTGGTGTAATAGGCGGGTTCAAGACGTTAGTACTCCGGTAAGATAAAAGAGATGCATCATAGCCTGGTTGATTCATATATGGATAATGCGGGCGCATGGAATGGAATGCATTCACTTGTTCTATTGAGCCTAGACAATCTTGAGGTTGGTGGTCCGTGACACCACAACGAACACATGCATAATCTTGCATGGCATATACTTGATGCAAGCCCCCTCCCCCTTGAGAATTCGACACCTCCAATGCATCAAATCTCTTAGCTAAAGCGGCTAATTGAATAGCCACGGCATTAGAGGACCCACTTTTACCGGAGTTTGATCGAGTATTACCACGTGGATTACCCCATCGGGAGTGATGAGATGCCATTTATTCAATTTTTTGCCAAGCCTTATCATCATCCACGTTACATTGGAATCGCCCATTACATGCTGAATCAAGTGTACTCCTGCAATCATCATATAACCCATTATAAAATTAGTTACAAAGAAACCAAACCTGAAAACCATGGTGTGGGCATTCCTTCACAAGCTTCTTGAACCGCTCCCACGCTTCATGAATATTTTCGTTCGGAGTTTAATGAAAATTGGTGATTTGACTTCGGAGCATGTTCGTCTTTTGTGGAGGATAATAGTGCTTGTAGAGGGCAAGGGCAAGAGAATTCCAATCGGTGATCCCCACGGTGACTTTATCAAGATCAGTTATCCACTCCCTAGTGGAATCCCGTAACGAGAACATGAAGAGCATCTCCATGACTTCTTCTTGAGTTACCCCGGCCGAAAGTGGAATCGTGGAACAATGGTCGGTAAAAATCTTCATATGCTTGTGAGGATCCTCCTTAGGGTCACCACCAAATTTATTATTCTCCACCAAAGTAATAAAGGCGGGGCGAATCTAGAATGTACCTTGGGTGGCAGTTGGTCGTTTAACCAACTTAGGAAGAGTAGTTTGCTCGGGCTCCGAATGACTAGAAAGCTTCGGCATTTTTATGATAGGAGGTGGTAAAATGATCTTGGACTGAGATTGATCTCCCTCTTCAAAGGACTATTTCTCAGCTATAAATTCGGTATGAATAGCTTCCAAAGTCTTGAGATCGGGAGTTGCGGAAATCTCTCTCCAAAATTGTTGTCGCTTACGAAAGGTTTTCTTAGGTTCAGGATCGAACGGAGTAAGCTCTAATGACCGAAAAGACCTGGGCATAAGCAAAACTAAAATAGGAGAGTGAGATAAATCTCAAGGAGTTTTAGTTCCTTGAGACGAAAGAGAGCAAAAAAGAAACAAGCTAAAAAACAAGAAAATTCGTTTCTCCGGCAACGGCGCAAAATTTGATATGGGGTAAGGGTCGTCTCACCCAATCAAGATAACCCCAATGCTACTAGCAAGAATATAGCGGCAAGTAAGGTATCGTATCCACAGGGAAACAGTTAATAATCTCTAATAGCTATGGCGATTCTAAAATGCTCTAAACGGTTGATTGATGCAAAAATATAAAAAACTACTAAAATACGAATGTGAATAAAGGATTCTAACAATGAGGGGAAAGCTAAGGTCACGGGTTCACGATAGATATTCGACAATTAGGCAACAACGATAATAAACACATAAACGTGCTAGTCGGCTATAATACGTTCTCTCAAATCGTATCAACCTAGGAAGGATCTAACGGGCTCTCGCAACTTATTAGACTCCCTACCAAATCGCGCGTGGTCTAATCCTAATTCGGCTTTCGCACAGGAACTAGAATTTCCTAAACAAATTAAAATTTTGTCGCCTTTAACAAATTAATCAACAAATAAAGCACGCGAAAATGGTACTAGCATAATTATAAATTTAGTATTCGAAGCAACATAATCGTATAAAAATCCATCGATCCCCCTCGACCCTAGCGAGAATATTAGCTACTCATGACGATTATAGAACAACAAATTACATACATAAAATTCATGATAAAAGGGAAGCAAATAAATCTAACGATAAACAAACGAGAATCTAGCGAACTAAATGGAGCAACGAATTGTAAATAGAGAAAATTACGATGAACTAAGTATTTCACGATGAAGATTGAAACATAAAACTGAAAATTGCATAAACGAATTTACCGAAATCGAGTACGAGTTGAAACCGAGTGCTAGAATGCTAAGAGTCACGACTCACGAGTAGTTCTCCTAAGAAAATAATTCTAAGTTATGAAGTAGATAATATGCTAGTACAAGTCTCCCTTAGTTATACAAGATAGGCGGAAAAAAGCTGAGTGTGCACCCCGGCCGGCCGGCAGGGGGCCAGCCACATGCAGGGGCCGAAGCACACTTTAAATTCAAGCTTAAATCGTCTATGTGTCATGCCGGCAGGCCGGCAGGGTGATTGTCGGGGCAGGGTGGCACACACATTGCCTTTGAAACATGTATTGGGCCGCTCTCGATGACCCAATGAATCGACTCTTCTCAGGTTTTTCTTCGCCTAGACGTCCAAAGCACGGGTTTTCTCTCGGGATCGTTCTTCTAACCAGATATGAGTGTAATTGCACATAAAGACCTGAAATCGTACATAATCTACAAAAACACTCACTCAAAGCAAAATGTTAGAAGAAACGGCTCTAAAGAGCGCGTTCTGACCGGAAAAGACAATGGAATCGAGGGAATAAAGCTATAAAAACACGACACATCACATATATATTACACTATTTAAATGCCAACCGTAGTTCAAAAGTCATACTTAAGATTATAAAATTTTAATTAAATATATTGTCAAATTAAGAGATATCAATGGCTTCAAAAATTACGATTAGTTGAAAAGTAATAAATTAGACCACCAAAGTTTTCTTTACTTGTATTTAATTTTACAAAAAATCAATTTTTTTCTTAAAACTAAATAAATCAATACCAAATTTTTTTTGAGTAATAAAATATTTTCGAGTTTAATATTTTTATTTACTTTAATATTATTTTCAAATTTGAATTTTAATCAAGTTTTTAAAACCAATATTTGATATTCGGCTTAACTTGAAAATAATTAGATTAAAATATGAAGAACCATTAGCCACATGCGTTTATTAAACCGGTGGCTAAAAAATAATTTCGCCATAGAAGTTAATTACGTCGTGGCTAAAAAATATTTGTCACAAAACAAATTTGTGGCTAAATATATTTTTTCCTCTCGTGTAACATTGTTCGTGGCAAGAGTGATTTTTTGCCACAAATTTAATAAAATTCGTGGCACAAGTGAAGTTTAGTTACAGGAAAAATTGTCCCGTGGCATATTTCTTTTCCTAGGGAGTGAATTAAATTTTTTCCGTGGGTAATTTTTACCTAGCCACAGAAAAAATTCGTGGCGCAAATGTTAATTTGTTCTTGTGAAATTTTAGCAAACATAACTGTTTCACTTTCAAACTCTTGTTCATCATCGGACTGAACTTTCAACGCTATACCTCTATCATTCTTGGTCTCTTCCTCACTCTTATGTAGCAGCATCTCGTGCGTCATACGCGTTTCGATGAGTTCCTGATAGGTATATATGGCTAGATCTTTGAATTCCTCTATAGCCTTCACCTATTTTGCCATTGATTAGACATCGATCTAAGGATCTTTCAGACTATATCCTCCTTGTCCAGTGTACGTCCTAGGCTACGAAGCTCGTTCGTTATAGCCGTGAACCTGGATGACATGTCATGAATTCTTTTATCTCGTTTCATTGAGAAACATTTATACTGTCGTATTTACGTGTCGATCCTATGCCTTTTAACCTGAGATGTTCCTTCATAAGCTAAGATGAGGTTATACCAAATCTCTTTGGTTGTGGAGCATGTACATAGGCGAGCATACTCGGATGACCTAACCCCGTTTTGCAACAAGGACATGGTTTCGAGTTTTTTTCTTCCTTTTTGGAATCAGCCTGGCCTACACATAAGTGCTTTAATTTTGTCTTTTTCTTTCATTGGACCAGATTTGGTAGTAACGGGAATTTTGATAGGATCGGTTTGGATTATTTTCCAACATTCCCACTCGTATCCTTTGACGTAATGCATCATCAAATTTTTCCATAACTCGTGGGCTTTGCCATAGAAGATGGGACATTAAAGGTATTTGGATTCCATCAGTAAAAATTAAAAATCGTTAAATAAAATTGAGTAGTAAACGATCTCGTGAATCAATCTAGGAGCACCTGCTCTGATACCAATTGATGGATCGAGAATCGTATATTAATACTCAAGAAGGGGGGTTGAATTGAGTATGCCCCTTTTTCCGTTATAGTAACGTTCCCCTATTTTTCGTTATAGTAACGTTGTGTAGCGGTCGTGTTATAGTAACAACGTGTGTAGATCTTTTGATCATTGTAAGTTTATCGATCAATCTTAAATTCTCAATTAAGATCGAGCAATAAATAAATAACAGAAACGTAAAGGGACACGAGACTTTTTGAAATGGTTTGATATCACACCCCGATATATACGTTCAGTATTACTTGATTAATTAGTTGAAAATCAAACCCCGACTTACAAACTAATTAACCCACAATCAAACTTATTACTCGGATGATCTCTACGTTTGAGGCTGTTAAGCGCTCGATTTTGTCACTTAATTTATACTCGTAAATAAGCAACCCCACCCCCCAATTGACTCGGATTAGCAAACAATATGCAACGGAAGGATTTTATGAAAAACGTTTTAAGCTCAATTCTTTATTTAAAAATTTGTTCCAACAAAAAGCTTTTTCAAAATATAAAACTTATAAACTTTGACATAAAAAGCTTTTATTAATACTAGAAAGAATTTTCTGATGAAATAGTTAGATGATTAATTTTGAGAGAAATAAACTGTTGTGTGCCAAATTTGGACCATTTTCCCTCACATTTAGACCCGTTTTTCCTCCGTTTTGCGAGACTTGAGTGCGATTATCGCCTTATTTTGCGTAATTCTCGCATTAGTGTCTCTCTTTTGCATTTTACGTGTTTTTGGTAGTTTTCTGTCTATTTTGATAGGATTTTCGACCAAAAACGTATCCGAGATTCCATGAGCACAAAAGAGAGAGACACTGTCCGAAAAGCAAAGCACACAACTGAAAGTTCAAGTAATCCAATTGATCGACAAAGAAAGACACCGGATAAGAGGTGGAAGACCACCGGGTGAAGTTTCGCCCGGTGAGTCAACACCGGGCGAAGTTTCGCCCGACGACATTTTTCCACCCCCCGAAGATTTTCGCGGCACTCACGACTGGGCGAAATTTCGCTCACCGGGTGAAATTTCGCCCGATGGAGAAACTGGGCCGAAAACGCAAAAAACGAAGAAAATCTCACCGGGTGAAATTTCACCCGGTGGGATTATTATGTCAAGCCGCGGGGCGAAATTTCGCCCCATGAAGATGCAAAGGGTGAAGGTCTAGCTAAATGAAGAGGAATTGGTTTATGGGCCTTGAAGTTTGTGCAACCCATTAAGAAAATAATATAAATACCCATCCTAGGGTTTTGTGCCTCCTTGTGCCTTGAGTGAGCCTTTAGGAGTAGGGTAGTTTAGATGATTCTTAGTAGTAGTAGTAGTAGTAGTAGTAGTAGTAGTAGTAGTAGTAGTAGTAGTAGTAGTAGTAGTAGTAGTAGTAGTAGATTGTAGTAAGCTTTCTAGAAAATTTCTCTACAAACAATTAGTAGATCTACTTAGTATTAGTATAATTCTTCTATAATTAGTAATCAAGCATCCATCTTTGTTGAAGCTTTCTAGAAGATTATGTTTTTTATGTTGAAGATTATAGTTTTTTAGTAATCAAGGGTTTTGCAAGGGTTTATGTGACAAAGACTCTTGTTTTATTTCTTGAAGATTCATATTTCTTGTATTGAAGATTGAAGATTTATGCATGGATTAGTGACAAGTTCTTGCATTATTTCTCCAAGATTCAATCTTTTATATTAATCTTCATCTTCTACCTTAGTTTTCTCCACAGTTGGTAAATTTTTTCCTCTCCATCTTCTCCATTAGTTAACTTATGTTTTTCTCTCCTTAGTATCAATTGCTAGTATAGTTGTTATGCATGCTTTAGTTAAATTCTCCTTAGTTAATGTTTTGTTGTTAATCATGACTAGTGAATAGATTTTCTTGTTGGGGAATTAGGGAGGAGGATTTGGATTATTTGATTCAAGTGATGTTGGTGGGTTGTTTACTTGTTGATTATCAATTTTAAGGTTTTTGTGTCTTTGTTGACTTAGAATCGCGACCAGGCCGACCTTGACTCATTTCTACCAATATGGGGAAACTCGGGGTAGAAATTACCTTAATTTAAGACTTACCCTTTCGTCGCGAAAGCGGGTTTAGGTAGGTTGGGTGAAGAAACCGAAAGGTGGCATTCTCCCTTTTTAACGTTGTAACTAAAACTCGATCCCGAGACTCTTAGACCCCATTTCTGAATCCCGACTCTCCCCAACACCTTTCCTATTATTGACCCTAGCCTTAGTAGCGTAGCTCATTAGCATTATTTCGACCTCTCTCAACCCAGAACCCCCATCTCAATCCCATTCACGATTAAACTCTAGACTTGACCAATATCGCTTAACCCATCTCCCTGTGGATCGATCCCGACCTACCACTACTACACTAGTTAGGTTTGTCGGTGTTAAAAATATTGTTTGCATGCGTGTCGACGACAGCGCGCATCAATCCTATCCTACTAGGGCGACCTTTCCTAGCAACCGGCGGGGTGATTATCGATGTGAAAAAAGGGAAATTATCTTTTAATGTTGGTAATAGCACCGTTCAATTTGTATTACCCAATTTCTTGCCGAATATCCCTTTCGCAAAAGGAATTATGGGACCATATGGTGGAAATACAAACCGATGACGAATTTGTAGACCAAGATAATTACCGAACTTCTGATACACCGACATTTGACTATGCCACCGAGGAACCATCCGAAGAAGATGTCCACTATAATGATAGTGATGATGATGGTGTTTTTCTTATACTTGGACAAGCCCCCGAAGAAGAAGTTTTAAATGAGTAGGGTATGCTACCGGAGGTAGCTCGCCTCATGGGTTTGCCAAGGCCAAGAAGAGAACATATGGTTGGTGGCGTTATTATCAAGAACAAGGAACGTGGTACTCCGGGTTGCTTTTCAAGCAACCCCGATTAAACTCAAAATATTCAATTCGGATTGGTGGTGTCCTTAATAACCACCTTTATAAATATTTGTATATTCTTTTCCCTTTTTATTTTCTTTGAACAATAGCTTTTGGATTTTTTTGGAGCCTTGTTATGGCACCTGCAGGGATCGTGAAGATTTCTTACGGAATTTTTGGGGTTGCGCTTTGAACGATTATGAACATTATGGATTGAGAAGATAGGTTGTATCTTTGAAGAAGTTAAGGAAGGGTTAGGCCAAGTCAAAGAGAATTTTCTTAGCAAAGTCCCGTTTTGAAGTGAATTATTTTACCGGGTGAAATTTCACCCGGTGGCGACTTTGCTCGAACCAAAGGAATTGACGGAAATCCGTCGGGCAAAATTTTACCCGGTGGAATCTTACCGGGCGAAATTTCGCCCTGCGGTAAAAATATTTTGCGACTTAGAAATTGACGGGAATCTGACCGGGTGAAATTTCACCCGGTGAGATCTCATCGGGCGAAATTTCGCCTGGTGAGGAAACTGCGCGGAAACGACGAAATTCGACCCGAAGAACGTCGGGTGAAATTTCGCCCGGTGGAATCTGACCGGGCGAAAAATCACCCTCGACTTATACCCAGCCAACCCACCTTACCCATCTTCCTTATACACCTTTTCCTCTCTCTCTCTTCAACCAAACCCCAAAAACCCCAAATCCTCCACCTTAAACCACCTCTAATCCCTCCATTCCTTCACCAAAATCAAATTAAATTATATATTTCTCATCTTCATCACATTCCTATCACCTTCTTGGAGTTTGTTTCGAGAAATTGTTCCGATTCCGACAAACCCCAAACCGAGACCGTCAACACATATTCATCAAATTAAAAGCATCAAGGATGAGGAGGGTAAAGAAAATGGCAAGGAAACGGATTTCTTCAATGCTTAATCGAAATTCAGGCTCAACATCGTCCTCAAGGTCAGGGGAAGCGGCCGAGGCTCGGGACGAACCTGTCCCGATGCCTGTTCAGACACAAAGCTCAATACCGTGCGAACAACCTGTTCCGCTTGAGGTACGTTACCCGAAAATCCGTCGTAATTTCCGTGAACCTCTGTCTGGTCTCTATTTCGCTAAGAAAGTCCATGTTGATAAATGTAAAAAATTATGGGTCTGTCGTCTCGAGCCAACTCGTTGGGCGGCTCGAGATGTACTTGAGCGCATGGGTATAGAACAGCAGGTACAAGCAATGTGCCAAGGTCTTGGTCTCATCAAATTTTATGCCTCCAAGGAGGAAACTTTTCAGAAGTTGACGTGCGAGTTTTTCGCAACTTTCGAGCTAAGTGGCGATGATAATGCCACTGTCTCTTTTCAGTTGCAAGAAACTTCGTACGTCCTCAACTTGAGGGACTTTGGTGCACTACTAGGTTTACCTTCCTCAGTCCTTGGAAAGCCTAGGGCGGGACAAACTCGGGACGATAAATTCGGTCGAGATCGATTCTGGTTTAAAATAGCCCGTCAAAGGACTTTCAAGGGAGGAAAGATGTGTTCTTTCTCTATCCGAAACCCCATCCTCCGGTATGTGGCGCGTATTATAGCTAATTCATTCTTGTCGAGCTATGATACGCATCACAACTGTAGTGCTTTAGCTGTTCAGCTTTTAGAGGATGCGGTTTTGGAGAGTGGCCCGTCAATCGATATGTCCGAGGCCTTAGCTACTCACTTCGCCCAGATTGCGAAGGGCAGCCGCAAGAGAATTTCTTGTGGCGGTGTTGTAACGATGCTAGCGAGAGCCTTAGAAATTGATTTTAGCGATTTGGCACCAGTTGATGGAGCGGGAATTTACATAGATGAAGTTTATTGTCCTTTCCTTGTGTGGCCCCAGAAAGAAGATTATGACAGTTTATTTTTGTATAAGATTACTGAGTTACGCGCTATTGCAATGCCTAACCCCAAATGGGTAAGGCTAGATATTGAAGAGAACTTCGGCATGCCGAAGAGGTCCGGGGAGTACATTCGTGGTAGCACCCGAGGTAAGTTTTATCAGATTGAATACCCCGAGGGAGCTTTAGATTTTGGCGACGATGATATAGAGGTCGTAGACGTGTCGGAGGAGGAACGGGAGGTTGAAACCTCTCGGGATGAGGGTCGTAGAACTTTACCGTCATCATCACACGGACCCTCTTCCTCCCGCCAACCCGAACCCTAGACCTTGCAATTTTTCACCCCCGACTTTTCAGACTTCACACCACACAGACACTCCACGTTCACCCAGTCTACCCCTGGTTTTCAGGAGGACGTCAACATGAGTCCTCCACGACACTCTTCGTTCTTTGGATCGGAGAATTTTTATAACCAATGAGGGGAAGTCTATGATCGTACACGCCAGACTTGGGAAAACTCGACAACCTCACTAAACCTGGCCCAGGATGCCTACAATTTGGCCCGAGATGCGTGCGATACTGCGCATGGCTCGTACGCGTACTCTAGGGATGCTTTTGAGTACGCCCAGACCATTTTTGAGATGGATAGGGACGCCCAAGCGGCGAGGTTGGAGGCGGAGGAGAACTAAAGGTTGTTGCAACAGCAGCAGCACTATTTTGATCGATTTTTCGGTATGCCTCCGCTAGGGTCTTACCCACCACCTCGTCCCCCAGGGTCTATGTGAGTGGTCGAGTGTCGTTAGTGTCAGTGTGGGGGTGTTAGTTGTCAGTTGTCAGTCGTCAATGATCTGTTCTCTTGTCTAAGTTATCTCGTTCACTATCAATCCTTGCAGCGCCAATTTTTGGCAATTGATAATTATGTTGTTGGTTGATTTGTAATTGATTATTTTGTTGGTTTGAGAAATTTTCAGCCCCTCCGTGACCCTACTTGGGTCGTTATACACGTGAGGTATATTGCAGGTGCCTTAGAGAAGAAGGACCTGAATTTTGCTCCCGGTCTTCGGTGACTTATCGCACCAAGGCCATTTGAAAAATCCAAAATTTTTCTTTTCTTTTAATTTTCCCGATTTATGCGGAATCCGGGCGAAGTGAGGTGATTACACCTACGCCCTTTCTCCACTTATCGATTTTTCTTCTTTTTCATTTTTCACTTCATTTTCTTTTCTTATTTTTCGATTTTCTCTTTGGCTAGGGTCTAGGTGACGTGATTACACCTAGGCCCACCACTTCTTTTTCTTTATTTTATCTCTTATATTTTCTTTTTCTCCGTTTTCATTTCTTTTCTTTTTATTCCCCTAATTTTTGAAAAATACAAAAACATTTGAAAAATCATCAAAAATCCAAAAACATTTGAAAACCCATAAAAATTCAAAAAGATTTTCCGTTTTTTTCGCTCTTTTTCTTTTTTGATTCTTCTCCTATTCGTGCATTGGGGACAATGCACAGTTTTAGTGTGGGGGAGGGATCTACTATCCTTTTCTTCATTTTCTTTTTCATTTTTCTTTTAAAAAAACAAAAATCCAAATTTTTTCATTTTTTCTCTTTTTAGTTTTCATTTCCTTTATTTTCGTTTTTGTGTCACTTGTATTGTCTTGCATTCTCCTTCTTGTAGGTACACCGCCAACCATTTAGCATGGATACGTAAGGTAGCGGAAATGAAATAAAGACCGCGCGATAATACCTTCTACCTTCGTTTTATCCCTTTCTCTTATGCATGGGAGTTTGGGCAATTATGCTATTTGGAGGTTCACTTGGTGAACATTTTGGAATTGGTGGTTGTGGATTGTGTTGACTTAATGGAGTTTGGAGTGCTTGGCTATACTTGTGTATTTGTGTTGTTTCCTTGTGTTTTTGTCGTTTTTGTGTTCTTTTTCACTTTTGTATAGTTTGTCTAGGTAAAGTTTTCGAAAACCCGATTTTGAGATTAGGCCGAGTGTTTATTACTCCCTTGTTAGTAACCCTTTTTTATTTTTGGACATAATTCTAGTAGAATGACTTTGAACCAATTTCTGCATTGGATTTTTACCATGAGTCCATCTTTTCTACTAGGAGTCTACAGCGGGATTTGCATTTGACCACCTTGACTACCCATGGAGTGATAAGGCCTTGGTTACCGTTCCCCGTTCTCTTAGGTGACCTTACTTGAGAAGCCACTTTTAGTCCAAAATTTTCATCCTTTTATGGGTTCGAAGGGAGTGCACACCCGACTAGCATATTTCTCTAGCATTCACCCATTCCACAAATAAGTTTGCAAAAATATGCTTTACATTGATCTCAAATGAATCATCTAGCCAAAAATGGGTTAATCAAAGAAAGAAAAAGGGAAAAATGAAGAAGAAGGGCATATGAAAAAAAAAAAAAAAAAACCCCCTCGATCGAAATAATGGGGAAAGAAAAGAAAAACCGAAAAGAAAATCAAAATCTCAAAAATCGTTCCCAAACCCAAATAATCTCTTGGTTTTCTTATTGCCGTGAAAAGCCTATTAGAGGACCGAGTCCCGAGGAAGGAAACTAGCGGTAATTTGGCAATCCTTACCATTTTGCAAACACTTATCCATCCTTTTGGTCTAATTGGCTTTCTCGAGTTTGGAACGACCCTCTAGGCTTAGCTTAGGAGACGGCATAACACTTACCTACAGTGCTTACTAATTCCATGGTTCTCACTTATCCACTCCATCTATCGTCCCGTTGTGGGCGTATTTAGTGGAATTAGAAGGACCTTGGTAAATTTTCAATGTTTTATTGTTTGATTGTCATCCTATTAGGGTTTTGTCCATGTCAATTTGTGTTACTAGCTCGGTAGTGTTCTCGCTTATCTTAAACTCAATTCGGTGCTTTCTCCGCTGTTTCGATGAGGGATTCGGTGATTTATTTTCTCTTTGGTTGCGACTATCTTTTTATGTGTGTATTTTTTTGTTATGTGTTTGTGTGTGTGTTAGTCGCAACCCCAATTTTGAGCAAGACCCAACTTGCCTTGCATGGAGGTACCCTACCTCATAGGTATCTCGATGTGAGTTGAAGGGACGGAGCGGGCCGTTAATTACCTCGTATCGGCTTAGCATAGTCTAGCTTAGTTGTAGTAGCTAGTTTCTTTTTGGGTCATTGCTCGAGGACGAGCAACGGTTTAGTGTGGGGGAATTGTCGTGTGCCAAATTTAGACCGTTTTTCCTCCCATTTAGACCTGTTTTTCCTCTGTTTTGCGAGACTTGAGTGCGATTATCGCCGTATTTTGCGTAATTCTCGCATTAGTGTCTCTCTTTTGCATTTTACGTGTTTTTGGTAGTTTTCTGTCTATTTCGATAGGATTTTCGACCAAAAACGTATCCGAGCTTCCATGAGCACAAAAGAGAGAGACACGGTCCGAAAAGCAAAGCACACAACTGAAAGTTCAAGTAATCCAATTGATCGACAAAGAAAGAGACCGAAAAAGAGGTGGAAGACCACCGGGTGAAGTTTCGCCCGGTGAGTCACCACCGGGTTTCGCCCGGTGAGTCACCACCGGGCGAAGTTTCGCCCGACGACATTTTTCCACCCCCCAAAGATTTTTGCGGCACTCACGACCGGGCGAAATGACCGTGCAAAATTTCGCCCACCGGGTGAAATTTCGCCCGATGGAGAAACCGGGCCGAAAACGCAAAAACCGGAGAAAACCTCACCGGGTGAAATTTCACCCGGTGGGATTATTATGTCAAGCCGCGGGGCGAAATTTCGCCCCATGAAGATGCAAAGGGTGAAGGTCTAGCTAAATGAAGAGGAATTGGTTTATGGGCCTTGAAGTTTGTGCAACCCATTAAGAATAGTATAAATACCCATTCTAGGGTTTTGTGCCTCCTTGTGCCTTGTGTGAGCCTTTAGGAGTAGGGTAGTTTAGAGGATTCTTAGTAGTAGTAGTAGATTGTAGTAAGTTTCCTAGAAAAATTCTCTACAAACAATTAGTAGATCTAATTAGTATTAGTATAATTCTTCTATAATTAGTAATCAAGCATCCATCTTTATTGAAGATTATGTTTTTATGTTGAAGATTCAAGGGTTTTGCAAGCGTTTATGTGACAAAGACTCTTGTTTTATTTCTTGAAGATTCATATTTCTTGTATTGAAGATTGAAGATTTATGCATGGATTAGTGACAAGTTCTTGCATTATTTCTCCAAGATTCAATCTTTTATATTAATCTTAATCTTCTACCTTAATTTTCTCCATAGTTGGTAAATTATTTTCTTTCCCTCTTCTCCATTAGTTAACTTCTTTAGTATCAATTGCTAGTATAGTTGTTATGCATGCTTTAGTTAAATTCTCCTTAGTTAATATTTTGTTGTTAATCATCATCACTAGTGAGTAGATTTTCTTGTTGGGGAATTAGGGAGGAGGATTTGGATTATTTGATTCAAGGGATGTTTGTGGGTTGTTTACTTGTTGATTATCAATTTTAAGGTTTTTGTGTCTTTGTTGACTTAGAATCGCGACTAGGCCGACATTGACTCATTTCTACCAATATGGGAAAACTCGGGGTAGAAATTACCTTAATTTGAGACTTACCCTTTCGTCGCGAAAGCGGGTTTAGGTAGGTTGGGTGAAGAAACCGAAAGGTGGCATTCTCCCTTTTTAACGTTGTAACTAAAACTCGATCCCGAGACTCTTAGACCCCATTTCCGGATCCCGACTCTCCCCAACACCTTTCCTATTATTGACCCTAGCCTTAGTAGCGTAGCTCATTAGCATTAGTTCGACCTCTCTCAACCCAAAACCCCCATCTCAATCTCATTCACGATTAAACTCTAGACTTGATCAATATCGCTTAACCCATCTCCCTGTGGATCGATCCCGACCTACCACTACTACACTAGTTATGTTTGTCGATGTTAAAAATATTATTTGCATGCGTGTCGACGACAGCGCACATCATAAACCACTATTTATAGTAAATGAGAATTAGAGTTGTGTCGAAGCCCAATGCCTCTTCCTACGTCACACGACATTCTAGACTAATCTGGAATATTTCGGAATCAAAATTCATTCATGTGACTCAGATTTTAGTAAAAAATCTATTTAAAATGTTTTATCCCATAAGATTGGAAATAAAATAGTTTTGTAATCTTTTAAAAGAGTTTAGGATAGATTTGATAACTAGAATAATATCTTAGATGAAATATTATCCTTAAAAAAATTTAAAAAATAACTTTATCAAATAATTTTGTTCAACATTAGTAAGTAGGATATAAATCGACTACCTAGTTTCCTTATAGGAGTAGTCCCCACACGTGGAAGTAGTAGAGTAGTATTAGGAAATATTTTCTTAAAATATTATCTTGAAGAATAAGATAAAATATCATTCAAAATATTTTACCTCCTTGATTAAGTATTTAAGTGGTAGTATACAACTAAATCACATCAAATCCTAAATGGGACATGTGACAGTTACCCATGGGGTCTAGAGACTCCAAAATCTTTTTTTCTACTTTAGAAATGTTTAGATAAAAAAAAATATCAATAACTAAATATATAATTATATATGTGCTTGAAATATATTTTATTCATTAATATTCTAGTAAATCAAATGTTATCAAATCTTAACTAGCTTGAAAAAAAAAGTTGGGGGACATCTATTGTCAAATACTTAGACATAGATCGTACAACCTATGTCTATGTACAAAATAGACATAGGTTTATCTAATAACCTGTGTCTATTGTCATATTAGACATAGGTTTTTAAATGACCCATGTCTATAACAACAATATACATCAGTTATTTTGTACGTTTCAATGCTATCTATATTTTTCATAAGAAAGTACAATTCAATCGAAACCAAAATAAATCCCATAAATCGTTTGACTAGCTATCCCGATTGGACACTGAAATATTCCATATTTTATATATAAAAGTAATCATCCAAACAAATAACTAGCTAAAAAAAAGATTAAAAGCTACATAACTACGTGCATGTCTCATATTTCCAAATTTGAAGATAATAATACCCCACAAGTCGCGTACGTTATCGATGTCTTCTTGTGAATACATGACAAGTCCTTTAAAGTGCTGCAACAATTTCAATAAAGTTTAGAAAAGAAAATCTAGAATGTAATTGAAAACGAGTACTTCAAGAACATAAATACTTTGATTAAGGTAGAGAATCTCTCTCTCACACTGACACACATTGCTACTCCCTCCCATCCATTCAATTATTTACACGTACTATAAATGGACAATCCAATCAATTCTTTACATTCCCCTTTTGGCAAAAGACTTTACCATATAACCCCATATCTTTCCTCTATTTACACAAAATACCACTACTTTTTCCTTACTTTAAATTTGGTGGACCCATAAAACCATTTGATTTACCAATAATACCCTTACTTTTACCACTTTTCTTAAAATTTGTGAAAACCTCCATGTAAAGCATTGATTGGATGGGAGGGAGTATATCACAAAGCACATGCTAAGAAAAGCATGCTCTCAACGGAACAAACCTAAGGGGGAAAAAAATAAAACACATCAATAATAGGGTAAAACTTCAAGGGGAACGACATAATATTCACATGCTCATACTTGCTGAAAGTTTAGCTTTCCTTACAATACAAGTGATAAGAATAATATTCCCTCCTATTCTGAGTATTCCTCCCACTTTCTTTTTTGAGCTTAGTTTGATTTTCTTCCCACTTTTCTTTTTTGGAAATAATTTTAATCATTCTTTATTCTTCCTTCAATTCTTTATTCTTTTCCTCCACACCTAAACTCAACACCTTTTCACTTTATACCTCACCTTTTACACTTTATACCCACTTTCTATTCATCTCTCTTACTTTATCACCACCTTTTATTATTATTTTTACTCCCTCCTTGGTTTCCCCCCAAAAAAAATTAGGGAGGAATACTCTGAATAGGAGGGAGTACTTACATCAAGTGGAGTTGGTCAAATTAACTGGTTGCATAAGAATGACAGACACATTCAAAAGCATCAATAACAAAAACATCATGAATTTAATGTATATTATAAGTACTACATTCATCTTTGGGTACCACGGGTAATAATGAACACCATTTTAGCCTTGTTGCACATTGAAACGCTGTTTAGCCGACATCCAAACTCATATAGATAAGCAATTACACATAAAAAAAAGCATAAGACAAGTGAACAAAGAGTTGATCCTATTTAACATGAAACAAAAATGTCAGCATCCCTCTCAAAGACGGTCATTACAGCAACTAAAAGCACAATACAACTAATTTATTATGATGTTTCAATAGAACAAAAAGATTAAACCGATCTAACGACGAATTCATAAGAAATTGTATGGTCGTAAAGAGGTGACAGAGGAACTCTATGCTAAATAAAAGGATGTGTAACAATGAGAGAGAGAGACCAAAAGAAGAGCAAAACACGTGACCAAAAACTTGACCCCAAAAGCTTGAACAGATCCAACGTGACCAATCTGTGATAGCAATACCGAAACGGACGAAAGAGAGGGACAGTAAGCAGTAGATAACCGAGGCAACAGGAAGGGAGCAGGAACCAAGGCAACAGAAACGGGGCAGAAGAACCAAGGCAACGGAGCCGATTCGGAAAAAACCCGAGGCAGCAAAATCGGACCCAAAAGCTGTGCCGTGGCAGAGGCCACTGACTTGAAAACTATTTCGGTACGACCGGGGTGGCAATCGATTAACACTGACAGTTTCCCAAGGTGAACACAGCAGCTAACGGACTCGTCCACTCGAGGCCGGAAGCTTTGGAATAGCACAGAACAAAACCCAGAATATTTTATTTGAGAAGAGTAGAAGGGAAGAGGAGGATATGCGTGTGTTTGTTGTGTGTGACAAAGGGAGAAGAGCTCCTTATTTATATGGGGATAGAGCAGCAGGTGGAGCCAAAATATCAACCATAATAATGACTATAAAGACCAAATCAAATGCTCATAAAGATGATAACAGTCATATTTGACTGTAAAGAGGAATGAATCTGGTCATATCTCGCTCCCACACTTAATTTGGACAGCCCAAATTCACACAGGCCCAAAAAAGTGAAAGTTGAGCCCAAAGAAAAACAACGGCTTTCCAAGCCTTACTAACAACAATCCCCCACAAAGGCGAAGGAAAGAAAGAGAAATTCTGGGTTAAGGAAGGATTGGATACTTAGGTATCAATGTCGTTCGACTTGAATTGACACTTTAGTGAAAATGAGGCAACAACTTACTATCTAGTAAGAGAATATCTTTCGATTTGAATTCCTTACTGACTTTCGGTTGAGACCCTCACAACACATATCATACCTTCAAATCGTGCTTGTTCCGCGATTTCAATGTGCAACGCTTTTACAAGGCCATGCGTTTACCTTGGTATAACAAGTGTTTTAGTAAGACTTTTCATAGTCAAACATAGACAGCGGCCAAACCATCGCACCCGTATAGGTGGTCCAAGTGCTTCTCATAGCACTTCTCACTAGGACCATTAAGGACGTGAACGTCCATCCTGTAAGACAAAGTTACTAATCCATCAAGTGCTTCTCAAACAGCACCACCATGAAGGCTATGGATTAAATGTCATAGGAAGAGTTATTTGGTTCATGTCAAATCATACACTGCTTTGACTTAAGAACCTAAGTCCCATTCCCCTCGACGATTCACGGACTACTCTCCGTGGTAATCCTTTTGTAAAGAGATCGGCAAGGTTGCTTTTGGACTTCACATAGTCCACAGCAATTACTCCATTTTTCAGGAATTGTTTAACCACACCATGCCTGATTCGAATATGTCTTTTCTTGCCATTGTAGACATCATTCTTAGCAACACCAATTGCTGCTTGTGAATCACAGTGCAAGGAGACTGGTGCTACCTGTCCCCCCCACAACGGCATGTCTGCTAGCAAGTTTCTCAGCCAATCTGCTTCTTGTCCTGCCAACTCAAGAGCAATAAACTCAGATTCCATAGTGGAGGTTGCTATACAAGTCTGCTTTGAAGACTTCCACGAGATAGCACCTCCACCTATGGTAAACACATAACCACTAGTTGAACTGATTTCGGGATTACTGTTGATCCAGTTAGCATCACTGTAACCTTCTAACACTGCATGGTACGTACCATAATGCAGGCATAGATCGCTAGTACCTTTCAGATATCGTAGTAAACGACTCAAAGCAGTCCAATGTTCACTACTAGGGTTATGAGTATATCTACTGAGCCTACTCACAGTATAAGCAATATCAGGCCGAGTGCAGTTCATCAGAAACATCACACTTCCTATGATTTTAGCATATTCTATTTGGGAGACACTTTCGCCCAAATTTTTACACAGGTGAACACTAGGATCATAGGGAGTTCGAGCAGGCTCAACATCAAAGTGGTCAAATTTTCTCAACACTTTTTCCACATAATGAGACTGACTTAGGGCGATTCCATTTGAGTTTTGGATAATCTTAACTCCTAGGATAACGTCAGCTTTCCCTAAATCTTTCATCTCAAACTGTGATGACAAGAACTGTTTGGTTTTATTTATGACAAATAAATTCTTACCAATTATTAACATGTCATCAACATACAGGCAAATAATCACACAATCTGATCCAAACATCTTTGAATACACACATGAATCAGAATTATTGGTAATGTAGCCATCTTTAATCAAGGTGTTGTGAAATTTCTCATACCACTGTTTCGGTGCTTGTTTCAGACCGTATAAAGATTTACTCAGTTTACACACTTTACTCTCTTGACCTTTAACCACAAATCCCTCGGGTTGAGACATGTAGATCTCTTCCTTTAAGTCTCCATTCAAAAAAGCTGTTTTTACATCCATCTGATGTATTACAAGATTATGAATAGCAGCTAAAGCGATTAGAGTTCTAATGGTGGAAATTTTGGTCACAGGTGAGTAAGTATCAAAGTAGTCAATATCTTTCTTTTGTGTAAACCCTCTTACCACAAGTCTAGCCTTGAACCTTTCTATTGTACCATCGGGTCTAAGTTTCTTTTTAAATAACCATTTACTGGAAATCAGCTTACACCCTTTAGGTAAATCAGTTAACTCCCAGGTCTGATTTGAAACAATAGAGTCTAGTTCACTTTTAATGGCATCTTTCCAAAAGTTAGCATCAATAGACCTCATAGCCTCATCATAGGTTTTTGGATCTTCGTCCATTAAAAAGGCATAAACAAACTCATCACTCGAGCAAAAATCACATGCATTTTCAGTTAAGAAAGTTGTAATAAAATCATCGCCGAAATCTTTCTCAATTCTAGGCCTTTTACTCCTTCTAGGTTCAACATCATGATCAACAGAGGTACTACTCCTAGCATGCATGGAACTATCAGCAGGATTAACAGGCAATTCAGACAATTCAGGCAATGATGCAACATCTTTCTTTAATGGGAAAACGTGCTCCAAAAATTTAGCGTCTCTAGCTTCAGAAATAGATCGATCACTTAAAGACATAAATCTATATGCAGCACTATTTTGAGCATATCCAATGAAAACGCAATCATAGGTTTTAGGTCCTATAGTAGGCCTCCTAAAATTAGGTAAACCCACTTTAGCTAAACACCCCCACACTCTCAAGAAACTAAGGTTGGGAGCATAACCCTTCCACAACTCGTAGGGTGTCTTGTCTAGTTTCTTATGGGGTACCCTATTAAGAATATGACAGGCAGACAAAATCGCTTCCCCACATGTCATCGGAAAGGCCAGAACTTAAAAGCATAGCATTCATCATTTCCTTTAAAGTTCTGTTTTTACGTTCAGCTACTCCATTTGATTGGGGTGTGTAAGGTGGACTTTTCTCATGAATTAGACCATATCTTTCACAAAAGTCTATTAAATAATTAGAGCCATATTCACCACCCCTACATACGGACCTAACTCTTTTAATCTTCTTATCAAGTTGATTTTCTACCTCGTTTTTAAACTTTACAAACATATCCTCAGCTTCACTTTTATGTGTAAGTAAATACACTTTAGTGTACCTAGAACAATCATCTATAAAAGTGACATAGTAATGTTTGCCTCCTCTGCTCATAGTGCTTTTAAAATCTGCTAGGTCGGTGTGAATTAACTCTAGAAGGTCTGTATGTCTAGTTTTAACAGGTTTATTTGGCTTCTTAGCAAATTTAGCCTCTACACAACTAGGACATTTTGTAAACACTTCTGAGGATAATGACGGGATAAGCGACATTGATTTGAGTTTTTTAATAGACTCAACATTCACATGACCTAGTCTACCATGCCACACATCAATATACTCAGCAATATAAACAGAAGAAGAAGCTTTATTATTAATGGTAGAAACATCAGTGTTCAAAACAAACAGACCCCCACTAAGATAGCCCTTGCCCACGAAATCTCCATTGCGAGACATTACAACCTTGTCAGCCTCAAAAACAAGTTTCACACCAACTTTGTTAAGTAAGGCACCAGACACTAGGTTTCTACGCAACGAAGGAACATACAAAACATTACTAAGGGCAAGAGTCTTCCCTGAGGTAAGTTTAAGAAACACCTTGCCTTTTCCTGTGATAACAGCGGAGGAGGAGTTACCCATGTAGACGCATTCACCATCATCTACAGCTTCAAATTCGGCGAACAGCTCCTTGTTAGCACAGAGATGCCTTGAAGCTCCAGTATCCAGAATCCAGTCACTAGCATTTGCCACCAGATTTGCCTCAACCACGACAGTTGCAATGATGTCATCTGTTTCAGCAAGATTAGCTTGGCCGGCATGACCACCTTTTTTCTGAGGGCATTGATAAGCTTTGTGACCTGGTTGACCACATACAAAGCACACTAGATTAGTATTTGGTTTCTGAATTTTTGGAACGGCCTTGGTGTATTTTCCTTGATTTTGTTTGTTTTTGTTCCCTTGATCCTTGCCTTCACCACCCTTAGTATTTCCCTTGTTCCCCTTATTTCCCTTATTCTTATCTCCTTTAGAAGACCCACCGGTTTCAACGAGATTAGCTTTGACGGGGTTTAGGGACAAACTAAGAGATTTGTCTTTTAAACGATTGGCCTCCTCAGTTCTCATATGGATAACTAGCTCTTGGAGTGACAAATCTTTCTTTTTGTGTTTCAGCTGATTTCTATAATCGCTCCAAAAACGGGGGAATTTTTCCAACAAAACATTAGCAAGAAAAACTTCATCTAACTTCATCCCTTCATTAACGACATCACTACATAAATTTTCGTAAATATGGACTTGATCCATAATCGGTTTATCGTCAACCATTTGAAAATTTAGCCATTGTCCCACCACATATTTCTTTTTTCCAGCATCGTCAGCCCCATATTTTTTCTCTAAAGACTCCAAAATAAATTTAGCTGACTTATGGACCATAAATAAGTCAAAAAGAGTATTAGTCATATGATTGAGTATATGACACCTAGCCGTTTTATTATCCTTCTCATATTTCTTGACTAACTCTTCATTTTTATTTATAAAAGAAATTAAAGGTGGAGTAGCCTCGGTGGTGTTGTTAATCGACATAGGAATAGGAGGGTCATTAAACAAAATATGATCGACCTCTAACTGCTCAAAAAACATTAACAATTTTTGCGACCACCGTCTATAATTGTTACCATCAAGGGGTTCCAACTTTAACAAGTCAGAAATAGTTTTTGACAAAATCGACATTGTTACGGGGAAAAAAGACAGTTTTCAAATTGTTAAATAAAAGGATGTGTAACAATGAGAGAGAGAGAGACCAAAAGAAGAGCAAAACACGTGACCAAAAACTTGACCCCAAAAGCTTGAACAAATCCAACGTGACCAATCTGTGATAGCAATACCGAAACGGACGAAAGAGAGGGACAGTAAGCAGTAGATAACCGAGGCAACAGGAAGGGAGCAGGAACCGAGGCAACAGAAACGGGGCAGAAGAACCAAGGCAACGGAGCCGATTCGGAAAAAACCCGAGGCAGCAAAATCGGACCCAAAAGCTGTGCCGTGGCAGAGGCCACTGACTTGAAAACTGTTTCGGTACGACCGGGGTGGCAATCGATTAACACCGACAGTTTCCCAAGGTGAACACAGCAGCTAACGGACTCGTCCACTCGAGGCCGGAAGTTTTGGAATAGCACAGAACAAAACCCAGAATATTTTATTTGAGAAGAGTAGAAGGGAAGAGGAGGATATGCGTGTGTTTGATGTGTGTGACAAAGGGAGAAGAGCTCCTTATTTATATGGGGATAGAGCAGCAGGTGGAGCCAAAATATCAACCATAATAATGACCATAAAGACCAAATCAAATGCTCATAAAGATGATAACAGTCATATTTGACTGTAAAGAGGAATGAATCTGGTCATATCTCGCTTCCACACTTAATTTGGACAGCCCAAATTCACACAGGCCCAAAAAAGTGAAAGTTGAGCCCAAAGAAAAACAACGGCTTTCCAAGCCTTACTAACAACACTCTATACGCCCAAACTAACAGATAAACACACTATTTGTCACTATCATATACTCCCTCCCTCCCATCCATTCAATTCTTTACACTTATTATAAATGGACAATCCAATCAATTCTTTACATTTCTCTTTTGGCAAAAGACTTTACCATATAACCCTCTTATCTTTCTTCTATTTACACAAAATACCACTACTTTTTCTTTACTTTAAATTTGGTGGACCCCATAAAACCATTTAATTTACCAATAATACCCTTATTTTTACCACTTTCCTTAAAATTTGTGAAATCCTCCATGTAAACCATAAAATTTGTGAAACCCTCCATGTAAACCATTGAATGGATGGGAGGGAGTAATTATCATACCTCTGTAACAACATGCTATATAATATCTGCAGCTTTTCGCTGTTTTTCCTGGCCATAGATTTGGCATGAAACAACACATGTAACTTCAGATCTGCTTGATCACGTGCTCCACTTGACAACTCAAACCCATTGTTGGCCATAACATCTGCTTGAGTATTTGCATCATCTCCAAACAGAATACACAATATAATGCTCATAACGACATGCATTTTTTATATCCAAATTTGCATTTGCGTATATCAAACTGCGCAAATTTAGACAATGACAAAGTAACTACCTATCAATCCTCTTCTTTCTAAAAAAAACTCTGAAGCATCAGTGTTCATCTATAGTACGTCATTCCACGTACTACAGCTACAGTTTAAGCCAAGTCAGAAGAAAACACAAAATAAATAAGAAAAGGAAAACATGTTGCCTAATTTAAGACAGACTAACTCTTACCTGTCCTAGCAAACGTTTGTCCATATCTCCACGATATGATACCCAAAATCGAAGTTCCAAATTATCACAAGAACATTCCTCAAAAGTTACTTCTCAAGAAGACTTGCCTGGATTGATCAGCTCCAAATTAGGAGTTGTACCCTTCACAACTAGTAGGAGATGAAGTCTCTTCACTAACTACTGTTTCTGGGGGGTTGAACGGCAGCAAATAGAAATCCAATCCAAATTATTTCTGCACAGTATAGTAATACAGGATTTGGAGATCAACAAACCAACTTAGCACATGCTCACGATTTCTTGGTCCTTTGGCTACTCTATTCTCAAAAATAAACGCCCCTCATATCTAGCTTTAGCTAAAATGTTCCATGTATCAATAGCTCCCAATATGACCAAAATATCAATAAATACATCCAAGTTATGAATACAAGAGGCAAAGACATGGTTCTTATTGACTACCTCAAATCAGTCGACAACAAATCATGCGTTAAGACCTCGTAAAAATCATAGAGAGCTTTAGCAGGACCTTTCGCAAGATCAAGAGTCTCGTTTCCTATCTAAAAGTGAAATAATTGGTATTAGATTCACAAATATAAGAAATAGCAACAACAATTTTTTTTATTTAGTATTAAACCCCCTCCCAGAATAATTTAGCATCCTTCGACTTACGAAACATGAAACGAAATCAGAAGCTCAATCCCCAGCATTTGGTAAGGCAACCATGAAAAAGTTATAAGAAGACTCCAAATCAAAGTGAAGTTGTCGCGTTTGCTGCTCTGTCAATTCATCAGAAGCTCTCATCTTAGATAATCGACCAAGCTCCAAATCCGTACGCAATATACTAAGCCTGCTCAGCGAGGCGGAGAAGTCCGACAATAAAGGAAACACTTGATCAACAGCCACCATGTTGAGTTTCAGCGAGGAAATTTAATTGTGATTGTTAGAACATCCGGCCAAGTTCAAAAGTAAAAAACAATCTGCTTTTACCTACCTGCAAGTCATTACTTTGAAAAGTAGGTCTTACAGCTAGTAAGACATTTTCAGAGAGCCGATAATAGGAGTATATCATAGGTTACAATAATTATATTGTAGAAAAGGCAAGAAACAACCTTAATTTTCAGTTTTCACTATATCCTATTTCAAGGTCATCTTAAGGCTTGCAAACGGAGCTTTCATTTTTCTATCCTTTCCGCTTCATCATCTTCATCCTCCTTTTGATACTCCACAAATTTGTCGACGCTCTAAGTCAAGACTATGAGGAATGTAAGAAGTCGTTCTTGTGTGAGAACAATAATGTCAACCTAAGCTACCCTTTCTACGATGGGCATTCCCGCCCTTCATGTTGCGGTTATTCGGGTTTTCAGATTGATTGTGGAGATAATTCTCCTGAGATTTCAATGTCATCAGAGGGAGGGAGCATGTTTTAATCTCCTTAGTTTCTTAGTATCAGTTTTTGCACTTCATCATCTAAGGATATCATAAATTTAAATTCTAGTCAAAGAAATGCTGCCACAGAGCAGAAACTTAAACAGGAGACTCAACAGCCTAGGTTGCACCGATACGGACACGGACACGTATCGGACATGGGACACGACGCTCAGATTTTTTCATGACACGGGGACACGGCAAAAAAAGACATATGTATATCGTAATAAAGAGAATTTTAAGCTCTTTATAACAAACATTCAAATTTTGGTCACTTATAAGGACACAAAGAAAGAAGTAATGAACAAATATATCACTGTCGATTGTCGCAGAGAAGAAACGATCAAGGTCGGAGTCGGCATCAGAGTTGGGGTCGGTGTCGGGTACAGGTGAGAAGGGTTTTTGAAACTCGAAGAAGGTAATAAGGGATTGGTTGGTGGCAGGTGCGTTTGAAAAGAGGAGAGTTTTATTTTATTTTTGTCCTGAACCGTGTGCTAAATGTGCCGGTCCGTGTCCAATACGTGTCCACTTAAAAAAAACCCCAGACACGATTTTTGGTGTATCCGACACGTATCCAGGCGTGTCATGGTCGTGTCGGTGTCCGACATGGATACGACACAAATGGAGTGTGTCCGTGCAATCTAGTCAACGACAACATTTTTTATATTCTTTTGTTCATTTAACCACCTATAAGATAAGGACGTCACGATTTACGCTAGTAAGGTTAACTAACAAACGATCCACTGAGTTCAGAGATTATAACACATAGTGAAAAACAAACACAAAAGATAGAATTGAAAAAAAAAAAGTCATACTCCTGATCATCATTAGCATCGACTCCAACATGATAAGAATCATCTTCGTCGGGAGTTTCAGAAAGTTCTTTAGCAGCTTTAACAGCTTTCAATCTCTCTCTTCTCTCTGCTGCTCCTACTTGCTCAAGCAAATCCTCTCCGTCCGACATTAATTATTCTTTCAAGGTTTACTAAAACAAAGAAAAATTAATACTAATCAACAAAATGACAAATAATCAACAAAATTACTGTATTTAGTGTTATATAATAAAAAGAACTGATAAAAACAAATCATTAACAACATAATTGATCGAATAAAAAAAAACTAAGCTAATAAAATAGTGATGAAGTAAGCAGATTGCAAAACAAAAAGATGAACAAGACTTACAGATTAATTGTAGGAATCATAATTACTTAAAGGTTGTTAGGAGTTAGTTAGTCATAACTGTAAGTTGTTGGTAGTTAGTTACATGACTATAGCAGTTAGTTATGAAGTCCTAACTACTATATATACACAGGGTATAACAACCTGTGATGTACTCTTGCAACCATCATTCAATCAATTATTCATTTCACCCTCTTTCTCTCCTTAATTCAACATGGTATCAGAGCACTTTTAGGTTCTTTCACATACTTTCGCACAAACAAAACAAAACACAATTCCACCATTAAATTCTTGAATTCATGCAACAATGGTAGCTGAATCAAGCGTGATCAATGTGGATAATCCACACTAATTCATCCTTTTGATATGACAGAAGTCAAGCTAGTCGTTAATGTCTTCGAAGGTATAAATTTTGGAAATTGGAAAAGAGGGATGCTGATTGCACTCTCAGCTAAAAATAAAGTGGGTTTCATTGATGGGAGTATCAATAAACCTGCTGCAACATCAGTCTTGGCTAAGAAATGGCAAAGACGTAACGATATCGTGTTTTCATGGATCTTGAATTCACTCTCCCCTGATATAGCAGATTCCATCCTTTGCAGTAGTTATGCAGAAGCCGCATGGAAGGAGCTTGAAGAGAGGTTTGGACAGTCAAATGGGGCGCAATTATATGGCATTCAGAAAAAGCTTGCAGAATTTAGCCAAGGAAATGATGACAGTATTGCTGCATATTTCACCAAGTTTAAATCCATTTGAGATGAGATTGACAGTTTCAATGCAAGTAATAAATGTTCTTGTGACTGTATTTGTGGGGCAAGAGAGAAACAATTCGAATTTTTGGAAACACAGAGAGTTGTGAAGTTTATCATGGGTTTAAACGAGTCATATTCAGTGATAAGAGACACTATTCTGATGCAGCATCTTTTGCCTAAACTCAGTTTTGTCTATAATAATCTTCTTCAAGAAGAGATACAAAGAGAGATTCATATTTCCAATCAATTTCAGTTGGATGCTGCAATCATGTACTCTAAAAATCTGCAGTATTAGAACAATTATTAGCAGAATCAGGGTTTTAATCACCAGCAAAACAAGGGTATAATCAGAATTCTTACAATCAACAAGGCCAGCAGCAGTGCCAAAGTTATAACAAGAATCACCAGGGTCAGCATCAAAATGGGTACCAGCAGAAAGGCAAAGAAAAGCGGAGGATGATAGGCCGTCCTGCAACTACTGCAAGAAGATAAAGCATCTGGTAGAACAATGCTGGCACCTACAAAAGAAGAATATAAAATTTTATGGAAACATTTCCAATGAAGAAGAGTCACGTGATTCTCCAGGATTTAATGAAGTGAACAATCGTCTTCAATCAGATTATTCTGGTGAAATTCTTGCTTCATCTGCTAACTTTGCTGGTACAGTAATTCCTGTTCATTTTTCATTTAATTCTTCCTTACATACTGGTTCCTCAAATGCATATTTGAATACCTGGATCCTGGATTCAGGCGCTACTGACCATTTCTGTTCTAACAAGGCTTTATTTTCTACATTCAGTACACTTAATAAACCTTTCTTACACTACAAAAATCAAGCCGGAATTGCGTCGGACAAATCCGACGCAAATGGGCAATATCCGACGCAAATTGAAGATTGCGTCGGATTAACCGACGCAAACGGCCACCATTATAATTTGATGCAAATTTTTTTTTTTTGCATCGGCTAATCCGACGCATATGATTTGCGTCGGCTAATCCGATACGAAGACATGGAGGTCAACACCCCTGTCAATGGGCTTTGCGTGGGATTAGTCGACGCAAAGTCAAACTTTTTGTTGACTTTGCGTCGGCTAATCCCACGCAAAGTCCCTCAGTCAATCCTCAGTCAATGGGCTTTGCGTGGGATTAGCCGACGCAAAGTCAAACACTCTGTCGACTTTGCGTCGGCTAATCCCACACAAAGCCCCGCAGTCAGTGGGTTTTGCATGGGATTAGCCGACGCAAAGTCAAACACTCTGTCGACTTTGCGTCGGCTAATCCCACGCAAAGCCCTTCATATAACAGTGTTAAAATTTTCAGCATTTATTTACCAATAGTATATATTGAATTATACTCTAATTTTTTACTTGTGTTATAAGCACTTACCAACTGCGCGAAGGCTGTTGCTGCACTCCTACTTCCAAGGCAGCTAGTGGGTTTGGCCACCCCGTCCACTTGCCCACCTCTCCTGTTCGACGACTTAATCGTCGATTTCTTCTTGAACTCTGGGTCGGCAGCGTTCTTCTTCAATGTCTCCCACTTCTCTTGCGAAATCCAATCCGCCTTCGCGACCCTCGGGACAGCTCGCTGGAATATGTCGGTTATCTTCTTCTTAATGCGAATCTCATAATCCGACCTGAGGTCGTACCCCAGGTCTATACGCACTCTCTTCTGTTTGTCAAAAAAAGATTCGTTAGCTACAATTGAATGTATAAATCGTGCAACGAAAACCTTAAAAACAAAGACAAAGTAATTACCGCGAAGTGCATTTACATAGCTTCCCGAGCTTCCAGTGGCGCCTCCGTCCAGCTACGGTAGGCGCCTGGGGTAGACGCATACGTCATGATTATGGAATCCCGCATATAATCGGAGTACTTCTTGTCCTTCCACCTACACAAGTCATTTATGATACTGTGAAGCAAATAAATGAGTGAAAATATAGAAAAGAACTGGTTACAACAACTTAAACTCACCAAGTAGCGGTCTCCACTTTCTGCCGTGATAGGTACGGTTTCTCAGGCGTCGCAACGTAGACCGTCGCCCCGACTTCTTGGACAGCGTCCACACCTAGGACGACAGGAGTCCTAGGCACGTCCTCCTCCATATGGTCACCATGGCCGCTGGCCCCCGTCACCATCCCTTTGCCACCTGACATAATCACGTCTACAAAATATGTTTGCGCAAAGTTAAACTGTAGAGTCAGTTTGTTTAGGGTAAAGCAGGAATTTCATTAAGTACCAAAATAGTCTTCAATTACAAATAAATAAATTACAACTTATCCACATATGCAATCGAAGAACATTGAGGGAATTGTCACCAAATTTTCCTCTTACCAACACAACACAATTTCATGTTTACCACCTAAGTGACATGAAAGGCACAAGAACAGTCCCAAAACGGGGACTGTCCAAGAATTACTCCTAATGAGTAACTCTTGAACGGGCACTAGGTAGGTCTGAGTAGATTTCAAACAATGCTCATGCACAGTACACAACGAAAACAAATAACAACAGCAATCATATCTCGATACAGTAATCCAAAACATTAATACGTACTATAATTACAACAACTAACTGCTGAAATTTAGGAAACAAAACAAATTTCCCTTTTTTTAGTATTGTTAAAGTAGCAGAAGTACATAGTAGAAGATTAGTAGTAGTAGTAGTAGTAGTAGTAGTAGTAGTAGTAGTAGTAGTAGTAGTAGTAGAAGAAAATTAGTAGTAGTGGTAGTAGTAAAAGTAGAAGTAGGAAATTAGTATTAGTTGTAGTAGTAGAAAATTAGTATTAGTTGTAGTAGTAGAAAATTAGTAGTAGTAGTAGTAGAAAATTAGTAGTAGTAGTAGTAGTAGTAGTAGTAGTAGTAGTAGTAGTAGTAGTAGTAGTAGTAGTAGTAGAAAATTAGTAGTAGTAGTAGTAGTAGTAGTAGTAGTAGTAGTAGTAGTAGTAGAAAATTAGTGGTAGTAGTAGTAGTAGAAAATTAGTAGTAGTAGTAGTAGTAAATTAAAAGTACAAGTAGTAAAGTAGTAGTAGTAGTAGTAGTAGAAAATTAGTAGTAGTATAGTAGTACTAGTAGTGGAAAATCAGTAGTAGTAGTAGTAGTGGAAAATTAGTAGTAGTAGTAGTAGAAGAAAATTAGTAGTAGTAGTAGTAGTGGAAAATTAGTAGTAGTAGTAGTAGTAGTAGTAGAAGTAGGAAATTAGTAGTAGTAGTAGTAGTAGAAAATTAGTATTAGTGGTAGTAGTAGAAAATTAGTAGTAGTAGTAGTAGTAGTAGTAGTAGAAAATTAGTAGTACATAGTATTAGTAGTAGGTTATTAGTATTAGTAATATTAGTATTAGATTAGTAATATTAGTAGTAGTATTAGTAGTACATATTATTAGTAGTAGGTTATTAGTATTAGTAATATTAGTATTAGATTAGTAATATTAGTAGTAGTATTAGTAGTACATAGTATTAGTAGTAGGTTATTAGTATTAGTAATATTAGTATTAGATTAGTAATATTAGTAGTAGCATTAGTAGTAGTAATGAAGTATTTTAATGTAATATTAGTAGTAGATTAGTAATACTACTACTAGCACTACTAATATACTACTACTAAAACTACTAATTAATCTACTACTAATACTACTACCCATCTACCTCAACAAATCTAATTCATTATACTACTACATACTACTACTAATCTAATAACACAATTTCTAACCTAATACAATAATCACTAATACCTAATTAACATACTAACTCACCTAATTCACATACTACAATTACCGTCTAACAATAAAACGAAATCTAACCTAATTCACATACTAATTAACCTAATTCACATACTAATTAACTTAATTAATATACTAATTAACGTAATTAACCTAATTACTAAACTATCTAACCTAATTAACATACTCACCCTACAATCTAATTAACCCTACATAATCACCATACAATATTAATCACCATAATTATCTAACTTAATCAAAACGGTTTAGTAACAAAGCCTAACATACTAACTAACAATTAATCTAATTAAGTAATCTAAACAGTAAACTAATTGTACTAATTAAGTACAAAATAAACCCTAAGGTCGGGTTAGGGTTTTTCGGGGCTTGGTCGGGTTAGAACGAGTACGCCGGAGGGTTCGGTTCGCCGGGGGTTCAGGGACGGGTTCGGTTCGCTGGGGGTTCGGGGACGGGTTAAGTTCGTCGGGGGTTCGGAGCTGGGTTTGGGTGCGCCGGAAAGGGTAGGGTTCAGGGGGGACCGTTCGCTGGGGGTTCGGGGCTGGGTTCGCCGGAAATGGGTAAGGGAAATCTAGGGTTTGGTTGTTGGTGCGCCGGAAATGGACTGGGTCGCCGGATCTGGGTGGGTGTGCGCGCCGGAGGGAAGTCGCCGAAAGAAGGTCGTCGGAGGTGGGTGGGGGTTGTGCGCGTTCGGGTTGGGGATTGGGATCGCCGGGTTATCGCTCGGGGTTGGAGAGGGATAAGGAGATTGGGTTTGTGTCTGACTGTCGCGTTTTTTTTTTAATTTAACATATGTTGCGTGGGATTAGCCGACGCAACCAGACGCAATATTAAAATTTGCGTCGGCTAATCCGATGCAACGCATTTAATTTTGTTTTTTTTTAAATTAATTTAACATATGTTGCGTGGGATTAGCCGACGCAATCAGACGCAATATTAAAATTTGCGTCGGCTAATCCGATGCAACGCATTTAATTTTGTTTTTTTTATTAATTTAACATATGTTGCGTGGGATAAGCCGACGCAACCAGACGCAATATTAAAATTTGCGTCGGCTAATCCGATGCAACGCATTTAATTTTGTTTTTTTTTTTAATTTAACATTCACTGCATCGGATTAGCCGACGCAATCAGACGCAATATTTTAGATTGCGTCGGCTAATCCGATGCAAACCTATTAATTCTGTTCACTGATTTTTTTTACTTTGACGCAGACTGCATCGGATTAGCCGACGCAACCAGACGCAATATTAAACTTTGCGTCAGCTAATCCGATGCAAAGCTATTAAATCTGTTGACTGAATTTTTTTTACTTTGACGCATACCGCATCGGATTAGCCGACGCAACCAGACGCAATATTAAACTTTGCGTCGGCTAATCCCACGCAAACCCTTTCACATAGTGGCACCAACCCAAAATTATTGGCGCCTGTATCATGGAGTCGGATAGCGTCGGCTAGTCCCACGCAATATTATTGCATCGGATTAGCCGACGCAAATCGACACAGTTATGCCATTTGCGTCGGATAATAAATCCGACGCAACCTGTCCGACGCTATTTCAGCTGTTTTTAGTAGTGTTAATATCTCTACCTAATGGGCAGACTGTCAAAGTTGATACTGTAGGAACTGTGGTTGCCACAACAGTTTTAGTACTACATAATGTTTTCTATGTTCCATCTTTTCGTTTTAATCTTTTGTCTATAGGTAAATTAACCAAGCAATTGAATTCAGAAGTCTGTTTCTCACGTAATTCCTGCTACTTGCATGACTCTTCCTAGAAGCACTTGGTGATTGGTAGAAATTTACATGCACGATCTTTACTTGTTGCACAGTTCTGTTCAAGATGCTCATTTGTCTTCTGTTTTTTCTGTTAGTTCCTCCAATGTTTCGTGTAACATTTGGCATAAGAGATTAGGACATTGACCTTTGGATAAAATGAAACTCATGCACCTCTATAATGATTCAGATTTTCAATTGTATGATAAACAATTTTCTTCTTGTCAAGTGTGTACTCAAGCTAGACAACATAGATTATCTTTTCCTGTCAGTACATCTATTTCATTTGCTTCCTTTGATCTTGTGCATATTGACTTATGGGGTCCCTATCATACTTCTACTTACAATGGGTTCAAGTATTTTATGACTATTGTAGATGATTTTACTAGATGTACTTGGGTGTATCTTCTTTCATCTAAAAGTAATGCTTTTACTTGTCTTAAAGGTTTTATTAAAATGGTTGATACTCAATTTGATAAGAAAATCAAAACTATTAGATCGTGTTCCGGTTAAGGAATCAATCAACCCGAATTGCGAATTCGGGTCTTTAGTGCTCAGATATCGCTTTGCTTGGTTTCCCTTGATCTCTCCTTCCCCTTTTCCTATAGTCGGACCTTCCCGGCGAAGTGAGCTTGCTCCCTGCACAAGCAACGCACAGGGCCTCGGAGGTTGTCCGAGGGAACCCTCTCCGATGCCTAAGTCAGTCCGTGAATGCCTTGACGAACCTAGCTCGTGAGGAACTAGGTGGCGGTTTTTAGGAGTAAGGGTCTAGAGAGGGAAAATCCAACCCCTTCTATGTGGGAAATGGGTGGGTATTTATACCTTCCCACATGAGAGAGAGAGGGGGGGGGGAAGAGAAGAGAAGGAGAATGCGTGGACGAGAGGACAACACGTGGCTTCCCCTCGTCCACCCACTTTCCATTACCTGAGGCGAAATGACGGATGGGTCCTCGGACTCCCCTGCCCGTGCCGGGGGTTAGGGCGCCCTGGAAGAAAGCATGAGGAGAACCTGGAGGCCCTGCTCGGCTGGCGGAAGGCCCTGCTCGGAAGGCGCAAGCCCTTAGGGACTCTTCGTAGTCCCTCGCAGGGAGGGCTGACGGATGAGACCGAATTCACCCTGGGGACGACCCGTGGTACTTGGTCGACTCCCATCAATTGGCCCACGCCGGCCAGAGGGAGGCGGGGCCTTCCTCTTGGCAGGCGTCTCTTGAGATGGGGTGCAGTTGACTCTTGAACTCGGGCATTTAATGCACTGCTTGTTCCCGAGGTTGGAATGTTCTTTTAGTGATGATTGCTTTCTATTCCCAGCGGATTTTTGGGCAGTGTGCGGGTGCGCTGATTGGCCGCGCCCCCTACCAAAGTGGTTGTGGCGCCATTTAATGCTTTGGCTACCCTCCGTATAAATTGCGGCTTCCTTGCTGTTTTCACAACTCATCTTCAACCTTCTCTTCTTCCTTCAGAGAAAATGTCGTGGATTACTAGAGTGCTTTTTTGCCGTGGAGCTCGCGTAGTGAGCCGCCGCTTTGCGGGGCGTTGGAAGCTTAGGTACTCCCGGGCGTCTTTTCTAATTTTGCGTCGTAGCCGGCGATCCCGCGTCCGACATCCCCGAAAGCTCAGGAGGGCTCTTATCAAAGCGGGCAAACGTCCACAGAGGGCTCCTCTAGCTGCTCCAAGGTTCAGGCGCTACCCCCAGGGTGGGGGTTGCTTCGACAGGGGGTGTCATGAATGCATTCCATGGCTGCACCCCGAGCAATTCGACCCCGATTGCTCGAGTCTGTCTTCTTCTGAGTCGGGCCCTTCTTCTCCCTTGGGGAAGAAGGTTGGCTGCGGCTCCTGTGACGATACCGGGACAGTCCCTTATGGTAGGGACTGGGATGTCAGCAGCCGGGAGTCCGGCGACAGTGACGGCCAGGGCTACTCCTCTGGTCGTGGGGATGATGATGATTCGGCAGATCCCTTCAAAGATTCCGACGATTGGGACTGGGGATCCGACATTGGAGGGCGTGACAGCCCTGGGGACTACTCCCCGGGCTCTGACGATGGCTAGGCCTGCCTGAGGGGTGCAGGCATAATGAGCCGGAAATAGGGGCTCCTTTTGTATTCCTGACCTGCATGCTATGTAACTTGCCCATTTTTTCGGGTTTTCTTTAATTTTAATGAAAAGATCAGGCGACTCGGTTCACATGTGGCACTTTTATTATTTGCTATTATTTTCTTTTTGTTTTTATCATTATTATCTGGAGGGAGAGTGACGTCATCGAGGGAATGAATGTTCCTGGCGTCTTTTTGCCTTCTCGAGGCTTTCTTGGGATAAGGAGACTAGTTGTTAGAGCTGTGACACGTGGGGGATGACTTGTGGACTCTAGTACTGTTTTGGCAGATCGCCTCATTAAGTCGGTAACCAGCACTTCTCACCAGGTGATCCAGTATATACAGCGTACTTCCAGGGTGTTACAGGCTTCTGCCGAGCTGGCGGCCCTCAGTCGCCTAAGTGACGAGGAGCTGACTATCACCTCTGGGGCCCCTCCCCCTGATCGCCTGGCCGTGGTTGAAAGGGACGTGACCCTGATTGGGGGCCTGAAGGACCAGCTGTCCAAACAAGAGAGCGAGCTGGAGGAAGTGAAGGGGCAGGCCAATCACTGGAGGCTTCAGGGGGAGCAGGCTGTGAGGGAGGCATCCAAGCTCGAGGTGGAATTGAGGGAGAGCCGCCTGGCAGTGGAGCATGCTGAAAAGTCCCTGGCTGAGATGGAGCATCTCAAGAAGAAAGCAGCTGATCTGGAGGAAGAACTGTCCAAAACCAGCTCAGACTTCAAACTGGCTCAGGCTAGGTGGCAAGATGAGAAAGGTGCCATCCTGAAGGAAGCTGAAGCTGCCTCGGACTTGAGTTTTAAAAATGGGGCTACTTCCTCCTTGGAGCTTGTTATGGAGGTAATCAGGGAAATGTTTCCTGTCTTTGACGAGAACACATTTCGGAACCTTTATGCTGCCAAGAATGAAGCTTTGGCAGCTGGAAACCCCAAGGAGCCTGCCGGTCCTGACCATGGTGCGCCTGATGCCTAGTCCTTTACTTTTTGTTGATAATTTTTGTGCTGAGCCTTAGAATGGCCAGTTTTGTTTGTAATGCTTTGACATTTCCGGATCTTTATTTTGGGCTTTTGTTAAAACCGTTCTACTTTTTCCTGGATTAATCCTTGAATGTTCGCCTTTTCTTTTACTTTCTTTGTTTTCCAGAGTTTGGCTGAGATTTCATACAGGGTTGGGGGGGCTTGCCCCCAGTCCTTGTTCGTTTGACCTGTTCCTGGCTCTTGGACAGAGTCCAGGGGGCCTGCCCCCTGCCTGCCCAGAGGCTGGCAGGGTGGCATTATGCGTTTTTTATACAAGGTTGGGGGGCTTGCCCCCAGTCCTTGTTCGTTTGGCCTGTTCCTGGCTCTTGGTCAGAGTCCAGGGGGCCTGCCCCCTGCCTGCCCAGAGGCTGGCAGGTGGCATTATGCGTTTTTTATACAAGGTTGGGGGGCTTGCCCCCAGTCCTTGTTCGTTTGGCCTGTTCCTGGCTCTTGGTCAGAGTCCAGGGGGCCTGCCCCCTGCCTGCCCAGAGGCTGGCAGGTGGCATTATGCGTTTTTTATACAAGGTTGGGGGGCTTGCCCCCAGTCCTTGTTCGTTTGGCCTGTTCCTGGCTCTTGGTCAGAGTCCAGGGGGCCTGCCCCCCGCCTGCCCAGAGGCTGACAGGGTGGCATTATGCGGTTTTTATACAAGGTTGGGGGGCTTGCCCCCAGTCCTTGTTCGTTTGGCCTGTTCCTGGCTCTTGGACAGAGTCCAGGGGGCCTGCCCCCTGCCTGCAGGGAGGCGTTTGAATTTTTGTTGGGGGGGCTATTTTCCTTAGTTCTGGCAACAGGGGGGCCTCCCCCTATTGCCCCCTGCTCGTTTGTGTGTGAAAACGCGAGTTTGAACAGGCAACGAGTATAGACTTTGAGGATCTTTTCATTTCTTCGTAAAAATCTATCACAAGGGTGGTCGGAGCCGTCGACATTCTTTGACCGTTCTCCGCCAATTTTAAAGAAACGAAGACTACTTTAAGATTCTGCTTTAAACATAATATTTCTTCAAGGTGTCTGCGTTCCAGTGAGCACTCAACTCTTGGCCCTCTAGATTGGCGATTTTATACGTGCCTGGCCCTAAGATTTGAGTTACCTGGTATGGACCCTCCCAATTAGCACTAAGTTTGCCGTGCTCTCTTGATCTTCCCACGGCCTGTGTCTTTCTGAGGACTAGATCACCCATCTGAAAATTTCGCGGATGCACTCTTTTGTTGTATGCCTTCCTCATTCGTTGCTGGTAGGCGACGATATTGGTGCCGGCTTCTTCTCTCAGCTCACTAACCAGATCCAAGGCCTCTGCCATTGCTACTTCATTCTCAGCCTGGTCGTATTGTAAGGAGCGCAGGGAGGGGATCCTGGCCTCAACTGGTAGCAAGGCCTCTGCACCATACACCAGGCCGAACGGGGTCTGGCCCGTAGACTCCTTCCGGGTGGTCCGGATAGACCAGAGTATGCTGGGGAGTTCGTCGGCCCACCTGCCCTTGAGGTCATCCACCATTTTCTTTAGGCCATTCAAAATTTGCTTGTTGGCTGCCTCTGCCTGCCCGTTGGTTTGAGGGTGGCAGACGGCAGAATAAGCAACCGCAACGGCGTGACCTTCCAACCATAATCTCAGGGGGTCATTATCGAATTGTCTTCCATGGTCAAACACTAACATTTTTGGCAAGCCAAACCGGGTGATAATGTTCCGCCAAATCACTTTCCTGACCGCAGGCTCGGTGATGTTAGGCACTGCCTCAGCTTCCACCCATTTGGTAAAGTAATCAATGGCTACGATCAAGAATTTTCTGCCCCCGGTGGCTACCGCGAAGGGGCCCAGTATGTCCATCCCCCACTGAGCGAAGGGGATGGGGGACAGGATCGGCCTGAGCTCCTGAGCCGGGACATGGATAGAGGGGGCGAAAAGCTGACATTTTCTGCACTTCTGGGTTAAGTCCTTTGCGTCGGCCAGCAGGGTCGGCCAATAGTATCCGGCCCTCAAGGCCTTGTGTGCTAGTGACTTCCCTCCTATGTGATGGCCACATATCCCGGAGTGGATGTCGTCCAGCACCTCCGCCGCCTGTTCTGCCCCTAGGCACCTGAGCAGGGGGGACGAGAAAGATTTTTTGTACAGGTCTTCGCCTATCATGACGAACCATGCTGCCCTTGCTAGCGTTTTTCTTTCCTGTGCAGGGTCGGTCGGTAGGACTCCGTGTTTTTTGAACAGGATGATGGGGGTCCTCCAGTCTTCAGGCCCTGCTTCCTCTACCGCACCAACGGTTGGACAGGGGGCGGTAGATTTCTCTTGGACGACGTCCACCCATACTGACCTTCTTATATCCTGCAGGCTGGAGCTGGCTAGCTTTGACAGGGCATCCGCTCTGTGATTCTGGGATCGTGGGATCTGTCTGATTTCGTATGACTTTAAACCTGATAGTTCCCTTTTTACCACCTCCAGGTACGCGGCCATTGTTTGGTCCCTAGCTTCGTACTCTCCATTAATTTGGTTGGCGATGAGCTGGGAGTCTGTGGCCAGAACGACCCGTTCTGCGCCTGCAGCCTTGGCCAGGTTGATGCCTGCAAGTACTGCTTCATACTCGGCTTCATTATTCGAGGCGGGGAAGACAAATCTGAGAGCATGCTCAAAATCGGTCCCTTCCGGACTGGTCAACACTATCCCCGCCCCTGCTCCGTTAGTCGTTGAGGATCCATCGGTGTATACGACCCATTCGCCAGAGGTTGGGCTATCGTCTTCGGAGTGGGAGCATTCTGCCAGAAAGTCGGCCAATGCTTGGGCCTTGATGGCCGTTCTTGACTGGTATGTTATCCCCAGTCCACTCAACTCGATGGCCCACTTCAGCAATCTGCCTGATTTCTCAAATTTTTCTAACACCTTTTCCAGGGGCTGGTCTGTTAGCACCACGACAGGGTGTGCGTCGAAGTATGGCCTCAATTTCCTGGCTGCTATAACAACCGCGTAGGCCGCCTTCTCGACCATGGGGTAGTTCTTCTCTGCTGTCCCCAGGGCGTGGCTTACGAAGTATATGGGTTGTTGAGCGCCTGCTTCTTCCCTTAGGATGACTGCGCTGACTGTCGCGCTGGTTACAGCGATGTAAAGAAAAAGCTTCTCTCCTGCCACCGGTCTTGCCAGGGTGGGGAGTTTCTTTAAGTGTTCCTTTAATTGTCCGAACGCTTCTTTCTGCTCGTCTTCCCATTTGAACTGTTTATTGCCTTTCAGCACCTTGAAAAACGGGGTTGACTTGTCTGCTGACCTGGCAATGAACCGTGCCAGGGCGGCCATGCGACCTGTTAGACGTTGGATGTCCCTGATGGTCTTTGGCTCGGGGAGGTCTAGAACAGCCTGAACTTTCTCGGGATTGGCGTCTATCCCTCGGGAACTTACCAAGAAACCCAAGAATTTTCCAGAGCGCACCCCAAACGTGCATTTCTTCGGATTGAGCTTCATTTTGTAGGCGCGCAGGGAGGAAAAGGTCTCCCGCAGGTCTTCCAGGTGTTCCTTGTCTCCCTTACTCTTTACAATGGCGTCATCGACATAGGCTTCTATGTTTCTGCCTCTGATTTTCGAACACCTTGTCGACCAGGCGCTGGTACGTGGCCCCTGCGTTTTTCAGCCCGAATGGCATCATCTTGTACATGTAGGTGCCTGAGCTGGTGATAAATGCGCACTTGACTCTGTCCGGCTGCCACAAGTACACCTGATGATATCCTGAGAAGGCATCCAGGAAGCTTAGCATAGTATACCCACTGATGGCGTCCACCAGTTGATCGATTCTGGGGAGTGGGTAGCAGTCTTTTGGGCAGGCCTTGTTGAGGTTCGTAAAATCCACGCACATCCTCCACGCGCCTGACGATTTCTTGACCATGACCACATTCGCCAGCCACTCAGGGTAGTCACAAACTTCTACAAAGTCTGCCTTCAAAAGTTTTTCGATTTCTTCCTTGATTGCCAAATCTTTTTCTGCGGACATGTTCCGCTTTTTCTGCTTTACAGGGCGGGCGTCCGCGTTTACGTTCAGCTTGTGAACGATACACGCTGGATCGACCCCTGGCATTTCATCCGCCGAGTAGGCGAATACATCCTTGTTCTCCCTCAGTAGCTCGACCAGCTCAGCCTGGTAGGACTCTTCCAGGTCAGCCCCTACAAGGACTTGTCTCCCCGGCTCCAGGTCCACCAGCATGCTTTCTCCCCCAGGTTCCAGGTGGTTTGACGTCTGGTTACCGGCTGAGATCTCGCCCTCTCTGCTGGGGGAGCTGTCGGCTTTTCTTTTCCCTTTTCTTTCGCTCTCATGAGCCTGCAGGGCCACGGAGTAGCATTGCCTGGCCGACTCTTGGTCCCCGCGTATTTTGCCTTCTAGGCCGAAGTCAGTGACGTAGGCTATGGTGAGAGCCCGGATTGATATGCCTGCTTCAATCTCATCCAGGGTGACTCTGCCGATCAGGGTGTTGTAGGCAGACTTCGCATCTACCACAACAAATGACGCCCTGATATTCCTGGCAGTAGCTCCTTCCCCGAACGTCACCGGCAGGTCTATGATTCCTACGGGCAAGACGCCCGCTCCGCTGAACCCATATAATGACCCTGGGGCGGGTCGTAGGTGCCGTTTCTCCAGACCCATTTTGTCAAAGGCGTCTTTGTACAGCAGATTCGTGTAGGCGCCAGTGTCTACCATGCATCTCCGGACAATGTGGTTGCTGATTACCAAGGATAGCACCAAGGGATCGCTGTGGGGTACACCACCCGCCCTGCATCCTCGGGGGTAATGCTCAGCGTTACTCCCTTTGGGCTTCCTGCTCTTTCAGCGTAGCAGATTTGGTTTCTTAGCTCACGAAGCTGCCTTTTCTGTCCCCTTCGACTGATTGGACCTTCTGCATCTCCTGATATCACATGGATTACCAGGCGATTCTGTACCGAGCCCTCGGGCTTTTCAGGCGTCTCCTTCTGGGACTTGTTCCTGGCTGCATAGTTGGCCAACCAGCCGTTCCTGATCAACTTTTCGATCTCGTCTTTCAGATGACGACATTCCTCGGTGGTGTGGCCTACGCAGTCGTGAAAAGTGCAGAATTTCTTGGGGTCCCCTCTTGGACTGCGCGGCTTGCTCGGGCGATTCCACTTCGCGGTTTCTTTTTCCAGCTCGAAGATTTCTGCCCTGGACTTATTAAGGGATGTGTAACTGTCGAATCTGGGCTGATAAGCAGTGCGCTCCTTTTTGGGGGTATCCCCTTCCTCGGCTCTATGTCTTCCGGAGTCGCTTCTTCCGCGTCCACCCTGCGGTCCCCCTTGCTGCCTCGTGGGGCCTGCAGGGTCTCCGGCAGGCTGTGGAATTCCTCCTGCAACATAAACCCCTCTGCGATTTTTCTGGCCTTGGCCAGGGTCTCCGGTTGGGCCCTGATCATCTGGTTCTTCATTTCGCCGGGTAGCAGGGAATTGGTTAGTGCATATGCCGCCGTTGGGTCGTCAATTTCCTTCACCTGCTGGAACGACAAATCGAACCTTTTCAGATATTCCCTGACAGTTTCGCCCTTCTTCTGCCTGAGGGTCATCAGGTCAAAGCGGGTGAGACGTCGTCGTTTGTTTCCGGCATACTGGTCTAAGAACATCTCCGCCAGCTCGATGAAGAAGGAGATTGATCCTTGCGGGAGGTCCTTGAACCAACCCTGGGCTAGGCCTACCAGGGTGGTGGGGAAGATCTTACACCAGACTGCGTCGTCGGCGTCGTACATGCCCATGTGGCTTTCGTACGCAGCCAGGTGATCTTCCGGGTCTGTAGTTCCGTCGAATTTTACAGTTGGCATTTTAATCTTCGGGATCGGGTATGCTTGGACCTCAGGGTTAAGCGGGGTTTTAGTTGGCCTACCCACCATTTTTGACCTGCCCGCATCTGAGTAGCGACCGTAGTCATCCCATTTATCAGGGGTCGGTCGCCTGCCCTCAGGGGAGCGGTGCCTTGGTGGGGGCCTCGGCCTGCTAATCGCCTCGTCGCCTTGAGAAGGGGAGTGATACCGCGAGCGCTTCTTCTGGGCGGACTCGAGGTTATCACCCTGACGGTACCTGGACCTCATGGGTTGGCCGTTGTTGAGCCTGGATTGCAGGCCCTGGGACAGCCCAGGGGGTGGCTGCAATCCCTCAGCTGGCGTCAACCTGGTGAATACGTCTTGCTTCTCTCCCAAGCGCTTGGATACTGGCTCTTTGTGCCTCATGCGATCCCTTAGGTCTTGGGATAGGCCTCTTCTTTCATGAGCGGCGGTGGATTCTGTAGTATGGATGGAGAATGCGCCCTCCGGACCAGCTACTCCCTGCCGTGCAGGCGGCTCCTGACGGGCTTCTGGAATTCGCCTTTGCACTTGTGCATAAGCATGGGCTGTCTTTCTGGCTTTTTTCTGAGCATTCCTGACGGCGGTTCGCTTCGTGCCCCCGGTTCCTTCTCCACTCTCAAAATGGAGTAACCTGGGGGTCGTTGCGACCCTGCCTATCAGGTCGTCAGGGGTAAATTCCTGGTCCAGCATGGCTGAGAAGAAAGCCGCAGTCTGTACCATCTGGGCAGGGGTGAGGTTCAGGACTGGCCTCGACTGGCTCCCCTGTCCAGCCATGGTAGCTGCTCCTTGGCCCGTTGCCCCCTGCAGACTGGCCCGCCCCACACCCGGAATTGTGGCAGCAGGCGTCGTTTCGGGCGGCATGCCATACTGGGGGGCTTTGGGTGGGTTTGCCACTGAACTGGTGTCGAAAATCTCAGGCATATTCGATTGTGGATGGTTAATTTGTGTTTTTGGAATGGTTGATTTTGTGGGTAATCTCGTGAGCACAACCTAGATCTTCCCCACAGACGGCGCCAAATTGTTCCGGTTAAGGAATCAATCAACCCGAATTGCGAATTCGGGTCTTTAGTGCTCAGATATCGCTTTGCTTGGTTTCCCTTGATCTCTCCTTCCCCTTTTCCTATAGTCGGACCTTCCCGGCGAAGTGAGCTTGCTCCCTGCACAAGCAACGCACAGGGCCTCGGAGGTTGTCCGAGGGAACCCTCTCCGATGCCTAAGTCAGTCCGTGAATGCCTTGACGAACCTAGCTCGTGAGGAACTAGGTGGCGGTTTTTAGGAGTAAGGGTCTAGAGAGGGAAAATCCAACCCCTTCTATGTGGGAAATGGGTGGGTATTTATACCTTCCCACATGAGAGAGAGGGGGGGAAGAGAAGAGAAGGAGAATGCGTGGACGAGAGGACAACACGTGGCTTCCCCTCGTCCACCCACTTTCCATTACCTGAGGCGAAATGACGGATGGGTCCTCGGACTCCCCTGCCCGTGCCGGGGGTTAGGGCGCCCTGGAAGAAAGCATGAGGAGAACCTGGAGGCCCTGCTCGGCTGGCGGAAGGCCCTGCTCGGAAGGCGCAAGCCCTTAGGGACTCTTCGTAGTCCCTCGCAGGGAGGGCTGACGGATGAGACCGAATTCACCCTGGGGACGACCCGTGGTACTTGGTCGACTCCCATCAGATCGGATAATGCTTTTGAACTAGGTAGAAGTAGTCCTACATCGCAGTTCTTGGTTGATAATGGTATATTGCATCAAACTAGCTGTTTTCACACCCCGCAGCAGAATGGTGTGGTAAAAAGGAAATATAAACATTTATTAGAGATGGCTAGAGCATTGACGTTTCATTTTAATCTTCCCAAGAAGTATTGGGAGAATGTGTATTAACGGTTACATATTTGATTAATAGACTTCCTTCTAAAGTCCTGCATAACATGTCTCTTATCCAGTTACTTTTTGGCAGAAAGCCTGACACTAGTCACATAAGATCTTTTGGTTGTTTAACATATGCTACTACATCTAAACCCGGAAGAGATAAGTTTGATTTTAGGTTTATTAAAAGTGTTTTTTTTGGGTATTCATCTGGAAAGAAAGCATATAAACTACTTGATTTGGATAATCATTCTATTTTTGATTCAAGAGATGTGGCATTTCATGAGGATGTCTTCCCATATATTGATGATTCTAGAGATGGATTTGTTCCTTTGCCTTCACATACTGCTATTTTGCCTGTTTCTGATATTGACATTCCCACTTTTGTTCCTGATTCGAATGCTACTGTCACTGGTTCTCTTAATAATAATGTTAATGTTGATTATGTTCCTGAAACTATACCACTTAGACAGTCAAGTAGAGCTTCTAGGGCACCTTCTTATTTGAATGACTATGTTTGCAAGTTACCTAGTACTGGACAAACAAATTGTTGTCACACGTTGACCACTCTTTGTGAGGTCCTATGGCTTTGTGTTGTACTGTCACAAACATGCCAGTTGTTCCTATACAAGAGCCTAAGACATATGAAGAAGCTATCATCTTTCCTAAATGGCAAGAGGCAATTGATGCTGAATTCAAGGCACTTACTGCTACTGAGACATGGTCTGTAGTCCCACTTCCTGCTGAGAAGAAAGCCATCTGCTCCAAATGGGTGTTCAAAGTTAAACACACACTACAACAAATTGACACTTGCGCCACGAATTATGCCACGGGAATTTGTTATTTGTGGCTAAATTTTACCTAGCCACGGGAAAAATTTGATTCACTATTTGGGAAAAAAATATGCCACGGGAACATTTTTTCCCGTGGCAAAAATTTACTTGCGCCACAAATTTTATTAAAGTCGTGGCCAATAATCACTCGTCCCACAAAAGATGCAACACTCGTGGCAAAAATATATTTAGCCACGAATTTGCTCAGTGGCAAATATTATTTAGGCACGACATAATTAACGTCTGTGGCAAAATTATTTTTTAGCCACAGATTAATAAATGCATGTGGCAAATGGTTCTCCAAACTTTAATTAAATTACTTTCAAGTTAAGCCGAGTGTCAAATACCGATCTTAAAAAATTCATTAAAATTCAAAGTTAAAGATAATACGAAAATTCATTAAAATTCAAAGTTAAAAAAATATACTCCCTCCGTCCCTAAAAGATTATCCCATTTCCATATTATATGCGAGGAGTATTTTAATGAAACATGACAATCTTAGTGGGACGGACGTAGTAATAAATTTGAAAATATTTTATTAATACTTCGTAAAACAAATTGGTATTATTTTAATTAGTTTTAAGAAAAAAATTGATTTTCTGTAAAATTAAATACAAGAAAACTTTGGTTGTCTAATTTGGTGATTTTTTACTAATCATTATTTTTGAAGTAATTAATTTCACTTAATTTGACAATGTTTTATTAAAATTCTTTAATCCTAAGTATGACTTTTGAAAGACAATTAACATTTACATAGTGTAAGCTAAAATGCGGCATACATAGCATATCAAGTAAAATAAATATGTGATTGATCATCCATCATTGAGACGTCTAATATTATTTAAGACTCTTTCATTTCTACCGCTTAATTAATTAATTTTTTGCACATGTAATACACTTCTTTTTAAGACAAAAAAAACTTAAAAAGAAATTGACTGGACATGATTTTTTTTCCAAATTATTGATTTTCTTACAATATTTTCACTGTGAAAAAAACCGCTTTATTAAACTCGTATTTAAGAATTCTAATCGGTCTATATTTTTTTATGAAATTAACTTTAACTGCGAAAACAATAATTATTTTTATAAATTAATTATCTTTCAAGTTGTTTGGTTTGGAAGAAAGATTTATGTATTAGAAAGTCGTGCCTAAGTTCATATCAATAACCAGTCAAAATAATTTTTCAAAAAAAGAGAGGTATAAGTGAGAAAATCAAATAATTAACAAAAATAAGTAAGAAAATCTAATAATTAAGGACTAATAGTGAAAAAATCCAAAATTAATTTATCGTCAACTGTATAATTCAATAACTGTTCTGTAATATTATTTGGAAGATATTTTAAAAAATGAATTTAAAATAAAATTTACTTAATGAAAAATAAAATTCGGGTAATACTTGAAGTAGGCAATAGGAAACTCAATGAGGATAAAAAACTGATGAAATAAAATAACGACCGATAACAAAAAGAAAAAAAATATATCGAAAGAGCCAGCAATAAAAGAACGTGGAAAATAGAAACTAAAATAAAAAATATCAATAAATTAAAGAAATCATGAGTCTGAAATCAACTTCGAAACTCTTTTTTTTTCGGAATAATGATTTTTTAATCATAATATGTAAATCATTGAGAAAAAAAAACTAATTACTCAAAACTAAATTAGTTTGTGAAAAAAAAAACATCACTTTAAAAGAATCCTAACCAAAAATTGTGTCAATAAAGTTCAATTTCATTTCTGGTAGCTGGGCATAAGAACTCCACAGTTAAGTGTGCTTGAGTGAGAGTAGTGTTAAGATGAGTGACCTGCTGGGAAGGCTCTTAGACGCATATGGTGAAATTAAATAATATTGGAATGGTACAGCGCAGCTATGAAGCTAGTAACCGTTCCAGATGTGACTACTATAGGGGTAGAGAATTCTTACGGTTATTTAATTTATTATACATTTTGTCACTGGAATAAATGTTTCGCCACAAACACAATTAGCCACAGGATAATCCGTGGCAAAAAATTAATTTTAGCCATGGAAGACTTTGTGGCAATAAAATCAATACTTGCCACGTTTTTTTTCCGTGGCTATTTGTTTGCCACGGCCACTTGCGCCACGGATGGTCTTTTCGTGGCAAAGTACTTTAGCTATGAAAATATAGCACTTTTGCCACGAATTCAGCCGTGGCCCAAGTGCTCATTTGTAGTAGTGACAAAAGGAGGGTATAGACTACACAGAAACCTTCTCTCTAGTGGTGAAAATGACCACAATCAGGAGTTTAGTAGCAGTAGCTGTTAAGAAAGGTTGGATCATGGCTCAATTAGATGTCAACAACCCATTTTTACATGGTGAATTAGACGAAGAAGTCTACATGAAAATTCCACAAGGATTAAAGGTTCAAGGTACAAATCTTGCCTGCAAGTTACAAAAATCCCTCTATGGCTTGAAGCAAGCATCACCACAGTGGAATGTTAAGCTTTGTTAGGCATTAAAATCAAGAGGTTATTCACAATCACTCAATGATTATTCATTATTCTTTAAGAAGACGGCAGGAAAAGTTATTTTCTTAGTTGTGTATGTGGACGATATCCTGATGGTAGGAGATAATCAGTCTGAGATGGATGATTTAAAATCATTTCTCCACAGCACCTTCAAAATCAAAGACTTAGGATCATTACATTACTTCCTTTGGATGGAGTTCGTCAAGGTTCCAAATGGAATGGCTTTAACCCAAAGAAAGTTCACAAAAGAATTACTAGAGGAATTTGGTTATCAGGACTGTACAACAGTCAATAGCCCACTTGATGCAACAATCAAACATAGTGAAAATGCTGGTGATTTGATCTCCAATCCTTCTGATTACATAAAGCTAGTTGGAAAGCTCAACTACCTGACGAATTCAACGCCTGACATTTCGTATTATGTTCATTTTTTGAGCCAGTTTATGGCGTTCCCTAGACAACAACACTAGTCATCCGCTCTCCATGTTCTCAAATACCTATTAAATGACATATCTCAAGGGATCCTCCTCAATAACAGCTCATCCTTAGATTTACAAGGGTTTTGTGATGCCGACTGGGCTGCGTGTCACCAAACCAGACACTCTGTGAGTGGGTTCGTCATTTTCCTTGGTTCAAGTCTCATTTCATGGAAGTCAATAAACAACAAACAGTTTCTTTGTCCTCTACAAAGGCCGAGTATAGGTCCCTTCGACGAATCACTTCAGAGTTAGTATGGCTAACTTGACTGATCACTGAACTGGAAGTTCCTAACATCACTCCTATACCGGTCAAGTGTGACAGTTAGGCGGTAATTCACATTGCTAAAAACCCTGTTTTCCACGAGCGCACAAAGCACATCGACTTGGACTGCCATTTTGTCAGAGGAAAGCTACATGATGGCTTGATTAGTTTGTCTTACATACCTACTAAAGAGCAACCTGCAGATCTGTTTACTAAAGCTTTCACCGGTCCTCAACATCAGTTGTTACAATCCAAGTTAGGGTTATTTCATAGCCACCAACTTGAGGGGGGGGGGGTGTAGGAATCATAATTAATTAAAGGTTGTTAGGAGTTAGTTAGTCCTAACTACAAGTTGTTCGTAGTTAGTTACATGACTATAGTAGTTAGTTATGAAGTCCTAACCACTATATATACACAGGGTATAACAACCTGTGATGTACTTTCGCAACCAACATTCAATCAATCATTCATTCTAATTCTTTCATCCTCTTTCTCTCCTTAGTTCAACATTAATGAACTGAGGAGAGAACAAAGTGAATGGCGGAATAGCAGCGGCGAATAGTGCGGTCGTCGGAGAGGCCCGAGGGTGATACAAATGTGGCGAAGGTTTGAGGTGAAGGTCTAGGGTTGATGACCCAATTTCAAAAATTAGGGGAGTTTCATTTCAGGAAAATGAAATGAAATGGGCCTGACTTACCTCAATTTTCTAGGGGTTATAACTTATAACATGTTAGATAAACATAGGTATTTCATATGCTATTCATATTTTATAAACATCGGTTCATTTTGACCCATGTCTATAAATTATAGACATAGATTTTAATTCAACCTATGTATATTCTCATTTATATGTATGTATGTATATATATATATATATATATATATATATATATATATATATATATATATATATATATATATATATATATATATATATATATATATATATATATATATCAGTTTTTCAAATAACCTATGTGTATTAAAAATGGATGTCGGTTTTCATTTAACCTATGTCTATAAGGTGATGTCTATGCCCAATTTTGTAGTAGTGCGGGTTCAAGGTTGTCTAGGTGGTCAAGGACAAGGGTCTTGACGCAATCCACTAGTCTTTGTTACGCCCGAGCTCTCGTGACTTAGATGGCCAAAGAAGTCTCTACGCTACGCTTTCACTAACAACGAAGATATCCAACCAACCAACATGCAATAACATACAAAGGAAACTGAGGAAACATGTATTTCTCAATCAGAAGTCTACTAGGCATTTCATCAAGCATGTTATGTGCACAATGATTACAGACAATGTAAATGGCACCAAACACCACTAATTTCACCCTAATCACACATAATCAACCGTCAATACCCCTACTAATCCTAGCAAGAATATTACTCACTCATGTTCAAGGTAGCAATCAAAACACACATCACAAAGCAATCACAACAATGGAGATTCATGATATGAGATTGAGAATTACCAAACATAAACATAAACAAGATAATAGAGAAGATTAGGGAGATAGAAATTATATCAATATAAAAGTGATGAACAAAAGACTAAATCTTGTATAAAATCAACCCAAAGAAGAATCACAATGTTGTCAATAGAGAAGATTCACTCAACAAGTCTTCAATTACACAAATATCAACTAGATTAAACTAAAATTAAGAAAGAATTAAGCTAAGATTATCTGTAATGGAGGCTAAACTAATCTAGGAGCCCTCTTCTAAGAAAGGGTTGCAAGAGTAGTATATATAGTCTAGGGTCTAATTAAAGGAGCCTAAAACAAAGGAGGCGAGAAAACAAAGAAAAAGCCTGAAACTAGGCCACGGCTGGCCGACCAAAACCACGGTCGGCCGACCATATTATTGAAATAGCTGGGTGGAGAGCTTGACGCCTGGCCGACCGTATTGAAATGCCTGGGCAGAGAGGTGACAGTTGGCCGATCGTGGCATATACTAGACCGATTTTTTCTCCTCTTTTGTTGACTTGCCTATCTTTTTTTTGGTTAAATGTAGATATAATAATGATGAGAACTATTAACAACGAAAGCTTATAAGCCATACAATTTGACAACTATCAAGACACTTGGTCTCAAACTAGCTTACATAATTCCATCAAGCCACTTGCTATCCTTATTTGAAATCTTCCCATTAATCTGTTGCATAATTCTCAATCTCGCATCCTGAATAATCTGCAGGACACGTTTCTCTGGTCTTATTATCTTATGATGAATTCTGCAGCTATTTCTTTGCATCCATATTTGATATATTGCACCACAGATAACGTCATTAAGAATGCCAACTCAAAGTCTGGAATACCTCCTATGTCTTCTCCAAGATTGATCGTTATTCAATGCAATATATATGTCCCTGTCCACTCCCACAGACCTTGAATAATGCGTGAGCTGTAAGGGCAGTAGAAGAAAAGATGTTGAATTGTTTCGTCCGCTTGAGCACACAGGCAGTAGTGGGGATCAAGGCTGATGTTCGCGTGCTGTAATGTTATTTATAAATGCCTATCACTCCTTCACTTATGGTTTTGGGTCCTCCTTTGGTCTTTATGGTTTCATTCTCGACCTAATTAGAACCTTCAACTCCCGAAGCCGATCTTGTCATTCTCGGGATGACACCTAAAGTAAGATATCGAGACAAAACAATGCCAAAATCCTCGGAAACAACGATATGATTATTATTAAGCACTAAGCTAAGACAACATATAACTAGAAGAAGAACCCTAGAGAGCGATTTTGACGCGATCCTCCTTTCTTCTCTAAGGCTTTGATTATGGCAAGGAATTCGGCTAGTAAAACGAAGAGTAAACATTCTAGTTCCGTTAAGCGCAAGCAGATTAGAAAACTAAAGGAGTTGAAAGAGAAATTCAACAATGAAAATCGCAAAGATGGAAACTTGAAAGGACCGGAAGTGGATGACGTTCAACGCACCAAATCCTTACGTGAGATTACAGGCATCCCAGGATTAGACTTCGATGACGACGAAGTGTTTGAGGATAACATTTGGATCACGCAAAGGAGTAAGAAAAAGTCTAACGTGAATCCACATGGACATACTCTAAAAAAATGAAACCGCTAAGGAAAGAAGTAGTGAACAGGAACAAGCAAATCTTCTACAATTCTCTGTGGAGGAGGTCCAAGAGGAGATCTAATACTGGCATAATGCGATCATATGTTACATCCTTGGTGCCAACCCTCCATTGGGAAGTGATCTAAGGTTACATAAACAAAATCTGGGGTAAGTATGGAATGAATTGATAATATCTCTTTTTACCCTAATGGTTTATTCCTGGTTCGATTCAAAAAAAGTGAAGATAAGGAAACAGTCCTGCAAACAGGCTATCACATGTTTGATAATAAACCAATAATTATTAGACCATGGAATGCTGATAAAAATCTGATGAAGAAGGATGTCAAAAAGACTCCTGCATGGGTAAGATTGCATGAACTCCCATTGAAGTATTGTGGATCATGTCTTCCCAAAGTGGCGGGGCTAGTGGGTAAGTTCATCAGAGCTGATCAACCTACAGTTGAGAAAATAAGGTTGGGGTTTGCTAGAATTCTTGTGGAGCTTACAGTTGGACAACAATTCCAAGACAAAATCAGATTCAAAGATGAAAAGGGAGAACTTGAGGAAATACAACTTGAATATGAATGGAAACAAACAATATGTGGGCACTGCAAGGGCATGGGTCATGAAAAAACACGGTTTAGAATGCAAAAGCCACCCCCCAAGAAACCTACGGTGCAGCAAAAAGTTTGGAAACCTGTTGTGGGTAAGAAACCTATTAGCAAGGAGACCAATGAGAAAGATTCCAGGTCTTATGCCAGTATAGTCAGCACCCCTATTGATGAGGTGCCTGGAATAGAAATTTTAAAACAGAAACTGAGCATCTCAGGATCACCAACTGAAGTTCAACCCACTCATATGGGTACAAATTGTGTTGAAGAAGAGATGGTTTCACCCAATCGCAACGATAATCCATGAGTTACAAAATAGCTTATTGGAACGTGAGAGGTATGAATAATGTTAATAAACAAAAATCAATAAGTTGTTTCCTGCATAATAAAAACATTAGCTTATATGGGCTTCTGGAAACAAAAATAAAGGGGGGTAATACCAACAAAATTCTGAGAACTATGTGTGATGGGTAGTGCGTTGCTACTAACTGCCACCAGCATACATGGGGTAGAGTTTGGATGTGGAAAACGGGACATTTTGATGTGTGAATTATTCAATCCCACACACAATTCATTCATGCCAAATTGACTAACAGAGGAAACAAGTCAAGCTTCTATATTACCTTCATCTATGCACGTAATGAAGGGAAAGATAGGAGAGAATTATGGGATCAACTAAGAAAGATTGTTGGACAGACTCACCGTCTCTGGGCCTAGGCTGGGGATATGAATACTGTGCGTAACTCTGATGAAATACTTGGGGGGAATACTAAGAGTGAAGATATGGAGGAATTCTTGGACTGTATAGCGGATTGTGACATGAATGATATTGTTGCTACGGGGTCCTACTTCACTTGGAATAACAAACGTGATCCCCAAGACAGAATATACAGCAGAATTGATAGGTTTATGATCAATTCTAAGTGGCTTAATAAACTTCCTGACATGCAGCCTCATTTTTATTCGGAAGGACACTTTGATCATAACCCCTGTATATTATCTAATACTACTTAAGAAACCAGAAAAAGAGCCAACTTTAAATTCTTTGATATGTGGTCGATCCTTCCACCCTGACTTTCTGCCTACTATCCAGAATTATTGGAATAAGGGGGTGGAAGACACTCACATATTCAGACTAGTTAACAAACTGAAAAAACACAAGCTTGGCCTTAAAAGGATTAACAACAATGCTTTCTTTGATATTGAACTCAAAACTACTCAGGCAAGCAAGGAATTAAAAAACATACAACTCCAAATTCAGAAGGACTACATCAATGATGATCTAATTGCCAAGGAACAGGTTGTTGCTGACAATTTGAGGAACTTGATGGATGCTCAAACTCTTTTCCTCAAACAAAAAGCCAAGGCTCACTGGATCCAAGAGGGGGATACCAACTGATGCGCGCTGTCGCTAACACGCATGCAAACAATATTTATAGTCCCAACTAGCTACGTTACAATATAATAGTGGTAAGTCGGGGTCGAACCTCAGGAAAGCAGTGAAATGTAATCGGTCAAGTCTAAGAGCAATTGCGGTTGGGGTCTAGAATGGGGTTTGGACAAAGTAGAATAAACTAATTAAACGAATTAAATAACTAGGAATGAGAAACAATGACAAGAAAGGCGTTAGAGGTAGTCGGGGAGTCAAAACTAATGGCAAGGGCACAAGAATCACGAAAATCATCACAAGGTAAATAAGGATAGAAGCCACCTTTCGGTTTCCCTATCCAACCTAGCCTAAACCCGCTTTCGCGACGAGGAAGCTACGGTCTCAAGACAAGATTACCCAAACCCCGAGTTTCCCCATATTGGTTCGAGTGAGTCAAGCTAACTGAGTTGATCAGGCTAAGTCAACAAGACACAATAATCTCATACAAGATAAATCACCACAAATGCAATAATCCTCATAAAAGTAAGACCCAATTCTAAGGTTCCTCCTCCCCTAACCCCCTAACAAAAAATCAACTCACTAGTCATATTAAACACAATAAAGTAAATAACAAGGAGGCTAAGAGGAAGATAAAACATGATGTCAAAAGGAATGAGAAATAATCTAACACAATAAAGAGGAAAATACTACCAAAGTGACTACCAATAAGGACATAAACAGCAAGGCAAGATAAAGTAATGAAAATAAATACTAGGAAGAAAAATGAAGGAAATAAACAAAAGGAGAGAGAAAATGAGAAGATACCAACAATGAGATTTAAACAATTTAAACATAAAGAAAACAAAGACAAACAATAGAGTAAAAAGAAATTAAAAGGGAAACTAATTAAGAAGGAGGGAAAGGAAAAGAAAGTACCAACTATGGAAGAAAACTCAAAAGAAGAAGATGAAGATTAACATAAATATTAATCTTGAAGAAGAAATACAAGAATCTTGTCACAAAATCCTTGCAAAGCACCTTAATCTTCAAATAAATCTAAACTAATAAAGAAGCTCGAATGCAAAGCGTGGGAGTAAAATTAATCTAAACTAAGAAAGCTTTATAAATCTAATGAAGTTTTTAATTGAAGCTAATAACAATGGAGATCTATCTAAAATTGAGGCCTTCTAAGAAGAAAACCTAGGGTTAACTATATATACTAAACCCTTAATGGATCACAAAAACTAAGGCCCAAATCCAATCTTTCTTCCCTAATGAGACTTTCACTCTATGCATCTTCATATGGCAAAAATTCACCCTGGGATCAAAGGTCATCCACGAGCTAATACCGCCGGGTGAAACTTCACCCGGTCACTTCACCCAATGAAAACACTCTCCAGTTTGCGCATTTCGGAGTCTTTTACCGTCGGGCAAAACTTCACCCGATGGTGAAAGTTTCGTTCGGTCATTTCGCCCGGTGGTGAATGTTTCTCGAAGATCTTCGGGGAGGTAAAAATGTCATTGAGCGAAACTTCTCCCGGTGGTGACTCATCGGGTGAAACTTCACCCGATGGTTTTCTGCCCTCGTTTCAAGTCTCTTTCTTTGTCGATTGATCGGATTTCTTGAACTTTAGTTTTGTGCACTGCTTTTCGGACGGTATCCCTCTCTTTCGTGCTCATAGAAGCTCGGACACGCTTTTGGTCAAAAATCCTATCAAAATAGATAGAAAACTACCAAAAACACGTAAAATGTAAAAGAGAGACGCTAATGCGAGAAAGACTAGAAATAAGGCGATAATCGCACTCTAATCTCGCAAAACGGAGGAAAACGGGTCTAAATGGGAAGAATAACGGTCCAAATTTGGCACAGATCAATTCCCCTACACTAAACCGTTGCTCGTCCTCGAGGAAAGACCCAAAAATAAATTAACTACTACTACTAAGCTAGACTACGCTAAGCCGATACAAGGCAATTAACGGGCCCGCTCCGTCCCTTCAACTCACATCGAGATACCCATGAGGTAAATCACCTCCATGCAATGCAAGTCGGGTCTTGCTCAAAATTGGGGATGCAACTAACACACACAAACACATAAAACAAAGAAGACACACAAAAACATAGTCGCATCCAAAGAGAAAATAAATCGTCGAGTCTCTCATCGAAACGGTGGGGAAAGCACCGATTCTAAGCTCAAGACAAGTGAGAAAACTACAAAGTTAGTCACCCAAATTGATGTGGACAAAATTTTAATAGGATGACAATCAAACAATAAAAATATTGAAAATTTACCAAGGTCCTTCTAATTCCACTAGGGATGCCTACAACGAGACGATTTAAGGGGCGGATAAGTGAGAACCATGGAGTTAGTAAGCACTAGAGGTAAATGTTATCCCGTCTCCTAAGCTAAGCCTAGAGGGTCGTCCCAAACTCGAGAAAGCCAAATAGACCAAACAAAAAGTGAACAAGTGATTGCAAAATGGTAAGGATCGACTAATCACCACTATTTTCCTTCCTCGGGACTCGGTCATCTAGTAGGCATTTCACGGCAAATAATCAACCAAGGGTTTATTTGGGTTTGGGAACGTTTTTCGAGGTTTTAATTTTCTTTCCTTTCCCCATTATTTGAGTTTAAGAGCTTTTTTTTTGCATTGCCCTTCTACTTCATTTTTCCCTTTTTGCTTTGAATAACCCAAATTTGGCAAGATGGTATATTTGAGATTCAAGATAAAGCATATTTTTGCAAACTTATTTGTGGATGTAGATGAATGGTAGGTAAACAGGCAAGTCGGGTGTGCACCCCCTCCGAACCCACAAAAAGATGGAAATTTGGACTAAAAATGGTTTCTCAAATAAGGTCACCTAAGAGGATGGGAAACGATAACCAAGGCCTTATCACTCCATGGGTGATCAAAGTGGTCAAATGCAAATCCCGATGTAGACTCCTTGTAGAAAAGGCGGACACATGGCAAAAATTTAATTCAATCATTGGTTCAAGGTCATTCTACTAGAACAATGTCCAACAATAAAAAAAGGGTTCCTAACAAGGTAGTAATAAACACTCGGCCTAAACTCAAAATCGGATTTTCGAAAACTTTTACCTAGACAAACTATACAAAAATGAAGAATAATGCAAAAAGAGCAAAAACAAAAACAGCAAAACAAATACACAAGTTTAGCCAAGCACTCTGATCTCCATCAAGTCAATTCAACCACAACCACCAATTCCGAAACGTTCACCAAGTGAACCTCCAAATAGAATATATGCCCAAACTCCCATGCGAATAAGAGAAAGGGGAAAAACAAGGGTAGAGGATATTACCAAATTGTCTTCAATTTCGCTACCTCAAGTTCATGTGCTAAATGGTTGGTGGTGTACCTATAAGAAGGAGAGAACACAACAATACAAGTGACACTAAAAAAAAGGAAGAAAAATAAGACTAATAGAAGAGACAAATAAAATCTTTTTTGGGTTTTTGGTTTTTTTAAAGGAAAATGAAAAAGAAAAGGATAGTGGATCCTTCTCCCACACTAAAACTGTGCATTGTCCTCAATGCACAAGTAGGGAAAAAGATCGAAAAAGTAGAAAAAGAGAAAATTTGGAAAATCTTTTTGAATTTTTATGTTTTTTCAAAAAAAAAATTGTGTTTTTCAAAATTAAGCAAATGAAAAATAAGAAAAACGATGATGGAGAAAAAGAAAATAAAATAAAGAAAAGGAGGTGGCGGACCTAGGTTTAATCAAGTCACCTAGACCCTAGCCAAAGAAGAAAATGAAAAATAAGGATAAAATAAGACAAAATAAGAAAAGAAAAGAAAAGAAAATAAAATAAAATGAAGTAAGAAAATAAAAGAAAATAAAGTGAAAATAAAAGAAGGAAATGAAAATGAAAAAGAAAAAGAAAAAGGAGAAAAACCGAGAATGGGAAAAAGGGCGTAGGTGTAATCATGTAACCTCGCCCCGATTCCACACGAATCGGGAGAAATAAAAAGGAAGAGAATAAGAATTTGGATTTTCCAAATGGTCTTGGTGCAATCACATCACCTAAGACTGGGAGCTAAAAATCATGTCCTTCTCTAAGGCACCTGCAATAAAACCTCACAAATACCCGACCCAAGTAGGATTACCGAGGGGCTGAAAACTTACCAAACTATCAAAATTTACTAACCAACAAATAACCAATCACCAACAATCAACAAATGCCAAAACTGGCGCAACAGAGAACTGATAAAAATCACTGACAACAGAAAAACGACAACCGACGACCGACACCCGACACCCCCACACTAGCACTAACAACACTAAACCACTCACATAGGACTCGGGGGACGAGGTGGCTGGTAATAAGACCCAGGCGAAGGCATACCAAAGAACCGATCAAAGTAGTGTTGCTGTTGTTGCAACATCCTCTAGTTCTCCTCCGCCGCCAAACTCGCTGCTTGGGCATCCCTAGCAACGTCCCTGACCATCTCGTAGTTGTCCTAGGCGTACTCAAAACCGTCCCTAGAGTACGTGTACGAGTTATGCGCAGCATCGCGCGCATCCCGGGCTATATTATAGGCACTTTGGGCCGAATTGACTGAAGTGGTAGAGTTCTCCTAAGTCTGACGAGTACGATCATAAACTCCCCCCACTGGTTATAGAAGTCCGCCGATCCGGAGAACGAAGAGTGTCTCGAAGGGTTCATGTTCACTTCCTCCTCAAAACCGGGGGGTAGATTGGGTGAAAGTGGAGTGTCTATGCGGGGTAAAGTCAGTGAAATTGGGGGTGAAAAACTGAGAGGCATGCGGTACGGACTGACGGGAGGAAGAGAGTCCATGGGATGGAGAAGGTAATGCTCTCTGACCTTCGTCCCGGAAGGTTGCGACCTCTTGTTCCTCCTCTGTCACGTCCTCGACTTTTACCTCGTCGTCACCATAGTCTAAAGGTCCAGCAGGGTAATTGACTTGATAAAACATACCATGGGTATAATCCCGAATATACTCCCCTGACCTTTTCGGCATGTCAAAATTCTCTTCAATATCAAGCCTGACCCACTCGGGATTGGGCATTGCTATTGCTCTCAGCTCAGTGATTTTGCACATAAACAAACTGTTATAGCCACATTGGGGCAAAACCAGAAAAGGACAGTAAGTCTCATCTAAAAACTTCCCCACTCTGACCACTGGTGTCATGGTGCTCAAATCAATGTCCAAAGCTCTAGCTATCATTATAACTACCCTACCACAAGAGATTTTCTTGCGGTTGCCCTTCGCAACCTGGGCAAAATGCGTAGCTAGGGCCTGGGACATATCAATAGAAGGGCCTCTATTCAGGACCGCATCCTCAAGCAACTGTACAGTGTGTGGTAGCACTACAACTATGGTGCTGTAGGCACCTAGATTTTGACCTGGTGGCTGCAGAAGTGCCCGACAAACACCCGATGACGATAGGACTGCAACGCGACGCAGGTTCGCGGTGTTTTAGGTAGTTTTTCTATAGAACGGATCAAATAAATTACTCGGGCAAATTAAACTAACATGATGGCAGCCTTAGTCATGTCGTTACGATCGCATTGACACTTATTAGAGTCAATTCTGACACCGGGACCCCGAGTCGGTCCCGAAACACGAACCGAGTCAACACCGCGCCAAGCGAACCTCGGGATGCACACCCGAGGCCCATTAATATTCACGGTGTTAGGGTAACACGCACGGGAGCCTTAGCTCCCAAGCTTTGTATTATATATACTCTCCCTCTCGGTTTTGGAAAATATCAAAATCGTATCCTCAAAATCCCAACCGCCCCACCCCACGCGTCTTGGTCTCCCCACGCCTAAGCCCAGGCGCCTGAGTATTGGTGCGCCTCAGCTCAGGCGCCCATGTGGGTGACGAGGGCCAAAAACACCTATAAATACCCCCCTTCACCTCATTCATTCGGACACAATTCTCATTCTTCTCTTCCCCCTCTATACTCTCACTAAGGGCTCGCACTCCGACACCCGAGGCAAACGATCCACTCGATCGTAGTTCCGATAAAAAAAGCGACATCGACGCTACTCCTCACCTTTGAGCACCCCACTCGATACCGAAGTGCCTGTGTTCGACTAGCTCAAGTCTAGTAACGAAGTTCTACCGGATTAGCCGCAGAATCAGTCTATAGTAACGAAGCTGTGCCGAAGTAGCCGCAGGAAGGGTCAACGGTAACGGAGCTCTGCCAGAGTCACTGGTCAAGCTAGAAGGATCCGCCTATTGAAGTCGTGTCGTCACTAGGTTGCCATCTAAACAAAACTTTCCATATTCGTACTTTCTATTATTATGCACTACGACAACACTAGATGTGGACGCTAGGTCCACAAGCACCTACTAAAATACGTAACGTCTAACTTCAACCGCAAACACTAAAGCACACTAAATAGACCCGAGTAATTCCGAGATCCGTTATCAAACTATCTATGCATCGTGTCCCGTTTAGTGTATACTCCGAAGGTGCAACTCCTCACTACATGATTTACTTACATTCGCATTTACAGTTTTTCCTATGATTTATTGCTTTTATGACTTTATAATCGCATGCTAAATCACCTAACACGGAATTCAAAACGTAAAACAACTAAAATTGAACAAAGTGATGGTCGGGTTCCATATTAGTCCCGGTGCTCAACTTATTAGGTTCGACGCATCTTTACTAATACCGAGCCAACGCATCTTAAGCAGAATACCAGGTAAGGTATACCACGAGAACGACTAATATCCGTATTATCGCGTTAAAAATGATTTGCTAATACGTATAATACTAGTACTCTCTACTCTTCTACGTGCATCTTTTCATGGCCTGCTTGTCACGTGAAATCGCATGCAAAGAATGTAAACACAACTACTTTGACGATAAAACTTACTTGTCTTTAAACAACCGACGTAGCAAAAGGTATAGGGTTAAAACAACGGATGTTACAGTATTTCCACCACAACAAAAGAACTAGGATATCAGCCCACCGATTGATAAGGAAGAGGCCGTTATAGTGCGGGCGGGATTAGGTGTTGACATCTATCGTATGTTGGCTTCCCAATAAGTACCCTCACCCCTTACTCAGAATCGACGGTTTCTGGATGTCCGAAATCATTGGCAATGAGAGTCATTCCGGGCATGGAGTGCTTAAGGGTACAAGTCTTTATCTTTAGGTCCCATGCCACTCAACTTTGAGCCGGAAAGGGATCAAAGTTGACTTGAACGGTTTCCGAGTCCCCATAATTGACTCGGTGGCGACTCCACAAATTGGCAACAACTTCAGTTCACTAAAAATTAAAGGTCGCCTTACCAAACAAATCGGCCTTTAAACATTTACAACCACGACTCGATCGATTCCAAATGGAAACACGGGTGCCCCCACCCGTCTAGTACAAGTCCGGATCGTCATCCGAATCGAGGTCCGAGACATCACCCCGTACGCGAGATTGGACCGGCTCCCGACAGGGAGGGGGCGGCGTGGGTGGCCGCCGCCACACGTTGAAAAACCGGGTCGGTCTCGCACGGGCGCGCGCGGGGCGCTGGGCGGTGCGGACGGACGTCCACAGTTTGACGACTCCGCCGGGGATTTGGAAAAAAGTTTCCAGCGGTGGTGTAACTTGAACGAAGTTGGTGAAGCTCATTTCTTAGTTCCTAGTTGTGGTCACTACAGGTTTTGGCCCTAAAAAGCCCACCCTAACCGATATCAGGACCAATCGACATCTTCGCGGTAAGATCTTTAGGGATACACGGAGAGATCTTCGATTGACGCTCCGGCCGCCTAACGCGTACCCCGCGGGAATAATAAGCGGATAGTTCCGAACGAACGACATGACACTCATCTCCTCAGATAATTGTCAATGCCTAAGTAAAGACTATCCGTGGGCGGTAGCCTACCTTAACCTACCCGTATCTGCATCCTGCATGAATGTATGCATTCCTAGTTATGTGTAGCGTGTTTGAACAATCCAACCTAAATAAAACACTAAAAATCTGGATTCAACCACGCCAACATATTCAACCGCACCCAATTCCGTTTTCGAAAATATCTCATCTTTTCAAAACGACCTCTTAAACGCCGATACTCCGGTCAACTCATGATTTCTAAAGAAAAAAAAAACATTTTCAGATGCCATCGTCATGGCAAATTTTACACTCGACATTTTCGAACAAAATATATTTTCAAACGTCATCACGTGGCTAAAGTAAAACCCGCCAAACAACAAATACCGTTAATACTACCGAGACTCCCAATTAATGGGATCAAGGTACACCGAACAGTTACATATTATTTCCAAAAAGAAAAGTTTTTACACCCATACCGTTAACAAAACCAAAGCTTCGATTAATGAAGTCAAGGAATCCAAAACGGTTACATTCTCGAAACACTTTTCACAATACATCCTTCCCCACCGTCAAATGCTAGCTAATGCCACCGACAAACGTGGGTCACTCGTTTCAATTTTTTTTCTTCTTAAAAACGCTATTCATCACCTAAGTTCTTTAATAGGAATTTAGTTACACCCTTCGAGCACCGTCGTTACACCACGTGCACCACAAGTATCGAATTAGCTAATTAATAGTAGTCTCAATAAAAGCATCACGTTATCATTTTTAAAACTGGTTCCCCTATGAACCGCGTTCCTTGCAAAACAAAAACATTTTACATTTTTGCTATCGCCGGATTCCCGACGCACACACAAAGCAACACATTTTCACATCACGAACGATGTCACCACACCATCGTCACCCCAATTTTACAAAATCATTTTTCAAAAAAAAAAAAGAAGACTTTCCTCTGCGAGTATCACTCGTTTTCGAAAAGAAATAAAAATTCTTTTATCCTGAGCCCGGATCGCGATCAATTTCTTACGTCGTACAACCGTGTGATTAACTGTCCGTGTTAGTTACTAGGATCACCTCTACTCGAGGTCTTACATTTTGGGTCGTCTCATTTTGAGAAATCCTCTTTAAGCCTCACCTCCGAGGATTGTGTTAAATCGTCTCGTCATAGAGATCTAAAAATTCATTAGGCGTCTCGCCGAATACACCAAGAGTCTAAAGCACCCGAGTCTCTAAATCAGTGACCGCATGCACCCGCGGGTCAAGGGTTTCATTTCCGCGTCGCTCAGTTATGAGCATTCCTCGAGTCTTTAGATTATCGGGTGGATTCGACATTATGCTCTTATTTTGCTTCACTAGACCAAAAGAATGGCGCCAAATATCAACGAAAGCGACACCGATCAGCTAAACGCCCTGATGAACGTGGTCCATGGGGTACTGGGGATAGTGTCATCAATCTCCTCCTCCAACTACGATGTTAGACGTCGCCTCGAAACCTTGGAAGGCCCTGAGAGGAAACCCCGGGAGGGACTGATAGGCCGAGAGCTGGTGCTTAGTGGGAATCCATATGTCGAATACGCCAGGCTCGCGCACCCTGTCGAACCTACAGGCCCTCGCCGTCCCTTTAGGCAATTCACCGAATTGGGTGAATCTTATGCTGAAGCCCTCTTGAAATTGCAGGAGGCCTGGCTATTATGGCCAAAGGGACCTACCCCAAACCCACCTATAGAGAAGAGGGGAGCGAGTTGGAATCCCAACGCTTACTGCCTGTACCATCAGAGCCGAGGGCATGGGACCCAAGTGTGCACTGCACTCAAGCATGAAGTGCAGGACCTGATCGATAAGGGGGTGTAATCCCCTAGAAATTCTAATGCAATACAGTGGCGAAAACACTGTAGAGTTGGGATTAAAACACACTGACAAACTATATCTTATTAAAAGAAATGGTAAGTCAATACAAAGGCCACTTTTTACAAAAGGGCTAAATAGAATATTCTCCAAACGGGTTATACAAATCCATAAATTACAAGAATGAAGAAAGAGTAGGATCACGCTACTCGCTAGCTCACACCCAAAACCCAGCAGCAAATACCTGTCATGTTATAAACATAACAGCCACGTCAGTGGGGAGTAACTCGGACGTTCTCCCAGCCATATTATATCATATGGAAAAATAATAGCATTATTATATCAAAATAAAAAAAGAGAAAACATTGAAAATGATATAATGAAAATAAGTTTTCAGCAAACTTAAAGCACTTGCCAACCTGCAAGTCAAAATCAATCGATAATATAAATATTCAAAAATGGCGTTATGGAAATTCGATCAGTGTGCACAAGGTTAGACTTTCACTAGGATAATACTAGAAACTAGCTTCGAGAACTGTAGACTTAACTCATAACATAATCCAGTCTCTAACTAGGCAACTCAACTATAACAGGACTGCGTGCAGCGAGGTCCTGGTTTAAGTAGTGCACACCCCTCCTAGACAACAAATATGTCTAGTTCAGCTGACGGCGACTAACACGATGCGATATCTAGCTTAAGGTCAAAACATATACTCTCCTGGGCGAAACTACGCCCAGTTCAACGACCAAATGCGCCCCAAATAGGCACACCGGCTTTATAGCTGATGGCAAAAACGTACATCCCAGACTATATTACTCTAACCCCACACTTGTCCTTATTCCATAACTCCAAAACAGCCATTATCGATATATACAAAAGATATAATCATTATGAATAATATGAACATAAAAGGAACAAACATTTTATATTAAAAGGGAAACTTTCTATAAATAGAAACTTACTAATTTTAGAAACTTACTTAAAATAGAAACATTATTATAGAAAATACGTAAGTGATTAAAATGAGTGAAATGTATAAAAATGGCATTTCTAACGAAATTAACATTTTATTATTATCGTCGTTATCGTAACTTTATTATACTTCTAAATTAGTTACTCAAAATATAAATAAAATATAATAAGTCAATATATAGTATTTTATAAATAATTAACAAATCGAGTTAAAATAATAAATTTAAAAAAAAAAAAAAAAGATATTTTAAGAAATACGATATCACAATTAATTGAATCAACGAGTTTTATAAATGAAATGAATTTTACAAAGGTTTCAAATTATTTTTAAGAAATAGTTTTGATTTATTAAGAATACAAATTTTAATAAAAATAGTCAATCGGAAACAAATAGGAAATTATTAGTGGAAATAGTCTCGACTAAAATGTGTTTAAAACTAAATCGACTATTTTCTCATTTATTAGTATAAATCGTAAAACGAAAATTAATTTATTAAACAAGTATACAAATCTCAATTATAATATAAAAATACGATTTTGAGTTGAAATTATAAATTAACGAAATATGAAGAAAATATGAAATCGTTATTATTTAGTTACTAGTGTCACGATAACCAACAAAATATTTTAAACGATCGTAAATAATCAAATTACTAACGATTTGTAAAACGATATCGAAAACTTGTAAAATATTTATAAATACGATTTAAAAGAATATAATTAGCAGTAATAAATAGCTAAAATTAGGAAAACCGAAGTTAAAATATTTACTACATACCACTACTCAAACATACGATATAAAATCGAGTAACGTTCTAAAGTTACCTTGAGTCCAAAATCGAATCGCTCTCGTACTTGTCCACTAGCATAGTTCGAGCTCCAATTCTTCAATAACACGCCTTAATCTTCGTGTCGTGAATCGTTAGCCTTCCTAGTACGCTCCACTTAAGAAATTCGAGACATAAAGAAACAGAAACAAAGAAATCGGAATAAGGAATGTTCGAAATGAGTAGAGATGTCACGGAACGACAAGGGAAAGTAGCTGAAAGAAGATCGATGAAACAATACAAAACTGAGGGAAGAAGAACGAAGCTGGACGACAGAAATGAGATGATCAAGCAGCAGCCGTTTAATAACTAAAATTGCAGCAGAATAAGGAAGGAGAAACAGACAGCGGTAATTAAATAACAGCAGCAAGAAGATCGACAAATGGGAACGAAAATAAGGAATGTAAGAGGGGAAATAGAAGAAGGGAGGCAGATCGAGAATACAATGGCAAACAGCAGAATCGACAACAACCAAGCAAACCCACAGCAGCGGCATCAACATAATGGACAAAACGCAGGGCAGGAAAAGCAGAAGAGACGGAAAAGAAGTCGATGAGAAAACAAGAGAAAATAGGAGCAACGAACAGCAAGACATGGGCAAGGTTCAGGCATCACGAACTAAAAGAGAAAAAATGGTGAGAAAGCCAGATACGATCAACACGTACAGCAGCATCAACGAAAGTAGTAGCAGCAAATCAGGCGAGGAAGAAAAAAAAAAAGAAAGGAAGAAGGACAAAGACAGAGGAACGGAAAACAGCAGCAGAAATGACCAACAGCAGAGCAGCACGATAAGGCATAGCAAGACGTAAAAGCAGCAACCGAAGCAGTAAAAATGAAGAAGAGAAGAAGAAAGGAAGAAGAAATTGATCATGATAGCAACTGAAAAGCATAACAGCGGCAACTGCAACACGGAACAGCAGCGAAGACAAAGAAGAAGAAGAAGAAGAAGAAGAAGAAGAAGAAGAAGAAGAAGAAGAAGAAAACCGAACCTGAATTAGATAAACCGATGTCAAAATCAGCAGCGAAAAAGAACACGGCAGCAGAACAGACAGCATCACAGCAGCAGTAGAAGCGTAACAGTAGCAGCAGCAACACGCAGTAGCAGAGTAGTAGCAACAAATGAATGAACTTAGGACGAGATGAAGGGGAAAGAATGAATGGGGAAAAACGAATGATAGAGGAGATGCATTAAAAAAAGATGAAGCGGTGGGATGAATAAAGAAGGCAAAGAGAATGAATGTACAAGTAGAGCAATCGGTGGAAAAGAGTAGGCAGAGAGGGAATGAACCAAAATGAAGTGGGTTAGGAATATAAATTGATTAAATGTATCGGGTAGGAAACAAATTCCGTAACGATAAGTTGACTGACCCAAGAATCGAATTAAAAACGACTTAATGAAACTAATTTGGCCGACTAATAAAATGAGTATAATAAATGTTTCTCGAGATATAAATAATTAGACGATGAAATAGTATTTCCCGAAAAATGATAAATCTTCGGTAAAGTGAATTAAAATGATTTCTCGAGGAAAGGTAATAAATGTTTTGATGAAACTTAAAATAAATGAGCTTCGAGCTTAAAATAAAAAGAATTTCGAATATAAATTGTCGAAATAGATTTTCGACAAGAATTACATTAAATGTATAAAATAAATCAAAAATCCAAATAAACATTTTTTTTTTTAAAATATAAGAAGAGTTTCCGAGTCAAATAGAATTTTAGGAGTTTGAAACGATTAAACGATAAATTCGTTTTATAATAATTTTAAGAATCACGAGTTAAATCGTAAAAATAAAAATACGAACAAAATTTTATTTAATTAAATTTATAAAAATCACGGGTGTTACAATCTTCCCCACTAAAAAGAAGTTTCGTCCTCGAAACTAATAAAACACAATAATAGAATTGAAAATAAGGTGATATCACTTGAACGAAAGGAGAATGCTTAACTCGCATCACAATCTCGGTTTAAAAAAAATTTTTACAACTTCAAACGTGATATGAAATCGAAATCGAAGACAAAATTTATTTCAAGAAGAGTTGGCTCAATTCCCAAAGTTTAAAATCATTAAAAACAATAAAATCGCAAGTTAAAAATTATTTTATAAAATAATGACGATAAATAATATTTGTAAACGAACTCGAGGGGGAAGTACCCAAATATTTTCAAAATAACAGTAAAACGTTTTGATTAAGAAATTCGTCAATATTTTGTTTTAAAACCAAACAAAAATTTGAGAAATCAAATTTGTAGTTAGTAAATAAAAATCGAACCAGTCGTCAAACATTTTCAATAACAGATTTAAAGTCTATCGAAAATAAAACAAAAACTTAGACATATGATATTTTTTGAAAATGTTAAACCGTTTCACATAATAATCTTATAGAAATCAAAATATTAGCAATTATGAAAGTTTTTGTAAAATTTAGACACGCTTGACAATAGAAATTTGAAACAATTTCGAAAGACTTTAAAAATATATTATTATGGTATTTTGAAGCAGAGCTAAATATAGGTTATCAACCAAAAATAAAATAGAAACGAAGTATAAAGTTTGAAATTTATAACTCAAAATATTAAAATTTCACGATAACCCAAAAATTTACGTTGATCAAAGTTTTTACAAAATAGGGAGTTCTAAAATTTAAAAATTATGTCTGGAAAGTTAAAATTTCCTGAAAATCAATTTTTTTTTTTTAAGTATCCGACCTTTCATAAAATAGGTTCGGGAAAATGGTAAACGGATAAATAGAGTCAGAGTCAACGACAAATCAAAACAAAAGTTTTCAAACCCGATAAAGAAGTCGAAAGGGATTGGCCGAAGAAGAAGTAGCAGGATTAAAGAAAAGCTAAGGGGAGGAACGAAATTGAGAGTCAAAAAGAGCTCTCAAGGATTATAAAAGAGTTCAACCATCTCGAGATTCCTAGTACGACTCTCACAAACACGGGTTCCTAATTTCCATCAAATACTTTAAATCCAATATTAGGCGCTAGGTGGGTACTACTCAGTCACAAACTCTAAAAATGTCTTACGTGATTATCCAAGCAACACGATACTAATCCACAAATGCTTTAAATTCTAAACCCATCAATTAAAATTTCCAACGATCATCCAAACACACCTAACTCGCAATCGATAACGTTCCTAAATCCAAACCTCATAAAGTTTGAACTCGAGGTACACCCCAAATTTCTCGAGTAAGGAACAATAAACAAGATCCACCAATTTAACAAGGTTCGGATACGAAATCCTCAAAAATGATCATCAACGTATTTATAATGTCATACGTACATAAGTTGGGGAAAGTATAACAAATCCTCAAACACGCTCAAACCTATAGTAATAGTGCAAACACTCACATCTTCAAACACGTCATAGGGCTAAGGTTTCTAAGAATTACACCAAATTTCATATCGTACCATCGAATCCACCAAAATATTTATTAACTAAACGAAGCCACAATCTCGTTGGTCTAAGGGTTCTGAACGGTAAATCCATCAAAATGAATGGCGTCAAAGTATCTCTCAAAACAACACAGTAAAACCAAACTGTGATTGTGCGAGATAGTTCTCTTCTTCAAGGTTAAGAAGAAATGATCCAAATTTGATCACTCAATTCCAAAGTTCATAGGTTACAACCTTAAACAACGATCAACGATCAAATCCATAAGAACCACGGTAATCTATGTCAACCAAAATTTCTAACGACATTAATGAAAACCTTTACTGGTACCACAACACTCAGTCTAACACTTTAAACAATACTCTATGATCCCAAATATTCATGATGCATCCATCAAATAAGCATTAGGTAAGAATCCCAAAGTAACATTATCAGTTACACTTAGTTCGGTTCTAGGTTAGGTACTATGTACTCATCAAATACGACATACTCTTACTACTCCAAAATATATTGAACTCTAAGTACTCCAAAATAATCAAAGTAACCTATAACCCAAGGTTTAGTGTCTAAAGTAACAACCTAATTCCATTAATCTACTAATACCATTCAACTCAATCCTCAAAAATTTCTTACTTTCTTAGAAAATAGGGTAGGCTCACAATCCTCAAAACCAGGTAGCAAAGGGTTTATTAAACCTCAAATCTTTATACCACGGCGTTTCCTAAGATAGAATTGGGTCAAACCAAAGAATCTTAAGAGAAAGATGGTAAAATAGAAGAATAGAACAAGGATTCACTAAGCAAAAGAAAGTGAGAATATAAGAGAAGAATTATGAGAAGTAGGGGAAGGAAGAAAAGAATCGATGAACCAGAGGAGAATCTCGGGCCTCCAGAGTTCACGAAGGAACTAAATGGATGGCTTCATCTTCTTGTAGAGGAACGAGCACACAAGTCTTGGGTCGCTCCATCTAGATCTACTGCAAAATCATAGAACAAGAATCTACTCTTGATCATCTAACCTGTAGCTTAAGCAAACTGAACCGGAGCTGAAAAGTCACCATCGGCATCTTTCTTGAGGCACCAAGTTGTCCACTCGAGTCGGCATACATAGAGAGTTCTAAGCAGGTCTTGTCCCACTCTGCAGCAGCATATCAGCATCTTGTGCATTCATCTTCTTCCAAACAAAGGAAACAAATATTCAATGCTAGTCATTGAGTTACAAGAACATATAAACCTAACAGTTAAGTCCTTATTTTGTTTCTACCCATCTCTCACTAATATTTTTTTTATGTTCAAATCATTTACTGGTATTTTTCCTAGAAACAGGTGTAAGCGTCGGGAGCAACAATGCTCTGATACCAACTGTAATCCCCTAGAAATTCTAATGCAATACAGTGGCGGAAACACTGTAGAGTTGGGATTAAAACACACTGACAAACTATATCTTATTAAAAGAAATGGTAAGTCAATACAAAGGCCACTTTTTACAAAAGGGCTAAATAGAATATTCTCCAAACGGGTTATACAAATCCATAAATTACAAGAATGAAGAAAGAGTAGGATCACGCTACTCGCTAGCTCACACCCAAAACCCAGCAGCAAATACCTGTCATGTTATAAACATAACAACCACGTCAGTGGGGAGTAACTCGGACGTTCTCCCAGCCATATTATATCATATGGAAAAATAATAACATTATTATATCAAAATAAAAAAAAAGAAAACATTGAAAATGATATAATGAAAATAAGTTTTCAGCAAACTTAAAGCACTTGCCAACCTGCAAGTCAAAATCAATCGATAATATAAATATTCAAAAATGGCGTTATGGAAATTCGATCAGTGTGCACAAGGCTAGACTTTCACTAGGATAATACTAGAAACTAGCTTCGAGAACTGTAGACTTAACTCATAACAGAATCCAGTCTCTAACTAGGCAACTCAACTATAACAGGACTGCGTGCAGCGAGGTCCTGGTTTAAGTAGTGCACACCCCTCCTAGACAACAAATATGTCTAGTTCAGCTGACGGCGACTAACACGATGCGATATCTAGCTTAAGCTCAAAACATACACTCTCCTGGGCGAAACTTCGCCCAGTTCAACGACCAAATGCGCCCCAAATAGGCACACCGACTTTATAGCTGATGGCAAAAACGTACATCCCAGACTATATTACTCTAACCCCACACTTGTCCTTATTCCATAACTCCAAAACAGCCATTATCGATATATACAAAAGATATAATCATTATGAATAATATGAACATAAAAGGAACAAACATTTTATATAAAAGGGAAACTTTCTATAATAGAAACTTACTAATTTTAGAAACTTACTTAAAATAGAAACATTATTATAGAAAATACGTAAGTGATTAAAATGAGTGAAATGTATAAAAATGGCATTTCTAACGAAATTAACATTTTATTATTATCGTCGTTATCGTAACTTTATTATACTTCTAAATTAGTTACTCAAAATATAAATAAAATATAATAAGTCAATATATAGTATTTTATAAATAATTAACAAATCGAGTTAAAATAATAAATTTAAAAAAAAAAAGATATTTTAAGAAATACGATATCACAATTAATTGAATCAACGAGTTTTATAAATGAAATGAATTTTACAAAGGTTTCAAATTATTTTTAAGAAATAGTTTTGATTTATAAAGAATACAAATTTTAATAAAAATAGTCAATCGCAAACAAATAGGAAATTATTAGTGGAAATAGTCTCGACTAAAATGTGTTTAAAACTAAATCGACTATTTTCTCATTTATTAGTATAAATCGTAAAACGAAAATTAATTTATTAAACAAGTATACAAATCTCAATTATAATATAAAAATACGATTTTGAGTTGAAATTATAAATTAACGAAATATGAAGAAAATATGAAATCGTTATTATTTAGTTACTAGTGTCACGATAACCAACAAAATATTTTAAACGATCGTAAATAATCAAATTACTAACGATTTGTAAAACGATATCGAAAACTTGTAAAATATTTATAAATACGATTTAAAAGAATATAATTAGCAGTAATAAATAGCTAAAATTAGGAAAACCGAAGTTAAAATATTTACTACATACCACTACTCAAACATACGATATAAAATCGAGTAACGTCCTAAAGTTACCTTGAGTCCAAAATCGAATCGCTCTCGTACTTGTCCACTAGCATAGTTCGAGCTCCAATTCTTCAATAACACGCCTTAATCTTCGTGTCGTGAATCGTTAGCCTTCCTAGTACGCTCCACTTAAGAAATTCGAGACATAAAGAAACAGAAACAAAGAAATCGGAATAAGGAATGTTCGAAATGAGTAGAGATGTCACGGAACGACAAGGGAAAGTAGCTGAAAGAAGATCGATGAAACAATACAAAACTGAGGGAAGAAAAACGAAGCTGGACGACAGAAACGAGATGATCAAGCAGCAGCCGTTTAATAACTAAAATTGCAGCAGAATAAGGAAGGAGAAACAGACAGCGGTAATTAAATAACAACAGCAAGAAGATCGACAAATGGGAACGAAAATAAGGAATGTAAGAGGGGAAATAGAAGAAGGGAGGCAGATCGAGAATACAATGGCAAACAGCAGAATCGACAACAACCAAGCAAACCCACAGCAGCGGCATCAACATAATGGACAAAACGCAGGGCAGGAAAAGCAGAAGAGACGGAAAAGAAGTCGATGAGAAAACAAGAGAAAATAGGAGCAACGAACAGCAACTCGACATGGGCAAGGTTCAGGCATCACAAACTAAAAGAGAAAAAATGGTGAGAAAGCCAGATACGATCAACACGTACAGCAGCATCAACGAAAGTAGTAGCAGCAAATCAGGCGAGGAAGAAAAAAAAAAGAAAGGAAGAAGGACAAAGACAGAGGAACGGAAAACAGCAGCAGAAATGACCAACAACAGAGCAGCCAGGCCCGTCCCAAGGGCAGCGCAATAGGCGCAATGGAACCGGGCCTCCAATTTTTTGGGGCCTCAATCCAATTATGATTTGTTTTGTAACTCTATTATAAAACCTGACACAAAGAAACATTAAATCATTGTTGCTAGAGTGGTAGTGTCGTGGACCTATGTTATGAACATCTTGGGTTCGAAACCCATTGGTTGCTTTTTTCTCATTTTTATTCTTTCCCTATTTTGATCCACATTACTGTTCTTCTATATTCTTTCCATATTTTTATAAATTTTGTCTACGTTAGTGCTCTTATGTTTTGATTTTCGTACAAGTTAATTTAAAATAAACTAAAGGTAATTAAAGCTCAAACTTAAGTCACTTTCATAAATCTCGGTAACATATTACGGAAATTTAAGTCATAAATCTCTAAACTTTTTTTTTTCACTCTTTCCGTCTCGGTCATTCGTTATCCTTTGATTAAATTACTCCTCACAAATAATATAAAAGGACAACAAATGACCGAGACAGAGGGAGTTTATTTCTTTAATTTTTACTCTTTCATTTCCGAGAAAAGATCGTTGTCGTTAGTTTGTTGTGTTTCTTTATAATTTTGGTATAAAAAATCCGACCACTTGTAACAATGGGGTCTCATTTTTTTTCGCTCCAGGCCTCTCTTATATTTGAGACGGCCTGAGAGCAGCACGACAAGGCATAGCAGCAAGACGTAAAAGCAGCAACCGAAGCAGTAAAAATGAAGAAGAGAAGAAGAAAGGAAGAAGAAATTGATCATGATAGCAACGGAAAAGCATAACAGCGGCAACTGCAACACGGAACAGCAGCGAAGACAAAGAAGAAGAAGAAGAAGAAGAAGAAGACGAATAAAACCGAACCTGAATTAGATAAACCGATGTCAAAATCAGCAGCGAAAAAGAACACGGCAGCAGAACAGACAGCATCACAGCAGCAGTAGAAGCGTAACAGTAGCAGCAGCAACACGCAGTAGCAGAGTAGTAGCAACAAATGAATGAAATTAGGACGAGATGAAGGGGAAAGAATGAATGGGGAAAAACGAATGATAGAGGAGATGCATTAAAGAAAGATGAAGCGGTGGGATGAATAAAGAAGGCAAAGAGAATGAATGTACAAGTAGAGCAATCGATGGAAAAGAGTAGGCAGAGAGGGAATGAACCAAAATGAAGTGGGTTAGGAATATAAATTTATTAAATGTATCGGGTAGGAAACAAATTCTGTAACGATAAGTTGACTGACCCAAGAATCGAATTAAAAACGACTTAATGAAACTAATTTGGCCGACCAATAAAATGAGTATAATAAATGTTTCTCGAGATATAAATAATTAGACGATGAAATAGTATTTCCCGAAAAATAATAAATCTTCGATAAAGTGAATTAAAATGATTTCTCAAGGAAAGGTAATAAATGTTTTGATGAAACTTAAAATAAATGAGCTTCGAGCTTAAAATAAAAAGAATTTCGAATATAAATTGTCGAAATAGATTTTCGATAAGAATTACATTAAATGTATAAAATAAATCAAAAATCAAAATAAACATTTTTTTTTTAAATATAAGAAGAGTTTTCGAGTCAAATAGAATTTTAGGAGTTTGAAACGATTAAACGATAAATTCGTTTTATAATAATTTTAAGAATCACGAGTTAAATCGTAAAAATAAAAATACGAACAAAATTTTACTTAATTAAATTTATAAAAATCACGGGTGTTACAGGGGGTCTATGTCCCCGTAGGGTGTCTTCGGAGAAGGACTGACTCCAGGTATCAAGAGACTAACCCGCGTGAGCACCGAGAGCCCCATCAACGAAGGTTCCTCTAGGGACCGTATAACTAGTCTTAGTCAGAGTCTAGTTCATCTTAGGGCCTAGACCAAAATAATAATAATAAGTGTCTTGTCTTTTTTTTCTTATCGAGTCCGGGAAGGTGCGGGGAACATGTGCTCCACCTCCCCCAAACAAAATCATGGGCATCTAGCCTGTCTACTATTATCAATAAAACGACTTTTTTTTTACAAACATGCCTTGACAATCGCTTGACTTTTTTTTTTTTTATAAAAAAACAGTTTATTTAAAACGCTTAAGAACTCGACTTTGTGCCAATTATCGATGACAATTGACTAAAACGGAAGGGCTATAATAGACGGCCCACTTAGCTTCCCACTAAAGAAGAGATCGGGAACAACGACCCTAGGCTTAGCCCATCATCAACCCCCTATCCAAACCACAATAAACCTGCAACGAACGAACGTCCATCAAACCAAACTTCCCCGTTACCATCAACGCAGCCGAATACGAAGCCTGCCTAATAGGTCTAAAAGCAGCCATATCTCTAGGAGTTAAAAACCATAGAGTACACGGAGAGTCATCCTTAGTGGTCAACCAAGCCACGGGAACCTGGAAGGTTTATAGTGAAAGCCTAACCCCATACCAAACCAAAGTGGAAACAATGTCCCGGAAATTCACCGAAATTGACTTCATACACTTACCCCGAGAGGAAAACCAATTCGCTGACGCATTATCTAAGCTAGCCTCACTGATAAACATGCCCGATCACCTTTTCTCCATGCCTATCTGCGTAGAAAGAAGCGAAGAACCAGCCTACATCCATAGCCTCGAAACCGATGACACCCCCGAAGAACCTTGGTACAAAGCAATCCTAGACTTTAAAACCCACGGGTCATATCCGCCTAACACTAACACCAAGAACAAAAGAGCCCTACGAATACAAGCCACCCACTATGTCCTGAATCAAGGAGTACTATACAAACGAACCCCACAATGAGTCCTCCTTAGGTGCATAAACAAAAAACAATCTGAGAGAGTCATGGAAGAGGTACATGACGGAGAGTGCGGACCCCACATGAGTGCGCACCTGCTAGCCCGAAAAATAATGAGACTGAGCTATTATTGGATTACCTTAGAGGCAGACTGTCGACATCATGTCCGTCACTGCCACAATTGCCAAATATTTGCTAACGTTCAACACCTACCTCCATATCCTCTACACACCATAGCCACACATTGGCCCTTCTCTACTTGGGGAATAGACATCATAGGAAAAGTACACCCATCCGGGACCGGTGGACACTACTTTATACTAGAGGCTGTCGATTATTTCACCAAATGGGTAGAAGTCGCCTCTTACACCGTACTAACCTTAAAACAATTAGTGAAATTCTTACAAAATAACATAATCTGTCGCTACGGTATACCTCACGAGATCATCAGTGACCAGGGGGCTCACTTCAGGGCCGACACCCAGAAACTCCTCGACAAATACAAAATCCAAAGACACAAGTCATCACCCTATAGACCACAAGAAAACGGGGCCGTAGAACCAGCCAGAAAAACCGTAACCACAATCCTTAAGAAGATGATAGACAATTATCGGAATTGACCAAACAAGATCCCCTTCGCCTTATGGGGATACCGAACATCCTATAGAACACCCACTGGAGCCACACCATATTACCTAACCTATGGTTCCGAAGCCGTACAACCCGTAGAGCTAGAAATACCATCACTAAGAATATTAGCCGAGAGCAGTATTCCCGAAGAAGAATGGAACCAATAACGATATGAAGAGCTAGTACTCCTAGACGAGTGTAGGATACATGCCTTATCCAACGTACAAGCCTACCAACAGCGCATCCAACGAGCCTTTAATAAGCGAGTGAAATCCCGAAACATACACGAGAGAGATTTAGTAATCAAATCCATTAGAGCACCCCTTCCCGTCGACCCTAGAGGGAAATTCAAACCAAACTGGGCGGCCCCCTACCTCGTTAAGAAAATACTCTCGGGGGGCGCCGTGATCCTCACCGACTAAGATGGTCAACAGTTCTCAACCCCGACCAACATGGATCAACTCAAACGATACTACCCGTAGACATACTGGAAACCACATCCCAACCTCCGACTTAGAGGGAAACAAAAAAATGAAGCAAAAAAAAAAATCAAGTTCGCATCGATAATTGGCATAACGAGTCTAAAGCAAAATCACTCACATTTTTTATAAAGAACAACGAACATGGTTTGATTCCGTCTAAAAGCGGATACGTAGGCAACCCTTCTCCGGGTACAACCAAACAAACAAAATCGATTAATCGATTCATGTACGAACCGGAACTCCTTCCACGACCCGGCCAATGAGTGATTTTAAAGTGACGAAGCACAAACGACGAGCCGAGGACGGGGTGAATACCCGAAAGGGTGCCCCGGGCAAAATGAAGAAACGAGTTGCGAGCCGTCATAAAAAAAAATTATGACGAGCCGAGGACAAAAACCTGAAAGGGCGCCCCGGGCAAAATGAAGAATCGAGTTGTGAGCCGTCAACAAAAGAAAAAAAAAACAAAAAAAAGGTGATCCGAGGATGGAGTGAAAACCCGAAAGGGTGCTCCGGGTAAAATGAAGAATCGAGTTGCGAGCCACCACAAAAAAAAATATAATAAAAAAAATAACAATGTGCTTCTCATTACTTACAAAACTGGTTAAATCAAGCTTTTGTCGAGGCATTTACATCAAGCAACTGAAACCCGGACATCCCGGAAAGCAACAACGTGTCAAAACTCCACAAAAAAACTAGTACTAATACGCCACATAATATCAATTAATACAACATAGTACTAAACGGCTGGGCTCTACCGGTCCAACTTTTTATTCCCCTTGCCGTTCGGATGTACCTACTTGCGTTCCTCATCATCGATGCAAGCTTCTACTTCCTTAGCCAAAGGCGAGCCCAGCCAATCCCACTCTCCTTCCTCTTCCACATTTTTAATAAGGGTCTCTTTACTCTTGGCCCGTTTAGATGAACTGACGGAACTAGGATCGGTAATGCTGTCTTTGGTCAGGCACTTAGTGGCAATTTCTCGAGTCACCTCCCCGCCCCTTAGCGGCCTTTTCTTCGTAACTTTTGAGTTGCTCTGTCCTGACGGGTGTTCATAAACCCTTCGCCGGACGGAAACGTTATCAGTCGGTCGAACACTCTCAATAACAACGGGACGCAATAATTTCTGCTCCCAAGATACCCTGAACTCTCTAAGCGAATCCTCTGTCCATGGGTCAGAACTAGAAACAACTTTAGGACCCTTTGGAATAGAAGGTTGGACACCCATTTGATTTGACAACATGCCCGGGTAAACATAAACTTGATCCCTCATGGATAGTATTAACAAAGCCCAGGTCGAAGACAAAAATGGAAACCCGGTACGCATACTAATATTCCACCATGGGATGGACCACCTAATGACGACATCCCCGTTAGCCAAATAGGAAAGCCAATCCTTTTCCTCGGGACTTTTGCTCCACACCTGCACCGTCTTCCGGCCCGTGAAACCCCTGTAACTATGATCTTTAAAACACAGGGGAGGGACGACCAAACCAAGCTGCTCCTGCAACCAAACCTGTACAAATCACTATAAAACATCACGCCTTCAGACCAAAACAACCACAAAAACAAAACCAAAAAAAGGGGGGAAAAACAAAAAAAATGGGTTACGGAGAAACATGACACCAACAAAAAACACCTGTAAAATGATCCTAGAGCCCCGAGAAGATGTCCCTTGTAACCGGGCTCTAGCATCAAGACGCAGAATAAGGTCACCCAAAATAAGCAAAGAGGGTGATCGTCCATGTTACATTGCCGCTACCACATCCAAAACACAAGGATTACCCCAACCTTCGCGTGACCGCGCATCCTCAAAAAGATAATAGCAAGCAATAGCAATGTTAAAAGCACGCCTACATGCTAAGGCCGAAACATGACGAGAGCCAACCTGTGAGAATGTCCTAGAAAGCAACTCTAAGTTAAGACTGATAAGTGTAGTTTGTAGTGCCTATTTGTTGTGTTTTGGTCCCTTTTTCCTTGTGGAATCGCTCCTTTGGAGCGATTCATGGGCTTCTTATGCTTCCTTTAGTTCGTTTCAGGCTCCCGAGGCCGAATTGGAAGAGTTGGAGCGATTCCGACTCAATACATACACATTTTGGAGCCAACGAGATAAAGGAACGATGACTCGAGACCTTGGAATCGACCCCGAGACCTTGAGGCCCAATCCCGAGCCTCCGAGACCCGATCTCGAGTCCCGAGAATCGGTGGGAAGCCCATGAGAGGCAAGGAAGGACCAAAGAGTGTTTAAGGAAGGCATACAAGACCCGTCCCGTTCGGGATGGCCTCATCCCGTTCGGGATGGGGTACTACATTAGGATGGCTGCTGTGAGCCCATCCCGGTCGGGACCAACTCGTCCCGATCGGGATGACAGAGCCGTCCCGATCGGGATGATCCGTCCCGGTCGGGAAGCTACAAAGGCAGCACGGGCCTCTTCTTTTCTTCTCCTTCACTCTTGTACCCATATATATACTCTCTTCTTGTAATTTTAAGAAATCTTATGTTACCCTACATTAGTTTAAGCCTCCAAAACCCTAGATTTACTCTCACTCATTAGCTTTAATCTTCCCTTAATCTTAGTTAATCTCTAGATAATTATTGTAATTAGTCTTGGATTAAGGGATTCTTGAAGATTGTTCCAAGCTTGACAACCTTGGGATTGTATTTGGGTTTCTCTAATGCAAGTTTTCATCTTTTTCATCATAGTATTGTTGGTATAATCTTCTCTACTCTAATCCTTGTTTATTCATTCTAGTTTCAATCTTTTTATATTGTTCTTATCATTGTTCTCATTGTTCATAATGGATGTTTGGTTTATGAGTTTGTTTTCTCTTGTGATTGTTAGTTTCTCATTGATAATGAGTGAGTAGTTTCTTTGTGGGGTTAGTAGGGGGATTAGGGGTAGATTATGGATGATTAGGGTTGGTTAAGGGGAAAAGGTTGTATCTTTGTTGTTAGTCACATTGTAGGCACTCTATGTGTTTGTTGATATGCTTGTGTGAGTTGTAGTGGCCATGCTTCCCATGCTTGTGTTCATCTTCTCATTGATTGCTTATTTTGTGGAAATGTTGAGAATAGTCATAGTCACGAGAGTGCCGACTAGGGTCTAAGTTGCGAGAGCCCGGACTCACCTTGACATCGGTCTAAGTTGCGAGAGCCCGGACCGACTCTAGCGATTAGGAGACACCTATACCCTTGATCACCCCAATTATCCTTCTACCTCTATGAACCCGTCCTACCCCACTTCTTTCCATATTTGAGTTCATCTTCTTAGTTAGACATCGTTTACTCTAGTTTATTTGTTAGATCGATCATTAGCATTGTTTAGCATTGATAGTCTAGTTCTTATTCCTCCTCAATAGTTTTTCATTTATCGCTTCTTCGTGTTTGTTGGTAATCTAGTCTCGTCGTAAGCCAACCTAGTCTAAACTTTGATATACCGTCCTCGTGGATACGATCCCGACTTACCCTAGCTACTCACTAGGTTAGTCGGTGTTATATTGATTGGCTAGGGACGTGACAAATCCATACCATCAATTTGGCGCCGTTGCCGGGGACGGTGCATTGTTTAGACTTAGTTTGCTTATCTCTAGACTTAGTTACCCTTCTTTGTGCTCTCCCATATTCTCTTGTGAATATTTTCTAGTTTCTCTTCTTTCCTTAGCTTTCTTTTCTCTTTGTCTCTAGTTGTGTTTGTTATTGTCGTTGCCTAGTGCCCATAAAGCACTAGGTGTTCTTACGTTTGTTCTAGTGTCTAGTGTATGCCTAGGAGGGGAGGCGACTTCTATCTCTTTAATCCAGAGCCGGAGAGACTCTTTCGAGCCTTTCACCAACGGACGATTAATCGGGTTAGGATCTCTCAACCAAGTGCAAGCACCACTCATCAAGGGCAAGCCCAAGGAGCCGACTTGAGCATTTCACCTCGAGAGACGGCCGGAGGGACCTTCATCAATCCCTTCGGTGATTCTTCTCCTAGTTCCCCCTCTTCATCTACATCAACACTCTCTACACCCCCATCTTCTCCCTTACATCCAAGAATGCCTAAGTTCTCCTCTCACCCACATTCACCGAGGATGTCTTGCCGGGACCGAGTGTATTACCGGAAGCCTACACCGGAAATTTTGTGGCAAAGACCCAATTTATCCAACTTGTGGAGAGGAGCCCATTTAGTGGTTTGCCCACCGAAGACCCGCACCAACATATGGAGACTTTCTCCGATTATTGTGACGCTATATCTCAAACCGGGGTTACTCAAGATCAAATTCGTTGGGTACTCTTCCCGTTTTCTCTTATTGGAAAAGCGAAGCAATGGATCAAGAGTCTCGATAGGGCAACCATGGGGATCGATACTTGGAAAAAGCTTGCTTTGGCGTTCTACCAAAAATTTTACCCTCCGGAAAAGACGAACTTGCTTAGGGCCTCTATCACCGGGTTCCAACAAAGGGATGAAGAGAGCCTATATGAAGCTTGGGAGCTGTTTAAGTCTTTGGTAAGATCGTGCCCTCATCATGGACTCTCACAATGGTTCTTGGTGCAACAATTTTGGAATGGACTTTATGAGGACTCGAGAGCCATTTTCAACATGGGCTCCAATGGTAGGTTTACCGAGGTCGATGACGACCAAACATGGGCGAGAATCGAAGAGATGGCGGTGCACAATTCGCAATATTCTAGGCCTAGGAAGGCACATCGAGGAGGCATGAATGAGGTCGATGCCATCACTAAGCTAAGCATTGACCTTGGAGCTCAACTTAAAACACACATGGGGACTATTGACAAGAAGCTCCAAAGCCACCTCAACCAAGTCCAAGGCTCTAGTTCATCCCACCATCAACCGATTCAAGATGTGAATGCTTTGGGGTTCGCACCTCCTACACCTTACTTTGGGATGTGCGACACTTGTGGAATCGTTGGACATGATCCTATGTATTGCCATGGAAGTATCAAGCAAGTGAACGCCTTTCAAGCGTTCAAGCAAGGTACCTCTTACTCTAATCAATTCCAAGCTTCCCAACAAGTCCCCCAACAACAAGCTTTTCAACATCAACAACAACATCGTCCCTATGTTCCACCTCCCTTACGGGACAACAATGAAAGTTACCAAGGTTATGTGGGTAACCAAAGACCCTTCAATAATTTCAAGCAAAATAACCAAGGCAACTTCAACAACAAGCAAGGGTTCCAACAAGGGAACTTCAATCAAGGTGGTTTCCAAGGAAACCAAAATTTTCAAGGATATCAAAACCGCAACCATGGCAACAATCAAGGCCATCAACAAGGTAATTCTCATGGGTTCCAAGGGAACCGTCAACAAGCAACCCAAAATCAACAACAACAAAGCAAGCCTAGGAGCCGGTCTCCTACTCATGATTATGGCATTCCTCTCGCCATCACCGACACTCCACATAATCCATCGTCCCCACCTCGGGATTTTGACATTCAAAAGACATTGACGGAAATACAAAGGAGTAATCAAGATTTGCAACAAGGTCAAGTGGACATGTCAAGGCATCATCATGAGCTCTTCACTTATATTCAAGGGGAAAATGCAATGAGAGATACCCGTATGAAGATACTTGAGAATCAAATATCTCAACTAGCTTCGGGGAGCTCCTCAAGACAAAAGGGGCAACTACCTCCTCAAGGCGAAACACCAAAATTTGAGCATGTAAATGCTATTACTATGAGGAGTGGTACGTCCTATGAACCCCCTTTTTCACCTAATGAGCAAGAGCCCACACAAGAACCAACAATGGAAATGACACCTCCAAATAAAGAAAAATCAAGCTTGGACAATCCAATTGAGGAGCAAGTCTTATGGGAAGCCGAGAAACCCCAAGAAGACACTCCTCCCCCACTTCAAGCACAAGAAAAGGGTAAAGGGAAAGTGTCAAGTGAAGAGTCCACCCCAATTGATCAAAAAAAGTACCAAATCAAGTTGCCTTACCCATCAAGGCAAATGAAGACTAAGGTGGACACTCAATTCGACAAGTTCCTTAATATCGTGAAGAAATTGGATGTTAGTGTCCCGTTTACCGAGTTACTTACCCAAATCCCGGCATATGGTAAATTCATGAAGGAAATCTTGGCTAGGAAGAGGTCCATCGACAAGGAAGAGACGGTAGCGTTCACTAGGGTGGTGAGCGAGCTTATTCAAGGTTCCACGCTTCCGAAGTTGAAGGACCCGGGTAGTTTCTCTATCCCATGCACCATCGGCAACTACAAGATCAAGAGAGCTATGTGCGATTTGGGCGCGAGTGTGAGCATTATTCCCTACACCATTTGTGAGCGATTAGAGATGACGGAGTTAAAGTGTACGTCCATTACACTCCAAATGGCCGATAAGTCTCTTAACCGACCATTGGGAATGTTAGAGGATGTGCCGGTACAAATAGGGAAGTTCTTCATTCCGGTCGACTTCATTGTGGTTGACATGCCGGAGGATGCTAACACTCCCATCATCCTTGGACGCCCATTTTTACACACCGCCGGTGCCGTGATCGATGTGAAGAAGGGTAGGATCACTTTTCAACTAGGCGACGAGGAGTTAGTGTTTGACCTCCAAGGCAACACTTCGCCTATGACCGAGACATGTAATATGATCCATGCCACGGAAGACATCGATCTAGGGGAAGGATCGGGACAAAGCTTGAAGGAGTACTCTTATGTACTTGAGGATGATGACTCCGATTTGGAGGAAGATGAGTGCCCAATTCATAGGTTTGACGACAAGTTGAAGTGCAATGACAAGGAAGAAGATGAGCCTCCCATGGGGCCGCATGAGGACCGGTGGACGTTTGGGTATATCCCCAAGGACCAAAAGTACAAGTTCAAGTCGTTGAACTTGGAAGAGCGGGATGCCCCGGGAACGTCAAGGCAAGGCCATGAGGAACCTTGGGATGTGGTCGGCTATATGACGTGCTTGATTGAAGACTTCTCAAGGGCCTTCGACTTGTTCTTACGTGCCCTTGATGGAGATGGAACTAGTTTTGGTTGTTGAAAAAGAATGAAGAAGCACCATCTTGGTTTGACGGAGTTCCACAAGAACCGTCCCATTGTATATATTTCTTACTTGTAGTTAGTTGGATTTTTGTGAATTCTTGTTATTTGGATTATTGATGAGCGAGGTGACAGAGACAATTTGATGCTTGAGTTGAGTTTGTTGGATAGGTGAAGTGAAGATGATTCCTAGAGAGGATTGGCGATGATATACCTTGGGTTATAGGCACGAGGATCGGGTTTTTGAAGCTTGGAGCAAGCTTTTGGGGATTGCGGAAGTGAAGAAGACCCATCTCGGCCGGGATGAGGCATCCCGACCGGGAAGGGTAAGGCAACCCGACCGGGAAGGACCCGTCCCGATCGGGATGGGTGCGCCATATTTGGAGCATCCTGTGAGTCCGTCCCGACCGGGATGAGGGCATCCCGACCGGGAAGGAGCCGTCCCGATCGGGATGGGCGTGCCAAGGTTTGAGCTCACTGTGTGTCCGTCCCGACCGGGATGAGGTCGTCCCGACCGGGACGGGTGAGGTAACCCGATCGGGATCAGTCTTCCCGACCAGGATGATCCTCTGCTCCCCCTTTGTGATTCTTCTTCGCTAATCAAGTCCACCCAACCGTTTTATGCCCCCTCCCAACCTCCCTAGCTACCCCAGCCTTATCATATGCCTCATATACTTCATTTTCATGCCCTCACTCCATTTCCTATTCACTTTACACCAACTCTCACATCAAATACCATCCCCTCACACCATTACTATCCCGACCATGACTGCTTCTTGAGTGTGAAGCGAGATGGCACCCGAGAAGACAAGTGACGAGCCTTCAATGATCATCGAGACGATGGAGCAAGTGAGTTACTAACCGCTCGGTTTGGTAACTATCCTTACTTTTCCGTCTTTTTATCGCTTATTTTTCATTGTTTGCCCCCCCTTCCCTTGAGTCATGGGATCTTAGTGGCCTTCGAGGCCGTAGTATGGTTGCTCCCGACTCCCGACGACGTGATTACGTCGAGAGTCAGTCGATTAGTCCAATTTACAAGATTTTCACCCCTTTTTAGGAGTTAGTCGGATTTGGACGGAATCCGGGCTAGGTGATTTGATTACACCTAGCCCTCCCCTCCCATTTCCTTTTATTTCCTTCTTTTTATTTTCTTCCCCCATCCATATCTTTTTCTTGTCTCGGCCCTTGGTGACTTGATTACACCCCGGCCGGACACCTTCTACCTTTTTCTTCACTTTACTTTCGATTTTTAGCTTTATTTTCGTAGTTTCTTTTCTTTTTATTTTGTCTCTCCGCACCCTACGATCGAGCATGAGGACATGGCTCGATTTAAGTGTGGGGGAGCGATATTCTAGCATAGTTAGCTTTATTTTCTTAGTTTTTTTCGAAAAAATCTTAAAAACCCCTAAAAATTTGAAAATTTTTCACAAAAATCAAAAAGATTTTTCTTTTGTGTGTTTCCCTTTTTGTCCTTGTGCCGTGTTTTTGTCGTATTGTGCGTGTTTGCCTCCCCTTTTCCTTATAGGTCGCTTATTCACCGCTAGCTTTGGAGAGCTTTCAAGACACCCGGTAACATTTTTTCAACCCTTTTCCCTCTTTGTTTCTTGTGGAGTTTGGAGGAGATATGTGTTGTGGTGTGCTCGGGTGGAGCTTTGTAAAGTTTGTGGAGAATTGGTTGCTCATTTGGAAATTCGGGGTGGTGTTATGTTGTGTATGTGTTCATTTTGTGTTGTTTTTGTTATGTTGCTTTTGTTTCTTTTTCTTTCGTTTGCTTTCGTCGTGTCTTCGTTTTGTGTTGTGTTGTGTGTCGTGTGTGTAAATGGTTTTCGAAAACCCGGTTTAGAGGCTAGTGCGTGAGTGTCTATTTTTCCCTTTCTAGCTGTATAAATCGAGTTTTGGACTTTAGTCTAGTAGAATGACCTTAAATCAATGATTTCGTTGGTCCTTTACCTTGAGTCCACCTAGCTTACTAGGGATTTACTACGGAATTTGCACTTTTGACCATTATGACCACCCACGGTGTGAAAAGGCCTTGGTTACCGAGTCTCATCCCCTAGGTGACCGTGTTTAGGATTGTTTGATTAGTCCAAGTTCTCCACTTTTTGTGGGTTAGAAGGGAAGGCGCCGTCCCGACTTACCCATTTCCCTACCTTCTACACATATACACACAATAAAATGCAATTTGTTGATTCTCTCTTTCGTGAGTGTCGAGAAATGCCAAAAATGCCAAATCTTGCCAAAAGGGCAAAGAAAAGAAAAGAAAAGAAAGAAAAAAATGAATGAAAGAAAAGAAATGAAGAAAAAGAAAAGGCACAAAAGCAAAAAAAAAAAATAGAAAAGAAGAAAAAGAATGGCATGGCAAAACAAATCAAAACGTCGAAAAGAAAGAAAATGCCAAAAGAAAACCCGTCTCACAAAAAGAAATCCCCACAAAAATAAGCCTTTTTCCGACTTTTGCCGTGAAGAACCTACCAAAGGACCGAGTCCCGAGGAAGGATGATAGCGGTATTAGTCGGTCTTCACTCATTTTGCATGTTTTCCACCTTTTTACTTGGACTAGTTAGGCGGTCTTGGACACGGGACGACCCTCTTGGCTCACGCTAAAGGGGGCGGGGTCTCACTTACCTACAGTGTCGACTAACACCGTGGTTTCTCACTTTTCCACTCCGTCGATCGTCCCGTAGTACGTTTTTAGAAAGTTAGGAGGACCTAGGTAAGTTACCAACGTTTTTATTGCTTGATCGTCATACTATTAGGGTTTAGTTCACCTTGGTTTGTATTGCTAGCTTGGGAACGTTGTCACTTACCTTGAGTCCTAAACCGGTGTTTCATTCACCGCTTTTAGAGGGAAGCGGTATTTCTTTTGTTTCGGGTGCAACCGATTTTGTGTTTGTTTATGTGTTTGTTTGTTTATGTGTTTTGTGTCCGGTTGCATCCACAGTTTTGTCGCAAGACCCTACTTGCCTTGCGGAGTGCACTTTTCCTCTAAGTGCACTCGCGTGAGTTGAAGGGGCGTAGGGTGCGCTAATACCCATTCGGCTAGTGAAGTAATTAGTATGTGCTTACTCGAGGGCGAGTAAGGGTTAAGTGTGGGGGAGTTGATAAGTGTAGTTTGTAGTGCCTATTTATTGTGTTTGGTCCCTTTTTCCTTGCAGAATCGCTCCTTTGGAGCGATTCATGGGCTTCTTATGCTTCCTTTAGCTCGTTTCAGGTTCCCGAGGCCGAATTGGAAGAGTTGGAGCGATTCCGACTCAATACATACACATTTTGGAGCCAACGAGATAAAGGAACGATGACTCGAGACCTTGGAATCGACCTCGAGACCTTGGGGCCCAATCCCGAGCCTCCGAGACCCGATCCCGAGTCCCGAGAATCGGTGGGAAGCCCATGAAAGGCAAGGAAGGACCAAAGAGTGTTTAAGGAAGGCATACAAGACCCATCCCGTTCGGGATGGCCTCATCCCGTTCGGGATGGGGTGCTACATTAGGATGGCTGCTGTGAGCCCATCCCGGTCGGGACCAACTCGTCCCGATCGGGATGACAGAGCCGTCCCGATCGGGATGATACGTCCCGGTCGGGAAGCTACAGAGGCAGCACGGGCCTCTTCTTTTCTTCTCCTTCACTCTTGTACCCATATATATACTCCCTTCTTGTAATTTTAAGACATCTTATGTTACTCTACATTAGTTTAAGCCTCCAAAATCCTAGATTTACTCTCACTCATTAGCTTTAATCTTCCCTTAATCTTAGTTAATCTCTAGATAATTATTGTAATTAGTCTTGGATTAAGGGATTCTTGAAGATTGTTCCAAGCTTGACAACCTTGGGATATTTGGGTTTCTCATTAATGCAAGTTTTCATCTTTTTCATCATAGTATTGTTGGTATAATCTTCTCTACTCTAATCCTTGTTTATTCATTCTAGTTTCAATCTTTTTATATTGTTCTTATCATTGTTCTCATTGTTCATAATGGATGTTTGGTTTATGAGTTTGTTTTCTCTTGTGATTGTTAGTTTCTCATTGATAATGAGTGAGTAGTTTATTTGTGGGGTTAGTAGGGGGATTAGGGGTAGATTATGGATGATTAGGGTTGGTTAAGGGGAAAAGGTTGTATCTTTGTTGTTAGTCACATTGTAGGCACTCTATGTGTTTGTTGATATGCTTGTATGAGTTGTAGTGGCCATGCTTCCCATGCTTGTGTTCATCTTCTCATTGATTGCTTATTTTGTGGAAATGTTGAGAATAGTCATAGTCACGAGAGTGCCGACTAGGGTCTAAGTTGCGAGAGCCCGGACTCACCTTGACATCGGTCTAAGTTGCGAGAGCCCGGACCGACTCTAGCGATTAGGAGACACCTATACCCTTGATTACCCCAATTATCCTTCTACCTCTATGAACCCGACCTACCCCACTTCTTTCCATATTTGAGTTCATCTTCTTAGTTAGACATCGTGTACTCTAGTTTATTTGTTAGATCGATCATTAGCATTGTTTAGCATTGATAGTCTAGTTCTTATTCCTCCTCAATAGTTTTCCATTTATCGCTTCTTCGTGTTTGTTGGTAATCTAGTCTCGTCGTAAGCCAACCTAGTCTAAACTTTGATATACCGTCCTCGTGGATACGATCCCGACTTACCCTAGCTACTCACTAGGTTAGTCGGTGTTATATTGATTGGCTAGGGACGTGGCAAATCCATACCATCAAAGACCATCCATACCAAAGTAACCTTTAGCCTCCTCTAATGAAGAAAGGTCCAAAAAGTGATAAAACCGCTCCACGTAAGCATCATCCCCATGAGGAACACAAGGGCGAACCGAGCTCCACCCACCTATAGTATCTATCTCTTCGGGCAAAGTACAGATTTTACCCCCGGGAAAGGCAAAAACATGGCATTTTGGGTCCCAAAACGTAGAACATGCCCCTAAGAAGTTATCTTGTACCTTGACTCGACTCCGCGCAACAAACGTTGACAAACCGTCGTTTGAACTAACCTCGTGATGGGAAGGATTTGCCGTGGGTCCTAACCGTCAATAATAAACCGACTATTCCTAGTGGGTAGCTAGGGCAAGTGGGGTCGATATCCACGGGGACGGTAGAGTAAGGTCTAGACTAGGTCCACTAAAAACTAGGCTAAGTCACACAAACAAACACAAAGGAAGCTTTAAATGACTAAGTGTGATGGAGGAGAAGTGGGAACTAGACTAAAGATCGAACTAAATAATAAACTAGAAGATCGATGTCTAACTAAGGAAGAGTAACACAAATATGGAAGGAAGTGGGGTAGGTCAGGTTAATAGAGGTAGAAGGGTAATTGGGGTGATCAAGGGTAAAGGTGTCTCCTAATCGCTAGAGTCGGTCCGGGCTCTCGCAACTTAGACCGATGTCAAGGTGAGTCCGGGCTCTCGCAACTTAGACTCTAGTCGGCACTCTCGTGACTATGACTATTCTCAACATTTCCACAAAATAAACAATCAATGAGAAGATGAATACAAGCATGGGAAGCATGGCCACTACAACTCATACAAGCATATCAACAAACACATAGAGTGCCTACAATGTGACTAACAACAAAGACACAACATTTTCCCCTTAATCAACCCTAATCATCCATAATCTACCCCTAATCCCCCTACTAACCCCACAAAGAAACTACTCACTCATAATCAAAGAGAAACTAACAACTATAAGAGAAAACAAACTCACAAACCAAACATCCATTATGAACAATGAGAACAATAACAATAACAATATAAAAAGATTGAAACTAGATTCAATAAACAAGGATTAGAGTAGAGAAGATTATACCAACACTAATATGAAGAAAAAGATGGAAGCTTGCATTAATGAGAAACCCAAATATAATCCCAAAGTTGTCAATCTTGGAATAATCTTCAAGAATCTTCTTAATACAAGATTAATTACAATAATTATCTAGGGATTAAGGAGAGATTAGAACTAATGAATGAGAGTAAATCTAGGGTTTAGAGGCTTAAACTAAGGTAGGTTAAGATCCAAAAAGTCTTAAAATTACAAGAAGGGAGTATATATATGGGTACAAGAATGAAGGAGAAGAAAAGAAGAATGCGGGTGAGCTGTAGCCCATCCCGATCGGAAAGGGTTCTTCCTTCCCGATCGGGAAGGGCTCAACCCGACCGGGAAGGACCCTCAGTGGCGCTCCTAAACGTGCATCCCTTCCCGATCGGGAAGGCCACAATCCCGACCGGGAAGGGTCTTGTATGCCTTCCTTTAATGCTCCTTGGTCCTTCTTTGCCTCTCATGGGCTTCCCACCGATTCTCGGGACTCGGGATCGGGTCTCGGAGGCTCGGAATTGGGTCCCAAGGTCTCGGGGTCGATTCCGAGGTCTCGAGTCGTCGTTCCTTTATCTCGTTGGCTCCAAAGTGCGTATGTATTGAGTCGGAATCGCTCCAACTCTTCCAATTCGGCCCCGGGAACCTGAAACGAACTAAAGGAGGCATAAGAAGCCCATGAATCGCTCCAAAGGAGCGATTCAACAAGGAAAAAGGGACCAAAACACAACAATTAGGCACTACAAACTACACTTATCAACTCCCTCACACTTAACCCTTACTCGCCCTCGAGTAAGCACAAACTAACTACTACATTAACCGAATGGGTATTAGCGCACCCTACGCCCCTTCAACTCACGCGAGTGCACTTAGAGGACAAGTGCACTCCGCAAGGCAAGTTGGGTCTTGCGACAAAACTGTGGATGCAACCGGACACAAAGCACATAAACAAACAAACACACAAACACCACATAATCGGTTGCACCCAAAACAAAAGAAATACCGCTTCCCTCTAAAAGCGGTGAATGAAATACCGGTTTAGGACTCGAGGTAAGCGACAACGTTCCCAAGCTAGCAATACAAACCAAGGTGGACTAAACCCTAATAGTATGACGATAAAGCAACAAAAACGTTGGTAACTTACCTAGGTCCTCCTAACTTTCTAAAAACGTACTACGGGACGATCGGCGGAGTGGGAAGTGATGATCTACGGTGTTAGTCGACACTGTAGGTAAGTGAGACCCCGCCTCCTTCAGCGTGAGCCAAGAGGGTCGTCCCATGTCCAAGACCGCCTAACTAGTCCAAGTAAAAAGGTGGAAATATGCAAAATGAGGGAAGACCGACTAATGCCGCTATCATCCTTCCTCGGGACTCGGTCCTTTGGTAGGCTCTTCACGGCAAAATTCGGAAAAAGGCTTATTTTTGTGGGGATTTCTTTTTGTGAGACGGGTTTTCTTTTGGCATTTTCTCTTTTCTTTGCATTTTTGCTTTGTTTTGCCATGCCATTCTTTTTCTTCTTTTCTATTTTCTTTTTGGCTTTTGTGCCTTTTCTTTTTCTTCATTCTTTTCTTTCTTTCATTCTTTTCTTTCTTTTTCTTTTTTCTTTGCCCTTTTGGCAAGATTTGGCATTTTTTTGGCACTTTCATTGAATAACAAGAAAGGGAGAATCAACAATTTATATTTTATTGTGTGGATATGTGTAGGAGGTAGGGAAATGAGTGAGTCGAGGGTCGCGATCCCTCTTCAAACCCACAAAAAGTGGATAACTTGGACTAATTAAACAACCCTAAACACGGTCACCTAGGGGACGAGACTCGGTAACCAAGGCCTTTTCACACCGTGGGTGGTCATAATGGTCAAAAGTGCAAATCCCGTAGTAAATTCCTAGTAAGTTAGGTGGACTCAAGGTAAAGGACCAACGAACTCATTGATTTAAGGTCATTCTACTAGACTAAAGCCCAAGACTCGATTTATACTACTAGGAAGGGAAACATAGACACTCACACCCTAGCCTCTAAACCGGGTTTTCGAAAACATTTACACACAAGACACACAACACACACAAAAATGAGGACACAACGAAAACAAACGAAAGAAAGAGAAACAAAAGTAAGAAACAAAAACAAAACAAAACAACACATACACAACACAAACACCACCCCGATCATCCAAACAAGTCTCCAAATCCACCACGACTTTACAAAGCTCCTCCCGAGCACGCATCATCACAATCTCCTCCAAACTCTACATGGAATAAAGAAGAAAAGGGGTGAAGAGATGTTACCGGAGGTCTTGAAAGCTCTCCAAAGCATTTGGTGAATTAAGCAACCTATAAAGAAAGAGGGGGCAAAACACGCACAACAAAACAAATACGACACAATGACACAAAAGGAAAACACACAAAAGAAAAATCTTTTTGATTTTTGTGAAAAAATTTCAATTTTTTAGGGATTTTTAAGATTTTTTTGAAAAAAAAAACTAAGAAAATAAAGCTAACTATGATAGAATATCGCTCCCCCACACTTAAATCGAGCCATGTCCTCATGCTCGATCGTAGGGTGCGGAGAGACAAAAGAAAAGAAACTATGAAAATGAAGCTAAAAATCAAAAATAAGGTGAAGAAAAAGGTAGAAGGCGTCTGGCCGGGGTGTAATCAAGTCACCATGGGCCGAGACAAGAAAAAGATATGGATGGGGGAAGAAAATAAAAAGAAGGAAATAAAAGGAAATGGGAGGGGAGGGCTAGGTGTAATCAAGTCACCTAGCCCGGATTCCGCCTAAATCCGACTAAATCCTCAAAAAGAAAGTGAAAAGCTTGTAAAATTTGGATTTTTCGATTGACTCTCGACGCAATCACGTCGTCGGGAGTCGGGAGCAACTACTACCGAGGCCTCGAAGGCCACCATGACATCAAGACACATAAGTGTATAGGGGAAGGGAATAAATAAAGGAAAACAAGCAACAACAAAAACGGAAAAGAGAGGATAGTTGCCATACCATAGGTTAGCTACTCACTCTCTCCGTCGTCTCATGGATCAATAACGGCGCTTGCTTGTCTCCATCATCGCTTTTCCGCTTCATTCTTGATAAAACGCATGGTAGAGGTAGTAAGGGTGCGAGGGTGGTGGGATTTGATGAGGATCATGGTTTAAAGTGAAAAGGAGGTGAGGTGAAGGTATGACAATGAAGTACATTGGACGATTGGTAGGGCTAGTGGGCTAGGGAGGTTGGGAGGGGGCATAAAACGGTTGGGTGGACTCGATTTGCAAAGAAGAATCACAAAGAGGGAGCATAAAACCTTCCCGGTCGGGAAGGTAGTTCCCGATCGGGTTTGCTCACCCTTCCCGATCGGGAAGCCCTCTTCCCGATCGGGATGAGTTCACAGTAAGCTCGAAATGTGGTGCACTCTTCCCGATCGGGAATGCACCCTTCCAGATCGGGAAGCCTAACCCTTCCCGGTCGGGACGCCTCATCCCGATCGGGATGGGTCTTCTTCGACCTCCACGATCCCAAAAACTTGTTCCAAGCTTCAAAAACCCAAACCTCTCGCTCACAACCTAAGGTAAACCATAGCCAATCCTCTCTAGGAGCATCTTCACTTCACCTATCAATCAACAAACTCAATTCAAGCATCAAATTTTCTCCCTTGCCTCGCTCATCAATAAATCCAAATAACAAGAATTCACAAAAATCCAACTAGTTACAAGAAAGAGATATATACAATGCGACGGTTCTTGTGGAACTCCGTCAAACCAAGATGGTGCTTTCTTCAATCTTTTTCAACAACCTTGAACAATTCCATCTCCATCAAGGGCACGTAAGAACAAGTCGAAGGCCCTAGAGAAGTCTTCAATCAAGCTCGAGATATAACCGACCACATCCCGAGGCTCTTCAAGGCCTTGCCTCGACGTTCCCGGGGCATCCCGATCTACTAAGTTCAATGGTTTGAACTTGTACTTGCGATCCTTCGGGATATACCCAAACGTCCAACGATCATCATGTGGCCCCAAGGGAGGCTCATCTTCTTCCTTGCTTAGCAACTTGTCATCGGGCCCACGATTTGGGCACTCGTCTTTCTCCATATCGGAGTCATCATCTTCAAGTACATAAGAGTACTCCTTCAAGCTTTGTCCCGATCCTTCCCCTAGATCGATGTCTTCCGTGGCATGGATCATATTACATGTCTCGGTCATAGGCGAAGTGTTGCCTTGGAGGTCAAACACTAACTCCTCGTCGCCTAGTTGAAAAGTGATCCTACCCTTCTTCACATCGATCACGGCACCGGCGGTGTGTAAAAATGGGCGTCCAAGGATGATGGGAGTGTTAGCATCTTCCGGCATGTCAACCACAATGAAGTCGACCGGAATGAAGAACTTGCCTATTTGTACCGGCACATCCTCTAACATTCCCAATGGTCGGTTAAGAGACTTATCGGCCATTTGGAGTGTAATGGATGTACACTTCAACTCCGTCATCCCTAATCGCTCACAAATGATGTAGGGAATAATGCTCACACTCGCGCCCAAATCACACATAGCTCTTTTGATCGTGTAGTTGCCGATGGTGCATGGGATAGAGAAACTACCCGGGTCTTTCAACTTTGGAAGCGTGGAACCTTGAATAAGCTCGCTCACCACCCTAGTGAACGCTACCGTCTCTTCCTTGTCGATGGACCTCTTCCTAGCCAAGATTTCTTTCATGAATTTACCATATGCCGGGATTTGGGTAAGTAACTCGGTAAACGGGACACTAACATCCAACTTCTTCACAATATTAAGGAACTTGTCGAATTGAGTGTCCACCTTAGTATTCATTTGCCTAGATGGGTAAGGCAAATTGATTTGGTACTTGTTTTGATCAATTGGGGTGGACTCTTCAAAGGACACTTTCCTTTTTCCCTTGTCTTTCTCTTGAAGAGGAGGAGGGTTGTCTTCTTGAGGTTTCTCGACCTCCCTTGAGACTTGCTCCTCAATTGGAATGTCAAAGCTTGACTCTTCTCGATTTGGAGATGTCATTTGCATTGTCGGTTCTTGTATAGGCTCTTGCTCGTTAGGTGAAAAAGGGGGTTCATAGGACGTACCACTCCTCGTAGTAATAGCATTTACATGCTCAAATTTTGGTGTTTCGCCTTGAGGAGGTAGTTGCCCCTTTTGTCTTGAGGAGCTTCCCGAAGCTAGTTGAGATATTTGATTCTCAAGTATCTTCATACGGGTATCTCTCATTGCGTTTTCCTCTCGAATATAAGTGAAGAGCTCATGATGATGCTTTGATATTTCCACTTGACCTTGTTGCAAATCTTGATTACTCCTTTGTAATTCCGTCATTGTCTTTTGAATGTCAAAATCCCGAGGTGGGGACGATGGATTATGCGGAGTATCGGTGAGGGCCAATGGAGTACCGTAATCATGAATAGGAGACCGACTCCTAGGCTTGCCTTGTTGATTACCTTGTGTTGCTTGTTGTTGTTGATGGTTCCCTTGGAACCCATGAGAATTGCCTTGATTAAGGCCTTGGTTGTGGTTTTGTTGACCTTGAAAGTTTCGGTTTCCTTGGAAACCGCCATGATTGAAGTTCCCTTGTTGGAACCCTTGCTTGTTGTTGAAGTTGCCTTGGTTATTTTGCTTGAAATTGTTGAAGGGTCTTTGGTTACCCACATAACCTTGGTAACTTTCATGGTTGTCCCGTAAAGGAGGTGGAACATAGGGACGATGTTGTTGTTGATGTTGAAAGGCTTGTTGTTGGGGGACTTGTTGGGAAGCTTGGAATTGATTAGAGTAAGAGGTACCTTGCTTGAACGCTTGAAAAGCGTTCACTTGCTCGATACTTCCTTGGCAATACATAGGATCATGTCCAACGATTCCACAAGTGTCGCACATCCCAAAGTAAGGTGTAGGAGGTGCGAACCCCAAAGCATTCACATCTTGAATCGGTTGATGGTGGGATGAACTCGAGCCTTGGACTTGGTTGAGGTGGCTTTGGAGCTTCTTGTCAATAGTCTCCATGTGTGTTTTCAATTGAGCTCCAAGGTCAATGCTTAGCTTAGTGATAGCATCGACCTCATGCATGCCTCCTCGGTGTGCCTTCCTAGGCCTAGAGTATTGCGAATTGTGCACCGCCATCTCTTCGATTCTCGCTCATGTTTGGTCGTCATCGACCTCGGTAAACCTACCATTGGAGCCCATGTTGAGAATGGCTCTCAAATCCTCATAAAGTCCATTCCAAAATTGTTGTACTAAGAACCATTGTGAGAGTCCATGATGAGGGCACGATCTTACCAAAGACTTAAACCGCTCCCAAGCTTCATATAGACTCTCCTCGTCCCTTTGTTGGAAACTGGTGATGGAGGCCCTAAGCATATTGGTCTTTTCCGGAGGGTAAAACTTTTGGTAGAACGCCAAGGCAAGCTTTTTCCAAGTGTCGATACCCATGGTTGCCCTATCGAGACTCTTAATCCATTTCTTCGCTTTTCCAATAAGAGAAAACGGGAAGAGTACCCAACGAATTTGGTCTTGAGTAACCCCGGTTTGAGATATAGCGTCACAATAATCGGAGAAGGTCTCCATGTGTTGGTGCGGGTCTTCGGTGGGCAAACCACTAAAAGGGCTCCTCTCCACAAGTTGGATAAATTGAGTCTTTGCCACAAAATTCCCGGTATAGGCTTCCGGTAATGCACTCGGTCCCGGCAAGACATCTTCCGTGAAGGTGGAGTGAGAGGAAAACTTAGGCATTCTTGGATGTAAGGGAGAGGATGGGGGTGTAGAGAGTGTTGATGTAGATGAAGAGGGAGAACTACGAGAAGAATCACCGAAGGGATTGATGAAGGTCCCTCCGGCCGTCTCTCGAGGTGAGTTGCTCAAGTCGGCTCCTTGGGCTTGCCCTTGATGAGTGGTGCTTGCACTTGGTTGAGAGATCCTAACCCGATTAATCGTCCGTTGGCGAAAGGCTCGAAAGAGTCTCTCCGGCTCTGGATTAAAGAGATAGAAGTCGCCTCCCCTCCTAGGCATACACTACACACTAGAACAAACGTAAGAACACCTAGTGCTTTATGGGCACTAGGCAACGACAATAACAAACACAACTAGAGACAAAGAGAAAAAGAAGAGATAACACTAAAGAAAGAAGAAAAATCAAGAGATTATTCACAAGAGAAGATGGGAGAACACAAAGAGGGGTAACTAAGTCTAGAAATAAGCAAACTAAGTCTAAACAATGCACCGTCCCCGGCAACGGCGCCAAATTGATGGGAAGGATTTGCCGTGGGTCCTAACCGTCAATAATAAACCGACTATTCCTAGTGGGTAGCTAGGGCAAGTGGGGTCGATATCCACGGGGACGGTAGAGTAAGGTCTAGACTAGGTCCACTAAAAACTAGGCTAAGTCACACAAACAAACACAAAGGAAGCTTTAAATGACTAAGTGTGATGGAGGAGAAGTGGGAACTAGACTAAAGATCGAACTAAATAATAAACTAGAAGATCGATGTCTAACTAAGGAAGATTAACACAAATATGGAAGGAAGTGGGGTAGGTCAGGTTAATAGAGGTAGAAGGGTAATTGGGGTGATCAAGGGTAAAGGTGTCTCCTAATCGCTAGAGTCGGTCCGGGCTCTCGCAACTTAGACCGATGTCAAGGTGAGTCCGGGCTCTCGCAACTTAGACTCTAGTCGGCACTCTCGTGACTATGACTATTCTCAACATTTCCACAAAATAAACAATCAATGAGAAGATGAATACAAGCATGGGAAGCATGGCCACTACAACTCATACAAGCATATCAACAAACACATAGAGTGCCTACAATGTGACTAACAACAAAGACACAACATTTTCCCCTTAATCAACCCTAATCATCCATAATCTACCCCTAATCCCCCTACTAACCCCACAAAGAAACTACTCACTCATAATCAAAGAGAAACTAACAACTATAAGAGAAAACAAACTCACAAACCAAACATCCATTATGAACAATGAGAACAATAACAATAACAATATAAAAAGATTGAAACTAGATTCAATAAACAAGGATTAGAGTAGAGAAGATTATACCAACACTAATATGAAGAAAAAGATGGAAGCTTGCATTAATGAGAAACCCAAATATAATCCCAAAGTTGTCAATCTTGGAATAATCTTCAAGAATCTTCTTAATACAAGATTAATTACAATAATTATCTAGGGATTAAGGAGAGATTAGAACTAATGAATGAGAGTAAATCTAGGGTTTAGAGGCTTAAACTAAGGTAGGTTAAGATCCAAAAAGTCTTAAAATTACAAGAAGGGAGTATATATATGGGTACAAGAATGAAGGAGAAGAAAAGAAGAATGCGGGTGAGCTGTAGCCCATCCCGATCGGAAAGGGTTCTTCCTTCCCGATCGGGAAGGGCTCAACCCGACCGGGAAGGACCCTCAGTGGCGCTCCTAAACGTGCATCCCTTCCCGATCGGGAAGGCCACAATCCCGACCGGGAAGGGTCTTGTATGCCTTCCTTTAATGCTCCTTGGTCCTTCTTTGCCTCTCATGGGCTTCCCACCGATTCTCGGGACTCGGGATCGGGTCTCGGAGGCTCGGAATTGGGTCCCAAGGTCTCGGGGTCGATTCCGAGGTCTCGAGTCGTCGTTCCTTTATCTTGTTGGCTCCAAAGTGCGTATGTATTGAGTCGGAATCGCTCCAACTCTTCCAATTCGGCCCCGGGAACCTGAAACGAACTAAAGGAGGCATAAGAAGCCCATGAATCGCTCCAAAGGAGCGATTCCACAAGGAAAAAGGGACCAAAACACAACAATTAGGCACTACAAACTACACTTATCACCTCGGGGTCACATTTCTTAAAAGAACCCGCCCACTCGGTTAGGATATTCCCGAAACTCGACATGACCCTAAATATAAGTGCGCTATACCCTATGGATATCCTAGTATATCTAGAACAGGCACCCACAACCCGTATATATAGTCCTAATCCCACACGAATTAGGAAACAACAAAAAATTTCCATAACCTGGGCTCGAACCGCCCCGGCCCACGCGCCCGAGTTTCCGGTCGCTCGAGTATAAGCGGCCCGGAACCCGGTAGCCTTGGCCCAAGCGCCTATAGCCAGGCAGGCGACATCTCAAGCTAAGCAACCCAAGGATAGAAATTGTGATCCCGCATTATCACCATAGTTATCACACGACACCTCGGATATCGGGAACGACCTCCCGAAGCCGCCAAAACTCGCTCCGAAAACCGAAGTACTCGTGCAGGGGCCACAGGAATGCGAATTCATTCGTCGGACGAACGAGACTTAAACGTTTTTTTTAGGGTGATAAGCTACCCCACCTGGGCGTGTTGTAGCCTTTTAACGGTTATCGTCAAGTCGCATCTGTAGCCTAACAAGGCAATTTTTTGAATGTATAAAAGTGGTGTAACTTTTTTTTTTCCAAAGTCGCCCGAATTTTAACTTCGGTCTCGTTCTGAATGTCAAAAACAACCACGCTCATCTCTTAACACACTCGGTCAAAGCACGTTAATATTTTAAGTCTCGAGTCAAAATATTTTAATCGACGTACTACCTGATCCAACTCCCGGCTCAAACTAACGCATTTCAAAACATCCGAAAGGAACTGTTTTCATACTCTCACGCAACGCTAACATCCCCTAAACAAGGTCAACTCGCAAACAAATGAACGCAAAAAGTGATTACTTGTCTATTTAGCTAAACAATTAGCCAATACATGTGAACATCCTTTGCACTTACGCTTAACGCGTCACAAACACATTCGAAATTAAACGAACTTTTAAACAAACCGAAGAACACAAAGCGCGCGCACGAAGAATCAAGAACGAGATGACCAGCAACGGCCCGGGCCCAAGCAAGCAACCGCAAGCGAAGACGTCAGGTATGAATTCTAAGCCTTGGCTGGCGAGCCTCAACACGCAGTCTAACGGACTTAAAACGACCCGATCGGACACCCACCAGGTCGTAATCTTCGATTGACCTGGGCGGCTATACTTTGACTTTCGCCTTGTCGAAGCCTCAGTCAAAGTGGGGGCTTCTATAGACACCTAGATTGGACCTGGTGGCTGCATAAGTGTCCAACAAACACCCGATGACGACAGGACTGCAACGCGACGCAGGTTCGCGGTGTTTTAGGTAGTTTTTCTATTGAATGGATCAAATAAATTACTCAGGCAAATTAAACTAACATTATGGCAGCCTTAGTCGTGTCGTTACGATCGCATAGACACTAATTAGAATCAATTCTGACACCGGGACCCCGAGTCGGTTCCGAAACACGAACCGAGTCAACACCACACCAAGCGAACCTCGGGATGCACACCCGAGGCCCACTAATATTCATGGCACTAGGGTAACACGCACGGGAGCCTTAGCTCCCAAGCTTTGAATTATACTCTCCCTCTCGGTTTTGGAAAGTATCAAAATCGTATCCTCAAAATCCCAACCGCCCCACCCCACGCGTCTTGGTCTCCCCGCGCCTAAGCCCAGGCGCCTGAGTATTGGTGCGCCTCAACTCAGGCACCCATATGGGTGACGAGGGCCGAAAACACCTATAAATACCCCCCTTCACCTCATTCATTCGGACACAATTCTCATTCTTCTCTTCCCCCTCTATACTCTCGGTAAGGTCTCGCACTCCGACAGCCGAGGCAAACGATCCACTCGATCGTAGTTCCGATAAAAAAAAGCGACATCGACGCTACTCCTCACCTTCGAGCACCCCACTCGATACCGAGGTGTCTGTGTTCGACTAGCTCGAGTCTAGTAACGAAGTTCTGCCAGATTAGCCACAGAATTAGTTCATAGCAACGAAGCTCTGCCGGAGTAGCCGCAGGAAGGGTCAACGGTAACGGAGCTCTGCCGGAGTCACCGGTCAAGCTAGAAGGATCCGCCTATTGAAGTCGTGTCGTCACTAGGTTGCCATCTAAACAAAACTTTCCATATTCGTACTTTCTATTATTATGCACTACGACAACACTAGATGTGGACGCTAGGTCCACAAGCACCTACTAAAATACGTAACATCCTAACTTCAACCGCAAACACTAAAACACACTAAATAGACCCGAGTAATTCGGAGATCTGTTCTCAAACTATCTATGCATCGTGTCCCGTTTAGTGTATACTTCGAAGGAGCAACTCCTCACTACTTGATTTACTTACATTCGCATTTACAATTTTTCGTATGATTTATTGCTTTTATGACCTTATAATCGCATGTTAAAGCACCTAACACGGAATTCAAAATGTAAAACAACTAAAATTGAACAAATTGATGGTCGGGTTCCATATTAGTCCCGGTGCTCACCTTATTAGGTTCGACGCATTGTTACTAATACCGAGCCGACGCATCTTAAGCAGAATACCAGGTAAGGTATACCACGAGAACGATTAATATCCGTATTATCGCGTTAAAACTGATTTTCTAATACGTATAATACTAGTACTCTCTACTATCCTACGTGTATCTTTTCATGGCCTGCTTGTCACGTTAAATCGCATGCAAAGAATGTAAACACGACTATTTTGACGATAAAACTTACTTGTCTTTAAACAACCGACGTAGCAAAAGGTATAGGGTTAAAACAACGGATGTTACAGTACTTCCACTACAACAAAAGAACTAGGATATCAGCCCACCGATTGATTAGTAGAGGCCGCTATAGTGCGGGCGGGATTGGGTGTTGACATCTATCGGATGTTGGCTTCCCAATACGTTGGATGTTGCCAGTTGCTCCTTAAGGAAAGCGATCTCGTCAGCCCTAGATTGCAGGACCCGTTGCGCCTCAACCTCTTTCGCCTTGAGCTCGGTCAGCCGAGCCTCCAGTTGTCCCACCATATCCGAGACATCCTGTAAATACACTCGAACATTAGGAAAACACGCAAGCAGCCTAGAAAACCACCCTAGTCATGCAAACTCACCGATCGGGGTCCCGAAGTGTCACGGGGAACCCTCGAGGCATAGACCCGGAAGTAGTTGGCAGCCTGCCACAACCGCTGATGGCAAGCCGACGAAACCTGAGAGTGGAAACCACAAAAGTTAGACGAATCGACCCTGAATTCTTAGGACCCGAACAATGAACAAAAGCCAAAACTCACCCGGTATACCCGGTTGCGCCACTGTATCCCGCGTACATTTCCTAGGCAGAACACGGGGGGAGAGGCTCGGTGAAAGGTATCCCAGCCGCATCCACCCTAAGCAGCGTCAGGGGAAAATCTGGGGGCTGGATTTCATCAGCCGGGTCGGCCAGCTGAGAAAACAACAGGATGGTCGGTCAGAGGATAAAGAAACTATAAACCACAACACAAACCTTAGAACCAAAATTAGAACATTACCACGAGGCGATACCAAGCTAACCGCCGGGTGACGTGAGATAGATAGGAGGCACCAGGCACCAAGAATGTATCGCCTCCTTCTCCGTCCCTATCCTCGAGGACCTTTGCGGCGGTCGGTGGTCTGAACATGGTCCGGGGAGGATCAACCGGCACCCTAAAATTGTCATATAGACACTAACGCACCAACCGCTCGCCCAAATACCAAACCGGGCGAAACAACGCAAGAAGGAGCATCCTTATATAACTCCGAGGCCTCAGCTCCGCAGTCACATACCCGGGCACGCCCTCATAATCGGCCCAAGGGCGGGCCACAAACTACACAAATAGAACCAACAACCCAATGAATCCCTAACCTTGGGGGCTATTGAACAAAATAGGTTACAAAAAGAAAACTTACATCCTCGAGGCGTAGCTTGTTAACCAGTGCATTCTCCGTCGGGTAGTGGCTGATTGTACTTTTAGGTTGAGCCAGCCTCCACTCGATCCCCGCCAGGAATCTCTTCGGGTGCACCCACACCGTCTTAGATGCCAAGAACGGGAAATAGGAGTAGATCCAAGCCTGCAAAATCCCAAGATAACTTTAGCAACGCTAAACCAAAAACTAAGTTAACTCGAAATCCAAGAGTGAGGATAGCAGCTAAAATCCAGTATAAGGCCCGGACCCACAGTGGGCACAGCTGAAGCCGACTCTATCTCCAACGGCCTCACCATGACTTGCAGGCAGCGAGTCATCTCCGCGAAAGCCGCGGTCAACCATTCATAACGTTCTAGCTGAGTCAGGTCAGCTAGGAAAGGCAAAATCCAAGTACTAAACCTCTCACCTTTATCCGAGAAGTGGGTCGACCCTAGGAAATACCACAACCACAACCAGGCATCTTGCTCCGGTGTGTTGGGTGCTCGATCCTCTAACACTGCCACTCGTTCAAAGTGATCGGTGATATACGATGAGGCGCACTGTATGCCTCACGCTCTAAACAATCTTCGATGAGGCCCCGCACCTCATCACTATCTAGACTAGGGCCTTCGGCGGCCCACCTAATCCTATCCGGACCCCAGGGTAGACCAGTGATCATCCCAAAATCCTCTAGGGTCATCCCAACCTCCCCAAAAGCCATGTGGAAGGTCGAGGTAGTATCATGGAAGCGATCTATTATCGCCCTAATCAAATTTTGCACTAAGTCTTACAACCCACTAGCCGGACCCACTGCTCGACCACGGGACCTACAGCAGTCCTCGCAATAATTTCCTTTGCCGCAGGGGCCAACTTCTGAAAATAGATATCGAGACATGTAGTAAAGCCCGAGAAAGTCCTCATCGGACCTGGGGACTGCAAGCCAAAACAACACAAGTATAAACAAAACAAACCTAACCTAACCCGAGCAAATCTACGACACAACTAATAAACACGAATAGGACACTCACCAAACCACGCGCGATACGGTGGGAAACGTGAAGATCAAGGTGAAACAGCAGCTGATGGCCATCCCAATCCCGAGCCCACTCGGGATCTTCATAACCAATCTCCACATTCTCCGGTACAGGAGCCGGAAAATGAGCCCTCCTAGCCACCACCTCTGGAAGCTTACGCTTCTTCAATCTATCGAAATCCGCCTCATTAATGGTCTCGGGGTTGCGGCGCTGAGACGAGATGCTCCAACGTCTCCTGGGAATCCCTCGAGGAGTCTGTGAACTTGCCCCAACGACCTCCACACTAGCACCGACCGAGGAAGTCCCCTCAGGACGCTCGGTATCACCTCTGGCTATGAAACCAATCAAAAAAACAAAGAATCCATACCTTAGGTCAGGCTGAATCAGTTTAAATAGGTCAAAATTTCGGGTATGGATATCCAAATTCCGAAAAGGCCGCTAGCACCCATTTTCGATCCCGATCACAATGGAACTGGTTTTGGGAAAATCCGGCATCATTACGACGCCTTTTTGTCCGTCTTCAAACAAACAAAACCTCATGGAGGGTCCTAAAGGTCATCCTAGCCCATAAGAATCGACAAGAGAGCTACCTACGTCCTCACAAACACTATTTGAGCAAAATTACGCAAAATAAATACGGGAGTAATCGGGAAACGGTCCTTAACCCTAGCATTCCAAACACATTTCCATAGTGAGCCATTGTCGCACCTCGAAAACCCTTATCAAGCTTATAACGACTTCAACAAGCTCTAATCAACCTTAATTTAACAATGAGATTAAGCACAAGCGTCGAAACATAGTGAATCAAAAACACCCAAATCGATTTTCTAGGGTTTTCAACAAAACCAACTCATAATCAATCAAATCAAGCAAAACCGACAATAAACAAGCAAAGAGCACTTACTCGGAGTCGACATTGTCGTAAATAGCGGAAGTCAAGACGAAATTTGGCGAGAAAAGTCGAGAATTCGATTTTGGGGCGAAGGGGACGACGCGTTCGAGTTTTGTGGTGAATGAACGATCGCCCCAACTTTCGTATTACTTAAACAAACCCAGTCCACGAAAACCCGACCGCTCCCAGCGACGCGCCTGGGTCCTAATGCGTTGGGGGCTAGGCACCTGAGTTTTAGGGCGCTGAAGGATGCGCGCCTAAACGACCCAGTACAGACTAAAGCAAAACAAACAAGACTCGAAGTTTGATACCACGCACCCTTTAGACAAGCAGAATAACGATAACGAAGCGATTACTAATCAACATCGATAACGCACTCTCGATAATGAAACAAGCATAAGAGCCGCACTTAACCTAAACGATGCCCTCGAACGCATAATAAGGCAATTTGAACCAAACTAAACTAAACAAACTCTGAACAAACTTAAATACACAACAAACCAAGACCGAGCAAAAGCAAACCCGAACGAGATAAGACAAACCTGCAAAACAAAATTTAACTAAAACGAATAAACAAACAGCAATTTTGCCCGAGGGACGTTAGTATCCCGGAGGCACAACAATTTTGCCCGAGGGACGTTAGTATCCCGGAGGCAACAACAATTTTGCCCGAGGGACGTTAGTATCCCGGAGGTACAACATTTTTGCCCGAGGGACGTTAGTATCCCGGAGGCAACAGCAATTTTGCCCGAGGGACGTTAGTATCCCGGAGGCAACAGCAAATTTACCCGAGGGACGTTAGTATCCCGGAGGCACAGCAATTTTGCCCGAGGGACGTTAGTATCCCGGAGGCACAGCAACAACGATTTTGTCCTAGGGGTCAGAGGCATCCCGAAAGACAACTACTTGAGTGGAGACTGACGCCCTCGAGTAGTATACAACAGCAATTTTCATCCGAGTGGAGACTGACGCCCTCGGATGGTTCATTTTTGTCCTAGGCGTCAGAGGCATCCCGAAAGACAGCTACTCGAGTGGAGATTGACGCCCTCGAGTAGTTTATTTCATTTTTGCCTTGTCCTAGGGGTCAGAAGCATCCCGAAAGACAGCTATTCGAGGGAGACTGACGCCCTCGAGTAGTTTATATTATCTTACTTTGTTTTGTCCTAGGGGTCACAAGCATCCCAAAGATGACCGTTCGAGAGGAGACTGACGCCACCGAACGTTTTATGTCATCAAGGGTTCACAAGCATCCCAAAAATGTTTGCTCAAATAAAAGCCAACACATGTGAACATCCATTGCACTTACGCTTAACGCGTCACAAACACATTCGAAATTAAACGAACTTTTAAACAAACCGAAGAAGACAAAGCGCATGCGCACGAAGAATCAAGAACGAGATGACCAGCAACGGCCCCGGCCCAACCAAGCAACCGCAACCGAAGACGTCAGGTATGACTTCTAAGCCTTGGCTGGCGAGCCTCAACACGCAGTCTAACGGACTTAAAACGACCCGATCGGACAGCCACCAGGTCGTAATCTTCGATTGACCTGGGCGGCTATACTTTGACTTTCGCCTTGTCCAAGCCTCAGTCAAAGTGGGGGCTTCTGTAGACACCTAGATTTGGACCTGGTGGCTGCAGAAGTGCCCAACAAACACCTGATGACGATAGGACTGCAATGTGAAGCGGGTTCACGGTGTTTTAGGTAGTTTTATATAGAACGGATCAAATAAATTACTTGGGCAAATTAAACTAACAGATGGCAGCCTTAGTCGTGTCGTTATGATCGCATAGACACTAATTAGAGTCAATTCTGACACCGGGACCCCGAGTCGGTCCTGAAACACGAACCAAGTCAACACCGCGCCAAGCGAACCTCGGGATGCACACCTGAGGCCCACTAATATTCACGGCACTAGGGTAACACGCATGGGAGCCTTAGCTCCCAAGCTTTGTATTATACTCTCCCTCTCGGTTTTGGAAAGTATCAAAATCGTATCCTCAAAATCCCAACCGCCCTACCCCACGCGTCTTGGTCTCCCCGCGCCTAAGCCCAGGCGCCTGAGTATTGGTGCGCCTCAGCTCAGGCGCCCATATGGGTGACGAGGGCCGAAAACACCTATAAATACCCCCCTTGACCTCATTCATTCGGACACAATTCTCATTCTTTTCTTCCCCCTCTATACTCTCGCTAAGGGCTCGGACTCCGACACCCGAGGCAAACTATCCACTCGATCGTAGTTCCGATTAAAAAAAGCAACATCGACGCTACTCCTCACCTTCGAGCACCCCACTCGATACCGAGGTGCCTGTGTTCGACTAGCTCGAGTCTAGTAACGAAGTTCTGCCGAATTAGCCGCAGAATTAGTCCATAGCAACGAAGCTCTGCCGGAGTAGCCGCCGGAAGGGTCAACGGTAATGGAGCTCTGCCGAAGTCACTGGTCAAGCTAGAACGATCCGCCTATTGAAGTCGTGTCGTCACTAGGTTGCCATCTAAACAAAACTTTCCATATTCGTACTTTCTATTATTATGCACTACGACAACACTAGATGTGGACGCTAGGTCCACAAGCACCTACTAAAATACGTAACGTCCTAACTTCAACCGCAAACACTGAAACACACTAAATTGACCCGAGTAATTCCGAGATCCGTTCACAAACTATATATGCATTGTGTCCCATTTAGTGTATACTCCGAAGGTGCAACTCCTCACTACATGATTTACTTACATTCGCATTTACAGTTTTTCGTATGCTTTTTTGCTTTTATGACCTTATAATCGCATGTTAAAGCACCTAACACGGAATTCAAAACGTAAAACAACTAAAATTGAACAAAGTGATGGTCGGGTTCCATATTAGTTCCGGTGCTCACCTTATTAGGTTCGACGTATCTTTACTAATACCGAGCCGACGCAGCGTAAGCAGAATACCAGGTAAGTTATACCACGAGAACGATTAAATCCGTATTATCGCGTTAAAACTGATTTACTAATACGTATAATACTAGTACTCTCTACTCTTCTATGTGCATCTTTTCATGACCTGCTTGTCACGTGAAATCGCATGCAAAGAATGTAAACACAACTACATTGACGACAAAACTTACCTGTCCTTAAACAACCGACGTAGCAAAAGGCATAGGGTTAAAACAACGGATGTTACAGTATTTCCACCACAACAAAAGAACTAGGATATCAGCCCACCGATTGATTAGTAGAGGCCGCTATAGTGCGGGCGGGATTGGGTGTTGACATCTATCGGATGTTGGCTTCCCAATACGTACCCTCACCCTTTACTCAGAATCGACGGTTTCCGGATGTCCAAAACCATTAGCAATGAGAGTCATTCCAGGCATGGAGTGCTTAAGGGTACAAGTCTTTATCTTTAGGTCTCGTGCCACTCAACTTTGAGCCGGCAAGGGATAAAAGTTGAGTTGAACAGTTTCCGAGTCCAAAAATCGGCAAAACCTTCAGTTCACTAAAAAGGTCGCCTTACCAAACAAATCGGCCTTTAAACATTTACAACCACGACTCGAACGATTCCAAACGGAAACACGGGTGCCCCCACCCGTCTAGTACAAGTCCGGATCATCATCCGAATCGAGGTCCAACATTTCGCCCCGTACGCGAGATCAGTCCAGCCCCCGGCAGGGAGGGGACCGCGTGGGTGACCGCCGCCACACGTTGAAAAACCGAGTCGGTCCCGCGCGGGGCGCCTATGGTGCGGACGGACGTCCACAAGTGCGTATCATAGCTTGAGAGAAAAGAGTTGGCTATGATATGTGCCAAATACTTCAGGATGGGGTTCCTAATAGAGAATGAGCGCATTTTACCCCCTTGGAAAGTCCTTTGACGGGAAATCTTTTGCCAAAACCGATCACGGCCAAATATTTCCTCTAGATTGTTCCGCCTGAGGTTTTCCTAAGACAGAAGTGGGTAGGCCAAGTGATGTGTCGTGTTTTTATAGCTTTATTCCCTCGATTCTGTTGTCTTTTCCGGTCGGAACGCGCTCTTTAGAGCTGTTTCTTCTAACATTTTGCTTTGAGTGAGTGTTTTTGTAGATTCTGTACGATTTCAAGTCTTTATGTGCAATTACACTCATATCTGGTTAGAAGAACGATCCCGAGACAAAACCCGTGTTTTAGGACGTCTAGGCGAAGAAGAACCTGAGAAGAGTCGATTCATTGGGCCATCGAGAGCGGCCCAATACATGTTTCAAAAGCAATGTACGTGCCACCCTGCCCCGACAGGCCCCCTGCCGGCCGGCCGGCATGACACATAGACGCTTTAAGCTTGAATTTAAAGTGTTCTTCGGCCCTTGCATGTGGCCGGCCCTCTGTCGGCCGACCGGCGTGCATACTCAACCTTTTTCCGCCTATCTTGTATAACTAAGGGAGACTTGTACTAGCATATTATCTACTTCATAACTTAGAATTATTTTCTTAGGAGAACTACTCGTGACTCTTAGCATTATAACACTCGGTTACAACTCGTACTCGATTTCGGTAAATTCGTTTATGCAATTTTCAGTTTTATGTTTCAATCTTCATCGTGAATTACTTAGTTCGTCGTAATTTTCTCTATTTACACTTCGTTCCTCCATTTAGTTCGCTAGATTCTCGTTTGTTTATCGTTAGATTTATTTGCTTCCCTTTTATCATGAATTTTATGTATGTAATTTGTTATTCTATAATCGTCATGAGTAGCTAATTTTCTCGCTAGGGTCGAGGGGGATCGATGGATTTTTATACGATTATGTTGCATCGATACTAAATTTATAATTATGCTAGTACCATTTTCGCGTGCTTTATTTGTCGATTAATTTGTTAAAGGCCACAACATTTTAATCTGTTGGGAAATTCTAGTTCCTGTGCGAAAGCCGAATTAGGATTAGACCACGCGCGATTTGGTAGGGAGTCTAATAAGTTGTGAGAGCCCGTTAGATCCTTCCTAGGTTGATAAGATTCGAGAGAACGTATTATAGCCGACTAGCACGTTTATGTGTTTATTATCGTTGTTGCCTAATTGTCGAATATCTATTGTGAACTCGTGACCTTAGTTTTCCTCTCAATGTTAGAATCCTTTATTCAGATTCGTATTTTAGTAGTTTTCTATATTTTTCCATCAATCAACCGTTTAGAGCATTTTAGAATCGCCATAGCTATTAGACATCTTTAACTGTTTCCCTATGGATACGATACCTTACTTGCCACTATATTCTTGCTAGTAGCATTATGTTTATCTTCATTGGGTGAGACGACTTACCCCATATCACCAAGCAATCCGCCAAAATCTCTAAGAGTCGGGACATAAAGAGTCTCACGCAACTAAAAGGAGATGGTAATATCATCACCACCACTGTAACACCCCGGCCCAATCCTAGGACCGGAGATGTTAGTCGCGGTAGCCCACCAGGCTTTGTACTGGTCCCACAGACCAATCAATTGAAACATCTCACATTGATTGAAGATGTCCTATTTATGAGATTTGGTTAAAGGGATTTGAAGTACTACTCATATCAACAAAGTGTACTTTCTTTTCTGTTCATCCATGTAAAAAGAACTCTGCAGTTAAGCGTGCCTGAGTGGGAGCAATCTTAGGATGGGTGACCTCCTGGGAAGGTTTCCAGGATGCGCATGAGTGAGGACAAAGTACGCTGGAAACAACTCGTGTTGGTCCGTGAGATCAGTAAAAAGCCTGGCGAGCCGGGGTGTTACAACCACTCAGCTCATAAGCCGCGAAGAATTCACAAGTCAAGTTCTTAAAAGTTTCCTCGGTAGAGGTATAAAAATTTATTAAACCTAAATTTTGGCACATTGCTCGGACCTACGGCTCAATACCCATACGAGCAAGAACATCTTATGATGCCCAACGAGTAGGCTCGAGATGACAATCCCAATTTTTTTTAAATTTTTCAAGGTGGTATTTCTTAGAAAAACAGACACTAGACTCGGAGTGGCGAAAATTACGACGAATAGTCGGATAATGTACCTCGAGCGGAACAGATTGTTTGCGCAGGACTGAGCCTTGGACTTGGACCCGTACCGGAGTAGGCTCTTCCCGGAGCTCGACCGGCTCTACCGAATGTTACGAGGACGCTGAACCCGAACGACGATTGAAAATAGATGAAAGCCTTTTCCTTGCGGTTTGTTTGAATCCCTTCATTGTTAATGATTGAAATTGGTGATTATGGTGTTGGGTTAGGGTTCGGGGTTGTCAAAATTGAATCGATTTCTCAAAAATAACTCCTAAAAGATGTTAGGAATTCAAAATAGATGAAAAGGGTGGAATTAGATTTGAATTTGGTTGAGAAAATGGAGGATTATAAGGGATTGAAGGTGGTAGAATTTGGGGGTTTATTGGGTTATTTTTGAGGAGAGAGAGGGAAAAATGGTGAAATGAAGAGGAAAGGAGGGTTGGGTTTTGGGTATAGCTGACGCAGGGTGAAGTTTCACCTGGTGGTCACCATCGAGTGAAATTTCACCCGACGGTCCTCGGACCAAAAATCAACAATTTCGTGCAAATTTACCGTCGGGCGAAGTTTCGTCCGATGAGATTCCATTGGGTGAAGTTTCACCCGATGGGTTTCCGTCAATTCTGAGTCGCATATGATTTTACCGTCTGGCGAAGTTTCGCCCGATGAGATTCTATCGAGTGAAGTTTTACCCGACGGGTTTTTCTTCAGCTCCAGTATTTCAAGCACAACTGCCATCGGGTGAAGTTTCACCCGACGGATTTTAGGCACAAATTCTACCTGGTGAAATTTCACTCAGCGGGAATAAACACTCAATAAAGCCTTTTCGCTGCGAAAATTCTTCTCGACCCGATCCAAACCAACCTTGATTCCTCAATATAAACACTCTTCTCAATCCATGCATCAAATTACATGGAGAAAAACTCTCTTAATCAATGTAGAACATCCCAAATACTTCAAAAATAAATCGTCTCAATTCCTGCAAAAACCATTAAAAACAAGCTCCAAGAAAAACCAAAAACTGTTGTCCGAGAAAAATAAAAAGATTACGAATATACAAATATTTACAAGGTGGTTATTTTGGACACCACCAAACTGAATAAAATTGTTCAAGCTTAAATGGGGTTGCTTGGAAAGGAACCAGGAGGGTCTTGGGTCATAATCTCGAAATCAATGTTACCGATCTTGAATTTTTTTTCTTAGCTCCGGCAAACCCATAAGTCGTGCTACCTCAGGAAGCATGGCAAACTCTTCTGGAATATCTTCTTCGGAGGTAGGACCAGGTATGAATAGGGCACCGTCATCCTCATCATTTTCATAATCGGGATCTTCAATGGATGGTTCTTCATTAGAGGGAAATTCTACCATTTGATTTCATAGTTCCCCGCCAAAAGAATTTTCAAGAAGGAATGCGGGTAATACAAATTGAACTATGTTATTAGCGACGTTGAAGGATAATCGCCCTCTCTTCACATCAATAATTCTTCCACGGGTGGCTAAGAAGGGCCGCCCCAAGAAAATGGGGTTGCGCTCCTCTATAGGCATATAAAGAATAGCAAAGTCGGTAGGGATGTACAGATTTCCCACATTGACCATGAAGTTGCGAGCTAACCCGTAAGGCGCTTTTGTAGTGCCATCGGCCATTTGGACATTCAGAGGAAAGTGGTTCATGTCCCTAATGTAAATAGTTCGGGCAATGGCTAAGGGCATAAGACTGATATTTGCGCCTAAGTCACAAAAAGCTCGGTCTATTAAGATGTGTTCTATAGAGCAGGGTATGGAAAAACTACCAGGATCTCCTAGTTTGATGGGGATGGGGGCTTTCGGAGTTACCTTCGGTGGAGTAGGAGTTTCTTCCCTCACGGTGGAACTTAAAATGATGTTTCTTATATACTCAGACGGTGTAGGTATAGAGGGACTTATGTCGATATTCTCGAGTAAATCGGCAAAGGTTATTCTCTCTATGTCTTGGTTACTCGTGGACACTTGCGGTATGTCGTTCAAAGGTGGGACATTGATTCTGGAGACTAAATTCTCGACTTCCATGGGAATTTGTTCAATGACATAGGTGAGTCTCCTAAATGGTATTTAGAAGGATCTCTCTTTGGTTGTTCGATTATGTCCTTAACCACATTCTCATCAAATTGAATGATTGAGGGATGAGAAGTAGAGGTTTTTGGGTTAAAGGGTATCACCGGTTCTTTGTTGTTCACTATTCTAATGGCATTCATGGACGCATAATTGGAAGGACATGTCGATTCTTGGAAATATTGAGCTCGAGAGGCGGCATGCGCCTCTAAGGCTTCAATTCTAGCTCGATTAGATGCATTTTCTTCCAATAAATATTTGAGTGTCCCTTGAATATCATAGGAATATTGAGAATTACCTTGAGCATGCTTTGGAGGACCTTGATAACATTGAGGTTGAAATCCAAAAGAAGGACCACAACTAGGTTGATGGGGTCCTTGAGGATAGTGATCACCTTGATTGAAGCAATTTCCATGAGAAAATCGTTGTTGATGATTGAACCTATTGGAATTGGAATAAACCCTTTGATTGGGGGTTCTTGGAGTGGATTAATCATGGCGAAGATATGGTTCTTTGGTCGGCATAGAATAAAATCCGCCTCTCCAATTAGGATTTTGCATATAAGGTTCTTCATAGGTTCCTTGAGCATTAACTTAATGTACATTCTCCTCTCTCATACCAAAATCGGAATCATGGTCATGCTTCCCACAATGATCACATGGAATTTCAACTCGATATAATTTGGGTGGTGAGATAGATGATTGCCTTGGTGAACTTACCTTCCTAGGTGGAGTTGATCTTCTTGGAAATGTCCTAGTCTTGGGTGGAGAGTTGGCTCTAGGAACATATATTTCAAATTGCTTGACAAACTCATCGACTCTAGCGTCAAGAGCGGATCTCCTTTCGGTAGATGACATTGAATCACCAATTAACTCTCCATCTCGGGCATTCTTGGAATATTCACCATTCTTGGCTAACTTTTCAAGAAGTTTCTCGGATTCGGTTTCATCAAGCAAGAAGAAATCACCCTTTGCCGCCGTATTCACATTATCCTTGGCACTATCCAATAAGGAGTTGAAAAAAATATGAAGTAAAAGCCAACTAGGAGTATCGTGGTGTGGGCACTTCATTTGCAAGATCCGGAATCGTTCCCAAGCTTCATTTATACTCTCATTGTCACTCCGATATCGATTGGTCTTGGAAGGAGGGTAGTATTTTTCTAAGAAAGTTTTGGCTAATTGATCCCATGTTTGAAAAGTGTCATCGGGGTGGCTTTGTAGCCATCTCCTAGCATCATCACGTAAGGTTTTGGGGGAACAAAAGCCTATGGAATTGGCACGAAGTAAGTCCATTCAATCTCATTCCGACTAGCTTCTCATTAAATGTCAATATGTGTTCTAGAGCAGCTTCTTGTGGTAGTCTATGATAGGTGTCCTGTTGGACTATGGCAATTAAGGAAGTTTTGAGCTCAAAATCATCAGGTATGACTCCATATGCAACGGGAGAAGAAGTTTGTTCGTTGGTGGGTTAGGAATGAGATCCTAGAGTAGGCATGGTTGTTTGTTTGTGGAGATAATTTTGAAGGGAAAGAAATAAAAGGATTTTTTTTTGAGAAATTTAAGAAGGTTGGATGGATGATGGGTTGATGTAAGATATGGATGAGGTTTCACTTTGGTTGAGTTGAGGAACGAAATAATAATATTGCCTCGCTTGCACCGGTTTGGAATAATCAACGCCGAATATAATTGTTCCTGAACACAACTCAATTCAAAGGTGAGAATCGTAGCACCGAGCGGTACTAGGGTAGGACGGAAAATAAAACTAAAACAATTAACCAAACACAATTAAAACAAAGACTTAATCAATTAGCTACCGCACTCCCCGGTGTACACACCCAGATTTGGACCTAGTGGCTGCAGAAGTGCCCAGCAAACACCTGATGACGATCAGACTGCAACGCGACGCGAGTTTGCGGTGTTTTAGATAGTTTTTCTATAGAACGGATAAAATAACTACTCGGAAAAATTAAAGCGACTCGCGTGGAGGTCTGCTCGGCTTTTTTTATTTTGTCGAAAATCGTCAATTTTTATAAATCGCGTACAAATATGGATTAATTCATACTCGATTCATATTTTCGATATTCGTCGTATTCGATATTCGATTATGAAATCGATATCGAATAGTCGGAATATTTTAGAAAAGGTTTTAAAAAAAGTTTGTTTTGAACGAGAAGAGAAAAAAAAGAATTTGAACGAAAAATGTTAATTCTCTCCGCGTTAAAAATCGTCGAATTTTGTTTAAAAAAGGTGTAACGATTTTATTAGCATCAACGAGATTTAATTAATTTAGTTCTTGTTAGATACGATATTCGATTAGAGAATCGATATCGTATTTTAAGAACGTTATATAAAAATAGTTTTTTTTTTAGTATCGATTATTAGAAATAAAAATATGTGACGAACGATCCATATTAAAATACGAAACGACCGACGACACAACGAAAAAGAAGAAAAAACGTGAGAAAGAGAGAGAGAAAAGAGAAGAGTCGGGTTTGATTTACACCCTCAACCTACATGCTTTGTTTTCTCGATATAAGGCTCGTCAGACGGTGGCTTAGGCACGGGAGCGTCGAGATGATGTGGATGGGTTTAGGATGGTGCGGTTTTTTTGACGTGCGAGTTGACGGATTTCGGCCGGATTCGTCGGTATTTGGGTGCTTGTATGTCGGGATTTGCTTTGAATTATTTTTGCTAGATATCAAGGATGTATGTGTATGACTAACAACTGTATGACTAACCACTGTATGACTAACCACTCTGCTTCAACGTTGGATGGAGGGTCCTATTTATAGGCGCAGAGGTTTAGGAGAGGTATCTTGTTTGGACAACAAGAAATACCGGTTTGGATAGGAAATGTAAGAAGTTGAAAGGAATGAGAAGTCCGTTGCTTGGGGAGGAAGCAAGGAAATCTCGGCTGAATGGGGGGGTTTGGCCGAGTATTTTGGAGCTCGGTCGGTATCTGATTCGGTTTTCGGATAGAATTCCTACTTGAGATCGAATTCTATCTTTAAACGGATTTGTTTAATATTTTTGAAGCTGATTTTTCGTGGGATTGGAGACCGAATCAGCCACGTGAGGTGTCACGGCTGAATCGCGTGTTTCGAGAATATTTTTAACCGGGTTTTGACTCGGTCGCTAAAAGACGGTTTTACCCCTGGTGTCGAAATCGATCCAAATTAGTCTCATTTGACTCGAAACGACCCACTGGGCCTGGATTTGAGGTTGGTTTTGTAAGATATGTACTCCGTAATAAGCCTAAACCAAATGTCCATGATTTCGAGCCCATATCCGAGTCCATTAAAGCATGTTCGCGTCCTATCATCATCGGGTGTTTGGTGGGACCTACTATAGACACCTGGCGGTCAAAATGTGGGTGTCTACACTTACCAAACATATCGGCCTTTAAACATTTACAACCACGACTCGATCGATTCCAACGGAAACACGAGCGCCTGCGCCCGTCTTTTACAAGTCTGAATCGTCATCCGAATCGAGTTCCGACACATCGCCCCGAACGCGAGATCGGACCGGCCCCCGATCGGGAGAGGGCCGCGTGGGTGGCCGCCGCGATCAAAACCGGGTCGGTCCCGCACGAGCGCGCGCGGGGCGTCAGGCGGTGCGGACGGACGTCCACAGTTTGGCGACTCCGCTGGGGATTTGGAAACAAGTTTCCAGCGGTGGTGTAACTTGAACGAGGTCGGTGAAGCTCATTTCCTAGTTCGTAGTTGTGGTCACTACAGATTTTGGCCCTAAAAAGCTCACCCTAACCGATATCAGGACCAATCAACCTCTTTGCGGTAAGATCCTATGGACACACGAAGAGATCCTTGGTTGACGCTCCGGCCGCCTAAACGCGTACCCCGCGGATATATTAAATGAGTAGTTCTGAGCAGACGGTACGGCACTCATCTCCCCAAGATGACTTGTCGACGGTAGCCTACCCTAACCTACCCGTGTTTGCATCCTGCATGAGTGTACGCATTCCTAGTTATGTGTAGCGTGTTTGAATAACCCAAATAAAACACTAAATTCTGGATTCAACCACGACAACATATTCAACCGCACCCAACTCCGTTTTCGAAAAAAAAAATCTCTTCTTTTCAAAACAACATTTTGAGCACTGACACTCCGGTCAAATCATGGTTATCTTCAAAAAAACGTTTTAAATGCTGTTGTCATGCCAAATTTTACACTCACTACTTTCAAAAAAAAAACCTTTTGAGCGTCATCACATTGGCCAAAGTAAAACTCGTAGTTTTCCAACAACAACGAGGGCCGCAAATAAATGCCAAATTCCCAATCAATGGGACCGAGGCACCAAAACGGTTACATTTTATTTTTGCACATGTTGTTGACACGACCAAACCTTCAATTAATGAAGTCAAGGAATCTGAAACGGTTACATTCACAAAATATTTTTACACGCCGTCACCACCATCAAAATTCTAAGGATGGACAAATATGACCATATATTTTAAAAAGATTTCTAAAAACACCTTCACTACCTAAACTCGGTAATAAAGATTTAGTCACGTCTTCAAAAACACCATCACCAGACATCACGTTCTGTCACGAACACCACCTACACCACAGATATCGAACTAACTAATTAATATTAGTTTCGATAAAAGCACACTGTCGCCATTTTCAAAACCGGTTCCTTTAGAACCGTGCCTTTTTTACAAAATCATCATTTATGCCTTCGCTATCGTTGAATTCTCGACACAAATATAGCAACACGTTTTCACGTCACCAACGATGTCACTACACCATCGTCACCCCAATTTTACAAATCCTCCTTTACGAAAGAAAAGGCTTCCTTTTCAAAAGCTCGATCGTTTTCAAAAAAAACATCAAAACTCCTTGATCCTGAGCCAGGATCGCGATCAACTTCTTACGTCGTACAACCGTGTATTAACTGTCTGTGTTAGTTACTAGGGTCACCTCTACTCGAAGTCTAACATTTTGGGTCGTCTCATCTCGAGAAATCCTCTTCTTTAAATATCATCCTCGAGATTTATGTCAAATCGTCTCGTTCTGGAGACAGAAGTATATTAGGCGCTTCGCCGAATACACCGAGAGTCTAAAGTACCCGAGTCCCTAATTCGATGACCGCAAACACTCGCAAATCAAGGGTCTTATGTTTCTGTGTCGCTCAACTACAAGCCTCCCTTGAATCTTTAAGTCGTCTGGTAGATCCATTTTCATTAATACCACTCATTCCGCAGTCATGTCAGGAGATTCAAGCGTAGACACAAGTAACCATAGTGGGAACAACGCCGAACAATCCGGGGATAACACCATAGGAACCCCAGCCAATATGATCCGAGACCTACAAGCCACCATCATTACCATGAACGCATCCGTAAACAGCATTGATTCCCGCCTTGGCCACTTGGAAGATAAGGCCTCTGATGAACACCATAACCGGATCCTCAACGAGGTCCTTTTAACCTCCACGCCGATAGGCGGTGCTCCTACCGGAGTCACCCCTAATGACCCTGTTACGCCACCTCAAGACCACATCCTACAATCTGCCATGAGTCGCATAGAATTCCTTGAAAACCAAATGCGCCTAAACCAAGGCAACAATGTCCATCTCAAAAATCACCGAAAGTTTAAAATGGTGAACGATCGGGTACCAGAAAACTTTTCCTTAGCCGACATACCAAAGTTCAAAGGAACTAAGGATCCCCCCTCAACCATATCCTAGCCTTTAACGATTACATGGTCATTAAGGAGGTCAAACCCAACCTTTTCGCTAGGATATTCCCATCCTCTTTAGACGACATCCCACTATGCTATTTTTATTCCCTCGGCCCTAAAAGGATATCCACCTGGGATGACATCTCCATAGAATTCACAAAACAATACGCGGATAATTCCGAAACACAAGTTACCATCCGAAGCCTCGAGGTCCTTTCCCAAAACGAGAAGGAAGGCTTCTCCGAATTTCTGACTAGGTGGAGAAAGGTCAGCACCGAATTAGTAAACCGCCCCGACGAAGCCACCTTAGTAGAAAAATTTATCAATAACCTTAGGCCCCCTTACGCCTCTCACCTTAGGTACCAAAATATCCATACCTTCAAAGAATTGTCTACCTTAGGAATACGTCTGGAGGACGATATGAGGAAGGGAGTATTCTCCAAAATAATGGGGAAAGGTTATCAAGGTCCAACTACATCCACGGTAACCCGCTCTTATAGGTCATCCGGGAATAAAAAAACCGAAGAAGTACACCTAGTCGAACCAAGCACCTGGAGAAGAACAAACTTTACCCCTAGAACATTCTCCAAACTAGGCATCACATGCGCCGAAGCTCTAAAAAGGTTAACCGAGCAAGGGAAGCTCGAACCCATAGGCTCTACCCTAGAACCGTCCGCGGCAAGAAAAGGGAAGTCATGGGATGCCAATCAATATTGCCATTACCATCGTGGCAATGGCCATGATACCGAATCTTGCTTTCGGGTCAAACATGTCATACAACACATGATCGAAAACGGGACGATTACTCTCCCTCCACCCGAGAAACCAAGTAATACCACCAACACCTTTAGCGTTCACGCTGTCTTTGACGACACCATCGATTGTTCCCACCTCGACCCTATAGAGGAGAATGTCCTGAATATCGAGGAAGATCCTGACAACCCGCGGGCACCCACCAAGATGAGTAAAATATGTGTCCGAGTCAGAGTCTAGTTTGTCTTAGGGCCTAGACCTAATAATGTAATAAATGACTTTTTATTTTTCGCATCAAGTCAAGAGGTACGAGGGAACCTGTCCTCCACCTCCCCGAAAACAATATTTCGGGCGCATAGCCCGCTTATTACTATCAATAAAAAAGAAATAAACTTTTCTTCCTTTATAATGCGCCTCGACAATTGCTTGATTTAATAATGTACTTCCTTTATTACAACTCGGTACTATGCCATTTATCGATGACGATCAAACATACCTCGAAACAACGAGGAATTACAAGAACTGAGATCCCGTGTTCTTTTACCTATTCCATGTCTGGTATAGAAAGCCACAAACCATCCCTTAGAACGAGCATTCCCGAATCCTATGACGAATCTAGATAATCTCTTAGCTTGTGATCAAAGACGGAAGGCAAACCCATTTCCCACAATAAATATCCCTCAAATAAAGACCGACCAATTCCTACCATAGGTGCTAGTCTGACAAAAAGAAAAAGAAGTCTTAAATGGCCAAAAGGAGCCAAAGAAAAAAATGAAACCAAGGCCAAACAAAACCGGCCCAATTCAATGACCAAGACCAAACTCAACAGTCAAAATGAAACCCCCAATCATTCAATTCGACTTTAAGTGTAAAGTCCGAACAAAAAGTAAAAAAAAACAGAGAGAGAAAAAGAAAAAATGAACAGACCAGTCAACTAGCACCCAAATACTAGCCTCTCTGCATTACAACCCTTAAGACCTTCCCGAGACACTTGTTAGGAGACAGTTCAAAATTTTGAGGATTCAAGTTCAATAGGATAATCCCAACCGTTAGGGCTAGACATGGAAATCAGATCCCACGTAATTTACATCCCACCCGATTGAAGTCTGAGTCATTTTTACTCAGCTTCCCCTTTCCTACCACATTACGAAACCTTAGTCTATGGCCCTAACTCCACAAAAATCAAACCCCAGATTGTGATTCATCAAAACCACATACTACCTAGCTCCACATTCCAAAACCACCCAAACCAGTCGCCCTGACCTGAACACGATATCTCGATAATTGTCACTTTCAAGAGGTCACACCCAATCACCTCATCTGAGTTCTTAAAATAGGGTGAAAACCCATGTAATACACCCTAAGCATCTCACATCCAGGCCAAATGAAGAAAGGAGTTGCGAGCAGTCATAAAAAAAATAATAAAAAAAATAAAATAAAATAAAAAGTGAGCCGAGGACGGAGTGAAAACCCGAAAGGGCGCTCCGGGCAAAATGAAGAATCGAGTTACGAGCCATCACAAAAAAAAATAGCAAAAACTGTGCTTCTCATTAATGCAAAAAATAATGGGTTTTTCTACGTTGTACCCTCCTGTTTTTCCGTTTTCTACCATGTACCCCTCCTATTTTCAAAACCCTCACTAATACCCCTATAGTTGATTAATTTCATAAAATGTGATCTAATCACAATTATTCGTCTAATGTTCCGTTAATTAGATGACATGACAGTGACTCTAGACTATGACATAACCAGTTTTGACAACCTTAACTTGTATTTCCTCCATTTTCCCCAACTTTTTCTCCATTTCATTAATATTTCCCACTTTCTCATTTTATATACCAACTTCTTATTCTTTTTTACCTAATTGATTTTACTCCACTTTTCACCCCAACTTATTCTTTAGCTTAAAATAATGATATTTTACTGATTTCTAACAAAATTAATTTAATCGCATTAACAAACAAAGCATTAATGTTACACTTAAAATAAAGAGTGAAATAATTATGATAAAATGAAGAAAAAAATCAGAAATTATGCATGCAAAAGTAGAATTAGAGAAAACATAGGAGACGGAGATGGAAATTAATAAGAGTTTTTGAGTAGAATAATTGTAATTAGGTCACGTTTAATGAAATTAATCAACTACAGGGGTATAAGTGAGGGTTTAGAAAACAGGAGGGGTATATAGCAGAAAATGGAAAAACAGAAGGGTACAACGTAGAAAAACCCAAAAATAATTAAATCAAGCCTTTGTCGAGGCCCTTTACATTGAGAATCCAAAATCCGGTTACCCGGAAATGACAAAGTCTCAGGGAAAGCCCACAAAAAATAGTACTAATATGCCACATAATATCAATTAATAGAACATAGTACAAAACGGTTAGGCTCTACCAGTCCAACTTCTTTTTCCTCTTGCCTTTCGGGTGTGCTTGTTCGGGTCTTTCTCCATCGACCCCTTCTAACGCAAGCTTCTACCGCCCTAGCCAAAAGCGAGCCCAGCCAATCCCACTTCCCCTCCTCACTCACTTTTTAAATATGGGTCTTGTCGGTCTAGGCCGGTCTAGATGAACTGACGAATACTAGGATCAGTAACGCCGTCTTCGGTCGGGTACTTAGCGACATTAGCCCACATAGCTTCCTTATTCTGCAGTACAGTCTTCTCCATAATCCTTAACCTTTCTCTCACATCCGACAACCCCGGACGTCAGGAACGACCTCTTGAAGTCGCTAAAACCCTTCCCGAAAGCCAAAATACTCACGCAAGAGCAACAAGGCCGTACGGACAACAAATTTCACCCGTCGGATCCACCAGACTTAGACGTCTTTTCATTTTTTCTTTTAGGGGGATAAGCTACCCCACCTAGGCATGTTGTAGCCTTTAACGGCTATCGTCAAGTCATGTTTGTAGCCCAATACGACATTGTTGTGAATATACAAAAAGTGGCCTAGCTTTTTTTCAAAAATTGGTCTAACTTTTTGTTTTTACCTCATTTTAAACATGAATGTCGAGACAACTACACTCGTCTCTTAACATACTCAGTCGAAACATGTTAACTTCTTACGTTTCATGTCAAGTCAAACATTTTAATCGACGTATTACTTTATCCAACTCCCAGCTCAAACTAACGCATTTAAAAAAAACGTTTTCGTACTCTTGTGCAGCCCTAACGCATTCTAAAACGTCCTAAACTACGATAAAATCGCAAACAAACCGAACTTGAAGTGATTACTTGTCATCTAAGTCAACATTTAAAAAGCAAAACAAAATGCAAGGCTAACAAATCAATCGAAATACTAAAGTCTAAAATATACAAACTATACAAATCCAAACAAGAACCATGTTTAGAAACTAGGGAGGATCCCTAGAAGCTGAGCCTATAGCTATCACAAACTCACCAATGCCGTCATCCAAGCCTAGATCATCCAGCTCAAAAACAGGAAACTCAATGCCATCCTTGCCCGACAGCATATCTAGGGTAGCTGTCTCGAGAATCCCCCCCACATCCTTGGTAGTGCCCGTAGCATGAACCTCCCTCTCTGCCTCGGTCCCGAACCTAACCCCACCCTATGCCGAGGTCTCGCCCTAAGTCCGAGCCAGCTGCTCCTTAAGCTTGGCAACCTCATTATCCCGAGATGGCAGGAGCGATAGCAACTTGGCCCCTTCCGTCTCGAGCTCAATCACTCAAGTCGCCAACTGCTTCACCATATCCGGAATGTCCTGGAAATACACCTATGCTTTAGGGAAAAAGCACGATCAGCCTAGAAAATCGACCCTAGAAAACATACTTACCGATCGAGGTCCCAAAGTAGCACGGGAAAAGGCAGCATCCACCCTCGTCGCATAGGCCCGAAAGCAGTTGGCAGCCTGCCATGACCACTAATGGGAAACCGACGAAACCTGAAAAACAAAATTGAATAAATTAGTCACACAAAACCTAACTGTCAAAAGCAGAGCATAAGGCAAACCCCGAAACTTACCCGATACACCCGGTCATGCCGCTCCATCCCAGCCTCCATCTCCTCAGCAAAACACGGGGGAAGAGGCTCTATAAAGGCTACCCCAGCTGCATCGGCTCTAAGCAGGGTCAAGGGGTAGTCTAGGGGCTGAACGACATCATTCGGATCGGTCAGCTGAAGGAAAAGCGAACCGTTCAAAACAAAAGCAAACACTAAACCATAGGACAAAAGCAAACGATAAAATCAAAACCGAAATTTCAACAACCCTAATCTTGGGGGCTACTAAGTTAAAACAAACCGTAAGAAGGAAACTTACATCCTCGATGCGCAGCTGGTTCACCAGCACATTCTCCAGCGAGTAGTGACTCGTCGTACTCTTAACCTGAGCCAACCTCCATGCAATCCCCACCGGAAACCTAACGAACAAGCACGCACCGTCCTAGGTGCCAATCGAGGGAAATAGGAATAAATTTGAGCCTTCAAAAACCCAAAAACATCATTAGCAAAACCAAACCAAACTAGGTGAAACCTCAAAACCTCCTCTAATCAAAATCAACCTCCAGCGGAAAAAAACATGAAAACCCCTAGCTAATGAGACCACTCGTACCGAAGCACATAACAACCCAAGCAAAAAAATAAAATTAAAAAAATCTGAACAAAACAAATTCGACAGAATCCCGAAACATTCTAAAAACGAATTCAAAACCCGCGAACCTAACGAATCCCAAATAAATTTAAACCTGCCAACTCAATTGAATCCCAAAGCATTCTAAAGGTAATTCAAGTCAATTCAAAATCAATGAGTCCCTGGTAGCACTCAGAATCAAAACCAATTTTAAACGAGTCCCTAGTAGCACTTGATTCAATTCAATTTTTAATGAGTCCCTAGTAGCACTCAGTTTGATTCAACGAGCCCTTGTAGCGCTCAAAACCATTTTAAACGAGCCCCTTGTAGCGCTCAAAACTGTTTTAAACGAGCCCCTTGTAGCGCTCAAAACAATTTTAACAAGCCCTTTGTAGCGCTCAAAACCATTTTAAACGAGCCCCTTATAGCGCTCAAAACTGTTTTAAACGAGCCCTTTCTAGCGCTCAAAACAATTTTAAACGAGTCCCTTGTAGCACTCAGTTTAATTCAAGACCAATTTTAAATGAGTCCCGAGTAGCTATACTTTGACTTTCGCCTTGTCCAAGCCTCAGTCAAAGTGGGGGCTTCTGTAGACACCTAGATTTGGACCTGGTGGCTGTAGAAGTGCCAAGCAAACACCCGATGACGATCGGACTGCAACGCGACGCGATTTTGCGGTGTTTTAGATATTTTTTCTATAGAATGGATAAAAAAACTACTTGGAAAAATTAAATTAACATCAAGGCAGCCTTAGTCGTGTCATTACGGTCGCGTAGACACTAATTAGAGTCAATTCCGACACCGGGGTCCCCGAATCGGCCCCGAAATATGCAAAGTCAAACCCGAGTCAATGTGTCGGGCCGAGCAAACCATGAGACACGCGCCCGAGGCCCACCCGGCGCTCGACGCGCTAGGGTTAAAGGGAAACCTTAACCTCCAAGAAAGACTAAGATATGCATCTTCTCCGTTTTGGAAAGTTTTGATATCGGATCTTCAAAACTTCGACAGCTTGAGCTCTGACGCCTGTAGACTGAACTGCCTTACACGAGGCGTCTGAATTCCGAGTCGCTGGACACCGGGCGTCCATAGGAGCGACGAGGGCCGAAAACACCTATAAATACCCCCCACCTCATTCATTCGACACATAATACCTTTTCCTTTCTCTCTTTGCTCGTTAAGAGTATCTCGCTTGGGCTCGCACTCCGACACCCAAAGCAAACGATCCACTCGATCGTAGTCCCGAGAGCAAAATTGACGCTACTCCTCATCTTCGAGCACCCCACTCGATACCGTGGTGCCTGTGATCGACTAGCTACTCTGAGTCTAACGGAGTTCTACCGGATTAGCCGCAGAACTAGCAAGTAGTAGTGGAGCTCTGTCGGATTCGCCGCAGGAAAGGCCAATGGTAATGGAACTCTGCCAAAATCACCGGGCAAGCTAGGAGGATTCACCTTTGAAGTCGAATCGTCACTAGGTTGTCATCTAAATAAAACTTTACATTCTCGTACCTTTATTATGCACTACGATAATATCAAATGTGGACACTAGGTCCACGACACTTACTAAAACACGTAACGTCCCAACTTCAATCATAAAAATTAAAACACTCTAAATAGACCTGAGTAGTTCGGAGATCCGTTCTCTACTATCCATGCATCGAGTCCCGTTTAGCGTATACTCCGAGGGTGCAACTCCTCACTATGTGATTTACTTACATTCGCATTTACAGTTTTTCGTATGATTTATTGCTTTTATGACCTTATAATTGCATGCTAAATCACCTAATACGGAAATCAAAACGTAAATAAGCTAAAACTGAACAAAGAGATGGTCGGGTTCCGCGTTAGTCCCGGTGCTCACCTTACAAGATTCGATGCATCCCTATTAATGCCGGATCGACGCATCTTAAGCAGAATACCAGGTAAGGTATACCACGAGAACGAATAATATTCGTATTATCACGTTAAAACTGACTTGCTAATACCTATAATATTAGTACTCTCTACTCTCCTATGTGCATCTTTTCATGGCTTGCTTGTCACGTGAAATCGCATGCAAAGAATGTAAACACAACTACTTCGACGATAAAACTTACTTGTCCTTAAACAACCGACGTAGCGAAATATAAGGTTAAAACAATGGATGTTACATTACTTCCGTCACAACTAGGAAACAAAGTTATCAGCCCACCGACTGATTATTAGAGGCCGCTATAGTGCGGGCGGGATCGGGTTTCAATATGTTGCGGACATTGACTTCCCAATACGTATTTTCACCCTTTACTGAGAATCGACGCTTTCCGGATGTTCGAAACCATTGGCAATGAGAGTCATTCCAGGCATGGAATGCTTAAGGGTACAAGTCTTTATCTTTAGGTCCCGTGCCACTCAGCTTTGAGCCGGCTAAGGATGAAAGTTGACTTGAACGATTTCCGAGTCCCCATAATTGACACGGTGGAGACTCCACAAATCGGCAACAAATTCAGTTCACTAAAAAGGTCGCCTTACCAAACATATCGGCCTTTAAACATTTACAACCACGACTCGATCAATTCCAACGGAAACACGGGCGCCTGCGCCCGTCTAGTACAAGTCCAAATCGTCATCCGAATCGAGGTCCGACACATCGCCCCGAACACGAGATCGGACCGGACCCCGACTGGGAGGGGGCCGCGTGGGTGGTCGCCGCGATCAAAACCGGGTTAATCCCTCGCAGGCACGCGTAGGGCGCCGGGCGGTGCGGACGAACGTGCACACCCGGCAACGACGCCATTTTGATGCGTGTTGTCGCTGACACGTATACAAACAATTTTTATATTCCCAACTAACTACAATGTAGTAGTGGTAAGTCGGGGTCGAACCTCAGGGAAGCAGTGAAATATAATCGGTCAAGTCAAAGAGCAATTGCGGTTGGGGTCTTGAAGGGGGGTTCAGACAAAGTAAAATAAACTAATTAAACAAATTAAATAACTAGGAATGAGAAACAATGACAAGAAAGGCGTTAAGGTGAGTCGGGGAGTCAAAACTAAAGGCAAGGGTACAAGAATCACGAAAATTATCACAAGGTAAATAAGGAGAGGAGCCACTTTTCGGTTTCCCTACCCAACGTAGCCTAAACCTGCTTCCGCGACGAGGAAGCTACGGTCTCAAGACATGATTACCCAAACCCCGAGTTTCCCTATATTGGTTCGAGTGAGTCAAGCTAACTGAGTTGATTAGACTAAGTCAACAAGACACAATAATCTCATACAAGACAAATCACCACAAATGCAATAATTCTCATAGAAGTAAGACCCAATTCTAAGGTTCCTCCTCACCTAACCCCCTAACTAAAAATCTACTCACTAGTCATAATAAACACAACAAAGTAAATAAAAATAACGAGGCTAAGAGGAAGATAAAACATGACGTCAAAAGGATTGAGAAATAATCTAACAGAATAAAGAGGAAAATACTACCAAAGTGACTACCAATAAGGACATAAACAACAAGGCAAGATAAAGTAATGAACACAAATACTAGGAAGAAAAATAAAGGAAATAAACAAAAAGAGGGAGAAAATGAGAAGATACCAACAATGAGATTTAAACAATTTAAACATAAAGAAAACAAAGACAAACAATAGAGTAAAAAGAAATTAAAAAGGAAAATAATTAAGAAGGAGGGAGAGGAAAAGAATGTACCAACTATGGAAGAAAACTCAAAAGAAGAAGATGAAGATTAACATAAATATTAAGCTTGAAGAAGAAATACAAGAATCTTGTCACCAAATCTTTGCAAAACAACTTAATCTTCAAATAAATCTAAACTAATAAAGAAGCTTGAATGGAAAGTGTGGGAGTAAAATTAATCTAAACTAAGAAAGCTTTATAAATCTAACGGAGTTTTTAATTCAAGCTAATAACAATGGAGATCTATCTAAAATTGAGGCCTTCTAAGAAGAAAACCTAGAGTTAAATAAATAAATAAATAAATAAATAAATAAATAAATATATATATATATATATATATATATATATATATATATATATATATATATATATACACACACTAAACCCTTAATGGATCACATAAACTAAGGCCCAAATCCAATCTTCCTTCCCTAATGAGACTTTCACTCTATGCATCTTCATATGGAAAAACTTCGCCCTGCGATCAAAGGTCATCCACGAGCTAATACCGCCAGGTGAAACTTCACCCGGTCATTTCACCCGATTGAAACACTCTCCAGTTTGCGCATTTTGGAGTCTTTTACCGTCGGGCGAAACTTCACCCGATGGTGAATGTTTCGTCCAGTCATTTCGCCCGGTGGTGAATGTTTCTCGAAGATCTTCGGGGAGGTAAAAATGTCGTCCGGCGAAACTTCGCCCGGTGGTGACTCATCGGGTGAAACTTCACCCAATGGTTTTCTGCCCTCGTTTCAGGTCTCTTTCTTTGTCGATTGATCGGATTTCTTGAACTTTAGTTTTGTGCATTGCTCTTCGGACGGTATCCTTCTCTTTCGTGCTCATAGAAGCTCGGACACGCTTTTAGTCGAAAATCCTATCAAAATAGATAGAAAACTATCAAAAACACGTAAAATGTAAAAGAGAGACGCTAATGCGAGAAAGACTAGAAATAAGGCGATAATCTCACTCTAATCTTGCAAAACGGAAGAAAAGCGGGTCTAAATGGGAGAAAAAATAGTCCAAATTTGACACACATCACCAACTCAGCTCACTTCCACAGGGTGATCAAACAAAACGAACTTTCCAAAACAAGGTTCTACATATCATTGACAAGAAGAGACAAACTCAAGATAAACCCCATGAAATATAAGCAGCTTTCCTGTCATTTTATGAATCTTGCTTGGAAGCAGTAACAATATTGAAAAGGTAAGGAATGAGGTAATCCAGGTTGGTCCTTGCTGTAGCCAAGATCATAGCAGCAGTCTCAGCATGTCAATAACTGACAAAGAGATCAAAAACATTGTATTCTCTATCCTCAATGACAAGGCTCCTGGCCCCGATGATTATACTAGTGGTTTCTTCAAAAAAAAAGCTTGGGATATTGTAGGGGGGTGGGGAGGGAATGTTTGCCTTGCTGTGAATGATTTCTTCATCACTGGTAACTTAATTCAGCAGGTTAATGCTACAAACATTACCTTAAACCCTAAAACTGATAGACCTGAAACAGTCCAACAAGTCAGACATATCGTATCACTAATAGACATAGGTGGTCTCACACCCTTCTCAAAGGAACCGTACGTGACACTCTCGGAAAAAATCCTATCTTTCCAGCGCTCGCCTCTAGCCACAGCTTTCTCTCTGAGACTTGGGTAGAAATTCCCGATGTAGTCCTTTTGGTGCGGTGCTTTCTCGATCAACAAAACCCACATCTTTTTTTAATAGACATAGGCTATTTAAATAAAACCCATGTCTATGGTATATGAATAGTAGGGTATATAAAAAACGCATGTAGATCGAAATAAAAATGTAACCACCCACATACCCATATCTCATGTATTCATTTCACCCAAACCATGCCCCGTAATATACATTTCACCCAGCAAAACCCTAAGACATACTCGAAAACCCAAAAGGTAAGTACTTCGTCACTCACAGCTACGTCACTCACAGACCCAAAACACAGCGGCGACCCATACTCCGTCACTCATAGCTCGCTTGGTTCGACCCACGCCGTTGCATTTCTCCACCGTCGTCGATGTGTCGTTGACCAGTCTTCCAATTCTCCGTCACTCATAGCTCTGCAGTTTCTTCAATCCACTTCATTCTTGATTCTTCAACCGACGCTCTGCAGAAATCGACATTTCTCCTTGCTCTAAACATCAATCTTCCTTCAACATCAATTTGCCGTCAATTTCTTCAACAGGTTAGTTTCTTCCACTCCGTATTACCTAGTTCAGTGTTGTTCAGGTTTCAATTAGGTTTTAGGTGTGAATTAGAAGAATCGATTTTGGGTTTCAACTCAACAGGTTGATTGTAATCTGTGTACTGTAATTAGGTTTTGTAGAAGTTTCGTTGATTTGTATCGAATTCGTGTGTTATGTTTATGAATCTTTAAACCTATGTGCTATGTTTTGAAGAATTATCAATTACCTTTGTATTTGGATCAGGTAGACTAAAAAAACATCTCAATCCGGTTCGGTTTAGTTCATTACTCTCAACGTGTCATCTGTTTTTGTATTGTTATAACGGAAGAGAAAGACAAACAAATAAGACCGTAAAATCGAGAGACAGACAGATTTACGTGGTTCACTAACAACCTGTTAGCTACGTCCACGGGCAGAAGGAGGGGATAGTTTTATTAATTTGAGGAGAGGTTACAGATTTCAGACTGATATCATAATTTTTAGGGTAGAGGTATGAGAGTTTATATACTACTCTCAACCTAAACAGAAACCCTAAACAGATTAGGAAACCCTATACAATAAGGAAACCTGGGTCAGATACTCAGATATTGATTAGGAAACTCTAATCAATCAGATATTAATTAGAAAACTTTTCTAATTAAACAGATTCAGTTCAGAAACCAATTCGAGATCCAAAAAGACAATTGCTAGACACTTATTTCCTAACAATCTCCACCTTGACTCGAATTGTCTCTCAATCAGATCAGACAGATGCACTCCAACGAATGCCAGATCAGATTACCAGATGCACTCCAAAGAATGCCGGATCAGATGTATCAGAAATCTCCTCAATCAGACATATGTACCAGATGCACTCCAACGAATGCCAGATGTACCAGAAATAAAACTCCTCTCCCCCTCCTGCCTCAGATATTGCCCAACAAAGGGCAATCAGATATTTCCAGAATTTAGTAAGTCCAAACCACGTTGGAACTTACTATTCGGAACCAGATCAGACAAACTCACCCCATCTTCATTACCATACCTGTTCGGAAACTTGATTGACCGCTCACGGGCCAAACTCTGCTGCTTCTGAACTGGTAATGAAGAAACTGATGGTTCAGATTCAGATTCAGATTCGGATTCAGGCTCGGACTGTAGTGGTTGATCTTCAGACTTTGCTTCACTCTCATCAAGAGTTACTTGCTGCTCCACCTGTTTATCAGTACTACCACTACTTCTACCTTCCTCCGATTTCAGTGATGATATCCTCAGACAGACTGTACTCTCCTCCAGAACGGCCATCTCAGCGGTGACTGTGTCGTCTTTCTTCACGAATGACGCCCACCATCTCTGTTGCTTTAACAACGCCCGCATCTTGATCTGCCACAGACTAAAACTATTCCTCCCATTGAATATCTCGATTTTAAAGCTCATCACAGACATCTTTCTCACAGATCAAATTAACCTGAAGCTCTGATACCAGTTTGTTATAACGGAAGAGAAAGACAAACAAATAAGACCGTAAAATCGAGAGACAGACAGATTTACGTGGTTCACTAACAACCTGTTAGCTACGTCCACGGGCAGAAGGAGGGGATAGTTTTATTAATTTGAGGAGAGGTTACAGATTTCAGACTGATATCATAATTCTTAGGGTAGAGGTATGAGAGTTTATATACTACTCTCAACCTAAACAGAAACCCTAAACAGATTAGGAAACCCTATACAATAAGGAAACCTGGGTCAGATACTCAGATATTGATTAGGAAACTCTAATCAATCAGATATTAATTAGAAAACTTTTCTAATTAAACAGATTCAGTTCAGAAACCAATTCGAGATCCAAAAAGACAATTGCTAGACACTTATTTCCTAACATGTATGAATTTTAGGTAATACGAAGTACATTAGTTATTGTGTTGTTGTTTATTTTTTCCTCTATGTGTGTTAAATGTTCATTACTCTTGGTTGTTGCCCGCTAAGACTTGAGACTTGAGAGGGGTCATTACTTGGTTAATGTTAGTTTGAATTATGATAATCTTTTTCATCTACTTCCATAACATAGAGGTAATGGGACTCCTAGGATTCGAACTTAGAGACGTCTCGGTATCTACAAAACCCCCTAGCTCGCACATTTTTTTACGGGATCATGAATAAAATTTAGAAGCTATTTATTTATACATATAAAATTTACAAGTTTATTTTTTCTAACCTAAAAATTGGACAAAATACAAAAGAAAAATTTGTGTTATTGGTAACGCTTAAGTGTAGATCGGCCTCCGCCCCTCGCTCTACCATTGTTGTTAGACCTTAGTGCTTGACACTCAAAATTTTTGCAGTCTTCCAAAATTGAGTCTATCTTTCTTGACATGTAAAGTGTAGGCGTATGTGAGGTAGCTAGCTAGCTAAGCCACTAAGTTGATGTTGGTTCTTAAATTCATTGCACTTGCCGAGTTCGGCCTTCATATATCTTGTTCGAATTGAAGACATTAAAGACTACGTATTCAGGTTGTATGACTTACTGAACAGTTCAGAGTATTGTTGCCTAGGTAGGGTCTCCATGGGGGCAGCTCAAACGCTGTCTAATGAGCCGCTGGGATCATAGTCAGAAGAATAAGAAGAGTTCAAACGGAACTGTGGAAAGACAGTACGGGCTCGCTCGTATTCTTGGATGGAAGAAAAGCCAAGAGGAAAGACAAGCAAAAGGGAGAAATGGGTTCGAGCTTCACCCACGACCTTGGTACTTGAATCAAACTGTGATCCAATTTTTAAATAAGGGATTTTAGGACACAATGTTGTATGATGTAGGAGCTAATGTTATACTCATCTTGTGTGGTACTGTTTTCAGAACAAAGTGAGTCCAGCATTAACTTCTGATGATGTTCCGGTTGGAAACTCCTGTCTGGTGTGCACTGCAAACAAGAGTTGTCGCACAGTTGTCTCAAGAACAAAACTAATGATGAGATTAGTGAATAGGAGGAAAACTCAAGAAGTTCTTCCCCCTGCACCATTCTTGCTATTGGGTACTACTGATTTTATTGACCTAGTTTTTTTTTATGTTCTCGTACTACTACAGTACTACATTGTACCCAACTCTTGACTGTTTGGAGTTGGTTTTGCTAATTTGATATATTTGCTTCTAAGAGTTCAATTTTATTGCTCATAAATTCAAGGTTAGATTAGATGGTGTATTTCCATATGCATGGCTTGTGGTTGTGGGTACTTTTTCTAGGGGGTTAAAATAAAAGGTGATATATGTGCACCAGTGCGTTGTAGTTGTACTGTCAAAGTAATTGTTTGTTTATGCATTCCTTATAGTAGTATCTTATTTGTATTATTGTATCAGGCTGGGTTGTGAGGTTGGCAATGGGTCGGGTTCGGCCGGACCCGGACCCGTGTTTCACAAGTTGAACTCAGACCCATAAGGGTCCAAAATTTTAAGACCCTTATCCGGATCCGATGGGTCCGGGTAGGGTCTGGGTCCTTCACGGATCCGAACGCGATATGTATATATTTTTTAATATACACTTTTCTGTCTCGTTTATTTGTTTGTCTTTGATTAAAATATTATTCGCAATAAATATAAAGGCAAATAAATGAATAAAATGGAAGTTGTATGACTTCAAACCGGACGCTAAAAAGGCCTGACGTACTGATAAAGAAGATGAAATCCGATATTTACTGAATTTTAGTAGACGTATTAGAATAACTGTTTAACTGGCTGTTAATTTCTATTGTTAATGTAATGTCTCCTTCTCCTACTGTGGTTTGTATTAGATTCATTTACTTTATTACACATTATTGAAGGACCAATTTCCGACTCGTACCCGCAGGGTCTAAAAAAAAAGAGGGTCCGTATCCGACCCGTTAGGGTAATACCCGATGGGTCTGGGTAGGGTCCCAGAGCCATTGCCATCCCTAGTTGTGGGTACTATTACTTAGTAAAGAGGGATCTTAAGGCTATTGCACAAGCTTTCAAAGATGAAGGAAAAGTCTGTTGGTATGATTTCATACCAGTACTACTTTTCTATAGGTTTTCCATTAGTTCTTTTTCTTTGATTTCACTGTATAATTTATGATAATTTATGTGGAGTACATGTGATTTTCAGCTAATGATGCTCCCGGTGGATTTCTGTTTGAATGGTGGTCCGTTTTTTGGGATATTTTCATTGCCAGGACTAATGAGAAACACTGAGGTAGCTGCTTCATATATTGAGGTTCGTTACAAGATGAATACATGTGTTTGCTTTCGTTTCCTCTTATTTTCAATATCAAAACCCTTCTCTACATTAATAAAAGTATTTATGTTTTTAAAGTACTCTTTTTCAATTCTATTCTCGATTTTTTTTCTAAACTATGTTGAAATTGTTGCAGCACTTCAAAGGACTTGCCATGTATTCACAAGAAGACATCGATGACGTTCGCGATTTGTGGGCTAACTATTTTCTTCAAAATTAGCATGCTTCAATATCATTTATAAAATTATCTCAAAGCTCCTTTGCAATTGGCTGTCACTTGTTCTTCCTAATTTGGTTTAGGAGAATCAGGGAGCGTTTATTCAAGATAGATCCATCCTAGAGAATATTCTCATATACCAAGATATCATCCAACATTACTTTAGGAGGTCAGCCTCCCCAAGACGCCTCGTCAAAATAGATCTCCAAAAAGCCTATGACTTAGTGGAATGAGATGTTATAGATGACATGCTTCAACAGCTGAATTTTCCTGATCATTTCGGGAGGCTCCTTATGACCTGCATCACTTCCCCGCAATACACCCTCAATCTTAATGGTTCTAGCTTTGGCTACTTCAAAGGAAGAAGATGTCGTAGACAAGGTGATCCCATTTCACCCTTAATCTTCACCCTTTGTATGGAATACCTAAGCAGGCTTCTAAATTATGCTACTAATAAATGGCCTTTCACGTACCATCCAAAATGTCATCAACTCAAACTTACACACCTCATCTTTACGGATGACCTTATGCTGTTCTGTAAGGGAGAGACTCAGTCTATAATGCTCCTAGTTAGAACCCTCTCCTCCTTCTCTAGAGTCTCTGCACGATCTCTTAACACTTCCAAATCTGCCATCTATTTTAATGGTGTGAACAAAGCGATCTAGAGGGACATTCTGCAGGTGACTGGCTTTGTGGAAGGTGCTAAACGTAAGAGAGAATTTGGAAAGGTTAACTTGTCTCATTCATGAATCAAATACCTATATATATATAGGTTACAGAATATCGGGGAATATATTCCCGAGAACATATTATATGCTATTCAAGACTATAGTATAATCTAATACCCTCCCTCAAGCTGGAGCATGGAGATCGAGAATGCCCAGCTTGGGAAGAAAAGCATGAAACTGTTTAGAGCCTAAGGCCTTGGTTAAAATGTCAGCCAGCTGAGAACCAGTGGGTACATAAGACGGAGAGACCAAGCCATCAATAATAGCATCACGTACAAAGTGACAATCGATCTCAATGTGCTTTGTTCTTTCGTGAAAAACAGGATTCTGCGAGATATGAATAGCAGATTTATTGTCACAAACATGGACATAGGATGCGAGAGGGTAACACCAAAACTAAGGAGCAAACCCTTGAGCCACTTCAGCTCACAAACAAGTTGTGACATAGCACGATATTCAGCTTCAGTTGAAGAAAGAGAAACTGTCTGTTGCTTCTTCGTTTTCCATGAGATAGGGGAACCCCCCAAAAAAACAAACCAACCAGTGACGGAGCGACGAGATTGGGGACAATCCGCCCAATCCGAATCACACCATCCCGTGACATCAAGGCCACTATCAGCTCGCAACAACAGACCCTAACCCGGACACCCTTTTAAATATTTAACAACCCGCAAAGCAGCATCAAAATGTTCCTGGCGCGGCTCAGTCAAAAATTGGAACAAGACATGCACAGCGTAAGATAGGTCAGGATGGGTAACAGCAAGGTAAACCAGCCGGCCAACTAGCCGACGATAACGCTCCGGATCAGCAATAATCGGTCCAGTGGCCAATCCCAAACGATGATTCTCCTCGATGGGAGTGAGAGTAGGGCGAGCTCCAAGATTGCCCGTCTCGGAAATAATATCAAGCGCATATTTACGCTGACTCAGAAATATCCCGTCGGAATTTCGAGCAACCTCAATACCAAGGAAATATTTCAAGGGACCCAAATCCTTCATAGGAAAACAATTTACCAAATAAGTTTTAAAAGCAGAAATAGCAGATGAATCATTACCTGTTATGGCCAAATCATCCACATAGACGAGAACATGAAGGCAAATATCACCATGGGAATAACTAAACAAAGAATAATCAGAGTAAGAATGAGTGAAACCGTAGGTCTTAAGTGCGGTGGTCAATTTGGCAAACCAACAACGGGGAGCCTGCTTAAGGCCATAAAGCGCCTTACGAAGCCGACACACTTTACCGTCTTTACCTTTGCCGAATCCAGGAGGTAACTTCATAAAAACCTCTTCAGTCAAATCCCCGTGAAGAAAGGCGTTGTGAACATCCATTTGATGAATCTCCCAACGCTTAATAGCCGCAAGAGCCAAAAAAAGACGAACAATAGTCATTTTAACTATCGGGGCAAATGTTTCACCATAGTCTATACCTTCTACTTGATGATTGCCAAAAATAACAAGACGGGCCTTAAGGCGTTCAATAGTTCCATCAGAAAGATATTTAATCTTATACACCCAGCGACAGCCAAGAGCTTTCTTACCAGGAGGAAGTTCAGTCAATTACCATGTTTGATTTGTTTCAAGCGCCGTAATTTAATTTTGCATAGCGGTCCGCCAACCTGCGTCACGAACAGCCACTGAAAAGCTAGTGGGCTCCTCCCGGGCAGAGACAGCTGCAAGAAAAATTCGGTGCTTCTCCGAAAAACGATCACGATTAACATAATTGGCTATAGCATAGGACGTACCTGAGGATGACGAGCAAGGAGGTGGTGAGCTGGACTGGGGGGATGGACAAGTAATGGTGCCGACGACAAAATCACGCAAGCGGGACGACGGAACCTTAGAAGGTAACCCACGGCCAAGAGTAACCGTTGCATCAGTAGAATCGGCAGACGTAGTGTTAGGAGGAGACCGGGCCGCAGAGGGTGTACCAGTAGCCGTCAGGTCATCGGTCGTGTTATCGGGCGTAGGGGCAAAGTCATCTGACTCTGCTGGTGGGGATAGTATAGAGAAACCCGGTTCATCATCAAGAACAGGAGAAGAAGAAGGAGCATCATGTGGTTGAAAACGGAATTTGTCCTCATAAAAGACAACATCTCGCGAGACAAGAAAAATTTCTTTGTCAATATCATAAACCTTCCACCCTCGCTTATTGTGTGGGTAACCAACAAAAACACATTTCCGTCCGCGAGGAGCAAACTTATCACCGTGTGTATGTTGATTGTGAACAAAGCAAAGACAGCCAAAAACCTGCAAATTAGAGTATATCGGAGGTACCCCAAAAAGAATCTCATAAGGAGACTTGTACCCAAGAAGTAATGAAGGAGTGTGATTAATCAAATATGCAGCACTTAAAATACACTCACCCCAAAAAGATTTAGGCAAATGACCTTGAAACAAAAGCGAGCGAGCGACATTCAATATATGACGATGTTTACGTTCGACTCTACCATTTTGTTGGGGTGTGCCCACACATGACGTCTGAAAATGAATACCACGACGAAAGAAAATTCCCGCCATACAATTAAATTCAGACCCATTATCACTTCGAACCGTTTTGACCTGTTTAGAAAATTGTGTCTCTACCATAGCTAGAAAATTCAGAAACATGTCTGTCACTTCCGTCTTATCAGTTAATAAATACACCCACACGGAACGTGAACAATCATCGACAATAGTCAAAAAATACTTCGCACCACAAGACGAAGGAGTCCGATACGGTCCCCATAAATCACAATGAATCATACTCATATCAAAGTTGTGTCTATGTTGTTTTGCAAAATGACAAATATCACACACATGCCCATCAGACGGACTAAGATTACTAGCTAAAGATATAGACTTTACTACTTTGTCGGCAGGATGCCCAAGACGACGATGCCATAGATCAAAATTTGAAACCTTGTTGACCCGAGTCCCAAACGATCGTTGGTCCACATCCCGAAGAAAATATAGTCCATCTCTCAGCTCACCAGCTCCAATCATCATCCTCGAAGTGAGGTCCTGTATTAAGCAACAATTATTAGAAAATTGGATTAGAATATTATTCGTCGCAAGCAGCTGAGACACGGATATTAAATTACAATTAAGCGAAGGAACATATAAAACACGAGTGAGAGAAATTGTGTCATTAAGACACACGGTTCCTGCAAGATTTGACTCCTTGTATTTCCCATCGAGTAGTCCGACACGACGTGTCGGAATACTCCTCACATCGTGCATACATTCCAAATTACCCGTAACATGATTCGATGCTCCCGTATCAATTAACCATTCACACATACCGGTTAAACGATCATCGGTAACTTGGACAGCATTGGCACGTGCTACCTGCTGTCCGCTGCTGCTCTGTTTGTTATTCCCCCCTTGTGCAGGTCTGCTGCTACTCGAACCAAGATTCTGGCTGTTCTTTCTGCGACCCAAAGCATCGGCTAAAGTACGGGGGCGATCCGGGCCCACCAATCTGGGAAATTTTGATTCTTGATATAGCAATTTTCGACTTCATGACCCCGAGCAGTACAATAGGTACAAAACAATTTTTGTTTTTCAAAGCGGTCACGTTCTCGATTTTCCTGCCAATTGGGACGAAAAGAAGGCCGAGTAGTGGTTTGAACCGCGTAGGCCATAATTTCAGGAGCATCCGCGGCCGGTGTAGGCACAACACGGAGTCGTTCTTCTTGAAGAACAGCGTGATAAGCTCTGTTTAATGTCGGTAACGGTTCTAATGACAAATAATGCGATCGAATGTTACTGTATAGAGTCGGGTCGAGACCCATGAAGAATTGATGGAGTCGTTCACTGTCTTGACGGGCAGACGATGCTTTAGAAATTCCACAGGTGCAATTACCGCATTTACACGCAAACGGAGGCTCGTGCACGGCTAAGGCGTCCCACAAAACTTTCAATTGTCCGTAATATGTAGTAACTGACATTCCTTTGGTTTGTGAGCAATTTTTGATATTGGTTTTCAAGGCATGAATTTTCGAACCATCAACGACGGAGAACCTATCAGCGAGGTCATCCCAAAGTTCTTTCGCGTTTTCAAAATAGCTTATACTCGGCTTAAGACCGTCAGAAATTCCACCCATTATCCATTGTATAATTGTGCAATGGACAATTTCCCATTGTTCGAGAAGCAATTTTTCGGTATTAGAGGGTTTCGTGATACTTCTGTCACAGAAACCAAATTTGCGTCTCGCTTTAAGAGACATCTTCATAGACCTACTCCATTCCTCATAGTTGTCACTTGTAAGTTTGATGTGGGAGATAATAGTGTCGGGACCATCTTGTGTTCCAAGATAATAGGGAGAGAGATTATCGATCGTGGTTACGGGATCGGATTTGGCACCACCTTGTGCCCCTGCCATGGCGGCAGACTAATATTTTTTTTTTTAGGGTTTTGGAAGGCACAGGATTCGGAGCTCTGATACCATGCTAAACGTAAGAGAGAATTTGGAAAGGTTAACTTGTCTCATTCATGAATCAAATACCTATATATATATAGGTTACAGAATATCGGGGAATATATTCCCGAGAACATATTATATGCTATTCAAGACTATAGTATAATCTAATAGAAGGTGACCTACCTTTCACTTACCTTGGAATCCCTATCAAGACTAGAAAACCTAAGAAGGATGAATGCTCAAAAATTTCTGAGAAGATGATTAACAGAATTCGTAGCATGGGAGCTAGAAAACTATTTTATGCGGGTAGAGTTGTCCTCATCATAAACGTTGTCCTCAATACATTATACACTTACTGAGCCTCTATCTTCATCATCCCTAAGGGAGTTATTAACAGGGTTGAAGCTATATGTAGAAATTTTCTTTGGGAAGGCCAAGCAGATTATAAAATAGTACCTTTAGTGGCTTGGGATAAAGTTACTAGACCCAAAGAAGAGGGAGGTTTAGGGATCAGGAAATAAAGCAAGCACTTGGAATGTTGCTGCAGTTGGTAAGCTTGTCAATTGGATCAAATGGATCAATGCCAATTACTTGAAGGGAGCTGACTGGCAGCACTATGAACCCCCTTCTGATTCTCCTTGGACGTGGAGGACCATCTGCAAAGCCAAGGAGAAGCTCAAAGCTGGGTATGATCAAAATAATTAGATTGTAAACCCACAGGGATATTCGATTGTTAGGGGATACCCATGGCTTACTAGTAATTCCCTCAAACCTGATTGGTATCACGTGGTGTGGAACAATTGGAATGTGCCTAAACATTCTATCATTACATGGATCCTCCTCCAAAGAGGACTGAATTTGAAAGAAAAGCTACACAGAATCGGATACTGCAATGAGGATAAGTGTTGTTTATGTGATATGGACATTGAAAGTGCAGAACATCTGTTCCAGTTGTGCCCTTACAGCAGCATGGTTAGAAATGACATTGAAAGGTGGGTACGCAGCAAACTCCTCTTGCTGCCGAAGTTCGAAGACTGCCGGAAAGGTTCTACTGAAGAGAAAATTCAAGCCATGATCATCACTGCTTTCATTCATACAATATGGATGGCTAGAAACAATGCTAGAATGAATGGGGTTGTTCAACGTCCTAAAATTACGACTAAGAACATCCAAGATACCATAAGAACAAAGGCCAAAGAATTTCTTAGAACTGTGAAGAGCATTCTGATGCTAATAGCTTGAACAAGCTTATATAGCTAGATTTTCTGAATGTATGCTATTTTGACTCTTTTGTTGTTGTGATTGCGAGGCTTCGTCCTCTGCAGTCCACTCCCATGCACTTGTAAATTAACAGTGAATGATATAATACTACTCACATTTACACCAACAAAAACTTATAACTAGAAATTAACTAAAATCGTGCTATTAAATTACTTAAACACATAGAATCGAAACAAATAAAGATAAAAATGCAAGCAATAAAACTACTAAAATGTCGTTTACAGTCATTAATAGTTGGGATTATTCCCATGAAATAACCTATTACTTTATTAACTCAAGTAACTTACTCGTCATTCTTAATTACATCTTATCTTTATTTTTTGTCTTTCTAATTCACTTACTTCCAATTTACACCAAATTCTATATTCTCAGCTTCATACGAACATCCCATTTTAACATGTCACCTCTTTTTTCTATGTATATGCTTCTTATTTTAGTATCAGAACTAGGATTTTTCTCTTATACTTTTTCCCTATTATATTTCATCTCTTTATTCCACTATGTTGCTTTTACTTCATGCTCATTGTAAGAACTTTATTTTATTTGAAAATGGCACAGAGCTAATATAATGCTCGTAATAGAAGTTATTGACAAAGGTTATGCGAGGGATAATTGAAAAAGTAATTAATCTTATTTTGGGATATGAACAATTATATACTGTGATCTAGTTGAATGTTATGATGTGAAAAATAAAAATTGTAGTACGTACGACATGAAAAGTGTGTTAGAAATAATGCAAAGACAATAGGTTGATCATTGTTGCATTGTAAGGATATCTCTCATTAAGTAGCACATTGACACCAATATTCATGATGGTTATGAATATAATTATGTTTATAGTAATGACAATTCATTACCAATCATAAATTGCCTTGGATACCCTTTGATTTTAGTCTCATGTAGTCTTATATAAAGTGATATAAGAGAATGAGTATGAGACACATACATCAAATGTTATCATCCAAATCTCCTTGATAAATTATGAGTATACAATCGAGTTCCAACTCCTAATGGTTGAGTACACAACCTTTTAGGAGTGTTGTGTGACCTTGGGGGACGACGCCCATTCCGATTTGTACCGTAGTCGGGGCGATTTAGTTTCTCATTCAGTGACCTTCATACCACGACACAACAACGTATATTCTGAAGTTATATATCGCCCCTATAGTGACCCTATATTTCCAACAATTGAGAAACAAAATTATGTCACTATTATTGTGGTTGTGTTCATCACTAGTTATTGGAATTGTTTCAATTGACTATCTTGTTTCGTTGGTAAGATTCATCTTGTTGAGGGTGAGACAGCAGTTCAGTATTATGGCAATAAATCCGTCTCTAGACCTCCGATTGGGACGTGTAATATGGCGTTGGAAAGCTAAGAAGAAGGACTACAACTCTTTAGTTGAAGTCGTGAGCTGATTCTGCCATTTACCCTTCGGAAAACGGGACACAATGTCGTGGTAGTATGCTGAAAGTTTTTGAAGGTTTATGAGTGGATGGTATTATCTTATTTTATCATCAATATTCATCCTTGAGATTGAGGTACGATATCTATGAGTTTAGTTCTTGTCTTATTGTGATTCATGATGATAAAAAAATTACGTTTGGTAGATGAGTATCATTTATCGTCATTGATTGGAAGATAAATTATCTGATAAGAGTAGGATGTTAATGTTGTTTCTGAACATATGTTGAATGTTTTAGTCTCAATATTTCATGATGGATGATGAATTTGCACACATGCTTGTATTAGTATACAACTAAAAGGTGAATGTTTTTCTGTGTTTATGGAGAATATTATATGCCTACGATCAAAATAATTAATGTGATTATTAGTGGAGTAATAATTAATTATTAATGATTTTGTGCAAACTATGTTGTCTTGGGAGATACCATGTAGAGATTATATGCTCTTATGAGTAATGAAGACAATATTTGGATTTATTATATAGCCGTTATAAATTTATTCTATGCACTTAATATATATGATATTGAATATTATTCATTAATCAATTTAAGAACATTATGTATGTTTTGCTTGAGAAAATTGAATATGTATAATATATGTTGAGATTATATATTAGTGTGATTTTTCGTATCCTTACTAATGTTTTGAAAACACACGTATGTACTTGTCTTGTAAATTATTTCGGATACATTTGGAAGGAGAATTTAACTTCACACTAGAGACGCATCAATGCTCACTTGAGTAAAATAAGCTATATGTGGGGATTAAATATTTTATTTTTATTGACATGCATAATCTTGATCAAGTATGTATATATAATTAGATGAATTATTTGATAAATTACTCTAAGAATAGATTATGGAATAGATAAATTGTCAGGCATAATTATTTGATATCTAAAAGTTGGGATGATTAATGAATGAATAATTTGTATATTTTGTTTGAACGATTATGTTTGTCACTATTTCGTGGTGTGACAACATGTGGGGAAGTCATTCAACTTATTTGATAAAATTATTCATGCATCAATTTTTGAGTTGATATCTTATAATTTGTGAAGAGTATGTATATCTCAAATTGTGGGGGAAAGTGATGATCCATAGCATGTTTTATACATGAATAATGGAACCAAATATAAGAGTTTTAATTTGTTGACTAAGTCAATAGATAATGGTTGCATAAGGTCTATTTATTTATGTTGTACATTTGACTTAAACCACACTATATGAGATTATGATGATTGATTTTATGTGAGTAAAGGATGTATATTTTAATTTGTGGATTTGCAAAAAGAAAATATAAGTGAAACAATCATCGAGATCGTTGTTCTTTAATATAAGAATGATGATGTATATATGGTGCAATATTGAGAATTGGAACATGTTGGATATTTATAAAGATGTTGGATCACAAGATGAGATGCACAATGATCATGAGTAAGCTAAGCTTTCATCTTTATAATAATTTTATTATTAGTCTATTGAGAAGACTGTTATAATTTTATGTATTATGTATGCGTATTATTTTGCTCTTTTAACCTTATCAGAGTAATGCATGGTGATTGTGAGCTTAATATTTATTGCATAATTGTGAGGGCATCAAGTGCTATGCAATGTTTGATGCTGATTTCAGTTTCATATTGCTAAAAATGATGTGTAGTGAATTACACACATGTATTATGCAGATTTGAGAGAGTTGAAATCATCAAATATAGTTTGGTGTATTTGAAAGGTTGAGCATATAGCTCTTAATGGTCTTATAGCCCAAATTTGAGTGGTTCTTATGAGACAAACTTGATGAGATCACCAGAATGATAGAGGTTGGGCATATAGCTCTTAATGGTCTTACTGCCCAAATTTGGGTGGTCCTTGTGAGAAGGACTTGATGAGATCACCGTAATGATAGAGGTTGAGATATTTCTCTTAATGAATCTATATCTCTATGTTTGGGTGGTACTGTTGTGAAGGACTTGATGGATTCACCGTACGTAGTATTGAGAGGTTGAGCTTTAGATCTCTTAATGATTCTATAGCTCATAAGTGAGTGGGTTATGTGGAGATATCCTTGATTGAATCACCTAAGTGAGTGTGAAGGGTTGACCTCCTTCTATGAGAGATTGAATTATCTTTCTAAAGCACTCATCAAAATCCCAAGGTTCATTTGGCCATAAATTTGTTGAATCGTATTGCGGAACTCGTGTGGAACTTAAGGTATGATATGTGTTGTGAGGATAATTCAACCGATGTTCAATAAGGAATTCAAATCGAAAGATATTCTCTTATTGTAAGTAAGTTGTTGACTCATTTCACTAATACGTTAATTCAAATCGAAAGATATTAAAGTCTAAGTGTCAACCTTTTCATATGCTCAGAATTTTTGTTATTGGTTGTCATTTGCATTAGTGGAGGATTGTTAGAAATAATGCAAAGACAATAGGTTGATCATTGTTGCATTGTAAGGATATCTCCCATTAAGTAGCATATTGACACCAATATTCATGATTGTTATGAATATCATTATGTTTATAGTAATGACAATTCATTACCAATCATAAATTGCCTTGGATATCCTTTGATTTTAGTCTCATGTAGTCTTATATAAGGTGATATAAGAGAGTGAGTATGAGACACATACATCAAATGTTATCATCCAATCTCCTTGATAAATTCTGAGTATACCATCGAGTTCCAACTCCTAATGGTTGAGTACACAACCTTTTAAGAGTGCTGTGTGACCTTGGGGGACGACGCCTATTTCGATTTGTACCGTAGTCGGGGCGATTTAGTTTCTCATTCAGTGACCTTCATACCACAACACAACAACGTATATTCTAAAATTATATATCGCTTCTATAGTGACCCTATATTTCCAACAAAGTGAAACCATCAAAAACATGTAATCTACACTAAAAATAATGCGACAAATACAAAAGGAATTCTTTTCCACAATTAAATACCAATTTGAAGTGCGAGGAAATAACACGGTACGATTAGCATCAACTCATATTTTTATTAGCCTCGTATGTTTGATCAAACTGCCAATTTTGAGGTGCAACATTATCAAATTGTCGTTTCTTTCCATTACTAGTGGTAACTAGAAATGACAAACTTTGGTCGTTCAATATCACAAAAGTTTGCCAATTTTGGCCCCAATTACGTTGCATCTGTGTCCAACTAGTTTTGGACCCTTTGATGTCCACCCTCGCAACATCGCCTGCACCATCAACGTTATAAACTAAAACCAACAACCAATATGGATTGCCTTTTAGCTCAAATTTAACTCCCCCTTGCTTACGACACTTCACTCTCCTAAATAGGACGGGTACTATACCACCTTTGTACTCAGCTATCTTCAAAAACATTGGCATTGCTAAATCAAAGTGTTTTCGAGGAGGATTGCACCATGCGTCCGGCGTCTCTGAATACCATGGCGGGCAAAAGTTGGTGGCGGTGACTCGAATTGGACCAACCCCTTCTTTGCACCATTTTGAATCTACACATTTTATTTTGTAACATGACCCACAAGCTGCTCCGTCATTGAATAAGGTTGTACTAAGGGCTGTTGTTTCAAGACCATATCCTTGCTCAAAGAGGTTCCCATAGCCACATGCACCATCTGTATATAATACTCCCTCCGTTTCATTGAAAGATTCCACATACAAAATGACACATTTTTTAAGGATAATAATAAAATATTCAAAAGTAGAGAGGGTGTAAAGTAGATGGGCCACCTAGGTAAGAGTAAATAGTTATACCATAAAAGAAAGTGGAAGTTATCAAAGAAATTTACGAAAAAGGAAAAGTGGAAGCTTTCAATGAAACGGAGGGAGTAACACTTTAAGCATCGTGTTACATTCCATACTAAGATTAGGTCTCCTGAGAGACGGTCTCTCAATAACTTTATTGAGAGACTAAGTACAAATGGAAGTAACAATGGTACCAAACCTAATAGAAGTAGGTACGATTAACATAAAAGAGTATACAAATATAAAGAGGGTACGCTTGTTATAAAAACAGGTACAAAATAAAGTTGTCATTTAAGGGTACGAATATGACATAGAATGGTACTAAAGAGTGGTCTCTCAATAAGTTATTGAGAGACCGTCTCTCCCAAGAATTTGTGCCATACTAAAGACGATAAAAAAAATGTTTGATACTATTATTTGCATATATTATACGGAGTAATATAAATACAAGAAGTCAAAATTTAATTTATTCTTCTCATTATTTGTTCAACATTACTTGAAATACCCGCAAACAATAATAATAATAATAATAATAATAATAATAATAATAATAATAATAATAATAATAATAATAGTTGACATGGTGGAAATAGTAATTATCTCTTTTTATCATCTTTAAATGTCACGGGGTAACTTTTAACATTGATTTTTTTTCTCAAAACAAAACACGTAAACAATATAAGAATATTAAAAAAATCATTCTAAACTCATATGGTAACGAAAATATAGCTTACCCATTAATTATATAACATCAAATAATACACACGCCCGTCTAAGGGCTGGTGCTATAGGAGCATTGGAACTGGGCCTCCACCTCAATCTACGGTGAGAGTTATGAGGAAAAAAAATAAACGCAATACTAGATCATGTATTTGGGTTCGATTCCTGTACTAGCCCATTTTTCTAGTGCTTTTTATTCACCATTTATAATCTAATAATCTTTGTTATTCCAATTTCAAAATTTGTTCTAAAATAACTTTTTTTTGTTCAAATATGCACAGTATGTCCTAGGTAAAAATGAAACTTCCAAACTCTTGATGGGTAAGAGAATTCTTACTACTTGAGCTAACTCTTGTTTTTTTTAAAATAAAAAAATAATCGTTCTATCAATTCTAGCTAGTTAGACTTGAATTTTTGTTAGAGCTTTGTAGTTATCCGAGGTGAATTCTCAAGTAATAACACGCATAGTATTTGTTAGAATAATATCTATCTATATAATAATATAAAAAGGCAAACTAAGAAGTCTCCTTTCTAATAAGCCGACATGTGGCATCACTACAAGCCGACACGTGGCATCACTACAACTCAATCCTTAAGCTACTAAATGAAGGTGTTTGGTTTTTTTATTTTAGAAAAAAAATTCCTTTGATAATAGGTGTAATTCATTATTGAAGAGTAATATTATTCATCACTACGGAAGATTAACAAGTTGGTGACTTCGAAGTATCTTTGTATTTTTATCTATAAATATAATCAAAAGATAATATGTTTCTATAAAAATATTTTTTAACTCATTCTAATTATAAAATACCAAAATTTAGAATTTAGCATGTTGCTTTAGAATGACGACATTAATTACACAAATGACATTTATATCCTTCCCTCCTAATTAGTTTCTGATATATTTTTTTAACTTAATAATAAAGACGATAACGATAATTAAACACATAACTAACGATGTTAACAATTTAAGCGGAAAAATATCAATTGATAACTAACGACGGTAATTAATGAGATTAACAATAATAAGACACATAATTAACATTTTACAATCAAACAATCATGACGTAAACGATAATTAAACAATTATTTAACACTAAATTTAATCATTTGCATAAGTTTAAAAAATATTTAGACAAAATAATTAAACAAGTAATTAACGATTTAAAGATCTAATTTACGTCTATATATTATAAATACTAATAAAACCCCAAAAATTGTCCCAGAGCTCTTCGAGACTTAGAACACTTCAAGGCTAAAACAAAGGGGATATAAATTCTTCTCAACATAAAACAAACACGTTCCGTGCGTTTGCACGGGTGAAAAAACTAGTTGTCCCTATGAAAAATTATGAGCAATCTATATAAGGGTCTTATTTTTTGTTTTGCACCGGGCCTCCAAATTCTTTGAGGGGGCCCTAAATACACAAGAGTATCAATTACTTGATTATTTGACACTTTGCATCGGGTTAATTTCAAGGATTAATGATTGATTTCAATGGATAACGTGAGATTTGCGTATTTTATACCCCTTACTTTGTTATCTCATTTTACATCAATATATGATTTAACCACACATGCATGCTTTGAATAACTTACGATACTAGTATTAATAATCATTTCAACATGTTCAGCTTATTATTTTAAATTTAAGTTATTTTTTCATTCTAACAGTCAATAATTAATTAAATAATACATCATATCTATCAGATTTTGATGATCAAATCGATATTTACCCATATACCTTTAGATAAAAATATCATATACAGTACATGCATAATACTATCAAATTTAGAGGGGATGCGCCGATGAGGTGTTCAACATTATTGACATCATATTTCCCCGAAAAATTCTCCAAAAGCCACACAAGTATTTTTTTTGTCTCCACAACCGATGGAGTATAAAATTCAAGTATAACAAAGATAAAATAAACATGAATATGCTAAACTAAAAGATATGAGTATGATTTTTACGTACACATAGTTTCACCTCCTTCAATATCTCCATAAAATGTTGCATGTGCAGGTTCCCAACCACGACCATTATGATTATTTGACCCCTCCACCACAAAGAGAAGCCATAATATCATGAAAATATAGTGATGAATATGTTTAAAGTTAACCATTCTTATGTTTCAAAGGTTTTTAGGGTGAGAAATATTCAGTTTAGAAATGTAGGTGGAACTAAGAGTAAGAATGATTTACTCTTAAAAGGCATGTGATATATATACATATATATATGCCTAAATTTACGTTGTGGAACTAAGAATTAGTCTAATGCGAATGCAGATTTGTACCATAACTAAAACAATTAATAGTCAACGAAATTATTTTAGCCACAAGTGTTAATAACGTCATAATTATTAAGGAGGATATGAAGAGGTATTTATTATGCTTAATTCCTAGTTTATTTTTCTAATTTCTATAATTTTTATTTCTATGTCATTAGTGTCCACAATTATATTTATGAGAATGACTCAAATTAACAACATCTTGGAATTGAACTAGCATAATCCTCCTGCAATGTATTTACAATGTATGTATGTATGTATGTATGTATGTATGTATATATGCACAAAGATTTTTTTTTTCCGAAAAAAAAAAATCTTTTCTCGTAAAAAATACCTTTTTTTTTTGTATACAATAATTATTTTAGTTTATATTAAAAAATCAAATTGTTATATATAAAACCATTTCATTGTACATAGTAACTGCTTTTCGATAAAAAAAAGTATCAAATACAACAATTATTTTAGTGTATATTGAAATCATATTAGTGTATATAAAATGATTTAGTGTACATAGTAACCGTTTTAGTTTTTACGTGTATATAACAATTAATTTAATGTATATATCGAGTTTGTAAGTGTATATATAGTGAATTTAATAGTTTATATAATGATTTTTTTAGTGTATATATATATAACAGTTATTTTGGTGTATGTAGTAAGTGTAGCTTAGCGAATATGACAAATATTTTAATGTACATAATGAATTTTGTAGCGAATATGACAAATATTTTGGTGTATATATAACAGTTATTTTTAGTGTACATAATGAATTTTGTAGTGAATATGACAAATATTTTAATGTATATATTTAGTGTTTAAGTGTATATAGTCGGTTTAATAGTGTATATAATGAAGCTTGTACTCCCTCCGGACACTATTTTTTGCCCCATTTCATTAAAATACTCCTCACAAATATTAGGGTAACGGGGCGAAAAATAATGTCCGGATGGAGTATTATTTTAGTTTATATTAAAATCAAATTGATGTATATAAAAATCATTTCAGTGTACATAGTAACTGTTTTAGCATATATAACATTTCTACTATATCAAATAACGAGACTAAGCGAAGACCTATTGACTCGAGACTCAAGAGAACACCGCTAGAAAACTCGTTCAAGCGATGCAAACTGAATTGTTTACAATAATTCGAACAAACACTCGTTTTTTTATATTTCTTCAATCATGTATATCTCTACCGAATGAACTAGAAACTACTTATAGCCTTACAAATTCAGAAATGAAAAACCAAAAGACTAGCTATTAAGCATAGTTATTATTACACATAATGATACTCATAAAACACTATTTATTAAGATAGCTAATAATATATATATTATTATTAGCTATCTTAATAAATCAATACCATTGTTATTGATGTCAACATAAAACAAAACAATAAATTAAAATCAGTGAAGAATACGTTAAACCTGGAATCTATACTAAAACGAGAGCAATGAACCATTGTTATTAATCCATGATTAATCAAATGAATAAAATTCCACCTTTTCCAGTGTTGTTCCGTGCGTTCGCATCTTTGCCAATACCACCTGCACAAAATTGAACAGCGTTACACCCATGCAAATAATGTGTTACTTCAATTCCTAAGTTGTGTTACTCTAACGAGTACAGTACGTTACTTTAACATCATCATCAAAACCCTTTTCTCAACGTTCATTTATGTTACTGTAATTGCAATTAAGTGTTACTTTAACTCAGAAGGTATGTTACTTCAACGACGTTTCTGCGTTAATAGAAATCAAAACAATAGTATCAGTGGATATAATGAAAAATCTAAATAACAAACATAAAACCCTAGAATCTATAAAGATCGAGAGAGCAATTAACCATTGATACGAAACTATGATGAATGAAATGACAATGAAAGCAATATCAACATGAAAATTGACGTAAAAAAAGAACGCAAATTGACGCACGATGTATCCATGGATAAAAATTGAATCAAAACGTGAAAGAAATATTGAAACTCACCATTGTTATACTCGATCAATTGCTTATCAACAGTTGAAGAAGATGACGCGGTCATTGAATCCATTGTAACAAGATTTCGAGCACAGAATTGATTGATTGAATGAATGAATGAATGAACGTGATGAAGAAAGGGTTTTTTTTTTTCAGGTTTGAATGAACGTGAATGATGAATGAATGTGATCAAGGGAGTTATTGTTTCCTAAATTCATGGGAGCTATTTTAGGAACGTAAATCTTTTTTTAATGCAAATACTAGGATGCATCTTGTCCATCCATCCTCATCTCATCTATTTTTAATCTTTTTTTTTAATGGATGAGATGAGGACTTAGGGACTCATCTAGAGTAAAGGACTCATAAGAGCCTCTCTCTCTCTCTCTCTCTCTCTCTCTCTCTATATATATATATATATATATATATATATATATATATATATATATATATATATATATATATATATATATGGGTTCAGGAGAGTTTGGTGTAGATTGGGGAGTTGTATTGTTGGCCCTTGATTTGGTTTGGATGAGGATGTACGTCGATTGACAAGCAGCAGGGCAACAACAGGTTAAAGCAGAGCATGCAATCACCATTTCTTTCACCATATCTATCACCCTTTCTATCAACAAAATTCACTTCCTCACTAAAATTCGAAATTCATCCCAAATCTCTCACCAGTCTCTCACTAAAATTTGAAATTCATCCCAAATCAAAAATCACCCCTTATTTATACCATCATTCACAATAACCAAACCTAATTCGTAAATTGCTCTACATCTTTATGCTCTAATGGTGTTGTTCCTCGAAGATTCACGCGATGATCATATGCTCGAAAATTTGCAGTCGAAAATTTCCGGTCAACATGTGGGAGGTAAGATGAATATATACATATATATTTGGTATCTTGCATTCTGCATTCCTTTTTTTTGTTTTTGGTTTGTTAATTAGAAGAGTCACACAGTTATAATGTGATAGTCACACTCGATATGACGGATAGTCGCACGTCGCTGAGTACAGGTTTTGATGTATCCATTTTTTTTGGTTTGTTAATTTGAAGAGTCACACAGTTATAACGTGATAGTCACACTTAATATGATAGACAGTCACACTTTTCCTGTTGTTGTAGTTTTTCTGCTGTAGGTGTAGTTGTATTACGTTGAAGTTGCTTTATTATTCCTAATATTTATGCTGGTTTCTGTATCATTGTTATATTTATTATTGTATTTTTTTGATTTTGTTGTTGAGTATTGCATATTGGTTTGTAGTTGTACTTGTAATTCTTATGTGTTGTGGATATTAATCAAGCCAAATTTGTAACACCCCTGATTTTATAAAATTAATTTTAATTAAAATTATGTTCGTATTTTTATTTTTACGATTTAACTCGTAATTCTTAAAATTATTATAAAACGAATTTATCGTTTAATCATTTCAAACTCCTAAAATTCTATTTGTCTCGAAAACTCTTCTTATATTTAAAACATATTTTTATTTCTGTTTCGATTCATTTTATACATTTAATTTAGCCCCTATCGAAAGTCTAATTCGACGATTTATAAATTCTTTTTGTTTATTTATATTTAGGGCTCGCTTGGAATGGGGGTAATTATTCCGGGGGTTACAGAGCAAAAATGAACTAAAAATGAATGAGCTTGTTGCTTGGTTGTGACATTTTATGGTGTAAAAGACATATGAGGGAGGAACAATTACCCCCATTGGGGGGTAATGCATTACTTAGGGGGAGAGGGGAGTAATAATTCCCCCCAAATAGGCTACATTTCCTTAAGTTTCTCCATTTCCGCTTAGCATTATCACTACTTTCCATCATTTTCTAGTTCATTTTTTCTCTATTATCCCCGGAATAATTACCCCCATTCCAAGCGAGCCCTTAAGCTCGAATTTTCTATTTTATTTTTGGCTCGAAGCTCATTTATTTTAAGTTTCGTCAAATTATTTACTTTCTTTCCTCGAGAAATCAATTTAATTCACTTTATCGAAGATTTATTATTTATTGGGAAATACTATTTCATCGCCTAATTAATTATTCTTCCTAAAGCTTCATTTACGTCTTGAATATTTTAGTCAACCCAATTATTTATTAATTTTCTTTTTGACTCGATTTTTAATCCGATTCGTGGGTCAGTCAACTTATCGTTACGAAATTCGTCCAATTGGTTTAATTTATCGGTATAAGGTGATTCAGGCCCTTTTCTTTTATTCTTATCCTCATTTACTACGTACTTCCACTTATGCCTTTTGGTTGCCACCGCTTCATCATCATTCATCTCCTCTTCTTTTCTTTTTCTTATTAGTCACGCCTTATCAGCCATTCATCCCCCTTCATCCATTTCATTTTCTTCATTCAGCCACCATCATCTTCAATCTTCACGAACCAAATTCGTCTTGCCCTGCTCTTGCGCTTCCCTCGCTTATCCTCCTCTCCTCTGTTTTTTTTCCCGTTTCCGTCATCGATCAATCGTGTTGATGAAAGGTAATTCCGTTCTTCTCTTCTGCCTTGTGATACTACGATTTTCTTCTACTGCTACTATTGACCACTGTTCGTTTTCATCTCCACTCGAGCCCCTGTTTCCGTCCTCTATTACGTACTGCGGCTGTACGATGCTGCTTCTGTACTCTGCTGCGGATGTTGGTTTGTGCGGGTACTGCTGGATTGTCGTCCCTCGATCCAGACTCGTCGAGGTAGTCTTCTTCTTCTTCCTCCTCTTCTTCTTTTTATTGATGCGGTTACTGCTGCTGTTGTGCGTGTTTTTGTTGTCTGTTCTGTCTCGGGTTCTTCTTATTCCTCCCCTTCTTTTCGTGCCTCTTGTTGTCGTGGTTGTTCGATGCTTTTTGGCAGCAGTTTGCTGTTGTCAATTGCTGTCATTGTTTCATGTTGCTGCTGTTTATAGCGCCAAATCTCTTCTTCTTCTTCTTCTTCTTCTTCTTCTTCTTCTTCTTCTTCTTCGTCTTCCTTATGCTTTTTCCCCTTCTTTCACGCTGTTGCTGTTTTAGTTACTAGCATTTCTACTGCTGTGTAAGTCGATTTCGGTCCCGTTTCTCGTCTTCCTTTTTCCCGGTCTTCTCTCGTTTTTTATCTCAACTTTTGGGTCGTTCTTGTTACTTGTGTTTCTTGCTGTTCCTGTTTTGTCACTTTGTGTCGTGTCTAATCAGTCTTGTTACTATTGTTTTATGCGGTTCGGTAGTCGATTTTTCCGTCTCTCTGTCTGTCTTCTTCTTTCTCGTTTTTCTTCTTCTTCTTCTTCGCTCGTTTTCATCCTATTTCGGTTTTCGTCATTAGTTATTGTTAGTTGTTCGCCTGTCGTTGTTTCCTTCGGATTTGTGGCTCGTTCGTTTCTCTATTCGTTTATCGATCCTTAATCCGCTTCCTTTACTTCTGTTTCTTTCCCGATTCCGTTGGAGTATGAAGATTTTACTAGAACGAGTGTTCAAGACGACTTTGGAATTCAAGATTGAAGGTCAGGCTGTTAGACGAGCAGATGTTTCGGGGTTATGTTTTCGACTCAAGATAACTTTAGGACGTTACTCGATTTTATATCGTATGTTTGAGTAGTAGTATATAGAAAATATTTTAACTTTGGTTTTCCTAATTTTAGCTATTTATTATTTGCTAATTATACTAATTTTAAATCGTATGCCTTATCAATATTTTTACAAGTTTTCGATATCGTTTTATAAATCGTTGGTAATTTAATTATTTACGATCGTTATAATATTTTGTTGGTTATCGTGACACTAGTAACTAAATAATGTCGATTTCATATTTCATCATATTTCGTTAATTTATAATTTTCACTTAAAAATCGTATTTTTATATTTTAATTGAAATTTGTATACTTGTTAATAAATTAATTTTCGTGTTACGCTTTATTCTAATAAATGAGAAAATAGTCGATTTTGTTTTAAATATATTTTTAGTCGAGACTATTTTCACTAATAATTTCCTATTTGTTCCGATTGACTATTTTTATTAAAATCCATATTATTTATTAAAAAAAACTATCTGTTAAAAATAATTTGAATTCTTCGTAAATTTCATTTCATTTATAAAGTTCGTCGATTCAATTAATTTTGATATCATTTTCTTAAAACATCTATTTTCTAAAATTTATAGTTTTAACTCGATTTCCTAATTATTTATAAAATACTATAAAATGACTTATTATATTTTATTTATATTTTGAGTATAAAATTTAGAAATATAATAAAGTTACGATAACAACGACAATAATAAAATGTTAATTTCTTTAAAAATGCTATTTTTATACATTTCACTCATTTTAATCACTTATGTATTTTCTATAATAATATTTCTGTTTTAAGTAAGTTTATAAAATAGTAAGTTTCTCTTTTATATAAAATGTTTATTCCTATTTTCTTCATATTATTCATAATGATTATATCTCTTGTATATATCGATAATGGCTGTTTTGGAGTTATGGAATAAGGACAAGTGTGAGGTTTAGAGTAATATATTTTGGGGTCTACGTTTTTGCCATCAACTATAAGGCTGATGTGTCTTTATGGGGCACACTGGTTGTTGAACCGAGCATATATGGTGTTCGGGAGTGTGTGTATATTTTCTTAGACTCGTGCCTCGCAGTGTAAGACGCCGTCGGGTTGAACTGAGTATTTATGGTGCTCGGGAGGGGTGTACATATCATCTTAAACTAGGGCCACGCATTTATAAGTCGCCGTCCTATTATGGTTGAGTAGCCTAGTTAGAGACCCAAGTTTGATTTGTTTGAACTAAGTTCTCGAAGCTAGTTTTAGTATTCTCCTAGTGAAAGTCTATCCTTCATCACTAAATTCTATCCATAATGCCATTTTGAATATTTTTATTATTATCGATACATTTTGGTTTGCAGGTTGGCAAATATTTGAAGTTTTCTTCTGAAAACTTGTTCTGATTTTATTGTTCCAATATTTTAAGATTTCTCCGAAAGCTTATTTTTTATTATTTCATTTAATGTTTTCCATTTTAATTATTTTGATATAATAATACTATTATTTTCCATATGATATAATATGGCTGGGAGAACGTCCGAGTTACTCCCCACTGACGTGGCTGTTATGTTTATAACATGACAGGTAATTGCTGCTGGGTTTTGGGTGTGAGCTAGCGAGTAGCGTGGATCCTACTCTTTCTTCATTCGCGATTATGGATTTTTGTATAAACCTGTTTGGAGATTTTTCTTTTAGCTCTTTTGTAAAAAGAGGCCTTTGTATTGACTTACCATTTCTTTTAATAAGATATAATTTGTCAGTGTGTTTTAATCCCAACTCTACAGTGTTTCCGCCACTGTATTGCGTTAGAATTTCTAGGGGATTACGAAATTATTATTGTGTTGGTTCCCTGTAGTTGTAGTTTTCTGCTTTATTACGTTGAAGTTGCTTTATTATTCAAAATATTTATGTTGGTTTCTTTATCATTGTTATATTTATTATTGTTGGTATTTTTGTTGTTGTTGAGTATTGCATCTTGGTTTGTAGGTGTACTTGTAGTTGTTATGCGTTGTGGGTGTTAATCTTTAACAATCATGTTGTTATATGAGCAAAGCCACAGTCGTTGTTCTTCAAAGTCACAGTCCTTGTTGAGAAAAGTCACATTTCATTAAGGTCAGAGATGAATGCGTGCGTTGCAAGATTGATAGTGTGTAATTTAGGGTTTCTTTTTATTGATTGCAGTTTTTAGTGTGTAATATAGGTTTTTTTATTATAGTTTTTATTGTTCCAACCTCTGTAGTTCTTTTTTGTTCCAGCCTATATGCCAGTTGAAGACACAGTGATTGTGCTTTATGTAGGGCAGAAGTTCGCGGACATCGACGGGGCATTCTTGTTTTATCAATCTTACGCATCTTATTTTGGTTTCGAGGTGACGAGGTACACGACAACTAGATCTTTTGATGGTTCGATTAAGAAGAAATTGTTGGCTTGTAACAAGGAGGACAAAACAGCCAGCCAGAGAATGTGAAGTTGTCGAGCACGAGAGATAATGAGGGGCAAGAGTCTATGGGATCCTATGAACCCAAAAGGAATACAAAGGCGATGAGGACGCAATGTGGAGCAAGAATTAGGCTATGTTCAATGATCGGGGGTTTTTATATTGAAGAGTTCATTGAGGAACACAACCACGATCTTGTGATGGTCAAGGACAGAGAGTTCCAAAAGTCATCCCGAAGTCTATCAAGATATCACAGGAGATGATCGTTTGCAACTCGAGGGTGCGTAACGTCTGTGAACAATGTTGTTAGTGCATGGTTGACTGCTAACTGTGCACGACTAATGCAGTTGCAATTTTGTGTGTGCAGCTGAAGATCGGGGCGACTCGGACATACAGGATGTGCAAGGAGATGTCGGGCGAATTTCAGAACATCGGAGCATCGTTGGCTGATTTCAAGAACTGGGGGAGGGACGTCAAGTGCTTTGTTCACGAGCAGGATGGTCAATTGTTCATAAACCGGTTCAGAGTTTGAGGGACAGTCAGGAGGATTTTTACTTTGACTACGATGTTGATGCAGACGGAAGCTTACGCAGGGTCATTTGGCCGAATGGTGCAGCTCGAAGGAACTACGCGGCATTCGAGGATGCATGGTGTATTCTATGGTGTTCACACCGTTCACTGGCATGGACAACCACAAACGGTCTGTCACGTTCTGCGGGGCGTTGCTATTAAAGGAGGACTATGAGTCATTTATCTGGGTCCTTTCTCGGTTTATGGAAGCCATGGGTGGGAAAGAACCATGTTATATCATTACAGACCAGGATTTCGGGATTTTAAAAGCCGTCCCTGAAATATTCAAAGCATCGCACCAACGGTGCTGCGCGTGGCATATCATGAACAAGGTTCCTACGAAGTACGGCAGTTCAAGAGAGGAGGCCTCGGAATTTGTAAAAGCCCTCAATGCAATTATTTGGGATGATGACGTCGAGGCGTCGGAGTTCGACGACAGGTGGGGGCGGATTATGATCAACCATGATGCTGTTGGGATCGAATGGTTCGAAAATATGTTTGACATTCGGAGGAAATGGGTCGCCGCGCATTGCAGGGAGTTGAGGATGTCCGGAATTATGAGGACAACGCAGAGATCAGAGAGTGAGAACATTTTCTTCAAAAATTTTGAAGACAACAAAGGTACGTTGGTCCAGTTTAGGATGCGTTTCGAAAGTGCGATGGACCAACAGAGACACATGCAGAAGAGGCTAGACAACGATAGCCGGCAGACATTCTCCAAAACTGGAACAGCGAATCCGATGGAGACCCACGCGGCAAGGGTGTACACACATGTGGCTTTTGCCACTTTCAAGAAGAGGTCAAGTTTTCGCTGTACACGTGCAGCGTTCGTGGGTATCAGGAGAAGGACGGGATCGAAGCGACAACAATTCTGGACTCCATCTGGGACCGCAACTACATTGTTGAATATAATCCAGGTATTGGCATAGAAATTCATTGTCCATGTTGTCTAGCCACACTCACATAGCCTGACTATATGACCTAAACGGTGTGATTTTAAACTGCGGTGAGTGTGACTATACAACGTGGTGAGTGTGAATGCACAACGTAATGAGTTTTATTCTACAATTCATTGAATGTGACTATACAAAATAAAGGGTGTGACTCTGAAATGTGGTGCGTGTGATTGTACAACGTAATTCGTTTGATTCTGCAACGTAAGGACTGTGACTATGCAGCATAATGGGTGTGACTATACCGTGTCAAGGTTGTGATTATACCTTTAGAAAGTCACATCCTGTACGTTGCGTAGCCACTGTTCGTATGGTTGAGAGTCGCACTCTTTATGTATTTTTTAATGCACTCGCAGGTACCTGTGAGGTCAGCTGTACTTGCAGGAAGTTCCTTCGGTATGGAATTCTTTGCAGGCACGCCATTTGGATATACTCTTCCAAAGGACGGGAGACGATCCCAAAATGGTACGTGGCATGTAGATGGACAAAGGATGCTCTACGTAATGTTAATACGTGTCCCCTGTCAGAGAGTCGCCTAAGCGATGAGAAGGCTGTTACAGTTACGAGGCTGTTTTCGGAGTTCTATGAGACTGTCAGACATGTCAACAAAATGGGTAAGGAAGACGTTAGTAATTTAGCTGACATCATTCGCGACTTCAGGTCCGATGCGGCGCCCTTTGCTGGCCCTTGCAGCAAGACGCAAGAATTAGAGGAGATCCTCGGCTATACGAGTGCAATTGAAATAACGATATTGCCCCCGAAGAAAGCCAAGAACAAGGGCATTGGGAAGCAGATGCTGTCTTCTAAGGCGAAGGCTGCTGCAATTGCCGTGAGGCCTAAACGGTTGTACAAGAACTGCAAGAGGATGGGGCACCATGACAAGAGGAAATGCCCCAACCCTTTCGCTGAGGACCCACCTATTGCTGACTTCTCTGTCGATGTTGAGGAGGAGGAGGAGGAGGAGGAGGAGGACCCGGCAGGGATTACCGAGGAGGATTATTCGTGAATATTCTCTGTTATTTAGGAACATTTTTGTGGAAACACAAAGATTGTCGACGTTTGAAATGGTCAAGGTCCATGATATTGTTTTCGTATATTGCAGACCTCAATCATTTCTAATATGGTGTAAGTTGTAGATCATGGGGCAGTTTTTTTTTGAAACATAAACATTGTCGACGTTTGAAATGGTCAAGGTCCGTGATATTGTTTAGGTCTATTGCGGACTTTAATAATTTCTAATATGGCGTAGTCGTAAAACATGGGGGTCCGTAAAATTGTTTTTTGTTGATTACCTGTAAAAATATATTGAAATAGCAGTCGTTTTTAATCTGAAATGCATCATCTTTGGCTACAAATACAGCATACATTGAACATTATGCCCTTAGTATTTGGTTGACACGAAACAAGTGAGTGTGATTGTGCAACGCAATGAGTGTGACTTTACAGTAGGCAGGGTGTGATTCTACAACAAGAGGTGGAGTGTGGCTACACTAATTGTAGGAGTGTGATTGTACAAGATAATGACTGTGATTGTACAATACACTGACTGTGATTCTAGAAAATGAAGTGTAGAAACCTAAACTGGTTTTATGACATGTTGACTGTGATTGTACACCATGTTGAGTGTGACTATAAAACTTGTTGAGTGTGACTATACACCATGTGTCTGTACATTAGAAAAATAGCGATGGAAATAGAGAAATAGCGATGGAAATATTTGTACATTAGAAAAAGTCCATCTCTTACACAACACTTAACACTTGAAACATAAAAATATTCTACGACACAGTACTTGAAACATAAAAACATTCCACGACATAATGCGGAAAACATTTAAAACAGTCATTAAATCTTAAAACACATTAAAACATCCATTACATACCATTAAACACTACATTTTAACCCATGCATAATTAACCCCCGTATTCTTGAAGCATCTTCTTCAAGTTGGCCAAATCACACTGCAACGCTTTCCTAGTTTGGAAACATCCAAGACACTTTTTCATCAAGAATTGGACGTAGTCGTCCAGTTCGGTCTCCTTTTCTGTATCGCCAATGGATGCCACATAGTTCTTCGCGTCTATGGCAGTGGCGACTAGCTGCTTGGTTGATAATTCAATGGATCTAGTGGTATCCAACAGACCATCGTACTCCTCGATCAAACTTCTGATTTCTTCTATTTTGCTGGCCATTTTTTTTTGGGGTTAAAGAGGTGAAGTTGGAAGTAGTTGGGGTAAAAATGGCGTTGGTATTTAAAGGGGGAGGCATTAAAAATTAATTGAGTTAAGTGGGGGTCCTATCCTCCTAAAGTAATTAGGGTTAGGAGAGTGAGGTGATCGTTTGTGTTCTCAATGTGCATTGAGACTCACAAACATCACCTCCCAGTCCCAGTGCATTTGAGGTGCACAGTTTACGTTTCGTCGACATCGTTTTCGAACTATCTTTTTTTTATTGGGAAATAATCTGATTTTACGGTGTGTGTATTGTTTTTTTGGTGTCCTTTGTAAATACGGTGAAATAATTGTCGACATCGTTTTTGTTTTTAGGTGAAACAATCGTTTAATTTTAAGTTGAAATAAACTGAAAGAAAATGAATGGATATATATGCAGGGTTAGTATAATTAATTAGTGAATTTGTGGTTAGTATATGCAGGAGTTTGACTTTGACTATGAGTCAGAAGTTGCGTGACTGTATCACATCACACATGCAACCCTGATACTAAGTTGTCATTCATCTGATACTCAGAAGACACTCTAACATGAGATTTCTCTATATTCACAAAAAAGTGTTTTTAGTTCACTACACATTCACGCCTTACGGTGCGCTGAGATCTTTCGTTCCACGATTTTCCCTATCTTACATTTTTCCTCGAGTGTTTTCCATATGCTTGACGCGTCTGCTATGAAAGCGTGAATTTTTTGCAACACGTCCCCACGAGCTTCATTCATATCAGCAAGGACGAGGGTCGCTGCAACCTCGAACGACAAGCAACGCCTCCCAACCTTAGTCCCAATATCAGGGTGGGTGAACGGCGCACCGTTGTACAGGCACATGTGCATCAAGCAGAAAATGCCGGACTCCGGATCGTTCTTCCGGGCGCTCTGCCATTCCAATTTTACCTGTCGATGCGTAAACGTCGACAGGTGACTGCTCTTAATTAGCCCCTTCTCGTCCAAGTAGTCAGTCAATGCTTGCGACTGTTGCAGTATTAGGTAATAGTAAACGTCAGAACTTATGGAAGCAGTAGAATAGTCGACACGGTGAAATAAAGCATATGCGTGCAACTTACTATTTTGCTTGACACCCGGAACATATATGACCCCGGGGAGTGTGCCTGGTGATCGAGGATATCAACTGTTCTTTCTCTAAAGTTGATGCACACGCACGCGTAGTGCCCCATAGTAAGCACCGGGAAAAACATCACTTCGGCATTCAAGTCGAATGTCCCGGTGCAGTCATGTATGAATCTGTCCCACGCTTCGTACACACTGTCAGTGTCTTCGTTTGCAGGGGTACTTGAGTCGGGTCGTTCCAGTATACGGGTCAGTGAGTCCTAACAGATGGTGAATATTAGTTGCCATTAGTGACAGGGTGCGAGACTGGACTATATCATGTGCGTGGCTGCACACCGCAAAGTGTGTGATTGTACAGACTAAGCTGCGTGACTTTGCAACATACAGACTGTGACTATACATGACAATGTGATTGTAAATTCTAGGATGTCTGATTATGCAACTTATATCATGTGATTGTACACCTCAACATGAGTGACTCTGCAAAGTGAACTGTGATTATTTTTTACTACATCTTTTCAGTTAATGTGAATGGGGGTCATTTGTACTATTTAATGCCTGACTATGCAACTTACAGCATGTGATTGTACACTTCAACAAGTGTGACTGTGCTAAGTGAACTTTGTGATTATTTCTTACTATTACACAGACTTTATATCTTTTCAGTTAATGTGAATGGGGATCATTTGTACTATTTAATGTAATAAGTAGGGGGTTGTGGGGGGCATACCATGTGTTGAATTCCGAACCACGCCATCTCTGGGTCACTGAGGGAGGATAACGCACGTCGGTTGTCGTCTGATTCCAATCAGTTCATGAGGTGCGACCAACACTCCAGCACAGCGACGCTCATGCTACCTCCGGACAAGAGCGTTTGAATGTCACGCCTCTCCAGCTGCGCATGAGTGTTGTAGGACTCCAAGCGTTCACTGTGGATTTTTACACCGGTTAGTATGTGTAATATGCAATACGTCAGTAATCAAAGACGGTTACTTACCTTTCGTCGTACCCATTATCGTCAAGGAAGCAGTAGTCGGCGACGTGCTTTTGCAGGCTGAGCATCCTACTCATCAGCGGTCGGTTCATGCGAAACAAGGTCGACATGACAATGGCGTCCGGGTCAGGCTCCCCTTGGTTCAAAGAGAAACCCAACCCATCTCCACAGCCCCGCGTTCGAGACTTAATTGCTGACTGTCTTTCTTCTGGGACTGATCGGGGGATGGGTTCAGGTGTTTTCGGTGATTTGCTCTAACGCTTCTTGGTGGTTGCCTTCACAGGAGTGGTTAGAAACGTACGGGCAGATTCTAACGATTCCTTGTTGATAAATGTAGTTTGTAGTGCCTATTTATTGTGTTTGGTCCCAGTTTCTCTTGTGAAATCGCTCTTTGGAGCGGTTTCTGGGCTACTTACGCTTCTTCTAGCTTGTTTTAGGTTCCCAAGACCAATCATGGAGAAATGGAACGATTCCGACTCGTTTCCTACACATTTGGAACCAACGAAGAGAAGGAACGATCACTCGGTGGCTTAGACTCGATCCCGAGACCTTGAGACCCATTCCCGAGCCCCTTAGACTCGATCCCGAGCACCGAGAATCGATGAGAAGGCTATGAGAAGCAAATAGGGACCTTTATGATCATATTGGAGGCCTACAAGACCCTTCCCGGCCGGGAAGAGTAGCCTTCCCGGTCGGGAAGGAGTGCAAGAAAGAAGCGGCCACTGATGGGCTATCCCGGCCGGGAACAACCTCTTCCTGGTCGGGACCACCTCATCCCGGTCGGGATCACCACCTTCCCGGCCGGGAAGGAGCAGCTGCAGCACGAGACTCTTCTTTTCTTCTCCTTCACTCTTGTAACCTTATAAATACCCTCCCTTTGTATTGTTTAAGCACCATACACTACTCTACATTATTCTAAACCCTAGATAGACTCTCTTCATCCCTAGTTTAATCTTTCATTAATCTTTTGTTATTCTTAGCTTAATCTTAGTAATTAGTCTTGTATTAAGGGGATTCTTGAAGACTCATCCAAGATTGACAACCTTGGGAGATTTATTTGGGTTTTTCTTATTAATACAAGTTCTTATCTTTTCATCTTCTTGTTAGTAGGTATAATCTTCTTATCCTCTTTACTCTTATCCTTGTTTAATCTTTCAAGTTTCAATCTTTGATTATTGTTCTTGTTCTTGATATTTTCATTATGGATGTTTGGATGTTTGTGTTGTTTCCTCTTATTATTGTTAGTATTAGTTTGATTATGAGTGAGTAGACTTTTTGTGGGGTTAGTAGGGGGATTAAGTGTGGATTATGGGTAATAGGGTTTGATTGTGGGTAAAGGTGGATCCTTTGTTACTAGTCACATGTTAAGAGCACCATGTGTTTTGTTGAATTGCTTGTTTGAGTTGTAGTGATCATGCTTCTCATGCTTGTATCTTCTCATTGTGTGATTCATTTGTGGTTGAATTCTTGTGTATTGGGTAATATCTTGCATGAGTATTCGGGTTTAGTCTTTGCCACGAGAGTGCGGACTTAGGCTTTGATGCGAGAGCGCGGACCGACCTTAGTAACTAGGTGAAACCTACACCCTTGACCTCCCAATCATCCTACTACACTTATGAACCTAAACTAACCCTACTTTTTCCCATATTTGATTTCTCCATCCTTGTTAGCATTCTTTTCTCTAGTTTACTTGTTTTGTTTAGCTTTAGTGTTTCAATTAGTACATGTTATATCTAGTTCATTGCTAGTCTAGTTTCATCCCTTTTCACCATCTTAGTTAGTCAATTCTCCTTCTCTTTGTGTTGTTTGAGCGACTTAGCCTTGTTTTTGAGTAGACCATAGTCTAGACACCTTATAACCGTCTCCGTGGATATCGACCCGACTTACCCTAGCTACGTGCTAGGTCTAGTTGGTTTACTTGTTGGTAGGGATTGACGGCAAATCCCTCCCATCAATTTGGCGCCGTTGCCGGGGACGGTGCATGTTTAGACTTAGTTTACTTATTAGCTTGACTTAGTTACCCTTCTTGTGTTCTTTTTCTATCCATTGTGCATATTTTGTAGGCTTTTTCTTGTTTTTATTGTTTTCTTCTCTCTTTGTCTTCCGTTGTGCCCATTTATTGTCTTTGCCTAGTGCCCACAAAGCATTAGGTGTTCTCACGTTTGTTCAAGTGTGTAGTGCATGACTAGGAGGAGAGGTGACTTCTTTCTCTTCAATTGAGAGCCGGAAAGACTCTTTAGAGCCTTTTGCCAACGGACGATTGATCGGGTTAGAACCTCTCAACCGAGTACTAGCAATACCATTGAAGAACAAGCTCAAGGATCCAACTTGAAGGAAACACCTCGAGAGACGGCCGAAGGGAATTTCATCAACCCTTTTGGTACTTCTAGTCACTCTTCTCAACCTAGTTCTCCTTCTACATCTACATCAACACCATCTACACCATCATCTCCCGCACATCTAACAATGCCTAAATTCACTTCTCATTCAACCTTTACGGAAGACGTTTTGCCCGGTCCAACCTCTTTACCGGCTGCATATACTGAGAATTTTGTGGCAAAAACGCCATTTATCCAATTGGTCGAAAGAAGTCAATTTAGTGGGTTACCAACAGAAGATCCTCATCAACACATGGAAACCTTTTTGGACTATTGCGATGCTATCTCACAACCGGGAATAACCCAAGACCAAATCCGGTGGGTACTATTTCCCTTCTCTTTGATCGGCAAGGCTAAGCAATGATTCAAAGGTTTAGACAAAGCGGCTCTCGGTATAGACACTTGGAAGAACCTAGCCTTAGCATTCTACCAACAATTTTATCCACCGGAGAAGACCAATCTATTGAGAGCTTCAATCACGGGATTTCAACAACGTGATGAAGAAAGCCTCTATGAATCGTGGGAAAGGTTCAAAGCCTTGATCCGTTCTTGTCCTCACCATGGTTTATCACAGTGGTTCCTTGTCCAACAGTTTTGGAATGAGTTATATGAAGATTCAAGGGCCATACTTAACATGGTATCTAATGGAAGGTTTACCGAGGTAGATGATGACCAAACTTGGTCAAGAATTGAGGAGATGGCGGTACACAACTCTCATTACTTAAGGCCTAGGAAGGCGAATTGAGGGGGAAGGCACGAGATCGTTGCCATTACACAACTCAGTATTGATCTTGGAGCACAATTAAAAACTCACATGGAAACTATTGACAAGAAGCTCCAAAGCCATTTTGATCAAGGTCAAAGCACAAGTGCCTCCCACCAACATTCAACTCAACAAGTCAATGCTTTGGGAGTTGTACCTCCTACATCTTATTATGGGATATGCGAGATTTTCGGGATATTTGGACATGAACCTCAACATTGTCGAGGTAGTGTTGAGCAAGTGAATGCCTTTCAAGTATTCAAGCAAGGTGCCCCATACTCTAACTTCAAGCAAAATGTGCCAAATCCTCACATGTTCCAAGCTTCCCATCAAGCTTTCCAACAACAATCGCTACAACAACATCGTCCCATCTATGTTCCACCTCCCTTAAGGGACAACAACCAAGGCTACCAAGGTTATATAGGCAACCAAAGGCCTTTCAATAACTTCCAACAACATAACCAAGGTGCCTTTAACAACAATCAAGAAAATCAAGGGAACTTCAATCATCAAGGTGGTTTCCAAGGAAACCAACACTCCCATGGACATCAAAACCACAATCATGGTAACTCTCAAGGCCTTATTCAAGGCAATTCTCATGGGTTCCAAGAGAACTTCCATCAACAAGGGTCTCAAGGTACTCAACAAGAAAGCAAGCAAAGTTGCCGGTCTCCAATTCATGATTATGGCATTCCCCTAGCCATCACCAATACTCCTCATAACCAACAATCTCCTCCTCGGGATTTCGACATGCAAAAATCAATGTTGGATATGCAAAGGAGTAATCAAGAAATGCAAAGAAGTCAAATGGAGATGCTAAGAAACCAACAAGAATTCTTTGCTCATCTTCAAAGGGAGAACATAGCAAGAGATACGCATATGAAGATGCTCGAAACTCAACTAGCTCAAGTTGCTTCGGGTAGTTCTTCAAGGCAAAAGGGTCAACTACCTCATCAAGGTGAACCGGCGAAATTTGAACATGTGAATGCTATTACCTTGAGGAGTGGTGCCACTTATGACTCCCCCTTATTCCCTATTGAGCAAGAAGCCATGAAAGAAATTGTATCTCCATCTCAAGACAATGCAAGTTTGGGAAATCTCATGGAGGAGCAAGTCTTGTGGAAGGTTGAGAAACCCCATGAAGACAAGCTTCCCCTACTCCAAGGAAAAGACAAAGGAAAGAAGAAAGTGTCAATTGAAATGTCCCAACCTAATGAGCAAGACAAGATACACATCAAGTTGCCATTCCCAATAAGGCAAATGAAGACCAAGGTGGATGTTCAATATGACAAGTTCCTTAATATTGTGAAGAAGTTGGATGTGAGCATCCCTTTCACCGAACTACTTACCCAAGTCCCGGCATATGGAAGATTCATGAGAGAAATCTTGGCTAGGAAGAGATCCGTTGACAAGGAAGAGACCATAGCATTCACAAGAGAGGTGAGCGAGCTCATTCAAGGCTCTACACTTCCTAAGTTGAAGGATCCGGGTAGTTTCTCAATCCCGTGCACCATAGGGAACTTGAAGATTAATAGGGCATTATGTGATTTGGGTGCGAGTGTAAGCATTATTCCGTACTCTATTTGTGAGCGACTTGGGATGAAAGAGCTCAAGTGTACCTCTATTATACTTCAAATGGCCGATCGTTCGCTTAACCGACCATTAGGAATGCTAAAGGATGTGCCACTAAGAATAGGGAAGTTCTTCATTCCGGTCGACTTCCTTGTGCTTGATATGCCGGAGGATGCCATCACTCCCATTATCCTAGGCCGCCCGTTTCTACATACCGCCAGTGCGATGATTGATGTAAAGAATGGTAGGATCACATTTGAGCTAGGCGACAAGAAGCTCGTGTTTGACCTCCAAGGAAACACCTCGCCTACAAATGATGAGTCGTGTAATATGATCCACGCCATGAAAGACATCGATCTAGGGGAGGAGTCGGATGAAAGTTTGAAAGACAACTTGGGTGGAATTGATGATGATGATTCCGAGCTTGGGGCGAATGAATGATCATGTGATGTGATTGAAGATGAGCCGGTCGGTAAGAAGAAAGTTGAGCCTCCCTTGAGGCCTCGTGAAGATGAGTGGAAGTTTGGGTATCTCCCGAAGGATCGAAAGTACAAGTTCAAGCCGTTGAACTTAGTAGATCGGGATGCCCCGGGAACTTCTAGACAAGGTTGTGAAGAACCTTGGAGTGTGGATTGGTATTCCACGAGCTTGATCGAAGATTTCTCGAGAGCCTTCGATTTGTTGCTCCGTGCTCTTGATGGCGATGGAGTTGTCTACAATGTTGTTGAAAAATGAATGAAGAACCCCCATCCTTGGTTTGACGGAGTTCCAAAAGAACCGTCTTATTGTATATATGTCTTTCTTATTCTTTTGAGCTTTGTGAAATTCTTGTAATTTGGTATTTTGATGAGCGATGTGAGGGAGGGATTTTGATGATGTTTATCGAGTTCATTTGATAGGTTATAGTGAAGATGAAGTCTGGAGTGAGTAGTTGATGATAGAAGCTTGGAGCTTGGGCTAGGAAGTGGGTTTTTGAAGCTTTTGACAAGCTTTTGGGGACGAGATTCTAGGTCTCGTTATATTGGTGGTCTTGTGGGTGAAGCTATCAAGAATATGAAGGGTTAGAAGACTCTTCCCGACCGGGAAGAAGTCCATCCCGACCGGGAAGGAGGTCATCCTGATCGGGATGAGTATGCTGAAAAATGGGTTCTCTAGAGTGTGATCCCGACCGGGATCAAGTTCATCCCGACCGGGAAGGAGCCATCCCGACAGGGAAGAAGTCCATCCCGACCGGGATGGTACCCAGCTCCTCCTTTTGCCTCCTCTTCGACATTTGAGCCCACCCAACCACTTTATACCCCCTGCCAACCTCCCTACGTACCCTTGCGACTATCCATGATCCCTACACTTCATATATGTACCCTCATCTCATCTTCTCTTCACTACATACCGAGTTTCACATCAAATCCCACCTCCTTATACCATTCCAAGCTTAGTACTTCAACCATGCAACCATATCGAGAATGAAGAGGAATAACATTGATGAAGACTAGTTATGTGCCGATATCGAACATTGAGACGATGGAGTGAGTGAGTTGCTAACCGATTGGTACGGCAACTATCCTTTCTTTTCCGTCTTTTATTGCTTGTCTCCCTTTGTTTGTTCCCTTCTGCTTACCATTTTTTGTGTCATGGTGGCCCTCGGGGTCTTGGTAGTCATTGCTCCCGACTCTCGATGACGTAACTACATCAAGAGTCATTTCAAATTCCAAATCTGCAAGTATTTTCACTTTTGTTAGGATTTAGTCGGATTCAGGCGGAATCCGGGCTAGGTGACTTGATTACACCTAGTCCTCCCATCCCATTTCCTTTTATTTCATTCTTTTTATTTCTTCCTCCATCCATATCTTTTCTCGTCTCGGCCCATGGTGACTTGACTACACCCCGGCCGGACACATTCTACCCTTTCTTCACTTTTCTTTTTGATTTTTAGCTTTATTTTCGTAGTTTTTTTTCTTTTTAGTGTCTCCACACACTACCGATCGAGCATGAGGACATTGATCGGTTTAAGTATGGGGGGGCGATATCGTAGTCTAGTTTAGTTTTACTTTCGTCATTTTTTCGAAAAAAAATCTTAAAAATCCCTAAAAATTTGAAAATTTTCATAAAAATCAATTTTTTTTCCTTTGTGTCTTTTCCTTTTGTGTCGTATATTTGTTGTGTTGTGCGTGTTTTGCCTCCCTTTTTCCTTGTAGGTCGCTTAATCACCGTTAACTTTGAAGGGCTTTCAAGACATCCGGTAACATCTTTTTATCCCTTTTTCCTCTTTATCTCTTGTGGAGTTTGGAGGAGATTTTGTGATGATGTGTGCTCGGGTGGAGCTTTGTAGAGTTTGAGGTTGATTTGGTGTCTTGTTTGGAAGTTCGGGTGGTGTTTGTTCTCTTTGTGTGCTTGTTTTATTTTGCTGTCTTTGTCTCATTTTCTTTCGCTTTGTCGCGTCTTTGTTTTGTGATGTGGAGTTGTGTCTACTGTGTAAAAAGGTTTTCGAAAACCCGGTTTTGAGGCTAGTGTGCAAGTGTTTACTTTCTCTTTCTAGTAGTATGAATCGAGTCTTGGACTTTAGTCTAGTAGAATGACCATAAATCAATAGTTTCGTTGGTCCTTTACCTTGAGTCCACCTAGCTTACTAGGGATTTACTACGGGATTTGCATTTTGACCACTATGACCACCCACGGAGTGAAAAGGCCTTGGTTGCCGAGTCCCGTCCCTTAGGTGACCGTGTTCGGAATTGCTTTGACTAGTCCAAGTTTCTACCCTTTTTGTGGGTTTGAAGGAAAGGCGCCGTCCCGACTCACCCATTTCCCTACCTCATACACATTTTTCCACAAACAAGTTGCAAAACTGTTGAAATTCTCACTTGGTTGCAAGAAATGCCTACAATACAAGTTATATAAAAAAGGCAAACCAAGTCAAAAGAAAGAAAAAGAAAGAAAGAAAGAAAGAAAGAAAGAAAGAAAGAAAGAAAATAATGAAGAAAAAGAAAAGGCACAACAAATGAAAAGAAAATATAAAAGAAGAAAAAGAAATGACATAGAAAATCAAAAGCCAAATGCAAAAGAAAAATGCCAAAAAAAGAAAACCATCTCATAAAAAGATTTCCCCCCTCTCAAAAATAAGTCTTTTTCCGATCGTTACCGTGAAGAGCCTACCAAAGGACCGAGTCCCTAGGAAGGATGATAGCGGTAATGATCGGTCTTCCCTCATTTTGCAATCATATCCACCTTTTTACTTGGACTAGTTGGGCGATTTTGAGCATGGGACGACCCTCTTGGCTTATCGCTAAAGGGGGCGGGGTCTCACTTACCTACAGTGTCGACTAACACCGTGGTTCATCCTTTTTCCATCCCGCCGATCATCCCATAGTACGTTCTTAGAAGGTTAGGAGGAACCTAGGTAAGTTACCAACGTTTTTATTGCTTTGCTGTCATACTATTAGGGTTAGGTTCATATCGGTTTGTATTATTAGTTCGGGAACGTTGTCACTTACCTTGGGTCCTTAACCGGTGCTTCTTTCACCGGTTTGTATAGGGAAGCGGTATTTATTTCTTCTTGGGTGCAACCGATTGTTTGTTTGTTTGTTTGTATGATTGTTTGTTTGTGTGTTTTTGTGTCCGGTTGCATCCACAGTTTTGTCGCAAGACCTTACTTGCCTTGCGGAGTGCACTTTTCCTCAAAGTGTACTCGCGTGAGTTGAAAGGGCGTAGGGTGCGCTAATACCCGCTCGGTTAGTAGTCTAGCTTCTTTAGTTTTTTGTTAGTTTGTGCTTACTCGAGGGCGAGTAAGGGTTAAGTGTGGGGGAGTTGATAAGTGTAGTTTGTAGTGCCTATTTGTTGTGTTTGGTCCCGGTTTCTCTTGTGAAATCACTCTTTGGAGCGATTTCTGGGCTACTTACGCTTCTTCTAGCTTGTTTTAGGTTCCCAAGACCAATCATGGAGAAATGGAACGATTCCGACTCGTTTCCTACACATTTGGAACCAACGAAGAGAAGGAAAGATCACTCGGTGGCTTAGACTTGATCCCGAGACCTTGGGACCCATTCCCGAGCCCCTTAGACTCGATCCCGAGCACCGAGAATCGATGAGAAGGCCATGAGAAGCAAATAGGGACCTTTATGATCATATTGGAGGCCTAGAAGACCCTTCCCGGCCGGGAAGAGTAGCCTTCCCGGTCGGGAAGGAGTGCAAGAAAGAAGCGGCCACTGATGGGCCATCCCGGCCGGGAACAACCTCTTCCTGGTCGGGACCACCTCATCCCGGTCGGGATCACCACCTTCTCGGCCGGGAAGGAGCAACTGCAGCACGAGACTCTTCTTTTCTTCTCCTTCACTCTTGTAACCTTATAAATACCCTCCCTTGTATTGTTTAAGCACCATACACTACTCTACATTATTCTAAACCCTAGATAGACTCTCTTCATCACTAGTTTAGTCTTTCATTAATCTTTTGTTAATCTTAGCTTAATCTTAGTAATTAGTCTTGTATTAAGGGGATTCTTGAAGACTCATCCAAGATTCACTACAACATAGTTTATCTTTAGCGGCATTTAATTTAGACTTAGGCGGCATTTGTAAATGCCACGAAAATTTTTAGCAGCATTTAATTAATTGCCGCGAGATTCAATGTCGTTAAAAGGTGTAGTGGCATTTGTTTGATATGCTGGTAAAAGCCTACATAAACGCCATCTAAGCCCTACATGAATTTTGAGATTCATTAATTTTCTTTTTTCTTTAATATTTTTATTCATTATTATTTTTCTATAATATTATATTTTTGTTCAATGATATGGAGTATTATTTTAAATCCTTTTTTGGCGTAAAGTATTTAGGATTTGCACATTCCTGGGTTAGAACCCATGTTCCGCTATTTTGTTATTTGATATTGTTTTTTTATAAAATAAAACGTACACTTAAAAAATGGACAAAACATATAAATTAATAGCATGTATAATATTGAAAATAACTTGGTCATTACAAAAGGCTTATTTTGGTTTGAACTTAATTCGTTAACCGCTAGTCACAAGATGACTTAAGCTTACACTGGTGCGAGCCAAATGTCAAATTTTCTAGAGTTTATATCTACTGGAACATTCACAAAAGCTTCAATTTTGGGCTTGGATCTCGGGGCACATCCAATACTTCTTAACTTAACTACAATAATGCTTTGCCGAGGGAAAATGTCATATATCCTTTTGCTATGATCCAACCTGAGCAAAGAAAACCAAATATTATTTCGCATATCAGCTGTAAAATTTACAAGATAATATATTAAATACTATGGACCCAATATAAAGATCATGTGTGAAAAAAATAACTGTGGACATGACATAGGTCCACCCTGACGCGGCCACGCGTGGGTTTGGGTAGGCGAATGGATCGAATTGAAATTTAGGTCTATGTGGAGTCGCCACCGAATTTTGTGGTTATTCGGAACCATTCGAGCCCACTCTATGTCGTACTGGGCCGTATACAAAATACGGCCCATTTCCGATGTCAGAGTTTATTGGGCTCGTCCCTTTGCATTTGATACCGATACCGACATTATCGGATATCGTGTATTGAATGACTCTCGTGCGCCAACGGTTTCGGGCATCCGGAAACCGAGGTTCTGAGTATGGGGTGAGAGTACGTGTTGGGAAGCCCACAAAGGACACCCAACCCCGCCCGCACATTAGCGGCCTCTACTAAGAATTCGAATGACTTTCCAATACGCGCGTTAGTAAAACGGGAAAATGATATGCAAAGATTATTTTCCCTAAATATGTGAATGGAATTGAGAAGGGTTTCTATGTCAATTTAATGCAATTAATTCTACGTCAAAGTGGAATTTTAGCATGTGGGTTCATTTAATACAATAAAACGAACAAGAATTAAATTGACAAAAGAAATAACAAGCGCGTTAGTAACGATGTAATGATATAACGAATAATAACGGTTTGTGCGAATATTGAATGAGATGAATGATGTACAAGATGATGCATGGTTTTGAAAAGATAGTATACACGTGATTAATTACGCACGTGTTGACCTAAGTCGTAAAATACTATCGAGTTTGAAAATAGAAGAATGTACGACTCATTGTTTTAGTCGTCATGAGGTCACGCGATCGAGTGGTCGAGGGACTCGATCGAGTGGACCTGTAGAAGATGATTCTGTTTTGCATTTTAGACCGTACTCGGCCGAGTTATTGACCAACTCGGTCGAGTACGTAGCCACTCGATCGAGTCACTGTGAGACTCGACCGAGTGGTGGTCGTAAAAACATTCTGATCGATAAATTATGATGTCACTCGATCGAGTGGCCAAGGCACTCGGTCGAGTGGCACCTGTACGAACCTGGTTCGTCCGCAATTTTATTATTGCTTTTGGATTTTTGGTAGTTCGACGGTTTTACCGAATCGGACATAAATATTGCACAATTTATGTTCGACTTGGATTTTATAAATCGCGAATTTTGTTGAACCGAATATAAATATTGTTAAATTTATACCCGATTCTCATTTTGAATACTCGTTGTATCCCATATTCGATTATTTGAATCGATATGGGATATTAGAGTGAAATAAAAAAATAGATTAATTAAATAATTATCGTGATATGAACAAATCACGTTAATTAATTTATGTGACTTGATCGTTAGATTTGATATCCAATTATGGAATTGGTATCGAATCTAAAATCGACGCTTTACTTGAATAAAAAAGGACTTGATTCCCTCGACTTTTCCGACATCGAAATAAATCCCTAGGGATTGTGATGTCGGATCCGTGTCATCGGGTTCCGACCCTTATTAAAATTGATTTTAAAAATTGATGAATGCAAGATCGATGATGATGACTATAAAAATAATAACGAATTATTGTTTAGGTTAACTTATTTCAATAATCAAACGATCGGGGTGATGGGATAAGCGACCGACGACGCGTGTGCAGTACACTTGTATATGCGGTATTCCTTATCCCACCATCACTCACATTCGACACAAATCAATAAGTATTTTAATGTTTTTCTATTAATAATATTATCGATATTAGGATGCAATGGACAAAATAATAAAAAAACGAAAAAAAAAGGACGAGAGGAAGATGAAGACGACGTGAGGAAGAGAAGGAGAAAAGAAAGGGTTTTGACACCCTCAACCTACATGTTCTTGTCCCGGAACGGACTCGTAACCGTGGCTTTAACACAAGAGTCTTCGAGGTGGATGAAGGTTAAGTTATGGTGGCTCGGGATTGATTCCTAAAACTAGGTTTAGGGTTTTTGCTAGTGTAGAATTGCTAGGGTTTGCTTATGGTTTGCTTAGGGGTGTATTAGGGTTGTCGAGTTGTTGTGTGTGTGTGGGTGCTTAGGGTTCTTGAGGTTGCAAAAAGATTTTTTGCATGTGTGTTGCATGGGGGGTATATATAGGAAAGCTAGGGCACCCGGTTTAGGGTTACTCGACCGAGTAGGAGGTCAACTCGGTCGAGTGGCCCGTTCAACCTGCAGCCAGGCTCGAAACAGGCCCACTCGATCGAGTGGGTGGGTCACTCGATCGAGTGGCCCAACTGGGTCACGTGAGTCTGTTGACTTTGGACCGTGATTTGTGTTTGATGATGGGTTTGTGTTTGACTTGGACTTTTGATGAAGTGAGGGGTTGTTTTGTGTGTCTCGGAAACGATTTTGACCGGGGTTGACCCAATCGCAAAAAGTCGGTTTTAATTCCGGTGTCGGTTTTGGCCCAAATTAGTCTTGTTTGACTCGGAATGATCCACTGGGCCTGGATTCGAGGTTGATTTTGTGAGATTTGTACTCCGTAAGTGTGTTAGCCAGCGATTAATGGATTTGAGCCCGTATCCGAGCGCGTAGAAACACGTTAGCGTCCGATCATCATCGGGTGTTTTTTTGAAACTGCCATAGACACCTGGCAGTCAAAATGCGGGTGTCTACAATGACCGATAAAGACATTCTATATATTTCTTATGGGCATTCATATGAACAAATAAAGAGTTTTTTATTAGCTATATTCTAATATGGGCCGTCAAAGATGGTTCCCTAAGCATTGAAGTTACACATTGAGAATGCTTTATAAAGATAAAAGAGAAAAACAATTAACTTTCATGATAAAATGACTGAAATGTGAAGAATTCTTCAAACACAATTAGCCTTTTAAATGAGATAAACAATATAAAAAATTGGGGATCGAAGGAAAACTAGAAAATTAAGTCAAGCATGGAATATGCGAGAATATAAATCGTTGAAGGAGCTACCTGAAATGCCTCAATAGGTTCTTGGGAGACCTCTAAGCGGAGCCACTAGTTCTTACTATTTCGCATGAATAGCAGATTGGTCAATTGAGTGATCCACTTACAAATGTTGCCGATTAATAATCATATCAACAATCATATTTAATGTCTAACTCTGAACAAATAAAAAAATAATGCTTCGTAAAATAAGATAACATACTTACTTTACCAACACCAACGAACATAGTGAGAGATCTACCACGTTTATAACTACTGTTAAATACATTCTCATCTAAAAACCTGTAAGTAAAATGTACCTGCAATCTATACAAAACCGATAAAAAAATTGTAACCAAAAAAATAAAGAAAATATATTTGACAGGCAGAGAAGAGACATTGGTAAGCTGAATGTAAGGTGTTAGAGGTCTAGAGACAATAACAAGGACACAGTAACCGAACTCAGATTTGACTACATTCATCTCACAACAGTCATAAGGGCACGGTAAGCTGACAAACATTTAGAAAGGAAACTACAAAGGGTATCAGCAAATTAGTTATGTTAACCGCACTCATTTATGATTTTATCACTTTCAAAAACTAGCAGTTAACAAAGAAACTCATATGGTGTTAAAATTCCATTCAACCAAGATACACTCAAAGAAAAATAATTTTAATTAGCTAGCTAGCATGCATACACCATATGAACCTACTTTGGGTGGACCAAACCAAACAATAACTTCAAAACGATAACATACAAACCTTGTATTATTTTCAATCAAATACACTAGTAGTAAACATTTTGATTTAACATACAACAAAAACCAATCCCATATAACATCAGAGATCCATAAATCAAACAATAATCTCAAAAGAATATGATTAGTTATTGATGGGGGTCGGTACCCCGAACCGAGGCGCCCGCCAAGAAGGCCCCGGGTCGACCCGACCCAGGAACAAGAGAGAGCCTGCTCAGCGGGCTGTCAGACTGAATAGAATAAAAGAACCCCCACAAAGGGTAACTTCAGCCAACCGACTGCTTGGCAGGGCCGTGCCGCCTGTCAGGCAAGGCCGTCAAATCCCCTGCCTGTCTCCAGGGGACCCTTCCCCCAAGAAGGGTCAGGGGAAACCAGGGGCCCCTCCGTCTTTTTGCCAAAGGTAGAAGGGAATGAGTGACAGGAGGAGCCCACGTGTCATCCCTCCATCCACTCATTCCTCTCTCTCTTTTTCTCTCTCTTGGGGGAAGGTATAAATACCTTCTCACATCCCACATACAGAGGGTTGGATTTTCTCTCTCTAGATTCTCACTCTAAAAACACCACCTAGCTCCTCACGAACTAGGTTCATCAAGGCATTCACAGACTAACTTAGGCATCGGAGAGGGTTCCCTCGGACACCTCCGAGGCCCTGTGCGTTGTGCTGGGAGTTGGTCGTCTCGCCGGGAAGGTCCGACCGACGGAGTGAGAAGAAGGAGAGGGCTAAGGAAATCAAGCTAATCATCACACTAATAATATCGTGTTCAAAAGACCCGAATCCAAGGTCGGGTTAATTGATTCCAATACCGGAACAATTTGGCGCCGTCTGTGGGGAAGAAATTCGGTTGTACCCACGAGTTACCCACACGAAATCAACCAGTCTAAACAACCATGCCTGAAATCGTTGATGCCAGTTCTGGGGCAGGTCCGACGGTTCCGCCGGAGGCCCCCCTGTATGGCATGCCGTTGTCGGAGAAACTCCCGCCCCCAAGATTCCAGGGGTAGGGCTGGCCAGTTTCCAAAGAGCACCTGGCAAGGATGCTGCTGTAGTAACGGGGCAGGCGGGACATCAGAGGCACAATTTGAACCTCACCCCTGCTCAAATGGCTCAGACAGCGGCCTTCTTCTCAACAATGCTCAACCAGGAGTTCACTCCAGAGGACCTGGTAGGCAGGGTCGCGACGACCCCCCAGGCAGCTCCACTTTGAAAGTGGGGAAGTTACTGGGGGCACGAAGCTGACCGCCGCCAGAAAAATCCAAAGGAAGGCAAAGAAAACAGCTCAAGCGTATGCGCAAGTGCAGAGGCGTATTACAGCAAACAATCAGGAGCAGCCTGCTCAACAGCGGGCATTCTCCATACACACTACTGAATCCATAGCTGCCCGCGAAAAAAAGGGGTTTGTCTCAAGACCTGCGAGAGCGAATGAGGCACAGAGAGCCTGCGTCCAAACGCCTGGGGGATAGGCAGGGTGACGTCTTCTCCAGGCTGACGCCAATGGAAGAGTCACAGCCAGCGCCAAGGCTGTCTAAAAGCCTCCAGTCAAGACTCAACCAGGGGCAGCCTATGAAGTCAAGACATCGTCAGTGCGACAATCTCGAGCCTGCCCATAAAAAATGCTCGCGACACCACTCCCCTGATAGATGGGACGACGAAGCAATCAGCAGGCAGCCGCCCAGGCACCGCTCCCCCGGCAGTAGGAAACCGACCCCTGATAGAAGTGACGATCACGGTTACCACTCCGCCGGGAGCAGGTCAAGGATGGCAGGCAGACCTACCAGGACCCCGCTTCATCCAGAAGTGCAGGGGTACCCTATCCCAAAAATCAAAATGCCAACTGTTAAGTTCGATGGCACGACCGACCCAGAAGATCATTTGGCTGCATATGAAAGCCACATGGGCATGTACGAGGCTGACGACGCAGTATGGTGCAAAATCTTTCCCACCACCCTGGTGGGTCTGGCCGAAGGGTGGTTTCGGGACTTGCCACAGGGTTCAATCAACTTTTTCATCGAACTGGCAGAAGCATTTCTAGACCAGTATGCTGGAAACAAGAGATGCCGTCTTACCCGATTTGACCTGATGGCCCTTAGGTAGTAGAAGGGCGAGACCGTCAGGGAATACCTGAAGAGGTTTGACTTATCCTTCCAACAGGTCAAGGAAATAGATGACCCAACAGCAGCGTATGCGCTGACCAACTCTCTGCTCCTTGGAGAAATGAAGAATCAAATGATCATGGCCCAGCCGGAAACTCTGGCCAAGGCTCGAAAAATTGCTGAAGGTTTTATGCTGCAGGAGGAGTTCCACAGCCTGCCGGATACCCCCGTAGGCCCTGCCAGGCAGCAGGGGGACCGCATGGTGGGTGCGGCAGAGCCGAGGCAGGGAAGCAGAGAGCCGAAGAAGGGGATACCCCCAGGAAAGAGCGCGTAGCCTACCAGCCCAGATTTGACAGCTATACGACTCTCAACAAATCCAGGGCGGAGATTTTCGAGCTGGAAAAGGAAACAGCTAAATGGAATCGCCCTAGCAAGCCACGCAGCCCAAAGGGAGACCGAAGAAGTTTTGTACCTTCCATGACTGCGTAGGGCATACCACCGAGGAATGCCTCCACCTGAAAGACGAGATCGAAAAACTCATCAGGAATGGCTGGCTGAACAACTATGCAGCAAGGAACAAGACCCAGAAAGAAACAGTGGAAAAACCTAAAGGCTCGGTGCAGAACCGCCTGATAATCCATGTGATATCAGGGGATGGAGAGGGCCAGACAAGCAAGAGAGGCGAGAAAAGGCAAATCCGCGAGTTGAGAAATCAAATCTGCTACGCTGAAAGGGCAGGAAGTCCGAAGGGTATGACCCTGAGCATCACCCCTGAGGATGCAGGGCGAGTAATAAACCCCCATAGTGATCCCTTGGTGCTGTCCCTCGAAATCAGCAATCACATCGTAAGAAGATGCATGGTGGATACTGGTACCTACACGAACTTATTGTAGAAGGACGCTTTCGAGAAAATGGGCCTGGAGGGCACCTGAAACCTGCCCCTGGATCGCTGTATGGGTTCAGCGGGGCAGGCGTACTTCCCATGGGAATTATAGATCTGCCATTAACATTCGGAGAGGGGACCTCCGCAAGGAATGTCAGGGCATCATTCGTTGTGGTAGACGCAAAATCTGCGTACAACGCCCTGATAGGCAGAGCCACCCTAGACGAAATCGAAGCCGCCATATCGATCAAAGCCCTAACAGTAGCCTACGTGACAGACTTTGGCATGGAGGGAAAGGTACATGGGGATGAAGAATCAGCCAGACACTGTTACACTGTAGCCTTGCAGACCCATGAGACCGAGAGAAAAGGAAAAAGAAAAGCTGACAGTTCCCCCAGCAGAGAGGGAGAGATTCCAGCTGGCCAGCAGGCGGCTAACCACCTCGAACCTGGGGGGGGGGGGGGGGGGAAAGCATGCTGGTAGACCTGGAACCAGGAAGACAAGTCCTCATAGGGGCTGACTTGGAAGAGTCTTACCAAGCAGAGCTGGTCAAGGTCCTAAGAGACAACAAGGACGTATTCGCCTACTCGGCGGATGAAATGTCGGGAGTCGACCCGGCTCACATCGTTTACAGGCTGAACGTGAGTCCGGAGGCTCGCCCTGTGAAGCAGAAGAAGAGAAATATGTCTGCATAGAAAGACCTGGCTATCAAAGAAGAAATAGAAAAACTTTTGAAGGCGGACTTCATAGAAATCTACGACTACCCTGAATGGCTAGCGAATGTCGTAATGGTTAAGAAATCCTCGGGTGCATGGAGGATGTGCATGGACTTCACAAACCTGAACAAAGCCTGCCCGAAGGACTGCTACCCCCTCCCAAGAATAGACCAGCTAGTAGACGCCGCTAGTGGGTACTCTATGCTGAGTTTTCTGGATGCTTTTTCAGGGTACCATCAGGTGTATCTTTGGCAGTCCGACAGGGTAAGGTGTGCCTTCATTACCAGATCTGGCACTTATATGTATATAATGATGCCATTCGGGCTGAAGAACGCAGGCGCCACCTACCAAAGGTTAGTCGACAAAGTCTTCGAAGACCAGAAAGGGAGGAATCTAGAGGCTTACATCGATGACGCTATCGTGAAAAGTAAGGGAGACAGCGAACACCTGATGGATTTGCAGGAGACTTTTTCATCCCTGCATGCCTACAAAATGAAACTCAACCCGAAAAAGTGTACGTTTGGAGTTCAATCTAGTAAGTTCCTGGGCTTCCTTGTCAGCTCCAGAGGGATAAACTCCAACCCTGAAAAGGTTCAGGCGGTCTTGGATCTCCCAGAACCCAAAACCATAAGAGACATCCAGCGCCTGACGGGCAGGATGGCTGCCCTAGCGCGCTTCATCGCCAGGTCAGCCGATAAATCAACCCCATTCTTCAAAGTCTTAAAAGGAAATAAGCAATTCAAATGGGAGGACGAACAATGAGAAGCTTTTGAGCAACTAAAGGGGCATTTGAAGAAACTCCCTACCCTGGCAAGACCAGTAGAAGGGGAGAAGCTCTTCCTCTATATTGCCGTAACCAATTCGACGGTGAGTGCGGTGATCTTGAGAGAAGAAGCTAGTGCCCAGCAGCCCATATATTTCGTAAGTCACGCCCTGGGGGCTGCAGAAAGAAACTACCCGGTGGTCGAGAAAGCAGCCTACGCGGTCGTTATCAAGGCCAGAAAAATCAGGCCATACTTGACGCGCATCCCGTCGTAGTGCTGACCGACCAACCCCTGGAAAAGGTACTGGAGAAATTTGAGAAGTCTGGGAGGCTGCTGAAATGGGCCATCGAATTGAGCGGGCTGGGAATATCATACCAGTCCAGGACCGCCATCAAGGCGCAGGCTTTGGCGGATTTCCTGGGCGAGTGTTCCCATTCAGAAGAGTATGACCTCCCTGCAGGAGAATGGGTAGTATACATAGATGGGTCCTCCACGGCCAACGGTGCGGGGGCAGGAGTTGTGCTTACCAGCCTCGAAGGAGTGGACTTCGAACATGCACTCAGGTTCACCTTCCCTGCGTCGAACAATGAGGCCGAGTATGAGGCGGTCCTTGCAGGGATCAAGCTGGCCAAGGCTGCAGGAGCAGAGCGAGTTATTTTAGCCACAGACTCCCAGCTCATTGCTAACCAGATTAATGGAGAGTACGAGGCTAGGGATCAGGCCATGACTGCGTATCTGGAGAAGGTAAAGCAGGAATTATCAGGTTTGAAATCCTACGAAGTCAAACAGGTCCCCCGGTCCCAGAATAACCGGGCGGACGCCCTGTCAAAGCTTGCCAGCTCCAGCCTGCAAGACATAAGAAGATCAGTCTGGGTGGACGTTGTCCAAGAAAAATCCACCGCCTGTCAGACGATAAATGCAATTGATGAGGAAGGGCCCGAAGACTGGATGACCCCCATCGTCAAGTTTAAGAAATATGGAACCCTTCCCTCTGACCCTGCATAGAAGAGAAGGATGCCAGCAAAAGCAGTGTGGTTCATACTAATCGGGGAGGAGTTATACAAGAAGTCATTCTCCTCACCCCTGCTCAAATGCCTGGGGCAGAGCAAGCTGCGGAGGTTTTAGATGACATTCACTCAGGGATCTGCGGCCATCATATAGGAGGAAGGTCGCTGGCCCACAAAGCCCTAAGAGCAGGCTACTACTGGCCAACCCTGCTAGCCAACGCGAGAAACCTAACCCGGAGATGCAGGAAATGTCAGTTATTTCCCCCAGCAATTCATGCCCCGGCCCAGGAACTCAGGCCAATCTTAGCGCCCATCCCTTTCGCATAGTGGGGGATGGATATATTGGGACAATTTTCTGTGGCAACGGGGGGCCGAAAGTTTTTAATAGTTGGAATCGATTACTTTACCAAGTGGATCGAAGCCGAAGCAGTTCCGAATATCACCGAGCCTGCGGTCAGGAAGGTTATCTGGAGGAACATCATAACCAGATTCGGCCTGCCAAAAGTGCTGGTGTTCGACCACGGAAGACAGTTTGATAATGATCCCCTGAGAACCTGGCTGGAAGGCCACGGCATAGCAGTCGCCTACTTCACCGTCTGCCATCCCCAAACCAACAGGCAGGCTGAAGCCGCCAACAAGCAAATCTTGAACGGACTTAAGAGAATGGTGGATGAGCTTAAAGGCAGGTGGGCAGATGAATTGCCAAGCATCCTTTGGTCAATCAGGACTACCCGGAAAGAGTCCACGGGTCAGACCTCCTTCGGCCTGCTGCCTATTGAGGCAAGGATCCCCACCCTGCGATCCCAGCAGTATAACAGGGCGGATAATGAAGCAGCGATGACTAAAGCCTTGGACCTGGTGATAAGTGTGATTTGTAGTGCCTATTTTGTAGTGTTTTGGTCCCATTTTCCTTGTAGAATCAGGGGCTACTTATGCTTCCTTTAGTTCGTTTCAGGTTCCCGAGACCGATTTGGAAGAGTTGGAGCGATTCCGACTCGATACATACACATTTTGAAGCCAACGGAGTAAAGGAACGATCACTCGATGCCTTGGAGTCGGCCCCGAGACCTTGGGACCCAATCCCGAGCCTCTTAGACTCGATCCCAAGACCCGAGATTCGGTGAGAAGCCCACGAGAAGCAAGGAGGGACCATAGAGAGCATATTGGAGGCCTACAGAGCCTTCCCGACCGAGACCAAGTGCCATCTCGGTCGGGAAGAGGTGCACGTTTAAGAAGGTTGCTGTGAAGAGCCGTCTCGGCCGAGACCAACCTTGTCTCGGTCGAGACCACCCCTTCCCGACCGGGACGACCCCGTCTCGGCCGGGACGGGCCTGCTGCAGCTCCGCCTTGTTTTCTTTCTTCTCCCTTCCACTTGTAACCCTATATATACCCTTCCCTTGTTATGTAAAGGACATATTCTTCACTTATCCTAAAACCCTAGACTACTTTAGGTTAGATTAGATTAGATTAGTGTAGATTAGTCGGTAATTAGTAGTTAATCCTAGTTTAATCTTGTATTATTGGATCTCTTGAAGAATCCATCCAAGATTGACAACCTTGGTGGATGAATTTGGGTTTTCTACTATGCAAGTGTTCTCCTTTTTCATTCTTCACTAGTTTGGTATAATCCTTTCTTCCTTTTTACTCTTAATCTTGTTTGTTCATCCAAGTTTGCATCTTTGCTCATAGTTCATAGTTTTCACTAGTTTGTGTATGTTTGTTTTGGTTCTTATGTTGAATCCTCTTGTTCTTGTTAGTTGTAGTATAATTATGTTAGAGTAGTGTTCTTGCTAGGGTTAGTAGGGTGATTAGGGTGTTAATTGGGTGATTAAGGGATTGTTGGTGATGTTGGTGGAAGATTTGGGTTTCCTCTTGGTTTGGTGCACATCACATGTTTGTTGAAATGCTTGATTGACTAAGTAGTTGCGAATGCTTGTTTTTCTTGCCTTTCTCTTGTGGGTGATAGTTTGTTTGTGGGTTCGGTTCCCTCACTAAGTTGCGAGAGCCCGGTGAGGACGACCCCTAGGTCGGTCTACGTAGCGAGAGCCCGGATGCGACCTAGGCCCCGATATCACGCTAGTAACCCCGTTTGTCATGTGTGTCGCCGAGATGGGTTCTAGGTGGAACCTCTAGGTAGGTCTAAGTTGCGAGAGCCCGGACCAACCTAGATTACCCTACTACCTCCTTCGCTCTAGTTATCCCTTGACCATTCCGTTACCCCTTTGACCCCGACCTAATCCTAGCCCGTTCTCCTTAGTTGTTCTTCTTAGTCATAGTCTAGCCTTCTCCCTTTCTATCATTTTCTAGTTTAGCTCGTTGACTTAGTCTCGTATTTGGGCCGACCTAGTCTAGGCTATACATTACCGTCCCCGTGGATTCGACCCGACTTGCCTTATCTACCGTAGGAATAGCCGGTTATATTATTGACGGTTGGGATTCCACGACAAATCCCATACCATCAACTTGGCGCCGTTGCCGGGGACGGTGCTAGTTTGGACTTTGTTTTCCTAGTTACTTGACTTTGTCTTTGTGTTTGTGTTTTTCTTTTTTTTCTTTTTGTTTCTTTGCTTCTTGTGTGTGTGAAGTTTATTTCTCTCTTGTCTAGTGCCCAAAAAGCACTAGGCTTCTCACGTTTGTTCTTAGTCTACAGTTTGTGCTTAGAGGTGGTGACTATCTTCTTCTTGCAACTTAGAGCCGCTTTAACGGACAGTTGCTAGAGTGAGAGGTTTCCAACCGGGTATGGACTATGATGAACGCGGTTCATATGCATATTTATTCTTACTTTATCCTCCATTTCTTACCGTTTTCACAGGCCATAAGAATAATTTAGTATCTTTTTATCCGTAGTTTGTTATGCTGGGTATATGGTTTATGTTTTGGCAGGAAACATACCAAAAGACGGAGTTAAGAGCTACAAATGAAGAAAACAAGAAAAACAAGGCAGCAAAGAGGACAACGAAGGCCGAACCGGTCGGTATGATACCGAACCGATCGGTTTGAAGATGTACCGAGCGGTTCGATTTCGAACTGATCGGTTCGTTCCTGTACCGCTCGGTTTGTTTGTAAACCGAGCGGTTCGCGACTCGTTCAAGTGACTTTCCTAAATTTTCTGAAGAATCCGTACACTACCTTAATTAGAATCCTGCGGGATTATTTTATTAAATTCTATTCTATTTCCTAATTAGATCCTTTGTAATAAAGTATAAATACCCTTCTTAGGGCTAGGTTAAGGACATCTTTATTCATTCAAAAACTCGAGTTTAGTTTTATTATTAGCATTGGAATTTAGCAAGCTTGTAGCGGTACTTTTTAGCTTTCAATTATTATTCAATCTTTCAGTGCTTAATAATCGGTATTTTTCCTTTTTCCCTTATTTTCATATTGATTTCGATTATGCTTAATTCTTTTGTTGTTCCATCTTTCGTCATGAGTAGCTAATTTATTCATCTAGGGTTGAAGGGGATCTATGTTAATTGAATTGGGGATGTTAGTTTAATTAATTACTTGATTGATCATTCATATGTTATTACCTTACTACTTGTCTTGTATTGTCGTTCGATTAGTTTGAGACGTTGAACTATTTGAATGTCTAGGAATCCGAACCTAAGATCGAAAGCCTGGTAAGGGTAGACTTACAAGTAAGTGGGTAGGATAATCTGGTAAGTTGCGAGAGCCCGTCAGAATCTATCCTAAGGTTGACATAAGATCCGAAAGGCCGTGTCTTTGCCCTGAATAACTGTGATTGATTAATTGAATAATTAATTAACTTGACCCAATTTAATTACATAGTGAACCGTAAGACCCTAGATCCCTTTAATATTGATAGAACCTCTTACTTTACATTGCTGCAATAGTTTAGAAAATCAAACACAAAACACCGGAATTAGAATAGTTTAGAGTCGATTATAAATAATTTGCAATATTCATCCATCTCTCTGTGGTTCGACCCTTGCTTGCCACTAGCTATTTGTTAGTCGTTAGTTAGGTTTATTTTGATTAAGGTGATACGACTTTAGCCTTATCAATTTTGGCGCCGTTGCCGGGGAGACGGTTTTGTATTATTGCTTATTATTTGTTTTGGGTTCTAGATTATTTTGTATATATTTATTTATTTTTATTTCGTATATAAATTTTTTTTTATTTGTCTCACCATTATGACTATCTTCTACTTTCCTCAATTTAATCATGAGTCACTGCATACTTATTGGGATAGACTTGAGTCTTTTATTTATCAAAGTGGCTATCATGTTGATATTTGGGAGATGTGTCATATGATTTATGATGGTGTGGACGATGAGACACGGGCTAATATTGAGGCAAATTGCGACGGGATGTTTAATTATATGCCTTATGAGGAGCGATGGGAACTCCTTAAATATTTAGCCCGAAACAGCGCTGAGTCGGAGATGAGGTGGAATAATGAAATGGCGGAAATTAAGGCTTTGATGCTACAGTTCACGCAACTTCTACAAGATCAAGAGACTCTAAAAGGTCAGTTGCTAGCTCTTACCCAATTAGCCGACGAAAAGCAACAAAGTCAATCGAGTTCGTCTATGGAAGTAGCAAATAACATTCAGGTAAGTGTTCTATCTCCATCTCCTATGAACATAATTGATGATGATGATGATGAGCCTTTGATTTTTGCCTTGAAAGTCCATTCTTCGGTCATTGAAATTGATTCTAGTATGACTGACACTTTAAGGGTCCAATCTTTGGCTGAAAATCTTGAAGTTTTGAGCACTAATAATATGTCTAATTGTGACTCAATTGATAATTCTAGTTGTCAGCCTACTGAGCTTTCGTCCGAAATCACTATGCCTAACTCATGTATTGATGCTTCTTGTGTGATTGATGATTTTGTTGATTATTCTACACAAGGGCTCCTCACCGAGGCCCCTTTAGAGGATTTGATGTGTTTTAGTAGTTGTTCAGGAGAATCAAACCCTTGGAAAATGGAGGTAGATGCGTTAGAAGCAGCGCTAAATCATCCAGGAACTCTCGAAACAAAAAATCTTGAGGTATATGGGATTATGGATACACCCGTTGAGGTAATAAATCATTCTCATCCACTTGAACTTCCTCCTTGCCTCGATGATGGTACAGGTACTCCTCCGGTCTCGCATGAATTAATTGTGAAAAATAATGTTGTTGATTTGAGAGGTATTAAGTTGTCTTACATACCCGATAATTATGTTATTATTTTCCACCATTTGTTGACGGCTGGGATTATATGTCAAGGACTTATCAAAGTTTTCGAAGGAAGTATGACAAGCTGAGACGGTCTTCGACATTGATTTTATATGATGTCTTTACTATATTTTGGTGCTACTTATGGTTCTGTTTAGCACATGCGCGTACATTTGATCTACTCCTGCGAGCCTTGAACTGCTATGATTTTAATACTGATGGTTATGAGGCTGATCCATATCCCCCATGTTTGTTGTTGGTTTGGGGGGAAATTATTTGCAGCATATATTGTCGGTACTACCTTTCTCTTTTCTCTCTTATTTTATTTTATTTTTTATTTTTTTATTTTATTTTTTCGTTGTTTTTGTCTTCCTCTACCCATTATATTTTTGTCCTATTTTATTTCTCTTGGTTCACAATGAGGACATTGTGTAATTTTGTTTGGGGGGATATTTTGTGTTTAGTGTTTTTTTCTTTTAGGTGTGTTTTAATTTTCAAAAAAAAAAAAATATTTATTTTTTCGTTTTTTCGTGTATTTTAGTTTAGAGTCGTGTCGGCGATGATGATATTGCTTTTGTCGCATGCTTTTCCCTAGTTCTTTGCTCTTTCTTGTGAATGACATTTATTTCCCGTTATTTAAGTTTGAGATTTCTTTGATCTTGTCGCCGATTATGTTTTGAATGCCAAATGAGTCAATTGACCTGTTGTCGAGTAAGCTACTTATATTGTGACACTTAGAGCCTAAACTGATGACATCCATGATCAGTTTCATATAGGTTGAGAGTAGCACTCCTTATGAGACATGTAACATAAAATTGCATAAGCATGACATTCGTCTCTTAAATACCTGTATACATTCAGTTTGTGATTGTGACACATGTAGAAGATCCGAGGCAATCCCCTTTCTTTTATCTAATTCCCATGAACTTCACATAGCCATAACTTGACCTGTTTTGACCCGTTTATTAACTACATGCCATATTTGCCTACCCTAGTCAAGCTAGTTGGTTAATTAGACGGAATTATTTTTTGCGGGTGAAATTTGGTACCATGTCGATCGAGAAAGGGAATTGAAAAAAAATGATGAATGAATTGAAAAAAATAAATCAATGAAAGAAAAGAAAAAAAAAGACATAGTTGAAAAAAAAAAAGAAAAAAAAAAGTGAAACAAGAAGAGGAATATGTTTTTGCTATGAGAAAAGAATTGATCTCTCTGTTTTCATAGTTGTTGGTGCGAAGCTGGTTATGAAAAGTTGAAAATAAGGTGCTTGGTACTACTCATAATTCCTTTGATTGAAGATTGGTTAGGAATGGAATGAGTGAGTTTGGTTACGGTTAGGACTAGCTTGGCTTTTACCTCCACATACCCAAATCGTTTTGCCCCTTCTTACCCGATTACCCTCACTTTATCCATATGTAAGTCCTCGGCATGTGTTTTGGTCCGATTAAATGTATATGTACGGTTGGTAGAAATTGATATCATGTTAGATTGCATGCATGTTCTCGTAAGTCGCAGTTAGGTGAGTGTTTTGTCTTTCCAATTTTACATAAACTCACAATATTGCCCTTGATGAGTGCTGAGTATAAACCGCGAGAAATCTCGACATAGATGGTTATGCAAGATTAAAAGTTTGGCATTTGAATATTAATTGGGTCTTGGTTTTTGGAATTCTTATACTCCATCCTTTGCTTTAGAATTTGTTTCTTTAGCTTTAGTGTCATTTGTTTGCAAGAGTTTTAGATTTGGGATGGTGCATGTTGACAAAGTTTGCTCTGAGCTATTTTTTTTGTTGTCCAATATGAGTTTCTTGGGGACAAGCAAAGGTTCGGTTTGGGGGGATTTGATGAACGCGGTTCATATGCATATTTATTCTTACTTTATCCTCCATTTCTTACCGTTTTCACAGGCCTTAAGAATAATTTAGTATCTTTTTATCCGTAGTTTGTTATGCTGGGTATATGGTTTATGTTTTGGCAGGAAACATACCAAAAGACGGAGTTAAGAGCTACAAATGAAGAAAACAAGAAAAACAAGGCAGCAAAGAGGACAACGAAGGCCGAACCGGTCGGTATGATACCGAACCGGTCGGTTTGAAGATGTACCGAGCGGTTCGATTTCGAACCGATCGGTTCGTTCCTGTACCGCTCGGTTTGTTTGTAAACCGAGCGGTTCGCGACTCGTTCAAGTGACTTTCCTAAATTTTCTGAAGAATCCGTACTCTACCTTAATTAGAATCCTACGGGATTATTTTATTAAATTCTATTCTATTTCCTAATTAGATCCTTTGTAATAAAGTATAAATACCCTTCTTAGGGCTAGGTTAAGGACATCTTTATTCATTCAAAAACTCGAGTTTAGTTTTATTATTAGCATTGGAATTTAGCAAGCTTGTAGCGGTACTTTTTAGCTTTCAATTATTATTCAATCTTTCAGTTCTTAATAATCGGTATTTTTCCTTTTTCCCTTATTTTCATATTGATTTCGATTATGCTTAATTCTTTTGTTGTTCCATCTTTCGTCATGAGTAGCTAATTTATTCATCTAGGGTTGAAGGGGATCTATGTTAATTGAATTGGGGATGTTAGTTTAATTAATTACTTGATTGATCATTCATATGTTATTACCTTACTACTTGTCTTGTATTGTCGTTCGATTAGTTTGAGACGTTGAACTAGTTGAATGTCTAGGAATCCGAACCTAAGATCGAAAGCCTGGTAAGGGTAGACTTACAAGTAAGTGGGTAGGATAATCTGGTAAGTTGCGAGAGCCCGTCAGAATCTATCCTAAGGTTGACATAAGATCCGAAAGGCCGTGTCTTTGCCCTGAATAACTGTGATTGATTAATTGAATAATTAATTAACTTTACCCAATTTAATTACATAGTGAACCGTAAGACCCTAGATCCCTTTAATATTGATAGAACCTCTTACTTTACATTACAGCAATAGTTTAGAAAATCAAACACAAAACACCGGAATTAGAATAGTTTAGAGTCAATTATAAATAATTTGCAATATTCATCCATCTCTCTGTGGTTCGACCCTTGCTTGCCACTAGCTATTTGTTAGTCGTTAGTTAGGTTTATTTTGATTAAGGTGATACGACTTTAGCCTTATCAGACTACGATTTTCGAGCAAGCATGGGGTTTTATCTAAACTCCACATACTCGGGAGCCGATATGAGCTACTCCTCTTCTTCCACGAACCAAGGGTATGACATGACGTCCCCCTACCACTATCAAACTTCTTGGGGTGACTCTAGTGGGTATGAACTTCAAGGTTATGAAAACGGCTACCAACAAGTGAATGACTATCAATCCTACGATCATGGTGGTTATTACTCGAGTTATGATTGTGAACCCACCATGTTCAATCAAGATTCACCATATGGAAGCCAATATTCCCAAAATCCACCATATTACCCTCCACCCCAACCACAATATGAACCCCATGACCCACAATACTACCAATCACCCCAACCTTGCTACCAACAATATGATGCCCCACCCCTTGGGCATTATCAAGATTATCAAGGAACTTTACAAGACCCCAATGACCACCAAATGCCGATCTTGGAGTTTCATCAATCGATGCTTCAAATGCAACAAGAAATGGCCATCCAATCGCAAAAGAATAATGAACTCTTGGCCGAAATCCTTAGGGAAAAGGAGAAATCTAAAGCCAAATTGAATGCCTTAACGGCTCAAACCCTAATGCTCTTAACTCGATCTTCACAACTTGATGAGGGATGTTCATTCGGGGAAGGGGAACAACCCAATGACGAGGCCGTTAATGAATTCCCTGTGAGGAGCGAGACTTGCTTTGAAGAACCTCAATCGTCTACCCAAAAGGAGACGAATGAGGATATGGCTCTTGGTGAAGGCATAGTTGGTGAGCAATTGGAGGGGGTAGTGGGTTGGGTGAGTTGGTGGAATTTGTGAAGTTGTTGGGTGAAATTGATAGCCTCGAGTTGCCCTCGTGCAATAATGTGGATGAGCATCAAGAGCCCCTTGCTAGTACACCGAGAGATGGTTTGGAAGAGATTGAAACCGCCGGTAGAAGTTTCGATTCTCTCCTCCAAGATGATATGGGGCCAAATGATGAAGATGGGGAACCACAACTTGAGGAAAGTGTGGGGGTGTGCAACGAGGAAATGAGGCCAAAACCGCTTTTTGTGCCTCGTTTCTTGGAGATGAAGCTTGCTTGTGATTGGAGACGATGCTTAGGGAGGAAGTGGTCGGTGAAGCTCGTAGGATGGATAGACCCCGGAGACAACTTTGATGATGACGTTGGGTCTTGGGATTCCTACTTCTTGCCTCCTCCATATTGGAGGCCGTGGAGGTTAGCTTGGCTCGTTTGCTTGGGCCTTCATTACGATGTCGGTCGTGCATTTGACTTGCTCCTCCAAGCCCTTGAGGGCTATGGTTGAAGAAGAGTCCACCATCCTCGGTTTGACGGAGTTCCTAAAGAACCGTCATGTTGTATATTCCCCCTTCCTCTTCTTTAGAGAACTTGTGCTTGTATTTGTGATTTTTGTTTCTAGGACTCTTTTGTTTTGTGATATTCTTGCTATTTGGATTTTTATATGAGCGATGTGAGGGAGCGAATTTGATGTGTATATGAGCTTTGTTTGATAGATGAAGTGAAGATGATTCCTAGAGAGGAATGGCTATGATAGAGCTTGGATAGTATGCATGAGGATCGGATTTTTGAAGCTTGGAGTGAGCTTTTGGGATTGTGGAAGGTCAAGAAGACCTATCCCGACCGGGAAGAAGGCTTCCCGACCAGGAAGGGTGCGGAATCCCGACCGGGAAGGAGCCATCCCGATCGGGATGAGTGCACCAAAGTTCGAGCTCACTGGAGGTCCGTCCCGACCGGGACGGGAGCGTCCCGACCGGGACGGGTGTGTCATCCCGACCGGGACCATCCATCCCGACCGGGATGGTCCCCTACTCCCCCTTTGTGCCTCTTCTTCGACATTTGAGTCCACCCAACCATTATATACCCCCTCCCAACCTCCCTAACCTTCCTTGCTCTTACCATATGACCAATGTACCTCATTTACATACCCTCACCTCATTTTCGCTTCACTTTACACCGAGATTCACATCAAATCCTACCCCCCCTCATACCATTACTACCCCAACCATGTGGTATCATCAAGCTTGAAGGGAGATGACAATGAAGACAACAAGCAAGTGCATTTATTGATCATTGAGACGATGGAGCGAGTGAGTTACTAGCCGATTGGTTTGGGTAACTATCCTTACTTTTCCGTCTTTTATTGCTTGTTTTCCCCTTGTTTATCCCCTTCTTCTTGTACACTTGTGTGTCTTGACGTCATGGTGGCCTTCGAGGCCTTGGTAGTTGTTGCTCCCGACTCTCAATGATGTGACTACATCGAGAGTCATTTCAAAATCCAAATTTTATAAGTTTTTCACCCTTTTTCTTTTAGGATTTAGTCGGATTTAGGCGGAATCCGGGCTAGGTGACTTGATTACACCTAGCCCTGCCCTCCCATTTCCTTTTATTTCCTTCTTTTATTTCTTCCCCCATCCATATCTTTTTCTCGTCTCGGCCCATGGTGACTTGACTACACCCCGGCCGGACACATTCTACCATTTCTTCACCTTTAGCTTTTTTTTCTAGCTTTATTTTCGTAGTTTCTTTTCTTTTTCTTTTGTCTCTCCGCACACTACGATTGAGCATGAGGACATTGCTCGGTTTAAGTGTGGGGGAGCGATATTCTAGTATTTTCGTTTTTTGAAACAAATCTTAAAAACCCCTAAAAATTTGAAAAATTTCACAAAAATCCAAAAGATTTTCTTTTTGTGTCTTTTTCTTTTGTGTCGTTGTGTCGTATATTTGTTTTGTATGCGTGTTTTGCCTCCCTTTTTCCTTATAGGTTGCTTAAATCACCAATAGCTTTGGAGAGCTTTCAAGACTTCCGGTAACATCTTTATTCCTTTTTCTTCTTTATCTCTTGCGGAGTTTGGAGGAGATTGTGATGTTGTGTGCTCGGGTGGAGCTTTGTAAAGTTGTGGTTGATTTGGTGGCTTGTTTGGATGATCGGGGTGGTGTTTGTGTTGTTTATGTGTTTGTTTTGTTTTGTTTTTGTTTTGTTGCTTTTGCTTCTTTTTCTTTCGTTCCTTGTTGAGTCTTTGTTTCGTGTTGTGTAGTTGGGTCTTGTGTGTAAAAAGGTTTTCGAAAACCCGGTTTAGAGACTAGTATGCGAGTGTTTACTTTCCCTTCCTAGTAGTATACGATGTGAAAAGGCCTTGGTTACCGAGTCTCGTCCCTTAGGTGACCGTGTTTCGGATCGTTTGATTAGTCCAAGTTCTCCCCTTTTTGTGGGTTTGAAGGGAAATCGCGACCCCCGACTCACCCATTCCCGTACCTCCTACACATATCCACACAATAAGTTGCAATTTGTTGAATTCTCCCTTTCTTGTCATACAAAGAAAAGCCAAAAAGCCAAATCAAGCCAAAAGGGCAAAGAAAAGAAAAAGAAAGAAAATGAAAGAAAGAAAAGAATGAAGAAAAAGAAAAGGCACAAAAGCAAAAAAAATAAAATAGGAAAGAAGAAAAAGAATTGGCATGGCAACAAACAAAGTAAAGATGCAAAGAAAAGAGAAAATGCCAAAAGAAAACCCGTCTCACAAAAATAATCCCCTCATCTCAAAATAAGCCTTTTTACCGACTATTGCCGTGAAGAGCCTACCAAAGGACCGAGTCCCTAGGAAGGATGATAGCGGCAAAAGTCGGTCTTCCCTCACTTTGTAATATTTTCCACCTTTTTACTTGGACTAGTTGGGCGGTTTCGGGCATGGGACGACCCTCTTGGCTCATCGCTAAAGGGGGCGGGGTCTCACTTACCTACAGTGTCGACTAACACCGTGGTTCATCCCTTTTCCACTCCGCCGATCGTCCCGTAGTACGTTCTTAGAAAGTTAGGAGGAATCTAGGTAAGTTACCAACGTTTTTGTTGCTTTATCGTCATACTATTAGGGTTTAGTTCACCTTGGTTTATATTGCTAGCTTGGGAATGTTGTCACCTGCCTTGAGTCCTAAACCGGTGTCTTTTCACCGCTTGTTTGAGGGAAGCGGTATTTGTTTTTCTTTGGGTGCAACCTTGTGTTTGTTTGTATGTTTGTTTATATGTGTGTTTGTTTATGTGTTGTTGTGTCCGGTTGCATCCACAGTTTTGTCGCAAGACCCCACTTGCCTTGCGGAGTACACTTTTCCTCTAAGTGTACTCGCGTGAGTTGAAAGGGCGTAGGGTGCGCTAATACCCACTCGGCTAGTTTAGTAGATAATATGTGCTTACTCGAGGGCGAGTAAGGGTTAAGTGTGGGGGAGTTGATAAGTGTAGTTTGTAGTGCCTATTTCGTAGTGTTTTGGTCCTATTTTCCTTGTGGAATCGCTCCTTGGGAGCGATTTATGGGTTACTTATGCTTCCTTTAGCTCGTTTCAGGTTCCCGAGACCATTCATGAAGAATTGGAACGATTCCGACTCGTTTCATACACTTTAGGAGCCAACGAAGAGAAGGAACGATCACTCGATGCCTTGGATTCGACCCCGAGACCTTGGGACCCAATCCCGAGCCTCTTAGACTCGATCCCGAGACCCGAGAGTCGGTGAGAAGCCCATGAGAACCAAGGAGGGACCAAAAAGATCATAATGGAGGCCTACAAGGTCCTTCCCGGGCGGGATAGTGGCCTTCCCGACCGGGAAGGATTGCACAAAACTAATAGCTCCTGTCTTGAGCCCGTCCCGGCCGAGAAGGACTCATCTCGGGCGAGACCATCTCGTCCCGGGCGGGATGAGTGAGCTGTAGCACGCAACTCATTCTTTTCTTCTCCTTACTCATTTTAACCCTATATATACTCTTCCCTTGTTTTGTTAAGCTTATGTTAGACATTTCCCCTTAAACCCTAGACTACTTTAGGTTAGATTAGATTAGATTAGTGTAGATTAGTCGGTAATTAGTAGTTAATGTTAGTTTAATCTTGTATTAAGAGATCTCTTGAAGAATCCATCCAATCTTGACAACATTGGTGGAGGAATTTGGGTTTTCTTTATATACAAGTGTTCATCTTTTCATTCTTCACTAGTATGGTATAATCTTCTTTTCCTTTTTACTCTTAATCCTTTATTATTCATCAAGTTCTCATCTTTAGTTCTTGTTTATTGTTTTCACTAGTTTGTTTATGTATGTTTTGATGTTTATGTTGATTCATCTTGTTTTTGTTAGTATTTGCTTTAGATATGTTTGAGTAGATTCTTGTTAGGGTTAGTAAGGTGATTTGGGTGTTAATAGATGATTAAGGGATTGTTGGAGATGTTGGTGGAAGATTTGAGTTTCCTCTTGGTTTGATGCATATCACATGTTTGTTGAAATGCTTGAATGACTAGTAGATGCATATGCTTGTTTTTCTTGCCTTTCTCTTGTGGGTGATAGTTTGCTTGTGGGTTTGGTTCCCTCACTACGTAGCGAGAGCCCGGTGAGGACGACCCCTAGGTCGGTCTACGTAGTGAGAGCCTGGATGCGACCTAGGCCACTATAGCGCGCTAGTAACCCTGTTTGTCATGTGTGTCGCCGAGGTGGGTTTTAGGTGGAACCTCTAGGTCGGTCTACGTAGCGAGAGCTCGGACCTCACCTAGATTACCCTACTACCTCCTTCACCTTTACTCCTCCTTGACCATTCCGTTACCCCTTTGACCCCGACCTAATCCTAGCCCGTTTTCCTTGTTTGTTTTCATCGTCACCTTAGTCTTAGTCTAGTTTCCTCCCCTTCCTATCATTGTTTAGTTTAGTTTAGCTCGTTGACTTAGTCTCGTTTTTAGGCGACCTTAGTCTAGACGCCTCTTACCGTCCCCGTGGATTCGACCCGACATACCCTAGCTACCCACTAGGAATAGCCGGTTAATTTATTGATCGGTTGGGACGTGACAAATCCCTGCCATCAACCTGGTCAGTGAAATAAGGCAGGAGGCTGGCGTTAACATAGCCGCCTACCAGCAGGGAATGAGGAAAGCATACAACAAGAGGGTGAATGAACGGAGTTTCCAAGTAGGGGACTTAGTCTTAAGGAAAACACAGGCGGTGGGAAGGTCAAGAGAGCATGGAAAGCTGAGTGCCAACTGGGAAGGCCTGTATGAGGTAACCCGGATTATGGGGCCAGGTACCTACAGAATTGCCAATCTTGAAGGTCAAGAGTTGGCTGCTCATTGGAACATAGACACCCTGAAAAAATACTATGTCTGAGCACAAGAAGATTAAAGGATTTTCTTTCTTTTTGCTATTTCCCGAAAATTGGCGGAGAATGGTCAGAATAGAATGTCGACGGCTCCGACCCCAAATATGTTAAGGATGTTTTTTTGAAATGAAAAGATCTGAAGTTTATACTCGTTGTCCGTTCGAATTGGAATTTTTCACGCACAAACGAGCAGAGGGCAATAGGGGGAGGCCCCCCAGTTGCCAGAACCAGGAAAAATGAACACCCCAACAAAATCCGAAGTCCTCCTGCCTGCCTCTGGGCAGGCAGGGGGCAGGCCCCCTGGACTTCGACCAGAAGCCAGGGCCAGGCCGGGCCCCACGCACCGAATGAACAAGGACTGGGGGCATCCCCCAACCTTGTATAAAAAACGCTAAGTCCTCCTGCCTGCCTCTGGGCAGGCAGGAGGAAGGCCCCCTGGACTTCGACTAGAAGCCAAGGCCAGGCCGGGCCCTACGCGCCAAATGAACAAGGACTGGGGGCATCCCTCAATCTTGTATAAAAAACGCTAAGCCCTCCTGCCTGCCTCTGGGCAGGCAGGGGGCGGGCCCCCTGAACGAACAAGGACCGGGGACATCCCCCAACCTTGTATAAAAACACTTAAGTCCTCCTGCCTACCTCTGGGCAGGCAGGGGGCAGGCTCCCTGGACTTCGACCTGAAGCTAGGGCTGGACCTGACTTTGAAAGAAAAGCAGGCAAAGTAAAAAAACAAAATAGATACGTTCATAAACAAATAAAAGGGTGTTTACAAGAGGACGATAAAATCCGTAAGCAAAAGAGTTAAAACATTACACCAAAATGGCAGCCGGCCACATCAGGGCCCGGCGCGCAAAAAGATTAGAAAATCAACAAGGTGATGGGCGGGATTTGTCGCGGATCCCGCCGTTAAATAATAACCAACTAACCTAACTAGGGTACCTAGGGCAAGTCGGGTCGAATCCACAGGGACGGAATGTGCGTTCAGACTAATGGGTGCTACGATCCTAGACTAGGTTCGAGACGAGCTAATCTAGGGTGATGGCTAAGGACTAGGCTAAGGTTTAAAACACGGGAAAGGAAGGCAAAACAAGTAACTAACGACTAAGGAAAGCAAGGATAAAAATAAGAATGAAGACTAGGGTTAGGTCGGGTTCATGGATCCAAAGGAGACAAAAAGGGGAAGAACGGGGTTACTAGCATGCTTTCGTAGCCTAGATTCTACTGATCGGGCTCTCGCTACGTAATCAGCCTAGGGGTCGTCCTCATCGGGCTCTCACTACGTAATGAGGGAACCAAACCAACCCACCAAACACACACATACAAGAGAATATGCGAGAAAAACAAGGATTGATCGTCTCTAGTCTCACAAGCATTTCATCGAACATGTGGAGTGCAAGGTAAATGGGAAACAACAAAAACAACATCTAATACCACCCATCTCACCCTAATCATCCACAATCACAACCAATCCCCCTAATAACCCTAGCAAGAGTCTACTCAAACATATCTAATATAAAACTAACACTAACAAGAGAAACCAACATAAGAATCAAAACATTCATAAAGAAACTACAAGCAAGAACAACAAACTAGATATAAAGATGAAAACTTGAATACATAAACAAAGATTAAGAGTAAAAGGAGGAGAAGATTATACCAACAAGAAAGGAATGGAAAAGATGAGAACTTGTATATAAAGAACACCCAAAACATCCACCAATGTTGTCAAGATTGGATGGATTCTTCAAGAGATCCCTTAATACAAGATTAGCTAACTAGATTAAGGACTAATTACCGACTAATCTACTCTTATCTAAGCTAATCTATGCTAACGTAGTCTAGGGTTTAGTGGGTAATCAAGGATATCCCCTAGGATTACAAGGGGGGGGGGGGTATATATAGGGTTACAAGAGTGAAGGAGAAGAAATGAAGCAAAGGCGTGCTGCAGAGCTATGGTCCCGCCCGGGACGAGACGGTCCCGACCGGGACGAGGTCCTTCTCGGCCGGGACGGGCTCAAAACAGTGGCCTCTCCTTTTGTGCACTCCTTCCCGGTCGGGAAGGCATTATCCCACCCGGGAAGGACCTTGTAGGCCTCCATTATGATCTTTTTGGTTCCTCCTTGGTTCTCATGGGCTTCTCACCGATCCTCGGGTCTCGGGATCGAGTCTAAGAGGCTCAAGATTGGGTCCCAAGGTCTCGGGGTCGAATCCAAGGCATCGAGTGATCGTCCTTCACTTCGTTGGCTCCAAAAAGTGTATGTACCGAGTCGGATTTGCTCCAATTCTTCACAAATGGTCACGGGAACCTAAAACGAACTAAAGGAAGCAGAAGTAACCCATAAACCGCTCCCAAGGAGCGATTCCACAAGGAAAATGGGACCAAAACACAACAAAATAGGCACTACAAACCACACTTATCACGAGGGAGCAAAGGCGCAGCAGGATAAGGGCAGGAGCCCTCTGAGGACGACTGCCCTGCATATTAGGCACCAGGGGCATCTTGCCCATGCCCTATAGCCTCTTCAGGTGACCTAGTTGACCGGGCCTCATTCTTGACAGCATAAAGGTCTCTGAAGGCATCCTTGTTAAAGTCTGGAAACATCTCTCTGATAACTTCCATGACAAGCTGCAAAGAAGAGTTGGCGCCATCCTCAAAGCCTTTCACCACTGCAGCTTCGGCCTCCTGAATTATATCGTTTTTCTCCTTCTGTCACTCCTCACCCTTTGCTGTCAAGTCACCTTGGGCCTTCTAAAGGTCTGAATAAGCTTTGGACAGGCGCTCCTCTAAGTCAATTGCTTTTCTCTTTACATGCTCTAGCTCAACCATCGCCTTCTTAGCTTGCTCCAGCTCGACAGCGGCTTGCCTGGCCTTTTTTAGCTCCTCCTCGAGGTTGGACGCCTCCCTGACAGCTCTTTCGCCCTGGAGTTTCCACTGGGCCGCCTGACCTTTGGCTTCCTCCAGATCGCCTTCCTGCCTCGCCAGCTGGTCTTTCAAACTGGTTATAAGGGTGACGTCCCTTTCAACCATGGCCAGGCGATCAGAGGAGGGAACTCCAGGAGTAATGGCCAATTCCTCGTCGCTCAGACGACTAAGAGCCGCCAGTTCAGCAGAGGCCTGAAAGACCCGGGAAGTCCGCTGGATGTACTGGATCACCTAGTTGGTAGTGGAGGTTACAGATTTGGTGAGGTGATCCGCCAAGACAGCGCTGGAGTCAGAGAGCAGGGCAGAAACGTCCAGACTGTCGCCAGCAGTATAGTGGAACTCAGTGTTCTCCTCTGAGAAGAGGGTGCCTAGGGTATCATGAGAGAGACGCTTAGGGTCAGGCGTGTCAGTCTCGAGATCTACCACATGCGCATCATTTGTGGGCTCCCTGCTCCTCTTCCTAGTCAGCTCCAGAGGGATGCTTTCCCCGGTTTCCTCAGAGCCGGTAGGCTGCGGTCCCAGGGGAGTGCGAGTCCCTGCAGGGGAACCTCCCTGTTTGCTGGCGGGAGAAGGGGTGGCCTCCGAGGCAGCCGCCGTCTCCACGCCGCGGGTAGGGGGGCCGTCGGCTTTGCAGGCGGAAGCCTGGGGGGAGGAGGAAGTCTCGCTCTGTTGGCTGGGATGCCCTTCAAGTACTTCATCAAATTCTTCTCACTCTTCTTGAAGTTGGAGGGAAGGAAGGGGCGCTTTTCAACAATGACGAAATCGTCGTCCAGACCAAGATGCCTCGCCTCCTTCCTTGTCCAGGTTCGAGTGGCAAGATCTGCAGGGCAAAAGATAAATCAGTTGGAAAACTATAAGAGGGACGGGTGGAAGTAAGACGAGACCGATAATATCCCTGAACTACCTCTATCAAGACCAGGATTCATGCCCACTCGGGTCAAATATTTATCAGTGGCAATGAGCTCCGCATTAGGAAGCCAGAAACTAGGGCCACACACGCCTGATCTGTCCACATAAGCGGCAAATTTCTTCACCAGTTCCTCGTCTTTTTCGCTCAGTTTCACCTCAAGAGCCTTCCCCCCAACACCAGGATGGTACTTCTGGCGAGTTTCCAGTCTCGTATGAACGTGATTCCTGAAATGTCGAGGAATCTTCCATCCTGTGGCACTGTGCACATACAGGAAGTTGTTCTTCCAGTCTTTCAGGCTATCTAAAGCCGGCCATACTAGAGTGTACCCCTTCTGCCTCTGAATGGACCAATATCCAGGGGAGCCCTCACTCCTAGAGGCCGCCATCTGCAGGCCAACCATGCATGTACCTCAGAGCATCGATTGAAGGCTCATCACCATGGAACAGGCAAGTCCACGTGTAAGATATCAGCGACCTAACTGCTATGGCGGTCAACTGGGCGATGGCCACGTTCATTCGCCTAAATGCTTCCTCTAAAAAGGGATGTAGGGGGAAACGCAAGCCAAACTCTAAGCATTTATGATAAACAGCTATACAGCCATCCGGGGGATTACACATAGTATCCTTCTCATCAGGGAGAATAATCGTGTAGCCTTCCCCAAAATTGTAAAATTCAGCAATGGCCTCAGCAGCATTTTTCTCTAAAATCAAATCTCTACTCTTGGCATTAGGGTAAGTTTTCAGGGGAACCTGATACTTGGCCTTATCTAAGTAATAGGTCCTCCCTCTCTCCCTAGGGACAAGCGGACCGACGATGGTTGAAGGGTCAATCTCGCCCGCCTCGTCATCAGAATCGATGACATCAAAGGGGGCGGGGTCAGGAGAGTTGGCGCTCCCGTCCAGGCAATCCTCCTCGGCCACCCTAGCGCTAGGCCCCCCAGAGGAGGAGGCCAAGTCGGTCCCAACCCTATCCCTACCCTCCACCCTTGCATCAGAGGAGCTAGAAAAATCTAAGATGCGAACTCGATGCCCGCTCATGGTGACTAGGGAGAATAAAAGCGAAGAATTGAAAGAAAAACGAAGATTGAAGAGAAGATTCTGACCTAAAATCGATAGCCGATCAGACGAAGGCGCAAAGAAAATAGTTCCTCAGTCTGGAGCGTTTTTAGCAAGGGAAGATTGTGAATTAAGAGTTATTTGGGTTGGCAAAAGTGTAAAAGGGGGAACAGGAGGAGGAGAAGTGATATTATAGACATGGGCAGATAAAGAGTCGCTCACCTCGAAGACCTTCCCAAGAAACCCCTACGTGTCACACTTTCAAAACCCAACCACCCACCATTTCCCAAGAAGCCTCGAAAAGGCAACAGGGGGGGGGGTCAGAAGAGTTAATCATTATGTGATGTCATTCTTCCATCCATACAGTCAAAAAAAAAACAACAAAACAACACAAATAAAAGCCTGCCTGATCTTTTCATTAGAAAAAGCCCAAAAAAGGGCCGAGTTACAAACTGGACAGGAAGGGTAAGTTACAAAAAGAGCCTGAAAATTTGGCTCAACCTGCCTGCATACCCTAAGCAGGCCTAGTCATCATCAAAGCCTAAAGAGTAGCCCCCAGGGCTGTCACGATCTCCGACGTCAGACCCCCCAGTCCCAGCCGTCGGAGTCTTTAAAAGGGTCATCAGGGCCTCCATCTTCATCCCTACCAGAGGAGTAACCCTGGCCTTCACTATCCCCAGAATCATGACTGCTAATATCCCAGTCCCTGCCATAAGGGACTGCCTGGACATTGTCACAAGAACCACAACCCACCTTCCTCACCAGAGGAGAGGAAGGGCCTGACTCCGAAGAAGAGTTCAGCTCAGGGCAGTTGGGGTCAAACTGCTCCGGATACAGCCAGGGGAAGCACCTGTAACACCCCCGGTCAAAGCAGCCTCCCACCTGGGAGCAGCGCTTAGACATGGGCCCAGCCGAGGATGGAGGTTTCGCAGGGCACTTCCCTGCCCTAGCAGAAGCCCTCCTTGCACTCTGAGAAGAACGAGTTCGAGGCCGTCTGCTGCGGCGCAGGGCCAGAAAGGCTGCCCTGGTGTAGCTCAGCCTCCAGCTCCCCTTAAAACGACGAACAACCACATGAACCCCACAATGAAAAACTATTTTCGTAATCCAAGACATGCTTCTTTGAGAAAGAGGTGGAAGAAAATTGAAGAAGAGTTGCGAAAATGGTGAAGAAAGCCGGAATTTATACAAAGAAAAACATGGCATTAATGGCATCCAAACCACCTCTATGGGAGGGAAAGCCAATCACCGGCCTGGCACACTGCTCAAAAAGGCCGCTTTACGAGAAATGTAATCATGAGAACAGACATTCCCACTTTTTGCATGCCCAGAACGGTTGAGCTCCCTAGCTCGGGAATATGCAGCGCATTTAATGCAGGCATAGGACTCAAGAAGTCAACCTCCCACCATCTGAATTAAGAATTCGCCTGCCAGCAGCCGGCGAGGGCCAATTGATGGGGGTCGGTACCCCGAACCGAGGCGCACGCCAAGAACGCCCCGGGTTGACCCAACCCAGGAACAAGAGAGAGCTTGCTCAACGTGCTGTCAGACTGAAGAGAATAAAAGAACCCCCACAAGGGGTAACTTCAGCCAACCGACTGCCTGGCAGGGCTGCGCCGCCTATCAGGCAGGCCCGTCAAATCCCCTGCCTCTCTCCTGGGAACCCTTCCCCCAAGAAGGGTCAGGGGAAACCAGGGGCCCCTCCATCTTTTTGCCAAAGGTAAAAGGGAATGAGTGGACAGGAGGAGCCCACGTGTCATCCCTCCATCCACACATTCCTCTCTATCCTCTCTCTCTTTTTCTCTCTCTTGGGGGAAGGTATAAATACCTTCTCACATCCCACATACAGAGGGTTGGATTTTCTCTCTCTAGATTCTCACTCTAAAAATGCCACCTAGCTCCTCACGAACTAGGTTCATCAAGGCATTCACGGACTGACTTAGACATCAGAGAGGGTTCCCTCGGATACCTCCGAGGCCCTGTGCGTTCATTGTGCAGGGAGTAGGCCGTCTTGCTGGGAAGGTCCGACCGACGGAGTGAGAAGAAGGAAAGGGCTAAAGAAATCAAGCTAATCATCACACTAATAACATCGTGTCCAAAAGACCCGAATCCAAAGTCGGGTTAATTGATTTCAATACTGGAACAGTTATAATAATGAGTCACATTATTTGAATAGTTTAACTGCAGAGTACTTCATATATCTTATGTAAATTCGTTTTATAGGAGTTGTTAACCCTTCAATCCGTACGATGGCAGATGGCTGAATACATTTTGCAATTAAGACTCTGTCCCATACCTGGCTGAAAATAGGATGCATTAACTTATACAACAACATTGCAGTGGTCTGGATGAAGATGGTACTTGGTATGTAGTAATGACCAAGTTGAACCTAACATGCTGCTCTTGAAAAAATTACAAAAGAAGGACAAGTCCCACTTACTAGCTTCAGCAATAGACTCAGAAACCTGTCACCACAAAGTTTCCCCAAATCTAATCCGGCCATCACAGGTTTGGGATCCCTGGAAGAGGTGTAAGGTATTAGACAAGAACAAATACGGAGTATATATTAAATTGAATAAATCAACCAAAAAAGTAGACATCGAAAAAGTAATGAAGTGTTTGGTCGATAACAGCTTGCAAAACCGTACGACAGAATTATAACCAAAATTAGTTTCAATAGCATTTCAATTCATTCCAATTCAAACCATAAAATTAGATGAAAGGGAAACGATAAAAAATTATACAGTTCACCGTTTAATAACAGTCTAAAATCTATTAAAAATTTCACTAAAAATAGACACACTAACAATAAACCTTTTTGAATCGCGAGTTAAACCTAAACCCTAAATCAAAATAAGTTCAAGGAAAGGGGAAAAAGAAACCTACAGGAGAAGCAAGAAGGAGTGAGATAAATTGTCATGTACTTGAAGAAATTAGGTTTTAGTATGAGTTTTGGGAGGAAGGAAAGTATTTTAAGAGCCTTGGTTTTTATTTTGGGAAGCGGTAATTGTGAAAATTCAGCGGGCAAATTTAAAACTAGAGCGGGGAAGTGACGAAATTAGTTTAGGCGGCAGTTAGTGCATTTGCAAGATTAAGTGTCATAGTAAGAATAGGTAAGGTGGCATTTGAATTTATGCTACTTGATAAATGTCGCCTAATCATTTATCTCTTGTAGTGATTGACAATCTTGGGAGATTTATTTGGGTTTTTCTTATTAATACAAGTTCTTATCTTTTCATCTTCTTGTTAGTAGGTATAATCTTCTTATTCTCTTTACTCTTAATCCTTGTTTAATCTTTCAAGTTTCAATCTTTGATTATTGTTCTTGTTCTTGATATTTTCATTATGGATGTTTGGATGTTTGTGTTGTTTCCTCTTATTATTGTTAGTATTAGTTTGATATGAGTGAGTAGAATTTTTGTGAGGTTAGTAGGGGGATTAAGTGTGGATTATGGGTAATTAGGGTTTGATTGTGGGTAAAGATGGATCCTTTGTTACTAGTCACATGTTAAGAGCACCATGTGTTTGTTGAATTGCTTGTTTGAGTTGTAGTGGCCATGCTTCTCATGCTTGTTTTCATCTTCTCATTGTGTGATTGATTTGTGGTTGAATTCTTGTGTATTGGGTAATATCTTGCATGAGTATTCGGGTTTAGTCTTTGACACGAGAGTGCGGACTTAGGCTTTGACGCAGAGCGCGGACCGACCTTAGTAACTAGGTGAAACCTACACCCTTGACCTCCCAATCATCCTACTACACTTATGAACCCAAACTAATCGTACTCCTTCCCATATTTGATTTCTACATCCTTGTTAGCATTCTTTTCTCTAGTTTACTTGTTTTGTTTAGCTTTAGTGTTTCAATTAGTACATGTTATATCTAGTTCATTGCTAGTCTAGTTTCATCCCTTTTCACCATCTTAGTTAGTCAATTCTCCTTCTCTTTGTGTTGTTTGAGTGACTTAGCCTTGTTTTTGAGTAGACCATAGTCTAGACACCTTATAACCGTCTCCGTGGATATCGACCCGACTTACCCTAGCTACGTGTTAGGTCTAGTTGGTTTACGTGTTGGTAGGGATTGACGGCAAATCCCTCCCATCACTTGTACGTTCCGAATGCTGCCCCTTCCTTCAAAACAGTGCCCCTCACCTTGTTCATGTTGCTCAGTATAAGGGTCGCCGTGATTTCCGCCCCGCACATATTCATGGCCGCCATTGTCCCGAAGGAGCAGTTGAACGGGGACTCGGTGTACAGCATCATGTGCATCATCAGGTACACTCCACAGTCACTGGCGGAGTACCCCACCCCCTGCCATGATAAGGGAACGTTTACCAATTTAAACACACGAACCTTCTCACCTTTATCCACCCCTCGTTGTACCATGAACTCCCCCATCTTATCAGCCTGCAAAACAAGTTCAAACAGGATAAGTTGTTGAACACATTCGTGGTCACAAAATTGATTTAATATTAAATTAAAAGGGCCTGACCGTTGTCCAAGCAATGCCATAGTAAGGCAACTTTGTAAAATCTTTATCGTACAACCTGTTGTCGAGGTACTCTATTTGCTCAGAATTGAAGTTGATGCAGGCGCAACTGTAGTGGCCCTCGTCACCCGTTAAGATCGGGACGAACACCTGCAAACAATGTGTCAGTATTATGGGCTGATAACAACTACGAATAAACAGTATGTGCAGGATAATACCATATCCGAGTCCAAAGCAAAGTTAGAGAAACTATTTTTTATGCACTCGTCCCACACGTAAAATATTTCTTTGTCATGATTTTTACCTTGGCCTCCTTTCTTCCACAATTCCAACACTGGGACTTGCTCACTTGCATTGATGGTAATACATGTAGTTAGTGTGTGTTTGACATGCGTGACTACACATGTTTTTGCGCGTGACTGTACAGCTGTAATTGTGTGACTGTACAGCGTAAAGTGTGTGACTATACAGCTTGTAGTGTCCGATTATACAGCTTGAAGTGTGTGACTGTTGAACATAAATTGTGTGACTATACAGCTTATGGCGTGTGACTATGCAGTTTATAGTGGTGACTGGACAACATAATGTGTGTGACTATACAACTAATTTGGTGGATGAACGTATCGTATGTCCAAGAGAGAAGTAACATCTACTGGTTACTCTGGGTGCTTTTTTTTTCGTACACCAGCTGGTTCAGCAGCCTACACAAGCAGTCAATGACGTTATTCATCACCTGCAGGCCAGGCTCGAGCGACTGCATGTCGCCCCTCGCTATACAGTCATAATCTGTGAACTCGACCAGCATTTCGCTGTAGACCAAACAAAGTCTCGATTAGCACATGCATTTTAAAAATGACATGAGCAGCACAATAAATACGTACCCTGACGGACGTGGCGTTTTCCGGTCGAAGGCGTAGTCGATTACATCTTTTCGTAGGCTGAGGATATCCCAGAAGATGATGATATTGGAGCACATGAATCTAGAGATTACAAGCTGCCCCCTCAATATTCTCCCACAGTCCAACGTGCAGCACAAATTGTCTGGAATCGTATCCATGCACTCAAATGCTACGTCGGAGTGGAAGATGTACCGATGATGTAGTGCCTCGAGGTACGTCTCGGTCCGTGAAACCTCGATTGTCTGCTGATTATCGGTCGTGACGATTTCTGCCGTTGCAGGCGTGGTGGCAACAACATCCGCTACATCACGCATTCCCTGGTCTGCGAAGACAGATTCCACGGGCAGATCGGCCACGGCCGACCGTGCGTCAGTGGTCTCCCACCCTGCCCGACGTAGAGCCACCACTACGGTCGGACTCATACCAATCGAACCCTGCACATCGGAGTCTCGGTTGAGTTCTTCAGCGGCATCAGTCTCGGGAACTTCTCCCTCACAGAAACCTGGTGTCACGACGCCACCTTCAAAAGTGCCCTCATCATCGTAAACTTCTATTCCCTCACCATCTCCAAAATCTTCCTCAATATCTTCATCCACGTATCCAGCATCACGCAAGTCATGCACAATTTTGCGTACCAGATCGTGGGCTTCAGCATCGCGCTGTTCCTGGCCCTCAACGACGGGGGCGTTCTGGGTAGTCTGCTTCAACTGGCCGGCCAACAAAACGACTTCATCGATATATACTGGAGGGCAGCTGGATTTTTCCAGAATTGTTGAGAGGACGGGTCTTGACTTGGAACTGCCTGGTTCCTCGTCGCTATTTCTCTTACCTTGGAGGAAGCCTGCTCACAGAAACCGCAAAAGGCTAGCGCACACCTTCGGAAATTCATGAAAAACTCCCGGTCGTCCTATAATTCAGTTGAAGTCAAATCATTAGTGTAAAGCTCAGTGGTGTTGAGGCTGGCAGTGTGACTACACAACATACCGAGTGTGACTAAGCAGCATACTGAGTATGACTAAGCATCTAAGTGTGTGACTATACGGAATGAAGTGTATGACTATACAGCTTATAGTGTGTGACTATACAGCATAAAGTGTGTGACTATACAGCTTATAGCGTGTGACTATGCAGTTTATAGTGGTGACTGGACAACATAATGTGTGTGACTGTACAGCTAAAAGTGTGTGACTATACAGCTAATAGTGTGTGACTATACATCAGGATGAGTGTGATCCTACAACATAATGACCGTGACTACTAAATTTCAACTGTATTATAAACACAGTTGTATGAATCGTATATGCTTTTATAAATATAGGTAGGGCTGTCAGATTAAATCTTTTCACGAACAATTAATTGATGATTTATAGAGTGGATGCGAGATCACTTACGTCAACGGCGCTGTCTTGATCGTCTCTCTCCATCCCTATCGTTATTCTTGCGGGACAAGAGTGCTGGTTGCCAGAGGGCATCGTTATAGCGGGGGTGCCCTCGCTGCCTATTTCCCCACATGTACATGGGTACGACACCTTCAAACGCAGCTGATTTCCCAGTCAACCTGTCTCCAGTTCCCCAGCAAGACGCCCATTCTCCGTGCATCCCAATGTCTGATAAATGGTATGTCGCATCTGCAAGTCTTGCTACGGAAATCATAGCGCTGGAAGTACGCAATCATCAGAAACGGGGATGCACCCCCGGAGGTAGTTGAGGACTTTGTTGGAGTCACGTGTCTCCTTACCCGCCCGAACCAGATCCTGCAGGACAAAGCTACACCAGTCCTGTTCCCGAATCAATTCCACGTCATCCACTGTGGCCAGCAGGCTCAGGTCCAGTGAGTTGTTCGTAGTAGGCGCGAGGAATGATGACAACGCGAACAACACGAACCTACGGACAAAGTCGTCGTCAGTGGCATCGGTTGCAATTACACCAGTCCTGTCCCCCACATCGAAGTCCTTCCTCCAAGTACTCTTTAACCTGATCACGTCAGGTGAGTCTACCCCTTTCTTGTTTTTTGTTGGGATTACTTTCACCGGATGAGGTCGAAAAGGTAGCTGGAGGCAATCGTGGACGTCGTACTTTGACATCATGAATGCCTCCCGGCGTGAGGCACGGAAAATATGGGACCCGTCAGAAAACACACGGAGGAACATAAGCGCGTGGTCAATGGGGACCGATTCGATCCTCAGCTCCAATAGCCCACTGAAGCCAACACCACGCACCCTTTCACTCTGATCATCCGACAATTGCGCAATTAGTTGGTGCAACCGCCTGGGCCTAAAATGAACATTCGGCTGACCTCCAGGCTCTCTTTTTACTGCTAGCCGACCTTGTTGTCGGTCTCCTCTCCTCTTACCCCGAGACACGCGCACAACAGTGGTGTCGGCCGGTGTATCAGATGTGACCCTCTTCTTTTTCTTTGGCCTGCTTTCCTCAACATTTTCTGTCCCCCCCCCCACATCCAGCTCGGCGACCGGTGTATCAAATGTGACCCTCTTTTTTTTCTTCCGTCTGCTTTCATCAACAATTTCTGTCCCCCCCACATCCGTCTCGGCAACGATGCGGTCCCCTGATGTATCTTCAACAATCTTCTTCTTCTTTTTACTCAATTTTTTGTCCACAACCACTCTATCATCAATTATATGGTCGCGAACCGGTGTCTCTGCCACGTCCTTCTTCTTACCGGCCTTCGTTCGAACTTTCTTCTTTGCACCAGCCTTTCTGCTGCAATAACAACATGCGTAATGAGTGTGATTGTACAACTGAGTATACAGCTTAAACTGTGTGATTCTACAATAAAATGTCCGTGACTCTGCAACATAATGAGTGTGACTATACAGCTTCAAATGGGTGACTATATAACCAACACTGTATGACAATTCAACTTACAGCCTATGCAACTCTGTATGACTATACAATATAAAGCGTGTGACTCTACATCATAACGAGTGCGACTGTGTAGCTTCAAACGTGTGACTATACAACAGTCTGTGACTTCACAACAAAATATAACGAGTGCGACTATGTAGCTTCAAACGGGTGACTTTATAACCAACTCTGTATAACTATTCAAATTTCAAATATCTTCCCAAACAGCCTATGCAACTCTGTATGACTATACAACCTCAAATGTGTGACTCTGCAACATAACGAGTGCGACTATACAACATTCTGTTAATATACAATGTCACCAGTTTGACTTTACAACAAAACCCGCATCAGTTATGTCACATACATCATTAGGAAGATGATTATGGGGATTTTAACATGAGAAAATAAGACTACTTTAAAATAAACTTTAACAAGGAAGCATGTAAATTGTATGACTATAAAACTACAACAGTGTGGTTATAGAACATAGTATGTATGACTATACAACTACAGCAAAAAATTGTGCAGATGTACAGAACAACAACAAAAAAACTGCCTAATCGATGCCACATGCATAATTACAATGACGATTATGGGAACTTCAACATGAACTTCAACAAAGAAACAAAAACTTCATGAACTTCAACGATAAGATGGCTGTTCAGAACTACAACATGAACTTCAACAAAGAAATAAAAACTTCATCTTTGACTCTGTAACTACAACCACTGTACAACTACAACAACTTCAACTCAAAATTAGGGTTATCGGGTTGGAAAAATGCTCTTTTACCACTTTTTAGGGTATATGCATGACCGGAGTTCATGCAATTGGAAGTCAATATTCAAAAGGGATACAAAAGAGTTGAACAAAAGAAAATCGGAGGTCGAAAATGGAACTTTCAACATACCTTCGCATGATCATCGAAATTTTAGGCATGATCGGAGATGGAGAAGCTGCGGAGATGGAGATGGAGATGAGTTTTTTTTTAGAGAAAAGAAGAGAGCAATAGAGATGGAGATGGCCGGTGAAATGAATTCAAAAGGGGGTGAATGGGGAAGTGTAAAGGGGTTTGGGCGGGAGTATAGAGAGAAGTGAAATTAATGGGAGTAGGGTGAGGAGGGAAGCTACTGATGGTTGATAAGAGTGATTAGTGATGGTTGACATGTTGATGGCCGCAGCACGTCAGTCCTTTTTTTTTTATAATTGAACCCCATCCATCCACCATCCATCTTAAGATGAATGGATGGAGGGGATCAACACTAAGCAACTCCCCAAGAGTTGCTAACTCCCCTGAACCCTCCCCCCCCCCTCTCTCTCTCTCTCTCTCTCTCTCTCTCTCTCTCTATATATATATATATATATATATATATATATATATATATATATATATATATAGAGAGAGAGAGAGAGAGAGAGAGAGAGAGAGACTTTTATGAGTCCTTCTCTATATATGAGTCCATAAGTCCTCAACCCATCCATTGGATGAAATGAGAATGGATGGACAAGATGCATCCTACTATTTGTATTAAAAAAAGGGAGATTTTGTATCCTAAAATACCTCCCATGATTTTAGGAAACAATAACTCCCATAATCAAATTCATTCCTCATTCAGTCATTCACGTTTCAACATTCATCAAAACCTGAAAAAAAAACCTTTTCTTCATCACGTTCATTCATTCATTCAATCAAATCTGTGCTCGAAATCCCGTTACAATGGATTCAATGACCGCATCATCTTTTCCAACTGTTGATAAGCAATTGATCGAGTATAACAATGGTGAGTTTCGATATTGCTTTCATGTTTTGCGTCAATTATTATTTATCATCGTGAATAATTTCTGTCAATTTGCGTTCATGTTTTGCGTCAATTTTCATGTTGATATTGCTTTCATGGTCATTTCATTCATCATAGATTCATATTAATGGTTAATTGGTCTCTCGTTGGTATAGATTCCAGAGTTTTATGTTTCTTATTTAGGTTTTCCATAATCCACTGATACTATTGCTTTGTTTTCTATTGACGCAGACACGACGTTGAAGTAACACACGTTCTAAGTTACAGTAACACCTAATTTTAATTAGAGTAACACACACTGAACGTTGAGAAAAAGGTTTTCGACGATGTTGTTAGAGTATCGTACTATACGAGTTAGAGTAACTCAACTTAAGAGTTGAAGTAACACATTGGTTTCATTTTGTGCAGGTGGAATTGGCAAAGATACGAATACACAGGAGAACACAGGAAAAGGTGGAATTTTATTCATCTGATTAATCATAGTTTCCAGGTTGTTGTGTTTATTGTTTAGGTTTTTCTTAAGCTTCACTGATACTATTATTTTGTTTTCTATTTTAGCAGACACGGCGTTGAAGTAACATACGTTCTAGGTTACAATAATACCTAATTCTAATTACAGTAACACAAACACTTAACATTGAAAAAGGTTTTTGGCGCTGATGTTGAAGTAACTTGCTTTACAAGTTACAGTAACTCTACTCATGAGTTGAAGTAACACATATGTCCCATGGGTGTAACGTTGTTTATTTTTTTGCAGGTAGTATTGGTAAAGAACCGAATGCACAGGAATGGTGCGGAGATGTGGGTGAGGCATTCAGTCCGTACATGGGGCAGGTATTCGAAACAATCGAAGAGGCGATGGAATTTTATAAAATAGACCCGCTGGCTTGCGGATTTGATGTGAGAAAGTATACCACAAAACGTTGGTACGGTGGTGAGATAAAGTCAAAGCTCCTAGTCTGCAACAGACAGAGGTTTACGAATTCGGTTAAAGCTGTTAATGATGCAACTGCGACTGTGAAAGTTGTCAACGATGCAGCGGGGGAGGGAGTTGTTGTAGATGCGCTTAAAAAGAAGACAAAAGTCCGTCGTTGTGGGTGGAAGGCAAGGATCAGGTTGTTCAATAAAGGCGGCACTCTCAGGATTGATAGGTTTCACATCGGCCACAACCACGAACTGATCTCACCAAAAGACAAAGAATTCCAAAAGTTGTCGAGGAACCTGACAAAGTACCACAAGCAAATGATCTTGAATAATTCACGAGTATGGAGTAACACAATTTTTTTATTAGAGTAACATGTGTGTAAGGTAGGAGTAACACCATGTTTTAGTGATGGTAACATCTGGATTAGATCAAGGTGTGCATAATCTAATTACTTTTGTTAGAGTAACACCATTGGTTCTATAGAGTAACAGCACTTAAGGATAAGAGTAATACAACTGAGTGTATTAATTTTAGATTAACCGCCTGCTGAATACGTTGGAGTAACACACTTTATAAAAAAGAGTAACATATCTGCGATGTTTAAGTATGTATATTATGCACTGTTTCAACATAAGTGTAACACAAATAGTCTACAACAACATACATAAATGTTCTACAGACAGTAACCCTGGGTGATAAATTTTGTTTGTTGGGCAAGTAATTCAGTAGTTCTTGATTCTTCTTTTCAGTTGAAGATTGGCGCAACGCGGACATATAACATGTGCAAGGAGCAGGTAGAGGGATTCACAAACGTGGGTGCAAGCTTGGTCGATTTCAAAAACTGGAGAAGTGATATAAAGTGCTTCATACATGAGAGGGACGGTCAGCTATTCGTCGATCGTTTCAAAGACATGGCTAAAAATAGAAAGGGTTTCTTTTTTTACTACAAGCTGGATGAAGATGGGAGTGTGAGCAAGGTTTTCTGGGCTGACGGTGAGGTGCGACGAAACTACCAATTATTTGTAGATGCAGTTTTGTTCGACCCAACATACAGGACGAACAAGTATAAAATGATATTTACGTCGTTCACCGGCGTTGATCATCACAAACGATCGGTAACTTTTGCTGGTGCTCTGATAGCGCACGAGGATTATGAATCGTTTGTCTAGGTGTTTGAGAGATTTCTGACTGCAATGGGCGGCAAGGAGCCGGGGTATATTATTACCGACCAGGATCCGGGTATTATATCAGCCGTAAGGAAGATGTTCAAGACGGCGCGACACCGTTTCTGTATGTGGCATATCTTGAACAAGGTTCCTACCAAATACGGTGCAACGCGGAGTGACTACCAGGATTTTTTGAAGAGATTGAATGCTATAGTATGGGATATGGAGATAAGTTCGACGCGGAATGGCGTGACATAATGGAGGAGTACCATGGGGGTGATGTCGAGTGGTTTTCATCTACATTCTCCATTAGGAGGCAGTGGGTGATGGCACATTACAAGGATTTAAAGATGGGCGGCTTAATGCGATCAACGTAAAGGTCAGAGAGTGAGAACAGTTTCTTCAAAAGATTAGACCAAAAATCGAGGACGTTGGTCGAATTCTGGATGCAATTCGAGAGCGCCATGGACCAGCAACGATATACACAAAAAAAACTCGACAACGACAATGTAAAAGCTTCTCCAAAAATAGCAACCCACCTTCTAATTGAACATCACGCTGCGAGAATTTACACCACTAGTAGAAAAAGTACCAACGACATCTACCATAAGACACCGGTTGTAATAAAAATGATGTTAAAAAGTTATAAGGGGTGGACGAAAATTAAAAAAAAGTACATTCACACTGGTTGTATATAATAAACCGGTGTGAAAGGGTTGGGTAAAAGGATTATAACTCATCTAACACCGGTTGTAAAGTGAAACCGGTGTAAAAGGGTACCCAATAACATCAACTTATTTTAGAACCGGCTGGAAAGGATACCCAAATAATATACCCACTTACACAAACCCAATTATCTTCTTACATCATATCGGCAAATACACAAATTAATCCCGCCCATGTCTTCTTCTTCGCGAACCCACACGGAGCGAACACCAGACTAAACCACCTCCTCCTCCGACCTCCGACGACGACGACCTCCTCCGACATTTGACGACGACCAAACCCTAACCACTGGCCGAAGTCTGGCGAACCGAGGACCTCCACCAAGTATGTTATTTAGGGTTTTTTTTAAAAAAAATTCAACTTGTTAATTATATTTCTTGTTTCGATTTTGGGGCTGTTTTTTTTTTCAATTGTTGATGAGTTTACGTATTATATTGATGAGTTTACAAATTATATCAATTTCGATTTAGGGTTAATTTTTGGTATGTGTAAGGGTTGTTGAATTTGATTCGGTTGTTTCATTTTTTCTTGTTGTTTTGTTTCAAACGTGTTGCGTTCAAGCTGAATTCCATCTACTTTATGTTATTATGCGATTTTTCAAGTGGATGATTGAATCAATAGTATTGGATAATAAAGAACAGAACTGTTTTACAGTATGCTGATTTTGCAAATAATGATTATTATGCTGTTTCGTACTTTAAATGTGTAAATTAACTAAATAGGTACGGAGAGATTGGAATAATAATAGGTACGGAAAGATTGGATACTTACGGTTTATAATCGGGTTTTGTTTTGGAGGATTTATTTGATTGATTGATTTGTAATGGTTATTTTTCGATCTCAAGGTGAATGGGCCTGTTCTTGTTGAGGATACTTGCCTTTGCTTCTCTGCCCTTGGAGGTTTACCTGGTATGTTCTTCAAATTCCTTATTATTTTTTTATATATTTATATGCTCCTATGTTGGTTGATGATTATTTTGTTCCATAACTAATGTTTTTGAAACTGTATGCAGAGCCGTACATGTAAGTTTCTTCAATGTTGTTGAGGTTACGATTTTTTTTCTCTTCTCTTCAAATTTGGTTGTGGTGTACAATACTTTTTTTGTTCTTTCCGGCTTATTTTTGTCTCACTTCAGTTTAATTCTGAATGTGCTTCTGGAGTAATTCTCGAGTCAGAGATTTATTAACACAACCCGGAATGAGATCAATGCAAAACTGAAGGTTCCCTCAATCAATGTCTAGCTCATGGGCGTTTAAACATGTTTTTTGTGGGCGTCCATGATTACCATGGACTACATGCAACACTTTCGATTTTTTTTATTCGTTTCTTGTCTGAATTTTTTTTGTTTGCTTTGTGTTTATGCTCGTTATTGTGGCGGATCTAAAATCAAAATTCTGAAGAAAGTGGTTCCTTCAGAAAATTGGTCATGAAGGTTGGTGCTTCATAAATGTCGTTATTGCAGATTTGTATAGCTCTTCCATGCTGATATATCATATATGGTAGAGTTCTCCGCAGTTAACCTTCATATTTTGTTTTCGGAAATTATTTGCAGGTCTCAACAATCTGCTGAAAGCATATGAGGATAAATCGGCTTTTGATCTGTGTGTATTTTCTCTTGCTCTTGGACCAAAGTCCGATTTTACAACATTTGTAGGGAAAACTATGGTGAGTGTTTTTTATACTCTTATTATGCCTATGTTATTTACTCTTGTTACATTTTTTTGTTTGTAGTCGTTCTCGTTGATGCTGGTTGACATGCGAAAGTTTTTCTTTATGTTGACGACTTGACATTATGTCTCGTTTACGTTGTAGGGGACGATAGTGTCAGCTAGAGGGCCACCTGATTTTGGCTGGGATCCCGTCTTTCAGCCCGATGGATATGAGCAGACGTAAGTTTTGCTTCCTTCCTTCCATTCACGATCTTCTACTTGGATGATATGTACATATCTATATTCGTTAATTGTACATGCACACAAATATGCGGAAATG